>CM077557.1:69139877-70509093 GCA_039657345.1 Stephania japonica
TACTCATTCGCGATAAAAAAGTTAGACACATATTAAGAGAAAAATGCGATGGAACTCTAAATTATAACAGATTTACTTATGGTGATTTAATTCAAACAATTCAGATAGTAGGATTATCAATATGTAATGATATAAAGTTAAAAAGACAATTACATAAAGACTCTAAAGATAATCGCGAGAGACATAGGTGATTTTTGTTATCAATTCGGTCATGAAGTTGCTCTAACTCAAACACATTCTAATAAACCAAAATACGAAGAAGAAGATTACAAAGATTTAATAATAAAAACAATCCAGAATTTTATAATAAACCTAAGAGAAAACCTTATAGAAAAAATTATAAATTTAATAAAAATAAAACTAATAAATGTTTTAAATGTGGAAAACCAGGTCATTACGCAAATAAATGTCATTTAAAGAATTATAAAAAGAAAGTAAATGAAGTTGCAAAAATAGTGATAACTCTAGCTCTTCGAGATACATGTAAATGCATAGAAAATATACAAAATACATATACATCTAGCTCGGACTCGAAAAATGAAATTAATGTTTTAACGACACATGAAAAATTAATATTAGATATCGGTGAACAAATAGGTGATCCAATATTAAAATATAAATATTATACGAAATTTTAAATACGAAAAAAGACAATGCAAATGAAAACACTTCTCGAATAAATGAAAATGAAATAAAATTTCAAAATCAAATTGATATACATAATAATTATCATACTATGAAAGATATAATTCAAGATGTAAATAAAAGATCTAAATCCTTTACAGGACCAACCATAAATTCATTACAGCATGAAATAAATCAGTTGAAAGAAGAAATAAAAATTCTTAAAGAAAAAATAATCAAGATAGAAGACGAGAATATAAATTAAAAAACCTATCAATTTATGACAACAATGTATTCATAGAAACACTTACATCTTATACTCATCAACGATGGTTTACTCCAATAACTTTAAAAATAAAAGATTATAAATGTTCATTACAAGCTTTAATAGATTCAGGTGCAGATTTAAATTGTATAAGAGAAGGATTAATCCCTTTAAAATACTGTGAAAAGACAAACAGTCGAATATCAACAGCAGAAGGAAATAAATCAATAATTAAGTTAAAAATACCTATTGCTCATATATGTAAAAATAATGTTTGTATACCTACATCCTTTATAATAGTTAAAGATTTACAACATGATATGTTATTAGGAACCCCATTCTTACAAAAAATTCAACCATTCTCGGTTACATCCAGTGGAATAAAATCAAGTATAGAAAATAAAGAAGTTAATTTCAATTTTATTAATAAACCAAAAACTAGATACTTAAATCAATTAATCAATCTGGTAGAACATAAACAAACTTTTATAGGACAATTAAAATCAGAAATTAAGAATTTAAAAACAGAGCAGTTATAAATACTCCATCCTTTCAACAAAGAATCAAAATGTTTCAAGATCAATTAATTATTAAGTGTTGTTCGAAATCCCTCAAATTTTGGGATAGAAAAACTTATCAAGTTTCTTTACCTTATATTAATGATTTTAATGAAGACAAAATACCCACGAAAGCCAATCCTTCACAAATGAATGAAAGATTACTAAAATTATGTGATCAAGAAATAAAAGATTTGTTACAAAAGAAATTAATAACTCCATCTAAATCTCCTTGGAGCTGTACCGCTTTTATGTAGAAAATGCAGCCAGAATTAGAAAGAGGAGCACCAAGACTTGTTATAAATTATAAACCATTAAACAATGTTTTAAAGACTATAAGATATCCATTACCAAATAAGAATGATTTAATAAAGAGAATAACCAATTCAGTTATCTTTTCAAAATTTGATTTAAAGTCAGGATTTTGGCAAATACAAATTACAAATAAAGATAGATATAAAACAGCATTCAACACTCCATTTGGTCAGTATCAGTGGAATGTTATGCCATTCGGTCTCAAAAATGCCCCATCAGAATTTCAAAAAATGATGAATTTCAATTAAAATTATCTTGTCATCTCTTTTTTCTCTCATTTAAGTTTCTCTTTTGTTTTCATCTCCAAGGAAAATAAAACTCAAACATAGATTACTTTCTTACAAACAATAACTCCAATCAATAGAGTTATAGTATAACCACAATCCCATATACCATTTCTTTGGTGAATCCGATCTACAAAAATTATAGATAAAAAATGTCTTTTAGAACTTCGATAATAAATTTATCGAGCCTAATTCATCAAAGAATCGAGATCAAGTTAAAAGTAAAAACACTATTCACCATCTATTACTCTCCTGAAAAATCAAGTTCTCTAATCTTCTCTTACGCTACGTAAGTATTTACTCATCGATTTTAAGTTTGATTTTGATTTCAAGTTTGGTTTTAAGTTTGATTATGATTTCGATTGTGATTTCGAAAAGGATTTGCAAAACTTATTACTATGACGTTTCTTTTGAAAGTTAAAATTCCGTTTTCTTTCTGTTAATTTATCTTGTGTTTAACCTTCGCCATTGGAGTTAGGAGCTTTCCTAGTCGCGTAGTAAGGCTAGCGAGAGAGAGCGTAAGTCTAGCGATAAATCGTTGACCAAGCTAGAACTCTAAGAACCCAGGTGAGACATGAGTGAATTAATGAAGAAAATGAAATCTTCTCTTTCATTACGAAAACATAGTCCTAAGTTTGAATCATCCTCCTCGACATCAAAATCTGATCATCAATCAATTATAAAGCCCAGAAAAAATGACATCAAAATTAGATTTAAGAAATATAAGTGAAATATCATACGTAGATATAGAACAATCACTACAAAATTGGAATTTACCAACCATAGATCCCAAACAGATATATACACCATGGAACTTTCTCCAAAAATCAAGATTATATAGTAAAATTAGAAGAAGAAACTAGATCAATAGATGCGAGAAGGACAAGAAATATTGTTAATTTCTCCGAGAAAAAATAAATACATATAAAGAAAAATATAAATATTTGCATATAGGATTAATACAAGTCGCAATAAAGCCATTAATCGCTTAGGACTAAATACATCTCATGTATTAGCATCCGTTAGAGATAAAAGACACATAAAGTTTAATGACTCGTTATTAGGAATAATTGAAGGAAGTTTGTCTCAAGGACCTATTTTCTTTAATTGTTTCCTAATTTCACAATTAGTTTACATGATCAATTCGCACATGAAGCATCAACATTAAGTTTATATACACAAGGATTTGAAATGAAAGGAATATGTTCAAATGTTGCAAATAGTTTATCGAATTTATTATAAATTAATGCATACAATAATCCTATGAGTAGCATATACAAGTTTACAAAAAGGAACATCAACTTTATTTTTAACAAATCTAGCAAATAAAGTAATAACTAGAAAACAATTAAGTTGGAAAGATATCGACATACCAAAAACATGGTTAATACAAGACACAAATAAAGAAGAGAATCCTATAGATAAAACAAATGATCAAATAGATACTATAATAACCCATGATAACGGACTAGTTGAAATAAATTTCAGCATCAAGAAAATCTTGTTCTACAATTCCATCCTCATCAAATACTGAAAATTATTATGAAACTCAACCTGTTTATGCATCAACAACAAAATTACCAACTCATATAGCTTATCCTGTTACACCAACAGAAGATAACGTTTCCATCAATGATTTTAATGATTATCAAGTTAATATGGTTAAAATAGATTATGAAGAAGATTTTGAAATAGATTATCATAATTTAAAAGAACAATTTCTTAAACATCCATTGACTCCTATATTTTATAAAATTTGTTCAAAATCCCAACAAGCAATATTCAGAGAAAAATATTTTGCCTATATTAAAAATAATAAACAAAATATTCAGTTTTTTGATTATTTAACATTATCCTGTCCAAAAATAATACATAAGATAAATACAGTATGGGAAGGAACAAAAGGTGAAAAATACATTCAAACTCATCCTCCATTAACTTCTATAAAAATCAATGAAAACATTAAGGCAGTACCATTAAAAACTACGTTTGAAGAAGAAAGACCTATATCAAGAAAAGATTTAAATCATATAATTGAACAAAATAATTATACTAACATATATTTATCTTCCTTATCCAATACTTCTCATAAAAATCCTTCTACTAGTAAAAGTATAGAAAACTTTAAAAATACAAAAATAGAAAATGAACTAATAATGAAAAAGCCTATGATGAAAGACAATTTTAGAAATATACCCATTATAAAATCAAATTATTCAGATGAATTATTACATACAATAGCATCAAAAATTAGTACTCTACAAATAAATCAAAAAGATACAAAAGAAAAGACCCCTGAAATAAATATTTTAGAAGATAATCAATCAATAACATCGATAAACTATCGAAAATTCATTAGAAATCAGTCAATAAAAATGACAGAATCCAAATTTGAAACCTCATCGAGACTTAGATATAAATAAAATTCATTATCCTAGAAAACATAATATATATAATAAATGGAATACTAAACCTTATTATTCTAGACCATCTCCTGTAGACATGATATTAGAAGAAAAAAGTGATAAAAAAGAATTAAGTTTGACGAAAATTCAATTTATGAATGGAATATCGATGGATTATCGAAATACGAATTTTACAAACAATGCAACAAATGCTAACTTATGCAAAGAAGATGCAAAACTCAAAATCATCCGAACCTAATATAGTAGGTGCCATATCTCATAGGACTTATCGGTCAAATGAATGGTGGTGGAATAACTCTTTATCAACTACTTCAAAGACAAGAAATTATAAATTCAATAGCCGAGACGAAAATGGAAATCCAATAATAGATAATAATGGAAGAGAAACATTTAATGGTGTAAGAACCTTGTTAACTAATATAATTTGGCATTTCATAGGAACATTAAGTCATATTGAAGAAAAAATTCGTGAACAATTACAAAGTTTAAGATGCGAGAACATTATCCGATTTTAGATGGTATAAAGATACATTCTTATCAAAAGTTTATACTTTAACTTCGAGATGAAACCCCATTCTATAAAGAAAGATTTGTTTCCGGATTACCATACTCATTCGCGAGAAAAGTTAGACACATATTAAGAGAAAAATGCGATGGAACTCTAAATTATAACAGATTTACTTATGGTGATTTAATTCAAACAATTCGATAGTAGGATTATCAATATGCAATGATATAAAGTTAAAGAGACAATTACATAAAGACTCTAAAGATAATCGCGAGACATAGGTGATTTTTGTTATCAATTCGGTCATGAAGTTGCTCTAACTCAAACACATTCTAATAAACCAAAATACGAAGAAGAAGATTACAAAGATTTAATAATAAAAACAATCCAGAATTTTATAATAAACCTAAGAAAAAACCTTATAGAAAAAATTATAAATTTAATAAAAATAAAACTAATAAATGTTTTAAATGTGGAAAACCAGGTCATTACGCAAATAAATGTCATTTAAAGAATTATAAAAAGAAAGTAAATGAAGTTGTAAATAGTGATAACTCTAGCTCTTCAGATACATGTAAATGCATAGAAAATATACAGAATACATATACATCTAGCTCAGACTCAGAAAATGAAATTAATGTTTTAACAGCACATGAAAAATTAATATTAGATATCGGTGAACAAATAGATGATCCAATATTAAAATATAAATATTATACAGAAATTTTAAATACAAGAAAAGACAATGCAAATGAAAACACTTCTCAGATAAATGAAAATGAAATAAAATTTCAAAATCAAATTGATATACATAATAATTATCATACTATGAAAGATATAATTCAAGATGTAAATAAAAGATCTAAATCCTTTACAGGACCAACCATAAATTCATTACAGCATGAAATAAATCAGTTGAAAGAAGAAATAAAAATTCTTAAAGAAAAAATAATCAAGATAGAAGACGAAAATATAAATTAAAAACCTATCAATTTATGACAACAATGTATTCATAGAAACACTTACATCTTATACTCATCAACGATGGTTTACTCCAATAACTTTAAAAATAAAAGATTATAAATGTTCATTACAAGCTTTAATAGATTCAGGTGCAGATTTAAATTGTATAAGAGAAGGTTTAATCCCTTTAAAATACTGTGAAAAGACAAACAGTCGAATATCAACAATGAAGAAATAAATCAATAATTAAGTTAAAAATACCTATTGCTCATATATGTAAAAATAATGTTTGTATACCTACATCCTTTATAATAGTTAAAGATTTACAACATGATATGTTATTAGGAACCCCATTCTTACAAAAATTCAACCATTCTCGGTTACATCCAAAGTGGAATAAAATCAAGTATAGAAAATAAAGAAGTTAATTTCAATTTTATTAATAAACCAAAAACTAGATACTTAAATCAATTAATCAATCTGTAGAACATAAACAAACTTTTATAGGACAATTAAAATCGAAATTAAGAATTTAAAAACGAGCATTATAAATACTCCATCCTTTCAACAAAGAATCAAAATGTTTCAAGATCAATTAATTATTAAGTGTTGTTCGAAATACCTCAAGCATTTTGGGATAGAAAAACTTATCAAGTTTCTTTACCTTATATTAATGATTTTAATGAAGACAAAATACCCACGAAAGCCAATCCTTCACAAATGAATGAAAGATTACTAAAATTATGTGATCAAGAAATAAAAGATTTGTTACAAAAGAAATTAATAACTCCATCTAAATCTCCTTGAGTACATACATCTTTTATGTAGAAAATGCGTGAGAATTAGAAAGAGGAGCACCAAGACTTGTTATAAATTATAAACCATTAAACAATGTTTTAAAGACTATAAGATATCCATTACCAAATAAGAATGATTTAATAAAGAGAATAACCAATTCAGTTATCTTTTCAAAATTTGATTTAAAGTCAGGATTTTGGCAAATACAAATTACAAATAAAGATAGATATAAAACAGCATTCAACACTCCATTTGGTCAGTATCAGTGGAATGTTATGCCATTCGGTCTCAAAAATGCCCCATCAGAATTTCAAAAAATGATGAATGAAGTATTTCATCCTTACTATGAATATATCTTAGTTTATATAGACGACATCCTTATATTTTCTAAATCAATCGATGAACATTGGAAACACTTGTATACATTTCAATCTATCATAATTAAAAATGGATTAGTATTATCTCAAAGGAAAATAAAACTTTTTCAAATAACGATAAACTTTTTAGGATTTCAAATACAGAATCAAACCATAACTCCAATCAATAGAGTTATAGAATTTGCAAATAAATTCCCTGATCAACTAGTAGATAAAAAACAGTTACAAAGATTTTTAGGTTGTTTAAATTACTTATCCGATTTCTATAAAAATTCAGCAATAGATAAAAAATGTCTTTTAGAACTTCTTAAAAACGATAATAAATTTATCTGGACCCCTAGTCATACAGAAGCAATACAAAAGATCAAGTTAAAAGTAAAAGCATTACCATGCTTACATTTAGCCAATTCTACTTATCCAAAAATAATCCAGACAGATGCCTCAGACATAGGATATGGAGGTATATTACTCCAAAAAACCCCTGAAGGAAATGAACAGCTTGTTTGCTATACATCAAGACTTTGGAATAATACCCAAAAGAATTACGCTACGGTCAAAAAGGAAATTCTTGCAATTGTTTTATCCGTTCAGAAATTTCAAGCAGATATTTTGAATCAAAGATTTTTGATAAGAGTTGATTGTAAATCAGCAAAAGAAATACTTTTGAAAGATATAAAAAATTTAGTTTCAAAACAAATATTTGCTCGTTGGCAAGCTATTTTAAGTATTTTTGATTTTGATATCGAATATATAAAAGGAGAAAATAACTCCCTTCCTGATTTCTTATCCAGAGAATTCCTTGTAACCCTATGAATTCATTCTTTGTTTCAGATCATCATGGATAAGGGTAAATCTCTTTACACTTATCAAAGACAAAATAAATTTTCTCCATTATTTAGCCAGTACAACAATCTAGCTTCCAATTCTATTAATTCTAATTATGATCAAAGATTCAGTTATCAAAAGCTTTTTATCTATTTATATTACCATACTCCCTAATTCCATACTAAACATATACTCATTATCACACCTCACTTTGATAATCAAATCAATACCATACTCCTTCAAAATTCCATTCCAAAATATCTCAATGAGATTTTATGAAATTTAATGAAGCTCTACTTTTGCAAACAGATTTAGTTCTTTTGAAAGGACTAATTAAGAAAAGGATATTAATTGAAAGATTCATGGACCCCGGTATCGTGATCCTCTCATAAATTGGTTAGTGGATGAATTATATAATTTCGGCCTTGACGATGTTCAAATCAACAAGCCAATACAGACTTTATGCGACTCTTTGCTTTCAATTGGTCTAGCGATGAAGAAAAAGCCCTTATAACTCTTTGGACTTTATTAGGGTGCCCAAAAATAGAAATCTTTATAGACATCAATGCGAAATCGATAATACTTATGTTTATGAAGGACTTTGGAGGACTCTAGACAATCGGTTTTTATCCTCATATTTTCGAGATAACTATGTTTGCCTAACAATTAATAGAATCAATCAAGAAAGAAAAACAGGTTCAAGTATCATCATCATCGAAACATTAGACACATCAAGTCTCATTCTTCACGAGTTGAAGAAAATGCAAGAAGAATCCAGGAAAAATGAAAGACTTCAAAAATAATTGAAGATTCTCGATCTCGCCTCATCAAGAAATCGTTCAGATCATGAAGGAAACTCAGGAGCCCCTGAGTATATTGTTGAACTCTACTAAATTTCTACTAAATTCAGTGTCATCAAAGATAATTCAGGCCCATGCCAATAAAACTTATTCAGGCCCATGCCATTAATACCGAATTCAGGCCCATGCCAATTAAGTTATTCAGGCCCATGCCTCCAGGCCCATGCCTGCCATCACCAGGCTTATGCCTGCCTCAGGCCCATGCCAATTCATAATACAGGCCCATGCCTCCAGGCCCAATGCCTGCCATTATCAAGACTTATTCAGAAGAAATCCAGAAGATCATTATGATCATCGTCATCAAGCCATCCTTGTCATCATCAAATGGTTCTCAAGAAAGCATCACGTGAAGAAAATAATGCATGCTTATCAAGAATAGTCAGATGCCGATCAAGTCATCAACATAAACAGAAGCCCAATAATGCAGTTAATTAATTCATCAAGATCAGCAAGTCAGACTTATCATCAGCAAGTCAGACTTATCCAACTATTTCCGCCATCCAACTATCAATCGGTTTCACCAAAGAAATGGTATATGGGATTGTGGTTATACACTGAATGGTAAGAGTAATCTATGTTTGATTGTCAAAAGAGAAACTCAAATGAGAGAAAGAGATAACAAGAAATTTTTTGAAACTAACCTCGAATCGAATGAATATTACTTCATTCGAGCTTTCTATTTATAAATGAAACTTGGTATGTACAGACAAAACTGACACTATTACAACAAACATTATTGTTGGTTACTATTCCAACAACCAGTCTACTAAGACTTACTGTTACAACAAACATTATTGACAGACACTATTCACGGACACTATTCATCCGTCACTATTCATTACTATTCACAGACACTATTCAAACACTATTTGCTACTATTACAACAACTTTTCTAACAACCTTCCGACAACTCTCAATAATTTACATAAGGAGACAAAATTTGTGACGTCTGTTGTCACATCGACTTTATGATCTTGATGACAGCTGGATACGGTAATAGCTGGATGGCGGAAATAATTTGGATAAGTCTGATCATCTGATAAATTATTGCTGATCTTGATAAATTAATTGACTGCATTATTGGGCTTCTGTTGATGACTTGATCGGCATCTGACTATTCTTGATAAACATGCATTTATTTTCTTCGCGTGATGCTTTCTTGAGAACCACTTAATGATGACAAGGATGGCTTGATACGTCTTGATGACGATGATCATAATGATCTTCTGGATTTCTTCTGAATAAGTCTTGATAATCGGCAGGCATTGGGCCTGGAGGCATGGGCCTGTATTATGAATTGGCATGGGCCTGAGGCGCATAAGCTCGTGATGGCGGCATGGGCCTGGAGGCATGGGCCTGAATAACTTAATTGGCATGGGCCTGAATTCGGTATTAATGGCATGGGCCCGAATAAGTTTTATTGGCATGGGCCTGAATTATCTTTGACACTGAATTTAGTAGAGTTCAACAATATACTCAGGGGCTCCTGAGCTTCCTTCATGATCTGAATGGTTTCTTGAGGAGGCAGAATGTACTTCTTCAATTCTTTGAAGTCTTACATTTATTTTCCTGGATTCTTCCCGCATTTTTCTGGATTCTCCTTGCATTTTCTTCAACTCGTGAAGAATGAGACTTGATGTGTCTAATGTTTCTGATGATGATACTTGAACTACATCTTCAATTTTGACTGATTTTATTTATTTTTAGGCAAACATAGTTATCTGAAAATATGAGGATAGAAACTGATTGTCTAGAGTTCTCCAAAGTCCTTCATAAACATAAGTATTATCAATTCTGCTGATGTCTATAAAGATTTCTATTTTTGGGCACCCTAATAAAGTCCAAAGAGTTATAAGGGCCTTTTCTTCATCGCTAGACCAATTGAAAGCAAGAGCTGCATAAAGCTGTATTGGCTTGTTGATTTGAACATTCAAAATTTGAAGGCCGAAATTATATAATTAGTCCACTAACCAATTTATGAGAGGATCACGAGATCTGGGGGTCCATGAATCTTTCTTAATTAATCTTTTTAAAAGAACTGAATCTGTTTGCGAAGCTTCATAAAATTTCATATAATCTCATTGTGACATTCAGGAATGGAATTATAAGGAGTAAGAAGAGTAGAAGAGTAGAAAAGTAGAAATTATGATATTAATATGATTTTCAAAATTGAAGCTCAAGATTGAGGGTAAGATGTTAGACATTGAGAAAGTAAACAAAGAAATAGTTTTTCAATTGATAACTGGATTTTTGATCAGAATTGGAGGCTGTATTGTATTGGCTGAATAATGGAGAAAATTTATTTTGTCTTTGATAAGTGTAAAGAGATTTACCCTTATCCATGATGATCTGAAACAAAGAATGAATTTATAGGGTCACAAGAAATTCTCTGGATAAGAAATCAGGAAGGGAGTTATTTTCTCCTTTTATATATTCGATATCAAAATCAAAAATACTTAAAATAGCTTGCCAACGAGCAAATATTTGTTTTGAAACTAAATTTTTTATATCTTTCAAAAGTATTTCTTTTCTTGATTTACAATCAACTCTTATCAAAAATTTTTGATTCAAAATATCTGCTTGAAATTTACGAACGGATAAAACAATTGCAAGAATTTCCTTTTTGGCCAAGTAGCGTAATTCTTTTGGGTATTATTCCAAAGTCTTGATGTATAACAAACAAGTTTGTTCATTTCCTTCAGGGTTTTTTGGAGTAATATACCTCCATATCCTATGTCTGAGGCATCTGTCTGAATTATTTTTGGATAAGTAGAATTGGCTAAATGTAAGCATGGTAATGCTTTTACTTTTAACTTGATCTTTTGTATAGCTTCTGTATGAATAGGGGACCAGATGAATTTATTATCTTTTTTAAGAAGTTCTAAAAGACATTTTTTATCTATTGCTGAATTTTTATAGAAATCTGATAAGTAATTTAAACAACCTAAAAATCTTTGTAACTGTTTTTTATCTACTAATTGATCAGGGAATTTATTTGCAAATTCTATGACTCTATTGATTGGAGTTATGGTTTGATTCTGTATTTGAAATCCTAAAAAGTTTATTGTTATTTGAAAAAGTTTTATTTTCCTTTGAGATAATACTAATCCATTTTTAATTATGATAGATTGAAATGTATACAAGTGTTTCCAATGTTCATCAATTGATTTGGAAAATATAAGGATGTCGTCTATATAAACTAAAATATATTCATAGTAAGGATGAAATACTTCATTCATCATTTTTTGAAATTCTGATGGGGCATTTTTGAGACCGAATGGCATAACATTCCACTGATACTGACCAAATGGAGTGTTGAATGCTGTTTTATATCTATCTTTATTTGTAATTTGTATTTGCCAAAATCCCGACTTTAAATCAAATTTTGAAAAGATAAGCTGAATTGGTTATTCTCTTTATTAAATCATTCTTATTTGGTAATGGATATCGTATAGTCTTTAAAACATTATTTAATGGTTTATAATTTATAACAAGTCTTGGTGCTCCTCTTTCTAATTCTCTTTGCATTTTCTACATAAAAAGCGGTGCGACTCCAGGAGATTTAGATGGAGTTATTAATTTCTTTTGTAACAAATCTTTTATTTCTTGATCACATAATTTTAGTAATCTTTCATTCATTTGTGAAGGATTGGCTTTTGTGGGTATTTTATCTTCATTAAAATCATTAATGTAAGGTAAAGAAACTTGATAAGTTTTTCTATCCCAAAATGCTTTGAGGGGATTTGAACAACACTTAATAATTAATTGATCTTGAAACATTTTGATTTTTTGTTGAAAGGATGGAGTATTTATAATGCTGTTCTCTTTTTAAATTCTTAATTTCGATTTTAATTGTCCTATAAAAGTTTGTTTATGTTCTACCAGATTGATTAATTGATTTAAGTATCTAGTTTTTGGTTTATTAATAAAATTGAAATTAACTTCTTTATTTTCTATACTTGATTTTATTCCACTTGGATGTAACCGAGAATGGTTGAATTTTCTCGTAAGAATGGGGTTCCTAATAACATATCATGTAAATCTTTAACTATTATAAAGGATGTAGGTATACAAACATTATTTTTACATATATGAGCAATAGGTATTTTTAACTTAATTATTGATTTATTTCCTTCTGCTTGTTGATATTCGATTTGTTTGTCTTTTCACGATATTTTAACGGTATTAATCCTTCTCTTATACAATTTAAATCTGCACTTTTGAATCTATTAAAGCTTGTAATGAACATTTATAATCTTTTATTTTTAAAGTTATTGGAGTAAACCATCGTTGATGAGTATAAGATGTAAGTGTTTCTATGAATACATTGTTGTCATAAATTGATAGGTTTTAAATTTATATTCTCGTCTTCTATCTTGATTATTTTTTCTTTAAGAATTTTTATTTCTTCTTTCAACTGATTTATTTCATCTTTGTAATGAATTTATGGTTGGTCTGTAAAGGATTTAGATCTTTTATTTACATCTTGAATTATATCTTTCATAGTATGATAATTATTATGTATATCAATTTGATTTTGAAATTTTATTTCATTTTCATTTATCTGAGAAGTGTTTTCATTTGCATTGTCTTTTTTCTCGTATTTAAAATTTCGTATAATATTTATATTTTAATATTGGATCATCTATTTGTTCACCGATATCTAATATTAATTTTTCATGTCTTTGTTAAAACATTAATTTCATTTTCGAATCTGAGCTAGATGTATATGTATTACGTATATTTTCTATGCATTTACATGTATCGAAGAGCTAGAGTTATCACTATTTACGACTTCATTTACTTTCTTTTTATAATTCTTTAAATGACATTTATTTGCGTAATGACCTGGTTTTCCACATTTAAAACATTTATTAGTTTTATTTTTATTAAATTTATAATTTTTTCTATAAGGTTTTCTCTTAGGTTTATTATAAAATTCTGGATTGTTTTTATTATTAAATCTTTGTAATCTTCTTCTTCGTATTTTGGTTTATTAGAATGTGTTTGAGTTAGAGCAACTTCATGACCGAATTGATAACAAAAATCACCTATGTCTCTGCGATTATCTTTAGAGTCTTTATGTAATTGTCTTTTTAACTTTATATCATTACATATTGATAATCCTACTATCTGAATTGTTTGAATTAAATCACCATAAGTAAATCTTGTTATAATTTAGAGTTCCATCGCATTTTTCTCTTAATATGTGTCTAACTTTTTCTCATGCGAATGAGTATGGTAATCCGGAAACAAATCTTTCTTTATAGAATGGGGTTTCATCTGAAGTTAAAGTATAAACTTTTGATAAGAATGTATCTTTATACCATCTAAAATCGGATAATGTTCTCGCATCTTAAACTTTGTAATTGTTCACGAATTTTTTCTTCAATATGACTTAATGTTCCTATGAAATGCCAAATTATATTAGTTAACAAGGTTCTTACACCATTAAATGTTTCTCTTCCATTATTATCTATTACTTTGGATTTCCATTTTCGTCTCTAACTACTTGAATTTATAACTTCTTGTCTTTGAACAGATTGATAAAGAGTTATTCCACCACCATTCATTTGACCGATAAGTCCTACGATATGGCACCTACTATATTAGGTTCGGATGATTTTGAGTTTTGCATCTTCTTTATAAGTTAACATTTGTTGCATTACTTGTAAAATTACGTATTCGATAATCCATCGATATTCCATTCGTAAATTGAATTTCCGTCAAACTTAATTCTTTTATCACTTTTTTCTTCTAATATCATGTCTACAGGAGATGGTCTAGAATAATAAGGTTTAGTATTCCATTTATTATATATATTATGTTTTCTAGGATAATGGATTTTATTTATATCTAAGTCTGATGAGGTTTCAATACTGGATTCTGTCATTTTTATTGGACTGATTTCTAATGAATCTTCTGATAGTTTATCCGAAGTTATTGATTGATTATCTTCTAAAATATTTATTTCAGGGGTCTTTTCTTTTGTATCTTTTTGATTTATTTGTAGAGTACTAATTTTTGATGCTATTGTATGTAATAATTCATCTGAATAATTTGATTTTATAATGGGTATATTTCTAAAATTGTCTTTCATCATAGGCTTTTTCATTATTAGTTCATTTTCTATTTTTGTAATTTTAGAGTTTTCGTATTTTTACTAGTAGAGGGATTATTGTGAGATATTTTTGATAAAGAAGATAAATATACATTAGTATAATTATTTTGTTCAATTATATGATTTAAATCTTTTCTTGATATAGGTCTTTCTTCTTCAAACGTAGTTTTTAATGGTACTGCCTTAATGTTTTCATTGATTTTTATAGAAGTTAATGGAGGATGAGTTTGAATGTATTTTTCACCTTTTGTTCCTTCCCATACTGTATTTATCTTATGTATTATTTTTGGACAGGATAATGTTAAATAATCAAAAAACTGAATATTTTGTTTATTATTTTTAATATAGGCAAAATATTTTTCTCTGAATATTGCTTGTTGGGATTTTGAACAAATTTTACAGAATATAGGAGTCAATGGATGTTTAAGAAATTGTTCTTTTAAATTATGATAATCTATTTCAAAATCTTCTTCATAATCTATTTTAACCATATTAACTTGATAATCATTAAAATCATTGATGGAAACGTTATCTTCTGTTGGGGTAACAGGATAAGCTATATGAGTTGGTAATTTTGTTGTTGATGCATAAACAGGTTGAGTTTCATAATAATTTTCAGTATTTGATGAGGATGGAATTGTAGAACAAGATTTTCTTGATGCGAAATTTATTTCAACTAGTCCGTTATCATGGATTATTATAGTATCTATTTGATCATTTGTTTTATCTATAGGATTCTCTTCTTTATTTGTGTCTTGTATTAACCATGTTTTTGGTATGTCGATATCTTTCCAACTTAATTGTTTTCTAGTTATTACTTTATTTGCTAGATTTGTTAAAAATAAAGTTGATGTTCCTTTTTGTAAACTTGTATATGCTACTGCAGGGATTATTGTATGCATTAATTTATAATAAATTCGATAGACTACTGCAACATTTGAACATATTCCTTTCATTTCAAATCCTTGTGTATATAAACTTAATGTTGATGCTTCATGTGCGAATTGATCATGTAAACTAATTGTGAAATTAGGAAAACAATTAAAGAAAATAGGTCCTTCAGACAAACTTCCTTCAATTATTCCTAATAACGAGTCATTAAACTTTATGTGTCTTTTATCTCTAACGGATGCTAATACGGATGTATTCAGTCCTAGAGCGATTAATGGCTTTATTGCGACTTGTATTAATCCTATATGCAAATATTTATATTTTTCTTTATACGTATTTATTTTTTCTGGAGAAATTAACAAGTATTTCTTGTCCTTCTGCATCTATTGATCTAGTTTCTTCTTCTAATTTTACTATATAATCTTGATTTTTGGAGAAAGTTCCATGGGTGTATATCTGTTTGGGATCTATAGTTGGTAAATTCCAATTTTGTAGTGATTGTTCTATATCTACGTAAGATATTTCACTTATATTTCTTAAATCTAATTTTGATTGCATTTTTTCTGGCTTTATGATTGACTGTTGATCAGATTTTGAGGTCGAGGAGGATGATTCAAACTTAGGACTATGTTTTCGTAATGAAAGAGAAGATTTCATTTTCTTCATTAATTCACTCATGTCTCACCTGGGTTCTTAGAGTTCTAGCTTGGTCAACGATTTACTGCTAGACTTACGCTCCCTTCTGCTAGCCTTACTACGCGACTAGGAAAGCTCCTAACTCCAATGGCGAAGGTTAAACACAAGATAAATTAACAGAAAGAAAACGGAATTTTAACTTTCAAAAGAAACGTCATAGTAATAAGTTTTGCAAATCCTTTTCGAAATCACAATCGAAATCATAATCAAACTTAAAACCAAAGTTGAAATCAAAATCAAACTTAAAATCGATAGTAAATACTTACAGGAGAGAAGATTAGAGAACTTGATTTGAGAGATGGTGATGGTGCTGGATTCTTTGATGAATTAGGCTCTGATACCAATAGGGCAGAGTAATCTATGTTTGATTGTCAAAAGAGAAACTCAAATGAGAGAAAGAGATAACAAGAAATTTTTTGAAACTAACCTCGAATCGAATGAATATTACTTCATTCGAGCTTTCTATTTATAGATGAAACTTGGTATGTACTGAGACAAAACGACACTATTACAACAAACATTATTGTTGGTTACTATTCCAACAACTAGTCTACTAAGACTCACCTTTGTTGCAACAAACATTATTGTTGGTTACTATTCCAACAACCGATCTACGAAGACTTATCTTGTTACAACAAACTTTATTGACGAGACACTATTCACGGACACTATTCATCCGTCACTATTTATCACTATTCACAGACACTATTCAAACACTATTTGCTACTATTACAACAACTTTTCTAACAAATTCTTCCGACAACTCTCAATAATTTACATAAGGAGACAAAATTTGTGACGTCTCTTGTCACATCGACTTTATGATCTTGATGACAATTGGATACTGTAATAAATGGATGGCGGAAATAGCTGGATAAGTCTGATCACTGATCTTGATAAATTAATTGATCGCATTATTGGGCTTCGTTGATGACTCGATCGATTATCGACTATTCTTGATAAACATGCATTATTTTCTTCTCGTGATGCTTTCTTGAGAACTACTTGATGATGACAAGGATGGCTTGATACGTCTTGATAACGATGATCATAATGATCTTCTGGATTTCTTCTGAATAAGTCTTGATAATGGCGGGCATTGGGCCTGGAGGCATGGGCCTCGTATTATGAATTGGCATGGGCTGAGGCGAGCATAAGCTGGTGATGGCGAGCATGGGCCCTGGAGGCATGGGCTGAATAATAACTTAATTGGCATGGGCCTGAATTATCTTTGACACTGGAATTTAGTTATCTTTGACACTGAATTTAGTAGAGTTCAACAATATACTCGGGGGCTCCTGAGCTTCCTTCATGATCTGAATGATTTCTTGATGAGGCGAATGTACTTCTTCAATTCGTTGAAGTCTTTCATTTATTTTCCTGGATTCTTCCCGCATTTTTCTGGATTCTTCTTGCATTTTCTTCAACTCGTGAAGAATGAGACTTGATGTGTCTAATGTTTCTGATGATGATACTTGAACTACATCTTCAATTTTGACTGATTTTATTTATTTTTAGGCAAACATAGTTATCTGAAAATATGAGGATAGAAACTGATTGTCTAGAGTTCTCCAAAGTCCTTCATA
Source organism: Stephania japonica (assembly GCA_039657345.1). Lineage (NCBI taxonomy): Eukaryota > Viridiplantae > Streptophyta > Magnoliopsida > Ranunculales > Menispermaceae > Stephania > Stephania japonica. The sequence goes on from CM077557.1 coordinate 69,157,974, forward strand.
AACATAAGTATTATCAATTCTGCTGATGTCTATAAAGATTTCTATTTTTGGGCACCCTAATAAAGTCCAAAGAGTTATAAGGGCCTTTTCTTCATCGCTAGACCAATTGAAAGCAAGAGCTGCATAAAGCTGTATTGGCTTGTTGATTTGAACATCTGGCTGAAGGCCGAAATTATATAATTCGTCCACTAACCAATTTATGAGAGGATCACAGATACCGGGGTCCATGAATCTTTCTTAATTAATCTTTTTAAAAGAAGCTGAATCTGTTTTGCGAAGCTTCATAAAATTTCATATAATCTCATTGTGACATTCAGGAATGGAATTATAAGGAGTAAGAAGAGTAGAAGAGTAGAAAAGTAGAAATTATGATATTAATATGATTTTCAAAATTGAAGCTCAAGATTGAGGGTAAGATGTTAGACATTGAGAAAGTAAACAAAGAAATAGTTTTTCAATTGATAACTGGATTTTTGATCAGAATTGGAGGCTGTATTGTATTGGCTGAATAATGGAGAAAATTTATTTTGTCTTTGATAAGTGTAAAGAGATTTACCCTTATCCATGATGATCTGAAACAAAGAATGAATTTATAGGGTCACAAGAAATTCTCTGGATAAGAAATCAGGAAGGGAGTTATTTTCTCCTTTTATATATTCGATATCAAAATCAAAAATACTTAAAATAGCTTGCCAACGAGCAAATATTTGTTTTGAAACTAAATTTTTTATATCTTTCAAAAGTATTTCTTTTGCTGATTTACAATCAACTCTTATCAAAAATTTTTGATTCAAAATATCTGCTTGAAATTTCTGAACGGATAAAACAATTGCAAGAATTTCCTTTTTGACCGTAGCGTAATTCTTTTGGGTATTATTCCAAAGTCTTGATGTATAGCAAACAAGCTGTTCATTTCCTTCAGGGGTTTTTTGGAGTAATATACCTCCATATCCTATGTCTGAGGCATCTGTCTGGATTATTTTTGGATAAGTAGAATTGGCTAAATGTAAGCATGGTAATGCTTTTACTTTTAACTTGATCTTTTGTATAGCTTCTGTATGAATAGGGGACCAGATGAATTTATTATCTTTTTTAAGAAGTTCTAAAAGACATTTTTTATCTATTGCTGAATTTTTATAGAAATCTGATAAGTAATTTAAACAACCTAAAAATCTTTGTAACTGTTTTTTATCTACTAATTGATCAGGGAATTTATTTGCAAATTCTATGACTCTATTGATTGGAGTTATGGTTTGATTCTGTATTTGAAATCCTAAAAAGTTTATTGTTATTTGAAAAAGTTTTATTTTCCTTTGAGATAATACTAATCCATTTTTAATTATGATAGATTGAAATGTATACAAGTGTTTCCAATGTTCATCAATTGATTTGGAAAATATAAGGATGTCGTCTATATAAACTAAAATATATTCATAGTAAGGATGAAATAATTCTTTTATCACTTTTTTCTTCTAATATCATGTCTACAGGAGATGGTCTAGAATGGATCGGTTTCACCAAAGAAATGGTATATGGGATTGTGGTTATACACTGAATGGTAAGAGTAATCTATGTTTGATTGTCAAAAGAGAAACTCAAATGAGAGAAAGAGATAACAAGAAATTTTTTGAAACTAACCTCGAATCGAATTATAACCACAATCCCATATACCATTTCTTTGGTGAAACCGATCCTGCCCTATTGGTATCAGAGCCTAATTCATCAAAGAATCCAGCACCATCACCATCTCTCAAATCAAGTTCTAAATTCTCATCTCCTGTAAGTATTTACTATCGATTTTAAGTTTGATTTTGATTTCAAGTTTGGTTTTAAGTTTGATTATGATTTCGATTGTGATTTCGAAAAGGATTTGCAAAACTTATTACTATGACGTTTCTTTTGAAAGTTAAAATTTCGTTTTCTTTCTGTTAATTTATCTTGTGTTTAACCTTCGCCATTGGAGTTAGGAGCTTTCCTAGTCGCGTAGTAAGGCTAGCGAAGAAGGAGCGTAAGTCTAGCAGTAAATCGTTGACCAAGCTAGAACTCTAAGAACCCAGGTGAGACATGAGTGAATTAATGAAGAAAATGAAATCTTCTCTTTCATTACGAAAACATAGTCCTAAGTTTGAATCATCCTCCTCGACCTCAAAATCTGATCAACAGTCAATCATAAAGCCAGAAAAAATGCAATCAAAATTAGATTTAAGAAATATAAGTGAAATATCTTACGTAGATATAGAACAATCACTACAAAATTGGAATTTACCAACTATAGATCCCAAACAGATATACACCCATGGAACTTTCTCCAAAAATCAAGATTATATAGTAAAATTAGAAGAAGAAACTAGATCAATAGATGCAGAAGGACAAGAAATACTGTTAATTTCTCCAGAAAAAATAAATACGTATAAAGAAAAATATAAATATTTGCATATAGGATTAATACAAGTCGCAATAAAGCCATTAACTGCTCTAGGACTAAATACATCTGTATTAGCATCCGTTAGAGATAAAAGACACATAAAGTTTAATGACTCGTTATTAGGAATAATTGAAGGAAGTTTGTCTGAAGGACCTATTTTCTTTAATTGTTTCCTAATTTCACAATTAGTTTACATGATCAATTCGCACATGAAGCATCAACATTAAGTTTATATACACAAGGATTTGAAATGAAAGGAATATGTTCAAATGTTGCAGTAGTCTATCGAATCTATTATAAATTAATGCATACAATAATCCCTGCAGTAGCATATACAAGTTTACAAAAAGGAACATCAACTTTATTTTTGACAAATATAGCAAATAAAGTAATAACTAGAAAACAATTAAGTTGGAAAGATATCGACATACCAAAAACATGGTTAATACAAGACACAAATAAAGAAGAGAATCTGTAGATAAAACAAATGATCAAATAGATACTATAATAACCCATGATAACGGACTAGTTGAAATAAATTTCGCATCAAGAAAATCTTGTTCTACAATTCCATCCTCATCAAACACCGAGAATTATTATGAAACTCAACTTTGTTTATGCATCAACAACAAAATTACCAACTCATATAGCTTATCCTGTTTACCCCAACAAGAAGATAACGTTTCCATCAATGATTTTAATGATTATCAAGTTAATATGGTTAAAATAGATTATGAAGAAGATTTTGAAATAGATTATCATAATTTAAAAGAACAATTTCTTAAACATCCATTGACTCCTATATTCTGTAAAATTTGTTCAAAATCCCAACAAGCAATATTCGAGAGAAAATATTTTGCCTATATTAAAAATAATAAACAAAATATTCAGTTTTTTGATTATTTAACATTATCTGTCCAAAAATAATACATAAGATAAATACAGTATGGGAAGGAACAAAAGGTGAAAAATACATTCAAACTCATCCTCCATTAACTTCTATAAAAATCAATGAAAACATTAAGGCAGTACCATTAAAAACTACGTTTGAAGAAGAAAGACCTATATTAAGAAAAGATTTAAATCATATAATTGAACAAAATAATTATACTAATGTATATTTATCTTCTTTATCAAAAATATCTCACAATAATCCCTCTACTAGTAAAAATACTGAAAACTCTAAAATTACAAAAATAGAAAATGAACTAATAATGAAAAAGCCTATGATGAAAGACAATTTTAGAAATATACCCATTATAAAATCAAATTATTCGATGAATTATTACATACAATAGCATCAAAAATTAGTACTCTACAAATAAATCAAAAAGATACAAAAGAAAAGACCCTGAAATAAATATTTTAGAAGATAATCAATCAATAACTTCGGATAAACTATCAGAAGATTCATTAGAAATCAGTCCAATAAAAATGACAGAATCCAGTATTGAAACATCATCAGATTTAGATATAAATAAAATTCATTATCCTAGAAAACATAATATATATAATAAATGGAATACTAAACCTTATTATTCTAGACCATCTCCTGTAGACATGATATTAGAAGAAAAAAGTGATAAAAGAATTAAGTTTGACGGAAATTCAATTTACGAATGGAATATCGATGGATTATCGAAATACAAATTTTACAAGTAATGCAACAAATGTTAACTTATGCAATGCGGCATGCAAAACTCAAAAATCATCCAAACCTAATATAGTAGGTGCCATATCGTAGGACTTACTTGGTCAAATGAATGGCTGGTGGAATAACTCTTTATCAACTGTTCAAAGACAAGAAGTTATAAATTCAGTAGTTAGAGACGAAAATGGAAATCCAGTAATAGATAATAATGGAAGAGAAACATTTAATGGTGTAAGAACCTTGTTAACTAATATAATTTGGCATTTCATAGGAACATTAAGTCATATTGAAGAAAAAATTCGTGAACAATTACAAAGTTTAAGATGCGAGAACATTATCCGATTTTAGATGGTATAAAGATACATTCTTATCAAAAGTTTATACTTTAACTTCGATGAAACCCCATTCTATAAAGAAAGATTTGTTTCCGGATTACCATACTCATTCGCAGAAAAGTTAGACACATATTAAGAGAAAAATGCGATGGAACTCTAAATTATAACAGATTTACTTATGGTGATTTAATTCAAACAATTCAGATAGTAGGATTATCAATATGTAATGATATAAAGTTAAAAAGACAATTACATAAAGACTCTAAAGATAATCGCAGAGACATAGGTGATTTTTGTTATCAATTCGGTCATGAAGTTGCTCTAACTCAAACACATTCTAATAAACCAAAATACGAAGAAGAAGATTACAAAGATTTAATAATAAAAACAATCCAGAATTTTATAATAAACCTAAGAGAAAACCTTATAGAAAAAATTATAAATTTAATAAAAATAAAACTAATAAATGTTTTAAATGTGGAAAACCAGGTCATTACGCAAATAAATGTCATTTAAAGAATTATAAAAAGAAAGTAAATGAAGTCGTAAATAGTGATAACTCTAGCTCTTCGATACATGTAAATGCATAGAAAATATACGAGAATACATATACATCTAGCTCTCAACTCGAGAAAATGAAATTAATGTTTTAACACACATGAAAAATTAATATTAGATATCGGTGAACAAATAGATGATCCAATATTAAAATATAAATATTATACGAAATTTTAAATACGAAAAAGACAATGCAAATGAAAACACTTCTCGAGATAAATGAAAATGAAATAAAATTTCAAAATCAAATTGATATACATAATAATTATCATACTATGAAAGATATAATTCAAGATGTAAATAAAAGATCTAAATCCTTTACAGGACCAACCATAAATTCATTACGATGAAATAAATCGGTTGAAAGAAGAAATAAAAATTCTTAAAGAAAAAATAATCAAGATAGAAGACGAGAATATAAATTAGAAAACCTATCAATTTATGACAACAATGTATTCATAGAAACACTTACATCTTATACTCATCAACGATGGTTTACTCCAATAACTTTAAAAATAAAAGATTATAAATGTTCATTACAAGCTTTAATAGATTCAAAAGTGCATTTAAATTGTATAAGAGAAGGATTAATACCGTTAAAATATCTTGTGAAAAAACAAACAATCGAATATCAACAAGAAGGAAATAAATCAATAATTAAGTTAAAAATACCTATTGCTCATATATGTAAAAATAATGTTTGTATACCTACATCCTTTATAATAGTTAAAGATTTACAATATGATATGTTATTAGGAACCCCATTCTTACAAAAAAATTCAACCATTCTCGGTTACATCCAAGTGGAATAAAATCAAGTATAGAAAATAAAGAAGTTAATTTCAATTTTATTAATAAACCAAAAACTAGATACTTAAATCAATTAATCAATCTGGTAGAACATAAACAAACTTTTATAGGACAATTAAAATCGAAATTAAGAATTTAAAAACAGAACAGTTATAAATACTCCATCCTTTCAACAAAGAATCAAAATGTTTCAAGATCAATTAATTATTAAGTGTTGTTCGAAAATCCCTCAAAGATTTTGGGATAGAAAAACTTATCAAGTTTCTTTACCTTATATTAATGATTTTAATGAAGACAAAATACCCACGAAAGCCAATCCTTCACAAATGAATGAAAGATTACTAAAATTATGTGATCAAGAAATAAAAGATTTGTTACAAAAGAAATTAATAACTCCATCTAAATCTCCTTGGAGTACATCGCTTTTTATGTAGAAAATGCAAAGCAGAGAATTAGAAAGAGGAGCACCAAGACTTGTTATAAATTATAAACCATTAAATAATGTTTTAAAGACTATACGATATCCATTACCAAATAAGAATGATTTAATAAAGAGAATAACCAATTCAGTTATCTTTTCAAAATTTGATTTAAAGTCAGGATTTTGGCAAATACAAATTACAAATAAAGATAGATATAAAACAGCATTCAACACTCCATTTGGTCAGTATCAGTGGAATGTTATGCCATTCGGTCTCAAAAATGCCCCATCAGAATTTCAAAAAATGATGAATGAAGATCGGATTCACCAAAGAAATGGTATATGGGATTGTGGTTATACACTGAATGGTAAGAGTAATCTATGTTTGATTGTGGAGATGAAAACAAAAGAGAAACTTAAATGAGAGAAAGAGATGACAAGAAATTTTTTGAAACTAACCTCGAATCGAATGAATATTACTTCATTCGAGCTTTCTATTTATAGATGAAACTTGGTATGTACAGACAAAACTGACACTATTACAACAAACATTATTGTTGGTTACTATTCCAACAACTAGTCTACTAAGACTCACTGTTGCAACAAACATTATTGTTGGTTACTATTCCAACAACCAGTCTACGAAGACTTACTGTTACAACAAACTTTATTGACAGACACTATTCACGGACACTATTCATCCGTCACTATTTATCACTATTCACAGACACTATTCAAACACTATTTGCTACTATTACAACAACTTTTCTAACAGCCTTCCGACAACTCTCAATAATTTACATAAGGAGACAAAATTTGTGACGTCTCTTGTCACATCGACTTTATGATCTTGATGACAGCTGGATACGGTAATAGCTGGATGGCGGAAATAGCTGGATAAGTCTGACTGCTGATCTTGATAAATTAATTGACTGCATTATTGGGCTTCTGTTGATGACTCGATCGGTATCTGACTATTCTTGATAAACATGCATTATTTTCTTCTCGTGATGCTTTCTTGAGAACTACTTGATGATGACAAGGATGGCTTGATACGTCTTGATAACGATGATCATAATGATCTTCTGGATTTCTTCTGAATAAGTCTTGATAATGGCAGGCATTGGGCCTGGAGGCATGGGCCTGTATTATGAATTGGCATGGGCCTGAGGCAGGCATAAGCCTGGTGATGGCAGGCATGGGCCTGGAGGCATGGGCCTGAATAATAACTTAATTGGCATGGGCCTGAATTATCTTTGACACTGAATTTAGTTATCTTTGACACTGAATTTAGTAGAGTTCAACAATATACTCAGGGGCTCCTGAGCTTCCTTCATGATCTGAATGATTTCTTGATGAGGCAGAATGTACTTCTTCAATTCGTTGAAGTCTTTCATTTATTTTCCTGGATTCTTCCCGCATTTTTCTGGATTCTTCTTGCATTTTCTTCAACTCGTGAAGAATGAGACTTGATGTGTCTAATGTTTCTGATGAGGATGATATTTGAACTGGTTTTTCTTTCTTGGATGATTCTGCTTTATTTTCATTAATCTTTAAAGTTGCTTCTTTATAAGTCTTTGGTGGAGGCATTATACCGACTGATGGAGAAGGGTGATATGCCATTTCTTCTTCTCTCGATAGATGTAATATCAAACTTGTCCCACCATTTGACATAAATTTCTCGAACGGATAGAGTAGAGTGAGAGTCCTTCATTATTCTTGATTATAGAGTTACTTGTAACTCCATTTTAGTATCCACGGTATGGTGTATTGGGTTACAAACATATAGAGATTTAATCCTCCCTTTTTATAAAGGGTCGAACTTCGGGAGGAAAGATTGCTTCATGGGACCGAATCGAGGTAACCATTCATAATGAAACCAAGTAGGAAAATTATGTCCTAATGGTTTTTTATACGTGATATACCATGAATGTCCTTCTCAAGGTCTTTTATAAAACAAGATGACTTTCCAAGCTTCAACATAATCGTTGTAGCTTCGGTATGGTGGTCTGATCTTCTATAGTCTTGATATTTTTCAAGGTGACAGGGATAATGAATATGGCAAGGCATCGCCACTAAGTTTATTGCTTAGACCATTCATTGCTTGATAAAACTTTCGAATTTTGAATTTGGAGTACAAAATCTCTTCCGAACCAGGTTTTTTGAAATGATCGAAAATAATCGAGCTGTTTGAGAAAGTAAAGCTTCATAGAACTTTATGGAGACATTTGGTCGTCTTGGGATGAAATTATCAGGTTGAGGAATGAGAGCATTGACTTGATTTTCTAGACTGAGATTATGATGAAAACCGTCAAGAGGATAGATGGAGAAAAAGGTTTTCAACTGATAACTGGATCTTTGATCAGAATTGGAAGCTGTATTGTACTGGCTGAATAATGGGAAAATTTATTTTGTCTTTGATAAGTGTAAAGAGATTTACCCTTATCCATGATGATCTGAAACAAAGAATGAATTTATAGGGTCACAAGAAATTCTCTGGATAAGAAATCAGGAAGGGAGTTATTTTCTCCTTTTATATATTCGATATCAAAATCAAAAATACTTAAAATAGCTTGCCAACGAGCAAATATTTGTTTTGAAACTAAATTTTTTATATCTTTCAAAAGTATTTCTTTTCTTTGATTTACAATCAACTCTTATCAAAAATTTTTGATTCAAAATATCGCTTGAAATTTACGAACGGATAAAACAATTGCAAGAATTTCCTTTTTGACCGTAGCGTAATTCTTTTGGGTATTATTCCAAAGTCTTGATGTATAACAAACAAGTCAAGCTGTTCATTTCCTTCAGGGGTTTTTTGGAGTAATATACCTCCATATCCTATGTCTGAGGCATCTGTCTGAATTATTTTTGGATAAGTAGAATTGGCTAAATGTAAGCATGGTAATGCTTTTACTTTTAACTTGATCTTTTGTATAGCTTCGTATGAATAGGGGACCGATGAATTTATTATCTTTTTTAAGAAGTTCTAAAAGACATTTTTTATCTATTGCTTTGAATTTTTATAGAAATCGATAAGTAATTTAAACAACCTAAAAATCTTTGTAACTGTTTTTTATCTACTAATTGATCAGGGAATTTATTTGCAAATTCTATGACTCTATTGATTGGAGTTATGGTTTGATTCTGTATTTGAAATCCTAAAAAGTTTATTGTTATTTGAAAAAGTTTTATTTTCCTTTGAGATAATACTAATCCATTTTTAATTATGATAGATTGAAATGTATACAAGTGTTTCCAATGTTCATCAATTGATTTGGAAAATATAAGGATGTCGTCTATATAAACTAAAATATATTCATAGTAAGGATGAAATACTTCATTCATCATTTTTTGAAATTACGATGGGGCATTTTTGAGACCGAATGGCATAACATTCCACGATCTTGACCAAATGGAGTGTTGAATGCTGTTTTATATCTATCTTTATTTGTAATTTGTATTTGCCAAAATCCTGACTTTAAATCAAATTTTGAAAAGATAACTGAATTGGTTATTCTCTTTATTAAATCATTCTTATTTGGTAATGGATATCGTATAGTCTTTAAAACATTATTTAATGGTTTATAATTTATAACAAGTCTTGGTGCTCCTCTTTCTAATTCTGCAAGCATTTTCTACATAAAAAGCGATACGCTCCAAGGAGATTTAGATGGAGTTATTAATTTCTTTTGTAACAAATCTTTTATTTCTTGATCACATAATTTTAGTAATCTTTCATTCATTTGTGAAGGATTGGCTTTTGTGGGTATTTTATCTTCATTAAAATCATTAATGTAAGGTAAAGAAACTTGATAAGTTTTTCTATCCCAAAATCTTGAGGGGATTTCTCGAACAACACTTAATAATTAATTGATCTTGAAACATTTTGATTTTTTGTTGAAAGGATGAAGTATTTATAATGCATTCTGTTTTTAAATTCTTAATTTCGATTTTAATTGTCCTATAAAAGTTTGTTTATGTTCTACCAGATTGATTAATTGATTTAAGTATCTAGTTTTTGGTTTATTAATAAAATTGAAATTAACTTCTTTATTTTCTATACTTGATTTTATTCCACTTGGATGTAACCGAGAATGGTTGAATTTTCTGTAAGAATGGGGTTCCTAATAACATATCATGTCAAATCTTTAACTATTATAAAGGATGTCGGTATACAAACATTATTTTTACATATATGAGCAATAGGTATTTTTAACTTAATTATTGATTTATTTCCTTCTATTGTTGATATTCGATTTTGTTTGTCTTTTCACGATATTTTAACGGTATTAATCCTTCTCTTATACAATTTAAATCTTTACTTTGAATCTATTAAAGCTTGTAATGAACATTTATAATCTTTTATTTTTAAAGTTATTGGAGTAAACCATCGTTGATGAGTATAAGATGTAAGTGTTTCTATGAATACATTGTTGTCATAAATTGATAGGTTTTCTAATTTATATTCTCGTCTTCTATCTTGATTATTTTTTCTTTAAGAATTTTTATTTCTTCTTTCAACTGATTTATTTCATCTTTGTAATGAATTTATGGTTGGTCTGTAAAGGATTTAGATCTTTTATTTACATCTTGAATTATATCTTTCATAGTATGATAATTATTATGTATATCAATTTGATTTTGAAATTTTATTTCATTTTCATTTATCTCGAGAAGTGTTTTCATTTGCATTGTCTTTTTCGTATTTAAAATTTCGTATAATATTTATATTTTAATATTGGATCATCTATTTGTTCACCGATATCTAATATTAATTTTTCATGTCTTTGTTAAAACATTAATTTCATTTTCTCGAGTCTGAGCTAGATGTATATGTATTACGTATATTTTCTATGCATTTACATGTATCTCGAAGAGCTAGAGTTATCACTATTTACGACTTCATTTACTTTCTTTTTATAATTCTTTAAATGACATTTATTTGCGTAATGACCTGGTTTTCCACATTTAAAACATTTATTAGTTTTATTTTTATTAAATTTATAATTTTTTCTATAAGGTTTTCTCTTAGGTTTATTATAAAATTCTGGATTGTTTTTATTATTAAATCTTTGTAATCTTCTTCTTCGTATTTTGGTTTATTAGAATGTGTTTGAGTTAGAGCAACTTCATGACCGAATTGATAACAAAAATCACCTATGTCTCTCGCGATTATCTTTAGAGTCTTTATGTAATTGTCCTTTTAACTTTATATCATTACATATTGATAATCCTACTATCTGAATTGTTTGAATTAAATCACCATAAGTAAATCATTATAATTTAGAGTTCCATCGCATTTTTCTCTTAATATGTGTCTAACTTTTTCTCATGAATGAGTATGGTAATCCGGAAACAAATCTTTCTTTATAGAATGGGGTTTCATCTCAAGTTAAAGTATAAACTTTTGATAAGAATGTATCTTTATACCATCTAAAATCGGATAATGTTCTCGCATCTTAAACTTTGTAATTGTTCACGAATTTTTTCTTCAATATGACTTAATGTTCCTATGAAATGCCAAATTATATTAGTTAACAAGGTTCTTACACCATTAAATGTTTCTCTTCCATTATTATCTATTACTTGGATTTCCATTTTCGTCTCTAACTACTTGAATTTATAACTTCTTGTCTTTGAACAGTTGATAAAGAGTTATTCCACCACCATTCATTTGACCAAGTAAGTCCTACGATATGGCACCTACTATATTAGGTTCGGATGATTTTGAGTTTTGCATCTTCTTTGCATAAGTTAACATTTGTTGCATTACTTGTAAAATTACGTATTCGATAATCCATCGATATTCCATTCGTAAATTGAATTTCCGTCAAACTTAATTCTTTTATCACTTTTTTCTTCTAATATCATGTCTACGGAGATGGTCTAGAATAATAAGGTTTAGTATTCCATTTATTATATATATTATGTTTTCTAGGATAATGAATTTTATTTATATCTAAATCGATGATGTTTCAATACTTTGGATTCTCATCATTTTTATTGGACGATTTCTAATGAATCTTCGATAGTTTATCCGAAGTTATTGATTGATTATCTTCTAAAATATTTATTTCAGGGGTCTTTTCTTTTGTATCTTTTTGATTTATTTGTAGAGTACTAATTTTTGATGCTATTGTATGTAATAATTCATCTCAATAATTTGATTTTATAATGGGTATATTTCTAAAATTGTCTTTCATCATAGGCTTTTTCATTATTAGTTCATTTTCTATTTTTGTAATTTTAGAGTTTTCAGGTATTTTTACTAGTAGAGGGATTATTGTGAGATATTTTTGATAAAGAAGATAAATATACATTAGTATAATTATTTTGTTCAATTATATGATTTAAATCTTTTCTTGATATAGGTCTTTCTTCTTCAAACGTAGTTTTTAATGGTACTTGCCTTAATGTTTTCATTGATTTTTATAGAAGTTAATGGAGGATGAGTTTGAATGTATTTTTCACCTTTTGTTCCTTCCCATACTGTATTTATCTTATGTATTATTTTTGGACAGGATAATGTTAAATAATCAAAAAACTGAATATTTTGTTTATTATTTTTAATATAGGCAAAATATTTTTCTCTGAATATTGCTTGTTGGGATTTTGAACAAATTTTACAGAATATAGGAGTCAATGGATGTTTAAGAAATTGTTCTTTTAAATTATGATAATCTATTTCAAAATCTTCTTCATAATCTATTTTAACCATATTAACTTGATAATCATTAAAATCATTGATGGAAACGTTATCTTCTGTTGGGGTAACAGGATAAGCTATATGAGTTGGTAATTTTGTTGTTGATGCATAAACAGTTGAGTTTCATAATAATTTTCAGTATTTGATGAGGATGGAATTGTAGAACAAGATTTTCTTGATGCGAAATTTATTTCAACTAGTCCGTTATCATGGGTTATTATAGTATCTATTTGATCATTTGTTTTATCTATAGGATTCTCTTCTTTATTTGTGTCTTGTATTAACCATGTTTTTGGTATGTCGATATCTTTCCAACTTAATTGTTTTCTAGTTATTACTTTATTTGCTATATTTGTCAAAAATAAAGTTGATGTTCCTTTTTGTAAACTTGTATATGCTACTGCAGGGATTATTGTATGCATTAATTTATAATAAATTCGATAAACTACTGCAACATTTGAACATATTCCTTTCATTTCAAATCCTTGTGTGTATAAACTTAATGTTGATGCTTCATGTGCGAATTGATCATGTAAACTAATTGTGAAATTAGGGAAACAATTAAAGAAAATAGGTCCTTCAGACAAACTTCCTTCAATTATTCCTAATAACGAGTCATTAAACTTTATGTGTCTTTTATCTCTAACGGATGCTAATACGGATGTATTTAGTCCTAAAGCAGTTAATGGCTTTATTGCTACTTGTATTAATCCTATATGCAAATATTTATATTTTTCTTTATACGTATTTATTTTTTCTGGAGAAATTAACAGTATTTCTTGTCCTTCTGCATCAATTGATCTAGTTTCTTCTTCTAATTTTACTATATAATCTTGATTTTTGGAGAAAGTTCCATGGGTATATATCTGTTTGGGATCTATGGTTGGTAAATTCCAATTTTGCAGTGATTGTTCTATATCTACGTATGATATTTCACTTATATTTCTTAAATCTAATTTTGATGTCATTTTTTCTGGGCTTTATAATTGATGATGATCAGATTTTGATGTCGAGGAGGATGATTCAAACTTAGGACTATGTTTTCGTAATGAAAGAGAAGATTTCATTTTCTTCATTAATTCACTCATGTCTCACTGGGTTCTTAGAGTTCTAGCTTGGTCAACGATTTCTTCGCTAGACTTACGCTCCTTCTGCTAGCCTTACTACGCGACTAGGAAAGCTCCTAACTCCAATGGCGAAGGTTAAACACAAGATAAATTAACAGAAAGAAAAAACGAAATTTTAACTTTCAAAAGAAACGTCATAGTAATAAGTTTTGCAAATCCTTTTCGAAATCACAATCGAAATCATAATCAAACTTAAAACCAAAGTTGAAATCAAAATCAAACTTAAAATCGATAGTAAATACTTACAGGAGAGAAGATTAGAGAACTTGATTTGAGAGATGGTGATGGTGCTGGATTCTTTGATGAATTAGGCTCTGATACCAATAACGCAGGATCGGATTCACCAAAGAAATGGTATATGGGATTGTGGTTATACACTGAATGGTAAGAGTAATCTATGTTTGATTGTGGAGATGAAAACAAAAGAGAAACTTAAATGAGAGAAAGAGATGACAAGAAATTTTTTGAAACTAACCTCGAATCGAATGAATATTACTTCATTCGAGCCTTCTATTTATAGATGAAACTTGGTATGTACAGACAAAACTGACACTATTACAACAAACATTATTGTTGGTTTCTATTCCAACAACTAGTCTACGAAGACTCACTGTTACAACAACATTATTGTTGGTTACTATTCCAACAACCAGTCTACGAAGACTTACTGTTACAACAAACTTTATTGACAGACACTATTCACGGACACTATTCATCCGTCACTATTTATCACTATTCACGACACTATTCAAACACTATTTGCTACTATTACAACAACTTTTCTAACAACCTTTCCGACAACTCTCAATAATTTACATAAGGAGACAAAATTTGTGACGTCTCTTGTCACATCGACTTTATGATCTTGATGACAACTGGAGACTGTGATAGCTGGATGGCGGAAATAGCTGGATAAGTCTGACTGCTGATCTTGATAAATTAATTGACTGCATTATTGGGCTTCTGTTGATGACTCGATCGGTATCTGACTATTCTTGATAAACATGCATTATTTTCTTCTCGTGATGCTTTCTTGAGAACTACTTGATGATGACAAGGATGGCTTGATACGTCTTGATAACGATGATCATAATGATCTTCTGGATTTCTTCGAATAAGTCTTGATAATGGCGGGCATTGGGCCTGGAGGCATGGGCTGTATTATGAATTGGCATGGGCCTGAGGCAGGCATAAGCCTGGTGATGGCAGGCATGGGCCTGGAGGCATGGGCCTGAATAATAACTTAATTGGCATGGGCCTGAATTATCTTTGACACTGAATTTAGTTATCTTTGACACTGAATTTAGTAGAGTTCAACAATATACTCAGGGGCTCCTGAGCTTCCTTCATGATCTGAATGATTTCTTGATGAGGCAGAATGTACTTCTTCAATTCGTTGAAGTCTTTCATTTATTTTCCTGGATTCTTCCCGCATTTTTCTGGATTCTTCTTGCATTTTCTTCAACTCGTGAAGAATGAGACTTGATGTGTCTAATGTTTCTGATGATGATGATATTTGAACTGGTTTTTCTTTCTTGGATGATTCTGCTTTATTTTCATTAATCTTTAAAGTTGCTTCTTTATAAGTCTTTGGTGGAGGCATTATACCGACTGATGGAGAAGGGTGATATGCCATTTCTTCTTCTCTGATAGATGTAATATCAAACTTGTCCCACCATTTGACATAAATTTCTCGAACCAAGATGAGTAGCTGAGAGTCCTTCATTATTCTTGATTATAGAGTTACTGTAACTCCATTTTAGTATCCACGGTATGGTGTATTGGGTTACAAACATATAGAGATTTAATCCTCCCTTTTTATAAAGGGTCAGAACTTCAGGAGGAAAGATTGCTTCAGTAGGACCGAATCGAGGTAACCATTCATAATGAAACCAAGTAGGAAAATTATGTCCTAATGGTTTTTTATACGTGATATACCATGAATGTCCTTCTGAAGGTCTTTTATAAAACAGTATGACTTTCCAAGCTTCAACATAATCGTTGTAGCTTACTGGTATGGTGGTCTGATCTTCTATAGTCTTGATATTTTTCAAGGTGACAGGATAATGAATATGGCAAGGCATCGCCACTAAGCTGTATTGCTTAGACCATTCATTGCTTGATAAAACTTTCTGAATTTTGAATTTGGAGTACAAAATCTCTTCTGAACCAGGTTTTTTGAAATGATCGAAAATAACTGAGCCTGTTTGAGAAAGTAAAGCTTCATAGAACTTTATGGAGACATTTGGTCGTCTTGGGATGAAATTATCAGGTTGAGGAATGAGAGCATTGACTTGATTTTCTAGACTGAGATTATGATGAAAACCGTCAAGAGGATAGATGGAGAAAAAGGTTTTCAACTGATAACTGGATCTTTGATCAGAATTGGAAGCTGTATTGTACTGGCTGAATAATGGGGAAAATTTATTTTGTCTTTGATAAGTGTAAAGAGATTTACCCTTATCCATGATGATCTGAAACAAAGAATGAATTTATAGGGTTACAAGGAATTCTCTGGATAAGAAATCAGGAAGGGAGTTATTTTCTCCTTTTATATATTCGATATCAAAATCAAAAATACTTAAAATAGCTTGCCAACGAGCAAATATTTGTTTTGAAACTAAATTTTTTATATCTTTCAAAAGTATTTCTTTTGCTGATCGGTTTCACCAAAGAAATGGTATATGGGATTGTGGTTATACACTGAATGGTAAGAGTAATCTATGTTTGATTGTCAAAAGAGAAACTCAAATGAGAGAAAGAGATAACAAGA
Organism: Stephania japonica; assembly: GCA_039657345.1. Classification (NCBI taxonomy): domain Eukaryota; kingdom Viridiplantae; phylum Streptophyta; class Magnoliopsida; order Ranunculales; family Menispermaceae; genus Stephania; species Stephania japonica. The sequence continues at coordinate 69,174,783 of CM077557.1, forward strand.
AATTTTTTGAAACTAACCTCGAATCGAATGAATATTACTTCATTCGAGCTTTCTATTTATAGATGAAACTTGGTATGTACAGACAAAACTGACACTATTACAACAAACATTATTGTTGGTTACTATTCCAACAACTAGTCTACTAAGACTCACTTGTTGCAACAAACATTATTGTTGGTTACTATTCCAACAACCGATCTACGAAGACTTATCGTTACAACAAACATTATTGACGAGACACTATTCACGGACACTATTCATCCGTCACTATTCATTACTATTCACGAGACACTATTCAAACACTATTTGCTACTATTACAACAACTTTTCTAACAACCTTCCGACAACTCTCAATAATTTACATAAGGAGACAAAATTTGTGACGTCTGTTGTCACATCGACTTTATGATCTTGATGACAATGGATACTAATAGCCGGATGGCGAAATAAATATTTGGATAAGTCTCGATCGCGATCTTGATAAATTAATTGACTGCATTATTGGGCTTCTGTTGATGACTTGATCGGCATCTGACTATTCTTGATAAACATGCATTTATTTTCTTCGCGTGATGCTTTCTTGAGAACCACTTAATGATGACAAGGATGGCTTGATACGTCTTGATGACGATGATCATAATGATCTTCTGGATTTCTTCTGAATAAGTCTTGATAACTTCTGAATAAGTCTTGATAATCGGCAGGCATTGGGCCTGGAGGCATGGGCCTGTATTATGAATTGGCATGGGCCTGAGGCAGGCATAAGCCTGGTGATGGCAGGCATGGGCCTGGAGGCATGGGCCTGAATAACTTAATTGGCATGGGCCTGAATTCGGTATTAATGGCATGGGCCTGAATAAGTTTTATTGGCATGGGCCTGAATTATCTTTGACACTGAATTTAGTAGAGTTCAACAATATACTCAGGGGCTCCTGAGCTTCCTTCATGATCTGAATGATTTCTTGATGAGGCAGAATGTACTTCTTCAATTCGTTGAAGTCTTTCATTTATTTTCCTGGATTCTTCCCGCATTTTTCTGGATTCTTCTTGCATTTTCTTCAACTCGTGAAGAATGAGACTTGATGTGTCTAATGTTTCTGATGATGATGATATTTGAACTGGTTTTTCTTTCTTGGATGATTCTGCTTTATTTTCATTAATCTTTAAAGTTGCTTCTTTATAAGTCTTTGGTGGAGGCATTATACCGACTGATGGAGAAGGGCCATATGCCATTTCTTCTTCTCTGATAGATGTAATATCAAACTTGTCCCACCATTTGACATAAATTTCTCGAACCGAGATGAGTAGTTTGAGAGTCCTTCATTATTCTTGATTATAGAGTTACTGTAACTCCATTTTAGTATCCACGGTATGGTGTATTGGGTTACAAACATATAGAGATTTAATCCTCCCTTTTTATAAAGGGTCAGAACTTCAGGAGGAAAGATTGCTTGATAGGACCGAATCGAGGTAACCATTCATAATGAAACCAAGTAGGAAAATTATGTCCTAATGGTTTTTTATACGTGATATACCATGAATGTCCTTCTCGAGGTCTTTTATAAAACAAGATGACTTTCCAAGCTTCAACATAATCGTTGTAGCTTACTTGGTATGGTGGTCTCGATCTTCTATAGTCTTGATATTTTTCAAGGTGACGGGATAATGAATATGGCAAGGCATCGCCACTAAGGCTTGTATTGCTTAGACCATTCATTGCTTGATAAAACTTTCGAATTTTGAATTTGGAGTACAAAATCTCTTCGAACCAGGTTTTTTGAAATGATCGAAAATAATCGAGAGCTTTGTTTGAGAAAGTAAAGCTTCATAGAACTTTATGGAGACATTTGGTCGTCTTGGGATGAAATTATCGAGGTTGAGGAATGAGAGCATTGACTTGATTTTCTAGATCGAGATTATGATGAAAACCGTCAAGAGGATAGATGGAGAAAAAGGTTTTCAATCGATAACTGGATCTTTGATCAAATTGGAAGTCATATTATTATCTTGTTTGAATAATGGGGAAAATTTATTTTGTCTTTGATAAGTGTAAAGAGATTTACCCTTATCCATGATGATCTGAAACAAAGAATGAATTTATAGGGTTACAAGGAATTCTCTGGATAAGAAATCAGGAAGGGAGTTATTTTCTCCTTTTATATATTCGATATCAAAATCAAAAATACTTAAAATAGCTTGCCAACGAGCAAATATTTGTTTTGAAACTAAATTTTTTATATCTTTCAAAAGTATTTCTTTTCTTGATTTACAATCAACTCTTATCAAAAATCTTTGATTCAAAATATCTCTTGAAATTTCGAACGGATAAAACAATTGCAAGAATTTCCTTTTTGACCGTAGCGTAATTCTTTTGGGTATTATTCCAAAGTCTTGATGTATAACAAACAAAGTTTGTTCATTTCCTTCGAGGGTTTTTTGGAGTAATATACCTCCATATCCTATGTCCGAGGCATCATCTGAATTATTTTTGGATAAGTAGAATTGGCTAAATGTAAGCATGGTAATGCTTTTACTTTTAACTTGATCTTTTGTATAGCTTCTGTATGAATAGGGGACCAGATGAATTTATTATCTTTTTTAAGAAGTTCTAAAAGACATTTTTTATCTATTGCTGAATTTTTATAGAAATCGGATAAGTAATTTAAACAACCTAAAAATCTTTGTAACTGTTTTTTATCTACTAGTTGATCAGGGAATTTATTTGCAAATTCTATAACTCTATTGATTGGAGTTATGGTTTGATTCTGTATTTGAAATCCTAAAAAGTTTATCGTTATTTGAAAAAGTTTTATTTTCCTTTGAGATAATACTAATCCATTTTTAATTATGATAGATTGAAATGTATACAAGTGTTTCCAATGTTCATCGATTGATTTAGAAAATATAAGGATGTCGTCTATATAAACTAAGATATATTCATAGTAAGGATGAAATACTTCATTCATCATTTTTGAAATTACGATGGGGCATTTTTGAGACCGAATGGCATAACATTCCACCGATATCTTGACCAAATGGAGTGTTGAATGCTTGTTTTATATCTATCTTTATTTGTAATTTGTATTTGCCAAAATCCCGACTTTAAATCAAATTTTGAAAAGATAACTGAATTGGTTATTCTCTTTATTAAATCATTCTTATTTGGTAATGGATATCGTATAGTCTTTAAAACATTATTTAATGGTTTATAATTTATAACAAGTCTTGGTGCTCCTCTTTCTAATTCTGCTGCATTTTCTACATAAAAAGCGGTACAGCTCCAAGGAGATTTAGATGGAGTTATTAATTTCTTTTGTAACAAATCTTTTATTTCTTGATCACATAATTTTAGTAATCTTTCATTCATTTGTGAAGGATTGGCTTTTGTGGGTATTTTATCTTCATTAAAATCATTAATGTAAGGTAAAGAAACTTGATAAGTTTTTCTATCCCAAAATGCTGAGGGGATTTCTGAACAACACTTAATAATTAATTGATCTTGAAACATTTTGATTTTTTGTTGAAAGGATGGAGTATTTATAATCTGTTCTGTTTTTAAATTCTTAATTTCTGATTTTAATTGTCCTATAAAAGTTTGTTTATGTTCTACCAGATTGATTAATTGATTTAAGTATCTAGTTTTTGGTTTATTAATAAAATTGAAATTAACTTCTTTATTTTCTATACTTGATTTTATTCCACTGGATGTAACCGAGAATGGTTGAATTTTCTGTAAGAATGGGGTTCCTAATAACATATCATGCTGTAAATCTTTAACTATTATAAAGGATGTCGGTATACAAACATTATTTTTACATATATGAGCAATAGGTATTTTTAACTTAATTATTGATTTATTTCCTTCTGCTGTTGATATTCGACTGTTTGTCTTTTCACAGTATTTTAACGGTATTAATCCTTCTCTTATACAATTTAAATCTGCACTGAATCTATTAAAGCTTGTAATGAACATTTATAATCTTTTATTTTTAAAGTTATTGGAGTAAACCATCGTTGATGAGTATAAGATGTAAGTGTTTCTATGAATACATTGTTGTCATAAATTGATAGGTTTTCTGAATTTATATTCTCGTCTTCTATCTTGATTATTTTTTCTTTAAGAATTTTTATTTCTTCTTTCAACTGATTTATTTCATCTTTGTAATGAATTTATGGTTGGTCCTGTAAAGGATTTAGATCTTTTATTTACATCTTGAATTATATCTTTCATAGTATGATAATTATTATGTATATCAATTTGATTTTGAAATTTTATTTCATTTTCATTTATCTGAGAAGTGTTTTCATTTGCATTGTCTTTTTCTGTATTTAAAATTTCGTATATATTTATATTTTAATATTGGATCATCTATTTGTTCACCGATATCTAATATTAATTTTTCATGTCTTTGTTAAAACATTAATTTCATTTTCTCGAGTCGAGCTAGATGTATATGTATTACTCGTATATTTTCTATGCATTTACATGTATCTCGAAGAGCTAGAGTTATCACTATTTACGACTTCATTTACTTTCTTTTTATAATTCTTTAAATGACATTTATTTGCGTAATGACCTGGTTTTCCACATTTAAAACATTTATTAGTTTTATTTTTATTAAATTTATAATTTTTTCTATAAGGTTTTCTCTTAGGTTTATTATAAAATTCTGGATTGTTTTTATTATTAAATCTTTGTAATCTTCTTCTTCTGTATTTTGGTTTATTAGAATGTGTTTGAGTTAGAGCAACTTCATGACCGAATTGATAACAAAAATCACCTATGTCTCTGCGATTATCTTTAGAGTCTTTATGTAATTGTCCTTTTAACTTTATATCATTACATATTGATAATCCTACTATCTGAATTGTTTGAATTAAATCACCATAAGTAAATCTGTTATAATTTAGAGTTCCATCGCATTTTTCTCTTAATATGTGTCTAACTTTTTCTGCGAATGAGTATGGTAATCCGGAAACAAATCTTTCTTTATAGAATGGGGTTTCATCTGAAGTTAAAGTATAAACTTTTGATAAGAATGTATCTTTATACCATCTAAAATCGGATAATGTTCTGCATCTTAAACTTTGTAATTGTTCACGAATTTTTTCTTCAATATGACTTAATGTTCCTATGAAATGCCAAATTATATTAGTTAACAAGGTTCTTACACCATTAAATGTTTCTCTTCCATTATTATCTATTACTGGATTTCCATTTTCGTCTCTAACTACTTTGAATTTATAACTTCTTGTCTTTGAACAGTTGATAAAGAGTTATTCCACCAGACCATTCATTTGACCGGTAAATCCTACGAGATATGGCACCTACTATATTAGGTTCGGATGATTTTGAGTTTTGCATCTTCTTTGCATAAGTTAACATTTGTTGCATTACTTGTAAAATTACGTATTCGATAATCCATCGATATTCCATTCGTAAATTGAATTTCCGTCAAACTTAATTCTTTTATCACTTTTTTCTTCTAATATCATGTCTACAGGAGATGGTCTAGAATAATAAGGTTTAGTATTCCATTTATTATATATATTATGTTTTCTAGGATAATGGATTTTATTTATATCTAAGTCTGATGAGGTTTCAATACTGGATTCTGTCATTTTTATTGGGCTGATTTCTAATGAATTTTCTGATAGGTTATCCGAAGTTATTGATTGATTATCTTCTAAAATATTTATTTCTGGTGTCTTTTCTTTTGTATCTTTTTGATTTATTTGTAAAGTACTAATTTTTGATGCTATTGTCTGTAATAATTCATCTGAATAATTTGGTTTTATAATGGGTATATTTCTAAAATTATCTTTCATCATAGGCTTTTTCATTATTAGTTCATTTTCTATTTTTGTAATTTTAGAGTTTTCAGTATTTTTACTAGTAGAGGGATTATTGTGAGATATTTTTGATAAAGAAGATAAATATACATTAGTATAATTATTTTGTTCAATTATATGATTTAAATCTTTTCTTGATATAGGTCTTTCTTCTTCAAACGTAGTTTTTAATGGTACTGCCTTAATGTTTTCATTGATTTTTATAGAAGTTAATGGAGGATGAGTTTGAATGTATTTTTCACCTTTTGTTCCTTCCCATACTTGTATTTATCTTATGTATTATTTTTGACGGGATAATGTTAAATAATCAAAAAACTGAATATTTTGTTTATTATTTTTAATATAGGCAAAATATTTTTCTCTGAATATTGCTTGTTGATGTTTTGAACAAATTTTACAAAATATAGGAGTCAATGGATGCTTAATAAATTGTTCTTTTAAATTGTTATAATCTATTTCAAAATCTTCTTCATAATCTATTTTAACCATATTAACTTGATAATCATTAAAATCATTGATGGAAACATTATCTTCTGTTGGTGTAACAGGATAAGCTATATGAGTTGGTAATTTTGTTGTTGATGCATAAACAGGTTGAGTTTCATAATAATTTTCTGTATTTGATGAGGATGGAATTGTAGAACAAGATTTTCTTGATGCCGAAATTTATTTCAACTAGTCCGTTATCATGGGTTATTATAGTATCTATTTGATCATTTGTTTTATCTATAGGATTCTCTTCTTTATTTGTGTCTTGTATTAACCATGTTTTTGGTATGTCGATATCTTTCCAACTTAATTGTTTTCTAGTTATTACTTTATTTGCTATATTTGTCAAAAATAAAGTTGATGTTCCTTTTTGTAAACTTGTATATGCTACTGCAGGGATTATTGTATGCATTAATTTATAATAAATTCGATAGACTACTGCAACATTTGAACATATTCCTTTCATTTCAAATCCTTGTGTATATAAACTTAATGTTGATGCTTCATGTGCGAATTGATCATGTAAACTAATTGTGAAATTAGGGAAACAATTAAAGAAAATAGGTCCTTCAGACAAACTTCCTTCAATTATTCCTAATAACGAGTCATTAAACTTTATGTGTCTTTTATCTCTAACGGATGCTAATACGAGATGTATTTAGTCCTAGAGCGATTAATGGCTTTATTGCGACTTGTATTAATCCTATATGCAAATATTTATATTTTTCTTTATACGTATTTATTTTTTCGGAGAAATTAACGGTATTTCTTGTCCTTCGCATCTATTGATCTAGTTTCTTCTTCTAATTTTACTATATAATCTTGATTTTTGGAGAAAGTTCCATGGGTGTATATCTCTGTTTGGGATCTATGGTTGGTAAATTCCAATTTTGCGTGATTGTTCTATATCTACGTATGATATTTCACTTATATTTCTTAAATCTAATTTTGATGTCATTTTTTCGGCTTTATAATTGACTGATGATCGATTTTGATGTCGAGGAGGATGATTCAAACTTAGGACTATGTTTTCGTAATGAAAGAGAAGATTTCATTTTCTTCATTAATTCACTCATGTCTCACCTGGGTTCTTAGAGTTCTAGCTTGGTCAACGATTTCTTGCTAGACTTACGCTCTCTTACTTCGCTAGCCTTACTACGCGACTAGGAAAGCTCCTAACTCCAATGGCGAAGGTTAAACACAAGATAAATTAACAGAAAGAAAACGGAATTTTAACTTTCAAAAGAAACGTCATAGTAATAAGTTTTGCAAATCCTTTTCGATTGTTTTTATTACTCTAAAATTACAAAAATAGAAAATGAACTAATAATGAAAAAGCCTATGATGAAAGACAATTTTAGAAATATACCCATTATAAAATCAAATTATTCAGATGAATTATTACATACAATAGCATCAAAAATTAGTACTCTACAAATAAATCAAAAAGATACAAAAGAAAAGACCCCTGAAATAAATATTTTAGAAGATAATCAATCAATAACTTCGGATAAACTATCAGAAGATTCATTAGAAATCGATCCAATAAAAATGACAGAAATCCAGTATTGAAACATCATCGATTTAGATATAAATAAAATTCATTATCCTAGAAAACATAATATATATAATAAATGGAATACTAAACCTTATTATTCTAGACCATCTCCTGTAGACATGATATTAGAAGAAAAAAGTGATAAAAGAATTAAGTTTGACGGAAATTCAATTTACGAATGGAATATCGATGGATTATCAGAATACAAAATTTTACAAGTAATGCAACAAATGTTAACTTATGCAGCAGACATGCAAAACTCAAAATCATCCAACCTAATATAGTAGGTGCCATATCTGTAGGACTTACTGGTCAAATGAATGGCTGGTGGAATAACTCTTTATCAACTGTTCAAAGACAAGAAGTTATAAATTCAGTAGTTAGAGACGAAAATGGAAATCCAGTAATAGATAATAATGGAAGAGAAACATTTAATGGTGTAAGAACCTTGTTAACTAATATAATTTGGCATTTCATAGGAACATTAAGTCATATTGAAGAAAAAATTAAGTGAACAATTACAAAGTTTAAGATGCGAGAACATTATCCGATTTTAGATGGTATAAAGATACATTCTTATCAAAAGTTTATACTTTAACTTGAGATGAAACCCCATTCTATAAAGAAAGATTTGTTTCCGGATTACCATACTCATTCATGAGAAAAAGTTAGACACATATTAAGAGAAAAATGCGATGGAACTCTAAATTATAACAGATTTACTTATGGTGATTTAATTCAAACAATTCGAGATAGTAGGATTATCAATATGTAATGATATAAAGTTAAAAAGACAATTACATAAAGACTCTAAAGATAATCGCGAGAGACATAGGTGATTTTTGTTATCAATTCGGTCATGAAGTTGCTCTAACTCAAACACATTCTAATAAACCAAAATACGAAAGAAGAAGATTACAAAGATTTAATAATAAAAACAATCCAGAATTTTATAATAAACCTAAGAGAAAACCTTATAGAAAAAATTATAAATTTAATAAAAATAAAACTAATAAATGTTTTAAATGTGGAAAACCAGGTCATTACGCAAATAAATGTCATTTAAAGAATTATAAAAAGAAAGTAAATGAAGTCGTAAATAGTGATAACTCTAGCTCTTCGATACATGTAAATGCATAGAAAATATACGAATACATATACATCTAGCTCGGACTCGAAAAATGAAATTAATGTTTTAACGAAAGACATGAAAAATTAATATTAGATATCGGTGAACAAATAGATGATCCAATATTAAAATATAAATATTATACGAAATTTTAAATACGAAAAAAGACAATGCAAATGAAAACACTTCTCGAGATAAATGAAAATGAAATAAAATTTCAAAATCAAATTGATATACATAATAATTATCATACTATGAAAGATATAATTCAAGATGTAAATAAAAGATCTAAATCCTTTACAGGACCAACCATAAATTCATTACAGCATGAAATAAATCAGTTGAAAGAAGAAATAAAAATTCTTAAAGAAAAAATAATCAAGATAGAAGACGAGAATATAAATTCTGAAAACCTATCAATTTATGACAACAATGTATTCATAGAAACACTTACATCTTATACTCATCAACGATGGTTTACTCCAATAACTTTAAAAATAAAAGATTATAAATGTTCATTACAAGCTTTAATAGATTCAGGTGCAGATTTAAATTGTATAAGAGAAGGTTTAATCCCTTTAAAATACTGTGAAAAGACAAACAGTCGAATATCAACAGCAGAAGGAAATAAATCAATAATTAAGTTAAAAATACCTATTGCTCATATATGTAAAAATAATGTTTGTATACCGACATCCTTTATAATAGTTAAAGATTTACAGCATGATATGTTATTAGGAACCCCATTCTTACAGAAAATTCAACCATTCTCGGTTACATCCAGTGGAATAAAATCAAGTATAGAAAATAAAGAAGTTAATTTCAATTTTATTAATAAACCAAAAACTAGATACTTAAATCAATTAATCAATCTGGTAGAACATAAACAAACTTTTATAGGACAATTAAAATCAAAAATTAAGAATTTAAAAAGAGCAGATTATAAATACTCCATCCTTTCAACAAAAAATCAAAATGTTTCAAGATCAATTAATTATTAAGTGTTGTTCGAAATCCCTCAAACATTTTGGGATAGAAAAACTTATCAAGTTTCTTTACCTTACATTAATGATTTTAATGAAGATAAAATACCCACAAAAGCCAATCCTTCACAAATGAATGAAAGATTACTAAAATTATGTGATCAAGAAATAAAAGATTTGTTACAAAAGAAATTAATAACTCCATCTAAATCTCCTTGGAGCTAATCATGCAAAACTTTTTATGTAGAAAATGCAAAGAGAATTAGAAAGAGGAGCACCAAGACTTGTTATAAATTATAAACCATTAAATAATGTTTTAAAGACTATACGATATCCATTACCAAATAAGAATGATTTAATAAAGAGAATAACCAATTCAGTTATCTTTTCAAAATTTGATTTAAAGTCAGGATTTTGGCAAATACAAATTACAAATAAAGATAGATATAAAACACGACATTCAACACTCCATTTGGTCGATATCGGTGGAATGTTATGCCATTCGGTCTCAAAAATGCCCCATCAGAATTTCAAAAAATGATGAATGAAGTATTTCATCCTTACTATGAATATATTTTAGTTTATATAGACGACATCCTTATATTTTCCAAATCAATTGATGAACATTGGAAACACTTGTATACATTTCAATCTATCATAATTAAAAATGGATTAGTATTATCTCAAAGGAAAATAAAACTTTTTCAAATAACAATAAACTTTTTAGGATTTCAAATACTGAGATCAAACCATAACTCCAATCAATAGAGTCATAGAATTTGCAAATAAATTCCCGATCAATTAGTAGATAAAAAACGATTACAAAGATTTTTAGGTTGTTTAAATTACTTATCGATTTCTATAAAAATTCAAACAATAGATAAAAAATGTCTTTTAGAACTTCTTAAAAAAGATAATAAATTCATCTGGTCCCCTATTCATACGAAGCTATACAAAAGATCAAGTTAAAAGTAAAAGCATTACCATGCTTACATTTAGCCAATTCTACTTATCCAAAAATAATTGAGACATGATGCCTCGGACATAGGATATGGAGGTATATTACTCCAAAAACCCCTGAAGGAAATGAACAACTTGTTTGTTATACATCAAGACTTTGGAATAATACCCAAAAGAATTACGCTACGGTCAAAAAGGAAATTCTTGCAATTGTTTTATCCGTTCAGGAAATTCCAACAGATATTTTGAATCAAAGATTTTTGATAAGAGTTGATTGTAAATCAAGCAAAAGAAATACTTTTGAAAGATATAAAAAATTTAGTTTCAAAACAAATATTTGCTCGTTGGCAAGCTATTTTAAGTATTTTTGATTTTGATATCGAATATATAAAAGGAGAAAATAACTCCTTCCCGATTTCTTATCCAGAGAATTCCTTGTAACCCTATAAATTCATTCTTTGTTTCGATCATCATGGATAAGGGTAAATCTCTTTACACTTATCAAAGACAAAATAAATTTTCCCCATTATTCAAATGACATACAATACGAACTTTCCAATTCGATCAAAGATCCGATTATCGATTGAAAACCTTTTTCTCCATCTATCCTCTTGACGGTTTTCATCATAATCTCGATCTAGAAAATCAAGTCAATGCTCTCATTCCTCAACCTTTGATAATTTCATCCCAAGACGACCAAATGTCTCCATAAAGTTCTATGAAGCTTTACTTTCTCAAACAGACTCGATTATTTTCGATCATTTCAAAAAACCTGGTTCGAAGAGATTTTGTACTCCAAATTCAAAATTCGAAAAGTTTTATCAAGCAATGAATGGTCTAAGCAATACAACTTAGTGGCGATGCCTTGCCATATTCATTATCCCGTCACCTTGAAAAATATCAAGACTATAGAAGATCGAGACCACCATACCAAGAAGCTACAACGATTATGTTGAAGCTTGGAAAGTCATACTGTTTTATAAAAGACCTTCAGAAGGACATTCATGGTATATCACGTATAAAAAACCATTAGGACATAATTTTCCTACTTGGTTTCATTATGAATGGTTACCTCGATTCGGTCCTACTGAAGCAATCTTTCCTCCTGAAGTTCTGACCCTTTATAAAAAGGGAGGATTAAATCTCTATATGTTTGTAACCCAATACACCATACCGTGGATACTAAAATGGAGTTACAGTAACTCTATAATCAAGAATAATGAAGGACTCTCAGCTACTCATCTGGTTCGAGAAATTTATGTCAAATGGTGGGACAAGTTTGATATTACATCTATCAGAGAAGAAGAAATGGCATATCACCCTTCTCCATCAGTCGGTATAATGCCTCCACCAAAGACTTATAAAGAAGCAACTTTAAAGATTAATGAAAATAAAGCAGAATCATCCAAGAAAGAAAAACCAGTTCAAATATCATCATCATCAGAAACATTAGACACATCAAGTCTCATTCTTCACGAGTTGAAGAAAATGCAAGAAGAATCCAGAAAAATGCGGGAAGAATCCAGGAAAATAAATGAAAGACTTCAACGAATTGAAGAAGTACATTCTGCCTCATCAAGAAATCATTCGAGATCATGAAGGAAGCTCAGGAGCCCCTGAGTATATTGTTGAACTCTACTAAATTCGAAATCAAAGATAATTCAGGCCCATGCCAATAAAACTTATTCAGGCCCATGCCATTAATACCGAATTCAGGCCCATGCCAATTAAGTTATTCGGGCCCATGCCTCCAGGCCCATGCACGCCATCACCAGAGCTTATGCCCGCCTCAGGCCCATGCCAATTCATAATACTGAGCCCATGCCTCCAGGCCCAATGCCTACTGCCGATTATCAAGACTTATTCGAAGAAATCCGGAAGATCATTATGATCATCGTCATCAAGACGTATCAAGCCATCCTTGTCATCATTAAGTGGTTCTCAAGAAAGCATCACGCGAAGAAAATAAATGCATGTTTATCAAGAATAGTCGATGCCGATCAAGTCATCAACGAAGCCCAATAATGCGATCAATTAATTTATCAAGATCAGCGATCGGACTTATCCAAATATTTCCGCCATCCAAATTATTACCGTATCCAAATTGTCATCAAGATCATAAAGTCGATGTGACAACAGACGTCACAAATTTTGTCTCCTTATGTAAATTATTGAGAGTTGTCGGAAGGTTGTTAGAAAAGTTGTTGTAATAGTAGCAAATAGTGTTTGAATAGTGTCTGTGAATAGTAATGAATAGTGACGGATGAATAGTGTCCGTGAATAGTGTCTCATCATCGATAATAATGTTTGTTGTAACAGTAAGTCTTCGTAGACTAGTTGTTGGAATAGTAACCAACAATAATGTTTGTTGTAATAGTGTCAGTTTTGTCTGTACATACCAAGTTTCATCTATAAATAGAAAGCTCGAATGAAGTAATATTCATTCGATTCGAGGTTAGTTTCAAAAAATTTCTTGTTATCTCTTTCTCTCATTTGAGTTTCTCTTTTGACAATCAAACATAGATTACTCTTACCATTCAGTGTATAACCACAATCCCATATACCATTCATCAATGAATCAAAGTATTTCTTGTCCTTCTTGTTTTATCCTGTAGATAAAACAAATGATCAAATAGATACTATAATAACCCATGATAACGGACTAGTTGAAATAAATTTCGCATCAAGAAAATCTTGTTCTACAATTCCATCCTCATCAAACACTGAGAATTATTATGAAACTCAACCTGTTTATGCATCAACAACAAAATTACCAACTCATATAGCTTATCCTGTTACACCAACAGAAGATAACGTTTCCATCAATGATTTTAATGATTATCAAGTTAATATGGTTAAAATAGATTATGAAGAAGATTTTGAAATAGATTATCATAATTTAAAAGAACAATTTCTTAAACATCCATTGACTCCTATATTACAGTAAAATTTGTTCAAAATCCCAACAAGCAATATTCGAGAGAAAAATATTTTGCCTATATTAAAAATAATAAACAAAATATTCAGTTTTTGATTATTTAACATTATCTGTCCAAAAATAATACATAAGATAAATACAAGATATGGGAAGGAACAAAAGGTGAAAAATACATTCAAACTCATCCTCCATTAACTTCTATAAAAATCAATGAAAACATTAAGGCGATACCATTAAAAACTACGTTTGAAGAAGAAAGACCTATATCAAGAAAAGATTTAAATCATATAATTGAACAAAATAATTATACTAATGTATATTTATCTTCTTTATCGAAAATATCTCACAATAATCCCTCTACTAGTAAAAATACTGAAAACTCTAAAATTACAAAAATAGAAAATGAACTAATAATGAAAAAGCCTATGATGAAAGACAATTTTAGAAATATACCCATTATAAAATCAAATTATTCAGATGAATTATTACATACAATAGCATCAAAAATTAGTACTCTACAAATAAATCAAAAAGATACAAAAGAAAAGACCCCGAAATAAATATTTTAGAAGATAATCAATCAATAACTTCGGATAAACTATCGAGAAGATTCATTAGAAATCGAGTCCAATAAAAATGACGAAATCCAAATATTGAAACCTCATCAGACTTAGATATAAATAAAATTCATTATCCTAGAAAACATAATATATATAATAAATGGAATACTAAACCTTATTATTCTAGACCATCTCCTGTAGACATGATATTAGAAGAAAAAAGTGATAAAAGAATTAAGTTTGACGGAAATTCAATTTACGAATGGAATATCGATGGATTATCGAATACGAAATTTTACAAGTAATGCAACAAATGTTAACTTATGCGGCGGCATGCAAAACTCAAAATCATCCGAACCTAATATAGTAGGTGCCATATCTCGTAGGACTTCTTGGTCAAATGAATGGTGGTGGAATAACTCTTTATCAATGTTCAAAGACAAGAAGTTATAAATTCGGTAGTTAGAGACGAAAATGGAAATCCGGTAATAGATAATAATGGAAGAGAAACATTTAATGGTGTAAGAACCTTGTTAACTAATATAATTTGGCATTTCATAGGAACATTAAGTCATATTGAAGAAAAAATTCGTGAACAATTACAAAGTTTAAGATGCGAGAACATTATCCGATTTTAGATGGTATAAAGATACATTCTTATCAAAAGTTTATACTTTAACTTGAGATGAAACCCCATTCTATAAAGAAAGATTTGTTTCGGATTACCATACTCATTCGCGAAAAAAGTTAGACACATATTAAGAGAAAAATGCGATGGAACTCTAAATTATAACAGATTTACTTATGGTGATTTAATTCAAACAATTCAGATAGTAGGATTATCAATATGTAATGATATAAAGTTAAAAAGACAATTACATAAAGAGACTCTAAAGATAATCGCGAGAGACATAGGTGATTTTTGTTATCAATTCGGTCATGAAGTTGCTCTAACTCAAACACATTCTAATAAACCAAAATACGAGAAGAAGAAGATTACAAAGATTTAATAATAAAAACAATCCGTAATTTTATAATAAACCTAAGAAAAACCTTATAGAAAAAATTATAAATTTAATAAAAATAAAACTAATAAATGTTTTAAATGTGGAAAACCAGGTCATTACGCAAATAAATGTCATTTAAAGAATTATAAAAAGAAAGTAAATGAAGTCGTAAATAGTGATAACTCTAGCTCTTCGAGATACATGTAAATGCATAGAAAATATACGAGATACATATACATCTAGCTCGGACTCGGAAAATGAAATTAATGTTTTAACAAAGACATGAAAAATTAATATTAGATATCGGTGAACAAATAGATGATCCAATATTAAAATATAAATATTATACGAAATTTTAAATACGAGAAAAAGACAATGCAAATGAAAACACTTCTCGAGATAAATGAAAATGAAATAAAATTTCAAAATCAAATTGATATACATAATAATTATCATACTATGAAAGATATAATTCAAGATGTAAATAAAAGATCTAAATCCTTTACAGGACCAACCATAAATTCATTACGGCATGAAATAAATCGGTTGAAAGAAGAAATAAAAATTCTTAAAGAAAAAATAATCAAGATAGAAGACGAGAATATAAATTAGAAAACCTATCAATTTATGACAACAATGTATTCATAGAAACACTTACATCTTATACTCATCAACGATGGTTTACTCCAATAACTTTAAAAATAAAAGATTATAAATGTTCATTACAAGCTTTAATAGATTCGAGTGCATTTAAATTGTATAAGAGAAGGTTTAATCCCTTTAAAATTGTGAAAAGACAAACGAGTCGAATATCAACAATGAGCGAAGGAAATAAATCAATAATTAAGTTAAAAATACCTATTGCTCATATATGTAAAAATAATGTTTGTATACTGACATCCTTTATAATAGTTAAAGATTTACAAAGACATGATATGTTATTAGGAACCCCATTCTTACGAAAAATTCAACCATTCTCGGTTACATCCAAAGGGGAATAAAATCAAGTATAGAAAATAAAGAAGTTAATTTCAATTTTATTAATAAACCAAAAACTAGATACTTAAATCAATTAATCAATCTGGTAGAACATAAACAAACTTTTATAGGACAATTAAAATCGAAATTAAGAATTTAAAAACGAACAGTTATAAATACTCCATCCTTTCAACAAAAAATCAAAATGTTTCAAGATCAATTAATTATTAAGTGTTGTTCGAAATCCCTCAAGCATTTTGGGATAGAAAAACTTATCAAGTTTCTTTACCTTACATTAATGATTTTAATGAAGATAAAATACCCACAAAAGCCAATCCTTCACAAATGAATGAAAGATTACTAAAATTATGTGATCAAGAAATAAAAGATTTGTTACAAAAGAAATTAATAACTCCATCTAAATCTCCTTGGAGTACATGCACTTTTTATGTAGAAAATGCGCGAGAATTAGAAAGAGGAGCACCAAGACTTGTTATAAATTATAAACCATTAAATAATGTTTTAAAGACTATACGATATCCATTACCAAATAAGAATGATTTAATAAAGAGAATAACCAATTCGGTTATCTTTTCAAAATTTGATTTAAAGTCGGGATTTTGGCAAATACAAATTACAAATAAAGATAGATATAAAACGACATTCAACACTCCATTTGGTCGAGTATCGGTGGAATGTTATGCCATTCGGTCTCAAAAATGCCCCATCAATTTCAAAAAATGATGAATGAAGTATTTCATCCTTACTATGAATATATTTTAGTTTATATAGACGACATCCTTATATTTTCCAAATCAATTGATGAACATTGGAAACACTTGTATACATTTCAATCTATCATAATTAAAAATGGATTAGTATTATCTCAAAGGAAAATAAAACTTTTTCAAATAACAATAAACTTTTTAGGATTTCAAATACGAGAATCAAACCATAACTCCAATCAATAGAGTCATAGAATTTGCAAATAAATTCCCGATCAATTAGTAGATAAAAAACAGTTACAAAGATTTTTAGGTTGTTTAAATTACTTATCGATTTCTATAAAAATTCAAGCAATAGATAAAAAATGTCTTTTAGAACTTCTTAAAAAAGATAATAAATTCATCGGTCCCCTATTCATACGAAGCTATACAAAAGATCAAGTTAAAAGTAAAAGCATTACCATGCTTACATTTAGCCAATTCTACTTATCCAAAAATAATTCGAGACAGATGCCTCGGACATAGGATATGGAGGTATATTACTCCAAAAAACCCCTGAAGGAAATGAACGACTTGTTTGTTATACATCAAGACTTTGGAATAATACCCAAAAGAATTACGCTACGGTCAAAAAGGAAATTCTTGCAATTGTTTTATCCGTTCGAAATTTCAAGCGAGATATTTTGAATCAAAAATTTTTGATAAGAGTTGATTGTAAATCAAAGAAAAGAAATACTTTTGAAAGATATAAAAAATTTAGTTTCAAAACAAATATTTGCTCGTTGGCAAGCTATTTTAAGTATTTTTGATTTTGATATCGAATATATAAAAGGAGAAAATAACTCCCTTCCCGATTTCTTATCCGAGAGAATTTCTTGTGACCTATAAATTCATTCTTTGTTTCAGATCATCATGGATAAGGGTAAATCTCTTTACACTTATCAAAGACAAAATAAATTTTCCCCATTATTCACCAAGACATACAATACGACTTCCAATTCGATCAAAGATCCAGGTTATCGATTGAAAACCTTTTTCTCCATCTATCCTCTTGACGGTTTTCATCATAATCTCGAGTCTAGAAAATCAAGTCAATGCTCTCATTCCTCAACTCGATAATTTCATCCCAAGACGACCAAATGTCTCCATAAAGTTCTATGAAGCTTTACTTTCTCAAACAGGCTCAGTTATTTTCGATCATTTCAAAAAACCTGGTTCAGAAGAGATTTTGTACTCCAAATTCAAAATTCAGAAAGTTTTATCAAGCAATGAATGGTCTAAGCAGAAGGACAAGAAATGGTATAATTATTTTGTTCAATTATTTTATAATAAAAACAATCCAGCACCATCACCATCAAAGAATCCAACACCATCACTAGACGAATTATACCAAATCATCAAAAGTATGGTGATTTTGATTTCAACTTTGGTGGTATAATTATTTGAGTTTAATTAGAGTTATCACTATTTGCTACTATTACATAAGGAGACAAAATTTGTGACGTCTCTTGTCACATCGACTTTATGATCTTGATGACAGCTGGATACGGTAATAGCTGGATGGCGGAAATAATTTGGATAAGTCATTGCTGATCTTGATAAATTAATTGACGCATTATTGGGCTTCTGTTGATGACTCGATCGGTATCTGACTATTCTTGATAAACATGCATTATTTTCTTCTCGTGATGCTTTCTTGAGAACTACTTGATGATGACAAGGATGGCTTGATACGTCTTGATAACGATGATCATAATGATCTTACGATTTCTTCGAATAAGTCTTGATAATGGCGGGCATTGGGCCTGGAGGCATGGGCTCGTATTATGAATTGGCATGGGCTGAGGCGAGCATAAGCTGGTGATGGCGAGGCATGGGCCTGGAGGCATGGGCCTGAATAATAACTTAATTGGCATGGGCCTGAATTATCTTTGACACTGAATTTAGTTATCTTTGACACTGAATTTAGTAGAGTTCAACAATATACTCAGGGGCTCCTGAGCTTCCTTCATGATCTGAATGATTTCTTGATGAGGCAGAATGTACTTCTTCAATTCGTTGAAGTCTTTCATTTATTTTCCTGGATTCTTCCCGCATTTTTCTGGATTCTTCTTGCATTTTCTTCAACTCGTGAAGAATGAGACTTGATGTGTCTAATGTTTCTGATGAGGATGATATTTGAACTGGTTTTTCTTTCTTGGATGATTCTGCTTTATTTTCATTAATCTTTAAAGTTGCTTCTTTATAAGTCTTTGGTGGAGGCATTATACCGACTGATGGAGAAGGGTGATATGCCATTTCTTCTTCTCTGATAGATGTAATATCAAACTTGTCCCACCATTTGACATAAATTTCTCGAACCAGATGAGTAGCTGAGAGTCCTTCATTATTCTTGATTATAGAGTTACTGTAACTCCATTTTAGTATCCACGGTATGGTGTATTGGGTTACAAACATATAGAGATTTAATCCTCCCTTTTTATAAAGGGTCAGAACTTCAGGAGGAAAGATTGCTTCAGTAGGACCGAATCGAGGTAACCATTCATAATGAAACCAAGTAGGAAAATTATGTCCTAATGGTTTTTTATACGTGATATACCATGAATGTCCTTCTGAAGGTCTTTTATAAAACAGTATGACTTTCCAAGCTTCAACATAATCGTTGTAGCTTCCTGGTATGGTGGTCTGATCTTCTATAGTCTTGATATTTTTCAAGGTGACGGGATAATGAATATGGCAAGGCATCGCCACTAAGTTCATGTATTGCTTAGACCATTCATTGCTTGATAAAACTTTCTACGAATTTTGAATTTGGAGTACAAAATCTCTTCGAACCAGGTTTTTGAAATGATCGAAAATAATGAGCTGTTTGAGAAAGTAAAGCTTCATAGAACTTTATGGAGACATTTGGTCGTCTTGGGATGAAATTATCGGGTTGAGGAATGAGAGCATTGACTTGATTTTCTAGATCGAGATTATGATGAAAACCGTCAAGAGGATAGATGGAGAAAAAGGTTTTCAATGATAACCGGATCTTTGATCGAATTGGAAGCTCAGTATTGTCTTGTTGAATAATGGGGAAAATTTATTTTGTCTTTGATAAGTGTAAAGAGATTTACCCTTATCCATGATGATCTGAAACAAAGAATGAATTCATAGGGTTACAAGGAATTCTCTGGATAAGAAATCGGGAAGGGAGTTATTTTCTCCTTTTATATATTCGATATCAAAATCAAAAATACTTAAAATAGCTTGCCAACGAGCAAATATTTGTTTTGAAACTAAATTTTTTATATCTTTCAAAAGTATTTCTTTTGCTTTGATTTACAATCAACTCTTATCAAAAATTTTTGATTCAAAATATCTCGCTTGAAATTTACGAACGGATAAAACAATTGCAAGAATTTCCTTTTTGACCGTAGCGTAATTCTTTTGGGTATTATTCCAAAGTCTTGATGTATAGCAAACAAGTCTGTTCATTTCCTTCGGGGTTTTTTGGAGTAATATACCTCCATATCCTATGTCCGAGGCATCTGTCTGGATTATTTTTGGATAAGTAGAATTGGCTAAATGTAAGCATGGTAATGCTTTTACTTTTAACTTGATCTTTTGTATAGCTTCGTATGAATAGGGGACGAGATGAATTTATTATCTTTTTAAGAAGTTCTAAAAGACATTTTTTATCTATTGCTGAATTTTTATAGAAATCTGATAAGTAATTTAAACAACCTAAAAATCTTTGTAACTGTTTTTTATCTACTAATTGATCAGGGAATTTATTTGCAAATTCTATGACTCTATTGATTGGAGTTATGGTTTGATTACGTATTTGAAATCCTAAAAAGTTTATTGTTATTTGAAAAAGTTTTATTTTCCTTTGAGATAATACTAATCCATTTTTAATTATGATAGATTGAAATGTATACAAGTGTTTCCAATGTTCATCAATTGATTTGGAAAATATAAGGATGTCGTCTATATAAACTAAAATATATTCATAGTAAGGATGAAATACTTCATTCATCATTTTTTGAAATTACGATGGGGCATTTTTGAGACCGAATGGCATAACATTCCACCGATCTTGACCAAATGGAGTGTTGAATGCTTGTTTTATATCTATCTTTATTTGTAATTTGTATTTGCCAAAATCGACTTTAAATCAAATTTTGAAAAGATAAGCTGAATTGGTTATTCTCTTTATTAAATCATTCTTATTTGGTAATGGATATCGTATAGTCTTTAAAACATTATTTAATGGTTTATAATTTATAACAAGTCTTGGTGCTCCTCTTTCTAATTCTGCTGCATTTTCTACATAAAAAGCGATACAGCTCAAGGAGATTTAGATGGAGTTATTAATTTCTTTTGTAACAAATCTTTTATTTCTTGATCACATAATTTTAGTAATCTTTCATTCATTTGTGAAGGATTGGCTTTCGTGGGTATTTTGTCTTCATTAAAATCATTAATATAAGGTAAAGAAACTTGATAAGTTTTTCTATCCCAAAATCTTGAGGGATTTAACAACAACACTTAATAATTAATTGATCTTGAAACATTTTGATTCTTTGTTGAAAGGATGGAGTATTTATAATGCATTACGTTTTTAAATTCTTAATTTCTGATTTTAATTGTCCTATAAAAGTTTGTTTATGTTCTACCAGATTGATTAATTGATTTAAGTATCTAGTTTTTGGTTTATTAATAAAATTGAAATTAACTTCTTTATTTTCTATACTTGATTTTATTCCACTGGATGTAACCGAGAATGGTTGAATTTTCTGTAAGAATGGGGTTCCTAATAACATATCATGCTGTAAATCTTTAACTATTATAAAGGATGTAGGTATACAAACATTATTTTTACATATATGAGCAATAGGTATTTTTAACTTAATTATTGATTTATTTCCTTCTGCTGTTGATATTCGACTGTTTGTCTTTTCACAGTATTTTAACGGTATTAATCCTTCTCTTATACAATTTAAATCTGCACCTGAATCTATTAAAGCTTGTAATGAACATTTATAATCTTTTATTTTTAAAGTTATTGGAGTAAACCATCGTTGATGAGTATAAGATGTAAGTGTTTCTATGAATACATTGTTGTCATAAATTGATAGGTTTTCAGAATTTATATTCTCGTCTTCTATCTTGATTATTTTTTCTTTAAGAATTTTTATTTCTTCTTTCAACTGATTTATTTCATGCTGTAATGAATTTATGGTTGGTCTGTAAAGGATTTAGATCTTTTATTTACATCTTGAATTATATCTTTCATAGTATGATAATTATTATGTATATCAATTTGATTTTGAAATTTTATTTCATTTTCATTTATCTGAGAAGTGTTTTCATTTGCATTGTCTTTTTCTGTATTTAAAATTTCTGTATAATATTTATATTTTAATATTGGATCACCTATTTGTTCACCGATATCTAATATTAATTTTTCATGTCTTTGTTAAAACATTAATTTCATTTTCTGAGTCTGAGCTAGATGTATATGTATTCTGTATATTTTCTATGCATTTACATGTATCTGAAGAGCTAGAGTTATCACTATTTACGACTTCATTTACTTTCTTTTTATAATTCTTTAAATGACATTTATTTGCGTAATGACCTGGTTTTCCACATTTAAAACATTTATTAGTTTTATTTTTATTAAATTTATAATTTTTTCTATAAGGTTTTCTCTTAGGTTTATTATAAAATTACTGGATTGTTTTTATTATTAAATCTTTGTAATCTTCTTCTTCTGTATTTTGGTTTATTAGAATGTGTTTGAGTTAGAGCAACTTCATGACCGAATTGATAACAAAAATCACCTATGTCTCTGCGATTATCTTTAGAGTCTTTATGTAATTGTCTTTTTAACTTTATATCATTACATATTGATAATCCTACTATCTGAATTGTTTGAATTAAATCACCATAAGTAAATCTGTTATAATTTAGAGTTCCATCGCATTTTTCTCTTAATATGTGTCTAACTTTTTGCGAATGAGTATGGTAATCCGGAAACAAATCTTTCTTTATAGAATGGGGTTTCATCTGAAGTTAAAGTATAAACTTTTGATAAGAATGTATCTTTATACCATCTAAAATCGGATAATGTTCTGCATCTTAAACTTTGTAATTGTTCACGAATTTTTTCTTCAATATGACTTAATGTTCCTATGAAATGCCAAATTATATTAGTTAACAAGGTTCTTACACCATTAAATGTTTCTCTTCCATTATTATCTATTACTGGATTTCCATTTTCGTCTCTAACTACTGAATTTATAACTTCTTGTCTTTGAACAGTTGATAAAGAGTTATTCCACCAAATGCATTCATTTGACCGATAAGTCCTACGAGATATGGCACCTACTATATTAGGTTCGGATGATTTTGAGTTTTGCATGCTTCTTTGCATAAGTTAACATTTGTTGCATTACTTGTAAAATTACGTATTCGATAATCCATCGATATTCCATTCGTAAATTGAATTTCCGTCAAACTTAATTCTTTTATCACTTTTTTCTTCTAATATCATGTCTACAGGGAGATGGTCTAGAATAATAAGGTTTAGTATTCCATTTATTATATATATTATGTTTTCTAGGATAATGAATTTTATTTATATCTAAATCTCGATGATGTTTCAATCTTTGGATTCTCATTTTTATTGGACCGATTTCTAATGAATCTTCGATAGTTTATCCGAAGTTATTGATTGATTATCTTCTAAAATATTTATTTCAGGGGTCTTTTCTTTTGTATCTTTTTGATTTATTTGTAGAGTACTAATTTTTGATGCTATTGTATGTAATAATTCATCTCGAATAATTTGATTTTATAATGGGTATATTTCTAAAATTGTCTTTCATCATAGGCTTTTTCATTATTAGTTCATTTTCTATTTTTGTAATTTTAGAGTTTTCAAATTATTTTTACTAGTAGAGGGATTATTGTGAGATATTTTTGATAAAGAAGATAAATATACATTAGTATAATTATTTTGTTCAATTATATGATTTAAATCTTTTCTTGATATAGGTCTTTCTTCTTCAAACGTAGTTTTTAATGGTACTTGCCTTAATGTTTTCATTGATTTTTATAGAAGTTAATGGAGGATGAGTTTGAATGTATTTTTCACCTTTTGTTCCTTCCCATCTCTGTATATTTATCTTATGTATTATTTTTGGACAGGATAATGTTAAATAATCAAAAAACTGAATATTTTGTTTATTATTTTTAATATAGGCAAAATATTTTTCTCTCGAATATTGCTTGTTGGGATTTTGAACAAATTTTACGAGAATATAGGAGTCAATGGATGTTTAAGAAATTGTTCTTTTAAATTATGATAATCTATTTCAAAATCTTCTTCATAATCTATTTTAACCATATTAACTTGATAATCATTAAAATCATTGATGGAAACGTTATCTTCTGTTGGTGTAACAGGGATAAGCTATATGAGTTGGTAATTTTGTTGTTGATGCATAAACAGGTTGAGTTTCATAATAATTTTCTGTATTTGATGAGGATGGAATTGTAGAACAAGATTTTCTTGATGCGAAATTTATTTCAACTAGTCCGTTATCATGGGTTATTATAGTATCTATTTGATCATTTGTTTTATCTATAGGATTCTCTTCTTTATTTGTGTCTTGTATTAACCATGTTTTTGGTATGTCGATATCTTTCCAACTTAATTGTTTTCTAGTTATTACTTTATTTGCTATATTTGTCAAAAATAAAGTTGATGTTCCTTTTTGTAAACTTGTATATGCTATCTAGGGATTATTGTATGCATTAATTTATAATAGATTCGATAGACTACTTTGCAACATTTGAACATATTCCTTTCATTTCAAATCCTTGTGTATATAAACTTAATGTTGATGCTTCATGTGCGAATTGATCATGTAAACTAATTGTGAAATTAGGGAAACAATTAAAGAAAATAGGTCCTTCGAGACAAACTTCCTTCAATTATTCCTAATAACGAGTCATTAAACTTTATGTGTCTTTTATCTCTAACGGATGCTAATACGAGATGTATTTAGTCCTAGAGCGATTAATGGCTTTATTGCGACTTGTATTAATCCTATATGCAAATATTTATATTTTTCTTTATATGTATTTATTTTTTCTGGAGAAATTAACAGTATTTCTTGTCCTTCTGCATCGATTGATCTAGTTTCTTCTTCTAATTTTACTATATAATCTTGATTTTTGGAGAAAGTTCCATGGGTGTATATCTGTTTGGGATCTATGGTTGGTAAATTCCAATTTTGCAGTGATTGTTCTATATCTACGTATGATATTTCACTTATATTTCTTAAATCTAATTTTGATGTCATTTTTTCTGGCTTTATAATTGACTGATGATCGGATTTTGATGTCGAGGAGGATGATTCAAACTTAGGACTATGTTTTCGTAATGAAAGAGAAGATTTCATTTTCTTCATTAATTCACTCATGTCTCACTGGGTTCTTAGAGTTCTAGCTTGGTCAACGATTTACTGCTAGACTTACGCTCCCTTCTGCTAGCCTTACTACGCGACTAGGAAAGCTCCTAACTCCAATGGCGAAGGTTAAACACAAGATAAATTAACAGAAAGAAAACGAAATTTTAACTTTCAAAAGAAACGTCATAGTAATAAGTTTTGCAAATCCTTTTCGAAATCACAATCGAAATCATAATCAAACTTAAAACCAAACTTGAAATCAAAATCAAACTTAAAATCGATAGTAAATACTTACAGGAGATGAGAATTTAGAACTTGATTTGAGAGATGGTGATGGTGCTGGATTCTTTGATGAATTAGGCTCTGATACCAATAGGGCAGGATCGGATTCACCAAAGAAATGGTATATGGGATTGTGGTTATACACTGAATGGTAAGAGTAATCTATGTTTGATTGTCAAAAGAGAAACTCAAATGAGAGAAAGAGATAACAAGAAATTTTTTGAAACTAACCTCGAATCGAATGAATATTACTTCATTCGAGCCTTCTATTTATAGATGAAACTTGGTATGTACAGACAAAACTGACACTATTACAACAAACATTATTGTTGGTTTCTATTCCAACAACTAGTCTACGAAGACTCACTGTTACAACAACATTATTGTTGGTTACTATTTCAATTAGACCTGAATCAATTCCATTCTATGAGATAGAGTACTGAGAGAACGTGATTGTATTTGAGAATAAAAAGAGCTTGGAGAGAGATAAAACAACGATAAACAAATCTCATAATTATAGATAAAGGTTGGAGTCGTTGGAATTATTGTCGAAGAGGGGAGACAGGGAGTAAAAGTTGATATAGTTGTTGTCGAGGTCGGAGAATGCAGATTGTGTGAATATTGAAGAAACAGATGAGAGGATTGTTGGAGCAGTAGGCGAAGTCGGACGAAAGTTCGAAGCTGTAGTTGAAGTCGAAGAGTTGTAGACGACTTGATTCGTGATTCGTGAAATTGTTGTCGAAGTCTGATTCGGACGAGAGGTTGAAGTTGTTGTTGAAGACGTAGAGTTGATTTGGGCCCCATTGAATTTCATTCGGAGGAGGAACCCTATGAGGATCGTATTGATTCTTATCAAAGAGAGACGGGATTAACTGAAGCTGTCCAAACAGGCATAGGTCAACTAAATGGTATTCCCATAGCAATTGGGATTATATATATATATATATAGAAATAGATTAGAGTTAAAGTTGATGATGTGGCGAAAGAGTTGATGACGTGCTACGAGAATGTTGAAATTGTCACATGTACATCCTAAGGTCTTCCCTTATTGTATATATAGATATAGATAAAGATAGATATAGATTAGAGTTGAAGTTGATAATGTGGTGAAAGAGTTGATGACGTGACGCTACGAGAACGTTAAAATTGCCACATGTACACCCCAAGGTTTTCCTTTATTTTATATATATATATATAAATAGATACTAGAGATTGTTGTCAAAAAGCCAAAACCTCTCCTCCTTAGTTATAACTTGTTAATCTGACAATCCTACAATATAAACTCCAGCCTTCAACCAAGACACTCCTTTCAGCCACCAAAACATCTCCTCCTCGAATGCCTAATTGACATTGACGAGAGATGAGATGAGACGAATCACGTTTGAGTACACACAAGAGAGAGAGAGAGAGAGAGAGAGAGAGAGAGAGAGAGAGAGAGAGAGATTTGGTATTGTGAAAATCGAAACGTATTTTAGTGTTGGGTCATTTTCTTTTCTCTTTATTATAAATTAATGGGAATTTGGAATGTTTTGTGTGATGACGTTTTTGTTTTTGTTTTTGTTTTTTTTTAATGTTGGGACGTTTTTATCTTTATTATATAATTATTGGGAAGATGAAACATTTAGTAGAGAGGAAGAAAAGTGTTGAATTTGGGGTTATATAATTTAATTAATTATTTCAGTTTCTTTTAATGAATTAATGCTTATTGAAACTCCTAATAGGAGATCAAGAAACAAAGAAACAAACAAAAATGATTAATTCAAATATAACCGTTTCTTATTAAAATTTGAAAAGCCCTCGTAAAGAAATAGTAAAAGGTAAATTAAATTATTAAATAGTAAAAGGTTGATGATGTGTCAAAATACTATTGGGAGAATGTGACACGTGGCAACCCAAGATGTTACTCATTAGAGTTGAAGTTGATGATGTGGCGAAAGAGTTGATGACATGGCACTACGAGAAGGTTGGAAATTGACACATGTACACCCCTAAGGTCTTCCCTTATTTTATATATATATATATATATATAAATATAATAAAGATAGATATAGATTAGAGTTGAAGTTGATGATGTGGTGAAAGAGTTGATGACATGGCGCTACGAGAAGGTTGAAAATTGTCACATGTATACCCCAAGGACTTCCCTTATTATATATATAGATATAGATAGGTACTAGAGATTGTTGTGAAAAAGTCAAAACCTCTCCTCCTCCGTTATAACTTGTTAATCGGGTAATCCTATAGTATAAACTCTAGCCTTCAACGAAGATGCTCCCTTCAGCCACCAAAACCTCTCCACCTCATTTGCCCAATTGACATTGATGTAAGATGGATGAACTACATTTGAGTTCGCGCAGAGAGAGAGAGAGAGAGAGAGAGAGAGAGAGAGAGAGAGAGAGAGAGAGAGATTTGGTGTTTGTTGGGTCATTTTTTGTTCTCTTTATTATAGATTAATGAGAATTTGAAAGGTTTCGTGTTATGACCATTTTTTTCGATATTGGGACGTTTTATCTTTATTATATAATTATTGAGAAAATGGAGCGTTTAGTAGAGAGGAGGAAAAGTGTTAAATTTGGGTTATATAATTTCATTAATTATTTCCATTTCTTTTAATGAATTAATGCTTATTGAAACTCCTAATAGGAGATCAAGAGACAGAGAATCAAACAAAAATGATTAATTCATATAACCATTTCTTATTAAAATTTGAAAAGCCTTCGTAAAGAAATAGTAAAAAGTAAATTTAATTATTAAATAGTAAAGGTTGACGACGGAAAAATACTATTGGGAGAAGGTGAAACGTGGCAACCTAAGATGTTACTCATTAGAGTTGAAGTTGATGATGGGTGAAAGAGTTGATGACATGTCTGCTACGAGAAGGTTGGAAATTTTCATATGTACACCCCTAATAGTAGAAAGGAAGAAAAGTGTTGAATTTGGGGTTATATAATTTAATTAATTATTTCAGTTTCTTTTAATGAATTAATGCTTATTGAAACTCCTAATAGGAGATCAAGAAACAAAGAAACAAACAAAAATGATTAATTTAAATATAACCCTTTCTTATTAAAATTTGAAAAGCCCTAAAGAAATAGTAAAAGGTAAATTAAATTATTAAATAGTAAAAGGTTGATGATGTGGCAAAATACTATTGGGAGAAGGTGAAACGTGGCAACCTAAGATGTTACTCATTAGAGTTGAAGATGATGATGTGGCGAAAGAGTTGATGACGTGGCGCTACGAAAAGGTTGAAAATTGCCACATGTACACCCCAAGGTCTTTCTAATTATATATATATATAGATTTAGATATAGATTTAGATATAGATATAGATATAAATATAGATAGATATACATTTCCATTAACAGTAATGGGAGCTTAGAAGTCTTTAGGTACGTTACATAATTTATTTATATAAATAAATAGGATATTATGAGACACATTATAGCCTTACATATGTTATGAATAAATTATATAACTCATGGACCTAATGACTTTTAAGCTCCATGATCATTACCAATTTGATGGAAATCAATATTAATATGGGAAGCTTAAAAGTTCTCTACCAAGCCTATAAAAGGGCATTTGTACCGTCAAAACAAAGTGTCGAATGTTTGGGGCTCATGAGAGCAATAAGATCTTGATGGTTTTCAGAGAATAAAAGCTTCCACAGGTAATTCTCTAATTGATTTAAATTTTTTATATTAGAAGTATGCTTACATGTGGTATCAGGGCCTTCAGGATCAGCATACTATAGTTTTCCATTATGATTTTTTTTTTGAAAACATATTATGATTTATATATCTTTTTTTTTAAAAAACATGATTTATATATCTTATATTCTTAAAATTTGAAATCAATCCCTTTGTTTCCTCGAGTGATATGTTAGTTCAAATCGAGTTGATCTTATTGAAATAATCAACAACTAGTCTTCGTGGCATGATGTCTAAATTAATGTGTCAGATTCAAATTGATAATTTACATAGTGATCTATCGAGTTTCACCACCCCTAGCTTGGGTCGCCGTGTTTCGAACCTATTCCAACCCATTCGGGATGTCCATATCAACCAACACCACCATTTAAAATTTTCGAAAACCAAAACTCCAATGTTACCACCGAAAGCACCTCGACGAAAACCCACCAAACATATGTCAAAACGTAGAGAACTATGCAAGGAGTCAAAATCTTACCTCAATCGGGTGTTTGTTCGTGTCATGGCGTCATTGCGAGTTCAAAACTCTGCTAGAACCCCCCTCCTGTTTCGTATGAGAGGGACCAGAGAGAGTGAACGAAGAAGAGAGAAAAAGATTTATATAAATCTTTCATCTTTTCATGCATGCGTATCTCGAGGCATATTTGGCAGTTCTCATTTTCACCACCCACCTAAACCGCACCTCAGATCTCGGTGACACAGTTGCGTGACTTCGTTGGGTGACACACATCCTTCCTCGGGCCTTTTCACACCCGAATTGCACCATGACTCACCTCCATTGCACGAAAATGGCATATTAACGACCTGAACAATTTCTCAAATTAGTTAGTTATTTTATTTTATTTTCTGGTCGTCCATAAAATTGTTTCATGGACTCATGTACCCATATTTCATTCGCCAGATACCCGTTCAACACATTTTTTGAGACTAACTCTACTCGTAACTCGACATCACCGTCCTATCACACAGACATAAATATAAATAGGTAATATACGTCGTCACATAGATATAACATTTTTCGAGTCGTTACAGTTTAGAATCTTGTTAAATTTCCTAAGAACTTTAAACTCATTGAATTTAAATGGGTTTTCAGGATTGATGTTGATTCTAAAGGCAATATCAAACGTTATAAAGCTAGACTTGTAGCTAAATGTTTTACTCAGAAATGACACTTCCAGAATCATAATAACATTAATCATTTATTTGACTTACAATTACACCAAATGAATATAAAGATTACTTTTTGATTGGGAGTTTAGATAAAGAAGTTTATATGAATCAATTTAAGAGAATTTATTGTAGAAGGAAATGAACACCTAGTGTAGCGACCCAAATTCTCCACGACCCAAATCCTGCAAAAACCGCCGGTAATAACCCGCAAGCCCCAAGAAACTACGAATGTCTGCAACTGTCTCCGGTGTCCTCCAATCAATTATCGCTCGAACCTTGTCTCCATCAACGAGATATTCCTTGACCACCGATGACATGTCCAAGAAACTTCACCTCACTCAAGCACACTTGCTTGAACTTAGCATACTGATCGGTGCTCCTTCAACGTCATCAACACATCTCTCGAGGTGTCTCTCGTGCTCCACACGAGTCTTACTATATATCAAGATATCATCAATAAACACAATCACATAACGATCCAAAAATGGCCTCAATACTCGGTGCATCAAATCCATAAAGATAGCCGTGCGCATTAGTCACCCCGAATGGCATGATTTGTGAACTCAAACAATCCATAGCGCGTGCTAAACGCCGTCTTTCTCGATATCACTCTCCCGAATCCTCAATGATGGTATCCAGATCGTAAATCAATCCGATCGAATAGATCATCAATCCTAGGAAGTGGATAACGATTTCGAATCGTCACCTGATTCAACTTCCTATAATCTACACACATCCTCAAAGAACCATCCTTTTTCTTAACAAAAAGGACTGGCGCGCCCCAAGGAGACATACTGGGATGAATAAAACCATACTTCGCAATAACTCCTCTAATTGGGACCTCAACTCTCCTCGCTCCGACGCCGACATCCGTGCAGACGGCCGGCCAGATATCTCATGCCGTCCCCGAAATCAACTCAATCATAAACTCAACTGCCCTAGAAGGTGGTAAACCTGGCAAATCGTCTGGGAACACCTCAGGAAACTCACACACTACTGGGACATCCTCTAATCTAATCTCTGGTCTCAAGTCTGGCTCAACCACCGTCCTAAACGCCTCCATCTCCTGAGTCGTAGCTAATCGACCTCTAGTAATCGGTAAGTCTGACGCCGTCCCAACAAAAGTAAATACTGGAATGCCCTCAATATCAAATACCACCATCTTACCGAAACAATCAATGTGTGCGTGATAGGTCGCTAGCCAATCCATACCCAATAACGCATCAAACTCTAAATACTCTAGGACACGGAAGTCGACAGGTAACTGGTGTCCCTCAATCTCTACTACACAATTCCGGCATATCCGGTTAGGGTAAATCTTATCCCCAAAGAAATTGCATCGAGTACAAGATGTGGGTCTAAGGTCTCAACCTGTAATCCTAACTGTCCGACCCTACGTCCCGATATAAATGACAATGTACTGCCGGAATCAAATAATACATACATGAAGACATCGCATATAGATAACATACCCTCGACGAGTTGACGAGTCGCATCACGCTCGCTCAGGTTGTACGACGAGGGTGCGGTAGCAAAGAAGCATGAACTCTCTCCCTAGTCGCCTCAATCTGCGGTCGTGATGATGAAGTTCGACATCGGACAATTACTCGTATATGTCCGACCCGATGACATCTGTAACATCGTCGTGTATCCCGCCAATCCGATCGTGATACTATATGTGCTCGAGCCACTGTCGTCACGACCTCGACCTCTCTGTCTCTACCACGACCTCCTCCATCTCGCACACGCCGTCGTGGTCGCTCAAATGGTGCGGGTGCGGGTGCGAACGTACACTACCTGCCTCTCATCTCCTCTCTGATGCTCGGAACGTCTGTCTCGTCGACCCTGATAATCATGTCTCTGTCGATCAGACTGCTCTCTCGGTCTCTTCGGTCTCTGATCTGACCGAGAACTCTGTCCAGACCCATCTCCAAGCTCACCCCGGTGTCGTAAATACGTCTCGCGAGCCAATGCTCTGTCAAAAACACTCTGTAGCGTCTCCGCACCAGTCGCAACTATTACCCCACCAATCCTCTCATCTAGGCCTCTGATGAAGTAATAGATCTGTAACCTCTCCGTGTTAGCCACATCCATGGCATACATCATGAGATATCTGAATCGATCCATGTACTGTGACACAGACATGTTACCCTGTCGTAGTCCCAAGAACTGCTCCCTCAGTCGTAACTGCACCTCAGTGGGAATGTACTCATCGAGAAATAACTGTCGAAACTCTGCCCACGTCGACGGTGTAGAATGTATGTCAGTGTAAGTAGTCCACCATACCGCTGCCTGACCTCTCAAACAATACCCCGAGATACGCGCCTGGTCCGCCTCGGGTACCTCTAATAGCTGGTGTAGTCGTCGATGTGTCATCAACCACCGGCCGGCAACCTCGGGATCACTGACTCCCGTGAAGTACGTAGGGTTAAACCTCATAAAGTCTTTCACCATCTTCGCTGCCTCGGACATCCTACTCCTAGCAGTCGAAGTTCCTACCTGCTGCTCCGTAGTGGTGGGTGTCACCACTGTAGTCTCTGCTGGTACCACCACAGGCTCAACCCTCTCTATAATCGTTTCGATCCAAATACTTTGTGTAGCAATAACCGGTGCTAATGTGGTCCGAGTGGTAGCAGGTGCGGCACGCTCAGCAGTCGGTGCTACTGCTGGCGTCCTCGAGCTCCGAATGTACTCCATCAGCTCAGCCATCTGAGCCTGCTGCAATAGCTGCTGCTCCTGCTGAATCAATTGCTGCTCAGTCAGCCTCTGTATCATAGCTCGCATATCAGCCATGTCACTAGTGGTACGATCACTAGTATCTCCAACCTCTGGCTGAGTAGTGGGCGGAGTAGTAGGAGTCTGTCCGTCCATCCTAAACGGCACAACCAACGTGCAATGGATCAGACTCAGTACATACGCGTATAATATGTAGTACACAATCAAAACATACACGTATATATAACTTCCTGAATCTACCCGCCTCACATTACTTCCCAACTAAAACTTTAATCATTCGCTTGTGGTTTCCACCTCTAAGATTTATTCATTAAGTTTATGCTCTTGTTCAATCTCCAATTCCAAGGTTTGACCTCGCTCTGATACCAAAATGTGGCGGCCCCAATTTCCACATTGGTCCGCCACGGGAGGCCACGCGGGCCACAACTGTCCACGTCACCACCAGTTGTGTCCCACGCCCAATTTATCCATTATCGATCAATTCATCATTAAGTTTGATTCAGTTAATATCATATAACCTCAAATTAACAGCGGAAGCTTAAATGAACAATATGAAAATTCATCTCGTGTTTTATTAGCAAAATGCCTAAGTGGAAACCATACCAAATATACATCATATACATGTCCTTTGAGATCCACAAAATATCAAAAGTATACAACCTATCTCTCCAATCCCAAAACCCAGCATAAAACAAGTAAATATAAACATACGTACGAGTAGGGCTAGAGCTATCAATCAATGTAGTCCTCAAGCTTGCCCTTCCCTCGACTCGTACCCGGATCTGCACTCGAGCCATCATAAAAAGACAGATGACGAGTCCAGAGTGAGTAATCCCAAGGAAATTCACTAAGTAATTACGGAAGTAAAAGTACTGGAATTTAAATACCATAAATAAACATGCGGAACAAAAGAAATACAGACAACTGTGAAAGGATCATCGCATGTATAAATATAGTAACGAAGCAAAGTACGTGCACAGTAAAAATCAGACTAAGTCATACTTCGAGCCTCTCCTTGGGCACAACCCTCAAACACACCAACAAAGTTGTCCCTGGACCCTCAGGTGGCCGCGTAGACCCACGACGCACCCACACG
The DNA here is from genome assembly GCA_039657345.1 of Stephania japonica. Lineage (NCBI taxonomy): Eukaryota > Viridiplantae > Streptophyta > Magnoliopsida > Ranunculales > Menispermaceae > Stephania > Stephania japonica. The sequence continues at coordinate 69,209,431 of CM077557.1, forward strand.
AGCCTACCATACCCGGTAGCCTATTCACCGGTATATGCATAGACAAGTGCTATGACTTAGTGGACTCTATGGCAGTAACGAATAAACACCAGGTGGGGAGTAATCTCATAAAGGCTCCAAGTAGGAGTAAACTCCACTACCGTACAAACACCAAGATAGAGAACTCAACCACCGTAAAGCGATAATGGAATAGAATAATGAATAATCGGAACTGAATTCAAATAAATCAAATTGTAAATACTTACAGTGAAGTTCAATTGGGATACTACACACCTCAAACCGCACTCCTCGCTCCACACGTCAAACCCCGGCTCAAAACCTCCAAATCCCCGTTATTTCCTCCGGTCTAATTTTCGACTAAACTCCGACTCCAATTACTATTTTGGGACTCCTGGAATTCATTTATGAGGGTTAATAATCAATTAATGGGTTCATAATGTTGGTTTGACTCATTTTGTCATTTTCCAATTTTTTGGGGTCCAGAGAACAATTAGCGCGCTAATGAGATAAATTAGCGCGCTAATTTATCTCAATCACTATTCATCATCTTCATTACTCAGCGTGATTAGCGCGCTAATTTCTCCCATTAGCGCGCTAATTTCTCGCTGTCCAGAAAATTTCCAAATTAAGAATTTGAACTCCAAACCCATAAATTTAATTTCCATGTTTCCATAAAACCTTAATGACCTTAATTACACCATTTAAACACTAATTACCATAATCAAACCCCAAAATCCACAAATCATGGAAATTACATTTCAAAACCCATTTTGGAAAATCCTCCAACTTCTCCCAAATTTACTCAAAACTCACAACCACCTCATGCCATTTTCATACACACTCACTCCAACAAAACCAAGTGTTTCATTCCCAACAAATTCGAATTTCCACAAGCTCCAACCCACACCAAAAATTCCACAAAAATCCAAGTTTAATGTGTCCATACCTTAGGTTCTTGTTGTAGGAAGCCACAAATCACCTTCTTCACACCTTGTTGGCTGTTTTTCCTCTCCTCTTCTTCCCTCCAACGATTTCTCTCTTCCTCCAAGCTCTCTCTTCAATCTCACACTCTCACTCTCCTTTGTGGATCGATCAAGCATGTGTATATATATTTGGCATTTGATCAAGTGTGTGCACGAATCTCGAGAAGCATCCAAGGGTTCATGGTCACCCCGTGTCACTCCAACCTTATACACCTAATCATGACACTCATGAACTTTGTGCATCTCGAGAAGCATCCAACTTGTTATTGTTTTATTCTCCTTAACTATAGGATCAATTGATTTCCAATTGATTTATCACATAATAATTATCTACCCTATTCAATAAATTACCAAAATTCACGGGTAAACTCACCGTAGTTTCCTCGACTACCGGCACCTCGTGCCTCGTGTCCCGTATCCGCACGCACCCCGAGGTCATTCCTCACTCGTCAATCAACTACATTAGCATACATATTGCAATGGAATTAGTTAATTTATACCTTTCCATCACAATTTACCACAACAAGCATACAAAACGGATTTGTATACCTAGTTCGAGTGCATTCCAGTCCTCATGTGGTCCTCACTGTCTTTTTGGCATCCACATCTGCAATGACGTCATAATTAACGGCAAATATTATTTGGGCCGTTACAGCAGTTAAAGAAGAAGTTCAAAAAAAAAAGCATCAATTAAACATATTAGCGCATATCTTATGGTTGCAAACTCCCTAATGAAAAGATTACAACCAAAGACATTAAAGAACATGTCGACATAATGGGTCTTGGTTATAATTCTTAAATGATCTTTAACTTAGGATTTGGTTATGTTTATGTTTATGTTTATGAGACCTTATTTATTGTGCTAATTCAACTAATGTATGTGCACACTTATGTTTTATGATTATTGCAAGTGAATTTAGTTTTTGGTATGAACATTATGTTTTACGAATCATATAAAATGAATTAGTAATGCTCGTAGTATATGAAAGGGAATATGTCCTATTTTGATATATAGCCTCTATGACTCTCATTGCTAATTTATTTTATAATGATTTAATGATACCAAATATATATGGGCGCTAATCAAATTATGTAATGTTTAGTTGTAATGTGGGTCAAGTGGGAGAACTATTATACTATATATAACCCTCATTATTGAAATATAAGACAAGTGGGAGAATGTTAGACCATTATGTGTCTCATGATTTCAATTTGTGTTTATATATTAACCAAAAATGTAACTTATGTCTTTAATCAACATTATGTCCACTAAGCTCCCTTTACGTTACTAAATTTGATGGGAATTTGTATTTATCATGGGAGTTGAATGATTCTCCCTCAAGCATATAAAAGGGCACTTTATACCATCAAATAAAGTGTTAAAAGTGTTCTAAGCCTTATGAGGGTGATAGATCTTGGTGGGTTTTAAAAGACTAAAGGCTTCCCACTGTAATTCTCTATTTGATCTATTTTTGTTATGTTAAAAGAATGCTTATAGTGTGTTCTTTAACTCAATGAACTTAAAATCTATGAAAATTGACTGATGTTCACAAGTTGATATATAAGAGTTTATACAATTCACTAATGCAATGCATCTTAATTAACAATGTACACAATATAATCTTTGAACTTGTGTTAATTTAACTAGTTACATTAGAGAATATAATAGGGATACATTTTTATTCATATCTGTATGATGGTTTCTCTCTTGTATATGTATGTTTCAGTTGTCAAGACTTGCGTACAAGAAATCAAATTTGGGTCTAAATAATAGGTTTTGATTGGAATAAAAAACAAATAAATTTACATTTTGACTTGGTTCCTACTTAAGTTATCCATGATTTAAATTCAAATGAAAATATACATAATTGAATTGGAGATCTACTATTGGAATGTTGTAAATAATTGATCAAGTACAAACACTTGATGTGCCTTATGTATGTCATCCATATGATCCATCACCACTATTGTGTGGCTTAGGAAGAAGATGATGAACCGTTTATCTTTCTTGAGAAATATCTTAATAATTAAATGACAGTTATATTTTATTTACATTATGACAATCACAACCTATTATTTAGACCCAAATTTGATTTCTTATCCGATGTGGGATCTGTATCTGGTTAGTACAGATCAAGTGCTTAGAAGTTTCACTTATCTGATATGGGACTATTATTTTGGTCCACACATCTCAACACTTCACCTTAAATCGAAATCCATCTAAGGGGTTTTTTCTCGACAGGTCCCGATCGGTTTTAATACCATGAAGAAATCTTGACATAATATGATATGTTTTTCTCTTGTCTTGTTCTATTGCATGTCTTTATATATAGAGATGCAATTACATACAAAAGGAAACATCTAAATAAGGTAGCACATAATTACAAGAGTGATTTGTGCACAATTATAATCACGGAGTAATTATGATTGTGCACAAATCACTTCTGTAATTATTGTGCAATTAGGAAATGTGCACAAATCACTCCCGTGATTATAATTGTGCACATTTCCTAATTGCACAATAATTACAGAAGTGATTTGTGCACGATCATAATTACAGGAGTGATTTGTGCACAATCATAAAACTATGTTAGTGATTGATTCTAATATACCCCAGCATACAAGGGCTCACAAGAGCCATCTCCATGCCTACCTTGGGATATGGGCACATAGATCCCGATGCATAGCACGCGAAGTCGAAGCCACATGGATGACTCTTATGAACCATTGTATGTTGGGGGCGTGACTTACCCATTATGAAAGAAAAATACTAGAATGACACTGAGCAAGTCACATCTCAACACATATTGGCAAGAGCCCTCCATACAACTTCACTTGTGTGTTATGCACCAAAATCTGTGCGTGCTCAAATATCGAGGTAGGCATTAATGGCTCTTTTGAGCCAATTTGTATTGGGGTGTGACTCCATGCTGTCATTGTAGTACTAATTCTCATTATGAAAACTATTTTCGTAAAGTCATTTATGGAAACTGTTATTTTTATATTATTTTTTTTTGTGTGAAATCATATCAAAATAGTTTTTATGGATAGTTATTAAGAAAAAATAAAGTTTCTTCAACACAATAAGTAATTTTGTCCTCTTCATAGATTTTTTTTTTTTTTTTTTTTTTTTTTTTTTTGATATCGCTTCGATATGTTGTCCTCTTCATAGTTATGAGAACCAAAAGGTCCAAAACGTCTCTCTTATGCTTACTGCAAATGCAAACGCAGTGTTCCGTGTATATGCTTACGTGCTCGTGGGCTTAAGTTATGTGGCTTGCAATCAGGTCCAAGAGAAATGATTTGAACTTATTATGGGCCAACAAGGAACTATTGATTTGGACTCTAGTATAATGAGCCCTTAATTAGAGCACTTAAGAAATTTTTTGGATTGTATTTATTGCAATTTGTATGCCTAGGACCTCCCACTATAAGAAACTTGTGTTATACATATTTACCTATAGATCTTAAGAACAAATGTGGCTAGAGTTTTTCTGTCCATATGGGAGAACAGAGACCCCTGGATTCTGAATTATATGAAAATATTTAAACCTTTAATTAGTTGTTATTTAGTCCACTCCCTCAAGTCACTTATAAAACCCGGGAGCTCATTCCGTTCATCTAAGCTCTATAGTTTGCCAGTTATCCATTTAGGCTTAATTATGAGACTATCATAGTTTGTTTATGTCTCATTCGTTGCTCTTAGTCATTTTGTTTGAGACTGTTCTTCATTTTATAATTGAGACGAGAATATCTAGAGTCGTATTTGTTATTTGTGAGTTAGCAAATTGAAAAGGAAAAACTTTTTCTAGGTCTCTAGTACAACCACTGAGTATGATGGAGAACTTTTTACGAGACCTTGTGTTCTTTTGGGTTTTCCTCGAAGGAAAATGATGTTGTGCCTCAGATGAGACATGCAGGTGCGATCTATTCATCCGCCCTTGCTTCATGAGAAGCACATTCATCAAGGGCGGATGAGCAGGCGTGTGTCCCATCTGGGGCATAGTTGCATTTTTGTTTCCTAAATTTGGTTGGAGTCCAAAATTGTAGAAGAGGTTGGCCTTTAATATTAAGTGCAAATTAATTAAGCATTCCAGAAAAAGGGGATAATTAAGTTAAATATTAAATGATGATGAAATGATTTTTTTTTTTTTTTTTTGAAGAGGATGATGAAATGAATTAATTTTTAGAAACAATGCTATTTGTTACATACTTTGGGTACATATATTAGATACACAATGGTGTAGATTTTATTGGGATTACATGTTGCACATTACCCATTAAAATCTACATCATTGTATATCCAATGTATGTGTACCCAAAGCATGTAAAAAAATTATTTTCCTTAATTTTTTTATTACAAATCGGATTAGTTGAGGATTGTTGTTAACTGCTTCCATCAAATTATACATTTTGTGGAGATGTGCCGAATTTTGGAAGAAAGTTAATTGGTTGATGCACCCAAAAAAATAACCAATTTTTTTTTTTTTTTTGAAAACAAAAAATAAAACCAATTGATGCTTACTTTTGACTTGCATGACATAAAAGATTAAAAGATGAGGCATACTTTTTCCTTTTCACTTGTTGTTTTCCTCTTTATTGATCGACATGGCTTTCGATAAGCTGTGATGGATTGTCATCTTAATGATATTCAATATTTTGGATACAGATATATGTGGGAGAGGGGAAGAGGTACGGATGAGCTCATTAAGGAATGGATGGACAAAGTAATGGCGAACGAACTTTGGTGTCAGCGCTTCCCAGATACATTGGTCAAGAATTTTGTGGCTCCTACTTCAAATCACTGCCCAATTTTACTCCAATATGTAGTACAAGGTTCGGTCTCTCGTTCGTATAGTTTTTGCTTTGAGAATGTATGGTTACGGGAGAACGAGTTGGAATCAGTGGTGAAAGAGGCTTGGGAGTCTAATACTCATAGTGACTTGATTCAAAGAGAGTGTGTAGATTCTCTAAGCAAGTGGGGGAGGAAACATACTAATAAATTCATTGAATGCATTGTCGAATGTAAAAAAAGAATTCATTCCATATTACAAAATGATAGGGTGGGTTCTAGTGCTTCTTTACAAACTGCAAAGTGGGAGTTAAGTGAAGTTTTGGCTAAAGAAGAGATTTACTAGCGTCAGTGGTCGAAAATGTTGTGGTTAAAAGAAGGGGATGCAAACATGAAGTTTTTTCATGCATTAACCAAGCAAAAAAGAAATTATTTGATTTTGCTCAAGTGAATCCAGATCTTATGGTTAACTTAGTAGAGAGTAAAGTGTGTGATGAGATGAATGTGGACTTAACTGCACCCTATACTATTGAGTAATTTCGATCAACATTATTTCAAATGAATCCCGACAAATCTCTGGGACCAGATAGGTTTAACTCGAGGTTCTATGAAAGATTTTGAGAATTGATAGGGCCAGATGTATTTTGAAGTTGTGTCATGGATGAGAAATCTTCAATTCCTTCCTAGTTTGAATGACACAAATATTAGGTTAATACCAAAAGGTGAAAATTGTGAGTGTGTGAAAACTTTAGGCCAATTTCGATTTGTAATGTAGTCTACAAGTTGATGGCCAAAGTTGTTGCAAACAGACTGAAGAAGTGGTTGCCGGATATTATATCAGAACATTAATCGGCTTTTGTACCAAGCAGAGCTATTGTTGATAACATTCTAGTAGCCTTCGAGACTTTGCGCACAATGAAGTGTAGCAATCGGAAGAAATCTGGTAATGTGGCCTTGAAGATTGACATTAGCAAAGCATATGATCACATCGACTGGAGTTTTTTAAAAGCCATGTTAATCAAGCTGGGTTTCGATAGGGATTAGTGACGCGCACCGAACACATCAATAAAATATATAAACCTAAACCAACTATTTTCTAGATAGTGGTAAAGGGTCGATCCCACAGAGATTGATGGTCTTTTAAGGTAAGAAAAATACAAAAAAGGGAAATTAGGGTTTTAGAGAATGTATGAATACTTTTAAAATAAAGAAATTAAGTGAAAGGAAATCTAATAGGAGTGAATCTAGGTATTCAGCTTCACGGTTTTCGTCAGACAACTTGGAAATGATTCCATTAATCGACGGTTTATAAAATTATGAAACTAATCTATGATCTAGTGCAGCTATAGATCCGGTGACGCACTCGGTTCCTTGCACTTCCTACTCTCGGCAGCCAAGGTACGACCGTTGACTACTACCCTAATTAAACACGCAATCTGATCGCTAGTGCTCCAGATTTAACGTGTTGGCCGCATTACTTCAGTCCATGAAGGCACTACACCTAGACAACTGGATCGCTAGTGCTCCCGATTTAGCCTAGATCCCTAAAGTATATGACCGGATGACCAATTGTCACTAATTTGAGTTTACCGCATAAGACGGACGTTTCGATTTCAATGACAAAGGATATTAATCTAATATGCATGCACATGCCTTTACACACAATTAAATCTAACCCTAATATTATAAACAATATCAAAGAAAATAGATCATATAAAAGAATAAAAAATAATAAAGATAAATAAACCTCATAAAGGATTCCCAAGTCGCAATCTTGGCCGATCCACCTTCAGCCTAGACAAAGGGGATTAGCAAGACATAATAAAAAGTAAAATCCTAATTCTAATACAAAACTACGACTAAACAAAAACTATTTCGCTTGAGAGTCCATTGGTATTTATAGGAACAATTTCAAGTCAGTTGGACTTTAAAAGACCTGAAAATATATGAAAATTCCAATTTTCCCGAATTGAGAATTTGTGAAACGTGGCGTGTGCACGACGTGAATACGCAAATATTGTTTGAGCGCTGAGATGAGGAGTTGACACTTGGCGTGCCTTATTGGAGAGAAGACTGCAGCGTGTTGACGTGGCATGCTTCTATTGGCTGGGAGGAGTAATTGCGACTTGGTGAGTAGCAGGACGACACGTAGCGCGATGGCAGGAGCACAAGGCACGAATTCACACGAGTGAAGAGTCGTCGAATTTCTGCGAGTCTGTAGCGGTACGCATCCCGAGGAAGATCAACAGACTGTGCAAAAAAGCAACTGTGCTGGGCGATGTAGTGTGCTGTGATTGGCCAAGCGGTCTACTTCCTTGCAATGTGGCACCATCTGATTGGCCAATCGGCTGTACGTGACGCGGTTCAACCAATGGACGCTCGACACGTGGTTGAAAGTAGGTGAAAAGCTAGAATTGTCCATATGGAAGCTTGCAAGACTCCAATTACCCAATTGTCGGTCCATACTTCGATACAAACCCTCTAACATCCGATTACTGGAAGTAAATACTCTATTCTAAGTATTTTTCCACCTCGGTTCCAACCGTGTACTCCGTTTCACCTAAAAACAAAAATTAAATATAATTAGATATATATATTTTAGAATTATTCCATATTAAACAATAAACCACTAAATCCCTAAAATAAGCATTTATCATTGTAAAATAAGATAAATATAGTCCATTAACACCTAATAACTTATACTAAATTATGCCTAAATGAACGCTTATCAGTTGGGTGGAGTTGATTATGCTATTTATATCGTCGGTTAGATTCTCTATTTGCTTGAATAGAGAGTATGTTGAACCAATTATTCCAAAAAGAGGGTTGAGGCAAGGGTGTCTCTTATCTCCATACCTGTTCATCCTCTGTTCTGAAGGGTACTCGGTTTTACTAAAGAAGGCAGAGATTAAGAAACATATCCAAGGAAGCAGAGTGGCTCACGGGGCTCTATTATATCGCATTTGTTCTTTGCGGATGTTAGTTTTTTGTTCTTCCGAGCAACACCAGAACAGGCTTCTCACATGAAGTTAGTCCTCGATGAGTATGAAATAGCTTCGGGCCAAGCAAGTAATTTTTCCAAGTCATCTTTGATGTTTTCATCTAATGTGCAGGATGATTTGGCATTAGAGATTAGGAACCGGGTGGGGTGTTTGCGGACATCAATGAAGGGACTTATTTGGGTCTTCCTTCATTAATGGGGAGGCGAAAACATGAAATTTTTGCATTCCTCAAGGGGGCAAGGAGGTGCTCCTCAAATCAATTGCTCAAGTCATGCCAACTTATTGTATGAGTACGTTCATGGTTCCCTTACAAATCTGTGATGCATTACAAAAGATGATGAATTCATTTTGGTGGGGGTATGAAGGAGAATGGAAAGAAGGGTTTGAACTAGATATCATGGAATCATCTGTGCCCACGAAAGGAAATGGGTGGTTTAGGGCTCAAAAATCTACATAGTTTCAATATGACGATGCTCGCGAAACAGGGATGGAGGCTAATTAATAATCCTAATTCTTTAGCCTCGAGAAATCTCAAAACTTGATATTATCCAAGGAGGAACTTTTTAAACGCCAAGTTAGGCAATAATCCGAGTTTTACTTGGAGGGTATCTTATGCTTAAAAAGGGGTGTAGATGGAAGGTGAGGAATGGTAAGTCTATTAATATGTGGAAGGATCCTTAGTTAAAAAATGGAAAGGATATGCAACTGTCGATGAAATTTATTGAGGGAATGGAGGATGTTACAGTTGATGAATTAATGATACCTATGAGAAGGGAATAGGATATGGAGATGTTGAAGGACATGTTAAACGATAGAGATTGCTCAGAGATTGCAAAGGTTTCATTGAGTAGGGGGCTTGGATGAGATCATTTGGCACTTCACCAAAAAGAGGAGTACCCAAGTGAAATCAGGGTATTGGGTGGTTAAGTCACTCAATAGGGAAAGTGGTTCTGTGGGATGTAATGGAGAGTGGAATAGAGTTTGGGGTATGAAGGTTATGTTGGGATTTGGGGTTCATGCGCAGCGAGATTTCAAAACTATTTTGAGAAAAACCCCAACAGGATGCGAATCTAATTCCATTAAAATACGTTTATACTATGAAAACTTAATCATACCTCAGTCGCAATTATCTTTTTGAAGAGTAATCGATCTCTAAGGTGTTGCTAACAACGAACGCCCTCTATCAGCAGTCCACACACGAACGGCGGTCAAGATTTGAAGTGCTAGCTTTGAGAGAATACCAAACCCTTTTTTGTTTCTCTCCAAAACGATCCAGAGAATACAAAAAACCCTAAGTCGTTTCTTAAAATGAAAATAGAGTTTCAGCCATTTTTTAAATCTTTCGTACTTGTATTCTAACTCAAAGCGTCTATTTATACAACCCTTGTATATAGACGGTTAAGTAAATTACACATATACCCCTACTTAAAGAAATATAAGTGTAATACACTACAATGACGTTTCTGTAATGAATTTTATCATATAAAATTCATTTTTCTGAACCATCTTAAAATCTCGCAAAACCATTCTCAGTGTGCGACCTAATAGGCTCATACAACGTTGGCAGTATACCAAAATGTATTTTGGTATACAAGTCATAAGCGGCCTCTAGCAAGACATTATGACTACCAAAGTTGTACGAATATCAAATCGATATAACCTAATTAATAGTGTATATAACATCCTTTTGTCACACGATATCCTTTTGATCAAACATAAGGTATGGAATTGTCATCCAACATGTTCAATCGTACTAGTCTCGATTTCTAGGTAGACTGAAAACATCTAAGTGACATTGATCAATATCAATTCACTTAGACTAGGCCTTTTAACAGTCTAACCCATCAAGGGATCCACTGGATATCTTTCTTTATATGAGAGGGACAAATACTATCTCGATTACATAACTTCACCACATTATTCACACAGTAACCAATCACAACCTTTATAATCGTCCGGTTAAAGACAACGTTTGATTGTATCAAATCACTGTATTCCTAATGTTGAAGTCTCTGGTAATCTCAAGTCGAAGGACTGAAAAATATACCTATCATAAGAAACAACTATGACTTAATCCATGTGATGTTCTCATAGCGGTCGGTCCAAGACTTTGTTCCCTAACAAGTACTCATGATCTTGATTCGTATTCCTATATGTATGATCATCGTATGATCATCAATTAAGACTCACACTAGTCTTAATTCATTATAGTTCCCAAGATAATAATCGACTAGGGACATTTAGGATATTTCTGTAAATACCCATGGATCTTATTATAATGTAAACATGCAAATCAATTATAATAAACAACAAATGAAATCCTCTATTTTATTAACTAAAATGTATTCATAAAGACTGTTAATGGATTGACCTAGGGCACATTTCCCAACAGGTTAAACACTTAGTGTGACACTTATTAAAAGATTATCTTCATATGAGACTTAGGTTGAGGGAGAGGGGCATGAATATTGGGGGTTGTGGTGAGATTTGTAAGGGCTAGGGGAATCAATAGTTCATCTATTTACTAAATGTGTGGGTACAAGGGGTTTAGGGTAAGGATGTGCGACTGCTGAACTTCACATCGCATGAGGAGTTCAGGAACTAGTTCTTTGGGTGGGAAAGGATAGCAAGGGAAGGCTTATTGGAGAAAGTGTGAATGAAATTATTGACAATTTGGTAGTTTAGAAATAACATCGTGTGGGGTAAGGATTCAAAACCCATTTATATGGTAGTGCAGGAAGCTTGGCGTGGTTGGCAGAATGGAAAAACTCGAAAAAGGGTGCAGAGAAATCAATGCTAGGGACTTGTGGGGATTTTAAGATCGAAGAAGTTGTGTAAACTTCCAGAGAGTTGGTGCAAGTACAATGTTGATGCCGCGATATGTAGTGTCGAAGGATTAGTAGGAGTGGGTGCTATTTTACGAGACGAGCAAGGAGTGTTGATTCAGGGATTGACGAAATTTCAGGCTGGTAGACAGCCTTCTCATGAATCGGAGGCCATAACGTTGAAGGAGGCTATGTATTAGGTGGAATCGCAAGACATATATAATGTGATCTTTAAACCGATTCATTGATGGTGGTTCAAGGATTGCCATCTTCATCCCATAATAAGACAGTGTTCGGAGACTTACTTGACGACTGTTTAACAGTACTTAAACGTCAAGATTCGTGGAGAGTTCAATTTGTTAATTTGTTAAGAGAAATACGAACAATGTAACACATAGTTTATCTAAGCTAGCGAAATTGTAAGTTACTCCCTTCGATTGGTTTGAAGTACCATCATATATAGGGGTGCCCATATCCTCAGATGTAATCACTTATATTGAGTAATGAAATATGTCCTATGTTTTTCAAAAAAAAAGATGAAATTCAAGATCTCCAATTTAAAACATATTTCGTAACATTAAACCAATTCATATATATATATATAGGATACTACTACTATGAGAACTAAAATATATACTCATGTCATGGGTACACCATTTACAACTATTCTAATTCAACACATTAATCGAGGCATCATAAATGCAAAAATCATTTAATGCACAACACATTTTGAGGAGTTCTCATGTTATGAGTATATATTTGGATTTCATTATAAAGTTTTCCATGTATATTATTATGAGGAGATATTAAAGTGTAGTTAGAGCATTATTGAATTATGTTTGTAATATTTATTTAAGAAATCTTTTTTATATAAAATTAAGTATATATGATAATTTATAAGTTTATAACTAGTCAACATAACAATATCAAAAACAAAATTAAATTATTCTATTTGAAAATGATAGTTTCCTAAATAAAATGAAATTGAGAAAGTAGTTAATCGATAAAAAGGCAGTGGAAATCAAAATAAATATTTTTACAAAATTGATAAACCGTGGAGATTCCCCACCCCACATGAATCCCCTCGGAGAATTTTTAGGATAAACCTGTGACGGCCCTAATTTCTGGGGTCGCCCCGTGCAACAGATACTTCTCCAGCCAATGCACCAGAAGTACTTGCCAACTCATCCCTCCTTTATCTAATAATTTTGAATTTCATACCATTTATCCATCAATAGAAACGGAAGTCTTGTGTTTACCCAAAAATGTGCTAGATTAATTTAGCTTGTTCAACCTATAGTGAAATTTTGGCTGTACATGCATATAGGCGATAAAACTATAGCAGTAATATATACAATTACAGAAGTTAGTATGGTCTCCTATCCCAAAAAAACAATACAAGATATCAAAAATAAATAACTATCAGCGCACGTACTAGCAGGCCTCGGCGTAAGTAAGTCAGATATAATCACCAAGAATCTCCTTACCTCTGCTGGTACTAGGATCTGTACTCAGTTATCACAAAAATCAGATAACGAGTCCAGTAAGTAAAATCCCAAGAAAACCACCATGCATTATAATTTAAGAAAATATAAATGCCAATCAATAAATTGTGTGAATCAAACATGCGAAATAGAAGGAAATTACAGACGACTGCTCAAAGCTCATCGCATGAATGTAAACACAAAGATAATCAAATGGGAGTGAACCAGCTATCCAAGATATGTATTGAGGACCAGGAGCTCTGTCATGGCCTACACCATCGACTCTACAACTATGTCCTAGACCACACACCTACTAAGCCACCACACAACCCAGGAAACATAGACGAAAATTAAACCTTCCCAGTAAAAATAACTAATGGATTATAAATAAATTTACAGCTCAAATAGAATACAATAAGTAAATGCAATAATGGTGTTCAATTGGATTTTACATACCTCAATCCGCGGTCAAAAACCCCGAAAATACCCCCGATCCAACCCTCGACTAGTCCCCAACTTCCACTACTGTCCTGGAACTCCTAGGACCCAATTCTGAGGTTTATTGGTCAATTAATTTAGTTTATAATTGATTAGATTCAATTTTATTTTTAATTAAATTCAGAGGATCATTACCGCGCTAATCAAATCAATTAGTGTGCTAATTAATCTTAATCACTGTTCATCTTTTTCCCAGAATGTAATTAGCGCGCTAGTTTTATCCATTAGTGCGCTAATAGCGCTATGTCCAAAATTTCCAAATTTAACTTTTTGGATTCCAAACACCCCACAAACCCATTAAATCCATTCCCACACTTCCACATACCTCAATGACCTCAGATAAACCATTAAACACGAATTTATCAAGATTAAACCCCAAAGTCAAAGAATCATAAAAATCACGTTTCAAAACCCATTTGATCAACTTACTCAATCTTCTCTCAAATTTGATTCAAATCAATCAAAATCACATAATATTAACCTTATGAGCATAATATCTTTTAAAAATACCGTGTTTAATCCCCAAAAATTCGTTTGAACTCAATTCATCTAATAAAACCAAAATTTCCATAAAAACTAAATTTTGATGAATTCATACCTTTGATCTTGTTGTTGATTGCCTTAAAATCACACTCCTCCCACTTCAACTAATGATGTTCTCTCATTCTCCACGGATTTCTCTCTCAATTTTTCTCTCTTTGGTTGTCCATTTTGACCAATCAACCCATATATATAGTTGGTTTTTCATCAAGTGTGTGCACACATCTCGAGGACAATCCTGTGGTCACTGATCATCCTGTGTCATCCCAGTTTCTTGACACCTTATCATGACACTAGTTGCCTCAAATCTCTCTATTGTGCATCTCGAAAATAATCCTAAGGATGCTGATTTATTCAGCTCCAACTATAAGATTTGTATTTATCCTTTGATTCAACTCATAATAATTATCTAAGCCCTCAATTAAATTTCATAAATTGTAAATAAGGTCACACTAGTTTCCCGACTACTCGGCACCTTGTGCCTCATGTCCGGCACGCACCCCGAGGCAATCTCACACTTAGTGTACCTAATTAAATTTTTATAACTTAGCATAAAGTTATATTTAAATTTCATTATACTTAACTCCTAAATTAAAATCATATTATATTGTTTAAATCTAATCTAACCCCAACGCCCGACCTCACAGCTATAAACTTTTGCGTTGGCGCATTTCCCGAACTAAAACTCCGGCTCTCAACTCGCCCGACAAAATAATGTAAATACACACCTGTGATGAATAGTACATCAATGATATAAATATACATCACAGAATTTACAAACCATCAACACAAAGTCATTCTCCGGTCTAGCCTATCCACGCATCTACGTGTCGTTCGAGCTGACGTACTAATCTGAATAATTACAATAATGGCGTTAATAAATAACGGGCCGTTACAATTCTTGAAATTGCACAAATGAAATAAAATATAATACAAACACCATAAAAAATTAACATACCTCAGCGTTGAACTCCGAGAATTGATGACTGTACCACAGCGTGGGCTCACGTATCACCTGTATTGATACGTGGCACAGGTTAAATTTTTAGGGTCGTTATAGTCTTCACAACTAACTGGAATTTCGTCCTCAAAATTTAAACAAAATTAAAGGAAAGACTTACCAAACTTATAAGAGGTAGGGGAAACACTTGCGCATATATAACTCTAGCTCCCACGTCAGCTCCTCGTCCCCGTGGTGCTGCCACTTGACGAGGACTAATGGGATCTTTTTGTTCCTCAGGGTCTTGACCTTGCGGTCTAAGATCTAGATAGGCTGCTCGTCATATGTGACATCCTCCCTCAGGTCTATCTGGCTCAAATCTACTATCGGTCGTCTACCCTCCATGGACATATCCAGTCGCAACATCGATATGTGAAAGACAAGATGAATCCCTAACATCGGAGGTGGTAACTCTAGCTCATACGCGATCTTGCCTACTCGCTTCCCCACTCTGTAAGAACTAATGAACCTCGGTGCAAGATTCCCCTTGATCCCAAACCTCTTGTGCCCCTTCAATGGAGATACTTTCAGATATACAAAGTCCTCGACCTGGTATTCTAACTCCCCGTGATACAAGTAATAATACTTTTTCCGTCTCTCATGCGCACCCTTCAATCTCAAACGGATCTGGCGTATCTTCTCTGTATGATCTACCACAATCTTCGACCCAATCGATGCCGCATCCTCGGGCTCCGCCCAACAAGATGGAGATCTACATGGCCTCCCATACAATGCCTCAAATGGTTCCATGTCGATACTAGCTTGATAACTGTTATTATATGCAAACTCACACAGATGAAGGTATTCCTCCCAAAATCCACCGTACTCCAACACACACATCCTCAGCATATCCTCAAGAATCTGGATCAAACGTTCTTCCGTCCATCAGTCTGTGGGTATAGGCGATACTAAGATTCAACCTCGTGCCACACTGTGTCTGCGTGCTCTGCCAATCTACGATGTAAACTGTGGCCCCCTATCAGATACGATCGATAACGAACACCGTGAAGTCAAATTATCTCTCGCTCGTACAACTTTGCCAACCTATCTACCCGATGTGTGGTCGAGAACGGTATGAAGTGTGCGGACTTAGTTAATCAGTCCACAATCACCCATACGCTATCATGTCTCTGCCGAGATCGAGGTAGCCCACTGATGAAGTCCATTGCAATGTGCTCCCATTTCCAATGAGAAATGGGAAATGGCTGTAATAACCCCCCCGGGTCTGCGATGTTCAGCCTTAACACGCTGACAAATATCACACCCTCTAATAAAATAAGCAACGTCGGTCTTCATCCCTGACCACCAAAAGAGATGATGCACCTTTACATACATCTTAGTCCTGCTCGGATGAACCATAAATCGTGAATGGTGTGCCTCATAAAGTATCTCATCGCGTAGCTCGGCACTGATGAAATCCACAGTCGTCCTTTAAATCTCAAGCATGAGTCTGTCGACTGACTCCAATCTGGATGATCTGAACTCTGCGCCAGCTTTAAAAACTTTTGATATTGCTCATCTGTCTACTGACCCTCGAATACACTCTGTATCGACACTGTCTGAGTCCTCATCTGCCCACAAATCATTACTCTAGCATCGGTCAGAACGACATCGGTATAAATCTTCTCAACCGCTTTGAGCAAACTATAATCGTGCGTCATATGGCAGGTAACAACCTCTGAGTCTGACCCTATGCGGCTCAATGCATCTACAACCACATTAGTCTTCCCTAAGTGGTACTCCAATAAGAAATCATAATTCTTAAGGAACTCAAGCCATCGCCTTTGTCGCATATTCAATTCTTTTTGTGTGAAGAGGTACTTCAAACTTTTATGATCAGTAAATAGGATGAATCTCTCCCCGTAGAGGTAGTGGCGCCAAATCTTTAGTGTAAAAACCACAGCCGCCAACTCCAAGTCGTGAGTAGGGTAATTCTTCTCATGAATCTTCAGCTGTCGGGACGCGTAGGTAATCACTCTTCCCTCATGCATCATAACACAACCCAAACCGATCTTAGAAGCATCGGTGTTCACCTCAAAACCCTTCCCAAACTCGGGCAAAACCAAAACTGGTGCGGTAGTCAGTCGTTCCTTCAATGTCCTGAATGCCTGCTCACAGTCGTCGTTCCACTGAAATCTGACATCCTTCTTCGTCAACTGCGTCATCGGCGCTACGATCCTCGAGAAGTCTTATACAAAACACCGATAATAACCTACCAAGCCTAGAAAACTGCAGATATCTAATGCTGATCTCGGTGTAGGCCAATTGCTAACTGCCCTGACCTTAGTGAGGTCCACTAACACTCCGTCGGTCCCAACAATGTGACCTAGGAATCCTACCTCTGTCGACCAAAACTCACATTTACTGAACTTAGTGAATAATCAATGCTCTCTCAGTGTCCGTAAAACCAAACTAAGGTGCTCCTCGTACTCCTCGCAAGTCTTGAAATATATCAAGATGTCGTCGATGAACACAATGACGAATCTGTCTAAGTACTATCTCAACACTCGATGCATCAAATCCATGAACATTCGCTGGGGCGTTAGTCAGCCCAAACGACATTACTATAAAATGGTAGTGCTTCTATCGAGTGCGAAATGCAGTTTTCTCTATGTCCTCTACTCTAATCCTCAATTGATGGTACCCAGATCTCAGATCAATCTTCGAGAAACACTGCGAACCTGTCAACTAGTCGAACAAATCGTCGATGTGAGGAAGTGGATACTTGTTCTTCACCGTCGCCTTGTTCAATTGTCTGTAGTCAATGCATAATCTCAAGCTGCCGTCTTTTTTCTTCACAAACAATACCGACACTCCCCAAAGCGACATACTCGGCCTAATAAAGTCTGGCTCCAACAACTCGTTAAGTTGTCCTCTTCACTCATCTAGCTTTCTCGGAGCCATGCGATACGGAGGAATAGAAATGGGTTTGGCCCTTGGGACCAAGTCAACGATGAAATCGATCTCCCTAGGTGGTGGTAAGCCTGGTAACTCCGCTGAAAAAACATCAGGGAACTGGCATACTACTGATACATTCTCTAACCTAATCTCTATTTTGCCCGTCGTACTCAACACGCTAGCGAATGTCTCTACATCTACGCTAGTGCAGACTCTACCCTTAGTGATCGGTAAATTGGTCGATGTCCCTTGGAAGCTAAACTCCGGATGCCCAAGAATCTGAAACGTGATCCTCTTACCGTAGTAGTGAATCTATGCATGATAAGCACCCAACCAATCCATGCCCAGCAGTGCATCAACTCTAGGAACTCCAACACTCTCGGGTATACAGGTAAGGTGTGTCCCTCTATCTCTACCGAATAGTCTATACACACTAAATTCGGGTAAATCTTGTCCCCAGCAGCCGTGTTAAGGATCAAGGGTCTTTCTAATCGAATAGGTCTCAACCCTAACTCATCAACCATACGACCCGAAATGAAAGAAACTGTGGAACCGAAATCAAATATGGTATGCATAAATTGACTGCAAATGTAAACCGTACCCTCAATCAGGTTCCGTGATGCAGTCGTGTCTAGTGCGACAATGGCATGAACTTGATCTCGACTCTGTAGCTTTCCTCGACCTAGTCGTGGACAAGCGCTAACGAAGTGGCCCAACTGTCCGCACTCGAAGCATGCTCCCTTTGAGACCCTGAACTAGACGGACCACGTTGTCCCTATCTCGGTGCCTGACTAGAACTCTGTCCCTGCCCCTGATCGCGTCGTTGTCCCTATCGGTATCTCTGCTCATGACCGCCGCCTCGGCCCTCAGTCCTCGAGTGCTGCTGTCTATGTTGGCCCAACTGAGACTGTGGTGGCTGAACACTAGCATAACTCGTGCGGAGAGATGATATATACTAATCGCTTGCGGTGGGTGAAGATGCTACTGATGCTACACTATGAGCTCGGTCTTTCTACGACCACTGTCTGAATCTCTTCCTCTTCTACCATCCCCCGAAGGCCTCCCCAACTGGGAAGGTGCCGATAAAGTAACCTGTGCCCCGGTGCGTGTACTGTCAAATCCCTCACTGGCCATGGCTCTCTTATACGCTGCTATAGTGTGCTCGAAGCTATCGTCACTACCATCGAACCTATCGAATCGAGTAGCCCGTGTATAAAGTAATACGCTTGGTCGGCGTTAGTATCTGCTGTTCCTCCGGCATACTCCATCAGTCGTAGATATCGGTCCATGTACTGCATTACGAACTCGTCAGCTTTTTGTCGGATATTCTGAAACTCGGTCCTCTTCAAATTACGGACCATAGGAGGAATGTACTTCTACTTAAACCTCCTCTTGAATTCAGCCCAATCTCGGGGCTTCCCTTTCGTGGCCACCGTAGTGCGCTACCAGACGTCGGCCTATCCGAATAATGAGGCGGAAGATATACTAGGCTGCATGTGGGCCGGTGTAGCTAGAATGTCATGAATCTTCTCATGACTCTTCAAGAAGACCTCTGCTGCCTCAAGATTCATACCTCCATAGAACTTTTCGGGTTGATGCCTCTGAAATCCCCTTGCCTGCCTCGCCTCTGGCGTAGCCTTAGTACTCGGAGTAGTCGGTGTACTAGGCGTCTCAGTGAGTGATGTACTCGTTGTCGATGGTATCACCTCCATCTGAGTAGGCAATGCAACCCCTGTTTGTACTATCGGAGCTACTGTGGTCTCCGGCATCGCTGAAATCGGAGTAGGAGCTGTCGACGTCGTCGCGATAGCTGGTGTACCAGTCTCTGTGCAACAGTCAACTGGGAAGTAATCGGCGTAGATGGTGTCGCTGTATGGGGTGCTCTCAATAGTCTCAGGATCTCTTCAAGCCTATGATCCTAACTCATAATCCTCTAAGTCTACATCTGGAACTCTTCCATACTGACTCCTCTAGGACCTGGCGTCCCACTATCATCACCAGAACCTGAATGATCCACCATCACTGTCTGCAATTAGGCTACTCTTCGAATTAGTAAATAACTAATCGATATCATAATAATACACCATATCAAATATAGCATGTACATTACAAGTTTCAACTTTTCACCAACTCTCCTCACTTCCCAACTAAGACTTAAGCTAGGTTCATAGGGTTCCACTATAAGTTCAAACACTATCCTAACTTCCGTTTTCCTATGTTTTAGTGGATTGTGATTTAAATTCAAGAGTTTTTATTCAACCTTTAGGTTCTGATACTAACTGTGACGACCCCAAATTCCATAACCCTAAAATCGGGCGCCACCTGCCCCTGGGCCTGCGTGGAACCCCCGAGCCAATCTCGTTGAGTCACGCGGGGATAGTGAGCCTATCCTTATCATTCAATCATTTGTTAATCATTTGAAAGTGAAGTCAATTAATTAGCGAGTTATCAAAGTAATAAGCGGAAGCAATTAATCTCAACTAATCAAATAACCTCGAAAGCTACAAGTTAGGACAAAAACTTAGGGTGTGGGAATCCCGTATATCATATATATCATGTAAAGCATGGAGAGTATCATCCAAGTCATAATATCCAAAAATCTCTCAACCCCTAACCCCATGTACAAAAATGATATAAGTAGCTAATACAACAAAAAAATCACCTATGTCAGCAGAGGAGGGCCGCTCAAAGTATATCGCCTAACTGCACGGCCTTTCCTTTGTTGGACTGCGAATTGCACTCGGTCAAACACAAAAATGACGAGCCCAGGTAAGTAACGCCAAGCAAGAACAACAATAAGTACAACATTTCAAATTAAATAAATGAATAGTCAATTCATGCAGATAGAAAGAAAAGGACAAGGAACACATGAATATATAAAGACTGTGAATAAATAAATAAGCAATCGAAATTGAATGTCCCGAATATAAAGGAAAAGGCACAAGTGGTCCCGACCAATTAAAGTTGTTAAGCCGAGGACAAAATCTCCTCAAAGGCTAGGAGTCGAGGACAAAATCTCCTCTAAGATCCCTACGCGAATGTAGAGTCCCCAACAATCTAGTGGAGAACTCTCCCCCCGTACATGTCATTACAACCAATCACGTATCCCCACCCGTAAACCTCGATATAATACACTGCGAGCCTAGAATTCTGCAAGGATCACGCTTGACACACTTGCCTTAAGACAACTCATGTGAATGAAATATCAAAAAGGTATTGAAACAATATCAATAAATAATTCAAAGCTCAAAAAATAACTATAGTGTTCCTCACTGGTTTACTTACCTCGATCCAAGCTAATTCACGCTAACACGGACTCCGACACGCCCGTACGGTCCCCATGTTTATATCAATTTCCTTAATTTCCTATGATTTTTTCAAATTTCTAACTATTTTTGCCAATTTCATGTTTTTCAAGGCAAAAACCCCGACATAACGTCTCACAAAAATCCCGAATATTTCACTTTTCATAGAAATTCCCAAATTTCTCTTTATTTGATGAAAATATAATTTTCTAGAATTTTCTAGAGTTTTTTCTATTTTTCTGGAATTTATTTCAATTAAAATCATTTTTAATATATTTAATTGAAATAAATAATTATTTATTAATATAATAATAGGTGGGTGGGTCGCGGGTCGGGTCGACGACCGACCCGACTGGGTCAGTCAGGACTGGCTTGACCGGGTCTGACCAGGTCAAATGCGGTCTACCGGGTCGGGTCACCTGACTGTCCGGTTCTCTCTTTCTCTTCGTTGGTTTGTTTGTTTCCAAAGAACCAACAAGAATTTTTTTTTTGCAACAACACAACAACAATACAACAACAATCAACACCCACATCACCACCATCATCACCATCATTTTTACCATTTAAATCCACCATCCCCTCAACAACAACCTCGACAACAAATCTTGGAAACAACCACAACGACAACACCCACAACAAAATCAATAACTTCTTACTTGGATCTCGCCTCGACGTCGCGTCCACGCTCTCGCGAATCGCCGCTCTCCTCTCCTTGGTCTCTCGGTTGATTTCTCTCTTTCTCCAATTTTTTTTTTCCGAAATGGAGAATGTGATGATGGTGGTGTGTTAATATTTGGGTATTTTGGTCAAATGACCAAAATACCCCTCACCCTTATTCATACCCTTTGCAAATTTATTGCCCTTTTTGGTCATTTCACAGTCACCTCCACCAACTTTAATGACTCAAATAGGTGACTCTTTGTTGACTTTGTTCAACAAATAGGTGACCCTTTGCAAATTTATTTGATCATTTCAAACACACTCAAAGCTTTCCTCGGGTATTCTCGCACCCGACTCATAACACTAACTTTGTTCGTCGCGTCACCACAGACGTACCGACGTAACAAACTTTACAACCTTTTAATTTTTATTTATTTTATATTTTTATCAGTGTTTTTAATTAAATTTTATTCCCCGGACTACCAACTCTCGTACACAAACGTCTTTACACGTTAAAAACTTGAAATTGCACAAATGAAATACAATATAATACAAACACCATACAAAACTAACATACCTCGGCATCGAAGTCTGAGAATTGATGACTGTACCACGACGTGGGCCCACATATCACCTGTATTGACACGTGGCAAAGGTTAAATTTTTAGGGTCGTTACAACTTGCAACCCTAGATTCGTAAGGCTAATATAGACCCTACCATATTCAAGATTATAAAAGCTCAATAAATTAATGGGTAAGTTTAAATTTACATTTATCGATTCAAGTTGTGCCCTTGTAGAACTTATAAAATATTTTGGTGTTTACTTTAAAGAGAATTAGTTATTTATCCAAAAAAATGAGTTATTTAGCTTTAAAAAAAGTTATGAAAGAAAAGATTGAGTTGAGTCGACCTAGAACCCAATTTCAAGCTATATCACACGCAACATAAATTAATAAGATACACACAAAATTTCATGAGAAGAAAGTTAATTTTGTAATTTTTTGTTAAATAAAAAAAGTATATTTGATCAATTATTTTCCCTTCTCTCAAGCTTTCACTAAATTATTTTATGATTTAACATAATAAAAGATGAGGTTTGAGAGTTTTTTAAACTTTATCTTTATAGAGACATTTTTCAATTTTTTTTTGAAGAGGAGACATTTTTCTATTGATCCTAAGTTTATCGTCTTTAATTAAGTGTGTATTTTGACTATAATTTTTTAACTGCAACTTAAAATTAAGTTCCATAAAATTTTGGTGAAACTAGTCTTCAATATCTTTATAACTTTTGATTTTTATTAGTTTTATTTAAAAATGTTCATAAATACATAAAAAAAACTGAGTTTCAAACAGAAATACATAAAATTTTTTTTTTTGAGTTTCTATTATGCATATATTATTAATACTATCAATTATTCTATCGAAAAAGTGTCGATAGTAAGGACGCGAGAATAAGCTGGGAGCGAAAGTGTGAGGGGCGAAAAGGGCGGTCGCATGTAAGGGGAGGACGGAAAAAGGGAGCGAGGGCGGGGAAGGGGCCGGGGTAAGGTGCCTAAAGGGTGTCCTGGGAGGCGGGGGGCAACCTCCTCTTTGGATCTACCCTAGTCATACTTATATACTTTTTTTTAGGAATACCCGTATACTTCTTCCTTATATATTACCCCTTGATTTTTTATTTTTTGTCAAATTACCCCTTCCTTGATTAAAATTTGATTGGATCACTTTTGATCTAATTAAAAAAAAAATCACAAATTGTAATGTTTTGTCGAAAAAAATGTCACATTTTTATATATGTTACAAGGTCAAGAACTATCGCTGAATTATGCGTCAGAAAGCTACAACATAATTAGTGATTTTCGTACAATATGTACCTAGTATTTATTTTTGTCAAAGATTTGTCTATATATAGTTGCCTTTTATAATAAACTAAATACCTATGCAATACTATGAAACATGCACAATAATTAATTGATAACAATTAACGTGGGGCTTAACAGTCCTTGAGTGCAGATTAATCCGTGCGACAGGTGCCGAACGAAAAACCAAAAACAAATAGTAATAAATAAGATACAGTACCTAATATAGCTTTCAAAAATTAAATTAGCTATGTACAACAACAAAACACAATAAAGCCTCGTGGGGTCGCGTGCATGAATTTGTCATGTTTATGAAAAAATAATTGTCGTGAACAGTAAATACCAAATAGAAAAAGAAAACAAATTTTTTTTTTTTTTTTTTTTAATAGAAATCAAAATTTCATTAATTATTCATGGCTTCAATATGGACCAAATATAGAATCAAGTACATTGATTTACTTATCCTATTTGTACAAATAATTTGATTTTTTTTCGAAATTGAAACAATTTGACAATCAAGAATGACTCTCTACAACGTTAAAACTCATAACAATACACAAAAATACTAAAATCACAAAACGAATAACAAAACTTCCAAACAAGGAGAAGAAAACCAAACACTTTCCAATAAAGAGAAAAAAAAATCAAAGACTTCTAACTAGGGAAGAAAACTAACTATAGAGTAAAAACTAAAAGCAAATCAATCTAGTGTCGTACACAAAATTTACACAACACAGTTAATGAAAATATACCACAACAAGGATAGATCAATCTCTACAAATCTGATTAGATCTATTGTTTATTAAATAAACAAAGAGCAAAATAGATTTGATTGGAACTACCACCGATAGTTGAGAGGATCGATGATTGACAGTGGTTCAAGAACAAAAATTATAAAAGTGAATCAATTTTTTTTTTTAAGGTTTTGGAGAGGAGTATAACTTATATATATATATATATTTATTTTTTTAAATCTTTCGGGTGATATAGTAAATACATCACTAACAAAAAAGTAAGATCTCGAAGATCGTAGTTCGATTCATACACACAAGTAAAATAAAAGCATAGTGGTACGGAAATTGTCTTGATTTATATACATGAGATGCTGACTTGACATTATTTTTTGAAGGCAAATTCGATTCTGACTTGTCATTAAACATTTTATCAAATCTTAAAACTTACTCTATAATTTCATTAGCTTAAATTAAATTAAATGGAAACCTCGATTCTGACTCAAACCAATTTGTTTCACTTAGAAACTAATCTTTATACAAATTTAACCTAGGCTACCTAGTTTTGCATGTTAGTACATTCTTATGAAAATCTTTAGAAGTCTACTAAGCTTGCTTAATTTAGGCTCTAGTTGAATTGATCAATAAAAGGATAAAACTCTTTTCAAGGATCGAAATAACATCCAAATGCCAAACCACTATCAAACTTGCATTATAATGCAAATTAATTCAATACAAATATTGTTTTCAAAAAAAAAAATTCAACACAAATATTAAAGCTTGAGCAATTGAAATACTTTAAGCTTAATTAATCACAATTTTTCTAAACTGTCCATGCAGACAAACTTTCATCAAAAAAAAAAAAAAAAAACATCATGCTCGAAAAGAGACTGTATAATGATATAGAGCCCCTTTTTTTTGGATTTGATTTGATGAGATCTTTTTAAGAGCAAAAGCAAGATTTTTGAATGATTTTGAAACTCCAAACACAAAAGTTGTTACTAATTGTGATATGGGCATCAAAATCAAACCCCCACCAAAACCCTCGCCTTTCAACATATCAAAAAAAACAAAGAACAGACAATTCTTGTCCTTTTCTAATGGCTTTTGGCCTCTCTTCCTCTCGTTTTTCTTGGAACATGGACTCGTTATAGAAAGAAACTCCCCAAACTCCCCATTTTAAGGCCCCCCAAATTCAATTTCACCATAAAAAGTTTCCATTTTTTCATCTCTGGTGATGATTCCTTTTCACCCTGATTAGCTGTAACTGCTCTGGTTCTGGGTTTTGCTTTCTGGGTGGTTTGTTGGTTGGGTTTTCAAGCCCCATTGATTGGCAGTTGTGGTTTTGTGAGTTGAAAAAATTTGTCAAAGAAAGATGAAATCCCTGAATCTCTGACTACCCTTTTTGCTGTTCTTCAAGAATCTGTCCTTGTTTTCAGGAATTTTTCTCGGAAACCCCAGATCACAGTTTCTTCTTTTAAGGGTAGTTTGCTCTGTTTTTCAGTTTTTCTAGGGTTTTGGGTCTGTTCAAGAGATGGGGTTTGCTCAAATCTTCAATTTTTGACACCAATTGTATTTTCTGAGAGTACCCATTTTGTGAAACTCATTTTTGACATGGGTTTCAATCCTTTGAGGGTTTAATTCAGTTTTTCTCTCTAGAAGGCTCTTTCTCTCTCTAGAACACACTTTCTCTGTCTAGGAAAGATGGGTTGTATTCATGGGAAGTGTTGTAGTAGGTACCCAGCATCATCTGATGCAGATCCCCATGACCTCAGAGAGGTGGTTGCTCCACAAATGGGCAATGATGGGAATCATCATGTACAACAAGAGAACAACCATCAGTATGTGCTCACTGAGAGGGCTTTAGAATTGGTTGATGTGCCTTCACATGAATTCCATTTAGAGTACTCAGTTCTTAGCCAAAGAGGGTACTACCCCGACTCGCCGGAGAAGGAAAACCAAGACAGTTTCTGCATCAGAACCAAGCTTCAAGGTAACCCAAATCTTCATTTCTTTGGTGTGTTTGATGGGCACGGTCAATTTGGGACTCAGTGTTCTAGTTTTGTTAAGGATAGATTAGTAGAAGTTCTTGTCAATGACCCTACATTGCGTGAGGACCCTGTGAAGGCTTATGAGTATGCATTTATAACTACAAATTCTGAGCTTCATGATGGTGACATTGATGATAGTATGAGTGGCACCACGGCGATTACAGTTCTCGTGCGTGGGGACACACTTTTTGTTGCTAATGTGGGTGATTCGAGGGCTGTGATTGCGGTTAAGAATGGTAATCGTGTCGTGGCCCATGACCTCTCTGATGATCAAACGCCGTTTAGGAAAGATGAGTGTGAAAGAGTGAAGCAATGTGGGGCTAGAGTTTTGAGTGTTGATCAGGTGGAAGGGCTTAAGGATCCTGATATTCAGTCGTGGGGAGATGAGGAGAGCGATGGCGGAGATCCGCCGAGGTTGTGGGTGAAGAATGGGATGTACCCTGGAACTGCTTTTACAAGGAGTGTTGGGGATAGTACAGCTGAGATGATAGGTGTAATTCCTGTTCCGGAAATATCTGTGGTTCAGCTCACTCAGAATCATCTGTTCTTTGTGATAGCAAGTGATGGGGTTTTCGAGTTCCTTTCCAGCCAAGCTGTTGTTGATATGGTAAATCTAATTTATGATGACTTGCTTGATATAATTTGATTGATTAAATTTCGCAAGCATTTCTAATGTTCCTTCTAAAGCCACTTTCATCATAATACTTTACTTTTTTAAGTACTACATGATTTGTACTTAACTTGCTTGATATAATTTGATATTGCTTGATTGATTTGTTACCTTATAAAACACCATTGATCTAAAGACCGAGATCCTGCTGTAAGCTGAGTATTTTAGGGACATTTATTTTATTTATTCCCCTTAAGCTAGGTAATAATTCTTCCTTTTTTATAGATACAGTTGGAACATTATGATTTCTAGGGGCATTAAGCTAGTGCCGCTAGTCAACGTCATCTGTCAACTGTTGCTTTTATTGTCTAGTTTTCTTTAATTTTCATTTTTCCTCTTGAGGATGCTTGGAATAGACATCTTGATTATGATGAAAAAAAATGTTAAGATTTGGTTCATGAAACTTGCATAAATATATGTTGATCAAGTTGTATGCCTTAATTATAAAGTGGATAATTTAGAAACTCCCAAGTGCGAGTGAGGAGAAGTAGCAATTCTTAAAGCCACTGTCATCATGGGTGCTCATTTTTTTTTTTTATTAGCATTTATGCAATCAATATATGAATGACGATGGAATTATGCCAATGAATTATAAACCTGTTTGCTGTTTGCTCGAATAATTTCTGGGTCAATTTCTTCCTCAAGATATGGGATGCAGTGATTGGCAGCTTTTGAGCACCTCCCAATATGATGTGGAAATGACTGGTGGATCCTCCCTGTACCTGGAGCCCCATTTTTTTACATAAATGTTTGAACGTATGACCTAACTTCTACCAAACACATCTCAAATTTTCAGATATTTGTTTCTCATCAGTTACATTATAGGTCTGTGTATTAAGAAAATTCATATCAAATCTTGTGATATGTTCTCCACTATATGGTCTGTTTGGTTAGAAAGGAAAATAGGAGGGTTTTCAAAGATGTAAGCTAGAAGGCATCCTCGTTTGGAATTAGCCTGGTTCTTCTCGCTTAATGAGTGGCTACTACAAGCTTGATAGAGTTTAGAGATTTTTCCAATGCATCTTGACTTAGATGGTTGGCTATTGTTGTTAGTGGCAGGTGTGTACGCGGATTTTTAGTCTGTTAAATCTTTATGTTTGCCAAAAGGGTTTAGTTCGAAAATGTGGTCCTTCATTGTATATTTGTATATCCTTTTCCTTTGCGCTTGTCTTTTACTCTTTAGTTTTATCTTACAAAAAAGGTGTTTCTTCTACAGCAACAACATAGCCTCAATCCCAAATTAGTTGGGGTCGGTGAAAAAATGTGTTTCTTATTAAAAATAAAAAAAAAAAAAAACGAAAAAGAAAGATAAAAGTAGACCATTGTTTGAAGAAACTTTTACTCAAACATCCGATCAGCTCTAGTTTGAGATTAGTTGGCTACACTTAATCCAGTCTCGGTTCATTCTGCTTTAAGATTACTTGGTTATGCATAATCCAGTTTTAGTGAGTACCTCATGTTTTTGTTTGCAGGCCTAACTATGTTTTGGGGGGAACTGGAAGTTTATGTAGGATTTCTCACATGATCTTAGATTTCCTTTTATTTCATTGTAAAATTTTCTCTTGATCCATGGTCAATAAGAATGGGTTTGCAAAGTAATTTATAAGGGTGAATCTGTTCAATGTATGCATTTCTTTTCTTTTGTCTATTTCTCAGCAGATAAATAAAAAAAAAATGTTTGGTAAATTTTTGGACATTTGGATACATTTTTGTTGAAATTTCTCCCAATAGTAGTTTTTGGGAATTTTGTTATCTTAGCTGTATTATTCATTCTAATTTGTTAATTTTTCTTTTTTAAAAACTCAATCAATGGACGGAAGCTGCTTGATATTATGCACATGGCATAGCTAATTAACGTGTGCCATATATAACATTTATGACTATTTTCTTGCTCAAAATATTGAGGAAAAGACTTCTTCCAGCGTGCACGAAGAAAATTAATCCAAGTTTTTAGATACACGTCACCATGTAATTTCTGTTCTTGGTAATATACTGATTGAGAACAACAGTTTTGTTCTTCTTCCTCTCCTACTTATAGTAGATCATCATTAGCTTTCCTTACCTTGAATCCTTTTCACTATTCCATTGAGATTATGTGTATTTTTGCTCAAAAATACAGCTAGAATACTTGTAGAGTGAGAAATTGTTTATTTCTCAAAGCATTGAGCATAGAGTATAAGGCATAAGCGTGATTCTTACAAGACATAAATGACTTTATATAGCTATTTTAGACAACATGATCCTAATCTTACTTGACTCTTTATTAAATAGTACTTTCTAATATATGAAGCCCTGATCCCAACATTTCTGAACAAACTTAAGAATTCAAAATTTTCTTATCATTCCTTGATTACTTTTATGCAGGTTGTGCGATATTCAGATCCTAGGGATGCATGTGCCGCCATTGCTGGAGAATCCTACAAGCTATGGTTGGAGCATGAAAACCGAACTGATGACATTACGATTATCATTGTGCACATCAAGGATCTACGTAATGTATGAACAAGATATCTTTCTTTAGATGCTTGTGATTGTACTGAAATTTATGTATAGGGAAATCTGAGGTACCCATTTAGTAGTTGCACTCGAGAACAGTCTACATTGACATGTCTGTGCATTTTAGAGTGCACGAGTAAAGGCTTGCACTCTAGGGGCAAAAGTTACTAACCTTCTATTTTTGTTTTGAGTTTGCATACTTATTAAAACACCCTTTGTGTACTAGCCATGTCTTTTAAGCATCTGAGGTTGCAAGAGATTGTATGATCTTACTCAGGTAGATAGATCAAGTATTTACAGCTATCCAATTCCAATCAGTCAAATTTTATTTCATGAGAAAATCTATACGTACGCCATAACTGCTCGGTGCACTTTCATTGTATAAAACTGCTGACCATATTATTTTGTGTAGTGTTTGACACATTCTATCTATTGATTATCATATTGTCTGCCAAATCATTTTTGGGCATCATATTAGTCAGGTAGTGATATTACTGATGGCGGAAGAGTAAATATCAAAGGATCGGCAGTGGTGAAGGGAAAGGGAACTTCAAATGCTTCGGCATCTTCTGAATCAGAAGTTTACCAATCTATGATGAGCGGGTTCTCAGAACGCAAGCATTTTGAACTTAGTGTCACAAGCGAAAGGAGTCCTGCGTCCATTCTTCCATCTCCAGCATATTCGAGGTCCTTGGAAATGGTTAGTTGTTGTTGTTGTTTTTTTTTTTTTTTTTTTTTTTTTTTTTTTTTTTTTTTTTTTTTTTAATCTTGCCGTGATTCTTCAACTTCAATGTCTTTTGGAACAATATTTTCTTTTGTGATCAATGGATTTTTAGGAACCTACAATTGGTACATGTTTAGCCAGCCTTACAAATGCAGTCCTTAGTTTCATTTCACCTAACCAAATCACTAGTAACACTTTTCTTTTCATTCTCTATAAATGAATTCTAAGATCAGTTCTCCCAATTAAATGCAATTGAATAAGCTGCCTTGCATTGATTTATTGGCTTGCTAAGACCATATGTTCCTTCTGTACCTGCTTTTTAGAATGTGCTAAATCAGACTTGAATTTTGTTTATGCATTCTTCATTTTGCAAGATGAGGTTGCATGCGAGGGAGTCGGAAAGGTAGGATATTATTGTTAAGCCACCACTAGATGGCTATAACTTTTAGGCACATCCAACTTTCATTTGAAAGTTGAAAGCATTGCTTGGATTTGCCCCCACTAGCCAGTTTTGCCAACTAGTTCTCAATTTTTCTTGGGCAATTGAGCATGTTTCCGACTTAAATGTTGCTAGTTTGATTTTTGCCTATCTTATGGACTCCAAAAAAAAAACTTATAGCTACGAAAGAGAATTTTTTTTGTTCAATATTTAAATTTCCTAGTTATCACTGTTCAAGTATTAACATTTGGTAATGCATTGCAGGTCACCTAAATCTGTTATATCCTGTGTCCTGACATTGGCATGAATAATCTCAATCCATGGTTCCCCAGCCATAATTCGCAGTCCAACTATGTACTGATCCGTTGGCTATAATCGAAGGTGTAACCCTTACATATGCAACTTCTAACTTCCCGTTAGGTATTGTGGTATTGAAGGCACGGTGGTGGATGCAGACTTTCTTTGGGTGAAACCTCACTGATACAAGTTACAACATTATAGAGACCTTTCGATGTCCTTCTACAAGGTCGTCGACAGTGGAAGAGCACAATGTAACCGAGGCAGATAGACGAAGGTGTATATATTCTTCTTATTAACGCCGAGCAGCCAAAGGGGAGCAGATGCCCCTTTCGCTGGTTAGAAGCTCAAGAACAAAATTTTGAGACCTACTTGATGTTTATGTTTCATGTAGAACACTCATCAAGATATAATTCATTGTGATTCTCTACTTCATTATTTCTGAATTTGTGATTCTCTACTTCATTATTTCTGAATTTGTGATTCTCTACATTATTTCTGAATTTGTGGAACACTCGTCAAAAAAATTTTGAGGCATCACTTGCCAAAAGGTTAGATTTGGGAAGGTCGTGAGTTTGAGACTTCCACTTAAGTAACAAAATATAAAATAAAAAATGTAGCATTTAACTAAAATCAAATAACACGTGTTTTAGCAACTGGGTATTACATGAAAATGTTGAAAGATCATAGAACTGAAAGTCCGAAATCAACTACCAATGGCAGGTTGACACGACTGAAGTGGGTTATCGTTTCTTAACTAACAGTTTCAAGTTCAAGTCTTGAAAGTGAAAATGCCAACGACGGGAGCTCCTTGGCATATATGGTATGCGACTTGGGGTAAATCTGGAGTAGTTAGATAGTTTGGATATCGGGTTGTGTTGGAATATAATTCCACATCGGAAATATAATAAGAGTTGGTGTGGTATAAAGTGGTGTGAATTGGATCCTAGCATAAACCAATTGGTTTTGTGCAAAGATAGACTCCAACCCTATTTGTATGTGCGCGTGTGGCCCAACACTCTACGGGTCCGGGCCAATGGATTTCTATAGGTTGTTTTAGACCAAAAAAAAAAAAAAAAAAAAAAACAACTTCGTGTTCCTTGTTCTTCATACAACACTATCCTAAAAAGCACTTAAATGAATCAAAAAGAATGGTTTCTTGCTCTCAATTCTTCAGCTAATGACAGCTTTTCTTCTCAGAATTTCCTTCCTCACTCTTATTCTTCTTTTCTTTGTTCCTCCTGTCATTGCAAGCTTTCAATGCTTGAACTTCTGTCTCCCCATTGAAGTACCCAAAAAAAAAAATTCAACATTGACAACCCAATTGTTAACAAACCAATTGTAAGTGTGAACAGTTGAGTGAAGTTTTAACAACAAAGAAATTAAATTTGAGTACCCTTTTGGCAGGACTTCCAATTTCTGTTGCTATTGATGAGACAATCCTGCCAAAAATAATTTGAAATCAATCAAAGAACACAAGTGGGATTTAGGGGAGGGGGGGTTTAGGGTTTATGTGAGAGAAGAACACTCATTTTTCAAGTCTAATGTACCTGTAAAGACAAGTAGAGAGAAGAGCATTCATTAAGCTGCTTGACGCTGTCATCTTCTTCGTCGGCGTCATCTTCGTGTATGGGCTTCGGAGGATCACTCGGTAATGGCGTCTCCTCTGTTTTCTTCAACTCCTCCATTTTACTTGTACAAACACTCTCGTTTACTCAGTTTTGTTTAAGCAAAATGATTCCAACCTATGGAAAACACATAATGATGCTGTGAGTGACACCCCTGTTATATGGCGTGCGAGTCCATGTCTAAGGGAGCCACCATGAGCACCTTGAGATAAACATTGTGATGGTGGGAATTTCCGAAAATTTGGTGCAAAATAGAAGAAAAACTTGATGCAATTGATCAAGGCTTGAGTTATACTCAATGTCCTTAAGACTATTTCGCCCCGCTATGGTGCTCACGGTCTAATGACGATAGTCTCCCAAGATACAACGATCATACTAGTGATTTGTAGCACTCCGAATCACTAGTCTACGAACCAATCTATGATTCAATACTCTCTCTGACTCAAAAGCATGTAAAATAGAGAAAAACATTTTGATTTGACCTATTTGCTTTTCCTTCTAATTATATATCTATATTTTTTTAAAACAATCCATCAAGTGAATATATATAGACTTTTATGTGTCTATTAGAAAAAGACACACCTCTTGGTGAATAGACACACCTCTTGGTGAATTATGTCTCTACATAATACCTCTTAATGAATAGATACACATTTTGGTATATTATGTCTCTACACAATAGTACACACCTTTTCACATAATTTTCATTCAAATTATAAACAATTAAATAATATAATTAATTGTTCCAACAATCCCCCACATGAATGAAAATTGATCATCAAGTCTTTATATATCCCCCACATAAATGGATTTTAAAAATCATTTTAATGCAAGACACACTTGAGAGAGCATTGGCGGAATAAAGTTACATCGGAAAAGTGTCGTATAGAGACTTGAACTTACCCTAGTGAAATATTATCGGACTTACTTAGTGACGCAGTGGATATAGAAGATCTTGAACTGTTCACTTTTTGTAGTAAATCGAGACAATAATACTCACATAACTTTATCCCTATCATTATTGGTTCTTACGGTTTTGTCCATTTTGGTCCTGGACACAATCTTGATTTCATGATAGATTTAGAGAATTTAGCCTGTCTCGTTCTCATAAATGCGACCCACATTTACTATCATATATGTGACATTTTTATTTGTCATTAAATGCTTAGCATATCCTTAACTTCTTCTAAACACATTTTTTATCTTAGGAATGAGATAGGTGTGTTCTTCTCTCGAGTTTCATCTAACCAGTTTTGCCTATTGAACCTAGTACATGGGATCTCCAATCAGCCAGTTAGGTTTCCGCCAGACTTAACTCATTTTTTAGGCTTTTAAACTCATTCCCCTCGATATCAGTTTACTTGATATTGACAAATCTTCAATTGATGACCATAAGTTTGTCTTCTCATTTCTCATTTTCTATGAAAATTATTCCATAATCAAGTAACTATTCAATGACAATCTTCGACATATAAGTCAAGATTTACCATTTTATGCATCATTTTATTCTGTCACTTGCGATTATTAGTCGGCATACATCTTATGCATTACCGAGACAATTGCATGCAATATGGAATATCCTCCAAGCTCTTTCAAAGCCATAATGTTACTTTTCTAGCTTATTAATTTGCGCACAATCATTTAGATTCCATTGTGAATCTAACAATACTCTCATTTCTTTGAGGATTTCCATTCATACCAACATTTCTTCCCTAAATTCACCATTTAAGATGTGTCTCTCAACATCTTTTGCGTGCTTTATTAGCAACCAACATGCTACATGTCATTAAGGACTAGTGAATTTCTCTCTGAGAAATCAAGGCTCCATTTCTCTCAAATAAATCCTTAAGTTATCAATTTAATTTGCTATATTTTAAGCAATTTATCCATTCGCCTTGAATTAGATTTTAAAATCCATTTACACTTAAAAGGCTTCAACTTGATGCATTTAATCTCACTATTGATAACTCATTTTCAATACAATCTATTCTTGAATGCTTTACTTGGGGTTTATAATTTATTTTCTTTAATCCGAAGACAAAAGTTTTTATGTGCAACCCCATATCTTTCAAGTGCTCATAGACATTTAATAATATATCTTCAACTCGCAAGATATAACTATCAAAGTTAAGAGTAGCAACTAAATTTGCTTTCAACCCCCACAATTTTATTATATAGCATTCATGATAGAAGATTCATACAATAAATCTACATCCTTTGGACTTAATCTATGATATAGTCCTTTTTAGAAGTCAATAAATTTACAAACATATACATCATGGTTAATCTCTTGATTCTTGCACTTTTAAAAAAAAAAAATATGGACCATTGGAGATTAGGGCCAAATCAAGTTGCTAGCCGTAGTACTTCTTTAATTTTTGTTGCACCCATTCATCTATATATGAGCATTCAACACCCTGTTGGCCATAGCCTTTTGCAACATGTACCCATCACCAATGTGCATGTCTTTATACCCCTGACTCCATGGACACTCACGACTATTAATCAAGGGAGTGAAGGCTTTGTATCAACACTTGATCGTGATTTGGTTCCATACATACCATAATTGAGAATGAGATCTGTTAGCATGTCATCACACCATGTTAATTCACGACTATTAATAAACACGTACAATTCTCACTGTTTTCAATTATAAATTCATCATCAAATCCATGATATCTGTTAGTATCGATTCAATATTAGATCAATGTCAATCGATTCAACTATATACATACCACGAAAACAGTGTACCATGTGTTGATTCATCAAAATAGTAAATTCATGTTTTGCTGCCATGTGTCATTAGATGATTCCAAAACACTAGATACACCATGAAGCATTCACAATTTTATGCACCACGTAAGTTATAATCAAATCAATGTCTTCCTTTCTCGCATCAAAGCATTCACTCAATATATATTGTAACAAAAAAAAAATCATACTTGTAGTAATCGTCACCATAATTCAAGAATTTGTAATTTTAAATGCTACCAACCGAAACCATGCAGGAGAATTAGTCTTCGGGTTCAAAAATTCACCAAAAAATAGTCTTAAGATTGATGGTGAGAATTTCCGAAAACTTGGTGCAAAATAGAAGAAAAACTTGATGCAATTGATCGAGGCTTGAGTTATACTCAATGTCCTTAAGACTATTTCGCCCCGCTATGGTGCTCACGGTCTAATGACGATAGTCTCCCAAGATACAACGATCATACTAGTGATTTGTAGCACCCCGAATCACTAGTCTACGAACCAATCTATGATTCAATACTCTTTCTGACTCAAAAGCATGTAAAATAGAGAAAGACATTTTGATTTGACCTATTTGCTTTTCCTTCTAATTATATATCTATATTTTTTTAAAACAATCCATCAAGTGAATATATATAGACTTTTATGTGTCTATTAGAAAAAGACACACCTCTTGGTGAATTATGTCTCTACATAATACCTCTTAGTGAATAGATACACCTTTTGGTCTATTATGTCTCTACACAATAGTACACACCTTTTCACATAATTTTCATTCAAATTATAAACAATTAAATAATATAATTAATTGTTCCAACACACTGCGCATGCGGCAAGAATTTTGGATGTGCGCACACCCATTTTAACATGGGGATTGGGCATCATGTCATTGGGGGTGTCATTTAAGGTGTCACTAGGGGTCTCATTCTAGCATTTTCACTAGCCTATAATATGCTTTCTTATATGGGAAATGCTTATAATGACACTCCGATTAACACTCCAAGTGACACCCTTGGCGTGAGGGCCCCACATAAAAATGAGTGTTACGCATGTAGTTTTCGGTGATAACACGCGAGGTTTGTATCCTGAGACATGCACGGACAGCTCCAAGGAAGTGGGCCCACATACCATATCATAGGGGTGTCAATTAGAATGTCCATCAACTCCAAGTGAGAGTGATAATTTCTTTTTCCTTCTTTATTTCTCACGTGGTATTCGACGCTAACCGCATCAACTTATCCATGACGTTCTGGGCCTCTGGCTTCGTCGGGGCCATTTGAGATGATAACCCTCCCTAACAAGTTTTTTCCATTCATATGAGGCTTAGATCTCGCTTCTGAAGAATTGAGTCCTTTGGGCCAACCAGTTGTTGACGATTTTTTTCTTTTTGATAATTGTGATTTGTGAATGTCGAAGGTTTTTTCTTTTAGCCTCCTCCCTACTCTTTGCTTAGGCATGATTAATCTTACAAGAGCTAATATATCAAGTGCCCCAACTCAATTGGATCTACAAAATTACAACCGCTTCTTTCAGAATTTGGATTTTTTCTTTAATACTATAGTATTCAGAATTATTACCCTAATTATGCTCTGAAGTTCTAAATTGAATCAACCGAAGAAGAAGAACAAAGCGTCTATCTATACTCTTTCATCCTTCCTAAAATTTCGCCCATGTGAGCTAATCCAATTTTGTGTGGTTTTTTCTTGCTAAACAAGTTTCAATTTATTTAGAAACTCTCCTTGAGATCTCTCAAAACGAAATTAGAATGTGAAGCTGCAGTAGAAACTTCATTAAAGTAGAAACCTTTTATTTTTAGAAAATGATAAAATGATCCACTTTTAATGTACACTTTAGATGCACACTTTTTTTTAGTCATTTATGGCTCTTTCTTTTGTCTCATCAGATGTGGGTCCCACATTTAACAAAATACTATAAATAGCTAAAAGATAAAGGTGTATGTCCAAAGTATATGTTAATAATGTGTTAGATTATCAAAAATAATAACACTTGCAACTTCCTTTGTTGTAAGTGTGTAACTTCCTTTAAAATAGAAACCTTTTTATTTTTTATGTCTGTTTCAACTGCTTTGACTCTTTCGGACATGGTTGTGCAAATATTGACAAGTAAAATATAACACTAAATGTTTCTATACCATTTTTCTTTCGGCATTAAATCGAGTGGAGTGAAGAGTTTTGCTTCATGTATATGACCTGACCCAATTAAATTGAAATCGACTCTGTTGTTTGTTGGTAAAAATGATTAAATTTTGTTTTGGCTTTTTGGGGAAAGTTTGTTTCTTACGCACATCTTTAATTGGTGGAAGTTGACTTTGATGATAATGTAATGAAACTACGCAACCATCACTTCCATGCCCTCAAAATTGACTACCAGAATGTCTTAATTAGTTAGCGATTCATCATGAATTAGTTCCTCTTTTCCACCAATGTACCATTAAAGAAAAAAAAATGTCATGTGGGAATTAAAAAAGTGATCTAAAACTGAGATTAGAATTAAACCAATTGATATATATATATATATATATATATATAGGGTATTTCTACCATGAAAATCAAATATATACCCATGTTATGAGTACACTATTTAGAACCATTGAATTTAAATCCAACACATTAATCGAGGTGACATAAATGTATAAAATATTTAATGCACAACATATTTTGAAGGGTTTCATGTATATATATTTGGTCTCCATTGTAGAAGTTCTCATATATATATATATATATATATATATATATATATATATATTGTTTTTGATTAAAAAAAACCAATTGCTATATATATAAAACATGGACCAGAAAAAGAAGCAACGGGAAAAAAAATATGGGAGAACATGGGTGTATAGATGCTAATTTTGATGATACTAACTATTCTTCTCCGGTGCCCGTCATTGGTTTATATATTGCAGGAGCTACACTGGTATGTTTGCTGCTCATGATTTTAGATATTGTGTCAGCTTTTCGCAACAGGCAGACATGGTTACCTTGTCGATTATTCTCTCAACTCCATCACACTTACTCTTCTTTTTGTGGTTGCAAAAGTTCCAGTAGATCTCACAACCACAATGCCCAGCGTTGAAGATCAACTATCTAAACTTACTAGCACCACTTTTGTTTGAAATATGCCTTAGAAGCTGCAGAAATTAATGCAAACATGTGATACATGTTGCAGAATGTAACTTAGTTTTGAAGACCATGTCTTTAATTCAGTTTCTAGTTGTTGCTGTTTTGTAGGATTTTAGTTTTGACTCAGTTGTTGAGTCATGGGTCTTATTTTTAGCTATTAGTTTACTGACTTTCTGTTATGTTTTGACTTCTAGTTATTATTTTGTGTATTTAAGTACTTTGTCAAGTTGAATGAAAGTATTGAGTACTTGATCATGTTTCAAATCTGTCTTACCTCTTTCATATTTATAGTTTTATAAAAGGGTATGCATATCTATGGGCTTCTTTTTGCCTTCCGTCGGAGCTAATACCGAGTCGGAGTGCTTATCCAATGTTGCTGCTCTGAGCATACTTGTTGTCACTATTTTTGTTAATGTATGCATTCAATTGCACACCGGTGTGATCATCTTGTTTCGCGCCATTCACCTCATCAT
This sequence comes from Stephania japonica, assembly GCA_039657345.1. Classification (NCBI taxonomy): domain Eukaryota; kingdom Viridiplantae; phylum Streptophyta; class Magnoliopsida; order Ranunculales; family Menispermaceae; genus Stephania; species Stephania japonica. Next base: position 69,248,678 of record CM077557.1, read on the forward strand.
TTTGTGCTTAATGGTGGCCTTGCTCATGATATTCTGGTTTTATGCATTTGACATCAATAGCCAAAAGCAGTACTCCCTTGATTACATGAAGCGGAATTTCGCGAATGGTAGAAGAGCATGCTTCATAGATTGAAGGCATCCTACTCGTATGGCTACCCCGCGAATCCTCAATTCGTGATATGCAGACATGCCATCAATGCCTCTGCTTGTATGATTTGTGCACTTTGTTCATACCTTCTGTTTGGCTCTCTGATTGATAAAAAGCTGGGATTTTGTAACAAGGTTTCTGACTATAAATAGTCAATGAAGATTGTAATTATCAGCCAAATCATCACTATCGCGGTCGCCACTCCTGCTACCACATTTAGATTGCTTAGATGTTCAGCTATGTTAAGTCTAACCGGCTTGAAATATTACCCGGTCAAGTGACTAATGCAAATGTCTTAATGGCTGGAAACCCCCTAATCCGATGCACAGTCCGGGGTCACTGCATTTTCATTGTGAAGGCTTCAACAATGTTGTGTATTGCTCTCATTGAATTCGGGATTAACTTAGGACTGATACTTATAGTTGCAATTATAAGTTGAATTTTTTAATCTTTTTCGGCGTAATAATAAAGATTACAAGGTCGTAAAAGAATTTAAAGAGTTTGTTTCCGTCGGAGCAATGAATTCGAACGAGTGGACACTAGGGAAAGGTATGAAGGACATGAAGAGATTGATAAAGCAAGTGAGCCAAACCAAGGCCTCCTCAAATAATCGTCTATTCAAACTCCTATCCAGAACTCCCCCTTCATTATCTCAAGAAGGCTCTGCATTGCATTTGCTCAAAAAGAGGTATGAAAGATCATGGTAAAGTGAAATATCTTCTTTGTCGATACTACTCCTCACGAGGATCGCAACGGTTTCCATTCCATTTTCTTTGAGTGGATCTCAGCTCAAATCCTTGATGAAGTCTTTGAAATCATTCATTTCGTCGATAGGAAAATTAGACCTTCAAATCCTAAGAATAAGATGATATCTAGGCTTGCCAAAGCAATGTGGATCGGTCACAACTTTGATGTTTTGCTTCCCAAGATTTTTGAAAAATTGATGACGAATGATGAAGTACCACCAGAGTCAAAATCTCAATTAGACCAAGCAATTGTGATCATTGGAGGGTTGAAGAAAGCATTAACGCATGCAGAATACATTCGAGATGAATTAGGCGTTGTTATGGACTTCATCGTAAAACATCGAGTTTACGGATCCATTGAAGAACTATGAGTTCATGGAGCAGCTGTTTGTTGATATGTTAAATGAGTTTTTGATTCATTACAAGGATATAATTGAGAGCAATCCTGAAGATAAGGGTGAAGTTGCCGTGGAAGCTCTATTGAAAATTGAACAATTAGAAGACCTTGTTCAGTGGTCATTCCCTATTGAAACTACATTCACTAGATTGATAATTGATGAATCTCCGCAAGTGTTGCAGATGCACGATATGCCGCCTCGAAGTTCAAAGACGATCAACGACTCTGGCGACTATCATATTGTTGTTCCAATTGATGCTGAAGATCAAATAATTGAGATTGAAGAGGTTGGTTGATCATGACTTTGACTTGTATAAGCATGTTGTATGTATTATATAGGAGAATGCCTTAGCGATTTCTTAATAAAGTAGTTAAGTTTCTCTTTTATTTGCTTTGTCTCAAAATGTGGACAGATATGTATTCAATGAAAGTAACACTAGTTCCAAAGCTTTGACTTCATGTAATCTTGATTTTTATTTTTTTTCTTTTTCGATAATTGTGGGTGTCGAGCCTTTTTAAGCTCCACTATTCTCAAAAGGGCCAGTCAGGTACAATCTTAATTTTAATGGTATTTACGGTAAAAAAAAAAGAAAAGAAAAAAACAAGTTAGCTAGCAAATGAATGGATGGGGAGTGCACCTACACCTTCCTCCATAAAAAAACAAAACCCTTTTTGGTAAGTTTTCCACTTTTTGATGCTATTGGCACACAATCCTGAGAAAGAAAAATTCACATTCTAAGAAAAAATAGAGAGAACAAACAACATTCATGAAAGGGCTTGAAGGATCACTCCGTATTGGCGAATCCTCCGTTTTTTCCTCTATTTTCCTCAAATCCTCCATAAATTATGTAACTCTCTTTGCCTATAAATTTATATAACCATCTCTGCCATACTTGAGAAGTGGAAGTTTGTATATGAACAATTGTGTGTGTCATGCTAAATGTTTAGTCATGTTAACAAGGGAGAGCTTAGATGAACAATTAACAACATTCAACGCTTATCCAAGGTTTAAAATTCGACTTTGCCTTGAACTTTGCTCACTTAAAATACGGAAGTAATTCGAGGAAGTCAACTTCGACAACGAAAGTTCAACTAAAATTCACTAATGCACGGTAGTTTATGAAATTTCATTTTAAATGCTACAAAATTCAAATTCCTTCATAAAAATGTTAGAAATATACTTAATTATACAATAATAATGCATAATGATCACAACACCCTTGTTTTAAATAGTCATTTGTTCAATAAACATGCAATTCAAAACATGTGTGACATTAATATTTGTTTTTATATTGTTTTATATGATAAATTTTGCCTTTTTTTACTACTTAATGTGAAGAGAGTTACTTTGATCGAAGTTCCAGAAGTCCGTTGAATTTTTCGTCGAAACAGATTTACTTCTAAGTTTTACATTTTTACTTCTATTTTGGGCCAGTTTTGATTGAAGTTATCAAAGTTTCCAAAGTCCATCGAATTTTTTGGTGAAATAGTGCACTTTTATTTGAGCACCTAGATTTTGCTTCGTCACTTGAAAAATCGACAAACTTCGGCCAAAGTTCGGCGAAGTTTGTTGATTTTCCAAACCTTGTTCTTATCCAAAAATAATGAACACCAATAAAGAGAACATGAACACATCTCAAATCTCAAATAAAAATTTTAGTAATCTAAAGCCTAAGCTGGACAGGGGAGAAGGCTAGGTGAGAAAGGGAATGCAGGTAATTCAAGACAATTTAAAACCTGCACATCTTGATTTCCAGCGTTGAAGGAGAAGAGCTTTTTGTAAATTTTTTTATATCCAACATTAGATAAAATATAAAACCATACTACCTCCCCATCAAGATAAGGAAGAGGAAATATCCAGCACTCTCGAGTTAACTCTTGCGCGAGCTTACTTCTACTTATTCTTTGCAAGTAGCAAAATACCGATATGACTTTCAAATTATGATCGAATATTTCCTGTAACTTCACATTGTATTTCTTCATCCACTCAAACTCATGATAATTTCCTCTGTTGTTTCTCAATAATCATATCTCCATCTCGTGTCAACTTACTGTAGCTGAGCTCACCAACATTACAAACTCCGATTTCAAAGTATTGGTGGTTCATCAGTTCAAAAGAGTAACGGTATGTAAGAGGATCATTCCGACTGCTAGGACATGGAATCACAATCACACCTGCAACATTTTCTTTGACATCGAACCTTGCTATGTAACACAGTAGAGACCAATAAACCTTCCCTTTACTGAAAACCGGGTTGCACTTTACAAGACTTCCACGGGAGGGGAGTTGTAACTTCGCATTCGATACACACTGCCACTCGCATGACTTAGAGGTGTACACTTCGAATTTATAGCGCTTGGAATATAAACTACTAGGAGGAAAATCCTCGTCAACAACAATGGCAATGATGGCAAACCTGAAATCATCCTTGACGGCTAAGGCAAAGTTTTGATGGCGGTTGGGGTTGGGGATAGAAACCACCTGTTTGGTGATGGGGTTGCAGATGAATATATCCGGTCGCTTACAGCTGATCGTGTGTGCGATTGAATTGCACCATTGTTTGCAGATCAGAGTCTACAGAGTACCTTGATATGCAAACGATAAAGTATTTCATGTAGTATTACCTCATGTGGAAGAGTAGTACTACAGATTTTCTTTCTCGTCTTCCTCATTGTTGATGCATCTTTTGATGACTTGGAAAAGATGTTCTTTTCTTCTTCTTCATTGATGCATGATCATTTTTGTAAATGATAAAGGAGTTGCGAAAGATTTTCGTTGTAGTCTTCTTCATTAATCACAAAGACTTAGAATTCCCTCATTTTTTTCTAACGAAACCCACGTTATTTCAGTTCCAATATAACTTTACAACTAAACTACCGTTCTTTTCGTCCTATATAAATGCTATTGCACACTACAAAAAAGGGCTTTATATAATAAAAAAGTTAGACCTTAGAGTTGATAACTAGTCTAAGTTCATTATGCTTGCTACCAGGTCCTCAATGATCTTGTTAGTTAGGTGGGTCAGGCTCTTTTGTGGCCCTCACAAAATTACTAGACAAATATGCCTATTCAGAGGGCAGGGCCACTCCTCCTAAGCTTGTAATTAATTAGTTGAAGTTACCAATTAAAAATTTAGAATCTTGAATATGGTTCATTGGTTTTCGATAACACAAATTTTTACTTTATTTGTCAAATTCAATTTTTAATTTATAGTTGAATAAAACTTTAATTAATGTTAATTGTTTCCGATTTGTTTTTTATTTATTAAATATATTATTGAGGAGACTTGAATTGAGTTGGAAATGAGAATAGCGTTTTTTTTTTTTTTTTTTTTTTAAGCATAAATAGGCACAGTAATTCATTCCTAACTCAAGAGGGTAAGTCAACCTATTACAAGAATATATATTACATCACATATTGAAGCTCAAAACTACCCTAATTAAAATAGTGAGAACTACCCCACAAAAGGGAGAATTGACCCCACAAAAGGGGGACAACTACCTCAATTTGACAACTTTTTTTTTGAGTACTTTTTATTAGTGCAACTAATTTTGTAAGCACAATTCTTTTTGGTGAACCTCTAAGTCATATTTATTCGACTAAAAAATGAATTGAAGTCCTAATGACACAAAGAAATACCTAAGTTGTCTGTTCATCTAAAATATTCCATTCGAATCGAGTTTCATGGCATATTGAAGTATTACTGAAATATTTAGGAACATAAGGAATCACAAATGCTTCAATATCTATAACTCCAACTAAACTTCTAATCAGCTCAAAATGTAAGACAATAGCTTATCCGTGAGAATGGCTGATTTTACTTGATTTTTAATATTACCTCAGAGTTAACTTGTTATTGACGATGGATCTGGTCCATTATACTTCAATTTCATCTTTCGATCTGATGATTAGCTTGAACCATGTGTACTGTTGTCGAGTAATCATAGGCGGAACGTACAAGAAATGCGCCAATCATTTCCTCACATTGACGATGATAATAAGCAAGTTGTTCAAGCTTTAGTCTAGTTTTTGCAACCATCCCATCTGTACATATATGATATAGAATCCAATCATAATTTAAAAGTGGAACCTAAGCTTACAGTTTCTTGGAAAGAAATGGAGTGATGGATCATACCTTCCAGGCATACATCGCAAAGAATGCAACGGTATCTGCAGACCAAACAACTGCGAAGGATTTCCAAAAGAATGGGATCACCACATTAAGTAATGGGATTAGGAGAAAGAGATAGTTGAGAGCTTCCTTCTCATTTTTAGAGCAATCTCGAGCCCGAAGAGAGGGAATTGCTGCAAAAACACAAACTTGATGAGTTCATGTGGACTTGCTCCAACACAAAACTTCCATACTTTCCAGACTCATATTTTGACTTAATACTGCTCTGGTATGATCAAAACCAAGAGAATTAAAGAGTCTCGTCTTTGTTTTTGGGGAAAAATTAGTGAACTCAATGGCTAAGAATTAAAGCTTTCTAAGCAAAAGACATGTATGAAGCAATATTACATCCGAAGATTTCTAGGTACAGCTGTGCAGGAAGGACTGTTTGATTGGAGCTTGTTACAGATCACATGAGGTCATATAAACATTTAAGTAAAAGTAACAAGCATTTGCTCACCTATACTAACAGGAAAGCAAAACCCTCAAGCATAAAATTAAGAACAGAAGCTTGCTGCTAAAACTTCCAAAGATCCTAGATGCAGCTGTGGAGGAATTTCTCCTGCATTCTTTGCCATGAAATTTATATAACATTTTTGCGACGTGATTTTGTTTTCTTTCAAAAGCATCAAGAACCAATAAGTCAAGAATACAGGATAAAATTGATGAAAGAAGTACTAGATAAATAAAAAAACAATATAAATTTTATTATATGTGCTTGCATCCTGAGTTGATTTTGTTAAGTTAAATATAAGAAAATAGAGGCTAAAAAAATGAATCCAAAGAAATGGAAAGTCATCCAAAAGACAATTCTTTACCACGACAGAACGAGCAAGTAAAGAGTAAACGCCAACACATTATACACATGAAGGTACATACAAGATTCAAAAGTAACACAAATGAAGATAAATGGAGAAGAACTCACTAAACATCCAAATGGACCACATCCCCATCAGTCTCCATAAGTCAGGTTCATTTGACGGGAATAGCAGATTGAACGAAAGAACCCCGCCTAACAACATTGAGGCATACCCTTGAACTTCAAAAACAGTGTATAAAGCCGTTCCAGGTACTGCAGGATTCTTTGAGGCAGTTGAAGCCCTTGGTGCAAAGGTTGCAGCAGTCTTTTGTACAACCTGATAAAGCAAAACTAAGCTCAGAAACCATGTAGGGGCATATGGAAGCCACCAGGCATGCGTAGAAGATAAAGCAACAGAAAGAAAAAGAAATAGGAAAAAAAAAGAGAGATGACAGCTTTTCCAACAACTATAGCATGAGAAAATCAAGTTCGTTGTCTAAATAAATTGTTTCGTCTCTAACAATAAATGATAGTTTCATTTTGTTCTCATATAACAAACAATATCCAGCAATATGATGATGACTGACTGGAACAGCTTACAAGCAAAAACTCCACTCAATCTGATGATAACCAGAGTCCGTTCAACAAAACCGCTAAAAAGGTCAAATTATTCTTACAACATCAAAGATACCTCAAGAAGAAAGACATTTTTTTATAAGAAATCTTCTCACACCACTCAACTCTCACTCACAGGAGACTCGAATTCTTAACCTCATAACCTCATAGAGAAGTGAGGGCATGCCAAGCCTGTGCAACAGATGATGACCATTCGAAATAAGATCTGAATAAGTAGCTTGACAGTTTAAATGGCCACTGACGTTCCGCTTCTCAAAGCAGAAACAGATAGATAGCCCCATACAACAGGCCGCAAATACACGAATCTTGTTTCACCCAACAGCTTCTTTTAAGTTTATTTCAGTTACAGGCATTTCACAAGCACCGTCAACGAGTGCACTCAATATTTTCATCTTCTATTCCTCCATAACAACAGAAAAGTAGGCAGAGAAGCCCAGCATTGACTAAATATAATGCAGGAGCTGTAAAAATATTTTATGGGCCATCATCTTTTTTTTTTTTTTGTTTTTGGTTTCACATTAGTATCCAGTGTCAACCGCACTGACTAATCCACGCTCTGGCATTGTCGGGCCCTATATGGACTGTGGCCCTCCCAACCCAGTCACTTCCTTCCACGAGACTCTAACTGGAGACCTCGTTTAATGGAGCCCCTCGCCACTGGGCATCATCTATTTAGTCTTTAACTCCCCAATAAATTCCAATAACTCTACAAATTTCCCTCAACATGACCCAAAACAAGTTTCAAGCAGCCATTTTTTTGTTTCTAAAAGGGTTCTTGACTCATTCAGTCATTATCACAAACACATGGTGAAATTCCCTCCCCAATCACTCTATCACTCTCAAACTTACAAAACACTTCAAATTTGAACATTTGCCAAAACGGGTAGATGTACAAACCACCAATCATTGATCACATAATTCATTTATCAACAAATTCTCTTAACATAATCTCACCTTCTTCAAGTCCTTATCAATAGCAGTAGCTGATGGTGCTTTCTGGGACTCACTGACTCCATCCTCGCTTTCTCGCCGCCCTTCGCTTTCCTCGATTGCCGGGGCATCTAATCCATCTGAACTCGCACGAATTCTGATTACCCTTCTCTTGCAATGCTTGAAGTTAGAGGTGGAATTGGTTCTGTTCGTAAGAGATTTGGCGGGGAAATTCAAAAAACCGGTAGTGGTAGTAGTTGAGACCGTTGAGAGTAACGGATACATTTCTTTGACTAACTGACTGTGTGTTCTTTAAGAGTGTTTCATTGCAGAAGATTTTGGTCACGGTGCAAGTGAGAGAGAGAGAGAGAAGATGACGAGTGAGTGGTGTGTGGTGTGTGTGTAGGCCTTGTTTTTGTGGTGTTTTCATGTAGTTTCCAGTTCTGCCACGTACATTTATCGAAATGACAACCAAGTCCCTTCCTCTGACGAAATTGTCAATTCAATAGAAGTTTATTTCTTTGTATGTTGACCTAGCTTGAACTTAGATTAGTAAGCTTCATTGGCTTTTAGTCAACGCAGCAACATCAAAGCATCAATCCCAAAAAAATTAGAAAGATTCTACAATGACACTGTAAGTAGTATAATACAATTATAAATGAGACAAGTTATGTTAATATTTTTTAAACATCAACTTAAGCGTTTAGAAGTGTTCACAACCTACTCCTTAATTAAGCAAGTAGCAGCCTGAAAATATTTTTTAAACTTTTTAGAAAGATCTCTGTAATTTTCAAAACCTTTTTTATTATTTTATTTATTTAAAAATATTTTTTTATTTCAAAATGCGTTAAAAAGTGTGGAGGTCAAAATATTTTGATGAAAATGTGTAATGTAGCCCTGTAGGTGAAAAAATATATTGGTAACTGTTGCAGGGTCTCTTAAATAAATTAAATTATTCCTTAGAGAAATCTATACAAATACTGAACTAGAATTGAGCAAAACATAGATTTCCTTTAAGACCCTAAACCCTAAACATGTTAACAGTCACTAAAGAAATGACTGCAGTCATACTCATACATGCATCACACTTGAAACAAGCAACATGACTCAGTAATGCAATCCTAGAACTCGAGATAGCCTCTTGAAGAAGAGAGGGCACATGGTTGTGCTGAAAATCATGTCCTCCTTCATCCAATCTGGAGCCACCTTGTCGAATGTCCCCAGCGACGCTACATGGTACAACAGCTCAGCTTCTTCCCCAGATGCCTTGATGACCCATGTTAAATTGAAGGAATAGCCTACACTCGGAGAGTTGAACAAACATGAGAACGTTGTTTTCTCAGAAACGCATACAGTTGGATTTGCTTAAAGAAAGAAATTTCGCCGGTGACATATCTCATTTGTTATCCAATTAAAAGGATGGACAAGATTAGTCACCGAAAACATCTTTCGTCCATGTCAGAACTAAATTGAGATGATTACCGCTAGACTGATGGCAAACCAAAAGACATAATCCTTCTGCTACACTGACAGAAGCAAACTTCAAGCCAACCAACCACTCCATAAGAGTTTGAAACGTGCAACCTGCAACAATCACCAACCAAATGAGAACAAACACACACATGAAGAACATATCCAAATGTCTTGTAGAATTGTGGAAGATGTGGATTAACATACATACCAGAACTGGTAGTCATTGCCATACAACAGTTTGTCTGGTACACGTATTGTTATGGTTAGAGAGACAAGACAAAAATGGAAAAGAAAAGAAATTGTTCAAAAGAAAAAAAGAACATAATCTCACAAAAATACCTGCTGAACATTTTCAGTAGGACTGTCTTCTTCGGTTTGGGACTCAACAAGCTCAAGCCGACGTTTCTTTCTTGATGATTCTTTAGATTTAGCTTGTGAACTAACTTGATTAACACCATGAGGAGAACCAAATTTCCCATTGTCCTTGTTTCCTTGCTTGGAACAACAGCAAAGTCCCTCTTCTTGTAGACTTTGAAGCCGTTTTAGTTCTTCAGAAAGCTCCTTAGCTGCCAAAAATGAAAATAAAGATGAACTTCAGTAAAGACGAATGTGACGCTTTAAGTTGGCCATGGATCCACAGTTTTCTCGACCCACATATTGCATCCAAGTTTTATGTTTCTCCTCCACAACGTCTTGTTGATAAGCTATATCACTTCATACATAAATGAAATCCTTCTAACTAAGAGACCAATGCTCCCCTAATCTATCCAAATTCCAACAAATTTGAAGTCGAATTCAGAAGTTTTTTCCCCTATTTTCTCTTTTTCAAATCAAACTAATTAAACACCTGTCCATTGAATTTCTTGACATACAAAACTACTGGAGACCCTGGATTGTATGTCGAATGCCACGAAAGTGCCTGCACTTGTGACATTAATTTGAAGCAAAGAATCTGTCCTGTGATACAACCCAAAAATGGTTTAGGGGTAATCCACTTTCAACATCAAATTGATTTTTCTTTCAGTCGGCACGGACAAGACTGACCAGGACTGTAAACTGCAAGATTTTCACATACACCACATCACATTTTAAGGGATAAAAGAACAAACTCACTCTTTTCAGATTCTTGTAGCAAAAGATTGTCATATTTAGCATGTAGCTCCACCTTCTCAGATCTGCAATCAGGCAAACTATGCATAAGAATCCATCATGTCTATCCAAAAGTAATCACCAAATAAACATGAGAAGCAAACACATGCCTCACTGAAGCCACTTCATTCGTCAAGTCATTAATATGAGCTTTTAGCCTGTCATTTTCACTTCTCAAGTGTTCAATCAAATCCTCCGCAGCTGCACAACCATTTTTACAATGAATAAAATTAGGGCCCTCTGACATAACTAAGCTCCACTCCAGGTAATTCATAAATAGTTCATACAACCCCAGCACCCTCTTTTCTACTGAACTGAACAAAATAATATTACCCAGTATTATTGTGAATCGTATATTAATGTCAGCTCCATAGAGAAGGATTGTACAACTTACATTTCGTCAACTGCAAAGAACTGAAATTTTCATAATTGGTAATGAAGTTCTACACCAAACAATCACTTTTTCGCCAATTCATTTACATTTCACACCAATTCTAGCACTGAAAAACAAAATTATCTAAATACGCATTCTTCATCCCTAATTTATATTATTTTACACTACTTTCACAAAAATCAATCTTTTCGGTGCATTTGCATTCCATTTTGCACATTTACCCTATACAAACTGCAAAAACAGACAAAATTCACAGAGCATAATTTTAAAGTTTTTTTTTTAGTTGAAACAGTAAATTCACAAAGAACAGTTGAAACCAATTCACAAGAAGAGAGAACCATATACCGGATACATAGTTCATGAACCTCGACTCCTGTTCACGATTGAACTGATCGATTTCGTCATTGTTTCTCGCCTAACCTCATAAGAAAGACCCAAATCAGCAAAATTTGAAACCCTAACTAGGCAATTTAATTTTTCACATAACAAAAACAAAACAAAGAGAAAAAGCTGCGATACCTTAAGCTTCATGTACTTCTCGTAGAGCCTCGCGTAAAGCACCTCCATCTTCGCCGCGGCACAACCCACAAAACCCACTAATTAACCAAACAAGAACCAATCTTTGTGAAATGAATCAAACAAGCTTCTTGAATTTGAGGGCAGGGATACCCTAGAATGGGCGGTGGAGATGTACCTGGATTTTGTGATGGACGACTTTGATTTGAAGTGGTGAGAGCACAGAAAGGATGAGTCTTTGATGCGAGAGAGAGGGTTTGGAGGGAACGACTGCGGAGATCTGTGTTTTTGAAATAAGTAGAATGCACAAATAAGACCCTGGACTTTGGAGAATCCTTAGATTAAGGGGCTTATTCGTACAATTGTATTCTAACAACTAACATAGACTCGACTAATCCTAAATTTGAGACTTAGGACTACGCGGGTGACAATCTCTTCCCTAAAAAATTTAATGATGACTTCATACTCAAAGTTTCTCAAGGAGATTTAGTAACGATTTCATGCTCAGAACAACTCGAGACCACTAGTTAAAGATAGAGTGATCCATGCCATCACACCATAACTCTCAAGTAACCTGCAATTTTTATTATTTTTATTAGATGAGAGGGTATAGCTTACATTTTGTGATACATCTCAAGTTTTATGTTGGCGCATGATTTGAGACATTAACTGTTAATTTTTTTTCTCATATTTGTAGGGAAAAAAGAAAATTATTATTATTTTTTTTTTTTAAGTGAAAATCCAACTACGATCTCCTGATGTCTTGCATTTTTAACAAGTGATGTCTTGCCTTTCAATTTTTATTTTTATTTCTTTGTTTAATTTTGTTCTTTTTTTTTCAAAATTCCGCAAAAAAGTTGTGGTCATTCTAAAATAAAATTGTTAAGAGTTTTTCCAAATTGATATCGCTTGAAAAATTGACAGTTATGTAAGTGTTATAGCAAGGTGTGGAATTAAAAGGGTAAGCAATTATATGAGACTATAAAGTGGCGTCAGATTGATTAAAGTAGAAGCCACTGCAACTGATTAAAGTAGAAGCCACTGCAACAAGTGTATGTGGTTAATGGACCAATTGATGACATCCTAACATGTTGAAAGTAAAATGGTTTTTTTTTGGTATGTGAGATAAGATTCTGCTACTAATAAGCGCAAAATAGAAACTCCAATGGCATCCCCTACGGCAGCGGCGGAAAAGATTGTAGCGGTTCCCGGGTTCGCCAAATGGTCGGCACAACTGTTACCTTCCTTCAGAGTATGTTGAATTGGTACCTGCCATCCCCAAGCTCAGTGCTTTGAGCCCCAAGCATTCAATTAGCAAGTAGCATACATGGATCAAATGAACAACAGACTAGAGTAAGAAAGCTTGTGATATCAAACATTGTCTGACAACATCTACACATCCACAGTGTTCCTTACAAAATGATCCAAGTTTAGAGCAAAATATTTCACTATGTTGAGTTGATGTCTTCATCCCAACTGGGTCTTTGAGATTGGTATGTCAAAAGTTCATGTTCACAAAAAACTTGCAGTGATCTGAATGAGGATTCATCGGATCTCCAGCGCAGAAGTACTGATGTTCTAGAAATAATGCTTGTGCCGCAACTTGTATTGCATCAGAAGATTCAGACTACCACCCATCGAGATACTTGTTCTCACTGCACAGAAAAAAATAAAGGATTAGTTCGAAGTTCGCCAGTTCAAGCATTTAACGTCATAATTATGCAAGAGCGAAAGTGGTAAAGATGCACTATAACAAAAAAATGACTACAGGAGGATAATTCAAGCTTCTTTTCTTTTATCTTGGCTTCTTTCACTGCACAAAGCAAAACAGTACAAGTTCATGTGCTTTGAATTCGGTGATGAAGACGATAATAAGAAAAGGGCGGTAAATTCTGTTCTGGTCTCGCATGAAAAGAAAAGACCTGAAGTCTCATCGTAGAAAGACTCTCCTGCAGCAAGGCAGTATAGAACTAATAGACTGTATTACAGATTAGACAGAAAGAATTGAATTCAAATAAAAGGTAAAGCATCTTCCATACAAAAATTGTTTGTACGTGATAGAAACAAGTGAAGCCACAAAACTAAAAGACGAGCAAAACCAATATCAGCAACTCCAACATGGAAAAATTAAAGTTGAACAATGCTTCGCTAGATCAAACATAAAAAAAATAACTGTAAGGGAACGCAAACATGATTGTATGTTCATTCAGTTGAGAGTAACAAAAGAAGCTTAAGAGTACAAAAAAGAAGCGACAGCATTTCCACATGCTCAATCAAGGTATATACATAATAATAGTTCTTCTTGTAGTTCTCAAACTTGTCATAAACTTTTGATTAAAAAAAAACTTGTCATAAATTGCTTGATCATGGCATTTCACAGTAACATTAAAAAGTTGTATAACTACAAGTGATGAGTTTGCAAAAAAAAAAAAAAAAAAGAGTGATGAGAAATTCCAAAAGTTGTAAATCGATACTTACAAAAAAAACATCCTGTACATCACTTGATGATTTCAGACTGCTATTCAATTTTCATACTCTTCTTTCATTTTTGGCTTCTTAGTACTACCGCCAAAAGCCTTCCTTTCTTCAAATCCGGGTACAGTTTCTGCTACGATCTTTGGGGTTGTAAAAGAAAACATTGAAATAGACACCCCATCTGCTTTGTATGAAGGATTAGCCTCTAGAAACTTTTCCACTTCATTTAGAGACTTTGCTTTCTTTCCTGAAGGCAAAACATAATAGACATCAAGTTTGCTTAAATCCCTTCGAGGAACCACAAGTCTCGTGAAACCAGCTGGGACCTCTGGGATGTTTGGCTTGTCAATAGCCCATGTCCTACTTGAATCATACTCTATATCAGAGGGGTCCTCACATGAGACATCAGATCTCTTGTCACAGAACCACGGATCTTCTATAAAATTTGTTCTTATGAGTTCATACTCCTCCTTAGTGGGAATTACCCTCCATTTGAGACATTTTCCACACTGAACTGCATAACAACCAACTGATGGTCCTGAGTTGAATGATCGTGACTTCTGCAATGGAAAATAGGAAATTGGAGTTCACATTCTTGAAGTATCAAAACTAGGAATTAGCCAAGGCCGATATGATGAGATATAAAAAATGAGGTTCCCATGCCACGCGACATGTACAACACCAACTTTTGAAGGTTATTTACGTATGTACCTAGATTACAAGATTTGCAGAAAAAGGGCACTCAAAGAAGGACAAAGAAGACAATAATATGCCATTTTACTTTTCATAAGAATAAAATATTATTTACTGAAAACTACTTTTCAGCTTTTCCGTTGAACTGGGAAAGTTCCCAACCTTCATTACATCAAAAGAAAGATCAAAGATTACAGAATGGACAGTATTTGAGACTTGAGAGTAAAGAGTAATGGGAAGATTGCAAAATCAAATATTAATTAGTGGTGCAACGTTTGCATCAAACACGTGAATATGTGACTGAATTTTCTTTTACTGTTCTGAAATTGTCTTTGAAACATGCATTATTTGTATTAGGAATCTTTCATGCAAAATCCAATAAAAGAAACTCATAAGAAAAATCAAGAGGAAAAAACCATCCCGCTACCCGATAGTCCACAACTGCGAGACAGCACTAGGCAGAGAAGTGAGTTACAACATAAACTTCACATGATATAATTCAAGGTCATTTAAACAATAATAAACTGGATTACCCCGAAATGAACCAATTATTAGAGGGATAAACAACTCCATCCCATCAACGGATCCAAATATTCACCAAAAAATAACCACCACCCAAGAATTACAATCATCACGTGCATTATCCAGTGAGGGTACACCAAAACCAAATTGCTTCAACTTCAAATCACTAACAATAGACCATCATGTTTGTGTTCCTCAAAATGGTTTCAGATAATGGATTCCAACACTTCTCAAGCAGAAAACACATTGCATGATAAGGTGTTAACTCTACATTCTGCTTTCTATAACATGCAAATCTAAGAAGAACTTGGGCTACTCAACACTACAACATATTAACACTAAGCACCCCAAAGCATAAGATCAAACCAGATAGCATTTCAACTAACAAATCTGCAGGGAAACACAAACATAGACAAATATGAAGATAAAACAAATAACCACTACAGATAACAACGAGAAGAGAAAACCAATTGATAATTCCGATAACTTAGCTTGAATGAACCTCTAATTCCCCGCATTTTTTAGGGTTTCGGGTAATGGATTCTGTCACTTCACAAGCAGAACACACATTGCATGACATAGGCAGACTCTACATCCTAGAACATGAAATTCTATCCCTCCCAAATCAAATCAACCAAAATTTCGCAACCAAATAACTCTGATCGATCCTGCATTATAACATATTAACGTGCACATCGCAAGCCCAGATATAAGATCAAACCAGATAGCGTTTCAATGAACAAATGACAGCAGCAAAACACTAACATAGAAACCAAAAATGAAGGTAAAACAAGTACTCAACATAGATAACAAGGAGAAGAGAAAACCAATGGATTTTTCCGATTAATTCGCTTAAATCAACCTCTAATTGCCAGAATCAGAGATGGATTCCATCACTTTACAAGCAGAAAACACATTGTATGACATGCATGATGTAGGCAAAATCTAAATCCCACAACATGTAATCCTATACCTCAAAAATCAAATCAACCAAAAACTTCCCAATCAAACAACTATCAACAATCCAGCATTATTAAACATACACATTGCACACTCAAATACAAGAAGATCAACCCGGATAGCATTTTAGCACAGCAGTGAAACACTAACATAGAAACCGAATTTGAACAAAAGACAGATACCCATTACAGATAACAACGAGAAGAGAAAACCCAATTCATATTTCCGATTAATTCACTCGAATCGACCTCCAATCTTCCAGATTTTTTTAGGGTTTCTGGTGGGGTTTTAACAATTTGAGAGATGTACAGAGAGGTCAAAATGTGGGTGTCTCTATTGGATTGTTTGAGATTGAACTAGTGAGTGAAGAACCGTACCGATGGCGGGGTGAATTTGACGATCTCTCGCGATTTCATTCTCTCTTCGCTTGAGATTCTAGGTTTTTTCGCTTCTTCGTTCTTTAGTTAGGAGTTCGCTTCGGAAGGGCAACTTCAACTTAATATTTTATATATATATATATATATTTAAGCCCGCTCACTTCACTCGCGGAAATTTAATTAAATAATAGATAGAGATGTTGATGTTCCTGAAGTTGCAATTCCTATTGTGAAAGAGTTTTGTAATGTTTTCCCTGATGAGATGCCAGAAGGACAGACTGCCACCATTGCATGATATTCAACATCAGATTGACCTTAAACCTGATGCGTCACTACCTAATAGACCACACTACCGAATGAGTCCCAGTGAGCATGAGGAGTTGCGCAGACAGGTTGGGTTATTGGCGAAGGGATTCATCTGTGAAAGTCTGAGTCCGTGTGCAGTGACAACCCTCCTTACACCAAAGAAAGATGGCTCCTGACGGATGTGTGTGGACAGTAGAGCAATCAATAAGATTACTGTCAGGTATAGCTTTCCTATCCCTCGCTTGGATGATTTACTTGACCAATTGAGTGGAGCAAAAATTTTTACAAAACTGGATTTGAAGAGTGGGTACTACCAGATTCGCATTAGAGTTGGGGATGAGTGGAAGACTGCTTTTAAAACTAGGGAGGGGTTATATGAGTGGTTAGTTATGCCATTTGGGCTGTCAAACGCACCTAGCACCTTCGTGAGAGTCATGAATCAGAGCTTGAGACCTTTGATAGGCAAGTGTATTGTGGTATATTTTGATGATATATTGATATACAGTACTAACGAGGAGGAACACCTCCAGCACGTGCGAGATGTTCTGACTATCTTGCGCAGAGAGAAGTTTTATGTTGCGATGAAGAAGTGCTCATTTTTTACACCGAAGGTCCTTTTTTTAGGCTATGTCATTTCTGGAAAAGGGTTGCAGGTTGATGTGTCTAAAGTAGAAGCCATCCGCACTTGGCCTAGACCCACCACAGTCACGGAGGTTCGCAGCTTTCATGGGTTGGCTTCATTCTACAGACGGTTCATTTTACACTTCAGCAGTATCATGGCCCCAATTACAGACTGTATAACGGGCGTGAAGTTTGGGTGGAGCAACGAGGCAGATGAAGCATTCCAACTGATCAAAGTACGGTTAACCACTGCACCCATTCTAGTGTTGCCAGATTTTCACCTACCATTTGAGTTACATAGTGATGCATCCAAGGTAGGCATTGTAGCTGTCTTGAGTCAGAATAATAGGCATGTTGCCTATTTTAGTGAGAAGCTGTCTAGGGCGAAGTTGAGGTATAACACATGATGTGGAGTTCTATGTAGTGGTACAAGTCGTGAAGCATTGGCGGCATTATTTTTTTACAAAGAGTTCGTGCTGTTTACAGACCATGAGGCATTGCGACACTTACATGGGCAGAACAAGGTCTCGGCCAGACATGCTTCCTGGGT
This sequence comes from Stephania japonica, assembly GCA_039657345.1. Classification (NCBI taxonomy): domain Eukaryota; kingdom Viridiplantae; phylum Streptophyta; class Magnoliopsida; order Ranunculales; family Menispermaceae; genus Stephania; species Stephania japonica. The sequence continues at coordinate 69,266,542 of CM077557.1, forward strand.
GGCCTATTTGGAGCGCTTTACTTTTGTGGTGAAACACAAGTTTAGTGTGACCAACAGAGTTGTTGATGCCCTGAGCAGACGAAAAAGTTTGTTGAGCCGCATGACCATTGAGGTACCTGGGTTTTCCTACTTCTCTGATTTGTTTACTACTGATCTTTTGTTTGCTACTATTGTGGAGAAGGTGCAGAGTGGGGAGTGTACTGATTACACACTCCAGGAGGGTTTCTTATTTCGGGGCAACCAGCTTTGCATTCCTAATTGTAGCTTGAGATTGTTGATTATTAGAGAGTTGCATGGAGAGGGACATGTTGGGCGTGATCGCACTTTGTAACTAGTGCAGGCCTCTTAATTTTGGCCTACCATTCGTAAGGAAGTGGACAGATATGTACAGCGGTACCGGACTTGCCAGCTTTCGAAGGGTACCGCAACTAATGCCGGTCTATATATGCATTTGTCCATTCCAAAACAGCCATGGGTTGATATTAGCATGGATTTCGTCTTGGGGTTACCTAGAACACAGCGGGGTAATGACTCTAATTTTGTGGTGGTTGACCATTTTTCCAAGATGGTTCACTTCATCCCATGCAAAAGACCATAGATGCTGTAAAGGTGGCTCAGCTGTTCTTTCGGGAGGTGTATAGATTGCATGACCTTCCTACCTCGATTGTTTCAGATCGGGACACCAGATTCCTCAGCCATTTTTGGCGCAGTTTGTGGGCAATGGTGAACACGCAGCTAAAATTTAGCAGTGTTTATCATTCGCAGACAGATGGGCAGACTGAAGTTGTCAACCGTTCGTTAGGCAATCTTTTGAGGAGCTTGGTAGGTGAGAATGTCAGGAGTTGGGACTTCAAGTTGAGCCAGCCAGAATTTGCACACAACCATGCTATTAATCGAAGTATCGGGTTTAGTCCTTTTCAGGTTGTGTATTCAGTACTACCTCGAGGTCCTCTTGATATGTTACCAGTGCCAAATAAGACTAGATGGCATGGCAAGGCAGAAGACTTTGTTAGTGGGCTGCAAGAGATTCATCAATCTGTCAAAGATAACTTGTAGAAGGCTGCTGACAAGTATAAACAATATGCAGATCGGAAGAAGCGTCACGTAGAGTTTGAAGTGGGTGACTTTGTGTGGGCAATTCTCATTAAAGACTGGTTCTCTGTGGGTGATTACAACAAATTCTCAGTTCGAAAGATTGGTCCTGTGGAGGTTCTTGAGAAAATTAATCCTAATGCTTACAAATTGAAGTTGCCAAGTCACATTCGTACGGCTAATGTATTTAATGTCAAACATCTTGGATGGAGAGATAGTTTCAAGAACCTTTGCTCTAATAAAATTTCAAACTGGAACGATGTGGCTGACGTTTGAGAACTCAAAAACCTAATAAAAGTTCATCCCATGACACCAAAATATATCAAATTAGGGCAAGGTAGATAAAGCATAGAAAATGGAGATCTACATTGAAAGATTAAAAATATGCGAGACTTTGCTGCCAAGCACAATATGAATGAGCAATTTCCTCATTTTCGACTTTCTTTGTGTCAAGGGATTATGAGACATCGATCTGATAAAGAGATGGGCGAGGAGATGATGATTGCATGAGACTTGAGAGAGGTCAAGTTGTAGAGAGATTGATATATGCGAAAAAAGATTTAGTTGAATGGCGAAGGCATGAGAAGCGGCAAGGGGGATCCGGAGCATTCGCATGAAAGGGTTTCAAAGCATTTCGATCAGTTTTGATTGAGAAAAGAGTAACAAAAGAAAAGAGTCGTACACCTAATCTTAAAGACCCTATAATATTTAAAAGTCAATTGATTTAAAAGTCATATGAATATAATCATAAAGGCCCAATAATATTCACCTATACTTTCATAAGACTCTGGAAAAATGCCATCAATAGTAATGTAACTTGTATTTAGACTTTCATCTAACACAGAAAAATAATGTGTAACAAAAGAAAAGAGTCGTACACCTAATCCTTATAGGCATGTTAATAGTAATATATGGAGCTGCATAGAGTGCAGCCTACACAAAAAAATTTGTAATCTTGCATCAACTTTAATTATTTTTGTTAAGAGTCATAAATTTTTCCATCATCAGATAGTTCGCCAAACTCTCTTGTATCAATTTGGTAGTGAAGTATGCTTCTTATGCCACTAAAATCTCTGCAAAACTGAAAACCTTCTTGGAGTTCATAGATAACAAATTTAAAATAGTTTGTCATCTTGATGCAATGAAGATTCAACATATTTAAACTCACAAGCCCCTTTGTCATTTCTTTAAAAAAATTTTAAATTGTTTATGAAGCTATGATAGAGTGATTTTATAAAGCTAGGGTTGAATTGCTATATAACATCGATATGCTTGTTTTACCTTGAAAACGAGTTTTAATTATGGCCCAAATTATTAAGAAAAAACAATCTTAAGAAATTTATTGATTGAACTTCACTGTGAATTTCTTCAATCTAAAATCTGATTAAGTAATTTGTTAAAATGCCTACCAATTTTAAAACAAAGAGAAAAACACATTAACACTTCTCATAAAACTCCAGTAAATATGGGTAACTTGGAATCCAAGCACATTTAAAGTCACTTGCTGTCTAAAATTTTTAAAAAAAACATGAAATCCCTAAAATTAAATATCTTAACAACTAAGTACTTACAAACTCAAATGCTAGCTCATGATATTTGTATAATTTCATACATCAATTCCTCCCTCATAACAATAACTTTGTTCTGAAGGATGAAAAGAAGGAACTCATTTTTGGAGATAAAGAAAGAGATTTTCAAGTGGCTTGCTCAAGAGATAAACCAGTTCAATAAATAAGAGAACCCAAGAATTAAATACCACTAAGAAAAGCTAATGGTTTTGATTTTATAAGCAGTTTAGAAGACAAAACAACTCAGTCTTATAAGCGTCAATACGTATAAGAGAAACAAAATAACTCACATGTTCTACTAGGACAATAGATTGCAAAGAGGGAGAAGTTCTGCGAGCGAGAGAGCGATTTCCGTGATTAGGAGAACAATTAATAGCAATAAGAAATAAGAAAACTCAAGCCAAAGGGCAAAACTGAGTTCCATTAAGAAATAGTCGTGACCACGCAAGATTAAGTTTATTAAACATAAGCTTAGGTTGAAAGAATGAAATTTATATAAGTAGTTTGAGCCTAACGGAGAGCGACTAACATTTCAGTGTGTGTGTGTGTATATAAAATAGTACAAACATAGGAAGAGAGAATGTAATACAAAAGTATAGAAGAAAACACTTTTCTTAATTTTTACGCCTTATAGATGTAAGAGTTTCCTATTTATATGGTCATGCTATTAAGATTTGAAACAACTTATCCAACTAACTACTTAACAGATTAAATGCTAGCTCATATTTTGTATATTTTCATACATCAATTTCCCCCTCATAACAATAGCCTTGTCCTGAAGGTTGGAAGGTAGGAAATTATTTTTGCAGATAAAAAAGAAATTTCCAAGTGAATTGCTCAAGAGCTCATTGAACAAAAACTTGAGTTGTGGCTTGATAGCATTGTAGGTAAAAAACAAATACATGATTAAGTATTCATCTAGACTACCTGCAAGATGCAATGCCTCTAAAGATAGTTCAAATAAAGATTCAAGAATTCCTATGCAATTACAAACCAATATGGAACATTCATTCCTTTGGAGTAAATGCAAGGATCCTTGTAGGGCATGGTCTTGAATCTACAAAGCTAGAGTACCCCCACACATTATAAGGTATATATCATAGTCTTCAAGTAACATACCTTTTTAGATATATATCAGTCAAATTAATTTGTTTCCTAGTCCTCTTATAGATCTTATAAATACATAATATGTTGAATATGGTTAAGGATACAACTAGATTTTCTCCCATAATGAAAACCAACAAGCTAAGCAACTTACTTTAGTATCTAACACAAGGTTATCTTAAAGTAAGTAGCTCATTTACAATTTTGTGAAAAACTACTTTAAATAGACACAACTAAGTAGCAACTACGGTTTCATTTAACAGGTATGATATTCAAACAAACACCCAAGATCCTTTTGAGGACTGTAAGTACATGAGCGTGATTACAACTTCATGTGGAAGGACTCGAAACAAAAAAAAAATTCATGCAATGGAAGACTATCCTATATTCTTATGGCATCCGATGTTATATATGCTTAATCAAATATATGATCAAAATTCGAATAGTTTGTAAATTAGTTATTTTATCAATTCAAATAAGGTAGAAAATAATAGATAAGAGATATATCATAAATTAAAAGAATATAACTGATGGGCAAATAAATCCACAAGAAATTAAAAAAATACTAACCAAATACTGAAATATTTAATTCTTTGCTTCAGAATTTGTCTCATAGTATGGGACCAATTGCCCTTTCTTTAATCTTCTGTAAGACATTATGCAGTACAATCAAGAGGCTCTGAAGAGCTCTAGCAGCAAACACCTTCATCTCTATGTAAACATGCGAGACCAACTTAAGTAGAGGATCCAAGACCCATTTCATCTAAAGTTTTGTCATGATATTTTTTGATAAGCTTGTCATCATTATTTTAACATCGTCAAACCCTGCAAGCTTTTTGTAACATCCCTCAATTTTTAACCTGACTTTGGTGACACGTGTCAGAATTGTGACCCGGCTACGCGATACTGGACTGTATTTCGAACCTTGGGAGTCGACACTGAGGTAATTTTATGATTCTTTGATGAGTGTAATAGTATTTTACATTAACACGTGTCGCAGGCCGTTCAGGCAATAGTCAATGTGAGTGAGGTCCCGCCTAGGTAACCGGGGAGAAAATACGGTAAAAAAAAAAAAAAAAAAAAAAAAAAAAAAAACTTAATTAAAGGAATTATTGGATAATTTAAATAATTATTGGTGCGAGACAAGGTGAAAGTATGCATGTGACGGGGAAATACGGACCGAGGAAGTGAGATGTGTCGGGAAAAATATTTGGGAAAATACGGGTGTTTGGGAATCCTTGGGTTTAACTTTGAGATGTGTGGGTTGGTAAAGAAATGGGTGTACACAACTATCACCCCATTTAAAAAAATTCAAACACACACCTACCCCCATCACTCACACCACTCAAATCACCTCACACCCATCCCATCACTCACACCCATCCCATCACTCACATCACTCTCTTACACACTCACTCTCTCACGTCACTCACCTCCCTCTCCCATCTCATGCATGTCATGCAAACAACTCCTCCCTCTCTCACTCACTCCCTCTCTCATTTTCACTCTCATTCACGTCACTTCTCTCTCTCTCTCTCTCTCATTTTCTCTCATCTCACGGTCTTCATCTCTACCCTCACTCTTCACTCTTCACGGCCTCCCTCACCCACCATTTTCTCACCAAATTCTCTCTCCTCGCCGGTGGACCGAGTCGAGACGCCGGAGGTAAGCACTCATCTCCTCTTTCTCGAACTCTCGGTTCTCTCTCTTGAGTTGCTCTCTCACTCTCTCTCGGTTGTTCTTCCTCTCGGCCTCCCTCCTCTCTCGGCTCACTCGTCTCTCGGCCTTTGCCAAGTCCTCGCCGGTCGTCGGAGGTTCGAGGTGACCGGCGATCCACCGAAGGTTCCCTTTCCTTCTCCCTTCCTCTCTTTTTCTCTCATTCTCTCACGGTGGTCATGCATGTGTTTACATGCATGGTGTGTTGGAGTGGTTGCCATGACGAGGACCGGTCGTGGACGACCTCCGGTGACTCACCGGAGTCCATACCGTCCCGAGCACCTCCCTCATGGCCCATGCAAAGTCCCTACGATTTTACACACTTTAAGTTGGTTTTATAGGGTTTTTGCCCTCTCGCCGGAGCTCGGCCGTGACCGGCGCGCTGCTTGGCCGGACCGCCGCACCGGGGGAGGTTGTCGGGGACTAGATCTCGCCCATACAAATGTCCTACAACCCTCCGGTGTGTCCAAAAAAATAAAATATCCAGTTGCGTTTTAAACAATTTTGTTATTTCATGTGTATGGTGGTGTTTGTTGACCGGAAAACGCCCTTGCCGGCAACGCCACCACCGGACCACCATGACCGGGATGCTGTCGGGGACCCCACCAAACTCCTACGTGGGTCCCACAGCCCTAAGAGTGGTCGAAAACAGTTTTATTACGCGCGAAAGAGTCGTCATTTCATGTGTTTTGTATGTCGAAGCCTCGCCGGAAACCGCCACTGCCGGCGGTGCTACCGGTCGAACCATGACCAGTGAAGACTTTCGAGATCTCACCTAACATTGGTTGACGTCTCGCAACCCTTGGTTAAGTCCGAAACAATGTTATTAAGGCGTTTTGACGTGATTTCATGTGTTGCCGTCGTCGAGTCGTAATTTGTGTGTTGACGTAATTTCCGAACTGGTGGAGGGTTTTCCGGCGTTCCCATGCCGTGATAACCCTTCCCCGACATCGGACAACACCAGCGAGGTTTCATGTTTGTTTGTACATGTCAGTGCGGTTTTCACGAGGAGTTATGGTTGAGTGTTGGTTTGGATTGAAACATCGCGTGGCGATGAATGGTTATGATGTCGTAGTCACGTCGCCGGTCCTCGAGACCATGACATGACCCACATACGACTGAGCCGAGCCTATGATTCGCGATGAGGCTTATAAATATTGTGTTTTCAAAACCCGAGAGAGAGAGTATTCGTTTTTTTCGATTAAATTGTCGCGTTGTTCAAGTCATTTAAAACATTGGGAAATGATAAGGTTAAACCTAGTTTAGTTAATGAATTGACCTATTAATACGAGTTTCCGACCTTGTCAGGTAGCGGGAAACTCGGGGATACGCGTTAGGATTCGCGGGAGCGTTGTACGCGGGTTACGATAGTTCGGTAAGTACATTTGCCTTAAAAAGCATTTGTACGTTAGTAAGCCAGTTTAGAAAATATCATGTGATTCATTTTCACTTCCTTGTGTTTGTTACTATCGAATTATTGGCTTTCCATTCCTTATTCCTTGTATGTGTGTTCTTGGCATAAGTGAGTGTCTCGAAGGTACATGCGGCTGCACTAGAAGGGATAAAACGCGGCACTCGAGCGCACGAGTGTTTGACCACCCCTAGTGATTGTGTGATACCATGTACTTGGATTGTTGTGGATATTGTTGTGGATTGTTGTGGTATTGTTGTGGAATATATACCACTTATGGCCTCTCTTGACTCGTAGAACACGCATGTTTCGATTGCTTTCATTTTCGATCATCTATCATGCATTCTTGTTTATTCAAATTCCTATCTTTCAGCACCCGCATGATATTTAGACTGCCTTGGTTGTTATTTCATGAATTACTGTTATATTCTTCTGGCATTACTTTCGATTTTCTCTCAGTTGCTCACCGTCTAGTTTGTGACGGTGGGTGCAGATAGGGCGGAGTGCAGTAGAGGCAAAGGACCTTGCCTAGGAGACTTTTTGTGAGCAGCTGGACTTGGAGACTACCTTGTAGGTTTCCATATGTTTTGTTTTATGTATATCGTTTATATATATGGTTGTTTGGAACTGGGGAATATGTTTTGAGGTGGATTCCATCAATCCATTTTGTTGACTTAGAATTGAACATATTGGAGTTTTTCCACATCTATATAGGTTCCTAATTTCCCTTTGATTGAGTTATTTCCCACTATTTGATAAAAATATGAATTTTTGCTTCCGCTTTATTATAATTGCAATAACTCTTTCATAAAACTTGAAATTTGATGATTTGAGGCGACTAGGCTCGTCGGGCTTGCTTGAGCGCCGACTCGGGACTGCACGGTCTAGGCGGGCGTACCGAATGCATTGGAAATTTGGGGCCGTCACAGTTGGTATCGAGCCCAAGGTTATATAGACCTAACTCTTGATGTAAATTCATAAAACACAAGCCATTAAAACCAAATGGAAGTTAGGAACGGTCAAGCGAGAAGTGGAAACCCTAGGGTCCCGTAGAAACATAGTTGGGGAAGTAATGGGTTGAGTCGAATTATTTTAATACATATTATGATTGTCATGTGTATTATTGTAGTATACGGTAGCTATAGACTGATCCGAAAAGTCCGTTTTCTTGACTCGACGACGATGGCGGATCGACCGGCTCGAGCGACGATAATAGCGGCACTTCCCAAGACACACGATATGCTAGCGCGGACGATGTGCACGCTTTGACACAGAGAGTTGCGACACAGGACCAGCAGTTACAAGAGATGTTACGAATGTTGAGGACACTCGTACCAGCTACCACTACACCATCGACTCCGACTACACCATTACCACCTACTGTTACTCGAGGAGCAGAAACTCCGATTGTTGCGGCATCTACAACTCCGATTCCGTTAGCGGCGATTCCCGAGGGAGTGGTTGTTGCGTCGGTAGTACACAGATCGAGGAGGAGACACCTTCGTTACGAGAATGAGATAGTACGAGCGGAGGAGACACCGATTATGCCGTAGTTATTCTTGCAGAAGTTACTCCGACTACGACTCCGAGAGAAGAGTGTGGGAGCCACCGCTTGAGGCGAAGCGATGGAGGGAATTTAAAAGACATGATCCATTGAGGTTCTATGGCGATGTGCGATGTCCGAGCGACGGAGTTATTTCTCAAGAATCATGAGAAGATTCACTCGATTATTGCCACGGAGGATAGTATGCGAGCGACGATCTCTTCGTCTATGTTACGGGGAGAGCGGATGATCGGTGGACGACTATCGTTACTACCGAGGCGTTCCGAGAGAGCGGATCGACTTCAAGACCCGTTTAATCGAAATACTTTCCACCGACGGTTCTTCGAGCAAAGAGGAATGAGTTTATGGCGTTGAGGCGGGAGCTGCGAGTCGGTTATGGATTACATGGGTAGATTCATTCGGTTATTGCCTTATGCGGGAGGATCACTGTTTGTTTGAGACGATAGGATTTACTACTTCACCGAGGGTTTGCTACCTGCGATTGGAGGTTTTGTAGTCACTACGCAATCGGAGACCTTACAGATTACATATGAGCGGAGTCTAGCACGTGAGGGTTACTCGCTTTACTCATCCGAGAGGAGGCTAGGCCGGCCGAGATCGAGTTTCGATCGGAGGAACACCATCGGGACAAGAAGAGGAAGAAGGGTAGGTGGAATTACCGTGACCGTAGGACTCGAGTGTAGGGTCCGTTGCACGCAGACTACTCGTCCGACACGAGACCATTCCTCCAAGATCGAGTTTTGCCGGTCATCCACCGCGGCTGGTCGACCGGACGACGATCGCAGAGGCGGACTGCGAGAGTAGGGTGCGAGCGAGGAGACGAGCGAGAGGAGGACACGAGGTCCGGTCAAACTCGGACTCGAGTTCCGCACGGGACGAGGCCGAGCGGACTCGGGGATCGCAGGATACTCGCACATGTTTTAGGTGCGGAAAGGTTGGCCACATTCAGAGGGAGTGCCCTCAACCACCGAGAGCACCGCCGCAGCATCACCAAAGCACCAGAGGGAGCGTGTTCAGGCAGTTGTTGAGCCAGACCAGGGGGCGTCCCGAAACCTTGTTGAGGGTATGATTTCTATTTACGGTACTTTCATGCATACCATGTTCGATTCCGGTTCCACTGTTTCGTTTATTGCGGGTCGAATGGTAGATAAGCTAGGTTTGAAACCTGTTAGGCTTAGTAAACCCCTCATCCTTAGCACTGCTGCTGGAGATAGGATTTATCCGAATTTGTTGTGTTTCGATATTCCGGTAGAGATAGGGGGTTACGAGTTACCAGTAGATATGAGAGTGCTCGAGTTTTTGGAGTTTGATGCTTTGCTCGGCATGGATTGGTTAGGAGCGTTTCATGCTCACATTGGTTGTTATGAGAAGAGGATCACGATTCCATTAGTGGATGGTTCGGAGATCAGCATTCAGGGTACAGCATCGCTACTTCCAATCACCAGAGGCAGGGAAGCCAATAGTGGCGAGATTAAGGTTGTTGCGAGCGTCATGAGCACTGGGGCGAAACAAGAGATTCGTATTACAAGTACCGATCGTGTGCGACTTCGCGAGATGTGTTTCCGGAGGACTTACCGGGATTACCACCGCCGAGGAGATCGACTTCATCATTGACCTTGTACCAGGGGACTAAGCCGATCTCGATACCACCGTGCACTGGATGGCACCTCGAGAGCTTGAGGAGTTGAGGAGTCACTAGACGAGTTGTTAGAGCTTGGTTTCATCGGTCCGAGTATGTCGCCATGGGGAGCACCAAGATCTTGTTTGTGAAGAAGAAGGATGGTAGTTTGAGGCTATGCATAGATTATCGCCAACCGAACCGAATCACATGAAGAACAAATACCCGTTGCCGCGCATTGATGACTTGTTTGATCGCTTGACTGGAGCGCAGATGGGTTCTCGAAAATAGATCTAAGGTCGCTATCACCACTCGGGATTAGGGCGGAAGATCGAGAAAAGACGGCGTTCAAGACGAGATACGGTCACTTTCAATTTACAAATCATGCCATTCGGCTTGACTAATGCGCCAAAGAATGTTCATGGATCTCATGCATCGCGTGATGAGGGAATACCTTGATCGGTTCGTGATTGTGTTCATAGACGATATCCTCATCTATTCCAGGACTCGTGAGGAGCATGAAAGACATCTACGAGCGAAGATCTGCAGACTTTGAGAGATCATCGATTTGTTTGCCAAGTTCAAGAAGTGTGAGTTTTGGTTGTCGGAAGTCCGATTCCTTGGGCATGTTGTTGGAACTACCGGTGTTGCTTGTTGATCCGAGAAGGTTAGAGCGATGATTGAGTGGCCTACGCCGACTACCGTTACGCAAATTCGCAGTTTTCTGGGATTGGCAGGATACTATCGCCGATTTGTGCAAGACTTCTCCAAGATCGCCGCACCGATGACGAAATTGACTCAGAAGAATGCGAAGTTTGATTGGAATGAGGAGTGTGAACATGCATTCAACACTTTGAAGAAGAAATTGACTACCGCGCCTGTGTTAGCGTTGCCCGAGACTGGGAAAGACTTAGTTGTGTACACTGACGCGTCGAAGATTGGTTTGGGTTGTGTGTTGATGCAAGAGGGCAGAGTTATCGCTTATACATCTCGACGACTAAAGGTTCACGAGAGGAACTACCCGACACACGACTTAGAGTTGGGCTGCGATAGTGTTCGCATTGAAGATATGGAGGCACCACTTGTATGGCGTTCGTTTCGAGTTGTTCACAGACACCACAAGAGCTTGAAGTACTTATTCACTCGAGAGAGAACCGAACCTGAGACAGAGACGTTGGCTAGAATTCTTGAAGGACTATGATTTCTCGTTAGAGTATCATCCGGGAAAGCTAACGTGGTTGCTTGATGCTTTGAGCCGTAGAGGATTTGATCTTGAGGTGGTCGTATGTCAAATAACCCACGAGTATGGTCTTCTTGAGGCGTAGAGTTGATGAGTTCAATGGGACGTGCCGACGACTACTCGAACTCGGATTTGTGGTCGATGAGGTTGCGAGACGTTTCACCGCAGTCGTTCTCGAGGGACAGACAGGGCGATGAGTCTTACCAAAGATTTCGGTGAGATGGCGAGAGAGTTCGAATATCCAGATTGGAGTCGGTCGACGACTCTTGCTTGAGGTATCGTGGGCGATCGTGGATTCCATTGGCGGGGGTGACTTACGCACCGAGATACTTCGGGAGGCTCACCGTTCTCGTTTTTCGTGCATCCGGGTCGAACTAAGATGTATGCTTGACATGAGACGTCTCTTTTGGTGGCCAGGAATGAAGTCCGATGTGTCGAGTTCATTAGAGCGTGTGAGATATGCCGGCGCGTGAAGGCCGAGCATCGACGGCCGGGAGGATTGCTGCGGCCCTACCCATTCCTCGATGGAAGTGGGAGCACATTGCTATGGATTTCGTCGGTGGCTTGCCCCGATCTCCTCGTGGTCACGATAGCATCGGGTAGTGGTGGATCGATTGACGAAATCTGCTTTCATTTCATGCCGGTATCCACTACACACCAAGTTGACAACCGAGCATTATCTATGAACGCGAGATTGTCGGATTGCACGGAGTTCCGTTGTCGATTGTGTCGACCGAGGCGCGCGGTTTACTTCGTTGTTATGGCGAGCATGCGAGCTCGATTCGGCACCGAGATTAGAGTTGAGTACGGCGTTCCATCCGCAGACGGAGACGGACGGTCCGAGAGGCTAATCCAAGTGTTGGAAGACATGCTCAGGATGTGTGTGTTGGAGTACGGCGGGTCATGGGAAGAGTACCTTCATTTGTGCGAGTTCGCGTACAACAACAGTTATCAGGCGAGTATCGGTATGGCACCGTTCGAGGCGCTCTATGGTAGGCCTTGTAGATCACCTTCTTGGGGAACCGGAGGATGTTGTGATAGTTGGTCCCGAGACTGTTGTTGATCACACCGAGAAGGTACGACGATTCGTCGAGACTTAAGAGTGCCCAAGAACGGCAAAAGAAATACTATGATCGGTATCACGATGAGCTTCAAGATAAACGTGGGAGACTATGCATACCGAAAGTCTCACCTCGAAGGGTCACAAACGATTCGGAATCAAAGGGAAGCTCGCTCCTAGATTTATCGGTCCCTTCAAAATTGTGAAGAGGGTCGGTAAGGTCGCTTATCAGCTAGAGTTACCGCCAGAGCTCGCCGGCATTCATCCGGTGTTTCACATTTCAATGCTTCGACTAGACAAGTCGGGCGGAGAGGACGACGACCGACAAAGTGGACTGAGTCAAATTGAGTTGCGGATGATGCCACTTACGAGGAGCAACCAATCCAAATTATTGACCGCAAGGTCAAAACACTGAGGAACAAGGAAATTCCTTCGGTCCTCGTGAAATGGCAATTTCATGGGAACGAGGAACTGACTTGGGAGTTAGAGTCGTACATGCGAGAGCACTTTCCTATCTATTTGATTCCTAGGTGAGTTTTAAATCTAGTTTACTTATTAGTAAATTTCGAGGACGAAATTCTAATAAGTGGGGGAAACTGTAACATCCCTCAATTTTTAACCCGACTTTGGTGACACGTGTCGAGAATTGTGACCCGCTACGCGATCTTGGACGTATTTCGAACCTTGGGAGTCGACACCGAGGTAATTTTATGATTCTTTGATGAGTGTAATAGTATTTTACATTAACACGTGTCGCAGGCGTTCGAGGCAATAGTCAATGTGAGTGAGGTCCCGCCTAGGTAACCTGGGAGAAAATACGGTAAAAAAAAAAAAAAAAAAAAAAAACTTAATTAAAGGAATTATTGGATAATTTAAATAATTATTGGTGCGAGACAAGGTGAAAGTATGCATGTGACGGGGAAATACGGACCGAGGAAGTGAGATGTGTCGGGGAAAAATATTTGGGAAAATACGGGTGTTTGGGAATCCTTGGGTTTAACTTTGAGATGTGTGGGTTGGTAAAGAAATGGGTGTACACAACTATCACCCCATTTAAAAAAATTCAAACACACACCTACCCCCATCACTCACACCCATCCCATCACTCACATCACTCTCTTACACACTCACTCTCTCACGTCACTCACCTCCCTCTCCCATCTCATGCATGTCATGCAAACAACTCCTCCCTCTCTCACGTCACTCCCTCTCTCATTTTCACTCTCATTCACGTCACTTCTCTCTCTCTCTCTCTCTCTCATTTTCTCTCATCTCACGGTCTTCATCTCTACCCTCACTCTTCACTCTTCACGGCCTCCCTCACCCACCATTTTCTCACCACCTCTCCTCCTCGCCGGTGGCCGGAGTCGAGACGCCGGAGGTAAGCACTCATCTCCTCTTTCTCGAACTCTCGGTTCTCTCTCTTGAGTTGCTCTCTCACTCTCTCTCGGTTGTTCTTCCTCTCGGCCTCCCTCCTCTCGGCTCACTCGTCTCTCGGCTGGCCAAGTCCTCGCCGGTCGTCGGAGGTTCGAGGTGGCCCGGCGATCCACCGAAGGTTCCCTTTCCTTCTCCCTTCCTCTCTTTTTCTCTCATTCTCTCACGGTGGTCATGCATGTGTTTACATGCATGGTGTGTTGGAGTGGGCGCCATGACGAGGACCGGTCGTGGACGACCTCCGGTGACTCACCGGAGTCCATACCGTCCCGGAGCACCTCCCTCATGGCCCATGCAAAGTCCCTACGATTTTACACACTTTAAGTTGGTTTTATAGGGTTTTTGCCCTCTCGCCGAATCTACCGTGGCCGGCGGCGGCTGCTGGCCGGACCGCCGCACTGGGAGGTTGTCGGGGACTAGATCTCGCCCATACAAATGTCCTACAACCCTCCGTGTGTCCAAAAAAATAAAATATCCGGTTGCGTTTTAAACAATTTTGTTATTTCATGTGTATGGTGGTGTTTGTTGACCGGAAAACGCCCTGCCGCAACGCCACCACCGGACCACCATGACCGGGATCTTGTCGGGGACCCCACCAAACTCCTACGTGGGTCCCACAGCCCTAAGAGTGGTCGAAAACAGTTTTATTACGCGCGAAAGAGTCGTCATTTCATGTGTTTTGTATGTCGAAGCCTCGCCGGAAACCGCCACTGCCGGCGGTGCTACTCGGTCGAACCATGACCGAGTGAAGACTTTCGAGATCTCACCTAACATTGGTTGACGTCTCGCAACCCTTGGTTAAGTCCGAAACAATGTTATTAAGGCGTTTTGACGTGATTTCATGTGTTGCCGTCGTCGAGTCGTAATTTGTGTGTTGACGTAATTTCCGAACTGGTGGAGGGTTTTCCGGCGTTCCCATGCCGTGATAACCCTTCCCCGACATCGGACAACACCAGCGAGGTTTCATGTTTGTTTGTACATGTCAGTGCGGTTTTCACGAGGAGTTATGGTTGAGTGTTGGTTTGGATTGAAACATCGCGTGGCGATGAATGGTTATGATGTCGTAGTCACGTCGCCGGTCCTCGAGACCATGACATGACCCACATACGACGAGCCGAGCCTATGATTCGCGATGAGGCTTATAAATATTGTGTTTTCAAAACCCGAGAGAGAGAGTATTCGTTTTTTTCGATTAAATTGTCGCGTTGTTCAAGTCATTTAAAACATTGGGAAATGATAAGGTTAAACCTAGTTTAGTTAATGAATTGACCTATTAATACGAGTTTCCGACCTTGTCAGGTAGCGGGAAACTCGGGGATACGCGTTAGGATTCGCGGGAGCGTTGTACGCGGGTTACGATAGTTCGAGGTAAGTACATTTGCCTTAAAAAGCATTTGTACGTTAGTAAGCTTCGATTTAGAAAATATCATGTGATTCATTTTCACTTCCTTGTGTTTGTTACTATCGAATTATTGGCTTTCCATTCCTTATTCCTTGTATGTGTGTTCTTGGCATAAGTGAGTGTCTCGAAGGTACATGCGGCTGCACTAGAAGGGATAAAACGCGGCACTCGAGCGCACGAGTGTTTGACCACCCCTAGTGATTGTGTGATACCATGTACTTGGATTGTTGTGGATATTGTTGTGGATTGTTGTGGTATTGTTGTGGAATATATACCACTTATGGCCTCTCTTGACTCGTAGAACACGCATGTTTCGATTGCTTTCATTTTCATCTGTCTCATCATGCATTCTTGTTTATTCAAATTCCTATCTTTCAAAGCACCCGCATGATATTTAGATCGCCTTGGTTGTTATTTCATGAATTACTTGTTATATTCTTCTCGGCATTACTTTCGATTTTCTCTCGATTTGCTCACCGTCTAGTTTGTGACGGTGGGTGCGAAGGTAGAGGTAAAGGACCTTGCCTAGGAGACTTTTTGTGGCAAATGGACTTGGAGACTACCTTGTAGGTTTCCATATGTTTTGTTTTATGTATATCGTTTATATATATGGTTGTTTGGAACTGGGAATATGTTTTGAGGTGGATTCCATCAATCCATTTTGTTGACTTAGAATTGAACATATTGGAGTTTTTCCACATCTATATAGGTTCCTAATTTCCCTTTGATTGAGTTATTTCCCACTATTTGATAAAAATATGAATTTTTGCTTCCGCTGTATTATAATTGCAATAACTCTTTCATAAAACTTGAAATTTGATGATTTGAGGTGACTAGGCTCGTCGGGCTTCTTAGCGAAAGCTGACTCGGGACCTGCACGGGTCTAGGCCGGGCGTACCCGAATGCATTGGGAATTTGGGGCCGTCACACTTTTGTTATAATAATAAATCATGAAACTATGTAACCTCTAAAGAAAGAAAGGACTGCATTTACCAAAAAAAAAAAGGACTGTGCGAAGGCCCAAAGCATCAGGAAACATAAAATTTGTTTCAAGAAGTAACAATATTCTTGTAGACATTTCATCAAACAACTTAAAAGCACTCATAAAAGGCTAAAAACTGTCCAAGTAAAACAAAAAATATTCAATCTCAATACACGAAAAAACAAAGCAAATCCCCAACTATAAACCTCAAGAAGTACATCCCAAAAAAATAACAAATGCCTTGGAAGAGAAAGACATGTTTACCTTATCATTGAACCATACATTGTTATCAATTTGAGACTCATAGAAGATAGGAATCCCAATCTCACCTGCACCACTAACCACTCCAACATTACAGGTACATCACAAAATCATCTAAGTACCCATCAAACCCATAAAAAATAGAAATATTGAAAAGAGAAAAGAGAAAAGAGGAACACCGAGTTTTGGTTCAAAATTGAGGGCTCTAATGCATATATATATATGTAGTGCGTATGCGGTGATTTTTGATTAATGTGAGATTTTGATGATGAAGAGAGCTTGAGATGGGTAAATGATCATAGTGTTGATGGTGTTGTTGTCGTGACCTAGGTCTAATAGTGAGAGAGAAAGAGAGAGACACAAGATTTTATATTACCTCTGTAGTTAATAAATATTGGGAAATTGGTTAAGGTTTCAACCATTGAACCAAAGCCTCAGTTTTCTTCTATTGAAGATAAGAATTACCTCTGCCGTTAATAAATATTGGCTATTTATCTTCTCTGTATCATGTGAGGTGAGAATAACCCAAAAGAAATAATAGTGGTAGTAGTTTGAGTTCTACAAGTTTGGAGGCCCCATTTAAATTATACTTAACTTTTGTTACAAAACCATGTCAAATGTGTTTTGTATCCGGTCTAAAGATAGTGTAAAAGGGGACGGTGTTAAGTAGTTGTTTGGTTGGAAGGGATGCGTTAAGGATCACTGGGTTGAGAGGCTAATTTGATGTCATCACAGTTACTACAAAATAAGAGGCTCCTATATGAAGAACTCTTTTGATTATGGCCTTCATCAATTGGTTTTGTTCTCAATAGCCTTTGCAAGGAGCAAATCTGGTTTGATAATTTGTTATAATTTTATAAATTTGCTCAATATCTTAAGCTTGTTGATAAGTTGACCCAAATTTAGCCTGAACTATTAAAGGGTATTCAAGAACAAAACCAAAAACACAACTGAGGCAATTCAACAAACACTTGGTGGGCAAATCCAAATAACTAACAAAGATCAATCAAATAAAGGAATAGAAAAGTACCCACTTCAAATCTCAATGTTATTTACTCAGGCACGCCACAAATCAGAGGAAAAACAAGGCCAGATTGCTTTTGAAATGCAACAAGAAGAAAACAATTCTTGAATCGTTAAACTCAATTGAATCTCCTCATCATGCATCAACGCCAAAATACAAATTGGAAATGAAGAATGCAAGCAGAAAGATGAACAAATCGGGATACCTCCACTCCACTCCAGTCCACGCCAAAATTAAGTGTCTGAAGGCTGCTTGTCACGCGTGGGAGTGAGAAATTAGATAAGTAAGGATAGAAGCTGTGATTCTACAAATCAAACAAAGGATCAAAACAAGAGAGACAATACAAATTGAGGTGATTTTCCGAAGCACCACAATGACAAGAGAGATAACAACTGTTGTGTTGTTTGAAACATCAAACCAAACTGATTATTCACCACCACAATAGCAAGAGAGCTCTGAGAGAATGCACATGCAGTTGTTGTCGAAGTCGGAGAATGCACAGGTTGAAGAATCAAATGACTGGGAACTCAGAGTCGCGAGAGAGAAGAGAGGTCGACAGAAGCAGTAACGAAATCGAAATAGGTCACAGTCGAGAGAAGCAAATCAAAAACGAAATCAAAAGAGTGCAGAACGAAATAGAAATCACGAAATCGATTGAAGGAATTAGGGAAAGGGGTAAAATAGGGAATTCAAGTAACGAAGGAAAGGAGAATTATTCTCACTTTTATTATATTGATAGATATATTCATGTAATTGGAACCCTTAAAATGTGTTGTGCATTAAATGTTTTTTACATTTATGACGCTTCGATTAATGTATTGGATTATAATTCAATGGTTGTAAATAGTGTATCTATGACATGGTAGTAGTACCCTCTATATATATATATATAAGAAAGCTATATACATGTTGACACATATCAACTGTACTGTACATAATTTTTTAAATTAATATTTAGGTGTAATGTTTTCAAAAAAAAAATGTTTAGGTGTATTAATTAGTTTACCCAATTAATACCAATATCCTAATTAGTAGCCTAAGTACATTTTTTTTAATTTTTTTTTTGTTTTTCTTTTCTTTTTCTGAAGACCAAAAGGATCCATTGGTGGAATGGAAAGGAAAGGGGGAGAGAATAGGTCGTCTTATTTGCTGAGGAGAGTTAT
Organism: Stephania japonica; assembly: GCA_039657345.1. Taxonomy (NCBI): domain Eukaryota; kingdom Viridiplantae; phylum Streptophyta; class Magnoliopsida; order Ranunculales; family Menispermaceae; genus Stephania; species Stephania japonica. Next base: position 69,285,181 of record CM077557.1, read on the forward strand.
ATCGGTACCTTCTACCGATTAGGTGATACAATCCCTCCTCCCTCCTTCCTTTCTACACCCCACCTTTTTCTTTTCTTTTTACACAATACAAGTTTTTTAGTTTTTTTTTAAATAAAATATAATAGCTATATATAATTTAGGCCTTGTTTGGTTCGGGGAAAGTTGAAAGAAATGAGATAACTTCTAGGGAAGTTCCAACTTGCCTTGTTTGTTAGATATTTTTAAAAAACTTTCCTGAAAGTTTGACTCTCAACTTCCCCCATATAGCGGAAGATAACTCACTCGGGGGTGAGTAAGAGTTATCTTCCTGAGGGGAAATGAACATTTCTACCCTTATTTAATGCTTTCTCTCTACCTTTTATTTCTTACAAATTCTCTCTAAAAAAATAATATAAAAGACATTTATGTCAGTTACATTATTTTATTGTTTTTAAAATGTGAAACTTCCTAGAAAGTTCAAAGTTAAACCAAACGTGAAAAGCGTAATTTCCTTAGTTGTTAATTTCTCAGGAAATTAAACTTCCCTGGAAGTCAGTAAAATTAACCAAACGAGGCCTAATGTAGATACTTTTCATCTTTCATATTTTTATTCGAAGATTACGATTTTTATAATTACACAATTCTTCATATTTTTTTATATCTTTTGATTTTTAAACAAATTTTATTTATAAAAAAATAAAAATATATTTACAATAAAAAATAAATATAGATTCATAGTATTTTGGGATGATGTTCGAGTCTAACACTAGTAACACATAATCCTTTAAGACATGATTAAGTAGAGATTAGCTTGCATTAATTCATAATCTGATCAAGATATCACAACATTCATTTTCGAATCATACATAATAATATAATAAATAATAGTCACCATTTCAACTAACCATTCATGCCATTTGGACATTACCAGGTCACGATATAACACAAATTGCAAAAATCCTACGAGACGTAACTGAATAAAGATTAGCTCGTATTTTTTCATAATCCAAACAAGATATGACCCAAGATTTATTTTTTGAATCATATAGCAATATTGTAAACACTTGTTACCATTTAAAATAGGTCTACCTAGTTTAATAGGTCTATGTGATCACTCATTTATCAAAGAGAAAAATATTGAAACCATATACATGCACCAGAAAATTTATAAATACCAAACCATGGTTACTCCCACAACCATGGTCAAATAGGTTGGTTAACCCAAAATAAATCCCAAAATTGAGAGAGAGAGACACAGAGAGACAACGAAGAGGAGATTGTGAGATTGTTCATGCAATGTTCAATCGAGCATAGATTCATCGATTCTTGATCTTCGATTCTTCAATTCTCGATTGGCACTCCCATCATCGCCCGATCATTCGATTGTGGAGAAAATTTGGTACGCTTTGATTCATCAATCGATGACGTCGATGACTCCTATTGTTTCTCAATCTGTTCTTGATCATTTCTTGCCCTTTTTTGTTGGGAATCTCTTTTAAATTCTTTGTTTCTTGTTTTCTGATTAGGGTTTTTGTTGAATTGATCCCGTGTGTTCTGTGAAGCTGTGCTGATTTTTTGTTGATTTTTGTTGAGTTTTTGGGGTGTATTGTGATGTGGTGATGTTTTTAGCTTGTTTTGATTTCTGGGCAATCTTTTAATCGAGCTGTGATTGATTTATTGTATCTGGGTAATCTCAGTTTTCACCAATTTTGGAGCCCTTGTTGAAGAACAGTGATTGTTTTGGCTTAATTTGGCAATTTCAGTGTTTGTTTGATTTGGGAATTGTTTTTAGGTGGTTACTGTATTTGATTGTTTTGTTGATTGCGTTAATACAATCTGGTTTTATTATGGCATTGTGGTTTTATAGGAAGATTAAATTTTGGGGAAGATTTTTGAAGAGTATTATTACTTTGGGCATTGTAGAATGGCAACAATGGTGGTGTCTACTAGTATTAGCAGCAGTGATAGTGATGGCAGCAGTGGCAGTCTGATGCCGGCTTCGTCGATGGTTAAAGAAAAGGGGAGTAGAAATAAGAGAAAGTTCCGGGCTGATCTGCCGATTGGTGCCTCGTCGTCTCAGATGGAATGCGCGAGTTTTGAATTTTCTGCTGAGAAATCCCAAATCGCCCAGCCCCAAGAAAAGCATGCTGTATGTGATTTTTGCAAGGAACATATTCATGCTTACAAACCCGAGCTCAGATTAGCATGCGGCGCTGGGTCGTTTGAGGTTGGGTCTAGCCATCCCAAAGAGGTGCTAGAGGTGGAGGATTTTCAAGATGTGGATTGGAGCGATCTTACTGAGAATCAGCTCGAGGAACTTATGCTGGGCAATTTGGATACAATCTATAAGAGTGCCATTAAAAAGATTGCTGCTTGTGGCTACAGTGAGGAGGTCGCTTCAAAGGCTGTTTTGAGGTCTGGCCTGTGCTATGGTTGTAAAGATACGGTGTCGAATATTGTTGATAACACACTAGCCTTTCTGAGAACTGGGCAAGAAATAGATGCCTCGAGAGATCACTTATTTGAGAATCTCGAGCAGTTAGAGAAGTATGTATTGGCGGAGATGGTTTGTGTGCTTAGGGAGGTCAGGCCATTCTTCAGCGTTGGTGATGCGATGTGGTGCTTGTTGATCTGTGACATGAATATGTCCCATGCCTGTGCAATGGATGGTGATCCATTGAATGCTTTTTGCAATGACGAGACCCAAGGGAACACTGCCTCTTTGTCTGCTATTCCGCAGTTGAAAGCGGACTTTGATAGCGGTGAGCCTAATCTTCCAAATATTACACAAGCAAATATCTCATTTACTTGCCGTCATAAGTCTTCTCAATTAGAACCACCTGCTGCAACTGGGACTTTGAATTTATCTAATTCCCAAAATCCATTAGTTCTTGAAGGTCTTCCCCCTCAGAAAGGGAATCAGATTCCGTCGTTTGGTAGTATGGAGAAAACCTCTGCTGCCACTAGTGATAGAAGTCCATCCACCCGCCAGGCTTCTGTCACAGATGAGAAGCCTGCGGCCACCAGAAAGAGCCAGTCAAGTACTAGTAGGAGAGAATCAATACTACGACAAAAGCCCCATCATCTCGAGAAAAGTTATAGAGCGTATGGGTCTAGAGGCAATTCGAGGACTAATAAAGTTGCTTTGCTATTAGAGAAGAAGCAGAAGTCAATTTCAGAGGCTGGCAATGCTGATCCAAAGAGCTCTTCGAGATTCAGTAAAAAAGTTGGGCTTGATGCATCTCCAACTGATTCAAGCTCTAGTGTACCAACAAATGCAGTAATTTCTACCCAATTGAAATTTAAAACGGAAATGGTAACTACACCAACTCCATTGCCTGCTGCCAATACTGAACTTTCTTTGTCGCTGCCATCAAAGAGCGACGGTGCTTCAAAGGTTGTCAGTCCCAATCTTGAAGCTCCTAGTTCTAACTTTTCCGCACTTGTGTATGATAAGACACTGGGACCCTGGGTACCAGATGAGAAGAAGGATGAGATAATCTCAAAGTTGGCTCCCCGAGTTCAAGAACTGCAAAATCAGATGCAGGGCTGGAAAGAATGGGCAAAGCAAAAAGTAATGCAAGCTGCCCACAGGCTTGGTAAAGACAAGGCTGAACTCAAAACTCTGAGGCAGGAAAAAGAAGAGGCTTTACGGCTTAAGAAAGAAAAACAACCGTTAGAAGAAAACTCTATGAAGAAACTATCAGAAATGGAAAATGCATTGCGTAAGGCTGGTGTGCAGGTCGAGCGTGCCAATGCAGAAGTTAAAAAACTTGGAGTAGAGAAGATAGAGTTGGAGAAGCAGATGGAGGTAGCTAAGTTGCAAGCTGCAGAATCGGCTGTGAATTTTCAGGAAGCATCAAAGAGGGAGATGAAAACTTTAAAGAAGTTTCAATCATGGGAGAAGCAGAAAGCAATGTTCCAGGAGGACCTCGTGATGGAGAAGCGTAAGCTGGTTCAGTTGCAGCAAGAATTGGAACGTGCCAAAGAATTGCAGGATCAACTAGAGGTAAATTTTTAAATGAAAAAAAAAAAAATCTGATTTGCCTGTCTTGTAGAGTTTAGAGCATTAGTAACTTAGTTCTAATAGGTATCCGATCTGGATGGTTATTATGTTCGAACTTTCCACTGGATGACTGGTGTTTGTTATTGTGTACATAGAACTGCAACTCTGCAAAATGCACGCGCTTTCTTTCCATTTCACAAGTAGATGTCCTAGATTTCCTTTTCTTGAAGGGCAGGAGGAATGACCAACCAATTGGGTGGCCAAATGGTTTGGTATGGGATGTGAAAGTAAAAGGTTATTGGTTATTTTTAAGTATTTTCTTTATTCATTTTTTTTGTTGTAGGTACTGCTTTATTTTCTTCCGCCTAAGAATGGCACTTGCGTCAAAGACATGCATACGGAACCCCATGCACGTGGACATTTATTATTTTTTCCATTTTCTAATTTGTTGAATGAATTGGTTTCCGTGATGTTTCGCTTTGAGTTCTCTCATCATGAGTGATAACCTACAGGCTAGGAGGAAACAAGAAGAGAAGGCTAAGGAAGAAGTGCTCATGCAAGCCAAATCCATTAAAAAGGAAAGAGAACAAATTGAAACTACCTCTAAATCAAAGGAAGACTTGATAAGATCGAAAGCAGATAAAGATTTGAATAAGTACAAAGAGGATATTCATAAGCTTGAGACTGAAATAAGTCAGCTAAGACTGAAGGCAGACTCCTCAAAAATAGCTGCTTTACGCTGGGGCAGCGACTGTAGCTATGTTAGCCGTGCAACAGATGGAAAGTGCGCTCCAGCAGCAAAGGCAGCAAACCAGAACCCTGCTATATCTGATATATTACCAGATTTTCAGGACCTCTGGAGTGGAGGCTTGAAACGGGAACGGGAGTGCGTGATGTGCCTGACGGACGAAATGTCAGTGGTTTTCCTCCCTTGTGCTCATCAAGTTGTTTGCACAAAATGCAATGAGCTCCATGAGAAGCAAGGGATGAAGGATTGTCCTTCTTGTAGGACTCCCATCCAGAGTCGCATTTGCGTGCAGTATGCTCGCTCTTAGCTTACATACATCCAGTGGTTTTTGAAACTGGCTTGAGTGATCTGAATAATGTTTTGTGGCTTTCCTTGGAAAATAATGCATCTGAAGCATCTCTTTCGAAGAGGTCAGACGATTGAGTTCTCTAATAACTTGCAAGATTTGATACAAAATCCGGTTTGGCTTTTACCATCTCTTTCTTTCTTTCTATTTTTTTTTCTTGTATTATAGTTGTTGTCGGTGATGGTTTACTATTCCGAAATTTTTTTATGTCATGCCTTCATTGAATGAATGTTATACATAGGCTGCTACATTTGAGTGTTGTCAGACGTCCTGAAGGTTGCTTGTGTCTAGGTTCCATTATATATGTCTAGGTTCCATTATATGTCTAAATTGATAGATCCATTTTGGTGTACTCAGTGGAGTTTTTTGGGGCTTATCTCATTGTCTGTAGACAGGTTCTTGACATAAAATCCACTCTTAGGGTCGAGGAGTTATAGTTTGGATCTTGATCTTGGTATCTAATATATTGTTGGTAGCATTCTCAAATTTTTCGACCTTCAATTCCTATATTAAATTGATTTTTGTACAAGTTGACAACCAACGTAAAACTTTTGTCACTATTCATGAAATGGATTAAACAAATATAAATGTTTGGCGTTTTGTAATAAAACTTTTGTTGTTGCATTCTTGTCAAGATTGATTAACTTGCATTTGGATACTACATTCATGCACCACATGGTAGATAGACAAAAAATACAAATAGGGTTTATATTTAAGGTCTAGGCAGCATTGACAGATTAAACTTAGATGCCTGATAAGAGCTTGGTGTGTACATTTCAGATTTCTTGTTTCCATTGTTTTTTCTATGGTGTTCATGTTGCCATTATTTCACCGTCGGTTCTGCAATTCATCATAGCGAAATTCATCATAGCGAAAAAGTCATGAAAGTGCTGGTTTAAGCAAGGGATGCTGGAGTCTTTAGAGTGCATATTGTGTGTCGAAGTCTTGAGGATTGCATGTAGAGTTAATTTAGTTTTGAGTCTTGTTATCATTGAACCTTCCATGTAGGAAAATGCTTGTGTATCCTACTTTTGGCACGCACTTGATGGAGTCCCTTGATTTGAGCATTGATATTTGTGCAACAAAATTGCAAAGTTCCCAGCAACTGAGTGTCAAAAGTGGGTTACTTAAGCATCTTCTTTCCATATAATGCCAATGTCTGAATCCCAAATTAGTTAGGGTTGAGTATACAGATAAAACACATCCCCTCCACTCGGCTTTACACAATTGATGGCATTCTTTGAAAAACTTGAAGTCCTTTTTAATCAATATCTCAAGTTATTGTAGGTCGACTTCTATACCGTCAATTTTTTCAATTTATATCTTGTCAAGGGTCTATTAAATTGAGCAGAGTGAAAGAAAGAGTAAAGAGTAAGATCCATGTTGATGTTGATGATTTAAACTGACTTTTTTTTTTTTTCATAAGAAAGAAACATTTGCTTCCTCCAAAGTTTGTACTCATGACATTTTACTCACAAACACCATACACACAATTGGTTGGTGTTGATATCAACTGACTGGGATTGGGGCTTTGAATATTTTGTTTTTAATAAGGGGATTTGCATACCGTGTTTTGATTATTTACTAACAATTTCATGTGCATCATAAGGTTTAACATCTAGACATATTGCACCATGAGTCATAAATGCCTCATTAAAAGTCATCAAGCATATGCACTTTGATACTATAGGTGGAATACTAGAATAATTAAATCTTATTTTCAAAGTGTTGTTGGAGGACTAGGAGTAGACATCAAAATCGTTTGGCTTCTGCTTGGGTGGCATCTTGGAAACTTAGAAACTTAGGGTTTCATTTTGTTCTCTAAAGTCAGAAATGTTAGAGAAATATGGTCCTGATCAACTTTATTGGGAAAAAAAAAAAAAAACATTTTCCAAGTTAACACATATTTATCATATTGTGTGACTAGTAATTGCCATCTTAATTGTCATAAACAGAAGCAAACTAATTTTAACTTTTGAATTTGATTCCACAAAAATTACCACCACTAGTCCGTCCCAAGTTTGGGAAAAGAAGAGTTGCAATAAACTAACAACTAGTGAGATGATGAGACATTGCTTGTCAAGAGGTTGAGTCCTGATGAAGTAAATAAAATAAATAAAATAACTATTGTTGTTGTATAGCTGAAACTGATCAACTTTTGGTTGATGTGGGAGTTTTGGACACTTAATAGTCCTTGAAGCATATATGAAAGAAAATCTAGTTCACATAACTAGCTAATACTCATGAAGAGGGTTGATAGGTAAACAACAACCTACTGAGATTTGGTGCCTTTTTTTTTTAATTAGCAAAGATCTAATCCGGTCTAGGTTATATATATAATTGCAGGATATCCTACTGTGAGTTGGTGCCTTTTAAACTTGTCTACTTGGTCGCAATATGTATTTGAATTGTCTTTGCAACATATGCTGCCGTTAAGGCTGTTAATGATAAAAATGATAATAAAAACATGTCTACCACCTGTTTATTGCTCTAAAAGACAAAGGCCTTGTTTGGTTCAGCTTGTAAGCCTGTTTATTGATGATGCGGCATCGTAGCTTAATTAAAAAAGGATGTTTGGATAATATGTGTCTCAAATCGCAGAATAGTCATTTTTTGGATAAGCATCATTCTTCATGCTTATCAAGATTGTGAATGTAATTTGATAAGATTTTTTAAGTAAAAATACTTTTTAAAGTGAAGAACCAATACTAAAAATAATTATAACATAATTGTTTAAGTTATAAGTAATAAGCAATAAAAGTTGAACCAAAAAGTTTCAGCAACTAGTTGCGACTTGTGAGGTTGTGGTTGTTGTGAAGTTGTGGCATCAGTGTCAAATGTGGTGGCCTTGTGGGCAGGAGTTCCATGTGCTTTAAAAGAGTTGTAATGATCATAGCTAGATCAAGGAACAAAGTAACAATATAGTTAGAGGCGCGCTAAGGGCACCTCGCAATCTTCCTCAATGGGATGGATAAAATAATTATGGAATCCTCCTCCTTAAAATACTGTTGCACATGAAACTAATTCCACGACAAAGAGGCCTGGTCAATAAGGTCACTGACCAAGGGAGGACATCCCTATCATACTCTCATGGGTTTGAAACTCCAAGGGAATCCGGGACTTTGCTGCTATAGGGCTATATATGCAGCGTACTGTACAATTAATCCGACCTTTGCCATGTCGGGTGCGCTTGCTCGGCAGGTCGAACATCTTAATAAAGCTCAGTTTTTGCGGTGGTTGGAGAGGTTGGACGGGGTTTTTTGCCCCGGATCTCTCCCACCAATGGTGTGGTGTGTGCTCTCTCTCTTTTGCTTTTACTTTTGTTTTTGCGACTAACAACTGCTTAAACTCAAACCACAACATAGTGTTGTTTCACTTGAATCGAAGAAGTTATCCTACAAGAACTTGTTATGGGCTACAAAAAGAGAACGTTCAGTTATTCATCATTTCCGCAATCAATTAATTTTGGTGTTGTGATGAATACTGGACATCATACTGACACCTAATTTGTTTCATAAGCAAAGGACTGCTCTTTTACAAAGCAACTAGCCGGCTATATGTTCATCTCAAGTTGACTTAGAATCTTAGTTGGGGAGTGGGATAAGTCGGATGTGATGTTTATACATATTACGATTGTTGTGTGTATTATATGGTATCTGTAGCTATCCACTGATCCAGAATTACGCTTCCGTTATTAGATAGCGATGACGGATCAGCGGGGTCCGAAAATACGCTTCCGTTATCATCGCACAATGCTGATTCCGCGAATATTTGAATCATGCTCTACTTGAACATCAAACATGTCTCGCAGGCTCAACGATGATTGGGCTAAAGCACATTTTGCACAACAAGATGACAGTGGATTGGATTTGGTAGTAAAATTAGTTAAAAGGAGTAGTTTTGTTGTGTATAGACACATGCATGTAATTAAGAGAATTTTGTGGGCTTTGATTCCCCTAAAACCTCCGAGAGGATACGTAGGCAACTCACCCAAAATGAGTGCAACCTCTTTTGTAATTAATTAATTTCAATTTTATCTTAAAAATTTAAATTTTGACCAAAGAAGATTTTGATGAACTAATTCTAAATCATACTGTGATCTAGAATCTGAGCCTCAAGCTTCATTTGCTATATTATGTTTGGATCTCTTTTCTTCTAAATTTCTTATTTTCTTTATTTTTGACATTTTAGAGAACATGTATGCTCTTGAGTTAAAGTACAACAACAACAACAACAACAACAACAACAACAACATAACTTTGATCTTAAATTAGTTAGAATCAATTAATAGATCAAACTCTTCTGTTCTGCTTTGACTTAATAGCTTTCCAAATCATACCTCTCATAACTAATGTTTAATGGAAACAAAATAGAAAATAAAGAATATTATATAAAACTTGGCAGAAGCACGTATCAAGTCGATATGTCCGAGTGGTTAAGGAGACAGACTTGAAATCTGTTGGGCTACGCCCGCGCAGGTTCGAACCCTGCTGTCGACGACCGTTTCCCTTTTTTTTTTTTTAATTTCTTTCACAGAATCACAATCAATCGATAATCGATCGTTGAAATCTTGGTTCGACTACCATTCTTCCGTTGTGCTCTCTTTTGCTTCCAATGGCGGAGGCGGAGGCGGAGGATGAGCAGAACAAGCAGTGCTTCTCGAGCACAGTAATGGTGCACAACATAGCGAAGCGGCACAACGTGGGGACCCTCGCCAGGACCGCCACGGCCTTGGGCGTCACAGAGCTCGTCCTCGTAGGCCGCAGAGACTTCAACGCTTTCGGCAGCCACGGCTCCGCCTCCCACCTCGCCTTCCGCCACTTCCACTCCCTCTCCGACGCAGCGCTCCATCTCAAGTCCCAAGACTTCGACATCTGCGGCGTCGAGATCGCGGACCAGTCTCTGCCCGTCAATGAACACCCGTTTAGGCGGAGCACTGCGTTCTTGCTCGGCAACGAGGTTTGGTTTGTTTTGTTTGTGTGGTTTTCTTGGGTTTTGGGGGAATTTGAAAGAATTGTGATGACCCAGTTGGGGGTTTAGAGAAATTTTGAGGGGTTTGAGGGGTTTTGATGGGTGCCCAGTTTTGGGTGTGTAAAATCTGTGATTTTTTTTGGGTTTTTTGGTTGTTTTCAGGGGTTTTGGTGGGTGCCCATGTTGGGGTTTTGGGAGGGTCCAAGGAATTGAGGTGACCCAGTTGGGGGTTTAGAGAATTTTGGTAGGAATAGTAACTGAAAGTGAAGTTCTTGGGGGTTTTGGGAGGGTTTAAGGAATTGGGATGATACAGTTGGGGAATTTGGTGACACCCTTTTGGGAGCAGCACATATTTCTTGCCGAGCATTAAGGTTTGTTTGATTTTGTTGATTTTTTTCGGGGGTTTTGGGGGAGTTGGAAGAATTGGAATGACTCAGTTGGGGAGGAATGGTGAGGGGAAGTGAGGCTTTCTTTGGTTTGAATTGGTTTTGAGGGGTTTTGGGGGCTTTGATTGGGTCTTCCTAGGTTGTGATTTTGGTGGAGTTGAAAGGTTAGAGATGACCCAGTTGGGGGTTTAGAGAATCTTGGGAAGAATAGTAAGTGAAAGTGAAGATTTTGGTTAAGTTGAGATTGGATTATTGTTTCAATGTGGGTTCTTTATTTTTTTCTTTTGTTAACAGAATGGAATGGTGGATGGAATTGCTTGAATTGATGTGGGTTCTTTTCTTTTATTGTTGTTGTTTTTTAGGGTACTGGCCTTTCTGCTAAGGAGTGCAGATCTGCGATTTCTTTGTCTACATTCCGCAGTATGGGAGTGGGACTGCATCTTTGAATGTCACTGTTGCAGCTTCGATTGTTCTGCACCATTTTGGAGGTAATCTTTTGAGGCTCTTTGGTGTTAATTCTTGTCTCTGATATATCTAGAAGTGATTCGTAAGCATTGTTACCAGTTATTAATATAAATAATATGTAGAATTGATTCATAGTAAGTGTAATCAGTTCTTTAGTTGTTAACTTGCATTACTTGTTGAATCAACTGTACTTGAACTTTGATTCCCGTTTAACCTTCCAATAAGCTGTTTGGGGATGACTGATGACAGCTTAATTATTGTACTAGGACTTAGGACGCAAACAGGGTTAAATGCATTAGATTGTGTGGAAGTAGTGGTAAGGTCTCCTATTTCTAGTTCTAGTGTGCTGGAGAGATTAGCCACGAATTTTTAGTGACCACTCTTACGATGACTGCACTTCGTAAGGTATAGCTTTGGTCGTGGATGAGCAAAATAACGTTTCAGAAGATCTAGGAAAGTCACAAAGACCTCATGATGTTGTCATATCTCTGGGAATCTAGTAAAGATTCTCTACAATAATGAGTAAGTACGCATTTGCTTGGTCCAGTTCATGGTGATTATGGATGGAAGAAGCAATGATGTGCAGTTTCTATTGGTTGGAATGTCCGTATTGTGATTCCGTGATCCCTTCAGTGAATACTCAAAAATAAACATAGACTGGCTCTGGAGTAGTAGATACTTGGAGCTCGGAATAAGATTGATGAAGGCTTCATTGGAAGACACAAACTTATCAATATCTGTCCCATACTGGTTGCAGGTTTGTGCAGGTTAAGTATTCACTTTTGTTCTTGTGAATAGAGCATGTATTAGGGACCATGTTAAGGCTAAAACATTTGAGTGAAACTCATCTAAATAAAAGAACTTTTAAAACTGAGGTTTCTTCATGGGGGAAGTTTCTGCCTCTTAGATGATAGAGTTGCAGGCGTATTTGAAGGATTGTAGATCAGTGCCCCTTACATGTGCACCCTGCTGGTCCACTTGCATGACTGGCTGAGGAAACTGTTATAATACAATATCCACATTAGGAGATTTTAAAAGGTTCTTCGGCCATATAGAGGAGAAGTTCATTTACTTATGAAGTAGAGCTTTTGTGTTGAATAATCTAATCCGAGGTACCAAAGTGAAGATTTCAGGATAAAATTTGATGAATTACCCTGCGTTGCCAATGCTTGATCTTATGAAGGCGTCTGTGAGCTGCCATTTGTCACCTAGGCAGGCGGTGGCCTAAATAATTTTTAAAAATGAATGGGCAAAAATTACAATTGTGTTTGGTTCTATAATAGTAATAATACCTACCAAACAACAAAAGTTTAGCATAGTTAATGTTGCTTAAGTTCCTAAACAACTTTCTAACAATCATTTAAGTTCTTAACTATGTCTTATCTTTAGCTCCTATGATTGATTCCAATTTGTCCATGAGCTTTCTTTTTTTTTTTGGAAATGCTCCATGAGCTTTTTCAGTTACATATAGCTGCAAGCCTGCAATGACGGCCTATAAATGCCCCAGTTAGAAAACTCAACACTGTAGAAACTAGAGAAGTTCGACGGTCTACGGGGTAGAACTAAGATAACTCAAATGTGTTGATTAGAAAGGATTTTGAAAGCACGCCATCAAGTGCATTAAGTTTTAGGTGAAGCGGAAGAGTTTGAGGCTTTGCCGTTTGTTATATGACTGTAATGACCAATGTCTCACGAAAATGGGGGAATTCTTGCTCCTTTCAGATTTGTGATGCAAGCTTCTGGTCTTTTCATTGTTTGAAGATGTGATATAGCTCATTTCAAACTGACGCCCATGGTAGTTTTCTTGATGAAATGTTGGACTGAATTTCCTGTGGTGATTTTTGCTGATGCAAAAGAGTTGCTTAGTATGATTGGTTTCTGTGGTCCATTATGCATGATGTGTGAAACATAAATGAATTTTCTTTTACCATTCCAAGCTGGTCTCAACCTTGGTCTGCTACAAGAGTCATTACTCGTTTCAGAGAATTCACTTAGCATGGTCTGTTTGATATCAATGTAGCTAGATATGAAAACAATAACTATGAAATACTACAATTCCAAGGTCCTTAATAGACATTGTAGGCCAATTCTAATTTCATGTTTTCTAGAATAGTCTGCTGTTGGCGTCCTGCTGAGGAGCGGGCATTGTCAATGTTTCTGATGATGGTTCGCCAACCACCGTAACCTCTCTTCAGGGATTTCTGTAATTCACACCTGGTAGTATCATTAATCATTCTGACGAATTATTTGTTGATATTGGGAGAAACAAGAATCAGTCTGCAACTTCCCTTGTTTATCTTTAATTGGTTCTTAATTTTTTCTTATTTATAGTTTTCATACTTTGACCTAGGCACGTTAAAGTGGGTGAAGAAAAATCGCCGAGTTGTTCGAACTTCTGCAGTTTGTTAATGTTTCCATCTTGTTTCTCTCATCATCACATTTTCTTCTTCTCTCTACTGCTTGAATTCAATTATTCAGTGTCAAAATTTGGAAAATCGATGTTTCCATGCTTGAACATTGGATTATATGAGCCTTCTTAGCTAATTTCCCTTTCTGCTTTGCTTCAGTATGGGCTGGCTTCCCCGAGAGGACCCGTGATGGGAACAAGTTTATTGTGGCCGAGAAGCCATTGAAACAGGCAAGACGAAATTACTGCGTAGAAAATGCTGAATCAATCATTGAGGAACGTAGAATTAGAAGGGAAAATAACTCCCATGATTTTCTTGATGAGAATGGAAACTGATGATTCGCCTTCAATCGGGTTGGATGGACTGTTTGGTGGATAGTATGTGGTTCTAAACATGGAATCCTGTTGGCGCATTGTAGCACAGTTAATTACTGAAGAAAACTTCTGAAGCAATAACTAAACCGATGAGGATTTGAGCAGCCCCTCCTTGCAGATGAAAGAGTGGATTTTTATTCTTTGATGCAATTTTTTGTTCAAAGATACAGCACAAGTTGAGAGGTAACTGTCTTATGACCCCTTTTTGTATGGTCTTGTGTTGTATTAGCTTTGCTTATGGTTCATTCTAGATTAAGTTATCCAGAATTATAAGCTTAAGCTTGCTTTATACCTACTTTCTTGGACTTTTTTTTTTAGATCCTCAAAGTGTTACAGTGGTCTCATTTCTTGGGGTCCAAGAGTTGGTAAATGTATGTTAATCATTCTTTTGCTGAGCTTTGAGGGTGCTTAGCTAAGTCATTTGTCATTTCTTTGTCAGCGACTCAGCAACAGTGTGTTATCTTGAATTCAATTTTGATTTTTGTGCCTTTATAACTCATTGAATCAAAATCAATAGATTTGGTCCCTCTTTGTCAAAGCAATTGATTTCCTTGGTTTCCAAACCTTTTTTTGCTCTCTTTACCTTGGTTTTGACTAATCTCATGAGAATTAGTTGGACATTCCAACCCCATAACCTGAGAAAAACTAAAAAAATATATAATGTTGTTGTTAAGAATCAAACCCATCACATCTGCTTTAATTAGAGTTTGAAGTGCTCTTTTGAACTAAACATGTATACAACCTTGGGATTTAATGATATTTCTATGGAGGGTGGTTTCCTTGTCGAGTTAGAAATTGAAAGAATTTGAAGGTATAGAGGTATTTAAGATAACAAGAGATCTTAACGAAGTTGTATCTCTCTCTTTGTTGATTATCAGCTAAATTGAAGTCACTACAATTAGATTATTATTCTTCATTAGTTCACTAAGACTAACTCACATAGTTTCATAATAATGTGAGAACCTTATAGGAAGGACGGCACGATAGTCTAGGATTGAAAAAACAGGTCCACTATTAGTTTATTTTATTAATAGTTGTATAAACTGCTCAATAATGCCCACAACAGGATCATTAATTAAAAAAGATAGAAGCTGCCAAGTTTGAAAAATTAAATTAAACTAAATAATTGAGTGACTTTTGGACCAATTTAAAAGGCGTGTTCCACTATTCTATTAGCAACAATGGTACATTAATTGTGCCTAAAAAAACAATGGTACAGTAATTAAATGAAAAAATAAGCTTGAAGGGATCAATGTAGTTAGTAAACACTAGAACAAGGAAAAAGAAAAGCCTAAGAAATGACTACTTTTGGTTTGGGACATAGAAACCATTCCATTGATTTGCTTGGTATCAGATCAACTTCAAAGTTTTTCACTTTATCGTTATACTAGTCAATTTCCTGCGCATTGCGTAATATTATTAAATATTTTAAAAAAAGTTAATAAATTAATTTACATAAACATACTATAATTTTTTTACAATT
Source organism: Stephania japonica (assembly GCA_039657345.1). Lineage (NCBI taxonomy): Eukaryota > Viridiplantae > Streptophyta > Magnoliopsida > Ranunculales > Menispermaceae > Stephania > Stephania japonica. Next base: position 69,300,347 of record CM077557.1, read on the forward strand.
AAAATTGTAATTCACAATAATCAACTCATATTTCTTAGAGATAAAATATACAATAAAAGGTAAACAAAACACATCATCTAAATAATTACTTAATAAACAAAAAATCAGAGACAAAGCTGCGACTAAAAAAGATTTCACGATCCTATTGGAATGAGATGCAAACTTGTTCGATGGTTTGCCTTACCAGTTATGCCTAAAAAATCAAGTTCGTGTAGATTGCAAGAAGAATGAATGGGAGGTGATATTTATATGGAAAAAAACTTGTACAACACTTCATTCCATGCATATAGACATAGTTTGGAGTTTCACACACTATTAATTAGTAATAGATGCATGCATTATATTTCATTGCAAGAACTCTTCTCAAGCAAAAAGTTTAAACATTTCGAAGCAAAAACTTTTCGAAGATTGGATTTAATTAGTAATAATATAATTTAATAATAGAAATAAATAATAAACAGAAAATAAGAAAAATAAGAAAACTGCCTACCAAAAAAAACTGAGATAATTAGAAAATTAAAAAGATGAGATCAAGTAGGTTTTAAAATTTCTCTTTCCTTCAACTTATATATATATAAAACACACACAAGTAGATTCTTTTAGTTGAAAAATAATTCTTAACATTTGATATGGTCAATAATATTTAAGTGGAAGTTGAACTCACGACCTCTCTAAATCTTATCTTTGACAAATGATGCTTCTACCATCTCATCAAAAATGCTTTCGCATTATTTAAGTTTTTGAAAATAAATGACTTGTGAAATTTTGAATCTAACAAAGTGTTTTTTTCTATAAGAAACTAATTATACCTCTTCAACTTGTACACGAGGAAACTTGAACCTACAAAGCTACAACGTAATGTACAAGTGGCCGCGTACGTATACTAAATCATTGGACTTGCCGAAAAAAAAAAAAAAAAAAGAAAAAGCAAATGCAATGTATTTAAATTTATTATTTATACTAATTACTAATTAGTGATTAACTTATTGTTACATTTTTCTGATTATTCTATAACTTTTAATGCATGATTGCAAGTCCTTCACTATCTGTGTGTTGGTCTTGAATATTCAATTAATATTACTTTATTTCTTACCAACATAACTTTTAATATATAACTAACTAGTATTCTTTTTTTTTTTTTTTGAAGAGAAATCGAAATTTCATTAATTATTCATGACTAAATACAAGACCAGACATAGAATCAAGTGCATTGACTCGCTAATCTTATTTATGCAAACAAACTGCCATTAATTTGACTATTTTTTTTCGAAATTGAAACACTTTGACAAACATGTACTGCTCTCTACAACGTTGAAACTTGTGACAATACACAAAAGTGCCAAAACTACAAAACGAATAACAAAACTTTCCAACAAAGAGAATACCTAAAACTTTCTAACAAAGAGAAAACAAAATTAAGACTTTCAATTAGGGAAGAAAACTAACTATAAAGTAAAAATTAAAAACAAATCAATCCAGCGTGCTGCATAAATCTACACAACACCATTAATGATGATGCACCGCAATAAGGATAGACCAATCTCTACAAATCTGATTAGATCTGTTGTTTGTTAAATGAACAAAGAGCAAAAGGGATTTGATTGGAATTACCGTTGATCGTTGAGAGAATCAGCAGTGATTTAAAAACAAAAATCACAAAAGCGAATAAAAAAAAAAGAATTTTTGAGTTTTGGAGAGAAGGAAAGGAAAACCCTTAACTAACTAGTATTCTTTTATGGTGGTTTCAAAAAAAAAAAACTAGTATTCTTTTAAGGTTTTAAGGTATGCCGTTACATGTAATAAAATACCCAAGTTTTGTATATCTTGTAACAATAGACCTCTACGCTACATGTAACCTAACTAAAGATTGACCAATTTCTTTCATGTGTTTTTATATTCAAATTAGTTGCGACAGGCATCACTGTCAGTGGTTTCTTATGTCACAGAGATTATATACCATCTCTGCCCTATATTGTTAATTGATCTAGACCCACATGAGATGGACAGAGATGATTGATGAGAACCGTGACAATTCACTAGCTTCCAAGTGAAGGGCAACAGAGAAGCAGAGCTGGCATAGTCGTTGAGATCTCAATTGGCCCTAGCTCATAAAAACCAAACCCCTCTTGCATTTGTGATCAAGTTCCTTGTGGGTCCTATACCCCTTAGTTTTTGAATTTTGATAGTCATATTTTTAAGGAAAATGTTAGAGCGCACTCACTTTTGTGCACCCAGATCAAATACGCAACAAGTGGTGCACGCCGCCAATGTATGTTGACATGCTTGCATGCATGGGGCGCATCCAATATTGAAGTGTGTGTCCGATATGAGGCACACTAACATTTCCCTATATATAAGGCCTTGACTAATTCATAATTGAATAAAGTCAAACTCTATTAATTAATGAAGAATATGTAGCTAGCGCTTTTGATATTATCTGCTTCATTCACGGAACTTGAACTCGAAATCTTAATTTAAGGATATTTGAACTCCGAACAATCAATTAATTTTCCATGTTTACAATTGCCATAAAAAACATTAATTGTCAAACATAGAATACCATATATAAGTTGTCAACATTTTTTATGTGTTCAAGTAGGAGAACCAGATTGTTTTGCTTCAATTCCTCAAACACCCTTTTTTTTGGCAGATATTACCCTATTCTTCCAACAATCCTCTCTATTAAAAATAAGATCATTATTTCCTCAAAAAAAAAAGATCACTAAAGTTTTTAGTATATCTATCTCTATAAAAAATAAGATCATTATTTTCTCAAAAAAAAAAGATCACTAAAATTTTTAGTATATATATCCCTATAAAAAAAAAATAAGATCATTATTTTCTCAAAAAAAAAAAAGATCATTAAAGTTTTTAGCATATGCAGTCTAGTTCGAAGGATGATTTTTATTTGTAAGTTTTATTATGGTGTGCGAGCAAGTGTATGTCGAGAACTAAGTCAAGTTTGTATGATTACATATGTAAATAGGAGTGCCCTATGCAACCCCATGCATAAGAAGAGACGACACAATCTCGCATTATTTAAGTACAATTAGAATGTGCAATCAACATTTCATTGGTGAATTTCTCTCCTTCAAATTTGGTTTTTTCGAAAATTTTATCTATTATAATTTTTTTTGTACGACAGTCAAATCGACATCGGGTATTTGAAGTTTTCTCAAGCTGTAAATCTGTAACATATTTTTTTTTAGCGCCGCTATTGAGAACTCACCTTTTACTTCTTCTACCCATGTTTTTGAATTTCTTGCTTCATTTACTCCTCACTTTTTACTTAATTTACCTCAATTTTTTTTTTTTCAAAATTCTAAAAGTACTCTTCTTCACCCCATTATCCTCATTCTCACCCCAACACTCCTCAATCCTCTATATTTCTCGATTTTAGTCATTATAGAACACTTTTACTAGGTCATCAAATGTCGTAGGAGTGTTTTTTTCACTGAACAAGGTTGAATATGGTCGCGATGTATCCTAGTAGTGAAAAAGTGTTGCCTGCAGGGTTCGGTCACAAAGAGCCGACACTCTCGAAGAGGTATCGGCCAACTCTGACTGCGACTTCTAAAGGGGTAACGGTCAAATCTGTTAAAGAGGTGTAGTTGAATCCGACTGAGATTGTGAAGAAAACTCAATCTCAATGGGTGTCGGAGGGATCCAATCGATACCTCTTCACAGGGCCGACATCCTTATGCATCCGAATCACGCGGGCAACAAGAATGAACAACTTTTTTTTTCAAAACTCCTAAAAATACATGAAAATGAAAAAAAAAAAATAGTGAGTTTTGCTCGAAATCACTTGATATTTTCAATTCCATTGAAACTTTGTGCCCAAAATGTAAAATTTAAGCCCCAATTTGAAGCTTTAAACCCAACAACAAAACCACAATTCATACCGACTCAAAAAAGGAAAAAAATCTAAAAACTACAAAATCGACACTAAAAGATATGAAGAATGCACCTACCACGTCAAATCGATGGGGTTTCACTTGAATTTCGTCATATTTGGATTAGTGGTGAGAGTGCGGTTGAGAAATGGGTGATTGGGGTATGTGTGAGTGGGGTGACTAGGGTATGCGTGAGTAAAAATTCTTTATGTGGAGGGTTAGTTTAGCTCATTTCACATGGTGGGGTAAAAGAAGCAAAAAAAAAGGGGTCCGAATAGCGGCTGCGTCTTTTTTTTTTTTTTTTTTTTTTTTTTTTTTTGGTGATTAAGCTGTAATAGATTTTACAAAGACAAAACAATCCTATATTCCTTAGTAACTTCCCATCAAAGGAACCTTCCTTGTTTTGCTAGTTGAGCACTGGTTGGTTTTACAGAATAAAAGGGCATTTTGAGGTTTCGTTAAAGAAAAAGACGTGATGGATTCTCACAACAAAAGTCTTGTTTATCTTTAAGAATCAAAAGGTTGAACAAGTGAAGAATAGAAAAGAAACAAAGGTTTTTTTTTTTTTTTTTTTGTTATTATATAAGAAGATTATATAATGACACTCCAAAGTCACATCTAAAGTCACACTGGGCTGACCAACTGCGAGCCCCACATGAAAATGAATATTCACAAATAATTTTCAATATATGTATATTTAACACGCAATATGTGTATTTCGAGACACTCGCAGATACTTCTCAAAGATACAGGCCCGCACTTTGCATCGCCCTGTATGACTTTGGGTGGGACTTTGTAGTATCAATTGTAACATTTTCCATATATATATAAGACCTAGACCCCACACCAACTCATCTTCTAGTGTGTTTTGTTGGCTCCACATTCCACACAGACTAGGATTCTTTGGGAGTTGGATACGCCGGGTTTTAGGTGACGTGGCGTTTCAACCAAGAGAGAAACCTCTCTCTCTAAGTCTTATTGCATGCATTAAAGAGTTGTTGAGTTCTTGTTATAATCTTTTGAAAACAAAGACCTCAACAGACAAGTTTCTACTCTCTTTGAATGCATTGTAGCAGTTGAGATCTCTCAACCTATAATGCTAGTTGTACATATGTATAATCTCACTAATCAGATTAATTGAATATATTTTTTATGATTCAAGCAATCACAAACCGCCACGTGTCAGCCACCCTTTTCTTAGAAGACCCCCCTCACTTGCCAACTAAAACCTCACTAAATTAATCCAAATTCTCATAATTCATATCACCTCCAAAACTATAACTAATTTTTTTTTTTTGTTATCTCTACACTTCAGATCATGAAATCTGAGGGTGCTCCTGATCAAACTGTTTCCTGCTACTCCCAGTTCTCTGCCATGCTAACTGCCCTCGGCAGCAAATTCCGCCGGCTCTGCTCGAAGCTCCGGTGGTCGGTGCGGCGATCCTCGAGGCCTAAAATCATCATTAGGAGGTTTGGAAAATCAGACTTGAATAGGGGTCAAGGAAAAGAAGAGGTTAGCAAACATGGGCATTCTTCAAGTAATGGTCAGGTAAGGCCTATTCGAGTGGCGACTTTCAACGCCGCCATGTTCTCGATGGCGCCTGCGGTGCCAATTGTGGAAACATATGTTGGCTATGGCAATGGAGGTGGTGGGAATGATGGTGATGAGAAGTTGAAGCTGAGGCATTCGATGGAGTTTGATGTTCGGGCGAAGTTTGTTCACGACCGGCCTAAGAGCATACTAAAGCAGCAATCTCCCCTGCATCCAAATTCCGCAAGTGAGGCCGACGACAACCTTATGAAGCAACAGAATTTTGCAAAATCGAAGTTAAGGGTGTCCATTAATCTCCCTGATAACGAGATTTCGTTGGAGCGAAGTAGGCAATTGAGTTTTAGAGAAGATGATGAGAAGCAAAGGCCTTTGAGCAAGATTGCTAGTAGACACATCAAAGGTAAAGCTCCATTGAGGTCTATTAGTCTCAGCCTCCCTAACAGCAACACTAGTTTTAGCACAGTTGATACAGATAGTTTGAGAAGCCATAAAACTGTGCTGGAAGTTTTGAGAGAGGTTGATGCAGATATCTTGGCCTTGCAAGATGTGAAGGCAGAAGAGGAGAAAGGGATGAAACCTCTCTCGGATTTGGCGAAAGCACTTGGAATGAAATATGTGTTTGCAGAGAGCTGGGCTCCTGAATATGGCAATGCCGTTTTGTCGAAATGGCCTATTAAGCAATGGAAAGTTCAGAAGATTTTTGATGACACCGACTTTAGGTACACAAATTTCAAATACAACTACTTCCTTTCAATCCTAGTTTGATATACTTCTTTGGCTGCAAAATCATAGCCTGAGTTACAACCAATTCAGAGTCGATTCATTGTTGCGTTGAGGAGTTTCCCTGCCGGCAGCTCCGTTACATCGAAGTCATAACTTTGTTTGCCTTCCACTTCCATTGAAAATCTAAAGCATTTTGTTCTTAGCTTACAATTTTCAGACTTGGTGTTAGCTTCATTACTTATAGCATTAACGGCGTGGGTGTCTTCGATGCAGGAATGTATTGAAGGCGACAATTGATGTGCCACAGGCGGGGGATGTCACCTTCTACTGCACTCACCTAGATCATCTAAATGAGAATTGGAGGATGAAACAGGTGAATGCGATAATCGAATCCAGCGACGTCGGGCCTCATATCTTAGCTGGAGGTCTAAACACTCTTGATGAAACAGATTACTCAGCTGAGAGATGGAAAGACATTATAAAGGTAACAGAAGTTGTAAAGGCAACAACCCCTCCCACCTTTTGCTCTAAAAATATATAGTTTCATCAATGCCATCATAGGATAACAAATCATGTAGAACTTTGTTATGACATTTCAGTACTATGAAGAAATCGGAAAGCCTGTGCCTAGGGCGGAGGTGATGAGATTCTTAAAGGGGAAACATTATGTCGATGCCAAGGATTTTACGGGGGAATGTGAATCAGTGGTCATCATAGCCAAAGGCCAAAGTATGCCCAAAACTTTTCTATCCAATTCTTTCAAAACAAATTGGGTTATTTTCTTGCAGTTTATATTGAAGTGAGAATTTCAACAGATGTGCAGGGGACTTGCAAGTATGGGACTCGGGTCGATTACATACTAGCTTCGCCAAACTCGCCTTATAAGTTTGTTCCAGGGTCTTATTCAGTTGTTTCGTCTAAAGGGACTTCTGATCACCATATAGTGAAGGTTGATATCATAAGAGGTAGTGATTGTGATCAAGAGAATGATGTAAGAAGACAAAGGAACATGAAGAAGAAAAAAAAGCAGCCAAAGGTGATCAAAATAACTAATCCGTCTTCCTCGAAGGGTCTATGGAAGATAAATTCATAAGTTTTGTCATTTTTTTCCCTTTTTTGGTCATTATAAGTTCTAACTATTGATTTGGTTCTGTTTGTAATTATATACATCATGGCTAGTGCAATGTGTATGTAAAGATATATAATCAAAAAGTGGAATCTTCATCAAATGTGTCTTTGGTAGAGAAATGCAGATCTTTTGACAAAGCATTCAGACTATCACCAGAATAGAATAAATCTTCAAATTTCCTATACTTGCTGTAATTCATATCACAGTAGAATGTGTAACTGGAAAAGTCTTATTGAGAACGAAGTATATGCCTTTGTCAATAATGATGGAAACTTGGGCAAGTTTTTGGCATCATATTGATGGATTTGAATATATGTCCTTGCATCCAACACTTTTGTTCTATGTGCATTATAAACCCTTGTGAAAATCATAAGAGGGGTTAAAGAATCGGTACGTTAGTGAAATCCACAATCATAGTAGACGGTATATATAGCAATTTTAATTAATTAATTTATTTTTTTAGAAGAAACAACTGGAAGATGAAAATAGAAAACATAGCTCAAATATGCACCCAAGCAACTTAATTGATTCACTCTGCTTCTTTGAGGTCACATTGTTTCAAATCTTTAATTTTTCGAGACATGTCCACTAGGGTGAGGTGTGTATCCGTTAGAATAGTACTCAGTGGCTCTAGCTAGACGCCATAGTATCAAAGAAAAAATGCAAGCAGAGGGAGCATAAAAAATGGCCAGATGCATTTCTTGTGTGTTCTAGTATAGGTTCACAGTACTTATTGACTTCCTTGTTTATGTCATAATCAGAACAGCTTACCTGTCCAATTCAAATCAATGTCTTTGCCAACATAAGTTCAAGTCCTCTTAATTTAGCTTTTTTAGTATCCCCTCCTCTTCAAACCTTCAACTTCAATAAGTCCTTTTCATTGGTTCATGCCACAGTCACCATGTTATGGACCCAAAGTATCAAATTGACTTTTCTTCTGATTGGTTCATGAAAGGCTTCACAAATAAAACAAAACATTTTAACCAGTAATTAACTTTTGAGTTACTATTTTGCATACACTGCTATTTATAAAACTAAGTTTTTTGACCTTTCATTCATATGATAGAGACAGCCATACCTTCTAGTAATTAATATTCACTCAAACTAATTACCTTATAGAGATAGAATTTATTGAAAAGTCTGTCTCATTACTGTCTCCAATGAACCGCTACCCAATAATTAAACATAGAACTTCTTGAATAGTTTGTTTTGCGATATTATGAAGATTATATCAAATCTCATCTCACTAAGTATGGTAGATTTTGACTTGATGAAAATTAAACAGTCCAGTGTATTATGATCTCCCACTATTCGAATATTCTTTTTTAGCTCCTACTTACTTTGGTTGAAGTAATCTTACTAGAGTTAGCCATGCACCCTAACCCTATTATTAGAATTTGTAACATAGAATACCCAAGTCCAAAATTTATAGAAGAGTGAGAGTATGTATAAGTGAGAGTTCAAGGCTTAGAGTAGAGGCTTCATCAAAATTTTAAGGCAAGATGGGTCTCTAATCCAAACTTATAACCCGAGAGAAAGCTAAGAAATATAAGGTAGCTACCAAGAATTGAGCCCATAACCTCTACCTCAATCAGAGTTACGATCCTCATTTCTTTACCACGTACTGCATCACACTCGAGGCATGATCTCCGCACTATTATTAATTAAAAAAAAATAAAAAGACAAAAACTTCTCTTGTTATATATTGAGATGTGAAGTAGACTGATTAATCCAACATATAGAATTAATTAGAGTCCATAAAAAAAATGATCTTTTGATTGATTTCAAAAAATGTGATACAACACAAGTAGTTGGGATGAATCAAAGAAATTCATGTTTTGAAATTGTGATATTTTTTTCTTCTTTATGTACAATTCTGTGATTGTTTTTCCTCTACTGCTCTTCTCAAATAATCCAAAATGAACGAAAAAATGTAAAACATAATTGAAAGAAGAATTAAGAAACAGAAATTTGAAGAAGAAGAACAACAACAACAGAAACCAAAAAAAAACCTCAAGTCGTCGCCAGGCATGGATTATTCCACAGCGACATCTCTTGCTTCCCATGACACCTCTGAAACAAAGCCAATCGCCACCGCTTCGGTTCCTCCTCCGCCGCATCTCCTTTGATTTGCTCAGACTCTTCGCTTGCCTCATCCGAAGCGGAATCGGCTTTCACCACGAACAACCTCAACCGATTCTCTCTACAGCTGTCAGCCCTAAGAATCTCCGGGCGGTTGATCCACTCCCTACTAATCCTCAGCCGTCCGTCTTTCCTCACCGCCTTCAAAACAAACACCGGATTTCCGTTACAACTCAACGACGAGATCGGCGGCGGAAACCTCCTCGATCTCGTCCTCCTCCGCCTCCTCGTCTCCGCCTCCATCTCATGATGATGATAACTGTCGTCGTGGTCGTCGACGTCGCGATCCGAACTCTCGAACCCTAGCCCCTCCGTGCAGCCCTCGCATTGCTGATCCTGTTCCTCTGATGAATATGATCCCACCATCGATCACAACCTAACTCAACTATTTAATCAATTGAGAACATCAACAACAACTGCTAATCTGAACCCAATTCCGAATTCCGAATTCCGAATTCCGAATCCTAATCTGAACCCAATTTGAATTGTAATCGAATTGGGGAATTGGAGACTGGAAAGGACACATTCGAGTTTCCGCGTCCGCGATCGCCTGAGAGGAACGAACGCATGGAGAGAGAGAGAGAGAGAGGGGTTTAAATAGGAGGTCCCGTTTCACACCTCATACGAGAGAGGAGGTGAGCTGGCGAGTCCTACGTGGCATTCTTAAATATCTAGGACAACTATGCTCCACCACTAGATGACAGAGGGTGTATCGCGAGGGATATTATCAATAGCGTGTAACACACTCACTCACCACACATACCTACATGATACATGCTTACGTGTCTTAAAGTGGGTAACAAAATCATCAATATGTTATTCTAGATTTTATTTTGTTTTTTCAAAAAATTGTTTAATGAGTTTTGGAGTTTGTGTTACTAAAGCGAGTGTGGTGCATGTGTGAGTGTATTCAACAAGTGCACTGTAGAATGACCATGTCGAAGTCATACCTAAAATCACATCAAATAAAAGAGTCATCAACGCTGCTTTGACCCACGTGTTATGCATCGACAAGGTTGTTAGGATCGAGATCCCAATAAGCAGGATCGATTCCATCTTCTTTATGATCGTAAATCTTAAGATCTTATGTCTTTAAGTTACATACCTAATACAAATATTCACAAAATATATTGTAGTAAAAAATTAAAATGGATATATGAACTTTGTAAATAATATGTTATGCATTAAACTTGGTATGATTTGGAAAAGACGATGTCACTAATTAATGCAAAGAACTAATGAATTACGGATGATGAGAACTCAAAATTTAGATGAATGATTGCATGCTATTATGTATAATTAATTAATAGGTCTGTCACATAGATGAAGATAAACAAGTACTCAATGGTAAAGTATTAAACATCAAATTGTTTGATGATGTTGATCGGTGGCATGAGTGTTGAAGGTGACTACCATGAAAGTAAGTAATGGAATGGATTTGTTGGTCAAGATCTCATTGATAGAGTCAGGATCTTACAACCTAGCTTGTGCATCAAATGTACGGCCACATCTCAAGACACCCACAGATAGTTCAGAGCATCTCTAATGGAAAATGTGAATTATGGATGTGAATTCTCAAAGTGGAGATGATGTTCATCCCATGTGGCTCATGTTGGAACAATTAATTATATTATTTAATTATTTATAATTTGAATGAAAATTATGTGAAAATGTGTGTACTATTGTGTAGAGACATAACAGACCAAAAGGTGTATCTATTCACCAAGAGGTGTGTCTTTTTCTAATAAACACATAAAAGTCTATATATATTCACTTGATGGATTGTTTTAAAAAATATATATATAATTAGAAGAAAAAGCAAATAGGTCAAATCAAAATGTCTTTCTCTATTTTACATGCTTTTGAGTCTGAGAGAGTATTGAATCATAGATTGGTTCGTAGACTAGTGATTCGGAGTGCTACAAATCACTAGTATGATCATTGTATCTTGGGAGACTATCGTCATTAGACCGTGAGCACCATAGAGGGGCGAAATAGTCTTAAGGACATTGAGTATAACTCAAGCCTCGATCAATTGCATCAAGTTTTTCTTCTATTTCGCACCGAATTTTTGGAAATCCCACCATCAATCTTAAGACTATTTAAACACAATGGCAATTTTGGTGGATTATTTCTTCAGACTAAATGGGTTTGTTGTTTATGAAGATTCTTGCAAATGAGTCCAAGATCAGGAACTTAGATACGCATTGATGACATCGGGTACGTATGTTTGCTATTCTAGTAGATATCTTAAGTGAGATATTCATTGAAATCATTCATTGATGTCGACATCCAAGATGATCGATGGATCATGATCATATATATATATATATATATCATCATGAAGTAGATCTGATCGGATATACACTAATTCAATTTTAATTATCTTCTGATAATACTAGTGTGTGGTGCATCAATTAGATCACGAAGAAGCATTCTGAATTTTAAATTCGAATTTGAAATTTGATACCTATAAGGTAGTTTTTAGAACTAACTATAGAGCAGTTATAAAAACGATGAATTTTGGAGATTCTTGGTCTCTGTTATTTTACTGAAATAGATAATTTGTCTATGAAAATACAAGTTTCATGCATGTTCTAGTCATTTAAATTCTTGTTTTCAATTTGTTCAAAATCTGAGATAACTGTAAGGCAGTTATGAAAATAATATTTGAACTGCAAATCAATGTGTACACTGATGAATCGGTGCATGTGCAAAGTGAAGATGATTTTGTAATTGAAACAATGACAATTTATAAATTTTTTCTAATCTGACTAATGAATTAATGTGTTTACTGGAGCCTCTTCATGAGGAGTAGTATGTCTTTTCAAGTGCAGTAACATAAAGCGACTTGGATCCTTTGCAATTTGATGGTGTGCGTGAATGATCCCAAAAAGTGCAATGTTGGATTGCAATAACCTCTGGAAATAGAGATATGATGCATTTCATTTGCATTTAGAATCTCTTTGATCAGAGATGGTCATTTGATGTTGGGACTGACGTGATCTATAAAAGATTTAATTTCTTGTTGCACATAACACTTTGCGTTTAGAGGCATCAATCGGTTGGTTCTTTAAGAGAGTGCGTACTCATAAGAAATCGAATCGATAAGAGGAGGTTCAAAAATGATTGAACCTGGTGTTTCATGAGTACCTCTGATTATTTGTATTTCGCGGTTCACAGCAGAAATAAAAATTAATGTGAGCTCAAATGGCAGAAGTCATGATAACTGTAAGGTTGTAAATTTATTGACTTTTAAAAAGGACTATATCATAGATTAAGTCCAAAGGACGTAGATTTATTGAATGAATCTTCTATCATGAATGCTATACAATAAAATTGTGGGGGTTGAAAGCAAATTTAGTTGCTACTCTTAATTTTGATAGTTATATCTCCTGAGTTGAAGATATATCATTAAATGTCTATGAACACATGAAAATGTGGGGGTGCACATAAAAACTTTTGTCTTCGGATTAAAGAAAATAAATTATAAACCCCAAGTAAAGCATTCAAGAATAGATTGTATTGAAAATGAGTTATTAATAATGAGATTGAATGCATCAAGTTGAAGCCTTTGAAGTGTAAATGGATTTTAAAATCTAATTAAAGGCAGATGGATAAGTTGCTTAAAATTAAGCAAATTAAATATATAACTTAAGGCTTTATTTGAGAGAAATTGAGCCTTGATTTCTCAGACAGAAATTCACTAGTCTATAATGACATCTAGCAAGTTGGTTGCTAATAAAGAAAAGCAAAAGATGTTAAGAGACGACACTTCTTAAATAGTGAATTTAAAGAAGAAATGTTTGTATCAATGGAAATCCTCAATGAAATGGGAGCATTGTTAGATTCACAATGGAATCTAAATGATTGCGCGCAAATTAATAAGCTAGAAAAGTAACATTACGGCTTTGAAAGAGCTTGGAGGATATTCCATATTGCATGCAATTGTCTCGGTAATGCATAAGATGTATGTCGGCTAATAATCGCAAGTGACAGAATAAAATAATGCATAAAATGGTAAATCTTGACTTATGTGTCGAAGATTGTCATTGAATAATTACTTGATTATAGAATAATTTTCATAGAAAATGAGAAATAAGAAGACAAACTTGTGGCCAACAATTGAAGGTTTGTCAATATCAAGTAAACTGATATAGAGGGGAATGAGTTTAAAAGCCTAAAAATGAGTTAAGTCTGGCGGAAACCTAACCTGGCTGATTGGAGATCTCATGTACTAGGTTCAATAGGCAAACTGGTTAGATGAAACTCGAGAAAAGAACACACCTATCTCATTCCTAAGATAAAAAATGTGTTTAGAAGAAGTTAAGGATATGCTAAGCATTTAATGACAAATAAAAATGTCACCTATATGATAGTAAATGTGGGTCGCATTTATGAGAACGAGACAGGCTAAATTCTCTAAATCTATCATGAAACCAGGATTGTGTCCAGGACCAAAATGGACAAAACCATAAGAACAATAATGATAGGAATGAAGTTATGTGAGTATTATTGTCTCGATTTACTACAAAAAGTGAACAGTTCAAGATCTTCTATATCCACTGCGTCACTAAGTAAGTCCGATAATATTTCACTAGGGTAAGTTCAAGTCTCTATACGACACTTTTCCTGATGTAACTTTATTCCGCCAATACTCTCTTAAGTGTGTCTGCATTAAAATGATTTTTAAAATCCATTTATGTGGGGGATATGTAAAGACTTGATGATCAATTTTCATTCATGTGGGGGATTGTTGGAACAATTAATTATATTATTTAATTGTTTATAATTTGAATGAAAATTATGTGAAAAGGTGTGTACTATTGTGTAGAGACATAATAGACCAAAAGGTGTATCTATTCACCAAGAGGTGTGTCTTTTTCTAATAGACACATAAAAGTCTATATATATTCACTTGATGGATTGTTTTAAAAAATATATATAATGGAAAATGTGAATTATGGATGTGAATTCTCAACGTGGAGAGGATGTTCATCCCATGTGGCTCAAATAGACATTGAACTTCAAAATAGGTCTCTAATGATAAATGTGGATTTGTGGTTCAATTGATGAGGTGACATCTTTTGGTAATTTTATTCATTAAAATGTGAAAATAAATATCTAAATAAAATAAATAAATATTGAAAAAAGATTGATTATCCAACATAAATGTCAATTTGAATGTCAAGAAGGGACGTTCAAAGGAGAGAACATTTGGTCGTTTCTCTGTTGGGGCCGTTAAGTCTGTTGATGTGTAACAGAATTCGCCACGCAACTAATTTTTTTACTAAACCTCCGGTAAGCAAATGTGCAATTTTAAAAGTGTAGGGACCCATAAAAGTTTCAAATGTTAGGGACAAGATAAGTTTTGACCTAAAGTTATTATTTTCCTTCTATTTAGGAAAATGATAAAATGACCCACTTTGGGCGCACACTTTGGACGCACACTTTGTCTTTTAGTTCATTTATGGTATTTTGTTAGATATAGGCCCACACCTTGGGAGACAAAAAATAGTCATAAATAGGCTAAAAGACAAAATGTGAGCTTCAAGTGTGCGTCCAAAGTGTGTTAGATTATTATTTTCCTTCTATTTATTCAAATAGAGTTGCAATACATCTACAGGCCGCCCCTCGCCGCCGCTGCTTGGGAAGAGGGCGGTGTAAGGGTTTAGGGTTTTTTTAATTAGATTTTCCTTTCTTTCTTTTTTTTTTTTTAATTATGGCAGGTAAGTTGGGAGTACAAGGACGGATCATTGAGAGAATTTTTTCAATGAAAAAAAAGAGGAAATTGATGAAGAAGATGTCGGCATCCAGTATTCTAAATGATTTATTGAAGAAAATCCTTACAATAGAGAAAAAGAGGAAGGAGAGAATCTTTGAGGAGAAGCTTTTCCAAGTCTGAGGGCGAGGGCGGCTCTGCCATCTCAACACACATTACTTTCCCAGAAGATTTATTGATGCATGAAATACTCCCTCGTCTACCTGCCAAGCTAATCATTAGATTCAAATTGGTCTGCGGTTTTATGAATCTCAATGGTTCCATTAATGGTCTGTTCTACGAGGTCGGCACTTATCCCAAACACAATATGCTCATCTGCAACCCCATCACCAAACAAGTGGTTTCCATCCCCAACCCCAATTGCTATGTCGACTTTGCCTTAGCCGTGGATGATTGTGAGTTTGTCATCATTGCCATTATTGTTGTTGTGGAGACTCCTACTAGTGAAATTCCAAACCACCATGAATTTGAAGTGTACCCATCCAAGACTCGCGAGTGGAGGCATGTACCTAATGTAAAGATACACAGCCCCTTTAATAGAATTAAAATTTCAAAGGGGCGCAATCCGATTTATAATAAAGGGAAAGTTTATTGGTCTATGGTGAATTATATAATGTGGTTTGATGTTGAAGAAAATGTGGCAGGTGTGATTTCATGTCCCAATCAGGATAGTCGTCATGAATACTGGAACTGGTACATTGAAATTGGAGTTTGTAATGGTGGTGAGCTTAGCCACAGTATGATAACGCAAGAGTACAAGGCAAAAACTTGTAGAGGTAAGCTTGTGAAAGCAGTTACTCAAATCCGCTCCATCTATCCCCTTCCTTATCTAAACGGAGAGTCAGTATGGTTTTGGACAACTCTTGAAGTTTGCTAAGGAATATTGTGCAATTAGAAAATATGCACAAATCACTCATATAAAACATCGAAGATGTGTGTGACCCATCAGTGGCAGCAACAACAACAACAGAAGGACTAGCTTTAGAGGTAGACGTGGTCTTAAATGTGCCTTTGGAATGAGGACGTCGGGTTGGACAATTCGGCAAAATATGACCGCGCTCATGACAATAATGACATTCAACTATAGGACAATTAGCGAACAAATGGCCTATTCGTTTACAATTCTTACAATAAGGTGCGGTAGACTTCGACCATGATTGGGTGGTTGCGAATGCCACTTCTGATGAAGGGGTGGAATTGACCAAGCCAAGACGAGTTTCTTCAAACGCAATTTCTGTCACAGCTGCATCAAGAGAAGACAAAGGATCACGATGCAGGAGGTCGCTCGGACTGATTCATATTCAAGGCGAAGTGCTATGAGAACTTGAATAAGATGAAAATGGTCTTTGCTAATCTTGTTGAGAAATGTGCCATAGGTCAATCCGTTAACAGTCTTTATGAATACATTTTAGTTAATAAAATAGAGGATTTCATTTGCTGTTTATTATAATTGATTTGTATGTTTACATTATAATAAGATCCATGGGTATTTACAGAAATATCCTAAATGTCCCTAGTCGATTATTATACTGGGAACTATAATGAATTAAGACTAGTGTGAGTCTTGATTGATGATCATACGATGATCATACGTATAGGAATACGAATCAAGATCATGAGTACTTGTTAGGGAACAAAGTCTTTGGACCACCCGCTATGAGAACATCACATGGATTAAGTCATAGTTGTTTCTCATGATAGATATATTTTCAGTCCTCTGACTTGAGATTACCAGAGACTTCAACATTAGGAATACAGTGATTTGACGCAATCAAACGTTGTCTTTAACCAGACGATTATAAAGGTTGTGATTGGTTACTATGTGAATAATGTGGTGAAGTTGTGTAATCGAGATAGAATTTGTCCCTCTTATATAAAGAGAGATATCCAGTGAATCCCTCGATGTGTTAGACTGTTAAAAGGCCTAGTCTAAGTGAATTGATATTGATCAATGTCACTTAGATGTTTTCATTCTACCTAGAAATCGAGACTAGTACGATTGAACATGTTAGATGACAATTCCATGCCTTATGTTTGATCAAAAGGATATCGTGTGACAAAAGGATGTTATATACACTATTGATTAGGTTGTATCGATTTGATATTCGTACAACTTGGGTAGTCATAATGTCTTGCTAGAGGCCACTTATGACTTGTATACCAAAATGTATTTTGGTACACTGCCAACGTTGTATGAGCCTATTGGGTCGCACACTGAGAATGGTTTTGCGAGATTTTAAGATAGTTCAGAAAAATGAATTTTATATGATAAAATTCATGACAGAAACGTCCTTGTAGTGTATTACACTTATACTTCTTCAAGTAGGGGTATATGTGTAATTTACTTAACCGTCTATATACAAGGGTTGTATAAATAGACGTTTTGAGTTAGAATACAAGTACGCAAGATTTAAAAAGGGCTGAAACTCTATTTTAGTTTAAAGAAACGATTTAGGGTTTTTTGGTATGCTCTGGATTATTTTGGAGAGAAACAAAAAGGTTTGGTATTCTCTCAAAGCTAGCACTTCAAATCTCGGCCGCCATTCGTGTGTGGACTGCTGATAGAGGGCGTTCGTTATTGGCAGCGCCTTAGAGATCGATTAACCTTCAGGAAAGGTACACTGCGAGTGAGGTATGATTAAGTTTTCATAGTATAAACGTGTTTTAATGGAATCATATTCGGATCCTGTTGGGGTTTTTCTCAAAATAGTTTTGAAATCTCCGCTGTGCATGAATCCCAAAACCCAGCAAATCTCAGCTTGTTGAAACTGGTTCCAGATTGGCTAAATGAGTGCTAAGAAATCATTGATGGATTGACCAGCTTCTTGTTTCAAACTATTCAGAGTGGTGAACAATTGATAATATTGTGCCAAATCAGAAGTTTTGTATCTAACAGACAGAAAATCCCAAATTTCTTTGGTTGTTCCAAAATCAACAAATTGAATATGAATAGAAGGAGTAGATGTATTACAAAACCAGGTGATAATTTGATGATTCTTACTGTCCCAGACGTTAAGTCGGTCAAGAAATTTGGCTTGTGTTTCTGTGGTATCCTTTTTTTGTTTGGGGTTGTCTCTGGTTACGATTCGCCAAAGTTTTTGACCAATCAGAAAACTTTTTATTCGTTGAGACTAAAGTGTATAGTTTGAACCATCAAGAATCATGAAGATGGATTGTGACACTTCACTGTTTTCCATTGAAACAATACATGATAAGCAATGCTTGGGAAGATAGACGTTTTGGAATTTTTTTGCTTCAAAAAATATTAGACGTTTTCAAAATTCGAGAGAATTTTGTATCTCTTATACTTATTTTACTCCTTTTTTAACTCAAACATTTAATAATAATTAAACATTTGTTTTCTTTCATTGGATGAAATAAAGAATTAAATGTGGGTGAGAATGTAATTTAAACTTACAATTAATGCTTTCTTAATATGTGTGTTTTGAACAAAAAAATCTTATATTTTTAACCGAAGGGAGTTGCATTTTCATGCAGTTTAGTGGCCAACTATGCTAATGTTGGCTGGACTACATCTTCCAAAGATGGAGTTTTGTCTTAGAATCCTAACTAAGGTACTTTAAGTTTTCTATAGCATGAACTCTCTTTCGATCTCTTTTCTCTAATTGAACTGTGTGAAACTAGATTATCATGGCCAGTGTTCTTGAATCAACCTTTATTTTAGAAACACTCCACAATCCTAAACAGGGCCACACCCGGCCTAGACTTACGTAGGCCCCGAGCCAATCTCGCGAAGTCAACGCAAGCCTAGTAAGCCTTATCTACCATTTACCATTAATTAAGCAATTTAAATGAGAGTTATTCATATTAGTGAGTTATCAAAGTATAGCGGAAGCATTAAAATCTCAAACCAATATAAAACAACTCTAAAATACTAGTCAGGACAACCTAGAGTGTAGAGCCCCGCGTATGTATACCATCAACAAGTATAACAAGTCACAGGAGAGTAATATCAATATAAATGTCTCAAGATCTCTCACAAACCTACATCTCAATGAGTTCAAAATAAATATACATAATAACACAAAAGGTAACAAAACCTACGTCGATGCTAAAAGGAGACCCGCTTCGGTATCCTTAAAGTAGATTGCCTAATTGAAGAGTTTTTCCCTTGCTTAACTTCGGATCTGCACTCGGTCAAAAATAAGAATGATGAGCTCAGGTAAGTAACGTCAAACATGACATATATACAACATTTCAAAACAAAATCAGTCTATATTCATATCGATAGAAAGAAAGGTACAAGGAATGCATGAATAAACAAATATTGCAAATAAATCAGAGCAATCAAAATATGAGTGTCCCAGAAAGCAAAACAGATAGGCGCAAGTGGTCCTGACCAAACGGTCGTTAAGTCGAGGGAAACCCTACAAGACTCAGATTCTAGGACGTGGTCAACACCCAACAAGCCCTAAATCTAGCGAGCTAGTGAGACTTCCTGGTAATCCAACTAAGAACTCACTCCCTGCCTAAATAGTAATCAGTGTAGTGCATCCCGAGGTCGTGACTCTGGCATGTTACCTCAGATGACCACCTTCCAAGGACCACCATTGACTCACTTGCCCTCGGACAACTCAATTAGAATAGAAATCCAAAATGGGCTCAGAGCAATAATAAAATAATTTAAAGCTCAAGAAATAACTGTACAATTCCTCATTGGTTTACTTACCAGTATTTAAGGCAAATACACACCCATACGACCCGACTCGTCGCCTACGAATCCCCCCGTATCCGTCAATTACTAAAATCCCATGATAGTCATTTAATTGCAATTTTCATAAATTTTCTATAATTTCTCAATTTTCCATAATTTGTTTCATTCATGTAATTGGGCCAATCTCCTATGTATTGGGTCATATTCCGACCCATTTGGATACCCGAGAGATCCCCGAAGTTTTTTCAAGAATTTCTAAAAAATTGTGGAAGTGAACAGTGCCACGCCGTAGGTGGTGCCGTGGGGCTCAAGCCTTGACGTTGTCACCTAAAGCACGAGTCTGGGGTGCCCTCTACCACAGACGTCATGAGTGGTGCCGTGGAGAACAACTCTCCACGATGTCACTTAAAGCGTGACATTCCCAGGGCCTCTGCCATGGGTGTCGTGACCGACGTCGTGGAGCATTAGGCTCTGCATCATCCCTTGTAGTGTCCAATCCAAAACATGAATGCGGGATTTTTTGAAATCTCGACTGGTGTTGTTGCGTTTTGAGCCTATCCCAAATTCGTAAGGATGTCCGTACCAACCCAAACCATCGTGAAACCTTGTCAAAACGTCCACGAATCACCGATTCGAACAATTCGACCAAAAAATCCACCAAAAATTCACAAAAATCGATCAACTTCCGATTTCCACAAATCACCATAACAACAACCTTAATCATCAATCCAAGATCACAAATTCCACACTAAGAATCCAAGAAAAATCAAAATCCAATTCGGTGTATGATATCATCGCGATGAAAACATATAAAACAAGCGTCAAAATGACAAAAATTACGAAGTGAGTCGGGATCTCACCTTTATACGTGTAGTTGATCGATTCCCCAGCGTCAATCTACGACCAAAACCCACAAAACACTCGCCTTTCTATCCGATTTCATTGAGAAGGAGATAGGAAAGAAAATGAGATGAGAGAGAAAAGTTGATGAAGACCTTTAACGCGCGTCGAACGCGTCAAAGTATTTCCCGATTAATTCACTGGTCACTACAAGACTGCAGTAGCGGTAAGTTCGGGGTTGAAACATAAAGACCAAATAACTCAACTTAGGTTTCTAACATAAGAAAAGGAAAACGGGGGCAATAAGAGAATGTTTGAAAAGACTTGAAAGAAAAGATTCAATAGGAATGAAATCTAGACTTTCAGTATCACGAACTCTGTCATACAACTTGGGATATTTCGTCAATCGTTGGTCCATGAAAAGATATGAAACTCTATTATGATCTAGTGTAGCTATAAACCCGATGACGCACTCGGTTCCTCGCTTTTCTTAATCTTGATAGCCAAGGTATGACAGTTGACTATTTCTCTAACCAAATACACAACCGGATCGCTAATGCTCCTGATTTAATACGTTGATTGCATTAATTCGATTCGTGAAGGCACTTCAACTAGACAATCATATTGCTAGTGCTCCCGAATTAGCCTAGATCCCTAAGACATTTGACCAGTCCCGAAAGGGATTAACTAATCAGTATGACCAACTGTCACTAATTTGAGTTTACCGCACGAGGACGAACGTTTCGACTTAATGACTGAGGGTAATCAACCTAATATGCATGCGAAGATGCTTTCACAAACAAATAGATCTAACCCTATAATGAAAACAATGCCAAAGGAAATAAATCACAATAGAGAACCAAGAATAACTGAATTAGATAAACCTCATAACGAAATCCCAAGTTGTAGACTCATTCAATCCACCTCCAACTTAGAAGAAAGAGTTTAGTCGGACATTGTCAAGCCAAAACTAAGTTTCCTATGAGTTTTATTGTAAAACAGAAGATGTTCTGAAACAAAACCTAATTCCTATTTATGTGAAACCCCTAAGTGGGTTTCAACCTAAAAAGTTTGAAAAATAATTAATTCCCAAGTAACTATGTAGGATGCCACGACTCGCGCCGTGTTCACACTTTTGCTCTGCACCGTCATTGGCGATGTGGATTCTGCAATATGAATTTCATCATCTTTCCTTGCGATTATGAGGCACTTCGAGTCCGAGTTCTATGAAGCTCGTGAGAGATGAAAGTGTCTTGCTCGAAGTCTTCTTTCCAACAAAAGTTGTGGTAAGTCATTCCGGATTGGGATGGAGAAGTTATGTCTGTGCATTGAACTCAGTTTTGTTGGTCCCCAACTCACTTTTTCGTCACCGCACTCCAGTTCTTTTCCTTATTCACGTTCCAAGGGCCTAATTCCTGAAATTCACAAAACGATCATTAATCACCACAAAATTTGAGAATTAGAGTCCATAAACACCTTATATTCTATACTAACTAATGCCTAATTAGACAGTTATCAAATACCCCCAAACTTAGACTTTGCTTGTCCTGAGCAAAGGAGTGAATGAAAATACATGTGCTATAATACCTAAACTCTTAATACTATAATGACTAGTCCTATAATCCTATGTTCATCACCAAGTTAAGTGAAGTTCATTTTTTATCTAAATGCTACTAAATTAACCATCACCCAAAAGAAGTTCGAAGTTAAAATTTTTGTCTAGAAACGAAGTCCATACATTAGTGAAAATCACACTTTCAAGAACTAAACTCAATCCAGACAAAGGTCTTCAACTACTCAAGATTTTTCATGGTCACTACACTCAGGCACACAAGTTTAGGACTTCTTCAAAAATAGTGCATCAACACTCATAAGGTACTATATACGAGAAATACAATCTCACTCTCTACTAATGTAGACTTAACATACAAGAGAAAAACAATAAGACTTTCGCCCTTATTCGTTAATATATTCTATTTTTTTATCTCCAAATTTTTTTAGTATTACGGTCCCTGCTCCATTTCATGTGGAAACTATTTTTTTCACTTTTTTCCACTACAAGATCCCTTACTTTTTTTCCTATAGAATCTATGGGACTTTAAAAATTTTCAAGAAAACTCATGTTGACCCTTCTCACTTTCAATATGATTAAACATGTCATCCAATGTCCGTTTAGGTATTATTAGGCCTAATCATTCTCCAAAAGTGGTTAAGTCATGAATTTCTGCCTCAAGTGAGCTATATTCTCGTTCTAGCACCTTAGAAATCTAATTACTTACAAAATAGGACCGCCTGCCCTCTTTGGTATGTAGCACAAAGCCTAGACCTCATACTAACTCCCTAATATATAACATCACAAATGTCGGGCAACGCTTCAAATTGAGTGTATCTCCTATTATTCAAAAAGGTTCAAGTCTCAAAAGTAGCTTAAATGAACTCATCCACAATAAAAAAAACACTCAACAAAGTCTTTGGTGACTCTAAACTAGACTCAATGATGCAACTAAATGACTCTAAACATACATGGACTAATATAGTACTATCCTAAATAGTGTAATAAATGGCATGTCATAACAAGATGATAAATGATATGAAAAATGAAGTGAAAAAGAAAAACACCACCATACATAACCAATTATACCCATAGAACACACATAAAAACAAAAACTGTTATACCTAACATGCACAAATTCCATTCGTTCCAACAAAAATCCAATCCACAATACCTGAAAAACACCCCAAACTTACACCAAACCTTGTCCGCAAGGTTTAAAACAAGAATGAGAATAGGAAACCACAAAAGGAAGAGAAAAGAAGTGGAATAGAACATGGTATATATAGTGAAATATAAATGATAAGTAGTGAGATATGACATGCCTAGACAAAAATGAAAAACCTAACTCAAATTCCTTAAAATATAGTAGCATGACGAAACGAAAATGCTCTCACACCTAGAGAATCGCTAAACTGTAAGCATCATTACCTCCATCAGACTCGACAACAAAAACTAAATAGACTAAATGCAAAAACTTACCAAATTCCGATTAGTCTAACCGTAGACGATGAACTTTATTTTCATTTTTTGTTATAATTAAACTGAGTTTTGTCATAAAATAAAGTTTTTTTGGTATTTTGTTTTTATGTAATTGTTTATTATTATTATTATTAATTATTATTATTATTGTGCTTTTAATACATATTTTAAAATATATATATTAAAATATGTAGAGACAAATCATAGACGAAATGTGGGGGAATGTGGATTCTTAAAATTGAGATGGATCAGAGTCGAAATTTAACAAGCACGTGATGAAAATATGTACGCTAAATACACAATCCGTCTCTAATCCGAGGCCCATCTTCCCACCCAATTTGATTGAACCACCCAATTAGTTTTCAAAATCCTCTGAACCGACCCAATTTAAAGGATCTGTATTCATATTTTTCTCGTTTTATTTTTTTATTTTGAAATAACTGACGAAACATTTTATTAATATGAGGAGTTGAAGTCAAAGAGTACAAGTTGAGACAAAAAAAAGAAATGTGACTTATAGAGATGCCACATAGTATTTGACATGGTTCCATGAAGTCATCTGCCACTACCGGTCCACCCAAGGCTCTGCTTCATTTCCAGATCTGGGAACAACACTTTCTTGAGATTGGCATGGAGCAGAGCTTGAATGGAGTTATTCGCCACTACAATCCTTCCCTGATTGCAAGGAGCTCGGCCACTTCATGACGATTCCACCATGGTCGCGAATTACTCCACCAAGGCAAACAAAAGAGGATCCGGGCGCACTGGGCATCAACACTCAATTTTAGCTTCTGCACCTCCGGAGGGGACGCAGAGGAGGATGTCCTAATTTCATTAGGCTCTGAATTGACATATTGGGGAGTTGCATGAGGGGTAATCTCGTTTATTGACATATTCGAGATTTGCACAAGGGGTAATCTCGACCAGGGGAGCAAGAAATTTAATGTAATGAAATAAGAAAACAGAGTCAAACGAAGGAAAGATGGGAATGGAATGGAACAAGGAAACAAAGTCAAATGAAGGAAAGTCGATGGGTGAATGGAATGGAATAAGGAAACAGAGTCAAACGAAGGAAAGATGATGTGGGGAATGGAATGGAATAAGGAAACATATTCAAATAAAGGAAAGACGATGGTGGAATGGAATAGAATAATGGAATGGAATAAGGAAACAAAGTCAAATGAAGAAAAGATTGCTCTTTTTAAGGCAACCATTCATCAAACAATGAGCACTCTTGTTCGATTTCGGTATCTTGCATTTTCTTTTTTTCTTTCTTTTATTTCTTCAAAAAAAGAAAATGTTCAAGTTACTCTCCTTTCTCTTTTCATTGTTTTCAACATTCATGTCCACAATCAACAACACTATTCCGTTTGCAATGATGATAGTGATCTCTTTTCTCTTTTCATTGTTTTCAATATTCATGGCGACAATCAACGACACTATTCCAATGGCAAGGGCGAGGGTGGAGAAGGCCTTCAACTTCTCCAAGTTGAGAAAGGATGTCGAAACTGTGGATGAGAAAGGATTCTCTTCTTTAGAGACAGCTTTAGCCACACATAATGCTGATGAAGAATTGAATAATGAATCAATGGAGTATAGCAATAAAGAAAATGAAAATGAACAATTGAATAATGAATCAATGGAGTATAACAACAAAGAAAATGAAAATGCAGCAGCCTCAGAGGACAACAGGTATTCACTATGCTTTTAGCATGTATTTAGTTTTACAAGGTTACTGTATAGGTAACCATATAATACGTGGTAGAAACTGTTTACATATGTGCATGAAAAATGAGCCGACCAATGGAGGAGAGATCTGAGAGAAGAGCCTCGTCTCTCCGTCCATGTTTTTCTCTTTTCATAAATTATTCAAAAAACTTTCATATATTTCATATCTTTTGTGATTTGGGCGGAATTAATGGATGACAACTACTCAACGAAAGAAAGTTGGGCCATGGGTGTGGTACTGGTCTCCTCTACATTCCCTTTTTGGTTCATGTACTTTCTCTGTCACAATTTATTCCCTTTTTGGCTCAATAGATCTTATGGCCCCCATATAAATGTATCTAATTAATTATGCGGAGAAAAAAATTTTTGAATTGAATTTATAACTCTTATATGTTTTTTTGGTTTCAAAAAAAAAACTCTTCTATGTTTTTTAATTAATAAATTAGGAATTATTGAGTTAACTTAAGGAAGTCCACTTATTTAACAAATTAATATTACCCTCTATCTTAATTAAAAAAATAAAAAATATTTTTTTATTATAAAGTTACCCAAAGCACACCTTTTTGAGAGGTATTATGTCACAATTACAAACTCAAAGAAAGTAATTTAAAGCTTTTTTTTTTGAGATCCATGCATGGGTGTTCGTCAGAACATCCCGACCTCTTTTCGATTAAAGTTTAACTAGTCCCACGGGAGATGCTCGAGAACATATTTCCCAATACCCCAAAGTAGTCGAAGGTCGATATAATATAGTCGTTGCGACTTGAACTCAGGACCATTGTCTCAGTCAACGTTTTAAGCTTATTAGTTGCTACCACTACATTACACCGCTCGGAAGTGCCTTCGCCACTTAATTTCTTGCTTTTAATTTGAACATCAAAGAACTCTACTATGATGAGATCTACGAGAATATCCAAGCTCCAATGTTCTTTGATTTCACTTGTCCAGAACCGCCTCTCCTCGATGAGGATCGTTCCTGGTTCTGCGTTAGCATTGGTGAGTTTTAATTTGAACTGGAGTCGTTTATTTTTCATATTTTGATAGAAACGAAACTTTATTTTATTTTATTTTTTTTGGTAGGAAACGAGACTTTATTTATTATAGCCTAAGTATATACAAATTATACATTTGTACATGGGGAACCAGCCTGAAGCTAAAGGGGGGGCCAACTTAGTGAACAAAATTTTATTATAATGATAATATTTTTGAGTTCTCATCTTTTTTCTATTAAGTAACCATTTATTTTTTCCTCTCTCTATATCTAATATATATATTATTAAATAGCCAAACGATTGCAAAAGTTTAATCTAACATTTTCATAACAAAGCAACAATTTACAAATCTACACATTGGTAGGCAATAATAAAGTATTGTCAAGACTTCTACTTTTATTAATAACAGTGTGGATTGTAGCATTACAGAAAAATCGACAAATTAGATTTTGTACCGTGTCACTACTAATATCTATTTGGAGACAACATTAATTTACCCATTTGGGTTTTTTAGATTAGATACCCTTAGATAAAGAGTATAAAAAGTATATTACAAAGAATTCTTAAGCACAAAAAATGTCATAATTAAAAACATAGGTACAAAATTTTTGCTTTCTATAGTTTAGAAACTCAAATTGATACACTTTTTTTGCTATACATGCATTGTAATGTGGTATTTATCAGAACGGATAAGACATAAAATCTAAGTTTTTTAAAATAAGAAAACACAAGATTTTGATTAAAAAATAAGATAATTTTGACATGCATGGGAGGGGGACCGAATGAAGGTAGGACACATACAGAGTCACTTATTTTTGTAATTTCACGGTACGTTTGTCATTTTAGGATGCAATCAACAACATGAAGAAATAGACCATGATGCTCTTCTTGAAAGTTTCAGGCTCCGAGTAAGTTATTGACTTGTTTTCTCATTTTTTTCGAGCTTATTTGACGACTCATTCCTTCGATAACCTTGAATTGGTAACAATAAATAGGTCTTAGAAGTTAGGAGGCCAAATTTACTTCTTCCAAAGGCGCAAAGTATTGCCAATTCCAAAGCCAATGTACCAACAATTTCAAAGCCTTTCAGACTGAGAACTGATGTAAGAAGAATTCTTAATTATAATTAATTACTATCATTGATTGCGATTTCCACGATAAACTTTCGAGTTTGTTTTTGCCCTTTTTTATTATAAGAATGTTGTGGTGTTGTCTAAGTATAATAAACTTGCACCAATAGGAAAGAGCAAAAGCAAACCTTGAGAAAGAAATTGGGAAATTAAAGACAAGGCATGTGAAAGAGGTACATGTACCACTCGTACACTACAGTAACACGAGGCTTTATATTTCATGCATTTTAGAATTAGACTTGAAAGAGTTATGGCTTTTGTTGCATTAAAATCATAGGTATGTTTATAAATTTATCAAAATATTGCTAGATGATATATATCATCAAAGCATGATGTTTGATTATGAACAACATCTAATTATTTTCGAATGTGTTGCAGGCGACCAAAGTATTCGATAAAACGTTAAAAGGCAGTTGTACTTCAGCTTTTCATGATATGAAGTATAAGAAACTAATGCCAACTATTCCAAAGCCTTTCAGACTGAGAATTGATGTAAGAAGAATTCTCAATTGCAATTAATTACTATCGTATTACAATTTCCACGATAAACTTTTGAGTTTTTTTTGTTCTTATTTTATTATAAGAATGTTGTGAGTGTTGTCTAAGTATAATAAACTTGCACCAATAGGAAAGAGCAGCTCTTAGGGAAGCAAACCTTGAGAAAAAACATGGAATTGCACCGTTGAAGGAAATTGGGAAATCAGAGAAAGGCATGTGAAAGAGGTACATTTACTAATAATGCACTACAATAACCTGAGGCTTTATATTTCGTGCATTTTAGAATTGGACTTGAAACAGTTATGGTTTTTGTTGCATTATTCGGATGAGGTTTTTATCTGATTTACAGAGTAAGAATATATTGCCTAAAGACACCTAATGTCTCTCCAGATGAAGGTGCGTTATTCAAAAGTCATGACTCCAAATGACGGTGCTCATAAAGTGTTAGAGAGACACCCTTCGTTAAAGAAGAAAAAGAAGAAGCCATTAATTCTTTTAATTAATGGCAGGCCTGTTCTCTAAGAAGAGAGAGCATAATCGACAAGATCATAGCATGCTAAATGGCCAGCTCTCTCTAAACACCGAAAAACAATATTTTGAATGCCAATAATCGCTTCCAAGGTTCTAGTCACCAGTTGATGTCCTAACTTGTGAATTGGATGGGATCATTAATCTTGACAGAACCTATTATGTTAGGAAACTGATTGTGTATATTAGTTAGTTCCATGTATATTGTTTTGTACCACTCTATAAATAAGAGCAACCCATTGTATCCAATTTGTCCTGTTTTACCCTAATCTATACAATTTCGTATTACTTTCACATATTAACAATGGTAGCTAGCCAGCGTCGCCATCTAATGCTTTATTTCTTTGATTTATTTTCCCTCCCCACTGTCGATCAAAGTGCTATTCAGATACTACCTAAGTTTTTGCAGATTGAATTATCTTTATAGAAAAGTGATCATGTACTAAGTTTCTGTTTTTAATAAGTGCATTGCTGTATTGTTTTGTGGAAGTTCAAATTGTGAAGGCCTCACTCTTACTATTTCAAATTGATTATGTATTGTTGTCTTCTCTTGTTAGAGTTAACCATTAGTGCGATAGTTAGATATTATTATGTGTTAGAAAACTAAATAATTGGAGAAATCTTACTTCTCCACTAATTGTGTAACGTCTCCACTGATTGTGTAACGTTACACAATTAGTGGAGAAGTAAGATTTCTCTAATTATTTAGTTTCCTAACACAATAATATCTAACTATCGTACTAATGGTTAACTCTAACATGTCTTCTTCTTCTCCTACTGCTATCAACTTACGTTCATAGCTTTCCTCACATAAGAGAATGAAAATCACACAACCAACTAGCTAGATGTTATCTGAAAATATTTTACTGCTCATCGATCGATCTTTTATTTACATTAGACTCTGTATACATGATATGGAGTTCGGTGCCATTGTTTCATATGTTTACTTATTCATTATAAACCAGCATGTTCATTAAACCTAGTTCAAATGCAGAAACTCAATTGAGAAGTGTTCTTTGTTTAATGACAATGTCAGTCATTAAACTAAGGCAACATATATATCTAGTTTATTCTAGTATTCGCTATACAATCATTTAGGAAATGCTCAACTTCTACATGCAGGGTTTTGAATTTCAGAACATGGCCTTATATTAAGTGGAGCAATCGCAATAATTTAAGACATGGGTACACTTTTCGATCAAACAATTAGAGATCACGTAATATAAGGCCATATTCTGAAATTCAAAACAATATCACGTAATTTAAGTGGAACACAAAACAATATCGGTCATTCACTATGAGCAAGGTTTGCAAGATCGATCCTGATCCTACTTTTCGATCAAACAATTAGAGATCACGTAATTTGGTCCTAGTGTGAACCTTCCAAACGCTAGGATCATATTTGGCTCCTACATATATAGGATATCGATCTTAACAACCATGATGATGGACCTGTCTCAAAACCTTCATGTAAAACTAGAGGTACAAAATTCGAGATCTAGGCCAATTAAGTGGTTTTTCCTAAAGGAATCTTCACCTGCTAGCTAACAAGGAAACATCGACACACAGTTTGTTATTTCTTAAACACAATCTCAACAAACATGCTCAACTCCAAGACCTAGAAGAGAAGTTGCGAAAGAACGTTTCGAATCGCTTTCCCAACCACACATTAATCTATACCAGATGAATTAACAAACAAAAGGGTCTAGCTAGCAGGGCCGGTTTTGCATGGGGCCCTGGTGGGCAACCGCCCCAGGCCCCCAAAGTGAGCAAGGCCCCCATTTGGCACTAAAGTAGGGGTATTTTTGTAATTTCATATTTTTATTTATTTAATTATAGATTATTAAAGGTACAATATGTTGAAACTTCCAAAAAAAAAATCTGCGACTTCGGCAACTCTACGACTTCTCAACTCCCCTTCCATTCGACACGTAACCTATTCAGCTATTCTCTCTTCCCCGTCAAATCAAGCAAAAAGTCTTTTCTTCTTCTTCTTCGCTAGATCTCTCAAGTCTCACATTTATGCTAGATCTCTCTTTACAGCAAACTTGAAAAAAAACATCTCTCACACAAGATCTCTCCTCAATCCTCATCATCGTCAAACTGAGGACAAAGTTTAAAGAGTCCTATAGAATATCTTTCAGTAACATCTCTCACAGTCTTACATCATTGGTTGTTCAATGATCTTCAATTGAGCACTCCTCTGCAGCATCATCTCTCACTCTTTGGTATATTTCTTCTTTTTGGGTTACAAACTCTTTTAGTATACTTTTAAGTTACTACTATTACTTTTTTTAGTATAATTACAGTTCTTATTGTTACTTGTTTATACCTAAAAATAATTGATTTTTGGTGGCGGTGAAGTACTCATCAATAGACCTTCAAGTCTTTTAGATCAATTTTTTTTTAAGGTTTAGATTTCTTAGCGCTTAGAAATTTTTTTATTAGTGTAAGATACGCGATGCATAGAAAATATGCTTCGGTTTTGATAAACTTAAGAAAAAAAAGAAACAAGATGAGTTAGCCGAATCTTTACAATAAAGAGTAATTAGTCTTGAACTTGTTCGATTTTATTTTTGATGCTAGTGCTTGTTTTTTTTTTTTTTGGCACATCTTTTTTTTATCTCAGTATAAGCATCATTTTTATTTATACATTATTTTTTCATTTTTGTCACGTTATGCGACTAGACTAAATTGGTTAAAAGTATCATTATCTTTCACAACGTTTAAGTGATATACATCATCAAATTTATAGTTTAAGAGTGACAAGGATACAAATCAATTAATATAGAAAAGTTATGATACAATAACGAATTCTAAAAAGTTATAATACAATAAAAAAAAAGTTGTGAAAGGTTATGATACTTTTAACTAATTTTGACTTGTTACAAAACCCTTTTTTAACTCTACCAGTGATAAGTGTTTTACTTTTCATTGTCGGTCCCAAGTCCGAAGAGAGGAGGAGGGAAAAGGCTAATTTCAAAATTGTTGATTTTAAGTTCATTGCATGCTATTCATATATAACTCACTTAATCTTTAATTTAATTTTTTTAAATATATTTTTTTTTATATAGAAGGCCCCATTTTTAATGTTCGCCCCAGGCCTCCAAAATGACAGGGCCGGCCCTGCTAGCTAGGGAGATTTAGTTGAAACTGAAGGATCATAGAAGATATGGCCTGGCCTAAGAAGGCATGTGTGAGTTGAAAGCCAATTGTATTCACATGTGACCATGTGACAATCTCATTCAAGACAAAAGGCTAAAAAGGGTCGCCTCCCCCAACTGGCACTAGTGCTCTTTGCTGGACCTTCTTTAACAAAACAACTACATACATTTCTTACTCTAGTACTCCTATATATAGTTTATAATTCCACCCCTCATGTGCTAGAGTACTTGGCCCCTATATATCCTTTTTATGTTCATTGATCACTAAGGAGGAAACACACAAGAAATTAGTTCCAATAGAGGATTAACAAATTTGTTATCAAGGTCCAAGTTGTTGACTAACAATCTATTGCTGGTTGAAAGGTCCCACTTTGAATGATAAATTGGTTAAACGCCTCATTATGATTAGATGCTCCTGCATCAATCTAATAAACCAAAAAGCGATCAATGATAAGATTACACTCTTGTATCATAAGCACTCACTAAAATGATATATTTTAACCATTGATTTCTTTAATTAATTGTATAACCAATCTATTGAAATCCTTAATTATATTTTAATCTAATTAACCACCTTATAATTAATTATGTAATGGTGATGAAACATTAGTTACAGCAATTAAGATCTCATATTTCAAACTTGGTATAATCATCATCTTATTCGTTGATGGGGCCCCTGGTCTCGCAGAATCAATCCCTCTTTTTTTTTTTTTGGCTGGGGACTCAAACGACTAGAGAATAGAAACCAAGATAAGACAGTTTTCATGAACTTTCGGCCAAAAAGGAGGCACAATATAAGCAGAAGAGAAGAATAAATTGCTTAAGAGAAGACTAGTGTGAGAGAGAGCAGAAATGGATTTCCAAGACGAAGAACTGCCGCGTCGAGCACTGAGAGCAGGAAGAAGATCAAACTTGAAGAGCTCGCTTTGCATTCCTCGCTTGGGAGGCAAGAACACAAGCAACACCAACACCAACAGCAATGGGGCCAACAACAGTAGTAACAACAATTGGTTATCACCAATGTCACTGTTGGAGCGCTTTAGAGAAGCAGTTTTTCGCTTAATCATGCTAAGTGCTTTCTCGAAAGTCACTCACCACGACGACCAGTCCTTCACCGGAAGCAGTACTCATCTGCATCATCAACAACAACAAAGGCCTAATAACTACTACTACAAGTATCCACCAGACCAGCACCACAGCCAAGATGTTGCAGATTGTATAGAGTTCATCAAGAAAAAATCGGCTTCCTCGAACAACAACAACGATGATGAAACTAGCAATTCCAGGGACAGTAATAGCTCTACTTCTACAGATCTTCATGAAGATCAACATGTCCACAGCATTGAAGAAGCTGTTTCAGCTTGGCCAGTAATGTGATTCATCTAATTATTATTAGTTAAATGAATGGATCGGTTTATATTTAATTTCTAGTACTAGGGAAGAATTTTATACACTTCACTTTGGGTGGTTTTTTACATAGACATCTATAGATGAAGTAATTTTGTAAAGTTTGTTTACAATGTTATCTGTGTGTGTGATTCTCACTGTTATGAACCTCCAATGTAACGACCTAAAAATTCAAAACACCCAACCCGGGGGTAATTTGGTAATCTATCATGTTGATTTGTTGTGGTGTGCTTAAATGGTGTGTAAATTTTAATTATAATCTAAGGTTATCAAATTTAAAACTACAGTTAGAGTCACTGACTTGATCAAGTGTGGAAATGAATACAATCTATGTCTAGGGGCACTTTGGTAATTTTGTAAGAAATCTTACACTAATATACACCACTATATAAGTCTTGTTATCAAACCTTAACCACCGTTTGTTATCCTACACAAAATTTGAAAGAGAGAAGTGAGGAGGGTGGAGAGAGAAACCTAGCTAGGAAATGGTGGGTTGATGGTGGTGAAGGAAAAGCAAGTGAACCTTCAACAAGGTGACCACACTTCCCTCTCCCTTTTCTCTTCATCTCTTGTTCTATACGAAATTTGGACCGAGCCGGCGATTTCAGCGCGCCGAAGAACCTTACAAGAAGGCGGCGACGTAGGAGAGGGGACGACGGTATCACCGCTGCCGTCGTCGCTGGACGGAGGAGGGCGGCGACAATCTTGTCGCAGCTATTGCCCCGTGGTGGGGTCGCCACTAGGCGGTCCTCCTCCTCCATCTAAGGTCTTGGCCAAGGAGAAGGCCACCACTCTTGCCTCTACGGAGGCCGGCCAGAGGCTGCGACCCTCTAGCAAGTCCCCGGAGGGTGGTGGTGGTCGGGGACGAGGAGGGGAACGCGAGCTTCCCCCTACCAGGTTGACTGGTCAAGGGTTAGTTGACCCTGAACCAGTTAACCAGGGTCTAGCCCTACACATTGATTTAAGAAGCTAGAATATCCTAGCCCCTCATGCGCACCCGATAGCAGGTCTACCCTCGACACACTACATGGGACTTCGACGAAGGTCCAGGACGACACGAAACTTACGAAACCCGCAGGACCCACACTAGTGGGCCCCAAAGACTAGTAAATTGAATAACTTTGAATTAGAAATTGATATTGACGTGGAACCTCATATGAATTGTCTAGTTTCGCGCGAAGGTTCACATCGAGCCCCTGGTGCGAGAGGATCGAAATTAGGATTCGCAACGAGTCCAGATAAGTGGGAAGTTTACTCAATTATCAAATATGACATGATTACTAGTTATGTATAGGATTCTCGATTTGAATTAAAGACTTAGGATTTATGGGTTGCGTCATGGTATTGGCTCGACCTTACGTATCTATGGAATGTGAATGCACTATTTTTTCCCATCTATATTATTCATGGCCCCAAGATGTTTGTGGAGTTCCACCGAGGGCCTAATTAGCAAGTAAATCTATATGAATGCCCAATGATGTTTGTAGTACCACCGAGGGTCGTTAACGCCCCAGGATGTTTGTGGAGATTGCCACTGAGGGTTTTACTTGACTAATTGAATTCATAAGTGTGTTACGTAGGGACATGAGGTAGAATTCCTTCTCTTGTACTCTTGAGATATAGGGACGTACATCGGTGATGGCTTGGACGAATCTACTGTTGATTTGATGGGACGAATGAGATGGCACTTAAGGCTTGTGTGCCAGCCAGTAGCTTCCATCACCTTAAAAGTAGGAGAATCGGTCATTGGATTCTTGTCAATATCTAGTATGCATTGAATGGAACAACGACTTATACATATTACTATATTTTATAGTATATACTCTAGCAAAACCCCCTCCTTTGCATGAAAGTTTGGATCTATGTAAAGATTTGTCAATCTCTTTCTTGCCATAGATAAATAATCATGATATATACCTTGCATGCTATTGATGGAGAATTATGCTATATATTGTTGAATTTTGGAATAAGCTTTCAATGCTATACATGGTTATTGTTACAACTTGATGGTTTATGAATATGTCTTATATGCTATGAAAGGATGGATTCCTATTTACTTGTGACTTACAAATCTTATGTCCATATTAGTACTTGATGGTTCGTTTTATGCTTATCTCTTATGAAATATTGCTACAATGCTACTATTCAATGAATCCTTATTTGCTTTCAAATACATGCTAGACTTTGCATGTTTATTAGGTATTACTTGCATATTTGATGGTTGAGGGGGTTTTCTGCATTACTGAGCTCTGTTGGTTCTTTTAGCTCACCCCACTTACATATCAGGTATCCACGACAACGCTAGGTCGAGACAAGGGAAAAATGAGCTTGAAGTTTCCTCTTGATGTGAGCCTTTGTTGATATATATTATGTATATTCAATTTTGAAACTGCTCAACTTGGGTTAAAATTAAAAATAGGTCTTTGAGTAACTTGAATCCTAGTAACCTTTAATTAATCCACTTGGAAGTTTTAATATACCTTGTTTATTTTAAATGAATATGAACTCATGTATAGTTTCACTAATGTTATTATGAATTTAAATTTATTGGCTTAAGGATATCTTTTTATATATATTCCGCAATTATTATTCTTTGTTTAGCTAATGTGTATTCCACATATTTATTGTTTAGGCGTGCCAAACCGTTATTTTAGCCTGATTTAGGTATTGGGCTAAAGTGATAGTCTGGGCCGAGCAACCTAACCCTAGGTCAGGTACGGATCGTCACATCCAATGCCTTAGTTTCTTCTGTAAGCAATGAAATAAAGAAAAAGTTGTATGTAGCATTTGAGAAGGGCGAATTTATATAGTGATTTGATCTCTAGGAAATGAAATTAAATTTGAGTTTTTGGTTCTATTTTGAACTGTATCTTTGAAAAGCACTTTTTTTTTCTTTTTTTTTTTTGGCCTGATAGGCAAATATATCATAACATTTCAAGATTTTTGCAAAGAGTCGCGCTAAGGGCACCCCGTAATCTCTCAGGGCACCCCGCCATTTTTAATTAAAACTGGTTATATAACCAATTGACAAAAATTGCCCTCATTCAACCCAACAATTTACATGCTCATTCAAATGTCCTCTCAGGGCACTCCACTTTTGAAAACTCAATTTTTTTTTACAAATTCAAGTCAATCAGTCACGGACCGGATATCGTGTGACAGCCCCTATCTTTGATTAGAGAACGTCCAGCCTGAAACCCTAATTAAGCCCCGGTAAACTAGATCGGACCTAATTAGAGCCAGCAGCCTTATCAAAACTCCCTGACAATACCTGTATATCTTTATATTCATTAACAAAATAAAATAAACGAAAACCAACGCAGCGGAAAATTTAAAACTTTTCGATAAATCACAAGATATACAATACCGGCATGAACATCGATATTGAGCTCTTATTCCCACCCATTTTATTACAAATCATAACGCAATACAATATATATATATATAACAGAAAACTCACTGCACTGTAGAGAAGATACTAAACTCCTGGTCCTCTCCTTTCCTGAGTTCCAAGTCCTAGCGTACATTCATACCTGAAAATATTAAGGTGGGTGAGCTCCTACATGCGCAGTAAGTGACTCTCATACCAACCATCAACTATCAATTAATATCAAGGCAATGTATAACAATATGAATCAAATGCATATCTACAGGAGCATATGAATCAATATAAACAATATATATAACATATGCAAGTTCCTTGGTTTATTGCAATATACTCGTGATTTGTATTTCACATATTCGTATTTGTATTGAGTCGCCCCCTCACATATCCAAGAACCAATCACTGGGCATCTAACCAGTTCTTGTCAATGTGCCGCTAACTCATAAAACACTGAGTCGCACTTACTCATCATCACTAAACCAATCACTGCTCATATGATTAGTTTATGACTAATGAGCTGCTAAACTCAACTGGAAATCATTGATCGGGATAATTTTCAAGTCACTGGGTGCGGTGATGGTTAGCAACTCCACCACTGTTCCAAACCTCAGGCCGATCCGTCCCGTCAAACCTCTTTCCGAATCCATTTTTATTTCAAAATATTTTTGTAAAACCAAATTCAAATCACGGTACATTGCCCCATTCCCTGTCCAATACGCTACATGCTCTAGTAATACTATTTTACATTGCATAATTAATAAAAGCTACGAGTCCCACTTACCTGTCCTGAGCTTTCTATGTTTTACCGACTTGTACGACTCTCCAAAGTCCTCAATCCTTTCCACATCGGCTCATTACCTAAAATAAACCATTTCTTATCAATTTAAATCTAAACTAGTTTCATTCGAATCCAGAATCTCGGGATCTAGTTTCTAACATATTTTGACCATTTCACGCTTTTCGAGGTAAAAACTCGATGTAAAGTCTCATCCGACTTTCGAATTTCTCATTTTCCATAGAAATCCCTCAATTTCTATTTGTTTGGTCAAAATACTATTTTTCCATATTTTTTCCTATTTTTCTGGATTTTCTTTTCCATTTTCTCTCTTTTCTTTCTTTTTTTCTTTCATTTGATTGCCTTTTTGCCCTGAACCGGGCCTGAACCGGGTTCGGCTCAACCGAGCCGAACCGGCCCGGTTCAGGGTCGTCTTCAACCTCCAACAGCTCTGTTTTTTTTTTCTTTTTTCTTTTTTTTTCTTTTCGATTGGGGTTGGCTTCCAAACCCAACCCCAATCATTCTCAACATTTAACAGCAGGGAGGGTTGAGAGACAACCCGCCCTACCTTGATTCCTGGTTCGGTTTCAACTCTCGGCCATGGCTCCGCCATGGCCGAGCTCATCACTACACCATACACAACAACAACCTACAACATCATTAAACTCACCTCGAGCTTCCCTCGACTCCACGACCACGCGAGCCAGTGATCTCGCCTCCGCGTCCCGGCTCTCTCCTTCCTCTTCCTCACTGTTCGATCTCTCTGTTCTCTTTCTTCTTCGATTTTAAAGAAGAAATGAGGCGGTTAAGGTGGGGAAATGACCAAAATACCCTTGAGCTTATCTCATTTCTTTCTTTACTCCATTACCCTTTATGGTAATTTTACATTTTTCCAATATATTGTATATATTTATATATATACTGATTTATATATAAATATATATATTTATCGATATCTTGCGTCTAAAATTTCGGTTGGCACACCAACGAGAATTCTCGGGCGCGTACACC
The DNA here is from genome assembly GCA_039657345.1 of Stephania japonica. Classification (NCBI taxonomy): domain Eukaryota; kingdom Viridiplantae; phylum Streptophyta; class Magnoliopsida; order Ranunculales; family Menispermaceae; genus Stephania; species Stephania japonica. Next base: position 69,338,738 of record CM077557.1, read on the forward strand.
ACTGTACGTCCTACGTGTGTCTCTCGTGACCCCACGTATCACTCTGCGCCTGACAAATTATCATTATTTTATTATTTTCCATTTAATATATATTTATATATATCCATAATATATATAACTATATATTTATGCCTATAATTACGCCTATAATTACGTAATTTCCACCGCCGAGCACACTCGAGCGTCAACGCTATCTCGCGTCTCATGTGTGTCCACGTGACCCACACATGGTATTAGGCATTTCCTCGTTAGTCCAATTATTCACGTATATGTACTAATACACACCAAACAAACGCAGTACATCACACAATCCCACACACACGTTGATCATGACAAATCGGGCTTAACCATGAGCCTAACTCGGATTAATTACCATTCTGATTAACACTAATCACCTGCTTAAAGTAATGGGTCGTTACAATCTCCCCAATTTAGCAACAATTTCGTCCTCTAAATTAGGGCAACGTACAAGTTACCAATGATCTCGAACAGTAATGGAGTTCACTATTCCATTATATTTCCTATTCTTTAGCTTTCCCATTCCTTGCTTGTCTAGTATATGTGGTTGCACCACCCTATCACTAGCGCAAAGCTTATCTCAACTTTACTTTGAAGAATATACGTAACTAAATTGTCGTTTCATTCTTCTCTTTCAGTTTAATGAAATGTGAATAACACTATTCCATTAATTTCACTTAATCCGAATCTCTATAGGTGAGATTCTCAAAAGATCTCATATATCTTTTGATACATCTAAGACCTATGATATTTGTCACGTTTTCTCTTTTCTTAAGGATTATTGTAGCTCAAGCATTGATGAATCTGCTAAGGATCAACAATATCATGTCTCCTACCTCCGTCCATCTCATAACTGAACGGCAAGGTCGACAATAATCATGTCTCCTACCTCTGTCCACCACAAATGAACAGCAAGGTCAACATATTTATACATCACATTTCCTACCTCTGTCCACCACAAATGAACAGCAAGGTCAACATATTTATACATCACATTTCCTACCTCTGTCCACCACAAATGAACAGCAAGGTCAACATATGTGTGTCTCCTACCTCCATTCCACCCATCGGTGAATGGCAAGGCCAATCGCACCACATTATCATAATTTTTCTTTCGATATTCGCTTGAAACTTATAGATTTCATCAATCTATACACTACAACTTTATCCTTATATTATTTGTTTCCTTTATATTATAGTTATATCTTACCTAGTCTGCTCTATTTTCTCTGTGTAGTTCTTTATTACTTCATTCATTCTATTACAGTGTTTCCCCTTCTTATATCTCACCCCTATGGTAGTATAAGAAGGAACATACTTCATTCTGTAACCCCTCAGTTACTAAGATCATTAAAGAACTCACACAGATAAATTGCTTCTTTCAGTGACTATTATGATGAGACACAAGCTCAATCATATTCATTGAATTAAAATTAGTAACACAATCTCTTCGTCAACACGAAGGAAAATATTGTATCGAGATTGAGACTGGTTTTCAGTTTTATATCAATAACTTCTTCCCTTAGTGGAAGCAAGTCTCGGATCCCTATCCAAAACATTTTTAATTTTTAATATCATACCATCTCACATCTCGTATACAACTATTTTGTTTAATCCTTTCGAACATAACATATGTTCTCACTGACAAGAATCTTGCAGACTAGATTCCCTCATCAACTATAATTCATTGTGTTGATGTTTATTTCACATTACAAAATCTACAATCATTTTTCTTTTCTCTTATCAGGTATAGACAAGAATCTAACTTTTCATGTTTCATTACTCAACATCACATACTGATCATATCTCATATCTCTTCATAATCTCCTTATATATCCTCATCTAAACCTATTTATAACTCGTTCATATACCCAAATATAGTATAGCATTACATATATCAATCATATAAAGAGATTCCTAAGATATTCAGAATCATTCTTGTCTAACCTTCCTCATGAATCAAATTTTCATTTCAGAGTTTAATACGTCCAGCACAATTTCTATTAAAACATCTAATATGGACACTACTCATTCATAATCAATCTCTAACACATTAAGTAGTTCCAATTAGATTTCTTAATCAATTCTATCACCCATTAATTTATTCATTTACTGAGTTCAGTCTCATTCTGAACTCCAAAGAAATGACTAGTAATTATCAATTTCAACCCCTCAATTGATGATATGTCTGCGCAGGACTTCACTCATTCATCAATTATTATCTATCCCACTAATGAGATAATATTGAGAAGTTCCTATTATAATTACCCCTCATGCCTCTTTCTTTCATTCAAGTATTAATCACCGTCAATCACTTTGTGTGAGTAATTTCTCAGAGTGATTGAAACCTAAAATAGTTAATAGCTTTAATCGAAAAGTAGACAACTAAGTAATTCCTAAGTACTAAAAACATATGGCAAACTCCATTTTCAGGCTACATTTTCCTGCTCTCAGGACAAAGACATAATTCATTTTCTTAGGCTACTAGCCTTACTTCTCAGTTTCGATCTGCTTTATTGAACTCCTTTTTCTATTAACTCAAATATAACTGAGTTACAATTTCATTATTCTTTTCAATTTAGTGAGTGTGGTTACACCACCACTCCACTATTTCCTTTTTGACACCAGCATTTCAGTGCACGTGAGTACACCACTCTCACACTGTTTATTTTCACCCAATTATTTTAATGCGTGCGGCTTCACCACATCATCACTATTTTCGTCTTTTGAAACTTCCCCCAATTCACATTCCACCAGTTTCACTGGTTCTCAAAGTTTTTCTCATCTAACACTTAGTGATTCCTCTAAGATCTTTCAGTCTTAGGAATAACTAAATAACATTCATACCCTTCAAACCCTTGTACATGATACAATTGTACTTCAAAACTCCTTCATGAATGAATGAATTTGCACATTCGATCCAATCAACTGAATTTATACTAATACTGGGATCATCATCCCTATCTTATCATATTCTAGTCTTTCTTTTAAGACTTATTCTTGCAATTCATTTCATCCATCATTTGAAATATATATTCTCAGTTCTTCATTATCAGTTGATGTCTTACAATAGTTTGGTATTCTTACTAATACCATTGTTTCTTATCAGTTCCTCTAAACGATATTCAATGTATTCACTATCATCCCTTGCTTCATTGTATCAATAGACAACTACTTGGATAAAATATTAAAATACACCACTGACCTTTCTCTAATCCAAGTAAAATCAAGCAACCATTGTAGTAAAACTACATTTCAATTTCCTTAAGCTTCAAGAAATCCTTTGTATCATGCACAACTCATCCTCATTCCATTATAAAGTTATTCCATTCTTAGATTAATTGATCATACAATACAACTATATTACAACTCTATATACGTTGTTTGTATGCTTCAATCATTCCATGTTCCATCACTTTTCCATTATTTGTGTTGAATATAAGACAATTCTCAAATTGTCTTAACCTTAGTCAATTCCTTTGACTCATAACTTTAAAATTCAACACATATCTTAAGATTTATAGGTGAAACTTATCCGTTGCACCTACAACTTTTGGTATATACCAACCTATTATCAGAGTTTCACATAACTCTGTAACAGTACTTTGTGCATTTGGTACAGTTTCAACTATTTTCATATTCGTCATCATTGTCAACTTAATGATGATCTTATCTCAATAGAGTTTAACAACTCTACATCTTCATTCATAAACATAGCGTGAGCTCTAATGAATTTCTATGGTTTACACCATAATCTTCCACCTTATCAAGCCATCGCTTGATCATATACACTTAAATTCTTATCTTTACTTTATGATAATCAAATCTCAATCACTATTGAGAACTATTGGTTTCATTTGATTTACACCCTTGAGTTGTCAATCCTGGAAATCACTATTCCTTGGAATTCACTTCACGTTAATTTGTCACTCCACTTGAGTTCTCAAACTCATACAATTTTTATAATACCTCAAAGTACGATATAATTAATCATTGGTTTGGTATCAACCAGCTAAATACTTTGATGGATTTCTTCTTTGGGATAATCGTTCAAGCCTTTCCAATATACCCATTACTTGTTTTTCCCTTTACTGACCTATTATCAGTTTACTCAACCCAAACCATTTAAATTTTGATTGATTAACTGAATTTCTATAAATTCACACTCACAAAATTTATAAATTTCAACATCTTTCATTATAGATCGCAGTCAATACCAACCTCTTGATATACTGCTTACCTATTCATTTCCAGTATTGTACATCATTCTCTGGATTCTCAATCCTCAACTTTATTGACAACTCATTCTCCCCAATTTAGACTGTACTAGTCTAAACATCAAATTTAAAACACCTCATGGCTCACTGCTATGTTTTTCTCGATTACCTGAACAGTACACCTCTTATCTACATCAGATGTCTCTGATGACGAGAGTGTCATGTCTATGTATCTTTATGTATTAATGCCTCAAAAGATTCTTAAATACTTTGATGTTAAGCCTCTAACTTTGACCCTTCCAATCCTTCAGCGTATATATTTACAACTTACTCTTCACTTTATTCTCAATTTACCATTTCGTTACAAATGATTCTACTTCATCAAACAAGATAGAGTTGATCAAGAACACAATTTTTTCTCAAATCCTTACATCCAATATTGATCTACCCATCCATTTAGTAAACTCACGTCTCATTTCTTTATGTATGGTTATACCATATTATCATTCATTTCTCTTATTGCTCTATTAGTGAGTGTGATTACCCACAATAACACTAATAAGCCCTTGTTATTTTGTCTTCAGTATATGCAACTATATCTCAACTATAATGGAAAGCTTCCTTATTATCATACTATTAGTGCGTGTAGTTACATCGCAACAACACTAATAAACCTCTTTCTTACATAACTTTCAGTATGTGTGGCTACCCCACAACCATACAGACAAATTTCTTCTCCTTATTTCAATATGGATCCTCATCCTATATAAAATTTTATACTTCATATTCATTCATGAAGTATGAATAATATAGTGATTAACTAACCTCAACCAGGTTCTCATAACCATTTACCACCAATCTTTCCCATTGAATAACTTTTCATCTCACTGAACTAGTTTTAACACTAGTATATTTTCTACTCAAAGTGACTCATCACCTTTGAGTTTCGTTGTCAATCATTTCATATTCCATTTACCTTGTATGGTTTTTTCATCTGACCTATGTCTCTGAGTCTCGAGTCCATTATTCCTTCAACACTGACTATTTCTCATCAGACAATATCAGTGAGAATCATGACCCTTAGAGACTACTCAATAAAAGAGTTATTCATAACTCATCTTATTATCGTTCCACTGTCTTCCTTTATCACAATATTCCTGAAGTCTAGGTTCCAAAGAACCCTCACCATCAATTTCATTTGACTTACCAAGTTGTAGATGTGAGATAAGACTTTCAAATTCATTCCAAGGCAAGACAATACAATTGTATCTATCGCATAGATATAATATAAAACTCACAAATACATGTCTCAATATCTTTTATTACCCCCAAAACATCAATAAAACCGTTCATTTAATCTTGGTTTATCCCTGACTTAAGAATCAATCTCCAAGTCAGTTAACCTAAATTTTTTTAATTTTAATATACAGGTACAACTCAAAATTTCAATCCAAACGGTATCAGTATTATCACATCACTTCGAAACTTGATCGAAAGTGATAACATCAGTCTCTGATACTAATCTATATCAGAGTTATTCCATTGACTTCTCAGTGGAATAATCAAACCAAGCTTTACAACATAGTCTTTATATCAAAATTGTCTCTTACTTCGAGACCAATAATAAACTTAAGTTTGTAAAACCTTGGCTCTGATACCAACTGTGACAGCCCCTATCTTTGATTAGAGAACGTCCGGCCTGAAACCTTAATTAAGCCCCGGTAAACCAGATCGGACCTAATTAGAGCCAGCAGCCTTATCAAAACTCCCTGACAATACCTGTATATCTTTATATTCATTAACAAGATAAAATAAACGAAAACCAACGCAACAGAAAATTTAAAACTTTTCGATAAATCACAAGATATACAATACCGGCATGAACATCGGTATTGAGCTCTTATTCCCACCCATTTTATTACAAATCATAACGCAATACAATATATATATATATATATATATATATAATAGAAAACTCATTGCACCGTAGAGAAGATACTAAACCCCTGGTCTTCTCCTTTTCTGAGTTTCAAGTCCTATCGTACATTCATACTTGAAAATGTTAAGGTGGGTGAGCTCCTACATGCTCAGTAAGTGGCTCTCATACCAACCATCAACTATCAATTAATATCAAGGCAATGTATAACAATATGAATCAAATGCATATCTACATGAGCATATGAATCAATATAAATAATATATATAACAAATGCAAGTTCCTTGGTTTATTGCAATGTACCAATGATTTGTATTTCACATATTCGTATTTGTATTGAGTCGCCCCCTCACATATCCAAGAACCAATCACTGGGCATCTAACCAGTTCTTGTCAATGTGCCGCCAACTCAAAAAACACAGAGTGGCACTGTAACGGCCCGATTTTCAATGGCCGTTATTGATGACGTCATTGCGGACGTGGACGCTAGCGAGGACGTACGTGGGCCCCACAGCGAGGCTGGAACGAGTTTGGAATAGGTATACAGTCCGTTTTGTATGCTTGTTGTGGTAAAATGTGAAAAAAAAAAAAATAGTAAATTGGTGGGCGCCTAGTGACACGCGGGGTCGTGGTCGACACGCGTGGGTGATACGTTAGTGTGCACGCCCGAGTACGCGCGCACGACGAAATTTTAGGCGCGAAAATATAGGTGAGTCATCAACCAACGTCATGCAACCTCAGGATCACTGACTCCCGTGAAGTACGTAGGGTTAAACCTCATAAAATCCTTCACCATCTTCGCTAGGTTCCTCCATCCTAAATTCCCACAATTCATTCCCTAGGTTCAACAAACCCACAATTCATTCCCTAGGTTCCTCCATCCTAAATTCCTCAAACCTAGGCTCTGATACCAAAATGTGGCGGCCCCAATTTCCACATTGGTTCGCCACGGGAGGCCACGCGGGCCCACAACTGTCCACGTCACCACCAGTTGTGTCCCACGCCCAATTATCCATTATCAATCAATTTCCTATTAACTTTAGTTCCTCTAATATCATTTATCCTTAAATTACGCAGCGGAAGATTTACTATCAATATAAAGATTTAACCTCAATTCCTGAGCATTATGAGCAAAATGCCTAAGTGGAAACCATATTAACTGTACATCATATACATATCATCTATGAATCCTCAAAATATCAAAATATACAACCTATCTCTCAAGCCCAAAACCCAATATAAAACGAATAAATATAAACATACGTACGAGTGGGGCTAAAACTGTCAATCGATGTACTCTTCAAGCTTGCCCTTCCCCCGGCTCGTACTAGGGTCTGCACTCAGCCATCACAAAAAGACAGATGACGAGTCCAGAGTGTGTAGTATCCCAATTGAACTTCACTTTAAGTATTTACAATTTGATTTATTTGATTTCAGTTCCGATTATTCGTTATCTCATTCCATTACTGCTTTACGGTGGTTGAGTTCTCGTAATTGGTGTTTTTACGGTAGTGGAGTCTACTCCTACTTGGAGCCTTTACGAGATCACTCCCCACCTGGTATTTATTCGTTACGGCCATAGAGTCCACTAAGTCATAGCACTTGTCTATGCATATACCGGTGAATAGGCTACCCGGTTATGGTAGGCTCGTGTGGGTGCGTCGTGGGTCTACGCCGCCACCTGTAGGGTCCAGGGACAACTTTGTTGGTGTGTTTGAGGGTTGTGCCCAAGGAGAGGCTCGAAGTATGACTTAGTTTGATTTTTATGTGCACGTACTTTGTTTCGTCACTATATTTATGCATGCGATGATCTTTCTTTTACAGTTGTCTGTATTTCTTTATTCCGCATGTTTAAATTATAGTATTTTCAATTCCAAGATTTTTATTTCGTAATTACTTGGTGAATTTCCTTGGGATTACTCACTCGGACTCGTCATCTGTCTTTTTTGTGATGGTGAGTGCGGACTAGTCTGAGCCGGGGAAGGGCAAGCTTGAAGAGTACATCGATTGACGCTTTTTTAGCCCCACTCGTACGTATGTTTATATTTATTCGTTTTATATTGGGTTTTGGGCTTGAGAGATAGGTTGTATATTTTGATATTTTGAGGATTCATAGATGATATGTATATGATGTACGCTTAATATGGTTTCCACTTAGGCATTTTGCTCATAATGCTCGAAATTCAGTTAAATCTTTATATTGATAGTAAATCTTCCGCTGCGTAATTTAAGGATAAATGATATTAGAGGAACTAAAGTTAATAGGAAATTGATTGATAATGGATAATTGGGCGTGGGACACAACTGGTGGTGACGTGGACAGTTGTGGGCCCGCGTGGCCTCCCGTGGCGAACCAATGTGGAAATTGGGGCCGCCACAGGCACTTACTCATCATCACTAAACCAATCACTGCTCATCTGATTAGTTTATGACTAATGAGCTGCTAAACTCAACTACAAAGCATTGATCGGGATAATTCCCAAGTCACTGGGTGCGGTGATGGTTAGCAACTCCACCACAGTTCCAAACCCCAGGCCGATTCGTCCCGTCAAACCTCTTTCTGAATCCATTTTTATTTCAAAACATTTTTGTAAAACCAAAGTCAAATCACGGTACATTGCCCCATTCCCAGTCCAATACGCTACATGCTCTAGTAATACTATTTTACATTGCATAATTGATAAAAGCTATGAGTCCCACTTACCTGTCCTGAGTTTTCTATGTTTAACCGACTTGTACGACTCTCCAAAGTCCTCAATCCTTTCCACATCGGTTCATTACCTAAAATAAACAATTTCGTATCAATTTAAGTCTAATATTCATTTACTAATACTTTTAAACTAGTTTCATTCGAATCCGGAATCTCGGGATTTAGTTTCTAACATATTTTGACCATTTCACGCTTTTCGAGGTAAAAACCTGGTGTAAAGTCTCATCCGACTTTCGAATTTCTCATTTTCTATAGAAATCCCTCAATTTCTATTTGTTTGGTCAAAATACTATTTTTCCATATTTTTTCCTATTGTTCTGGATTTTCTTTTCCATTCTCTCTTTTCTTTCTTTTTTTCTTTCATTTGATTGCCTTTTTGCCCTGAACCGGGTTCGGCTCAATCGAGCCGAACCGGCCCGGTTCAGGGTCGTCTTCAACCTCCAGCAGCTCTGTTTTTTTTTCTTTTTTTTTTCTTTTCGATTGGGGTTGGCTTCCAACCCCAACCCAAATCATTCTCAACATTTAACAGCAGGGAGGGTTGGGAGACAACCCTCCCTACCTTGATTCCTGGTTCGGTTTCAACTCACGGCCATGGCTCCGCCATGGCCGAGCTCATCACTACACCATACACAACAACAACACACAACATCATTAAACTCACCTCGAGCTTCCCTCGACTCCACGACCACGCGAGCCAGTGATCTCGCCTCCGCGTCCCGGCTCTCTCCTTCCTCTTCCTCACTGTTCGATCTCTCTGTTCTCTTTCTTCTTCGATTTTAAAGAAGAAATGAGGCGGTTAAGGTGGGGAAATGACCAAAATACCCTTGAGCTTATCTCATTTCTTTCATTACTCCATTACCCTTTATGGTAATTTCACATTTTTCCAATATATTATATATATTTATATATATACTGATTTATATATAAATATATATATATATTTATCGATATCTTGCGCCTAAAATTCCGATTGGCACACCAACGAGAATTCTCGGGCGCGTACACCACTGTACGTCCTACGCGTGTCTCTCGTGACCCCACATATCACTCTGCGCCTGACAAATTATCATTATTTTTTTATTTTCCATTTAATATATATTTATATATATCCATAATATATATAACTATATATTTATGCCTATAATTACGTCTATAATTACGTAATTTCCCCCGCCGAGCACACTCGAGCGTCAACGCTATCTCGCGTCTCATGTGTGTCCACATGACCCACACATGGTATTAGGCATTTCCTCGTTAGTCCGATTATTCACGTATATGTACTAATACACACCAAACAAAGGCAATACATCACACAATCCCACACACACGTTGATCATGACAAATCGGGTTTAACCACGAGCCTAACTCAGATTAATTACCATTCGGATTAACACAAATCACCTGTTTAAAGTAACGGGTCGTTACATATCGCGTTTGTCGATCAAAGAGTGCACACTAGCCTTTGTCAATCGCGTTTGTCAATCCGTCGCCGCTCAAAGATTTGACGAGTTTTAAGTATTTTTATAGTCTAATGGTTGAAGAAAATGAGTGGGAGGCAGAAGTCGCAAATGACAAGTTAGTTTTTTATAATTTTTGTGGGTTTTTTTTCCATTTTCGAAGGTAAACCGTGGACGCGAATTTACCGGTCACACAGGATCGAGACATGTTGTAGTGTCTCGGTACCCTATAATCGATAACTAAAAAAAGGTGTCGGTTATTATCAACCGAGTTTAATCCCAAACGTAGTTGTTTATTACACTTCGGTTGAAAGCAACTAAGACATAGCTTAATGTCTTAGTAACAGGTCATCGAGACCAAAATCAGTAGTCTCAATGATACACAACCACGTGGTCTAAGGGTCCTTCTCACTTAGATGTCAGTTGATATTAACTAACACTTACACAATGGTATTGGCAATGGACGTCCAAGACCAAAAGACAGATTACGACCCTGTGTGACCGAACATTACGAGATTGAAGTTAAACACATCATCCGACCATAAAGATAACAAATCTACCTTAATCAAGTAAGAAAGTGAGGGGAATTGGTATATTAAGGCCTTGATGTCATGATGGAGGAGAGAAAAGAAGAGTTTCATTCGATTTGGTGGTGGGGTGCTCGCACTTCAAACGAAAGAGTATTTTGGTAAAAGTACCGAGGTGCCTTGATAAATTGTTAAGATGCCCTAATCAGCTGGGTGCCCTGAGAGGATTGCAGGGTGCCATTAGCGCTGACTCTTTTGCAAAAATATCCAACGTTTCGATTTTAGCAAAATCGTAACCTTTTGATTTTTTGTAAATTGTATCCTCAATTCATATTTTTGAGTAAATTACACTTAAAAATATAAAAAATTATGTACATGATTAAGAATATTATTCGCGTAATGAAAACTTGTATGCAATCTAATGATCATTCATCACTTTAATTGTGGTTTAACATATAATAACTATAAGCAAGGATACAATTTGATTGAAATCAAAAGGTTAGAATATTTTTGTAAAAATTAAAACATTAGGATATTTTTGCAAAAAAAAACTTTGAAAAGTTAAGATATACTATTTGCCTAAAAGGCAAGATTAGGGGAGGTCCCAAATTCGACTCATTTTGGGGTTATTTATAAAAATAAATAAATAAATAAAAAGAGATTAATGAAATTCTAGTAACTCAAAAACAATATATAAAATAAGGGAAGTGTCATGTCAAATATTTTATGCGTTGTTATGTATTTAAGAAGTTCTGCATTCAATTAGTCAAGTAAACCCTCGGTGGTTAACTACCACAATGTTCTGGGGCGTCCAAGATATAGACTACTTGCTAATTTGGCCCGCGGTGGAACTCCACACATTCTGGGGTATCGAATAACATAAAAGGCAAAACTATGTATTCACAATTCCATAGATAATAGAGATCCAAACCAATATCACGACGCAACCCATTCCCAAGTCGTTATATTCAAAACATGCATTCCTAATTATCTAATAATCAAGCCATATTTAATGCATGAGCGAAGCTCCCCACTTACCTGGACCCGTCGCGACGCCTATACCGACTCCTCGTACGTTTGGGGTCCCACGTGAACCGCCTCGCGAATCTACGCAATTTATACAATTTTATATAAGACTACATAAACATTTTACTCATTTAAAGTTGAGTATTTTAATTTTTAATTCATATTTGGGGACCCAATTGGTGTGGGTCCCACGTGTTGTGCCGTTTATGAGCTTTGTCGATGGTGTCGACGCCCCTCGTAGGTTTATCCTATTTTTATTTTATTTTATTAATTTTTTTTTAATTTTATTTGGCCAGGGACTAATTTGATCCCTGTTTGGTGGGGTTTCCCCCACCCCCAACCCTCGGATCTAAGTCCGAGGGTGGTCCCCAGTGCTCGCCGGCACTGGGGACCCCTCCACCGCGACTCACCAGCCGCGGTGGCGGCGGTGGTGGCGGTGATGGAGGAAGTGGGGTGGCTATTGCCAACCCCTTCTTCCTCACTGTTATGGGGTGGCTAAAACCACCCCCCCCCCCCCCATATTGACGGCGGCGCCGCTGTCTTCTCCGGCGGCGCCACCAGGCGGTGGAGGCGCCGCCCCCAAAACCAGCGGCTCCAAGGGGAGCCGCCACCCCTCTTTCCCTCTTCATACAACACAAACCAAAGAAGAAGAAAAGAAGAAAAAAGAAAGAAAAGAAAAAGGAAAAATCACCACCAAAAGATTACCTCTCCTTGGTTGTTCAAGCCTCCTCTTCTTCTCCTCTCTCTCCAAGTTTAAGGTTTCAACACAAAAGAGGCTACAAACTTTATAAGAGGTTTATATATGTAGGGTTTTAAAGTAGGGTTATTCACAAATTCAACCCAAATGACGTAAATACCCCTATGGGCCCAATTTCCTCGTTAAGCCTATTCCAACTATTTTCACTTAATCCAAATCTTGTTAATATTAATTTTGCGTAACAATTTCATTTGTTCACATACTTTAATATAAAATTAATAAAATACCTTTAAAATGGGTCGGAGAATATTTGGGTCGTTACATAATGTCTTGGTAACAGATCATCGAGACCAAAATCAGTAGTCTCAATGATACACAACCACGTGGTCTAAGGGTCTTTCTCACTTAGATGGTTGATATTAACTGACACTTACACAATGGTATCGGTAATGGACGTCCAAGACCAAAAGACAGATTACGACCCTGTGTGACCGAACACTACGGGATTGAAGTTAAACACATCGTACGACCATAAAGATAACAAATCTACCTTAATCAAGTAAGAAAGTGAGGAGATTTGGTATATTAAGGCCTTGATGTCGTGATGGAGGAGAGAAAAGAAGGGTTTCATTCGATTTGATGGTGGGGTGCTCGCACTTCAAACGAAAGAGTATTTTGGTAAAAGTACCGAAGTGCCTTGATAAATTGTTGAGATGCCCTAATCAGCTGGGTGCCCTAAGAGGATTGCAGGGTGCCATTAGCGCTGATTCTTTTGCAAAAATATCCAACGTTTCGATTTTGGCAAAATCCTAACCTTTTGATTTTTTGTAAATTGTATCCTCAATTCATATTTTTGAGTAAATTACACTTAAAAATATAAAAAATTATGCACATAATTAAGAATATTATTCATGTAATGAAATTTGTATGCAATCTAATGATCATTCATCACTTCAATTATGGTTTAACATATAATAAATATAAGAAAGGATACAATTTGATTGAAATCAAAAGGTTAGAATATTTTTGTAAAAATTAAAACGTTAGGATATTTTTGCAAAAAAAAACTTTGAAAAGTTAAGATATACTATTTGCCTAAAAGGCAAGCTTAGGGGAGGTCCCAAATTCGACTCATTTTGGGGTTATTTATTAAAAAAAAAAAGAGAGAGAGATTAATGAAATTCTAGTAACTCAAGAAAAAATATATGAAATAAGGGAAGTGTCAAATATTTTAAGCGTTGCTATGTATTTAAGAAGTTCTGCAAACCAAATTTGCTCAAAGTTTTTTTTTGAGCTTTTGCTTTTTTTTTTTTTTGAACTCGTAGTTTAGTAATAGTGACTAATCATTCTCCTGTTCTTAATGACATTCTATTAGATTAGTATCACCAAAAAATAATATTCTACTACATTTTTTTTTAATAAAAAAACTGTACATTTATAGTTATATTTTGGAGGCGACTATTTAAAAGAAAATTAAGGTGACACAAACGCACGCACACATTTGCGAAAAAAAAATTAAGGTCGTCACCGGTGCTTAACGCGCGCAGGCGCAGCGCATTGAGCGTGAGCGTGGAGGGAATGGAGCATTAAACAGAGGTGGTTGTTAGTATTAGTTGATCTTTGGTAACAAGTTGTAAAAATGGCAGGTACGCAAATTGTGTGTTCTAGGGTTTATCAATCCATCCATTGATGATCTAGATCTATCGATCTATCGATCATCTGTCGATTTCCTTGCTTGCAGGTGGCCAATCCGAAAGAGAAGAAAAGGTGTCAATGGAGCTGACGGAGGAGATCATTCAGAGTATGGAAGTCGGCATGGCTTTCAGGAATTACGTCAGTTTCATATCATTTTTTTTCCCAACAGGTTACCAAATTTACAAATGCACACATGCGCTAAATTTCTAAATTTGGTACTTGTCTTTTGATTTTTGTTTATCTATTTGTATACTTCATTTTCTTATCGCAGAATGGTCGTATAAGTTCAATGGATTTTCATAGAGCATCGAGTTACCTGGTCACTGCAAGTGATGATGAATCAATTCGTCTTTATGATGTTGCCAATGGAACGTATGCCTCTTTTATCTTTATCATCACTATGTGTTACTTAGTCTCAATTTTCTCATCCATGTGCTTGTGTTTGTTGCAATCCCTTGCTTTATTTGGGTGTTAGTTGAGATAATGGCTTGCTTTCCTTTTCTTATGAAGGAAAGCAATCCCTTGCTTATAGATATGGGAATTTAGGTTGAACGTTAATAGTTGTTACTTTGTAAAAGCAAATTAAATAACATTGACAGCTTCCCTCTCCCTTCTCCCAATTGATTGTTCTCTTCTCCTTTATTATTTGCCCACACCTCCCAAGTGTCCAGAAATATAATTGCATTTTTCTTGCCAGGTGTTTGAAGACCATAAATAGCAAAAAATATGGAGTTGATCTTGTCTGCTTTACTTCTCATCCCACAACAGTTATATACTCTTCAAAAAATGGCTGGGACGGTATGCTTTATCTGTGAAGTTAATGATTGGGATTGCTATGCACATAAAATTTTCTAAAATTATTTTTCTATTTGATGATTGGCTCAGAATCTTTGAGACTTCTTTCCTTGCACAATTACAAGTATTTGCGGTATTTTAAAGGTCACCATGACAGGTTGGAGATGATTTGTTAGCGTAATTTTCGTTTTCCATTTTCCAATGTTTAATGTAAGGTACTTGCTATGCAATTGATTGTGTTGACATTTCTTGGTTTTTTGTTGTAGGGTTGTCTCACTTAGCTTGTGCTCTCGAAATGAATGTTTTATCTCGGGCTCTCTTGATCGCACTGTTTTACTCTGGGATCAACGAGCTGAAAAATCTCAGGTGGATTTCAGCTTTTCTTGTTTATATTAACATGTTTTAACAATTGAAGTAGATGACCTAACTTATATTCTTAAGATCAGGCTCTGCTACGTGTGCAAGGAAGACCAGCCGTTACTTATGATGATCAAGGAGTTGTATTTTCCATTGCCTTCGGAGGGTTTATAAGAATGTTTGATGCACGCAAGTACGAGAAGGTTTATCTTTACATGGATCCTAGTCCTATCATTCAAGCTTTTTCAGGCCTGAACTTTGAAAATTTATTGTTTCTAGGGGCCTTTTGAAATCTTTTCCGTTGGTGGAGATGCATCTGATGCTAATGTTGTAAAATTCAGTAATGATGGTAGACTCATGCTATTGACCACCATGGATGGTCATATTCATGTTCTTGATTCATTATGTGGAAGACTAGTAAGTTTAGTTTTTCACTTTTAATCATTTGATGTTTGTTTTTAATTAATCTCAATGTGCTTAAGCATGAATAGTTCCTGCCTTTGCACTTGCCAGTTACCACTATATTGGAAATCTGGTAACTATGATCATTTTTTGAGCTCGCTTTTTGTTTATGTTTTGACTTTTGTGCAGCTTTCTACCTTTAACGTCAAACCTGTTTCAATCAATTCTACCCTGGAAGCATCTTTTAGCCCTGAGGGAAAGTTTGTCGTATCAGGTACCAGAAACTTCTGAACATTTTTAACCCTTGTCAATTGAACTAGACAGTTTCTTCTAATGCTTTTCAGTGTTTTCACCTTTCATGCTTCAACTTTATGTTAATATTTTCAGTCTGAGAAATCTAAGTTTTATGTCTCACATCGGGTGATTTACATTTTTCTGTTCCTTGGACTACTTTAATTGAACGACACTACTTTTGTTGTTATGGCGAATGGCAAAGAAATGGATATGATCCTTCCATCATTCAGTTCAATCATGTCATTTCCAATGGTTTATCGTGTTCTTTGGCATAGAAGTGCAATACCAATGGTACATGTAATAGGTTTTGGCTGAGAAAATTTTTTCCCAAAGGATCAAATTTTCTTGAGAAATAATTTCTCTTAAAAAATTTCTCCCCCCAAATGTCTCCTGGTTATTAGGTTGCATGAGAGCTTTTTTTTTCATATTAAATGCAAAAAAAAGGGTTGAAGGAAAAGCACTATTATGAATGAGCATGGGGGCCAGTACTTAGTCTTTTATAGTGTTACAGTTATATATATATATATATATATATATATATATATATATATATATATATATATATATATACACACACACACATACACATTTGGTCTACCTGTTGAGAAACATCCAATTTCTTTTTAAATATAAGATGCATGGTACTGAAGTATAGGGTTCCTCAGAGTTATTGGTGTAGCTGTGAGTAGCAAATGTTAGATTAGCTGTGGGGCAACACTTGTCTAACTGGTGGTGATGGTATCATCTGAATTAATAATAGTCTTCTGTTTGAATTTGATTGGTTGTTATTTGACATCAGCTTGGAGGACTGCTTGATTCTTATGTGAATTTTCCTTGCTTTATTTATTTCACTCTTTTTTTTTTCTTTAAAAAATTTTAAATCCACAAATCGGGTGATCATCTGACATTCATATTCATGCAAGCATATAAGTAAGTTTTACTCTGTTATGTTGGACAGCATGCCCATAGTAGTTTTCCTTAAATTCTTGATTTTCTTATCCGTTCCTGCTAGCGGCTTTTCAATGGACTTAGCTAATGTCTTCTTTTCCTATCAATGAACAGGTTCAGGTGATGGCAGTGTGTATGCATGGGGTGTTAGAAGTGGCAAAGAAGTAAGATAAAAAGGAACATTCCTCAATTTTGATTTGTTCCTCGATTGAAGATTTTATATTTTTTGTCATGTAGAAACAACTTTGCGATACAGTAACGCAATGAGTTCTTCATCTTTATCCCCTAATTTTTCTAACTAGATGTGGGCATCTGGCTCTGTATTAGGCAAATAACAATGCCATATTATTTCACTGTGGGTAACCTGCCACCGTATTTTTTTATTTTATTTTTTCACGAACCACTGTACTAGTTGATTATAGTGCTCCCCTAATAATATTTGACTTCTCTCGTGCAGGTTGCGAGTTGGATGAGTACTGAAATTGAACCCCCAGTCATAAAATGGGCTCCGGGAAGTCTTATGTTTGCAACTGGATCTTCTGAACTATCATTTTGGATCCCAGATTTATCCAAGTTGGGATCTTATGCGGGAACAAAATAAGGAGGGTCGTGACCTGTGATAGGTACTCCATCTTTCCTACTAAAATCAGTTTGACTTGTCAGTGACTTACAGAATTTTTCTGCAGCTTCATGTGTGTGATTGTTAGATTTGTGCCATATTTTACGCTAGCAACTTACAGCTTTGGCAATTTAGAAGGCTGTCTTTATTATTGCTTGTACAGAAGGAAAATCAATCCAACAAGTGTTGTTGTGAAGATTGAGCCCATGCCTGATATTAGGGGTGCACACGGATTGGATCCAGTCCAATTAGGGTCAATCCGTAATCCAATCCAATTATTGCGGATTGAAAAAATACAGTCCAATCTAATCCAAATAATTCATCAATCTAACTCAATCCAATTTGCAAAATACGGATCGGATTGGATTAAGTTCCACGGATTGACGTTTTCCTATCCAAATATTCATGAAATTAGACTTAATCAAATGAATCACAAGAATTATACATCTCATGAATAACAAATTTACAACATATATTTTACAAATCTATATATTACATATTTCCCATAAACTTGTCATCACAATGACCTTCAAAATGCAAGTTCCTACACAACTTCCTACATAAACAAATATGTCATCTACAAATCTTCACCATACACCCTCACAAAAGCACAAAAAAAGTGCACGTATATGCAACCTACAAAAAAAGGTTAAAAGCATAACAAAAGAGTTAAAAAACAAGCATAGTTAGATGTTATAGTTTAGAGTTAATAGTTTAAGTTGATGCTCTTTAAGGTACTAAAGTACATACGATCATATATGT
Organism: Stephania japonica; assembly: GCA_039657345.1. Taxonomy (NCBI): domain Eukaryota; kingdom Viridiplantae; phylum Streptophyta; class Magnoliopsida; order Ranunculales; family Menispermaceae; genus Stephania; species Stephania japonica. The sequence goes on from CM077557.1 coordinate 69,357,198, forward strand.
ATATGTGTTGATGTGCTAAACGGATTGGATCGGATTGGATTCGCGATTTTTTAATGTAGGATCTGTAATCCAATCCAGTTCAGCCGGATTAGTGATTTTTCAATTCAGTCCAATCCAATGGATCAAAAAATTGATCCAATTAGTGATAATTGGTCCGGATTGGACCGGATCTGCGGATTGGTGCAATCCGTGTGCACCCCTACCTGATATAGATTTGAAATACAGTGAACTAGTCAAAATGTAGTGACAATTGTGTTATAGTTTCTTATTTATGTCCATGATGGATCAATATCGAGGTCAAATGCTATATTAGACTCTATCTGGCAACTTTTTGGTATTCATGTTATTAAGCATGGATTGATTAGCTTGTGTCACTGAATGTAGCAGATATTCTCAATTAACATGGATTGGTTAGCTTGAAAAATTAAGACCTACGACAAATAATTACAATAGAGAGCCAAGTTTAGGGTCTTGCGATCTAGCTAGAGATCTTGTATCCTTAGAAAGTTTTATATTTTGACATTTTCTCAATGAGTTTATACTGACAGTTATTTGGATAACAGGCCTCCACGTGATTTTAGAACCCGGAAGAAGAAAATTGTGTACCTGTGTAGTCAGTTTTTGCTAGAGCCAATGTTTTAAGCATCAACGATAGAGGCAACTAGTTGGATAAGCGAGCGAGTCTGTGTATGAATGTCAATGTGATTTTTTTCTTAGCTTAAACGTTTTGCCTTTAAGACTAGATGCTTTTTGTGGAGAGATCTGCACTACTTTTTTTTGTCTCGTGTAGTTTTTATTTAATGAATGTGTTGATATGATTTTTTAATCCCAAGATCATCATAAATCTCTTAAATCAAATAATAGTAAAGAATTTACTAGACATATTCATATTATTGCGTAAGAAGATCTTCAACCTTCTCACAGCCCTTTAACGTTTGATGAACTATATGCCCAATCACCTTATACATGATCTGTGAAAGAGTGGAACTGTTCTAAAGAATGTGAAAGGGTGTTTCCAATGGTTCCATCGATCGTCAAACCCAAACTTTAAATCAAATTACGAAAATACCCTTCATAATATCTTAGATAATGATTAAACATATTAATTAAATAATCATATCCAACATAAGTGACTATATTCTAGAACTCACATTCCCAATAATTTTCTTCTGGTCTGTTAGCAGTCTATATATGTCTGTTGCCTCTTAATTGAATGAGGAAGATGAAGTTTCCTATGGAACTTGTAGCTTCCCAATTTCCAATTAAAGCGTATAAGATTGTTAATTTGTGTTTCTTTCAGCCTCCTATCGCCTTGTAAAATAAATTTTTTGGATTTGACAGAAAGATATGCACATGTAGTAGTTGAGGATACTCTCCATGATTACCACTTTAGCCTATTTTAATGTTTCTTGTTTCAGGGGTTACAGAGTCCAAAGACTTGAAAACAAGGAGAAGCAAAAGAGCTGGATCAGAAAGAGCATGTGTGAGCAATTATAATAACTTCGAATTTGCTAGTCAGATTGGCCTTTGCTTGTCTTGACTCTGGTGGTCAACCAAGGAGCCGTGCCGTGCCCTTCAACAATCATGCTCTACTTACTCCTCCCCAAACCCACGTGAGTGCTCTTAACATGCTGTTAAAGTGTCACAAACCCCTGACTCTAAATTTCATGGCACTTGTAATTTAATGTCACATTGGCCTAGCTATTTGAAGAGACTTCTTGTTCTCAATGTCAAATCCATTTGTAAAACTAGAAGATTCGAATATACCTTTCACTTTGTATTGCGATAGGGAAGTGTTACAATAACAATGGCAAGTCACACCACAACACACATTGGCTCCCAAGAGCTATCTATTCCTACCTTGGGATATGGGCCACACACAGATCTCGGTGCTGACATGCGAGTCGAGGTTCATGGAGGGCTCTTGTGGGCTAATGTGTGTTGGGGTGTGTCATACCTATTCTCATTCTAGTATTTTCCTGTGTGATATCACAACTTGTCATGCAAGGAAAAGCCAAACAAAACTTGTAGGTTGTAAGAGTCGATCACTAAACCGAGGAATGAGTGATTATGTAGTGAGGACAATATTGTAATGTCACGTTAAGTAGGACGTTGAGGGTGAGATGATCGGGACCATACTTGTGTTCCTAGAAAGTTCCTAGAAATTAGAATTGTAACAACTCAGTTACTATATATAGAAGAGAAGCTCTCTCAAGAATGGACATTGAGAGAAGCAAAGTTTTCTTGTCTATCAAGTCTTTCTTGTTCTTTCATGTTTCTCAACATGGTATCAGAGCATTGAAGGTCTCATCGCCATGGATGATCCTGCACAGAAGGAGAAACGATTATCAACATATGGAGCAACGGATTCTTCTTCGATTGCTCATCGTCTTCTCAGTCTATTCGGTAACTCTCTCAATTAGATCGTTTCTATCAAGTTAAATAGTACAAACTTTTCGTTATGGAAGTCCATTGTAGTTCCTTTGTTAGAAGGTTGTGGAGTTGATGGTTTTCTACTTGGCACTACACCATGTCCTGATAAATTTCTTGATAATGGTAAGGTGGATCCTGAGTATTAGGAATGGTTATATTGTGATAGAATGTTATATGGATGGTTGTTATGTGCCCTAAAACCTGAAATTAGAAATCAAGTGAACACTGTTCAAGGTTCACAAAAAAAGAACAGCACATGAACTGTGGCATTGTATATTAGATCAATGCAGTTCAAATAATAAGGCTCAAATTCAGTTTTACAAAACATCCATGAGAACTACTCATAATGGATTTATGAAAATGAATGAATATTTGAAAAAGATAAAAGATATTTCTGATAATCTTGCCACAGCAGGAGAACCTATTCCAATTTCTGAGTTGATCTCGTGTACCTTATCTGGCCTAGATAGTGAATACTTACTTATCACATCTGTTCTTGAACAAAAAGATAGTTTAACCTGGCAAGATGTGCAGTCTATACTTCTTGGATTTAAGGCAAAATTAGATATGTTGTCTGTATTGAGTTCTTTGAACATTCAAACATCAAATTAAGTGAACTCTGCTGAAGTGAGACAATGAGGGATGCCAACTTGGACTAATAAAAAATCTCAGCAGGGAAACAGTTGTCATGGAGGAAGAAATTATAATGTTCGAGACAGAGGTGGTAGGAATAATGGAGGAAGAGGAAGATATCAATTTAATAATAGACCTACTTATCAAATTTGCAATAAGAATGGATATACAGCCGTTGTATGTTATTATAGAGCTGATATGAGTTACAATGGTGCACAAAGTTTCAATGGACAAGGAAATCAGTATTAGAATACTAGTTTTCATGGTCAAAGAAATCAAGGTATGAGAGGTGGATTTCATGGATCTCCTAGTGCAAATGTTATGGGATTTCAGAACAATTTTTGCTAGAAATGGACAGGGCAACATTTTTCTAAACAATGAAGGTAGTTCTAATCTTACATGATATGCTGATAGTGGAGCTACTTCACATGTAACCCCTGATGTGTCTCAGATGTCTGGTTGTGCACCTTATACATGTAAAGACTCTCATTGTTGGAAATGGTAATTTCTTGCCAATCTCATGTATAGGAAATGCTAGAATTGCTTCAGTTAATTCTAAACTACAATTTCCTAATACATTACATGTGCCAAGTATCAAAAAGAACTTAATAAGCATCTCTCAGTTAACAAAAGATTACAATGTTGTTATTGAGTTTACTGATTCACTTTGCTTGGTGAAGGGTTCACAAACTAGAGAGGTTCTACCCCAAGGGATTGTCAAGGATGGTTTATATCAATTTGATAATTCTGCTGTGACTAAAGCTGGGCTTCTTCAACCTCAAATCATTTTGCTTTCATTGCTTCTACAAAATCATCTTCCTCAATCTGGCATAAGAGGCTTGGTCATCTTTCTCACCAAGCATTGCAGCAAATTTTGAAAACAAATTTGAGTTTGTTCAGTTTAAATAAGGATTTCTGTTATGTATGTCCATTAGGAAAGCATCATGCTTTGCCTTTTCCTGATTCAAACAGTTGTAGTAGGCATGTATTAGAATTCATTCATACTGATGTTTGGGGACCTGCACATGTCAATTCTATAGATGGATACCGATATTACATTACGTTTCTTGATGATTTTACCGGATTTACATGGATATTTCCACTTCAAATGAAATCCGATGCTTTCAAAGTGTTTCAGCTGTTTAAATTACAAGTTGAAAATCAGTTTTCCACTAAAATTAAGAAAATTCAGTCAGATTGGGGATGTGAATTCAAAGTGTTTAAACCATTTTTAGAAAGTCATGGTATTCGAGTGTTAGCTCATGTTACTGTTAAAATTTCTTGGTTACGTTCTTTACTTGTATTCGAGCGTTAGCTCAAGTTACTGTTGAAATTTCTTGGTTACGTTCTTTACTTACTGAATTACAGTTTCCTTTAGGAAAACCCATGCTTTGGTGTGATAATATGAGTGTTGCAGCTTTGGCCCATAACCCAGTGTTTCATGCTTGAATTAAACATGTCGAGATTGATGTTCATTACATAAGAGATCAAGTGATGCAAGGGAAGTTATTGGTTCATCATGTTCCTTCTCATGATCAAGTTGCTTATTGTTTCACCAAAGCCTTGTCAACTTCTCGATTTCATTCTTTGAAGTCCAAACTTGGTGTATTGATTATACCCCTGCGTTTGAGGAGGATGTAAGAGTCAATCACTAAACCGAGGAATGAGTGATTATGTAGTGAGGACAATATTGTAATGTCAGGTTAAGTAGAACATTGGGGTGAGATGATCGGGACCATACTTGTGTTCCTAGAAAGTTCGTAGAAATTAGAATTGTAACAACTCAGTTACTATATATAGAAGAGAAGCTCTCTCAAGAATGGGCATTGAGAGAAGCAAAGTTTTCTTGTCAATCAAGTCTCTCTTGTTCTTTCATGTTTCTCAACATAGGTAGTATAGTTAATGTGGCATTTAAACGTGTAGGGTCACTATGGCTCATAAATTAGTTCTATTACTCCTATTGTGGTCAACCAACCACTTTGTGAGAGAAGTTGCAACAAAACCAATAAATGGTTAGGAGAGAAACAGAATCAAATAATGAAATGATATGCAAATCTCACACTCTTAAAGAAGAGAAGTGCAACCATGTTTATGTTTCCCAAAAGCACGTAAAAACACACATATAAAAAGAGTCTCCAATGCAAAAGGAATATAACAAAACTCATGAGTCCTGACTCTGCTCTATAATTTGCTTTACCTGGTTAAACATTTTGCTAATCGAGTCTAGTGGCCCAAATTTACATCTCATTCTCATCCCATAACTTTGTTACTCTTTGAGACACAGTAACATACACTAAAAAATATTCCTGTACATACGAAGAGAGAAATGAAAGCGATTTGCATCAATCAATGGCTTTAAAAAAAAAAAAAAAAGATCACGACAAAACAAGGCAGAATAGCCCTGGGATTGAAAACAACAAGCTCCTCGAGATTCGCAAACACCTCGAATTGTCCAGCTACTGAATCATACGCGCTTGTCGCAGCAGCTACGCTATCCTCCTCCGCGGTCACATCATTCACAATACGCTTCACCCTCCCCGCAATTACACGACACACTAACATGGCTCTCCGGCCACCAACCCGGCCCGCACTACCACTGCTCGCGGTGGTCCGCACGCCCTTCGAGGAGAATCCATGGCGGATGACGGTGCAGACCCCGCATCCCGGGATGGCCCCACACAGAGTTAGACGAGCGACGTGCGCCCAGCGCGCACGTTAGCGAGATGCAGTGGAATCTGAGCAGCTCGTTCCCGTCGGCGCCGCACCTGGGGTTCTTCTTGACGTTGGCGTTTGCACGTGCCTTCACCGCGTCCCTGCACTCCTCGAACCGTTGGATCGTGCGTTGGTTGTTGTGGACCTTTAATATCCGTTTGATCTTGCAAATTGGACTCCCTGTCTTCATCCAACTTGATTTGAAGATGATCTCCACTATGTTGCCGCCGAGTCCTCTGTTCCCGACTCTGAAACTGCCCCCACCACCATTAACAAAAACCCAAAATCAATGTTTGATTAATTCAGTAATGAATGATTATATCAATTTAATTATTTAACTGAGGTAGAAGTTGCCTTAAATTCAACTATATATAGTTATAGGAGAAGTATCAGAATGACAACGGAATACTATATCATAAGACACATAGGTTCACATAAGTTGTTTATGTGTGTACACGCATATCTCGATGCATAACATGTGAATCGAAGCCGTATAGGATCGAAGTCGTATGGACGGCTCATGTGACCAATGTGTCAATTGTTTTCTAACTTACATTATATTCTGTTGAGTTCTCTTTTTTTTTTTTTTGGTACAGTTGGGATTAGTGGAAATAAAATAATTAAGTAGTGACTGAAAAAACAATAAAATACAAATAATAATAATAATAATAATAATAATAATAATAATAATAATAATAATAAAAAAGTATGTAATCCAATGTATTTGTAATGTTTGATTGTTACCGGCATGTTTGATGGATTGGTGAAGGTCCAAGCTTTCAATTTTTGGGAAGACCTCACCACATTGTGAGCAAACGCGGATTGTTGTTCTTGGAGAAGGATAACTTGAGTGGTCGACAATGGTGTGGCACTCATAGCACCCAGAGAGTCTTCTGAATTGCATTGCTTTTGAATTGGACGACGAGCCTGACACCCACCAACACCATTAGTTGAAGAGGAGGGCTTGTTGCTGTAGTTGTTGAGGGGTTTGCGAGTGAGGAGGCCTGTTTGTTGAATCCCAACAGTGCTGCTCTCAGGGGAGTTGTCGGCTCTGTGGACAACTCTGGTGTTAGTGTGTACCACGTCTCTGAAACTGCAGATTGAGTTGCAAGAGGACCCCAATTTGGAGTACCCAATTACACTGGCTTTGGTTGATGGGAATTCAATTTCGACTTGCTTGCAAGTGAGGAGGCTCTTGATTTGGTCCCATGAAGATGGGTGGTGCTGCTTCCATGATTTGTTGTTGCGCTTGTACTTGTTCTGGTGTTGTTGGGGATTTTTTGGGGTGAAAGCAGATACAGCCATGAAGAGCAGAGCGAGGAAGTAGTAGACAAACAGAGTTGCAGATCCGAATGTGCCTCTGTTCATGGCGTCTCTGCTTTTTATTTAGTTAAACTTCTCTCTTCGTCTCTATAGAAGGAAAGAATATTAGGGAGCTCTGTTTTTTTTTTTTTTTTTTCCAAATATATTAGGGGCTCTGTTTGTTATGTGTTTTAACACATAAGTGTAATTGAATAAAAAATACAGACAAGGCAAAAGGGAGGGTGAGGTGGTTAGAACACCTAGTTGCTACCAAATACTGCTCTTATGTATGTTTCCTTTCCCATTTGACTAAGTCAACGTGTCAAAGTTTGACCTAACATTAAAATGATAAAAGAGTATATTGTTGTAAATGAAATGGATGTGGATGACTCTTCCTATTCAAACCATTTGTATTCCACCATTATGTGTGAGTGGTTACACATTCCATCATTATGTGTGAGTGGTTACACATTTCACAATTATGTAATTGTAACTTATGATCTTTGATGGCCTATATAAAGAGCTCACATCTATGTAATGGATATACCATATATTGGAATGAAAGTTCTCTTTATTTCTCCCCTATCTCTTTTCTTGTTATCTTTCTAGTTCTTTATCTTTACCTTTCTGGCTTTGCCTTTAATTAGTTTACAACACGTTATCAACACGAGCTTGCTCTAGTATTAAGGAGATCTTGAAGTTCAAGAAGGCTTGTTAAGGAGACAAAGCTAGGAAGGTATAACTTTTATGAGTTCGGTTTATTTCTATATTATCTTGGTTGCTTCACTTTTATGTGCATACTTTATTCATATATTATGCATTATAACGTCACCGATTGCGAAAGTATGCACTGTAGTTGCGTTTTGTACGATCTTCTACATCAGAAATCAAAAGTCAATATGTGACATAACTAGTTTTCTCGCTATACTACAAACGATTAATTATGCTCCATTCTTGATTTTTTATATTGCAAATAGTGTTATGAGTTTGGGTTAATAGTGGGTAAGCCTTGTCCCCGGTAAAGCTAAACATTGAAAGGGAGACGGGTTATCCCATTCGAGGAGGTATGACTTTAAGTAGACTCCGTCTCGCCACCCAACCTGGAGGTTGTCCCACCAACTCATACAAGTATTACATTTTGCGTATTTATAATCAAGTTGTGAACATATATTTAATGGTATATTATCTATTTTGTATAAAAAGAAAACTATTTAGTTTATCCCTATTTTCATAAAAAATTAATTTAATTATAATTGAATTAATTAACTTAACAATATTGACAATACTAATTATTTGTTAAGGCAATGGGATGCTCAAATTATATATAAAACATCTATGCAAGACTATGAGTATAATACTAATATTTATTCGTCAAATATCTCTTTAGAGATTTGAAAAGTGAATATTTCACTTTATATTATCATTTCACCTCATGGAGCTATGTATATCAAAACCAAAATTGGTGATGCTCCAAAAGGCTCAAAATGAGCGGCTGGGTCTCACGCTACAAAATTTATATCAGTCAAATATCATTTATTATTTTACAATTTTAATTACCTCTATGTTGAGGCTATGCAGAAGTATGACTGATGATACAAATAAAGGTCACGTGGCTCGCCTCGATATATTACTGCAACAAATTATCGAGTGCGTACGTCAATCCATTAAGTATTAATAATGGATTGAATTCTTGTCTCGTGGTAGCTGAGTAAAATAATGAGATATTATAAATATAATATCACTCCCGTCCAATTGGTTCAATTTCAAGAAGCATATGTTGCATACTATGACCATGGTCACAATACCAAATTACGGACGTGGAAAAGGTGAAAAGATATGGTAAAAGTCATGTTGATAATTCCACTGAAGGTTGAAATAAAAGTGGTGCACCTCTAGAAGAGGTAATACATTATTGACAATGAATGCTCATAATTGTGACACGTTTTCGTCACATATGAAAGTGACTAATGATCCAAAAAGTTTGAGATATTCGTATTTTATTACAAAAAGGGTATTTCTTTAATACCATATTGTTTTCAATGTAGAAATGGATCGTCAAGTTATTTGTTCAGATTATGACGATATATGTCTTGCTGATTGTGTTACAACGCACACAATCCTTAAAAACAAAGAATATTTCTCCAATTTGAACTTAGCTGAGGCTAATGTTCAAACAATATCTGGCATCTCCAATTTGATTAATGGCTCTGGAAGAGCAAATATTATGTTGCCTAGGGGAACAACAATTCATATTGACAATGCCTTATACTCTGAAAAATCCAGAAGAAATTTACTCAGCTTTAAAGATATTCGACAAAATGGATATCACATTGAAACCATGAACGAAAATAATAGAAAATTTCTCTATGTCACATTGGTTTCAAATGGGAAAAAAGAAGTGTTAGAAAAATTTCCAGCTTTATCCTCTGGATTATATTTTACTCATATAAGGCATGTCGAAACGAATGTCGTCTTAAATAAGAAAATTAATGATCCAAAGACATTTATTTTATGGCATGACCGGCTTGGTCATCCAGGATCATCAATGATGCGAAGAATAATTAATAATTCGCATGGACATCCTTTAAGGAGTCACAAAATATTTTTAGCAGGTGATTATAATTGTGCTAGTTGTTCTCAAGGTAAATTGATAGTTAAATCATCCCCAAGTGAAATTGTTGTGGAATCCCCAGTTTTCTTGGAACGCATTCAAGGAGACATATGTGGACCTATTCATCCTCACTGTGGACCATTTAGATATTTCATGGTTTTGATAGATGCATCAACTAGGTGGTCACATGTTTGTTTGCTTTCGACCCGCAATGTTGCATTTGCTAGACTTTTAACGCAAATCATTAAGTTAAGAGCACAATTCCCTTGACAACCCAATCAAGACCATCCGTCTTGATAATGCCGGGGAATTTCAATCTCAAGCATTTAAAAATTATTGCATGTCTATAGGAATTACCATTGAACATTTTGTTCCACATGTGCATACCCAAAATGGTTTGGCAGAGTCTCTAATCAAACGCATTCAATTAATTGCCACTCCTTTAATCATGAGAACTAAGTTATCAACTTCAATTTGGGGACATGCAGTCCTTCATGCAGCATCTATCATTCGTTATAGGCCTACTGCATACCATGAACATTCCCCCATGAAACTCATTTTAGGTCAACAACCAAATATTTCACACTTAAGAATTTTTAGTTGTGCAGTATATGTTCCTATACCACCTCCCAATAGAACTAAGATGGGTCCACAACGAAAACTTAGGATTTATGTTGGATTTAACTCATCGTCCATAATAAGATACCTTGAGGCCTTAACAGGGGATTTATTTACTGCACGTTTTGCTGATTGTCACTTTGATGAAGCAATTTTCCCACCATTAGGGGGAGATAATAAGTCAATTCAAAAGGAATGGCGCGAAATTGCTTGGAATGTATCAACTTTATCACATTATGATCCACGAACAAATCAGTGTGAACTTGAAGTTCAAAAGATCATTCATTTGCAACAAATCGCAAATCAATTATCAGATGCATTTAATGATGCAAAACAAGTGACAAAATTACATATTCCAACTGTAAATGCTCCTGCAAGAATTGATGTCTCTGTGCAACAAAATGCACAAGAACCAACGAAACGCTTAAAGCGTGGAAGACCGGTTGGTTCAAAGGATACAATTCCTCGAAAGAGGAAAATGGGAGTAAAAATAAATACAAATCAAAATACTCCTGAGAAAGCACAAGAATCCTTTGATAAGGGTTTGTTAGAACAAGTTGATTCTGATGAGGAGCAACTTCCTGTAGAAAAAGATGAAAAATATGAAAGTAATGAGATCTCAATAAATTATTTAAACTCTGGTAAGATTTGGGATCGAAATGAAATTGTTCCTAATGATATATTTGTTTTCAATATGTCATTTGAAATATGTGAAAATGATGATGATCCAGAACCACGATCAGTGGACGAATGTCAAAAAATACCTGATTGGCAAAAATGGCAAGATGTTATCCAAGCAGAGCTAAACTCGTTAAGGAAACGAGAGGTTTTTGGACCAATTGTCTAAACGCCAGATGGCGTAAACCTGTTGGATATAAATGGGTATTTGTACGAAAGAGAAACGAAAAAAAAATGAAGTTACAAGGTACAAAGCAAGACTTGTAGCTCAAGGTTTCTCACAAAGGCCTGGCATCGATTATGAGGAAACATATTCTCCTGTTATAGATGCAATCACATTTCGGTTCTTGATAAGCCTTACAGTCTCTGAACGGCTTGATATGCATTTAATGGATGTCATTACAGCATATCTGTACGGATCTCTAGACAGTGAAATATATATGAAAATCCCTGATGGATTTGTAATATCCGATGAAATAAAATCAAAACCTCATAACATGCATTTTATAAAATTACAAAGGTATTTATACGGGTTGAAACAATTCGGACGAATGTGGTACAAACGTCTTAGTGATTATTTACTGAAAGAAGGATATGTAAATAATCCGTTTTGTCCATGTGTCTTCATTAAACGATCATCAACAGGATTTGTGATTATTGTTGTATATGTTGATGATTTAAATATAGTGGGAAACCACGACGACATCGTTAGAACATTCGAATACTTGAAAAAGGAATTCGAGATGGAAAAACAAGACTTTGTCTTGGTTTGCAAATTGAACATTTTTCAAGTGGAGTACTTGTCCATCAATCAAATTATATTGAAGAATTATTAAAAAGATTTTATATGGACAAGGCACATCCATTGAGCTCTCCAATGGTTGTCAGATCACTTGAAGTAGATAAGGATCCATTTCGACCTCATGAAAGTGATGAAGAGCTAATTGGTTCGGAGGTACCATATTTAAGTGCAATTGGTGCACTTATGTATCTTACAAATTGTACAAGACCCGATATTGCTTTTGCTGTCAACCTACTTGCAAGATATAGCTCTTCACCAACTCGAAGACATTTGAATGGTGTTAAACACATTTTTCGATATCTTCGAGGAACAAGTGACATGGGTTTATTTTACTCGAAAGGGGTAAAATTGAATCTCCAAGGTTATGCTGATGCTAGATTTTTATCAGATCCCCACAAGACCCGTTCTCAAACGGGATATGTATTTACCTGTGGTAATACTGCTGTATCATGGAAGTCAGTAAAATAAACTATGGTTACTACTTCTTCCAATCATTCTGAAGTACTTGCAATTTATGAAGCAAGTCGTGAATGTGTTTGGCTGAGAAACATGATTGAACATATTCAAGAATCATGTGGATTGTCTTCAATAAAAGATTCTCCAACCATATTATATGAAGATAATGCAACATGTATTGCACAATTAAGTGAATGACTCATAAAAGGGGACAGAACAAAACATATTTCACCAAAATTGTTTTATGCACATGAGCTTTAGAAGAATGGTGAAATTGATGTCAAGCAAATCCGATCGAGCGATAATCTTGTTGATTTATTCACAAAAGCCTTACCAACTACGACATTTAAAAGGCTTACATATGGTATTGGCTTGCGTAAACTTAAAGACATTGCAAGTAAAGAAACTGAACAAGTTTCACCTATATTCACATGAGGGAGAGTTATTGATTAGTGTATTGCACTCTTTTTCCCTTAGCTATAGTTTTATCCCATTGAATTTTTTTAGCAAAGTTTTTAATGAGGCATTCTTAACAATATTATACCCATCTTAATATTTATGAGAATAGTGTACTCTTTTTAGTAGAAGTTTTAACGAGGCACAATCTCTTAACAAGTGTCATCCAAGGGGGAGTGTTGTAAATGAAATGGATGTGGATGACTCTTCCTATTCAAACCATTTGTATTCCACCCTTATGTGTGAGTGGTTACACATTCCACCATTATATGTGAGTGGTTACACATTCCACCATTATGTGTGAATGGTTACACATTTCACCATTATGTAATTGTAACTTACGATCTTTGATGGCCTATATAAAGAGCTCACATCTATGTAATGGATATACCATATATTGGAATGAAAATTCTCTTTATTTCTCCCATGTCTCTTTTCTTGTTATCTTTCTAGTTCTGTATCTTTACCTTTCTGGCTTTACCTTTAATTAGTTTACAACATATATACACTTAAAAGTAAAATTGGGCCTTTAATATGCACTGATGAAGCGGACTAAGAGGACAGAGTTGTACCTCGCACAACTAGAGAGGACAGAGTTGTGTCTCGCAAAACCAGAATATAGATCGAGTTGTGTCTCACACAACCAGAGAAACCCACAATTAGGGCTCTGATACCAAGTTAGTTTCAGAATAGAATAAGTTTATTGTATATTCTTGATCTATTTCATGTCTCTATATATAGAAATGCAATTACATACAAAAGGAAACATCTAAATATGGTAACACATAATTAAAGGAGCTATTTGTGCACGACATAATTACATGAGTGATTTCATGACATAATTATGGAAGTGATTTGTGTATATTTCCTAATTGCACAATATTCCTTAACAAAGTTGGATCTCAAGTTTACGATAAGATTTTCTCCATTAACCTTAGAAACCAAGAATTGAAGGCTTTTAATGGTCTTAAGATTCCTTTATTCCATTTCTCGCCCTCTTGCCCAACTTAGTAGTTTAGATTATTAGAACTTTTTTATCTAAGATTTGAAAAGTGTTTACGTTTTATTTAATTGGCGTTAACTATATTTTTGATATAGTTGATTGCTGTTAATGGTCATGTGTACTCTTTTTTTGTTGTGATGAAACTAAACGTATTTTCAAAATTTAATTTGCTTGCCTCATTTTTTTTGTTTACACCTGATATTTTTGGGTAAAAACCATCTTTGCTCTGCCCTAGGAGGAGGATTTGCTGTTTGGGAGGGTAACGTTGGTAATGTGCTATGTGTATAATCTATGATGTGTTTTTACACTTTTGTCTTTCAGACTCCCATTTTTACTCTTTTATAAATGTGTCACTTTATTTTTGGTAAACATTACCAACATTATACTCTAAACATTAGCGTGTCCCTCCCCGCTTCATAGAGGTCGCCTATATCACTACAACCAATGAAAACATTACAAAACTTTCCCTTCTCAATATGGCTAAGATGACAATAAATTTGAATTGTTTGATAATAGAACATTGATTACCGTTTTACTCCATTACATGATTTTACAGATCTACAAGCAAAACTTATTCATAGATTTTTTTTTTAATTTATTGGTAAAGAACTTATTCATAGGTTTAGATACTCACTCAACAGACACGACCAACGTCGTGGATCTGTCACGAGTCATAACAAAAGATAGTATTTCTCGACCCTACCCAAAAACACTAAAATGTAATAAATTCGATGATGCACACACCGTCTAGCTCGGGCCACGTCCTCGTAATACTTATAAAATATTTTGGTATTTTTACTTAAAAAGGAGTTAATTAACCTAAAAAATAAGTAATCGAAAGCAAGGTTTGAATTAAGGCTACCTAAACCTAGCTAAACTCGACTCATATCGGGCTAAGTGGACAACATATATCAAATGAATTAGGCCTACCTAGATCTAGCTAAGCTTGAAAGAATTATATTTTTTTTATAAATAGATTTAAATTAATAGCAAACTAATAATTGTATAAGATTTGCAACATAAATTAACAAGATACTGCAAAGTTCTACAAAAAAATGAGTTGAATTACACGATTTTTTGTCAAACAAGAAAAAATATGTTAGATTTAATTCTTAATGATTTTTCTTTCTCCCAAGTTTTTCTTAATTATTTTTAAGGCTTAAAACAATAAAAATGAGGCAAAGATGTGCTTTAAGAATTTTATTTTCACGGGGCGTTTTGTGATTATATGTAATTTTTGTCCTTAATTAACAATCTAACCGCAACATGAAATTGATTTTACATAATTTTAATGAAAATAGACTCCAATACATTTTTATTAAGTACATGACCCACTTAGAGTTATTAAAAAAATTAATTATTTTCAAAAGTTATCACTTAACAATTTATATTCCTCAAAAATAAAAAAACTTACTTTTTTGGTTTTTACTATGCATACAATATTTAAATGATAAATTATTTCGTATTAGCACCTATATATACTATCAATTTAGGTTGTCGACTGTGCGTATGAGAGAAAGCCTCTCGCATAGCTTTTCATTGCATCAACCACCCTATTTCCCTCTCTACGAGAATGACAAAAAATTCATTTCTCATTTTCGATCAACCAGCTGGAGAATTGAAGACAAAAGACTCCAATGTCGATTCCTTAACACCTTTCGGTTGATTATAATTTAAGCCAATCCAAGGTTGTCCAACTCTTTTCAAGCTCTATTCATGGAACTATGAAGTAATGCATGCTAAGATTTACAAATTTGTTTTTCCTAATGAACTTCCTTGATCAATTGAAGTTTAGGCACTAAATTCTAACAAGGATAGGTAATCTACCGTCTGGATTTATGAAATTAAATGGTTTTGGTCCAAAGTTTGTGTTCTTGGTGTTCTTCCTCTAATGCATGCAAATTTGATCAATTTTGATGATTTAATAAATTGATAAAGTTGTTGCTGTTGGGATGTTGTTTTCGAGGTGGTTGACCCTTGCGGGTGAGTATATACAAATGGTTTTGGGCGAAGAAGATGGTCCCGTTGAATGGAGAGGGGAAACCAGGATTTCTGATTGGAAAATGATAATCTAACATCCTTTAGGCGCATACTTGGGGCACATACTTTATCTTTTAGCCTATTTATGACTCTTTCTTGTCTCCCTAAGTGTGGCCTCACATCTAACAAAATACCATAAATAAGTTAAAAGACAAAATTTATGCACTAAGTGTGTGCCAAAAGTGTGTTAGATTATCATTTTCCTTTCTGATTTGAGAAAATTCTGGGGTCCCAACTGGAGAGAGCGCTCTCGCGCCAGCTAGGGAGCACACTCCCCAGTTTAGGGATTGTGCTCTCCAATAAATGCTCGGTTTATTTCATATGGGGTTGATTTTGTATAAATGACTTAAAACTCGTGCAATTGACCTAAAACACACTCAAAATGAATTGTTAGGACATCAAGGATTCATAGGCGGGTGTAGGATACATACTTTGAGGCGCGTCAACGGCATTTTGGAGTGTGATTCTGCATGTTCCAGGTAAGTAATTAAACTCACGAGAACGCCCACATAATTCAATTCTCTTTTCTTTTTTTTTTGGTAGGAACACAGTCCAAAAAAATGGGCTGAGAATTACACTGTGCTATCGCACTTATCTTGTGTCAACAAGAGGGAAATACCATGAGGCTCTATGTCTAATCTATAAGCTTCATACTGCAATCCGAGCGCATTCTTCACTAGGAAGTCTGCACAAGCATTAGTACATCTGGGGATGTATCTAATGTAGCTACCCTTCATCTGATGAAGAGTTCGTTGAATCTCCTTGATCTGGTAGTCCATGAAAATCAGAGTATGATGAGGATCCATGAGCGAAACAACTTCTAATGAATTTGTCTCGATCACCACCTTAGTAAGTCCTTTCTCTTTTGCCATGTGGACTCCGTACCATAACGCCCAAATTTCTACTGGCAAAGGTGGACAACTACCCAACTTGATTTGGAAACCAAAGATGAACTCTCCTCTGTCATCTCGTAACAGTCCTGCAGTGGATAAACATGTGAGGTCTTTTGTTACTGCCCCATCACAATTCAGTTTTGCCCAACCCTCATTTGATTTCCTTCATCGTGTCTCCCTCTCAGCTTGCCCTTCAAGACCAGCGATGCGTGGTCGAGTGCCACATCTAATTATCTCATCTGTTCTATCTCGAGCTTGAGAAATCACCTCCATAACTGTCGCCTGAATACCCTTGAAGACAAAATCGTTTCTTGTAAACCAAAGAACCCAACACGTGACACCAAACAGGGTCTTCCAAGAAGAGGCACCTTCTTTCATATTAGAGTCCAACCATTCTCTTTGGCTATCACTAAAGAAGTTAGAACTTTGTCTTCCCATCAAAAGATTATCTCAGACCGTCCTTGCTATAGGGCAGTCCGTAAGGGCATGAAGAACTGACTCTTTTTGTTGGGTTTTGGAGACTGAAGAGAGACCATGGGTACATGTATATGCACATTATTGTCTACTTTTGTCGCCTTCTTTATATATACACATATGGTACGATGCTTTTCTAGGCCGTGAAATACTTAATGAAAACACTATATATCCATGCTTTTCATACTAATAAGTCTTCCCCATGTTTAATATTGACGATATGTGTTAATAACAGTTGGTTACCTTAACTTGGCTAATATCTGGGACGAAGCTACATAGACTTCCCCTTTCTCAATTTTTTTTTTCACGTATATATTAACTCAAGAATAGTATTCCAAAATTAATAAAGCTAAAATTTTTCTTTTTTGCGTGCATATCAAAACGTATTCAATTAAATATTTTTATAGGGTTATCTAGTACCCACAAGAGACGCATACTCGTTAGTGTCGGTGTGATATACATTCACGCGCATTGCAATGCGAAAAGCAAATGACACTAACATGTGCATGCTTGTGTAAGGGCACCAAAACATTTTCCTTTTTACAATAGAAAATGATTCTTGCTATTGTGTGTGTGGAGGCACACATGTATTAGACAGAGCACCTAAAGCTTTAGGCAAAGTTGGTCCCTTATTCATAATGTCTGGCTTTGTCCCTGACATTAATTAATTAATTAATTAATTAATTAATTGGTCTAAGTTGGGTAGTGCATAACTTGATTAAGACTAACTAAAGCTAACTTGTAGAATTAAGCTTAAAAATATGAATCAAAGGCTTAATGTACCAAGTCAAGTAGTCAACAGGCAAAGAATGGCGATGACCAAGGTGGGAGCTTGCTGGTGGGCGGATGATTTGGCAATGCCGTGGACCCACGGGGCACACCTGGTGCCTCGGGATGCGGAGACATCGCAGTTAAAATGAGCATAAGATATTAAGTCTGTAGTCTCTCTTCTTTTCTTTTTTTATTTCTTGTTACGATTATATATATATATATATATAGTTTGAAGGTCTTTCTTAATCTCTTGCAAAAAAAGGTCTTTCTTACTCTTTATTATATGTTTAAAAAGAAGAACAAAAGTATGAATACAAAAGTTAGAAGACAAATTATATGATATACTGTATAATAAGAGAAAAAAAATAATATAATTGAGAAATGACAAGCATTGATGAATATGCCTAATGCAATCTTTCTAGATTAATTACTTGAGCTCTTTAATTTAAAACAATGTATTTTCCCAGTCTTTGAGCAAACCAAATTGAATTAAGTAAGAATACAAAAAAGATATAAGAGCAGAGGGGGGTCATGTTAGCTAAAACACACACATATATAGGTCCTAGGATGTTAATAGGCTTTTAGTAAGGTAAATATATAGTAGTTTAAGTTAAGTTTTTTTTTTTTTTTTTTTAAGTGAAAAATGAACTAGAATCTCTCGAGGTCTTGCTTTATTTGACAAATGATATCTTTATCATCTTATATAAGAGGCTTTGATACTATCAAAGTTAACCTATATATGCAACTTATTGGGTGTTTGCTCAAATTATGAAAAAAATTGAAGGGCATGGGCGCTCTAAGACTGGGATTTACACCAGCACTTGCAAGATCAGTTGTTGTTTATATATATCATAGAGGTCTTCGTTTAGGATTGTATATGAACCATATATCTAAGTATGTGTTTAATTGGGCCTTTGACTCTTTCAAATTGAATTGGGTGATGGGCCGTAAAAACTATAAACTAAAGGTTGATTGACACAAGTGAAAAACAGGTTAATTAGAGATGTGACGGGGTTTGGGGGTTTTAGGAATGCAAGCATCAACGCTGCATCAACGTTGAGGGTTCCCTTTGTGAGCGACTTGGGACGAATCTAGAGTAGTAATATAAGTATGTATAGTAGTAATATAGTAGGGATACTCGAGTGGTTTAAAAAAATTAAAAAGTAGGCATCATGATAATTTCTTGTACTATTCTATCTTATTTCTGGAAAAACATCGAGATGTGTGCGTGGATGGCATGATGCACAATCCAAAAGAATTCAACAACAAATGTTAGTTACTTCTCCATCGTCTTGTGAGTATTATTAGATCTGGTTTGACACAATCGTAAAAACTTGTCTAAGATAATATATGGCTGGTGCTGCGATTTACAGTCTGTTCATCATCAACAAATCCGGCGGTCTCATATTCTACAAGGTACAAATCAAATCATGGTGTTTTAGGGTTTCTTTTAGGTGGTGGTGGTGGTGGTGATGAATTTGGATTGAACTCGATTTGTGATAATCGATTTTAGGATTACGGATCGGCTGGGAGGATGGACACGAACGACAGTCTGAGATTGGCGAGTCTGTGGCATTCAATGCACGCCATCTCTCAGCAGCTCTCCCCCACCGTTGGATGTTCCGGCGTCGAGCTTCTCGAAGCCGACACGTTCGATCTGCATTGCTTTCAGTCGCTTACAGGTGAACTAGTTGATCGGATTTTCTCTTCTCTTCTGTTGTTTGTCTGGGGGTTTGATTAGAACAATTAATTTGAGGGTTTAGGGGAAATTTGTGTTGTAAGTGTTGTTTTTTTATGATGATTTGCGAATCTTAGGTGGATGTGTGGTAAAATATGTAGAGATTAAGAGTAAAGAGACAAAAAAAAATTCAAAGAAAAGTAGTAGCATCAATTGATACAAAGATTTGGGAAGGGCGGTTGATGTGGTTTTGACACCTCCAAAAATGGCCTAGAAATGCGCCTACTAGAAAACTCGACTTAATACAAATAGAAGAAACTTGACGATCTATGGGGTATACAGAAGCTAACTTGGGATCCCTTGGTCAGGAGGGATTAAAGGATTTGGAGGCCCATCATTAATTGCCTTAAATAGAACGCAATGGAACTACCCGAAGATGTGTGGAGCTAACGGTAGTCCCACATTGATTAAATATAACTTCAAAAAGAAGTATATAATTGATTAACTCCTTTCAACTAGTACTGAGGCCTTTTGAGATAAAACCCTGTACCTATGAGTTGAAGGTGGTTAAGTTGGGGACAATATCGGTGTTAGCGGAGGAGATCCATGGACTCACGCGCGCGAAGAGTTTGATCCATGTAGAGGATTTTTTTTTATTTTTATTTTTTTGTGTTGTTTTATGCCCAATTGTCTGCTCTTTGTAGTGTCATATCTTACAAATTTATGAGAATTTGGCCTTGTATGTGGTAATTTTAGTCATTCATGAGAAGCTTCAACTGTGGTGTTTATGAGGATGTGGCCTTGTATATGGTAATTTTAGTCATTCATGAGAAGATTCAATTGTGGTGTGGAAAAAGGGAATAGAAACATCCGCTTATCCGTAATTCATAAGGAGAGAATCTATTGATATCCCATAACCCTATGAATTTGGAAGTCTTGTATGCGTCATAAAATCAATGTTTTCATATGGCAGTCAGCTCATGAGAAAATCAATACCGAGGACTTGCTCCAGAAAAGATTTCTCCACATCTCATTATTATTAGGCTGGGGCTCCTTAAGCCAAAGAGACAATGAAACAGTAGACCACTCTTCCTCCATTGCAGCTTCACCCTACAGATTTGAAAGCTCATGATATATTTGATTACGAATCAATTCTTGCTAAGAGTAGCTTTAATAGATCTACTTTAAGTCATTGACGTAGCATTGAATGTGGCAATGCTGCTGTTATTTGGTTTGTGTGGATCCAAACAAATACCAAGATTTTGAATAGAAGGTAGGAAATGTTGTGGAGATACCAGACATCAGCAAGCACAAGGCAACACTTTGTTTGATTGCGAATAGGTCTTTTGGTTTCCCCTTGTATGATTGAACAAGAAATTGGCATGCGATTTAGGTTGATTTTATTACTGGGGTTAGTGGTTATTTGATGATCCTTTTTTTTTTTTGCATTTCAGCCCAAGATGTCATAAGCTATTGTTATTTTAAAACATATACTGCAAAAAGTTAGTATCCTATCAATCCATAAGACTGCCTCATCTTGAGCTCGGGTTCAAGTGCCGCAATCTTTAGTGGTATTAGAGATGTATTGCAGTTTCCTGAAGAGTTTCTAGATATCCTAGTTATAGATGCATCAGGTTTATGCAAAAGAGTGTAAACTGGTTAAATGCTTGTGTAGTTTTATTTGTATGTATTGTAAAAAATACATTTACTTAGTATGTGACTCAGTGTTTACTTTTATATCTGACTGAGGCAAAGATTCTCTTATTCTTGTTTGAGATGCTGATTGTAGTACTCAATCCATTCTTGCAGGAACCAAGTTCTTTGTTGTCTGTGAACCCGGAACACAGCGCATGGAGGGACTTTTGAAATTCATCTACGAACTATATGCAGACTACGTCCTGAAAAATCCCTTCTATGAGATGGAAATGCCAATCCGATGTGAGCTCTTCGATCTCAACCTCTTGCAAGCAGTACAGAAGGATCGTGTCGCTTTGCTGAGCCGGTGACCCTTTTAACACAGTTATTCTTATGGCAGACCAATTGCTTTTACTTCTTTGTTTAAAAAATTCTTGCTATTGGATGGACGGCTGAGAAATGCAAGTGTTGTTACTTTGACTGTGATCATATTTGTTGTTGATAGTTAATATTCCATCCTTTGCATTTCAGTTCACTTTGTAGTTTCTGGAATTAAGTTTGACAAAATGAAGACATAATTTTCTTATTAATTTCCTGAAAAAAAAAATCTTATTAATTGATGCTCAGGGCCTCAAAAAAAAATTATTGATGCCCAAATATGGAGTTAAAGAAAATATTTATGCTCAAATATACAAGTACAATCACAACAATAACAAAACCCCAATACCAAATTACAGTTTATTCAGAACGATACCACGACAATTTAATATTTTTTAGTTATTCAAATTTTTCTGGAAAGCAGAAAGCTCGACCAAACACAAAGATACCAAATGAGGCTTAAATAAAGAGTTGGAGGGTATGGCTATAGTTTTTTTTTTTAAATATCAAAGAGACTTCTACAGGAGTAAACGCCAAAGGCCCAAAGCCAAACACTACTAAAAGCTTCAAGGAGAAAATGTGTGCACTCCCTATAGACCCCTAAGGCAGTCAAATGAAAAAAAATAATAATAATAATAAAATAAACTAAAATTTCTAATTCAGAAAAGCCTCAACATCAACTCGAATGATTTCTGTCTTGGTCTTTTCGACTAAAATCTCCTATAGTTTTATTTAAAAGACAAATAATAAATGAAATTGACTTCTTATACAAAAAAGAAAAGAGTATGGAGCTGATCTAATCAAACCAAGTTGTACAGAAAAAAAAAAAAAGTAGGTTTTCTTTTCTGAGTATAAATCTTTAGGACATGAAACTGAACTCCATCTATCCTTATCACTTACACTTACACACACCTCATTCTTCCACAAGAATACAAGCCACATCTTCCCTATAAAGACAGTTTCGGTTACCAATTTATCACTTAAAGGTCACATTTTTTTTTTTATCTTCTTCAATATACACAATCAAGTAGTTATATCTTCATCAGCGCCAATCAACTTGCAGGCCCTTTTGGCTTCTACACTCCAATCTGTTTGAAGAATAACACATGCCATTAACAACAAACAACACACTTCGGCTGCCAATAAGCCTAACCACAAGCCCATGAATCCACAGCCAAGGTAAAAAGCTAACAGCACTGCTAATGGCATTCCAAGAAGATAAAAAGCTCCTAAATTTACATTAGCTCCTAAACTAGGCCTAGCACACCCTCTTAGGACACCACACCCTGCTGTCTGTGGACAATTGAAGAGCTCACAAAGGCCAATTATCGGCAAAACCGAGCTTGTCAAGTTGAGAATATCTCTCTCTTTGGTGAACATCTTCCCCCACGTTGAGCTCACCGCCAAAGCAAACATCATGGAGAAAACGCCCAACAAGATTGACATCGAGAAAGCAACCACTGCAACCCTCCTAGCTTTCCAAGGCATGTTAGCACCTAATTCATTGCTAACTCTAGTAGAGACTGCAAAACTAATTGAAGAAGGCAGTATGTACAAAAGAGAGGTTGTTTGAATCAGTACTCCCATGGCTGCAACCTTGGGTTTAGGATTTGGAAGCAACCCGCATAAAATGATCATGAATTCGTACCACCACCATTCCAAACACACCGAAAAACAGCTTGGGATTGCCAAGCCTAGTATCGTCCTCCATCCGGTGAGACACTCTACTGTGATTTCTTGGAATGTGCTTTTATGTGCAGGGTGTGAGAAAATATACATAATTAACATGAAAACAAGGTTGTAACTAGTCCAAACTGATGCTAGTGCTGCCCCCTTGATGCCCAAGTCCATTCGAACAACAAGTAAGAAATTTATCGGTATGTGAAGCATCAAAGCAATAGAAGCACATGCCATGAGGGGCAAGGTCACCCCTTGTGCTCTTAAGTAGATCCTAAGAGGGTGTAGAAAAGCTTGGGCGAAGAGATCCGGAACGGAGTAGGCTAGGTAGATTGTCGCTATAGAGACGACATTAGGATCTTGACCACACCATAGCAAAAGTTTTTCCATGCTTAGCCATAAGATAACAATAGGAAAACAAGAGAACAACAAGATGAGTATTGTCCTTTGCAGTGTCACTGCCATGAGAGACCACTTTTGAGCGCCAAAAGCTTGGCCACAAATAGGTTCCATTCCCATTGACAAGCCAGTTAAGATAGAGTATCCGGTAATATTTGCAAATCCAGCGGAAAGTGAAGCTGCTGCAAGCTCTAATTCCCCAAGAAAACCGATAAATAGCATGGAGATCACTGACCTTGAATATAAAATCAGGCCTGTTAGAGATGTAGGCCCTGCAATTTTAGTTATCAGTTTCACTTCTTCCATGATCTAGCTCCAATCAATCAAATCAAAGAGCACAGATAAAAAACATGTTAATATGATGAAAGAAAACATATGACATGGAAAAAATATAAATTTATTGATAGAGAAAAGAGATGAAACCTCTTTCCATGGAGGGATCAGTTGTGTTTTCTTGTCTCCAGTTTGGTGAAGAACTTGAGTTCTCTTTCTATTGTTGTGTGGCATTACAAGAGAAAAATGAAGCCTTGTTTGGTGGACTTTTGTCTGCAAATACTGAGGAAATTGCATTCCTATATATATACAAAAGAGATTACTTGAATGAGTTCTACATAAATGTGTTTACCATGAGATAAAAGAGCTAAAACAGTGGTCTCGAGTTTGACGCTTCAAGCGCTATGTATGGAGCTCCTTCCGTTGGGAGAGTCAGAGCCCCTAATGGCCTGACTATGGCTCGAGTCTAGAGTAGTTGTTTAGTTTGAATATCGGATGGTTCGCACCAAAAAAGAGCTAAAACAGGTCACCACCAATTTTTTTACCCGATTTTCTGCTTTACCGCATGAACTAGTCGACACACTTGGCATCGGATAACACATGAGAAACCAAATAAAAGAAAGAGTGAAAATGGTAAAAGTAAAAAATAAAATAGACAGCATTGTGTACTTTGATCTCAATCAAAAAGTCAGGAATCTCCATGGAAAATGATGCTAATGATGTTTCCAACATCATCTAGACCTGTTGAGCTCTCAAATAAACAAATAGTTTAAAAAATAATAATTAAATGAGTACATAAATACCCCATTTCCAAAGAGTCTGTGACTCTACATGTCCCATGCTCATAAAGAAGGTGAATTTTGAATGTGGTAATGAAAAATTCTTAGTCAAAGATTTTTCCTCTTAAAAGGTGATGGAGATTCACTTTTTATTTTTTATTTTTTTCATTTTTAGCTTTGTGGGTATTCTGCTTTTGTGTGTATTTGTGTTTCAATTGAATCTATGAAATAGGAGCATAATTCTTGGGTCATGCTTTATAGGCCTTTGAGACACTTTCATGCAGTTTGTTGAAGTTTTAAGTTATGGTTTTTCAGGATTCTTCATAGGCAATGGCATAAGAGTTAGAATAGAATTTTGTTCTTGTTTTCTGAGCATTTTTCTTGTACAAGCAATGGAACTCATCAAAAGCATAAATGGGCAACCTCATTTCACCATTCAGGGTTACTAGACTGATCTTCTTTTGTTAAAGACTTGTTGCACAATTGTAAATCGAAATATGGTTCCACACCAATTAAGAATGACTTTATAATGAAAAATATACATGTAAATATCTCATAAATAGCCCCCACGGGATGTGGTGCAATAGCAAAGAAAAGAGCACTTAAACTCTGATTGAAGCAGAGGTCATGAATTTGATTTTTGGTAGCTACATTATATTTACTTGGTTTATTTGAGTTATGGGGTTGTGGTTCCCGACTAACTCACATGGGATTAGTCGAACCAAAGTAATGAAGGGAAAAATGTTTGAACACCTGGTTATCAAAATAAGAAAATCTCCTAAAATTGTATGAGGCTTTAATAGAGTACCTCACATCAGTGCTGACTCAAAATGGTTAAGTTGGAAAAATATCGATATTGTAGTTGTATATTTCCCTGCTTTTTTTTTTATTGAAACCTCCCTGCTTTTATTTTTTTTAATTAGCTATTTCCCTGCTTTTTAAACAGTTAAGCTTTACCCCTTAGTGGATCGATCCGGCTCGAGCTCAGAGTCGTCGGTTAAGTCCAGATACTGGGTGGTCTAAACCAAAAAAAAAAAAAGAAGTCAAGTTAATGTAATAGTATATGATGAGATCAGCCCCTTTGGTTCATTTTTTGGTCAGCATGACCAACAAACTATTGTGTATGTGTAAGCAAGCATGAGTTATTTTATGGCCTTTCTCCTTAAATTCAACAAAATGGCCATCCTATAGCCTGCATTTATCCCTTCTGTACTTTATGAGGGTTTGCTTCTTCATATTTTGTGTAAATATGATCATTTGTTTGTGGTGTTGACTTTTTTCCCCCCCAAAATCAAGTCTTCAAATATTTAACTTGTCCTTCTTTTGAATTCTTATATACTTTGGTAACAAATTATTCTACTTCAATCAATCATTCTCTTTCCTTTTTTCTTGGTAAGATCATTCTCTTTCTTGTTGTGGCCAAAATAGAGTTTTTACTAGTTTTGCAATGTAGCTATATAAGAGTTTATCTCATACTATTAACATACAGTATATGTTAATGAGAGGACCTGTCCTGAAAAAAAAAAATGAGAGGAGCTGCAACTTAATTAATTGGTCTAGATCAAATTAAACTCCTGATGCATCAGAATTCACAAGGCACAACAAATGGGGCTTAATTTTATGTCTCCCTGAAAATGCACATTTTTTTTGAGAAAAAAAATGCATATTAATTTTATGATGTAAATCAAGACCTAATTACTGATCATTGATCATTCATTACATATCAACTAAGATTGGGAGATGTCACAAGCACACATATATGGGTGGTCCTACCAGTGGTATAGTTACTCCATGCAACTTTTAATAGTGTTTCATATTTGAATAGGCTTTAAAATTAGCCTCCACCTACCCAACACTCTTGACTTTCATTCGTTCTTTAGGCTTACTCGTTTATTTTCAATTGAATGAGCCAAACGGAGTTTACTTTGGAATGGTTGAATAGTAAGAATAATCCCACAAACTGTGTTTTTTCTCAAAATAATCCCCAACTTTAATATTTGTTTCAATTATATCCCAACTCATTTTTTTTAAGAGTTTAGTGTTTACGTGGCAATTACTTTTTCAGAATTTTAAGAGATTTTGTTAAATCATTTCAAAGGAGAATTACAAATCTTAGCAAAATCTCTTAAATTACCCAAAAAAATTATCACAAAACACCATACTTTCTTAAAAAATGAGTTGCGATAAAATTGAAAACAAATCTCAAAGTTTGAGATTATTCTGATAAAATTCAAAGTTGAGGATTATTTTGAAAAAAAATATAAAGTTTAAGATTATTCTAACTATTTACCCTTTTGGAATTCAAGAATTCCATGTTTTTCTTACTGCCAGTATATGTCTTGCATCATCAATTCTAGGAATGAAAATTTGATAAAATTAGTCAAATTTTAGCAAAGTTTATCGAGGTTTAAGGGATTGAAATAAAGTTCATGAGTAGTTTAAAAACTACAAAATTTCGCCGAAGTTTATGTTAAAAATTGATAACTTTGATCAAATTGACATGGATTGCTAAAAATATAGAGAAATTGCAAACTTTTCAGTCAAGAAAATTGAATAAGTGTATAGCGCAGTGAAGGTTTGTACATACCTCACATTAGGGAGAAAAATCAAGTTAAGATTATCAAACTTCTACATCTATTATCTTATCTCAGACTTCTACATCTATTTTCACAACTACAGGTTCTTTACTTCTTCCTCTAACCTTCGATCTTCTCTCACAGTTTCACAGTTTTAAGTCACTTCCATCGTTCTTTTTCTTTTTTTCTCCTGTACCCAATCCTCTTTGCTTTCTTTAAAGTTTGAGATGTAAATGGTCAAATCAAGTGAAGTAGGAGATAGAGGGGTGGTTTCAATCAATGGTGGCTTTGGGGGTTATTGAGAATTTGAGAGTGCTTACTTTTTCACACATCTCTACACCGATCATGTGATCCCTTGATTTTGCATCGAGATTCACTACCAGCTTTGTAGTTTTTTTTTTTATTGATGTATAATGTCAATTTTGTTTTTTTTTTTTGGTAGGAAACAATTATTTTCTTTTGCTTTAAACATTCATATTTTTAATCTTACTTATGTGAGTGTGCAATTGATAAAATGGTTAGAGAATCAAATTAAGTATATTTATTATCACTATAAAGTTCTACCATCAGGGCCGGCACTGGGCATGGGTGGGGCGGGCGACCGCCCCAGGCCCCACCCACACCCAAGGCCCCCTATATTTTCAGCCATGCTGCAAGATTTTAATTTTTTATTTTTTTTATGAGATTGTGCATTAGTGGGATATTGCTAAAGTATGATCTTTGTACAAATTTGTTGAGGTTCATTCATGAAAACTCATTGTAATATGTAAGTATTCATCTCAATGTATATTGAGTAGATCTTAACAACTAAATCATTCAATGCATGTTGAATGTCACACAATCTTTTTTTTTTTTTTTGTAACACAATAATTTCTTTTATATGTTATGTCTACTCCTTTAAATGCATTTTTTTCTACAATCTCAAAATAAATAAAGTTTTGGTCTCAATAAATAAATAATAATAATAAATAAAAGAAGTTTACATCTCCACCAACTAAATTTAATAAAACCAAATCAAAACAATTTTTTTTAAAATTAAATTTGAGTTAGAGAATAGTTAGCAATATATGTAATTTTTTTTTTCGCAATATGTAAACTTAACTATAAGTAAAAAAAGCACATCATCAATTGCACTAAAAATCAAGCAAAATGGAGGAGTTTTTTTTTATCTATGTAGCCAACCTAACTAATTTGGGATTATGGTTTTGTTGTTGTAACTATATATATTCAAAAAAATATATATTTTAGGAAGTCAAATATAAAGGCCCAAATTTTTATTTCGCCCTAGGCCCCCAAAATAACAAAACCGGCCCTGTCCACCATACACAATATGCATGACTTGTATCAATAAAATTGACTTAATACCATTAAATTGTGAGTTTTTAGTAAGGTATAAATGCATATTGTCCTAGCGCAACTATGGACCATGATATTTGTCTTATATGGAAGGATGCTATCTCTTGGATTATCTCTTCTAATGTAAAATTCAATCTCCGATTATGAAATGAAATTTGCATGTGTGTGCCTTCAAAAAAAATTGCATATTGTGCTTGTCTTGATATCCCATAAAATGAATTTTATAGTTTATTAAGCATTTAAATTAAAAAAAAATCTTAAACTTCACTAAGGTAGCAATTTTTTTCTAAAATTATTCACGTCGAATTAAATTCCTCCAAATTAGTTTTAATTATCAAGAGAACGAATTATAAGGCAAAATCGAAGTTTCGAATTGTTTAATGCATTCTTTTTTCTTCTATTTTTTTTGGAGAATACCATACATAAATATACTCACTCACCGGTCACCACACTTGGTGACGGTTGTGTTATAAACCTTAGGATGCGTACGCTCACAAAGCCTCACGTCTTGAGCATGTCTCACATAGGTACATGTAGCAATTCCCTTTTATTAATTTCAAAGGGAAAATTGAAGGGTTATAACTTATAAGGTCAAATGATGGAGCCACCCACATAATTGGAATGTGATATAATTTTTGTTGAGTCCTATATCAAGTAGGAAAGAAGGATTCACATTAACAAATTACAAAAAATATGGAATAAAAAACACTTTCTCAAGCCAAAACCATCTTTGGTGAGAAAAGAAACATTACTAGTAAAAAGGCAAGGTTTGGGATGATTGTGAATTTTTCATTATAGTTAAAAAAAAAAAAGAAAAAAAAACCCTATACTTAAGCAAATATTTTATTTCACGGCATTGAATAATGTAGTTAGATATTACAGTGTTAAGAATTACGTAATACATAATTAATATATTTAAAAATACTCTTTTACAAAAGAAAATGAAAATTAATGATCTATTGGATCAATTGTATAATTTATACAATCTAACTAATTATTCTGTATTAGTTAATTTTAAAGTTAAATAAGATTTATTACTTATCAACCCTATACTAATAGCATTGTAACAAACTTTAAATAAGTTTATTTGGAGACATCCGATAAAAAACATAACTTTAAATAACTTACAATCACGTAATAAAAAATTAATTTTCTTGAAGGGAAAGATTAATGAAAAGTAATCAAAACAGATAAATTAATCCTACCAAAAAAAAAGATAAATTAAAAATTAAAAATTCTTTTATAAACTATAAAATCCTAACCCCAGTGTTTTTGGAGAAAGTAAATTATATTTATCACTATAATCAAAATCCCAACCCTAGTTCAATATCCTAACATTAATTGCCTTCTCCTTGAGGCCAATTGATCAAATGCTATATTTTTTTTCCTTATTTTGCCTCATCTTTCTCATTCTCTTCAACCTAGCTAACAAAATGATGTATTAGAGTTCTAAATTAAAATGAAATCATTTCTTTGGTTAAAAAAAAAAAAAAAAAAAAACTCAATCCAAGCAAATTATGAATCTAAAAATTTAGAACTAGTCAAGAAATAGAGAAAAGAGAAAGCTCAAATCTCTAACATTGCAGCATTGGTACAACTACATATTAATCTACTAACTAATAAGTTAATAACACTCAGTTTGGGCCTCTTATGTAAGAAGTTAGGGGTTCGAGCCACTATTGGGGCAATTTGTGGTCTTTCTTCTTCTTTTTTTGATGAATTTGTGGTTTCTTTTTTATCAAAAAATAAAAAATATTGCCTCATACTTACGTTATTACTTTTATCCACTAGGAAACAAACTATACTTATTAAATTAAAACTCACTTAAACAATCTTCAAAAAAAGAATACTAAAACAAACTATATTTATCTAAATTAAAATTCATTATGATGTCTACAAACGAATCCCGAAATAATCAAATCATTCTATTTTTTTTAAAACAAAATCATTCTAAATTAAAATCTAATTTGATTTTAAAATCATTTTTGATCTATTTGTTTTGTCTATAACTTGCCTTCATGACTGATACAAAAAAATTATTCTTATTTTCTCAATTTGTTTATGATATTTAATGCCGACTTTTTTCATCATTTGTTTATTTCTTTTAGGATTGTCAATTGAAATTGATAATTTTTTTTTTTTTACTTTTTATTTTTACCTAACATTTTGAAGACAGTTTTTTTTTTTTTTTTTTTTTTTTTTTTTTTTTTGTTTTTGTCAAAAGTCTCAAAGAGATTGTATTGATGTATTTCTAATCCATTCGGACAAGTATCTATAACAAATAAAAATTACAACAATGAAGCACAGAACCGATTCCAAATCATGCACAGTATAATGTGGCACTAACCCTACGAAGGAGACAACCGATTCCAAATCATGCACAGTATAATGTGGCACTAACCCTACGAAGGAGACAACAACCCTTAGACGGGACAACTTGTTGGAACTTGAAAAAATGCTTCAAGTGAGTTTGAATAGAAAAACTCTTTAGTCCCACATTACTCACTTGAAAGAGTACAAACTCTTTATATACAAACATCTACTCTAAAGATTTGCTTTAGAGAAACTCAATGGGTAGAGCCCAAATTGGCACCCATTGGGTAATATATATAATAATTATATTTAAAATCAAAGATAGGGCCTTGGGTTAGATTTGTTAGCCTTGTAAAATCAAATAAATTTTTATTTTTTATTTTGAAATTAATTTTGACAGTTAATTTCGTTATTTTGTGAACAGGTGCGACTGTTGAATATATTATTTTTCGAACTTGAACAGATACTTTGGTTTGAACTAGTGCCTCAAGTTCTATTTAAGTAGAACTAAAACACTAGAAAAAGATAGAATTTCGAATTTCGTTTTTTCTGAGAGAGAAGGAAAATCACAGTTTGACAAACTTTTGAACTTGGTGATTTTTGGTTCGAAAGGGCATCCAGTTGTATCTTGGGGGCAGATTTTTGAAGAAAATTCAATCATCAAATTCAAGAAAATTTATGTCTTAGGACATTGCTTCTGTGCAAGCCTCCGGTTAGAAATTTATTTTCTTGATTGATTCTGTTATTAATTATTTGTAAAACTTATTTATTCATATATGTTAATATCATTATTTATTGTTCCGTACAACACAACTACCCCAACAACCGAGGACACCCAACAACGAGGACAACCACCACCGCACGTGAGCGGAGATTAATTCTAACTATAAAATAAAAAACACTAGATTCCTTGCACTTCAGGGAAAACAACGAAAACAAGGCGCCACCAGCGCACATATAAATTTTAAAGATAGTTGTTGTCTTGTTATTCCCAGGTCTTAATTATGTCCAGTAACAATGAATTCATTATGGAAAATATGTGTACATATATATCCTCAAGTAGACTGAAGTAGTAGTATTGAGGTCTTTCAAAGAGTAGAAATTGGCACCAGAGTGCAATAGAAACATACAAGAAACATACCAGGATAATATAAAGAAACACAAATTTGACGGGGTTTCCACCCATATAGGTTTTTCCTTTTTTTTGGTCAAAACCACCAGTAATACTCATGTGGCTCGAGCCTGACAGGACCATTAGATTGTGGCAATGCTCTCCTTCAAGAATTTTAAAGGGACCTCATACCTAGCCTTGAACAAAAAATACCTGATAAAAGGCTTAAGGCTGATGCAATCCTTAACCAGCATGCTAGACTCATATATATATGGCTTTTATTGATTACTTGGTTCGACTTAAATTTAAAATGTATAAATATATTTTGACAAAAAAAAAGTATAAATATATGACTTCAAAAAAAATGTATAAATATATAAAAATAATCGATGAGAGAAATTTAAATAGAAATTTTCTTAAAAAAAGAAATGCTTAGGAAAGAAAAATTGCAATACAATCGGTTTATAGATAAAAAAAAACTCCTGCTGTATCACAAGACACAACAATTGGTGCTTATGAACCTAACATAACAAAACAATTTAGTCCTTTGAAAAAACACATTATTTTTTATATAAATCAAGGCCTCATTACTGATCAGAGATACATATCAATGAAGAGTGGGAAATTACATGATCACATCATTCTTTCCCCCTCGTTCAAACAAATTCACACCAACACTCCTATAATATATACAAGCAAAACACAAGCTCTGCTTCAACAACAGACATCATATTCTTCACACCAGGCAAGCCGTATGCATAACTCAAGCAAACCATAAAGCCTTAGGAGTCCTCCTCTGGTGCCTGGCTTGCAGGGTACCCTATACCATGGCGGTTGTTAGGGAACAAGACGAACACCGTACTGCTGATTGTACCAACAACCGGAGGCAACGCCATTAACAGCATCTTCTGCGTCGACTCGAAGGAAGGATAGTAGCAATCCAGAGTGTTGGGATCCAGCAGAACAAGCACCCCAAACACTAACAAGGAAAAGAAGGCATGAACAAAGTCTCCCGCTCTTAGCTTATAGCTAGACAAATCCTTCGAGTCCGATGGCTTAGGCCAAAGCCCATTCTTCGTTGCTATGCCATAGTGTGTTACGCCATCACTGTCAGTGAAACTATCGGTGAAGGACGAGAAGAAACAAGACAGCCCACAAAGGCCGACCAGTGTGCCGGTTAGGTACTTGTTGACAGTGTGGCACTGGCCATTGTTGGTTAACACTGGGCTGAGGAATTGGAACAAGAACACAGTCCCAGTCGGGAGAACCCTTATTAGGCTGCCCACTCCGTTGATAGTTCTGTCTCCTATGCCTTCTTGAGTGCTCTTACTAGGTTTTGAAGAGAACTTCTTGTCTCTGGCCATCTGGGGTCTCTAAGATTTGATCTATAACTGATGCTATGGATCAAAGCTAAATGAGATGTTATCCTTGAAAGGTAATGGCAGAATCTATGTAGTACTTATAGAGAAGATTTTGGAGAGAAGTAGATGGGCAAGAGCTTGCACTTGTTGCTTGCAAGTAACATAGTGTGAGTTTGTGAGATCACATTTGAGTTTGCTTCTACTCTTTGGTTTGCTATCATCCTTATATTCCAAACTAAGCTTTCAAGTTTATAAGAGACTTCTCTCATTTCCTCATTTCTTTTGTGCCCATCTCTCTCAAATGGCAGGGTTTGGTTGGTTAGGTTCCAGTGATGTAATGGCAAGTTTACGCCTCAATACTATATTAGGGTCTACTACGACTACATGAATCAAACTCTTCCACTTTGCTCGATCAGCGCATTGAAAGTAAACTTAGGTTTATCCAGCACGTCGAATTTCTTCAATTCCCCAAATTACGAGATAAGAAGGATGCATTGTATTCAAAGCAAAGATTGAAACAAAAGGAGAAACAACTACAGTAAAACACAAGCAATCATAAACTAAATACGGAGTATTTACTTAGTACTAGCTTTATATAATCAATAAATATCATCAACACATACATACATCATCACAGATCAATCAAGAGAACAACACTTCAATTCAACTCAATTGATCAGTTATTATAAAGCTTCAAATCTTCTTCTTATTCTTCCCAAATTTCTTCCACTACACATCACACCAATAGCAATTAGCAACCAAAGATCCATTTTTATTAATATATCCGTCGGTATCTAGGCGCGAGCACTATTCCCACAAGGCCCTTGTGCAATGACCGAACAATCTTGATGCTGTGAGGAATCAAAGATCCATTTGCTTTTCAAGTTCACTAACGCTAATTCTCCAATCTTCACCACCCACCATTGATACACACATACTACATAGCACATACATATAGATACATAGAGACACCCATCTTTGATTACATAATTATTTTTGATTCACTAGGGGCTCACAAATCCATCTCTCTGTTTAAAAAAATCACAGAGAAAGATGTGAACTTGGAACCCTAACAACACTCAATGGATCATAACTTACCAATTCATACATAAAAATCTAATCTTTTTCATTACCAGATCATCAATCGAGGCGAAGAAGACGCCGCAGATCCTTCGTCGCCGAATCATGAACCGCGCTCTCTGCGGTCTGCATCTTCTTCGAGAAGCTCGGCAATGGCAGCGCCCGCGGAGACGGGGAGAGGAAGAAGGCGGCCCCTGCGTACTCGTCGCCGGAAGAGGTTCGATCCCTAACCCTGATTTGCTTCGGAATTGAATCGGAAACCGTCCTCTTCACTGAATTTTCTGTTTTCCTCTTCAGATCGAGCGACTCGCCGCGCTTCAAGATCACAACTTGACGTAACACAAGATTGTTGTCGATGCTGTTGTTGTTGTTAGTGGTGATTGTGGTGGTGTTCTTCGAAAACCCTGATTGGGTGCCGCGTTTGCGGTGCGACCTACAACGCGAACCGCCACCACCGCCGATGATTCTAGCGCGCTCTGTTAAGCAATCTTGTGGGTTCAAGATCTCCGTCCCCATATCAGAAGAACCGAAATTGAAATCGAAGAAACCCTAGAAAAGAATCTGAGACAATTGGGAACGGATATTTTAGGGCTTTTTGAGGAATTGAAATTAGGCAATCCAAATTGAAAGCCAAAAACCTTAGATTGAGACAATTTGGAACGGGAGTTTTAGGGTTTTTTGAGGAATTGAAATTGGGCAATCGAAATTAAAAGCCAAAACCACTAAATTAAGAAAATCTTGGGAACGGAAATTTAGGGTTTTTTGAGGACTTAGAAATTGGGGCAATCGAAATAAAAAACCAAAAACCCCCCAAATCTGATAGAATTGGAAACGGAAAATTTAGGGCTTTTTTGAGGAATTGAAATCGATAGCCAAAAACCAACAAATCTGAGACAATTGGGAAGGGGAAATTTAGGGCTTTTGAGAAATTGAAATTGAAATTCCAAAAAAACCCTAGATCCGAGACAATTGGGGACGAAAAAAGATTCGATTTTTTTTTTTTTTTTTTTTGGGGGGGGGGGGGAGAGAGAGAGAGAAGAAGAGGCAAATTAGAGTTTGTTCTTATCGATTCGCACTGTTGCCTCTCCTTCTTCGCTCCTCTTCTTCTTCTTCAAAGAAACGTCGTTGGATTGATTCGATGTTTGTCATTACAGTGCGAGGGCTTGGCTTGGATTTATTGTTGCTGAGACATGTGAAGGCCAAGGACAGGCGTTGAACGTTGACGCGTGGAGGGCTTTGACTGGGTCTAAGGTTTGACGTCAACAGCGTTATCTTTTTTTGACGTGTTGTGATTTGAGTGGTGCACTTGGTGGTGGTGGTGATCCTCTGCTCCCTCTCCTGAGTGTTGTAAGAGTGTTTTGGAGATTGCCAGGTGGGTTGATGGAACGTGACCAACTTGGTGAGCCCACGTGTTAGTATTAGGCCTTTTAATAAAACTCACAATTAGTAGAGCATCTTTAATTATGAATGTTAATTATGAATGTGAATTGTAGTTGTAAATTCATATTGCATCATTACTATAGAGAAAATGTGTATCTTACGTGGACTAAATAGACATTGAAGTTTAAAAATCTTCTTCAATGCACAATGTGGATTGCCCATACGTAGACTTTTTTTTCAAAAAAAATATTAAATAAAATTTAATTAAAAAACCATAAAAAATATATATATTTATTCTTTAACGTTTTATATATATATATATATATATATATATATATATATCTTTGCGATTTTTTTTTTTATTTTTTTGTTTGAAGGTGATTTTTGTATTATATATATATATATACTAGTTTCATAACGTGCTCCTCACGATTAAACCCTCTCGCTTCGCTCGCGGGAATTTAGTTAAAGAAAGAAATAATTTTAATCACATGGTTGTCGAAGTGGGTAGTCCATATTTCTGATTGAGCTAGCTATATATAACAACTTGGATGCATTTGTGACCAGTAATAATCTTCACTTCCAGATATTTTTCACTTGCTTGTATTTTCAGATGAGTTATGTGTGTGTACAAAATTAAAAAGTTGCGATTCCATCAGCCAACTTTTAACCCTTTTATATACACACATCTATTCCTTCCTTTGTGAACCACTACAAGCATGTTCTCTCCTCTTATCACATTTCAATTTGTCATTCAGTATGAAAAGCACAATTGCAGATCAATCTGTTGTCATTCCAATCACTTATGCTCATGGAATCTGCGAGCAAGGTAATTATCTTCTATTTTTTATTTATTTTGATCATATCCTTGATGCTGTGATTTAGATGATCAATATGCATAATTACAGTGATTGGAAGCTAATATCTTGTACTTTTGTTCTGTTTAAAAATTGATTAATAAATTAACCTCAGTCCAATAAACCAAATTCAATAATCAGATTTGACCTTCAAACTATAAAAAATCCAAACTATGTAAATTTAATAAGCAATTGAATATAAAATTAAAATTAAATGCAATTTATAAACTTACTACTTGTTTCGATTGCATTTTGGCCCCAAAACGTTGCGTTCAATTCTTTATTTCTGTAGACGAAACGTATGATTAAGTTATATAACACAATGGATAATATTTTTCTAAAAAATGATTATGACAAAAAATATATACCTGCTAATTTGAATACGCAAAACAATTTTTTTGACTTTTCTTTGTTTTGCTTGAACTTCTTGATCTACAAGCGCTTATTCCAACAAGACGTCCAAGTACATCTATAGAGAACAAAATTATTAGTAATACTGAAAGTTATATATATGAACAAATGTAATTCATGTATTTTAGCTTGCCTGATGAATGTACGAAATTGTCTTTCCGTTTTGTTAATTCTTCGAATGAAGTTATTTCAAATTTGTGGTTTGAAATTTGTACGTTGTTGTTGTTTTCTTGTACAGATGTATTGCCTGTAAAGTGTATCTTGTACTCATGGCTTACAACCTTGTGCATATATATTATTTCCACTTTGAAGTTTGAAATGTTGTAGACCTTGCTTTCTGTGAGGTGCTCAAAATCATCAACCAAATAGATGGGTATAGTTGCATGTATATTGTCGTCCTACCAAAAGTTTGTTATATGTAGTTAGTGTAAGTAATATTTTGAATAATCATCCTTCAAATCAATCGCTTGAATACCTTCAGAAAATTCCTGTATCAAATCAAGCAACTGGTTGTTATCTTTCAGATCATGCTTTGGTTATAAATAAAACAAATACATACACCGAAAAATGCATTTCAATGTTGTAAATAGTTGTTTTTGCAGTTCAAATGACACTTGTAAATATGCTGTTATAAAATCTTCGGCCATCATAAAGCTAGGATAAAAAGAAAAACTGTTTCAACTTGGCAAATAAATAAATAGAAGTTAACAACAATTTGAACAAATCAGATCAAATATGTGACATGTCAACCTTAACATTGGAGACATACTAATATATGTTAACTGTTACGGAATGACAAAATGGCATCTAGAAAAACTAATACCAAACCTGCATTATCTCTCCGATAACAAAATTTTTTTTTTGAGATACTCCGATAAGAAATTAAAACCATTATGGATGGATTGCTGGTATTTCTCAAAATACTTCCAATATTCAATATTCGCCAATTATTTCCTTCTTAAGCTCATCGATCTTAGTGAGTAATTCGCCCCTATTTTTCCTGACAAAAAGAACATGGAATAAAATTAAATTAGTTAGTAAGGCTATGTAGAATAAGAAGGTATCTTTGAACCACAAGAATATTTGCATATCCATCTTGAATATTAGATATCGATAGCTAAACCAATTATTAGCACGAGCAGGAATAAACTTTCCGGTTGTTGGAGATGGCTGAGCCTATAAAATAAGAAGAGATAATACTCAAGGAAAGAAACGAGAACTGCGATGGATGTTAGTCTTACAGAAACTATGAATTTAGT
Organism: Stephania japonica; assembly: GCA_039657345.1. NCBI lineage: Eukaryota > Viridiplantae > Streptophyta > Magnoliopsida > Ranunculales > Menispermaceae > Stephania > Stephania japonica. Next base: position 69,395,603 of record CM077557.1, read on the forward strand.
ACATATGACAGAAGAAGGCATATAATACTATCCTCAACAATTGTGGAGTCATTTATCAAATGGCGGCATCGGTTGATATGTTAATCTAAGTAACTTTAAACTCAGTGGACTCAATGAATGAGACAACATTGATTATAAGTTTATAACACTCAAACTGACCATTGAATATGAAAGGAAAACTGGTGAATCCAACAATACTGTGGGACTGTGACACTTGATGTAGCTTTTCAGCAGGCCCCATTTAAGGATATAGAACCTTAAGAAAAGCATTTGTGGCCACCTGAAGTATCAAATGGCATAGCAGAATTTGGATAAGAAGGTAGAAGGAAAAGTTCTATCAAGACTGGAAGCTAAGATCCAAAGAAAGGTTACTTAACTGATCCACCAGGTTGTCATTTAAAGACAATTTTCAACTTTTTTCCATTGCCAGAGGCCCAGAATAGACTTACATAAATAAATAAGGGAACCAAGGTATCAAAAGTAATACAGTGATTAATATTTGCAAACAAAACTAAGTGAAGCTCGTGCAAGAGTTACTCTAATATACCTGGAAAAAGATGTTTGCATGCTCTTCTTGAGATTCTTCAGAAGATGAAAGAGTCAATTCGAGATGTTTCCTACAAAGAAAAGCTTGCTCAATAATTGACACGGTCATATTAGATAAATTTTCATAATAGTTCAACAAATTACTTTACTATTGTCCAATGGAAAGCATGTCCAAACGCACTTGTAGAGGGCACAACTTGTGTAAAAGGCGCACAAGAAGATTTATACAACAAATCATTATGGTTTTCACACCGATTACATGGGAGTAATTCAACAACAACAAAACAAAGGTTATATTTGAATGCTAATTCAAATATCGGTCTCAAGTAATAACACAATGTTGCTTGCTCACCAATTTTATGGCACAAACAAACTAATCAATGTCATCAACCAAAAACCACAAATCAAACAAACACCTAAACCTTCATACAAAAACCCATTGATGCCCTTCTTTGTGAGCTTGTTAAGAAGAGGGGTCCTAAACATTTCTGTCACCTGAACCCAATAAAGTAGTAAGAAATGGCCAACCCTTACTACTAATTTATGATAGGATCCTTACGAAAAAACCACCATCACCCTATAAACAATGCAACATACCCTTAACACCCCACATCCTAGAACAATATGCATTTCTAACTTCATTTCCCAAGGCTTGTTAAGCATAAATAGAACTTAGGATTAAAAGAGCTACTTATTGCGAAGGAAATTTCCAAAGCGACAAGACAACACGCAGTCCAAGAAATCAACTATGAAAACTTGGATCACAAAAAAAGACAAAAAAGATTAAGTAATTTGTTAAAAAACAGACTGATAAATTATAAGACAGAAAGCTAGATTGAAGGAGAAGACAACCTCTACTGCAAAAGGAGCATACCGAGGAGAATTCAAAAGCAAAAGGGTACATCCATAGCAACTGAGAAACACAATCTACCCACTACAAAAAAAAAATCCAATAAGAAGAGCATATTAATCTAATGAGGCACTTTCATATCCTAATAACAATGCACTAACAGATTTCAACCAAGTATAGCCAACATTCCTGCTTATCTCAGTTGGGGCTAACAAAAAGTGCAAAGATGAAAAGTTGAAAATTACAATTTTGCACAGGCTCATAGCTTCTTAAATATTTATCAAGCTGCATTCATAAATAAAATAATATTTTACCTGCAAGTAGGCAGTCCAACAATATTGCTCCTCCCGATTTTAATATTTTTTATAGATCTTTAACTGTCAAGCAATTTTCTTCTTCCATCTGAAAGAAAAATCAACTAATTAAAAATGAGTTCTTAATTGATTTAATGAATTAGCTAGCTAGCTAGCTTTATATATAAAAATAATGGCTTCCTGAGTAGAAAAATTATATAAATATATGACAAATTGACAACTAAATGCATTAGCCGAATTAATTCTCCTCATAATCAATAAGGATGTCCTACATTATTAATATGTCGATATTGCTAACACAAATGAAATGGCTCAACTCAATGCATATCTACAATATTAAGTGATTATGTGTGTCTTAACAATGAATGTCAATTATATAGTCCATAGAAAATATGCGTGCACATGTTTATATAAATGGCGAATTAAGTTAATTACCTGAGTGACGATGGTAATGTGGAGAGAAGAATCAGCGAAGGGCATGAGATTCGAATTGGTGACAGTGAGCTTGAGATTATCTTCGAGGAGGGAGAGAGCATTGACAAGAACACATTTGTTTTTGTCGTAGTGAATTCGTATCAACACGTTCTTGCCGCAAACTCTCACTTCGATTTCAGGGAGTGGCTGCTGCCAATGATCAACATTATTACTCTCATCATCATCCTTATTACTTGAGTTATGACTGGATCCATTATTTTTTGACTCATCCAATATGAGTAGAGATTTCTTGACAAAGATGGCGGACTCGACTACCGTGCTCTTCTTCGCCAACTTGTCTTCAAGTGCATCCACCTTCTCTTGCAGCTGTTTCATGTACTTAATTGCATCGCCAAGAACTGATGCCTTGTCCATCTGCATGCAATATAATTTAATTAACCCCCTATAGTATGCTAGCAAACAAAAATTAAAGATACATAACATATGCAAGTTGAAATTATTATAAGAAAATTAATCAACATTAAATTAGTCACCTTTTTGAGATTGGGGACGATTGCCGATAGAGCAATGAAGCGCTGGCTGAGCTTCTCGCGGCGCTTCCTCTCTGCTATTATATGATCTTGACTTGCATGAGGAGGCTTAATATTATTGTTTGCTATACCACCTCCAGGCCTCCCTTTATTAGATGCATAACTCGGTGATTCACATAGTTGGCCTTCACTTCACACATCATGCTCTCATATTGTTGCTGCTGCTTTACTTGTTATGATGACAATAATTGGCAAGTGAATCGATGAAGCACTAATTCCGAAAGAAAGAATATTATTATTGTTTGGGGAACCACTTCGGTAGTAATATTGGATATGTCATGACCAGATGAGGAAGAATTCCAACTATTAGTTGTTATATGTTTCGAGGGTCGACACTCTTCAACACCATCGCCGCCACTTGATCATGATGATGAGGCGCCGACTCCATTGATGAATGACTGAAGGATTGCTTGAGTACTTGGATAGGTACTCGACCTCCCGATGATGCAAGTGCTTCTTGCTATATGTTGTGTGTTGTTCAAGTACTCAAGACGATGATGATCAAGAAAACTCATCTCACTTTGAATATCTCGCATAGGCATTATTAGGATCCTCCATTTCTGTTTTATTAGATCTATATTAACATAACTAATTTATATAGAGCTGAAATAATATATGTAAATGCATATATATAGAGCTACCTATATATGAAAAATACATAAAATCAAAGAGGGCGTAAATTAAATATGTTTCTAGCTTAGGCGATCCCGATTTAGAACATGATTAACTATCTTATGTGCATATATATATATATATACCGCTTCATGAGAAGAGCAATATCTCGAGTACGATGAGATCTCCATATTTAGCACAAATTTGATATCTATCTATGTATAGACCCTTGTCAAGATCCCGTACAAAAAACAATGAATATCATTTAATTTCTATAGATCAAGTACTATTTGATAAAAGAAAAAAGATTACAAGACCGTAATAACTAATAAGTAGTATATATTACGCCCAAATCGAAGATCAAAGAACTTAATTAGAGAGTACATAAACTTAAATTAGAGATTTTTTTTTTGATAAGAAAGAGATATTATTGCTGTTTTGTCAAATGAAAACTTAAATTAAAGATCATTAGTGATGATGATCTGGGATGCATGCATGACTTATGGAGATGACAATATGTATTTCTAATAAAGTCTTTGAAAACAAGAAGAGGTGAGCAAAAAGGAGTTGATATATCAGTTGATTCTAAAAGGGAGAGAGGACAAGGAGAGGAGACCATGTCTCGCCCAATGTATGAATTATTATAAATATACCACCACCACATGATGTCCCCTATTATACAAGAAAAACTTGAGAAACTTGAGAAATCTATCTTCAAACTTGTAGGGGTGAGACTAAGAACCTAAAAAACATAGACTAATTCACCAGTTACAAAACTTGCTATCATCCAGGGGGTGAGTGACATCCGAATCATTCACTTCATGACTAATGCGAGAAAGTGTCAAGAATAGGCATTGAGCACTTCAAGACAAAGATGAATGGATTTGTATTGAACTTCAAGACAACATTGAGCACTTCATCTTGTGAACAATGCAGTGCATTTCCTCTACAAGAGCCATGATCTCCACATCTTCAAAAGCTTTTATTTTATTACGTGAATATGTTTGAGAATCCCTTCTTTGGCCCACTAAAACCACAGTTAATCCATGAACCTTTTGAAGGCACTCTTTATTCTCGCGTACTTCATCAAAGAAGACCAGATTTGACATTCTCTACAATCAACCTCCCATCGATGATTGTAGCAGCTTTTTGCTTAATGGATGTTGCATATATATGTATCACATCACTAAAAATAACTCTATTTTCACACAAATACAATGTAACTAAAGATAGGTTAAGGTGCCACAATTTCCATTTTAGTAGAAACAACATCTGTTTTTCATTACAAGTCAATTAACACCTATCATCTTCTCTTATTGGAAACATTCTACAATGTTCGTGGTTTTGTTTTATCTTAAATTTGAGAACTCGTATTGTTCTTGCTTTGGCGATCTGAAGGTTATTCATCGTTTGCTTTGAAGGCAAGAAATCATTATCCATATAATACAAAATAGTGAAGCAAAAAAGAACAATTCACTGGATTGTCTTAATACTTTCATTCAAAGAAGGCTCTCTACTACTTTTCATCCTACACATACAAGAAACAAGTAATTTTTCATTGCAATTAAAACATAAATAAAATTAAGTTATCAATGCTGGCACCTGCAAGTTCAATCCTCAATTGATCAATGCATGTTGTAAATTGTAAACTCTCAGCAACATCTTTTCCAACCTGATAAAGTAGATCGTCGAAATCAAGACAATGACTAACAATAATTTGGAAAAAGATAGAACAGAAAATCAAATAAATTCGTCATAAAAAACAAAACAAACATACTATTCTAAACCAATTTGTCGAACAAACACCCTTATCAATCTCAAAATAATATTAACATCATAAGCACCGCCACCATTACTGTTGTGACCAACCACTAACATAAAGTGGTTCGACTAACATCATAAGGACCTTGGTTTCAAGTCATTTGTTCTTAAACTCACCTATGAACTAAAGTGGTTCGACAGAAGTAGCATTCACGAGAGACAACAGTTCTTTGTAGACAATGTTCTTGGATCGATTTGTTTGATTACTATTATAAGAAGGCTTGACAAGAACTTTGATGGCAGATGCTGTTGTAGCACGTGATAGCGCAACATAAAGTTGACCATGTGAAAATACAGGTTCTCGTAAATAAACTCCAAGAAAGTCCAATGTTTGTCCTTGTGCTTTATTAATTGTCATTGCGAAGCACAATCGAATAGGAAATTGTCGTCTCTTGAATTTGAATGGTGTTTTATCTTGATTGTTAGGAATAAAAGGAATTCTTGGTAAGAAAACTCCTTTTCCTTTATAATGACCTGTTGCAATCTCAGCATCAATAACGTTTTTTCCGAATTTTTGACAAATCAATCGAGTTCCATTACATAACCCTTCAGATGGATTAATGTTGCGTAGGAGCATAATTGGACAATTCTTCTTTAATATCAACTCATGTGGAGGGAAGCCACTTAAGGACAAACTGTTTAAGAACTCCAGATTTATAGAACTGATGTTCTCATCAATAGCTTCATCGAAACTGTAATATCTAAAAACTTCGCCAGGAAACCGATGAATCAATAAAGTATTGACTTCGTCAACAAATTCATTCTTCGTTGTCAAAATAGCACGACTTGACATTGCACTACTTTGAATTGCATACTCATTCAAGTTGGGATACACAGTTGTAATCAAATTATCCAAAGAGACATTGTCATCGACAAAAGGCATAATGATGTTTGAAGGTATGGCAATGAGATTTCCTGGAAGTTCTTCTTCTGTAGCATTACCAACCCGAAGTATGAATTTAGAGAATTCAGGATCAAGTCTTGCTCTAATGTTTTCAACTAACTTGATTTTCTTTAACAAAGGCCAAATATATGAAGTAGTCAATGTCGAGTTTATCACATCTTGCTTACTGCCTTTTGGTACTACAGGAAGCACTTGCCTGAAATCACCACCGAAAACAACCACTTTTCCTCCAAAAGGTGTGTCATTATCCGTTATGTCCCTAAGCATAGAATCTAGTGCTTCGATAACTTGTTTATTTGACATCGGTGCTTCATCCCAGATAATCAATTGTGTGGTTAATAGTAATTTTGCTAACATTGACTGTTTGCTAATGTTGCATGTTCTATTTCCATCAATATTTATTGGTAATTTAAATCTAGAATGTGCAGTGCGACCTCCAGGTAATAATGAAGCTGCTACACCTGACGATGCAGTTGCCAATGCAATTATTTTCTTGGATCTAACCTTCGCTAATATCGCTTCGGTATAAAAAGGTTTTTCCAGCTTCCCCCACCATCTACGAAAAATAAAGCCGATTCATTCTTGAAAACTTTATCAAGTATAGAATCATATGCATATTTTTGGGCACGATTCAACTTTGATGCAGCTTCCAAGTCATTACTATCAACAACGATGCCTAGTTCTTCATTTATTTCTCTCGTCTTTGTGATAAGAATCATCAAAAACAATTGGATAATCAACTAAAGAAAATTCTCGTAATACTTTTTCCCGTTGACTCTAGAATAGTATTAATTTCTGCAAGACTTTGAAATCCACTTCACTGATGATAAATGTTGACGGTCAATATCCCGACACATTTCACTTTTGTATTTCTCCCATAAAGAACGAGGATTCTCGTGGTTACAATGTACCAATATTGTAGCAAACAATCGACGCAAATTAAACGGCATTTGATACATTGATGCTTCTTCCAAACACGACTCCAAACTGTTATCAGCCTCAAGTAACATGTGCAACACAGCTGCCTCTTTATATGATTCCACACGAATACCATTGACAACTTTTAGTTCTTCAAAAGATGTACATCCTTTAATGTGATTTAATAGTAGACGAAGGTAGTATATGTCACCTTCTAGTGGACTCACTGCAACAATTCTACCAATAACCTGACGTTTTATCCTTCTTGACCATTTTCTGGTCTGTTGATTCCAAACAAAATGTTCAGGAAATTCTCGATATAATATGGTGCGAGCTAATTCATCATTCTTTGTTCATGTTAAAGAATTCAGTTAACATGGAACGAGATGACAATCCATTATCAACTACATTTTGTAAAGTGTCGTTCTTATTAAACTTGACCAATTGCTTTCCTTCCAAATGAAGTTGTAATGTGATGACTGGTGGATGTATTTCATTTAGATGAAATCCATAGATGTGCCACATTGACTCTGGAGCTGCTACCCAATGTGCTGATTGGAAGTTCTCAATCTCATCAATCCCAGCATTTTCATTGTTGTCATTGCATTGAAATGCTACGCTGTCATGTCCTTTATATATGTATTTATACAAATATTTAACAGCTTTAATAGTTGAGCAAACCTCAACATTCAGGTGGCAGTCAAACTTAGCAAGCAAGTACAGATTATACGGGACAACCCAACGATTATCTAATTCTTCTCCTCTAACCATTGGTCTATTTCCATCATCACGTCTTCTATACTTTGGATATGAATCTTTCCCATGCACAGTACAATCACGAAAATCTTTGGGGTAATTATTACGACATTTACCATTTGCATCCATGCATACATTATTAGGGTTTAAATTACCGCATGGACCATGCATCATGTGTGACACAACAGCTTTATACAAGTGAGGATGATCTGATTCTACTGGAAGCTCAGCACAAACGAAAGAATCAAAGGAAATTGGGTCTATCAATTTTGATGTTGGTTCCAAGACAATAAGAAAATGAGCATGAGGAAGACCCCGTTTTTGAAACTCAACAACATAGACATATGCGGCAACAGGACCGAAGATCTGTTTCTTCACAATCTCATTTTTAAGGCATTCTAGCTTCGATTTAAATATGCGTGCAGCAAGATCAGGTCTATTTTGCATCTCATCTCTATGTCGAAGCTCTTGTTGTATTTCGGGCCAATAAGGATTACAAGTGATGGTGAGAAAAATGTCTGGTTTTCCAAAACGTTGAACCAATGCCATTGCATCCATATATCTCTTTCGCATATCTCTTGGTCCACCAATAAAAGATGCTGGAAGAACAATCCTACGTCCGATGTTTGAACCAGTAGTCTCACCTGTAATCATAGAATCAACGATCCCTTGATATAACTCAGATCGTATCTCGTCTTGCCTAAAACGAAAAAAATCTAACCTTGATGTCTCTATCTTAACATACATGTCAACTACATATTGCTGCAACAACCTACCCGAATGTAGAATAATGGAATTGTGCACGTCTCTAATTTGAAGTTTATAGCAGTAGTATTCGCGACAAGATACACAATTTTCTTTTTTTGTAGAATTCACTATAAAAAATATGAATAAATTAGTACGTCTTTTAAAAATTAAAATAGTATTATAGTAAAACTAACTACGAGAAGAAGTTATATTATTTACCTTCATTTTCATTGTGAAGTAACTCAGAAGGTGAATTTATTAAACGAGGATCAAGATTAAAATTGTCATTGTACTTAGCATGTTCTCCTGTAGAGCCTTTTTTCTTAATGCCTTGATGCCAACCCACATCTCCATATGGGAACAATAAAGGATATTGTAAAGGATCATAGCACCCGTAATGATAGTAGATTCTATTACCTTCTCCTGAATGGTTATATATAAGGATATCCCGCTTAGTTGGTTACGCACATAAGTCATCATCTACCCAAATAGCCGCAACTTGACTAACAGAAGGCTTGTTGAATCGTCTTTGATCAAGATTGACACTCGAAACTATCTCAACAACATGATTGTCCAAGATTTTCGTACTTAAATTACGGAAAAACTTTGCATATGGGTTATCACTCATCATACCAATTAGTAGTTTTAAAATTTTCTCATCCATCCTATCCGAGCCACTGCCACACATTCGGTTCTGCACTTCATGTTCAGTATCATAAAAGTACAATTGCAAAAAGGAGGGATCATCACTGACAGGGCGCAAATTATTTATATAATGATAAATCGCCTTGCACTCTAAATGTATATACACCCATATTATTTCTTGAAAGTGTCTTATCACACTTCACACCAAATGATGTAAATCCAAAATTGTTGTTATAGGTACGAACATAGTTCAAGAATTCATCTGTTTCTTTAGTTTTTGATGTGAACAAGTCATACATTTGTTGGGAGACAACATTAGGGATGAGAGACACTTGTCCATTTGAACAGCAAAAACCCTTAGTTTCATGAACGAATCTTCGAGCACCACAATTTTGACAAGAGGCTACAGATGGTAATATATCTGCTGAAGATACTATGTTATCAAAATCCATTGCCATAGAACGTCTTTGTGTATTTCTTGATCCTATATTACCAACATAAAAGGTCAAAGCAGACTAAGTTTCTAATTGTTGAATAAAGATGTATTACTCTCTAACCAATAGTCACAACCTTTTGTAACACTTACGTATGATCAAGTGGCATAACTTTTTATAGAAGTTAAACTAATACATTTTTTCAAGTTAAAGATAATTGGCACATACCCATTGCATTCGCCTCTTTTTTTTCCCTATATAGTTGTCTTTGACGTGATCGTCTCCTCTGCTTTTCCTCTTCTGTCATGGACAAACGGTTTGACCTATCTACCTCTCTACGCAAACTATTTCTAGCCTTTCTCATAACTCCACTGTGTTAAATAGATTAATATAATATACAAAACTTCGTTAGATTTACATGTTTACAAAACACATATAAAAAGTATATAATGAATTCACAAATGATAAGAAAGTATTGTTAGGAAGTTGAGTAACCTTGGATCAACATCTTCGATAGCCATTCCAGCCAATGATTGCATTGTCGACTTAACAACACTAAACAAATGATTAAAACAAACATACGAAATGAGTGACTGACATCAAACAATTTGCATTAGTATATCTTCTAAAAATGGAATCAAAGATGAATTGCAAAAGATATCATGCCTCACAAATCTAAAGCTCCTCAACACCTAATTATCAACCTAGCATATGAACTTTCTGATTAGCCCACGTTATCCTAATTTAGTAGAAAAATATCACTCTTAACATATGCCTATCTTAATTAATTCAAGGGTCTTTATCCAATTACAACTATATCTACTGATATCTTTTTTTTTTAAACACATCTGTTGTTGTCTTAATTAATTTTAAAGAGATGTCAACAACTATCCTTTTAAATAAACATCCAAGAGACATTTTCGAAAAACAAAACAGAACTCAACAAAGATCAAACACTTTAACATTGTAAAAAAAATCAACACTGGAAACATCTAATTCACGCATTGTCGACTTAACAACACTAAACAAATGATTAAAACAAACATAAGAAATGAGTGACTGACATCAAACAATTTGCATTAGTATATCTTCTAAAAATGGAATCAAAGATGAATTGAAAAGGATGTCATGCCTCACAAATCTAAAGTTCCTCAACACCTAATTATCAACCTAGCATATGAACTTTCTGATTAGCCTATATAAAGGCTATATGTAATAGTTTAGGTTGATTATTGATTTTTAATGAAAACTTAAGTTTTTCTTTAGAGAATTGGAGTTATTCTCTAGTGCCCTCGAATTGCATTATTCGTAGTGTCGAATAATCAATTTAGAAGATCCCATTGTGTTACCTTCCATACCAGGAAAGGTATCAACTTAGATTGTTTTCCTACAACTTTAAAGTCGGTTGAATTGAAACTGATAATAAACATTTCACCTTTGTTTGGCATTTTTTTTAGTTATAGAATTCTACTTCAACTTGAAACAAAGCCTGTGAATCTTCAAAATACATAACAACTCAAAGAATAACCAATACCCAATCCTACCAAGCAACTGCTGCTAAAGAGAAATGCACACAAGAAATCCAAAAACTTTAAAGAAACAAAAAAAGAACAAAAATAAATGGGAAAAGGAACCATAAAAAAAATTTCCAAGCGTTTTGGTATCTGAATAACTGATTTGAACACACACCAAGCCAAGTTTAGGTTTCAAAAGCAACATGATTGTCCATAATATACACTATTTTGTAAAGAAGATTCAGGAAAGTAACATAAAAAAATACTCAATAATCTCTCATGTACTTGAAAATTTTCTTTTTGGCATTTTCCCAAGCAAATAGTGAACACTCACTAAATATAAACCAAACGCACCAACAAAACTAATGGTGTAGTAGCAACAAGCTAATCAACTCATAAGACATTATATATAACCATAACCAATGCTAAACATTAAAGTTTAGACAACATTACAAATTAAAAAAAAACTCAATAAAACTAAACATTAGCATAAGATCATCATCATCATCATCTATTGGGGTAAAAAGGCCTAATAAAAATTATCATGAATCTCTAAGTACCTGAAGTTTCTCAACTGGGCAAATGATAAAATTTGTGTTATATATATGCAGGGTGTTTAGAACATTAAATATATGTTACAAAGATTTTTTAAACCAATTGTTGGTAATTAAAGGTATTTTTCCTTTAATTACAAAAAAAAAATACCACTGTCTTGTATAGTTAGATAATATAATTTTTTTTATGATAAGATTGATAGCCATGTCGAAATGCTGATTTTTCTTTTTTTTTTTTTTGATGAATTGCTTGTTACTGCCTCAATGTGGACACTTTCAATTCTTCCTGTTTGGTTTTTCTTAACTTTCATTCCAAATTTCTTTCCTGAGTTCTTTCATTTTTAGCTTCTAAAAAGTGTGCGATGGGTAATTCAGTTGTAGAACTAATTCACTTTCCCTTTTTACAATCTGTCATTATATAAATGATCTTTCCAGTTTATTCTTGAATTGTCATGTGATTTTTTTATTAATGTGAAAAAATGCAATTAACTCATTGTCCCAAAGAAACAGAATATGTGGTGAGTTCATAAAGAAAAAAGAGAAAGTAGTAAACTAACTTTTTGTATTTTCCTAATGACCTTTCCAAGGAAATGAAGACGAGAGACCTTCTTTTGTTCTATTATAATTCAAGTGATCTAAATAATCCTTCGTTCATAATATTTTTCCACTTGTTTATTTTATTCCGAATTTCACTTTGTAGGTCTCGGGCGCAGGGAATACAAAGAAAAGTAGAGGCGCTTATATTAGTTGTAATTGTGGATTAACCGACATTTTTTGCTATTAACTTCATAGGTTCTTGAGGGTGCTAAAGCTGCTTGGTGCTTCACGCATAATTGGCATTGACATTGATAGCAACAAATTTGAGAGGGGTATATTTTGAATTCTTGTATAACACATGGTGTAATTTTGAGGGTTTGATCTGTAGTAACATAATCTTACTCAACCAAAGCAACTTAATATCTTTGCTATAGTTTTCTTTATTGGTCTGAATTCCGAAGCCTTCATGAACCTCATTACTCACTCCATTTAACCAAGTGCCTAAATTCTTCTTATTAGGCAGTTGTATTTAGATTTTTGCTTGGTATCTCGTTAAGAAAACTCCGATTTCCTTAATGCCGAAAGCAGAAGCAACATTGACCTATCTAAGTTACCACACCAATATTCCCATAGGCATTTCATCAAACAATTTTAGAGCATCCTATTAAACTATCAATTCAAACCAAAAGTTATTCAATGAAACTCCCAATGTAATCAAGTTCCATCGATCAAGACAGAATTGACTAATTGAAATTCAGATTCGAAACAATTGGTGTGTATGCAACAATACGAAAAACCAACATCATATGACATGTAAGAAAAAAAGAAAAGAAAAGAAAAAGAAGAAGAAGAGACATACCAGAGAATGCTAGGGCGGCGTCAACTAAGTCGAGCGTAGAAGAGAAGCGAAGGAAATCAGAGCGCGGAAGGAAGAGATAGGGATAGGGCGGACGAGAGAGAGAGAGAGAGAGAGAGAGAGAGAGTCGTGTGTGACAATCAACAAACAAAAAGAGCAGAGTTCATGTTTGTGCGAATATTTTCGAAGCTGTTGTTGAAGTCGAAGAGTTGTAGACGTGATTGTTGTTGGGTTGAAGACGGAGAGTTGATTGTTGTTGTCGAAGTCGGGTTGAAGAAACAGATGAGAGGGTTGTGGGTTGAAGACGGAGAAGTGATTGTTGTTGTCGAAGTCGGTGAAGAAACAGATGAGAGGGTTGTGGGTTGAAGGCGGAGAGTTGATTCGTGATTTGTGAAGTGGAGAAGTGATTGTTGTTGTTGAAGAAACAGATGAGAGGGTGTGGGTTGAAGACGATCAGTTGTTGTTGTTGTTGATTCGTGATTTGTAAAGTGATCTCAAGGTTGGGGGTAAAATAGAAATTTTAAGTAACGAAGGAAATGAGAAGTATTCTCACTTTTATTATATTGATAGATATATATATATATATATATCAAGTACATATTTTTTAATAAGATTCATATAAAGTAGTATATGTCCTCAATATCCTATATATATATTTTAATTAGATTCATATAAAGTAGTGTATATCCTCTATATGCTAAATATAAATATGATACGATATAGTTTAATGTAATGCTTTTTTTTTTCATGCGCCACTTTTTTTGGGGTTTTTTCATATGCATTTTTTTATGATGTGGCATCCGCACACTGTCTATCACACCCTCTAGAAATAGAAGGTAAGATGCACAATGTGAACGGTTATTTATGCCATATCATCTTTACAGTGTGAATTCACATTGCCATTGGAAAGACTTTTTTGGTTAGGATGTCTATTCTATCCTACGTGTCCCACATCCACCCCCAATCTACAGCCCCATTGGAGATGCTTTTAAGTTGAAAGCAGTTTTTTTTAAGTAAAATAGAAATTTCATTAATCATGATGGTTCAATATATTCGGTAGAACAGAATGAGACATAGAATCAATTACCTTGATAAAAAAACACATTGATTCACTAATCTTAATTGTTCATCAAAACATTCAACTGTCATAAAGTTGATTTTGAAAAGCTGCGACAGTAAATAATTGAACAATTGATAATCAGTGATTGTTCTCTTGACAAACGTCTGAAACACAATAGTCCACAGACATACTAGGATCAAAACAAAAAATAAAACTTCCAACTAGGGCAGACAAATAAAGACTTCCAACAAAGGAAGACAAACACGATGGCATTAGAAGACAATACTTATTGAAAAAAAAAACCTAATAACTATCAAACCGACAAACATAAGCACAAATCCACGCAAGAGCAATAGAAATGGTGATAAGTGCTTATTTAGGCATTAGTTAGTGTAGATTTATAGGTGTTTATGGACTATAAATCTCTCATTTGTGGTGACAAACTCTCATTTTGTGAATTTCGTGTAGTTCAAGCCTTGAACATGAATATGAAATAAATACAACACTCAGGGAAGAAAGTACAAAGTTTGGGATTAAGCGACCCAAAGTTGACAAAGTTTGGTCAAGTTTCTTAATGATCCTTCTTCAGCATAAAGGTCATAACTTGTGGCGGCCCCAATTTCCACATTGGTCCACCACGGGAGGCCACGCGGGCCCACAACTGTCCACGTCACCACCAGTTGTGTCCCACGCCCAATTATCCTTTATCGACCAATTCTTATTAAATTTAATTCAATTAATATCCTATAACCTCAAGTTAGCAGCGGAAACTTAAATGAATAACATAAAGATTTATCTTGTATATTATGAGCAAAATGCCTAAGTGGAAACCATACCAAATGTACATCATATACATCTCATCTGATTCTCAAAATATCAAAATGTACAACCTGTCTCTCAAACCCAAAACCCAATATAAAACGAGTAACATAAACATACATACGAGAAGGGCTAGAGCGGTCAATCAATATAATCCTCAAGCTTGCCCTTTCCCCGGCTCGTACTAGGATCTGCACTCAGCCATCACAAAAAGACAGATGACGAGTCCAGAGTGAGTAATCCCAAGGAAATTCACCAAGTAATTACGGAAATAAAAGTACTGGAATTGAAAATACTATAATTTAAACATGCGATACAAGGAAATAATACAGACAACTGTAAAAGAAAGATCATCGCATGCATAAATATAGTGACGAAACAAAGTACGTGCACATAAAAATCAGACCAAGTCATACTTTGGGTTTTCTCCCCAGGCACCGACCGTAAACACACCAATGGGTTGGCCCTAAACCCTCTAGGTGGTCGGCGTAGACCCACGACGCACCCACACAAGCCTACCATACCCGGGTAGCCTATTAACCGGCATATGACTAGACAAGTGCTATGACTTAGTGGACTCTATGGCCGTAACGAATAAGCACCAGGTGGGGAGTGATCTCAACACCGTAAAGACTCCTACCAGGTGGGGAGTGATCTCAACACCGTAAAGACACCAGGTAGGAGTAACTCCACTACCGTAAAGTCACCAGGTGAGAGTAATCAACCACCGTAAAGCAATAACGAAATGAAGTAAAGAATAAATGGAACTGAATTCAAATAAGTCAAACAGTAAATACTTAAAGTGGAGTTCAATTGGGATACTACACACCTCAATTCGCACTCCTCGTCCCACAAGTTAAATTCCCCGGCTCTATTCCTTCAATTCCCCGATATTTCTTCCGATCTGATTCCCGACTAAACCCCGACTCAATTACTATTTCAAGACTCCTGAAATTCATTTATGAGGGTTATTAGTCAATTAATGGGTTTATAATGTTGTTTAGACTCATTTCTCCATTTTCTAATTTTTGAGTTCCAGTGAGCTATTAGCACGCTAATGAGATGAATTAGCGCCCTAATTCATCTAAGTCATTGTTCATCATTTTCCAGAGGGTAATTAGCGCGCTAGGTCCACCCATTAGCGCGCTAATCGCGCTCTGTCCAGATTTTTACAGTTCAAATTTCTGAACTCCATTCACCCCATAAACCCATTCATTTGATTCCAACACCTCCAAAACTCATCATCCACCTCAGAAAATACCATTTAAACACAAATTTATCAAGCTTAAACTCAAAATTCAAGAATCATCAAAATCACATTTTTCAAACCCATTTTCAGAAAATCATCCAACACTAAAACCAATCACTAAAGTACATTCTCCACCTTCATAGCATTCAAAATATACCAAATTTTTCAGCAAAAACAGTTGCTCCATACCAACCCTCGAATTTCATACCAACACCCACAAAATCACCAACAAATCAAAGAGAATTGAGAGGGAGTTACAAATCTTACCTTGGATGATATTCTTGTGCTCTCCAACACTCCAAATGACCTTCAAAAATTCCACAACCCTCACTTCCTCCTTCCACCGATTTCTCTTCCAAGCTCTCTCTTCAATCTCACTCTCCTTCTCTTCCTATTTGATCGGTCAAACACACATACATATATATACTTGGTTCCCATCAAGTGTGTGCATGAATCTCGAGAAGTATCCAAGGGTTCTTGATCACCCTATGTCACTCCAACTCCATACACCTTATCTTGACACTAATGACCCTATTGTGCATCTCGAGAATCATCCAACTGTTATTGTTTTATTCAGCTCAACTATAGGACTTATTGATTTCCAATTGATTTAGCATATAATAATTATCTATTCCATTCAATAAATTCTCAAAACTTATGAGTAAACTCACCATAGTTTCCTCGACTACCCGGCACCCCGTGCCTCGTGTCCCGTGTCCGCACGCACCCCGAAGTCATTCCTCACTCGTCAATAGACTACATTAACATACATATTGTAATGGAATTAGCTAATTTGTACATTTCCATCACAATTTACCACAACAAGCATACAAAACGGACTGTATACCTAGTTCGAGAGCATTCCAGCCCCGCTGTGGGACCCTCGATCGTCCTCGCTGGCATCCACATCTGCAATGACGTCATAATTAATGGCAATCTTAAATTGGGCCGTTACATAACTTCTTCATCTCAAATCCAAATGACTTGTCGTTTTATTTTTTGGAAAGTAGACTCCAAGCTGAACATTTTCACATTTCACAAGCTGTCACGGGGTCACTGATGAGAGGGTTTACCTTAAGGAAATTTTTCTCACTCAATACCACTCCGTGGTGCCTAAGGATCACCTTAGTACAGCACACCAATAACTTTCACACTAACAAGCAACAATAGGTACAAAGAGGAGCTTTACTGATCTTTGATTGATAGGTTACGACTCTACCACCTTGTGCTTCCCCAAGCATAAGGGGTTGGCTTTATAGAAAATAGCTTGAAGTGGTTACATAACCGAATGGACACATGTCCTAATTTACAAGCATCAAAGACTAAGTAAATTACATCACACTCCCTTGTAATCAAGCAGTTGCCTAACTGTTTGCCTTCTTTGCTGTCACCTGGCCTCGTAACTGCCATGACCACTTAGTCAATAGGCACATCCCCAATGCACTAAGGACTTGCTTGGACATGCCTTGGTCATGTTCCAGCCATGACCAAGGTAGTTGCCTCACCACCTTAGAAACTGTCATGCTTGACTTGGTCCATCCAAGCCTAAGAACACTCCTTGATCTTAGGGTCATGCTTGGTCGTGTCTAGCTGAGCCTAGGCACCCTTGGGTGTGTGCCGGAGCCTGATTACGTCCGGGTCCTATCGGCTCGAAGGTGGTTGCATGTTGGTCTTTGGGCAAGGCCTTGGCATGCATGCCCAAGGCCTTCTCTAGGGCCACCCTGGCCTTCCTACCCATACCACCCCTAGGAGAGGTCTCTCCCCTATAGTAGATGTTAAGTCGTTCTTGGCCCTCCAATAGGGAACATCCAAAAGTAAGACCAATTATACTTTGACCTGGTCAACGTCAGAGTCAAGGAAAGTCAACTGTGCTCCTGCCGAGGTCTTGCCTTGCCCGTGCCAAGGCATGACCTTGTTCGCGCCAAGGAATGTGCCAAGCTTTCGCTAAGGTACGCCCAAGTTGCTTTCGTGCTCCCCTAAGACCGTTGTGCTCACATCAGGGAGAGCACCTTGCCCGCACGTGCTCACTTAGGTACAAGCGTCGTGCCCGCTAGGTACTCGCGCCGTACCCGCTAAGGCACGTGCGCCTTGCCCGCTAAGGTCAGTGTCGTGCCACACCGTGCCTCGCTAAGGTATGCGTCTTACCACACCGTGTCCGCTAAGGTATGCGTCTTGCCACAATGTGCCCACTAAGGTACGCGCTAAGGTATGCGCCTTGCCATACCGTGCCCGCTAAGGTACGCACCGTGCCACTCCATACCCACTAAGGTATGCACCTTGTCATACCATGCCCGCTAAGGTACACGTCGTGCCAAACCTTGCCCATTTAGGTAAACACCGTGCCCACTTAGATATGCGTCATGCACTGAACCCCAATCCGTCACCTGAGTCCCACGAAACCTCCCGAATCCACCGAGATTCGGTCATTTGCTGAGTTATCATACTGCCCAGCCCAGCATGCTCTGGTCCAGCTATTGGGGTGGTAACACATGCTTCTTCAAATTCGGCCTCTAAATAGTCCAAAATCGCGGTACAAGTCAAAGAAATAGTCTCGCGCCGTGAGGACGCCGTGGACAAAATAAGCCACAGCGTGACCCACGACGTCTAGACCAAAAGCTCACTTATCTCCACGCTATTAAGATGTCATGGCCTCCAAAGGGTACGGCGCCAAGCGTTGCGTGGACCTCAAAAATTTGAAAATTCATACCTTTTTTTTGGACTTTTTAGGTTGAAACCTACTTTGGGGGTTTCCTATAAATAGAAATTGGTGTTATTTCGAAACTATCTCTTGGTTTATTTGAAAACTCGTAGAAAACTAGATTTTTGTCTTGACAATGTTCGGCTAATCTTCCTCCAGGTCGGAGGTGGATCGGATGAATCTACAACTTGGGATTTCGTTATGAGCTTTATTTATTCCTTTTATTCTTGATTCTCTTATATTTCCTTTGGTATTGTTTTTAATCCTAGGGTTAGATTTGATTGTATGTATAACGTTGTGCATACATAGTAGATTGACTACCCTTAGTCATTGAAGTCTAAATGTCCGTTCTCACGTGGTAGACTCATACTTGTGACAGTTAACCATCCGGCCAAGTACTTTAGAAATCTAGGGTAAATCGAGAGCACTAGCGATTCGGTTGTCTAGGTGCAGTGCATTCACGAATCGAAGTAATGCGACCAACGCATTAAATCGGAAGCACTAGCAATCCGGTTGTGTATTTAGTTAAGGAAGTAGTCAATGATCGTACATTGGCTGCCGATATCAGGAAGAGCGAGGAACCGAGTGCATCACCAAGTCTATAGCCACGCTAGGTCATAGTAAAAATTCATATTTTTCATAAACCGACGACTAACGAAATCATCCCAAGTTGTGTGACGAAGTCCGTGATACAGAAAACTTAGATTTTACTCCTATTGAATTTATTTCTTTTCAAAATAGTCAAACATTTTCTCCAAACCCCCCCTCCAATTTCTCTTTTTGTATTTTCTTACCTTAAAAAGACTATCAATCTCTGTAGGAACGATCGTTTGCTACTATATACAAAATACTTGGTTTAGGCTAATATATTTTATTGACGCGTTCGACGCGCGTTAAATGGAGATTGACTTAAATGATGGTAGATGCACACATGGAGAGGGAGCAAGTGGTGGCGCCAATGATGAATCTAACAACCGTTGCAAGATTGAAACTCTCATATCTAAATAGATATGTATTTTATTGAAGAAAATGTATGTAGTAAACACTTTTACTAGAACCACCGCTGATCAAATAGAAGATCAATGGTGGTTCACGTATGAATCACAAAGGAAATCAAAAGAGAAAAAAAAATTGGGATTTAGGGTTTGGCTGCTTATCAATACTATAAGGGAAAAAATTTTACGTATCATCATATAACTAGGTTGTACTTTAGAGTTATCATATAACCGGGTAGGACTTTAGAGTTCAAAACTCTTAGTTTCTATTTAAGATTGTTAGGCTTTTTTTTTAACCATAACCAACTCTTATTCATTACAAATCTCTCGCAAGTACATTCAAAAGAAACGAGGGTACAACATCCCACTCGTATCGACCAGACATAGAACTAGCTTCCCTTGCTAATGTATGGGCCACTACATTCGCTGATCGACGAACAAAATAAACACTATAGTACCTCAAGTCCATTGCAAACTTCACACAATCATCAATTATAGCTCCAAAATAGGATTTATCTTTATTCCTATTTTGAATTGCCTGAACCACCTCAAGTGCAACAGACTCCAACTTTACTCTTCTCTCGCCTATGTCATTCAGCTAGGATAGTGACTCTCTAACTCCAATAGTATCAGTAGCCCCTTGCCTCAAACACCCCTTCATACTTTCCTGCTAAGGATTTTAGCGTGTTAATTAAGTAGGAAGTTTCATGTTTTAATTAAGTTTTTAATTATTTTGTATTTAGAAAGTTTCTAATTAAGTTTGTTTATTTTTTGGTAATGTCTAATTCGCGTCTTTAGTCAAATTAGTGTGGGTGTCTATATAAAGATTCCTAAATTAGTTTGTAAGATACAAGTTTTAATAAAAGTTTCTGAGTGATTTAATAAAATTGTATGTTTGAGTGTTTTGTGTTATTGTTTGCTTTTGTCGTGCACGTGGGGTTTTTCCTAACATATAGTTACAAGTTCTATTTTTTCCTAATATATTAGGATATTTTTTTTAAAGCCTATATTAGGAGAATTTTATATGACTAGTCTGGGACTCTGAGGTACCACAACCTCATCTACATGGATCAATCTTTTTCATTATGCTCGATTTAGCGCAATTGATGAATGACTACCTTAAATTAATTCATTTGTTGAGGTGTTACCGAGACACTTGAGACAGGGTTGCTACATTTTTCTCTACTTTTTAGTAAATATTTTTTTACTGTTCCATCGTGGCCATAATTAAGCATTGAATTTTCTGAGAACTAAAGAAAAACCACATCAAACAAAGTTATAAAAGTGTGCTTCCTCCCAAAAAAAAAAAAAAAATAAGCTTGGTTAAATGCACCCTAACGTTTATTAAGGGCACCCGAATTATGCGTGGCACCCCAAATTTAAATTTTAACTTATAAGTGCACCCTGCGTTTTTATCAAAATATCATTTCATTCGAACTGAAGCGCCCAACTCCAAAATCTTAGTCATCTATTTTATGTTCAACGACATAAGGCCAAGACTTATCCTCTAGGTTTGGTGTTATCTAACTGAACCTCTTTGGTGAGATTTAGTTGACAACTGTTGACCTAAAGGTTCGTTGGATTCCGACCGACTCTCCAAGTAAAGGTTTCAGCAGGATGTGACTGACTCTCCGACTAGATTTTCGATGGGCTCTAGTCGATTATCCAATAAGAGATTTAGATCAACGAGGCTGAACTATTTAATAGTGCCTACAAATCACAAAAAAAGAATGTGTAAAGGGATGATGATGGCGTGCACAAAATGAGAGAAAAGTGTAGTAGGGTGCACTAACCACAATGAGAGGCATAAGGGTCATTTTGTAGTAGGATTGATTTTCTTTTTTTAAGTTTGACCATTTTTGAGATACACTTAGTAAACAATGTGGTGCACTTAATCAAGCTAAGGGCATGGAGCTTTATCTGGTTACGTGTTCATTGTCAGGGCCGGCCCCAAGGGTCGGCGGGGCAATTGCCCAGGCCCCCTTTTAAGAGGGGTGTGGCGGCCCCAATTTCCGGGTCACCCCGTGCTAACAGTTACTTCTCCAGCTCATGCACCAGAAGTAACTGCCACGTCATATCTCTATCCATCGTCTAAAAATCTTCAAATTAAAGCTATTTATCCATAAGCAACAGCGGAAGTCTTGTCTTAATAAAAGAAACATTATATAAAGTTATTTAATTCAATCTATAGTGGAAAACCCGGCTATACTTGCATATAGGCGATCAACTATACCAGTATATATACAAGTATGGAAATGGTTGTAGTCTCTCATCCCAAAGTAATACAAAATATCAACATAATATTACTAGCAACATACGTACTAGCAGGCCTTCGGCGTAGGCAAGACAGATATAATCGCCAAAGATCTTCTTACCCCGGCGATACTGGTATCTGCACTCAGTTATCACAAAAACCAGATAACGAGTCCAGTAAGTAAAATCCCAAGGAAAACCACAGTGCATCCCAATTTATGAATATGAGTAGAAGCCAATAAATAGTGTGGAATAATCATGCAATTATCAAGAAAAATAATGCAGTCAACTGCTCAAAAGGAAATGCATGAATATCAACACTCAGAAAACAAATGGGTGTGCAATAAATATCGCCAGTGAAGCTAGGATCAGTGGCCCACTCATACCCTACTCCAAAGACCCCGCTGACTGTATCCTAGTCACCAAATACACTTGAGAAGAAAAAAAACCCCACACACCCGAAAAAAAACCGCCGGAACGCTACCGTTCCCATCACAATCGGATTTAGATTGACAAATAAATAAAGTTCAATGAATAGAATAAGAAAATGCAATAGTGGTGTTCAATTGGGTTTTACATACCTCAATCCGCGCTCACAATCCCAAAAATGCCCCCGGTCTGATCATCCACTAATTCCCCGACTTAATTTTTACTGTCTCGAGCTTCTTGGGTTTCATTTGTGAAGATTAATGGTCAATTAATGGGTTTATGATGTTATTTAGGCTTATTTCTTCATTTTCCCAATTTTTAAGTTCCAGTGGACAATTAGCGCGCTAATGAGATCAATTAGCGCGCTAATTGATCAATTAGCTAATTGATCTTTATCACTCTTCACTCGCGTGATTAGCGCGCTAATTTCTCCAATTAGCGCGCTAATTGCTCGCTGTCCGTAAAAATTTCCAAATTTAGATTTTTGACTTCAAACCACTCACAAACTCATAAATTCAATTTCCATCTTTTCATAACTCCTCAATCACCTCAATTACACCATTTAAACATGAATTACCATAATCAAACACCAAAATCCACAAATCATGGAAATCACGTTTTCAAACCCACTTTTAGAAAATCCTCAAATTCCTCTCAAACTTGCTCAATTACACAATCCATGCTATAACCAACTCATAAATACTAAATCCCAACAAAATACAGTGTTTAATACCACCAAATCCGAATTTCCTCAAATTTCAAATCAACACCAATATTTCACAAACAACCCAAGTTTTTAATAAATCCATACCTTAATCTTGTTGTTGTTGGCCTTGATTCACTCTCCAAACTCCAACAAATCTTCTCCTATCTCCCCTTCTCACCGATTCTCTCCTCTTCTCTCTCAATTTTCCTTCTCCTTCATTGTTTGATCGGTCAAACATGTATATATATATAGTTGATATTGATCAAGTGCATACACCCATCTCGAGGCAAATCTGATGATCACTGTTCACCCTGTGTCACTCCAACTCACTAACACTT
The DNA here is from genome assembly GCA_039657345.1 of Stephania japonica. NCBI lineage: Eukaryota > Viridiplantae > Streptophyta > Magnoliopsida > Ranunculales > Menispermaceae > Stephania > Stephania japonica. Next base: position 69,419,183 of record CM077557.1, read on the forward strand.
TATCTTGACACTGGTGACCCTATTGTGCATCTCGAGAAACATCCAAAGGGTCCTGATTAATCCAGCTCAACTATAGGATTTTATTGACATCAATTGATTTAGCTTATAATAATTACCAAATCAACTTAATAAATTCCCAAAATTTATAAATATGGTCATACTAGTCTCCCGACCACTCGACACTCGCGTGCCCGCGTCCGCACGCACCCCGAGGTGGTCCCACCCTTAGTGTTCCAAAATAAGTATATAACTTAACCCAAAGTTATATTTACATTTCATTATACTAACCCCTAAATTAGGGTCATATTATATTATTTGACTCATCAAACCCCAACACCCAGTTTTACAACTTCGAAAACCCCGCGTTGGCCTAATCTCACACCACGAAACCCCGGCGCTCAACCTCGCCCGACATCAACTTATACACACATGTGATGTTTATATAAATAATAATAACTTCCCATCACAATAATAAACAAACAACATGCACAAATAACATAATACAAGCCTGGGTACTCATTTTCAAGTTAACCCAGCTATCCATGTAACGCCCAAATTACCCGTTAATCCTCATGATTAACACAAATCCTGATTTAATAAATTTGGGCCGTTACAATTCTTCCCAACTAAAAGAATTTCGTCCTCGAAATTGAACAATCCCGAGTAAAATTCCCCAGTTCATCGAACCGCACCCATTCACAAGGTCAAACTTTATTGAACTTGCTTTCAAATACGTTAGGATCCCACCAAAGGTGTGTATCAATTGGTCCTTCACTCAAATCTTTTCATCTCGAGATTCCACCAATGCATATCAATTGGTCCTTCACTCAGAATCTTTACCATCTGAGATTCCACCAATGGTACACCCCACCAGCCCTTCACCTCACGCATATTCTATCTTGTGTGAATAATGTCTCTGATGACTCTGTCTGATCGTTGCTGACATCCCGTCTCATCCGCGACTCAGTTCTAAACCATACTCTGGTACGTCGGGATTCCCACTAGTGTACGCATCACCTGGCCCATTGCCCATAACATATCCCTATGGGAATCCACCAGTGATAGCGCTCAATCCTAGTCCGTCACCCGATAGCCCTCGCTATGGCCTTGTGTATCGCATGATCAATCAATTTTCCATCAACATCCTCTGGTGAACACATCAATCGTCCTCAATCGCGTAGGTAATAAAACAATAGCTTCACCTACGAAATAAAACAACAAAAGAAGCAATTAAACTCATAAGTATCCTCAATAGCCTGTCTAGCCTCCTCCCGGATCGACAATGCAACAGCATCGACCCTATCTCTGGCCTGCATTGGCTACTAAACTCATCCCTCTGTTTCTTCGGCTTATGATTACACAAAGAATTCTATCCAACGTGATCCGATCGCTCCTCGCTTTGCAGCAAGTATGTCTCACGAGCCAAAACCCTATTGTATATAAAGCCTGCCAAGTGTCGGCTCCACTCGCAACAATAACATCAACGATCTTCTCATCTAATCCCCTGATGAAGTAATAAATCTGGAGTTTCTCGATGTTCACCACATTTATGGCGTACTACATCAAATACCTAAATCTCTCCATGTAAGCAAGCACAGACATGGGTACCCCGCCTCAACGCGAGAAACTCTTCTCTAAGCCTCAGTTGTACCTCTTATCGGAATATATATGTAAGAACAACATGATAAAACTCAGCCCAAGTCGTCGGCTTCGGTTGTGTATTAGTATAAGTCGTCCACCAGGCCGCCGTTTGTCCTCTCAGGCAATACCCCGAAATTTGTGCCTATTCAACCTCCAGCACTTCCAATAACTAATGTAGCGGTCGATGCGTCATCAACTAACACCCAACTAACTCTGGATCGCTCACCCCATAAAAATAAGTGGGGTTAAACCACATAAAGTCTTTCACCATCTTCGCCGCCTCTGACGAATTTTGCCAAATTTTCCTGTGTGATCCACAATCATCTCTGACCTATCGTAACTGTATCCTCCGGCTCTGCCCAACGTACTGAAAATCTGCAGGGCCTCCCATACAAAGCCTCAAATGACGATAGCCCGATACTAATTTGATAGTTGTTGTAAGCGAACTTTCACAGTAATAGATAGTCCTCCCATGAACCTCCAACTACTCCTGCATCGTTTCTCAGAACCCCAAAGTCCTCCTGAGATCCCTGTCGATTATTATGGAGATCGACACCTCATGTAGTCTATCATCACTTCCCCGTTCGCCTCGTGTAGCCCCAATGTCTACGATAACTTCCTGACAAAAATCTATGGTAAAAGATTTCACATTTCCATCAAAGAATAGTTAACGGCTGCAACAATCCACCAGGTTGTCTATGCTCCGCTTTCACCTGCTGACATGTCTGACACCTACGAATTTACTCTTCCACTTTAAACATTTATCCCAAGCCACCAAAACATTCTTCGTAAATCGTGATACATTTTGGTTCTGCCCGGATGAATTGCATATCGTAACCTGTATGCATCCTCTAAAACACTATCACATATCTCTAGCACTGTTGGTACCTATAATTGACCTCGATGTTGTAAACCTCCGTCAGACGTCTCCGCCCAATCAGTGCACTCGGAATCCCGTGCCAAACCACTGAACCGCTCATCGAGCCCATCAGCCCTCTGACACTCCGATTACTCACCCTAGTGACACTGTCGGTACCCTCATCTGACCGTAAATCTGAGCATCATGCGTAGCTGCAATGTCTGACATGCTCATAACTAATGCTGCATCCAACAATCCCATATATCGCATACTCCTCTGACTGTCGACTCCGCATCTACTCAAAAGATCCGCCACACATTAGCATTATAAAGATGATACTCGATCGTAAATCAGGATCTTTTATCAACTATAACCATCTCCTCTGACGTATATCAAGATCCTTTTGTGTGAAAATGTAGCGTAGACTCTGATGGTTGGTGTAAAGCACAACTTCTCTCCATACAGATAATGCCTCCAAAGCTTTAGCGCAAATACAACTGCCGCAAGCTTCAAATCATATACAGAGTAACTACATTCATGCGATTGCAATTGCCTGGATAAGCAAACCACTAGTAGTCCCTCTTGCATCAGAACACATCCCAGTCCAGTCCTTGAAACATCAGTGTAACTGATCACACTCTTCACTGACTCAGATAATGTCAACATTGGTGCAGAAATCAATCTTTACTTCAACTCCAGGAATGCCTGCTCACACCCCTTAGATCATCTAAAAGAAAACATCCTTCTTTTGTCAGCCTCGTCATTGGTGCTGCAATCATGGAGAAATCCTGTACAAATCATCGTAGTATCTTACTAGACACAAGAATTTCATATCTCGGTAACAACCTCTAATAACATCAGCTCAATCACCACTTAAAATCTTTCTTCCATAAAGGATATGTTCTAACTATTGATAACATGCCCTGGAACTTCTCTAAATTTCGCACATAGTTTGTGTTCCCTAAATGTCATCAATACAGTCTGAATTTGGCCTCAAATTTTCGATTACCCGAAATATACCATTTCTCTTGTTACGGTGTTGGAACAACCATCCATTCTCCATAATATTCATATACTATACATATATCTTAACAAACATCATCAGGTTTCATTTGTATCCAAAATGGAAACAACTTGATAGTTTTTATACATAGCACTACCAATTTCCATAATTTACACAAAAATATACTTGACTCTTTTCAGTAATTGCCCAACATATTGTTCAGATACATTTCCGAACCTGAAGCCTGATCACGCAACGGCTCTACCACTACCGATGCCATCCAGATCAACGCACATTCCCCATGTATATGTCCCTTACTCCACAATAAATACATCTCGGAACATGTGGCGATCCCTCCTGTGAACCTCCAGTATCTGGCACAACAGAATTAGCCGCATCTCGGTGTCCTAGTCGGAGTTTCTGATCGTTGCATAGTCTCACTCCTCACCAGCTCGTATTGTCTGTCGCTAACCTCTCTCTGTTGCGATTCCTCTGCAGTTTGTCGTCGACGTCTTCTATTATATTCGACTACTGCAGCCGCCGGTGTCTGGCAACTAACCCTTAGATGTCCTCTTTGTCCGCATTTATAACATTTGCGCGTCTCTCTCTTCCTAGTCTGCTTGGTAGCTCCCGATCTGGCCGTGTGCACCGCGTGCACTCTGTCCCTATCCGGACCTTGATCCCGTCGAGGTGATAGTGTTCTACACTCATATCGCAAGTGTCCTCGCTGACCGCATTTAAAACATCTGCGTGTCTTACGCCTCCCAGTATACTTGTCATCAAATCCTTGACCCTGACTCCGGTCACTCTGACCCCTGTCCCGGTCACCCTGATGTCTATACTGGTGCTGTGGCGAAGGTTGTTGTCGTTGCTGCTCAACAAGTACAGATGTGGTAGCATTCACCACCTTCCCTTCATCTCTCGTCTGGTGCTCGGGACTCCTATCTCGTTGACCCCGAATGTACTCAACAATCTCTGCCATCTGTGCCTGATGTAAAACTTGTTGCTCCATGACCTTCTGCAGTAATGACTGCAGAGTCACCGTCTCACGTGTCGGATCACTCGTATCACCAACCTCCGGCTGAACAGTAGACGGAGCAATAGTCGGAGTCTGTCCGTCCATCAAAAACTGCACCATTAAACGTGCGTCGGACCAGACTCAGCATATACGTATACCATATGTAATACAAAATCAAATCATACATGTATATATATTCCTTAATCTACCCGCCTCACAGTCACTTCCCAACTAAAGTTCTAGGCAATTCATCGGGTTTCCACATCTAAGTTCATTAAAATTTATGCCCTTTTTCATTTCCTCTATTTACTTCAAGGCCCTATCGACCTTGCTCTGATACCAAACTGTGGCGGCCCCAATTTCCGGGTCACCTCAGCTAACGCTATTCTCCACCATGCACCGAAGTAATCGCCACGTCATATCTCTATCCATCGTCTAAAAATCTTCAAATTAAAGCTATTTATCCATAAGCAACAAATTAAGTCTTGTCTTAATAAAAGAAACATTATATAAAGTTATTTAATTCAATCTATAGTGGAAAACCCGGCTATACTTGCATATAGGCGATCAACTATACCAAGATATATACAAGTATGGAAATGGTTGTAGTCTCTCATCCCAAAGTAATACAAAATATCAACATAATATTACTAGCAACATACGTACTAGCAGAAGCTTCGGCGTAGGCAAGACAGATATAATCGCCAAAGATCTTCTTACCCCCGCGATATCGGTATCTCGCACTCGCTTATCACAAAAACCAGATAACGAGTCCAAGAAAGTAAAATCCCAAGGAAAACCACAAGGCATCCCAATTTATGAATATGAGTAGAAGCCAATAAATAGTGTGGAATAATCATGCAATTATCAAGAAAAATAATGCAGTAACGCTCAAAAGGAAATGCATGAATATCAACACTCGTAAAAACAAATGGGTGTGCAATAAATATCGCCAAAGGAAGCTAGGATCAAGGTGGCCCACCATACCCTACTCCAAAGACCCCGCCGATTGTATCCTAGTCACCAAATACACTTGAGAAGAAAAAAAACCCCACACACCCGAAAAAACCGCCGCCGAAACGCTACCGTTCCCATCACAATCGGATTTAGATTGACAAATAAATAAAGTTCAATGAATAGAATAAGAAAATGCAATAGTGGTGTTCAATTGGGTTTTACATACCTCAATCCGCGCTCACAATCCCAAAAATGCCCCTGGCCCGATCATCCACTAATTCCCCCGACTTAATTTTTACCGTCTCGAGCTTCTTGGGTTTCATTTGTGAAGATTAATGGTCAATTAATGGGTTTATGATGTTATTTAGGCTTATTTCTTCATTTTCCCAATTTTTAAGTTCCAACAATTAGCGCGCAATGAGATCAATTAGCGCGCTAATGAGATCAATTAGCGCGCTAATTGATCTTTATCACTCTTCACTCAGCGTGATTAGCGCGCTAATTTCTCCAATTAGCGCGCTAATTGCTCGCTGTCCAGAAAATTTCCAAATTTAGATTTTTGACTTCAAACCACTCACAAACTCATAAATTCAATTTCCATCTTTTCATAACTCCTCAATCACCTCAATTACACCCTTTAAACATGAATTACCATAATCAAACACCAAAATCCACAAATCATGGAAATCACGTTTTCAAACCCACTTTTAGAAAATCCTCAAATTCCTCTCAAACTTGCTCAATTACACAATCCATGCTATAACCAACTCATAAATACTAAATCCCAACAAAATACAGTGTTTAATACCACCAAATCCGAATTTCCTCAAATTTCAAATCAACACCAATATTTCACAAACAACCCAAGTTTTTAATAAATCCATACCTTAATCTTGTTGTTGTTGGCCTTGATTCACTCTCCAAACTCCAACAAATCTTCTCCTATCTCCCCTTCTCACCGATTCTCTCCTCTTCTCTCTCAATTTTCCTTCTCCTTCATTGTTTGATCGGTCAAACATGTATATATATATAGTTGATATTGATCAAGTGCATACACCCATCTCGAGGCAAATCGATGATCACTTCTCACCCCGTGTCACTCCAACTCACTAACACTTTATCTTGACACCGGTGACCCTATTGTGCATCTCGAGAAACATCCAAAGGGTCCCGATTAATCCACCAACTATAGGATTTTATTGACATCAATTGATTTAGCTTATAATAATTACCAAATCAACTTAATAAATTCCCAAAATTTATAAATATGGTCATACTAGTCTCCCGACCACTCGACACTCGCTCCCCGCGTCCGGCACTCACCCCGAGGTGGTCCCACCCTTAGTGTTCCAAAATAAGTATATAACTTAACCCAAAGTTATATTTACATTTCATTATACTAACCCCTAAATTAGGGTCATATTATATTATTTGACTCATCAAACCCCAACACCCAGTTTTACAACTTCGAAAACCCCGCGTTGGCCTAATCTCACACCACGAAACCCCGGCGCTCAACCTCACCCGACATCAACTTATACACACATGTGATGTTTATATAAATAATAATAACTTCCCATCACAATAATAAACAAACAACATGCACAAATAACATAATACAAGCCTGGGTACTCATTTTCAAGTTAACCCAGCTATCCATGTAACGCCCAAATTACCCGTTAATCCTCATGATTAACACAAATCCTGATTTAATAAATTTGGGCCGTTACAAGGGGCCCACTTTTCCTTTTTTTTTTTTTTGGTAAATTCCAATTCTTCTTTATGTATATGTGGAATGGGTATGCTCAAATTTAAATAAAAGGCATAAACTTTATATTTAGTAAAAAATATTTTTCAGTTGGATCAATGTATGCGTAAAAATCTGGGATATATATGGTTTTTTTTTAAGAAGAGATATATATGATTTAACATTACGGTATTAATTTGAATATAACATCTATATAAAACCAAAAACTTTGAAGGTCTCCATCCATGTATTTTAAAATGGAAGATGTTAAGATTACTCAAAAAGGACACCCGATTACTAGTGGTCATTCAATACACATCGATTTGTGTGCCCATAAACATCAATGCAGAAATGAATGGACACCAATCCTCGGGTGTGCATTTTGAGTAATCCCTGTATTTTCCTTTTAAAATTTCAACCATTAATCACGCTCTACCTTTTCTAACTTACCCTTTAATGTATGGACTTCCAAAATCTTTAGTCTATCAATCCCTTACCAGACAAGGTTGATCTCCAATTACTATAAAGTGAGAAGCTCAAAAGTTGCTGATGTTTGAAATTATTTTTGTTGTCAGGTTTTTTTTTTTTTTTGATGTGGTATTTTTATTTTAGTTTTTAAACTTTTTTTTTATAAATAAAGGTTGTTCATGATTTTGTGTAATATTTAAAGATTTATTACTATTTGATATTTTGGTCTTTTTAAATAGTTTGATGTTTAGAGTTTCTATTGTGTTATTTATTTCGTAAAATTTAATTCAACTAAATAAATATATTGTCAATGCATCTCCGGTGACATGGTAGAAATATAAATTGCCAAAAGGCAAGGAGGTCGTGAGTTTGAATCTCGCTTAAGTTAAAAAAAATATATAATAATAAAATAAAAATAAAAATAAATGTATGATTCTTGATGTGATAAAACACAAAATATTTTAAAATAATTATTAATTTTTTTTATTTGAATAAGTTTTTTTGTTAAGCACAAATTTAAGGGCCCCTTATTAGGATCTGGCCCTAGTCCCCTAAATAAGATGGACCGGCCCTGTTCATTGTAGCATGAATTTCTTCAAGACTCAAAAGTACTCTCCTTCATTTCTGGAACCATCTTCTCGTATAAATTACATGCACAATCTTAGCCCGCGAATAGTAAAAATTAATATATTGTTTGAAATTAGGCAACTTTTTAAAGACAATGTTTTGGAGAGATCTAAAAATAGTTGAACACTAAAAAGAAACTTTTTTTTTTTTTTTTTTTTGTAGGAGCTAAAAAGAAACTTTAAGGAAACTATACCCCACATTGCAAGGTAGTAATTGTCTTTTACATTAAATCTACCAACAAGGGCAATGACAAAGCCTTGATTCTAACTAGTTGAAGTCGCTACATGAACCAAATAATTTCACTAAACTTGATTTCACAAGTCGAACTTATTAAGAAAATCTCAAAATTCAATTTGAATCAAATGATCCCCTAAAAAATTGGAACAATGTCTATGTCAATGATAAATGGGACCAACTAACAAAAATTTTCTTACCATAAGAGCTCCAGCTCATAAGAAAATTGAAAGAAAAAGAGACTGCCCAAGTTCAAGCCAATTCGCGTCACCAAACTTCCCGTTGTTCCCTTAAACATTTATGGGAAATATCTGCAGCCAAAAGCATAAATTAAGATTTGATCTATGATTCACAAATGTTAACGTCACTTCACATTCATATAATATACTATATTTTACTTGAAATACTAGATTAATCCTTTATGGATTAATTTATATTGCCTCAGTCCTCAGACGTTATAGCCCAAGGCAGACCTCCCATTTCCACTGAGCATGTACTTGTGTATGTCTAAACCATCAAAAAAATTTAGTAAACAATCTGAGTTCCAGAATAATGTGATATACTTGTTGAAGATAGTGTATAAGTTTGTATTGTAAAAGTGACAACAAATCTTTAGTTTCACATAGGAGATAAAGGTTTGGTTTGTCACTTCAAATGTTATCCAACACAACTCTTTATTGTTTGAGTGACAAATGGAATGTAGTGAGTGGAGTGGTTCATGAGGTGGTCCAATAGGGTGCTCATGGGGCTACACCTTATTACATATCTTTGACAAGGATCTTGGGCCTTTGAGTCTTTGGTTTGATACAATACTTAGCCAACTCATAACCTTAATTTAAATTTTTTCAAATTTGATTTTATTTTTGAAATAAAACACCAACAGTTATGAATTTCGAATTAGATCGGTAATGGTCCACTTGGACAGTTAAATAAATTGTCCACTTGGACAGTTAATTAAACTGTCCACTTGGGCAGTTAATTAAACTAGCCAAGTCCACTTGGGAAGTGCTTTAATTCGAATTAGATAAAGTTAATAACTGTTGAGATAGTTAAAGGACATTCTCTATAAATGTAGAGTCCAAGAACATAGTAAATATAGATTTTTGAAACAACAATAAATGTACTTTTGGTGGATTGAGAGAGATTGAATTGATGTTGTTTTGAAGGTTCTTTGATTGATGTATTAATCAAAGTTCAACCAATTGTATCCTAGGGATGTATCCTGGGAACATAACTCCTAACAGAATTCTACACCGAATTGGAGGAAAAATATCTATCTTAGAACATTACATATTGCAAGCCTCTAGTAAAATTTATTTGTGTGATTTACTTGTTATTGTCCCTGTATTAGAATAGCATGAATAGTTTTTATTTTCGTTTATTATGATGTATGCCACGTTCAAATTTGTGTTAATTTAGATTGCTTGTTCCAACAATACTTACTATACAAAAACAATTCCTAGCTAGTCATCAAATTGATTCTCCTTACAAATTAACCGATGAGGGCGAGTACAGTAATGAATCCAGATGACAAACCATAGGCCTGATCCATACAAAAGCATTGATTCATCAACCATTTCAAAAGAACATAGAATTTCACTGAATCGATCGGCTTAGAAACTATCTTTCATGTAGAACCATGTTCCGAGCAAAATGCAACCTGCAAGCATCCCAGATGCAGAAAACTGGGGTAGATAATCAGTAAGTTACTATCAGATTAGCACTAAATTTTGATTACTCATCATTTCCAAGATTATATGAAAACTAAAAACATACAAAGAGTAGAGGTCTCATTCCAATACGGTCCGTTAAGATTGCGCCAAGAACTGTAAATGGAATCTGCACAATGAAATATGCCACAACTTAAATCACGCAGAATCTCAAGAAGCCTTTGTTCAGCATCACACAGTGATGCTTTACCAGCAGACTCAAAAATGTGGGTCGCATAAACATTTATGCCACCGATCCCTCCAAAACTGCTGAAACACAGCCCAACTCCAACCTGATATATTATTGATTAGCAGGAAAAAAGAATAAAGGAGAGATTAGACATAAAATCAAAAATATTCCTTCAAGAGTCTGCAGAGAAGTTCACAGTAAGAGCAAGTGAATATCTTCTCTGAAATAAATTCATCATCCGGACTCGGGAAGGTCTCTAAGTGTTTCTCTGTGTTCCTGTCAAAAGCAAATATAACCATCAACCCATGAACCCAGCTTTATCTCTATGTTTTACATTTTAAAGGTCTACAGAAAATAACTTGAATTTCAGTTGCTTCCTCAGAAATTTCAGCATCCTTGCCAAGAATTTTTTGAAGCGAGAATTTGAGCTCCTTGTTACCAATCTTTGCCTGAAAAAATCAGTTAGATACCCTCATGCCATTTTCTTCTATGCTCAATAAAGTAAATTTGAACTGGAGTTGGAGCACCTCTATGACTTACCAGCCACCTTGGAGACTCGGGAATAATAAAGAGTCCAATAAGTAGAAGAAACGAAGGAAGAATTTCTATAGAGCAACAATATCGATTAATAACTCACTTAAAGCATAATTCATCTATTGTTTTCTCCTCCTCTCTAGATTCATCTATAGTTTTTCGTCTGTGATTCAGTGGCATTTACCTACTGCTGCCAGCATTCTCCATGATACTAGTGTTCCTAGTATGAAGGTCAATGATTCCAATGACCATCATAGGCTGAAGCACATAAAGTATTACATAATTTACTTACAGACCCATTTCTCTAGTAATTTTAAGGAAAATGAGAATCATTTTTTCCCACCTGAGCCAGGGTTGTCAGCCCTCCTCTAAGTCCTTTGGACTCGATTTCAGCAATTAAAACCGGTACCTGTTTGCTCTTCAATGAGCCTTAGGAATAATATTGTATCTAATTATACTATTTGTTTTGAAAGAGAGTGGTAACAATTTGACAAAAAAAAAGAAAGAGAAGTGGTAACATACCAGGTAGGAGAAAATACCACTTCCATAACCATTAAACACTGTTCCTATAATGAGTGCAGCAATTCCCTGCAACAAGAATAAATGACAATGAAATAGCCATAAATGTTTGTCATATCTCTAATTAATTAAAAGTGTTGATCAATAAAATTAAATGAACTAACTGATGATAGAAATTTAAGAAAAAAACCTTTGAGAGGTAGACTGCCAGCCATCCTACTATGCAAAAAATGGATGACAGCCCCATTGCCTGTTACAATATATAAACCACTATATGATAAAATTGGAGTAGTTCACATTGCAACGTTGAACATCGAGGTTTAATACATTTTTGTGATTCTAAAACACTACCTCCTATTTGAAAGAGATAAATCATTTTTTTCTGCCACAGAGAAATGATTTTGATGAAAGTTGGAGTATGTTAATCGTCTGATAAAATATGTCAAATAATTAAGGTGTATATTCAGGTTTGCCAAAAAAAAAGCTGTATATTCAGAATGAAATTGAAATTTCCCTTTCTCATAGCTTTAACCAGGCCTAAATAATCACAAGCTCAAAGAAGATGGGGATCAACCTCACTGATACACACCACATTGAGTACCAGTACTCTTCAAAATTTGATATTCAGATATGACTATTGGAAGTTTTGCTTCTTAAGTTAATCTACCCCAGCTAGCACTACACCAAAGGCGCAGGCCATGAAGAACGTTTAATTTTCTTTTTGCGTTGCTATTTGATGAATCCTGTACCTTCAGCAGCCCCATTTAATATGAGACAGTGCATCACCTGCAATTGCTACTAACACCCGTCCATCCAAATTAATTGACTGGTTAAGCAAAAAAACTCTGGAATTTATTGGCGATTAATAACCTAATAGGGACAAAAGAGATGCAAACAGACTTAGGATCTGACTGGAGCAAGTCAATAACCAAGTCGCCACCAGAATATTATGACATCAATGGAATGATTATTTAAGATCAAAAATTAAGGTGGAAAAGGCAATATCCTAAATGCCTGGTAGATAAAGGCAAACTATTATCCATTGTTTCAATTCCATGATGATGGAAAACGAAATAATTCATGAAATATACTAGAAGTTGTATCCATGATAGCATTCTTATTGTGCTTGTATAAAACAATAGACAAAAGAAAGCGCGACGGTTTTACCTGCAATAAAGATAGACCAAGTTCTTTCATGATCCCAGATTGAGTAGGAGAAGAATAACCAATCTGCAGCAAAAAGCACTAAATGATTAATGTAAAGGTCCAGAATTCATTTTCTTTTAACCAGAGCCGAACTCATTACCAGTTTTTTTGGTGTTTAGTAACATGAAAGCGAGATATAGGCTACAGGCGACTACATCAAAACTAAGAAAACTTTGCAACTCCAAAAAAGTGCGACTCATCTCAGGAAAAGTCAAAGCTGTTTGGAACCAAAAATTAATGACTACATTCTTACACAGGTTCTGAATTTGAAAGACCAGCAAACTGCAAAGAATGTGCTGATCATGACCATCCATATTGAACCTCCACCTCTGCTCTTCAGCCCAGTTGTTTCATGATCATCAGTAATTTCAAGTTCTACTACAAGAGGCTCCAATGTGTCCTCTGTATGTCTACCGCCATCGTTATTCGCATCATTTTTGTTAACAAACATCTCTTGCGAGTTTACGCAAGAAGAAGAAAGCAAAAAAAAAAGATAAATCAAGAAACAAATCTTTACTTTTCTCCATTTTTAGTTCTCAGTCTACTCTAACAAATTGTCAACACTTTATATACATGAGAGAGAAGAAAGGGCAAAGTGTGGAAGTAAGATGGTCCTTGGGAGCCCCCAGAAGCTAGGGACCAGTTCATTAATGTTCAAATTAATTACAAAGCTACATCCATGCCTTTTCTCTCTTTTCTTATGATTGGTGTTGACATTACCATGCAAAGAGGAAAAGCAGACAAGATATTTGCTTCGGGAGCACTATAGAACTCATGCTTTTCAGTAAAAAATAGAGGTTATGATTCAAAAGACTCTGGACAAACTATGCAGGATTACTGTAAACATCATAAGCATATCAAGAAATAAGGCATTAATCGGTGGCTAGGTGGCCGTGGAACTACCAAGAAAACACAATGAGTTGTAAGTACACAGATTTTGCAATCATAGCAAGAATTAAATCCAAATTTGCAACAGGAAGACGCAATTAATTCAAAATATCAGTAATGGCATTGCCTAGTCAATCACAAAGTTACAACAACTAGACGCTCACAATTTACTGTAATTTTTCTTAACTAAAGAAGAAAACTCTGGTCCCCCAACACCTTATATATCATTGGCAGTTGGCAGCAAACCTTCTTTAGAAAATATATTTTTAGCTTCAATGTCCCTGTTGATGGCTTACTGCATGCGCACCATAATGCAAATAAGCTAACCCCCTTACCATTCCAAGGGCAATCTTTTGATGAATAGGCCAACTTAGCTTCTTCTTTGCTGATTAAAATAAACAATCGAGTTACATCAACCTTTTGCGAACTTCATAAGGAGCAATTTCAATGCATTACCCTTCAGAGCAACAAGCTAGGTTCGCACGCCTAATGCTGGCAATGACCTCAAATTCATGCGCAAATCTCGTCTGATCTGAACCCAACCAGAGTAGTAATTAGCATTCATAGACTCCAAAGCTGAAGCTGAATAATTCTTTTTTCATTTCCTGCAATCTTCTTCTTCCTCCTCCAACATTCCTTCCTCCCTTCAATCAAAAACCAAGACCCCAAAAGTGGTTCTGTTATAATAATGAAATATTGTTATGATATTTCTTTCCGTCTCCAATAGAATTAAGAGGACGCCATAGCTGTTTTTGTTTTAGAAATTTCCATATCTACATATGAATAGATTCTTATTTATTTATCTTTTCACACTTCTATGTATCATCTTGTTTTGCACTCTTTTTTCCCCCATCACCATCATCAATTAATGGCCACCGTCGGAATTTAAACCGACATTTTTCACACTTATTAAATTTTACTATTGCACCAAACCAACAATCCTTTTATGTCTAGTGAAAACCACGAAAAATGTATCAAACAAACTTAACCAATAAACAATGCACCACATCCAGTTTTTCTGTCAGGTATTCATTGAAGCCTGAATTTCTTCAAGAGTTCTCCCCTTAGTCTCCGGAACTATCTTTGCAACAAACAGAATTGCGAGTGCATTAAACACTGAATAGAGTACAAATGTACCTGAAATTCAGTAAAACTAATAATATATATATGCAGTATGTAGACATTTATGCACAATTGCACAAATATATATATACTAGTTGACACTTCGCACGAACAAACCCACTTGCTGTGCTCGCGGGAATTAATTCAAGTATGAGAATATGTTTTTACTATTCAAAGCAAAGCAATATATAAATACGAAGAATGAAAGTGGCCTATCAATCTAACAAAATGTTATTTACCACCAATTATGATAAAAAAGATTAAAAAGAAAAAAGTTCTTGAATATGACAAAATATAAAGAAGTAATGGGAGACTTTTTTTTTTTGGATATATGAAAGTTGATGGCTAGACTTTGTTATCTATAAATAGGGATGTATTTCACTTGGAAAACCGTAATTGTTAAAAAAATAAAAAAAGAAAGGAAATCTAATAAAGGATAGAAAGATATATCAATATCTATGAAATTGGTTTAAAAAGGGTAAAATTGTCAAATTGAGTGAAAGATGAAAAAAATATGGATTTGTAACTTGTAAGAGATCGATTTTTAAAAAGGGTAAAATTGTAAAATTAAGTGACGGATGAAATAACCAACATTCGTGCTTATTATATTACTTATATATCACAAAATTAAAAAGGGCAAGAGAGTAATTTTGCTTACCACTCAAGAATTGGTTATTGACTCTTTCATATAGTTGAACTCAAGAATTGGTTATTGGCTCTTTTATATAGTTGATATATATATATATATACACACACACATAACATTCTCTTAATTTGCTTAACGGAGACCAATTAACAAAATTTCTCTTACCATAAGAGCTCCAACTCATGAGGAAGTTAAAAGTAAAAGAAACTGCCCATGATCCAAACCAGTTCACCAAAGTCACCAGACTTCCTGCCGTCCCCTTCACATTTACAGGGAATATCTGCACCAGAAAGATCAAATTAATTATTGATCTAAGATTGAAAAAATGCTCATTCATTTTCCCTCCGTATCAATTTTTATTTTAGATACAAGATTGTTCTATTGTGGATTTTTTATATTACCTCAGACATTATAACCCAAGGCACACCTCCCATTCCCACCGAGTATGTACCTATGTATGTCTAAACATTGAAAGAAGTTCAGCAAATCTAATTTTTCAGAACAATGGGGATTGACAAAAACAATGTCTTGGTCATCAAACCAATTTTTCCTTACCAATATGCCAGTGAGGGCAAGAACAGCAACAAATTCAGATGATGAATCATGCACCTGGTTCATACAAGAACATCAATTCATTGACAACTTCTACAAACATGGAACTTCATTGATATCTACAGATGATTAACTAACTTTCATATAGAAGCATGTTGCAAGTAAAATGCAGCCTATAAGCATCCCTGACGCAGAAAACTGGACAAATAAAGCAATATATTATAATCAGACCAGCACTAAAGTTTTATTTCTCACTTTTCCATGATTTTCAAGAAATTAAAACCATACAAAGAGTAGAGGTCTCCTTCCAACTCGGTCGGTTAAGATTGCACCAAGAAATGTAAACGGAATCTGCACAAAAATATGTCAACTTACACAAGATCTTGAACGAAGAAAAAAAAAAGCTATTTTACTCTAAGAATTGGATTAAGTTGAAACCTGAATACAAGCAAAGATAATGGTTCCTATATTTGATGGAAAACCTGAAAGAACATAGTGATAGAAATAAAATTATAGCTCAATAAATGAAGCTCAGAGGGTTTGTTATAATTGACAGTGATGGTGTACCGGCAGACTTGAATATGTTAGTCGCATAAAAATTTATGCCATTGATACCCCCAAACTGCTGAAACACCATTAGTCCAACTCCAACCTGATATATTATTGATTAGCAGGCCAAAATAAAAGATCAAAATACATACAAATATAGATAGATTTTTAGTAATAAAAAAAAAAAAAAAAAAATAGTCGTTGAAGAGTCTGAAGAGAGACTCACAGTAACAGAAAGTAAGTATCTTCTCACCAATAAATCCAGTACACGAACTCGGGGAATATCTTGAAGTGTTTCTATGTATTCCTGAAATATTTAAATATAGCCATTGTCTAATGAAACCCTACTTTTTTCCCAATGGTTAACAATTTAAAGGTCTGAGGAAATAACTTGAATTTCAGTTGCTTCTTCAGAAATATCAGCATCCTTGCCACGGAGTATTCGAAGTGCAAATTCAAACTCTTTCTCACGACCAACCTTAGCCTGCAAGATAAACAATATGTCAGTACTTAAATCTCTATTCCATTTTCTTCTCTTTTCAACTATGCATGGGATGATGGAGCCTCTACCAACTCACCAGCCACCTAGGAGACTCAGGAACAATGAAGAGTCCAACAAGTAGAAGGACGCATGGGAGAATTCCTATAGAGCAAAATTTTCAATCACGAATAGCATAACTCCTCATCTACGATCGACAGTTTTTTTACCTTTCTTGATTCATCTATCATTTTTTTCTTTTTTGAGATTGAATGACATTTACCTATTGCTGCCAGAGTTCTCCATGACACTAGAGTTCCTACAATGAAGGTAACTGATATTCCAGTGACTATCATGAGCTGAAGCACACAAGTCATTATCAAAATTTACTCCCAGACCCTTATCAAACAAAATTTAAGTAATTACAAGAAAAACGAGTATTATTTGTTCCCACCTGATTCAGAGTTGTCAGTGCTCCTCTAAGATTTTTGGGCGCAATTTCAGCAATAAAAACCGGCACCTGTTTGCTCTTTAATGAGTCTTATGAATAACATTGCATCGATTACATTACCTGTTTTTGAAAAGGTTTGGGGCATACCGTATAGGAAATAAGACCAATTCCAAAGCCATTGCAAACTCTTCCTAAGTCAAGTGCAATGACTCCCTGCACATTTTTGTTATCTCTAGAGGTGTTGGAACAAAACTAAAAGAAATAAACTGGGATAGGAGATAAGACAAAACCTTTGAGAAGTAGACTGCTAGCCATCCAACAATGCAGAAAATGGAAGATAACCCCATTGCCTGTTATAGTACATGAATGAAATTCAAAGAAATTAAAAAATAAAAAATAAAAAGATAAAATTGGAGTAATTCCCCATTGCATTGAATTAGGCCATCTCATATACTAACCCCTTTCCTACCAATGTAATCAGCAATTGAGCCACTTGCGATTGCACCAACCATGGCACCAATAGTTGCGATGGATCCAAACACTGAGTACTGCCGGCCATCAAACAACAATGTTAGGTTTTATTTGCTTTTATTTATTCATGATTCAGTATTTGGGCTAAAAGCACCTTTTGGTGTTCATTGGACTCATATTAGGATTATTTGCAGACTCAGCTTGATGCTTAATCAAACAGACTCTCTCTACAACATAGTGAACTGTGTGTGCATAGTAAGTTAGAAGATCATTTCTTAGTTTTATACCTGAAGCATGTAGTTGCTTAATTATAAAAAAAAAAAAAAAAACAGAAATCTAGCCTTCTGTGAAGGAAATTTGATTTCATGAACATCAAAAGTCGCCAGCATTGTCTCGTTGGCTATTCATAATCATGCATAGGAAGCTTTTTGGTATCAAGGAAAGGATATCAAATAGATTTTTGATATGCCATCGGATAATGGACCAGTTAAACATTGAGCGGGCCCGCTGCAGTTTTGTGAGTTTGAAACACTACTTCTGAACTATGGCAAAGAGCTGAGATCTAGAAAGCTTATTTTTCTTTCTCCTCTTTTATAGCTAGATTTTGTTTATTAGTCTTTGTATTGATCATTTGAGATCATTTAGTCGACAATAATGTTGATGTTTTGTTTCTAACGCTTGATTCTACCGTCTTATATACACTCTTCAGCAGCCCTGTTCAATGGGAAACGGTTACTGCTCATGCTCATCAATCCCAACCAGCCAATTGTTAAAAAAAAAAGGAAAAAAGAAAAACTCTAAAATACTGCAAAAACGTCCAATAAAAAAAAATAGTATTTCCACGTGGTAGAACCTTCTAAGGTAATCGACCACCTAATGTAAGGAAAAAAGATGCAAAGTGGAGGATCTGATTGGGACCACTCAATACAAAGTTGGTCCCTTGAACATCATGATATCAATGACAAATGCATTGTTGAAAGTAAAAATCTGAGGAAAGAAAAGAGATATTTTTAGAATGTGGTGAAGGCAAACTATTTATTTCATGATTGTGAACGTTAAGTTGACCACAAAAGAAAAAAAAAAAAAAACAAACAAACAAACAAAAACAAAAAAAAAAAAAAAAAAAAAAAAAACAAAGCAGTTCATTTTTTATATATATAAAACAGCTTTTGTATTAGTAATAAGATGTTAGAATCACAAAAGCAACAACCAATAGCAAATACAAATAAAAGCGAGATGTATTCATATATTTATTGCATATGCATGCATAATGCAATCATTCTATGTAGAACGTTGAATACCATTTTAATACTCAAAAGAACACAACGACTTCTCAAGTTTCCACGATCATAGCGAAACATAAAAGAAGGCGCAGTGAATTAACCTGCGACAGCGATAGACCCAGATCATTCATGATCCCGGACTGGGAAGGGGAAGAAAAGCCAATCTGCAGCAACAAGAACTAAGATTAGTGCGAGGCCTAGAACTCATTCTTTTACCCAAATCTAAATTCTAATCAGCTTTTCTATAGTTCAGTAACATCAATGCAAGATAAAGAGTTCCATATCTGAAGGGAGAAAAGCTTTTAGAATACCTAAGAATTTTGACTCCGCCCAAATACACTCAATATGTTCTGAAAAAATAAAAGCTTAATTATAACATTCTTACTTACACAGGTTCCAAACTCGAAAGACCCGCAAACTGCAAAAAGTGTACTGATCATAACCATCCATATCGAACCTCCATTACCGCTATGCAACCCAGATGTTTCACGATCATCAGTTGTAACTTTAAGGTGCACAATTAGCGGCTCTGATATGTCGTCTGCATGTCTACTAGTACCATCACAACTCTCAATATCTTTTTTAGCAAACATCCTTATGAATTTACACAATGAGAAGAAAACGGAAAAGGGTATAGGGATGCAAGAATGAATTACAAACTAAAAATTTGATTTTCTCCTCTATTAATCCTTAAATCTATTCTAACAATTTGAGAACTCTTTATATGTGCATGAGTAGAGAACAAGTGGACATAGTATGAAAGGTAGCTGGCACAGAGTTGTGACTTTTAAGCCTTGATCTCCAACAGCTAAGTCCCACTCCAAGATACTCCTCTATCAGTGCCCACGTTATTACTGTTCTGAATGTCATACCTACTTGTCCTCTCTCTCTCATCCTAAGATGGATGTAAAGGTTATTGTGCAGATAGAAGACAAGACGAAGATTTCCACAGGGAGCGCTATAGACAGCATCACGCTTTCTACCTCATAAGTTGGCATGTGGTTCAAAAGAGACTTGCAATTAAAGGAGATGGGGTCAACTAGAAAGATTATAGTCCATAGAAAAAGTACCAATTGATGGCAAAGTGGCCATGCTAGCAAGACAACACTGGGTCACGAATCATGATGCACACGATTAGCAACGATCATACAACTCCGGAAGCACAATGTCAGACCATTGGCTCGTCCCATAGATCCACATAAAATGGTCCTTGGAAAATCTCAGTATTCCCTACTTGGCGCTACTTTATGGAAACTTAAACTAGGTGATTCGAAGAAAATTAACTTTTGGGAAGATATATGGTGTTGATGGCATCCTTTCGAGTTTCGACTACAAATTCCCTTCTCTTTATAGATTTTCTGTTCACCAACATCATGTTTGGTGTGGCAAGGGAACGAGTATGCAAGGGATCTCCATACCCTCAGTCCTGACTACTGAAGCATTAAGCATCCAAGGTGCATGGTCATTGACAATTTGACAGGAGAAGACACATAAACTCAAGGTAAGAGAAAACTCACATTACTGTACCTGAAAAGAAAAGCATAGATTGCAAATGCAAGTACAATCACATTTGAAGCAGAAAAACACACAGTTGATGGGAAAAATCAGTAATAAGATTGCTACATCAATCACAACGCAAGGTTACAGAAGCTAAAAGCTCTCAACTTTCATTCCTTTCTGTTTTTAACTAAACAAGAAGACTTTGGTGCCCCCAACACCTCATATGTCCTTGGCAGCTGGCACCAAACCTTCTTTAGTTTATTGTGTTATCAAAGGAAAACATAAGTAGAAGTAAACTGTACATGTGGTATTCCTTTAAAAAATATTCCTTACAAATAGAAAAAGGAAAATGATAATCTAACACACTTGGGGGCGCACACTTTGTCTTTTAGCCTATTTATGGCTCTTTCTTGCTCCCTATGCGTTGGCCCCACATCTAACAAAGGTTAAAAGACAAAGTGTGCGCCTAAAGTGTATTAGATTATCATTTTTCCATAGAAAAAATCATCTCTTTGTACACAAGGCATGGTGACTTTGAACTCTAAACGAACATCGAAGAAGAACAAGCCTACCCTTCATTATCTCCCCTCCTTCCACCTCCTCAAAGAAAACTGAGTCATTAGTTAGGAATAACTACTCATTCGCCTTACCAACACTCGGAAGACCACCATCAGATACAAACGTCTGGTACCCTGCAGAGCTAGAGAGAAAGCCTGAGCCACTGCTGCTAATTGATTTTTCAATGTCACTCATATCTGCTATGATAGAAATAGGTCGATCCGGAATAGAAGGAACTGGGGAGTCTGTTTCCAATATCTTTACAACTTGATCCATCGTTGGCCTGGCATATAATTGTGGATGAGAACAAAGAACAGCAATTAACACATACTTCTCCATGACCTCTTTCGAACCCATCTCGGGCATTCCACCCTCAATAACATCCATTATCCTTTCATTCTTAACTAAGGACCAAGCCCAGTCAGCTATATGAGAAGTCTCATCTTCATTAGTAGAATTAAGAGCTTTCTTTCCACTTAGAAGCTCAAGTAAGACAACCCCAAAGCTATAAACATCACTTCTTTCAGTCAATTGCCCATACAAAGCATATTCAGGTGCAACATAACCAAGAGTCCCAGCCACTCTGGTACTCATATGAGTCATCCCTTCCGGCTGGAACTTCGCCAGCCCAAAATCCGCAACCTTTGCTTCAAATTTACTATCCAAAAGTATATTACTAGCTTTAATATCCCTGTGAATGATAGCTGGCTGTGCGCCATAATGCAGGTAAGCCAACCCCCTCGCCGTTCCAAGGGCAATCTTCTGACGAATAGGCCAACTCAACTTCCTCTCCACCTCACCAAATAAATGGTCATGAAGACTTCCATTCTCCATCAAATCACACACAATCAACCTCTGATGCCCCTCAAAAGGAGTCGTCGCAATGCAATACCCCCTCAAAGCAACAAGATTAACATGCCTAATACTCGCAATCACCTCAACCTCATGAGAAAAGCTCTCATCCCCCGCAGCAGAGCAATTCTTAAACCTCTTTATCGCGACCTCACACCCATCTCCCAAAATCCCCTTAAACACATTCCCGTATCCTCCTCTCCCAATTATATACTCCCTAGAGAAATTCCTCGTCCCCTCCTTGATATCCTCCAAACTAAACCTCACCAATGTCGTGCTCGCCCCCATCGACTCCAATGCCGAAACCGAACTCCCCTCATTTCCCACACTCCCCACACTCTTTCTCGCCCTCCACCGCCGCCGCCTCCTCCTCCTCCTCCTAACCAATACCCAAGACCCCCAATTGCCATCACCAATCCAACACACCCCCCCACCACCACAACCCCCAAATCAAACCCTTCTTCCTCCTCCTCCCCCCAATCGCCCCCAAATTGAGCGAAAACAAGCACTTGGCGGTCCCATCATCCGTCGGCCCCAACAAATTCACCGCACCGGCGGCGTAAATGAACGGATACTGACCGCACTCGTTCACATTCCCGACACTGCTGCCGCGGAGATACGACGCCTGCAACCTAGACAAACTAGTAGTACAAGTAGCACAAGGAGAATTGTTCTCCAACGACTGATTACACGAATTTCTCAAATCATTCAATGCCAAGATAGGAACTTTCGATTCGAAATCTGACCTAGAAGTGATGTTCATGCAGCCTTGCGAGATCCAGGCCGTTTCGAACCCGCACCGCGCGCGGACGTCCAGTCCGGGCCAGAACTCGTCGACCAGGGCGTTGTACGAATCCCAACACGATTGGGCGGCGGTGATCGGGGGGAGGAAGAGAGACTTTCGGTTGAGGTAGTCGGATTGGACGAGGCGGAGGCCTTGGAGGATGTACTGGCAGAGTTTGGGCGAGTTCAGGATGTCTGTGCGGGCCACGGCGCGGACGAATCTGCGGAGGACGGTGAAGTTCATCGGGCACTGTGCGGGGGGGGCATCGATGAGGGTTCGGGGGATCGGACGGTCGGCGAGGTTTGGGGGGTGAACATGATGATGGAGATGGAGAAGAAGATGACGAGGATATGCATTTTTAGGGTTTAAGGTTTTGAGGACGCCATCGTTGGAGCTTCTTGAGCTGAGGGGGTTGTTTGGGTTGTGTTGAGAAAAAGGGTTTTTTTTTTTTTTATGTCGTTATTGACTTTGTATGTAAAAATGGGCGGCTTTGACAGTTTCAGCGGTTTGAGAGTTTCCGGGAAGCATTAGAGGGAGGAGAGGACAAAATGGTATTTTCGTTCGTCGCGCGCGCTGCGGGCCTGTTTGGATTAAGTAAATACTAACAGCCTTATGATGTTTCCATGAGTTTTTTTTGTTTTTCTGACGACTTTCCGACTTGACTTTTCACAAGTAAATATCTTTATCATCTCACTTAAATACTTTGATTATATATTTCCATGAGTTATTAATGCGGAACCAAATAGTTTTGAAACCTAAACTACTGGAAATTGGTTTTCGTATAAGAGAAGCAGTCAAAAGATTGACCTTTTTTTTTTTTTTTTTTCAAGTTAACTTACCTGTTACAGTAGACTCATAAAACATATTCTTAGTTATCTCTTGACCGCATATTAAGTGCAGTGACATGTCTTACATTTCCATCCAGACGAGCACCGTGGAATGTAAATGCTATACTTTTTACTTAATATTTGCTCTAAGTCTATTGTGTACATTGGTAGAATAATACAGGTCAGTCATGGATAGTAGTGGTTACGTGGTCTTATAGAGTCCATTACGCTCTATGGATTCAATATGACCCGCACTAATCAGTACTATGATTAGTTAGATTTGTCTATTGAACATCTGTAAGCTTAAAATTGACTTGCATGCTTGTAATTATAACAAAATTGCCTCTAAATAGAAGCGAACTTGGGTTGCTCCTCGTAAGCTTGTAATTAATTAAAAAAAAGATTTATAGTGAACTTGAATTATTCTAAAGAATAGATTTAGATTAAATACTAATTAAAATATTTAATATTTATCATGTATATTCTGCAAAACTCAACCTTGTATTCCAAGGTGATTTTTTTTCTTCATGATTTGAGGTGAAAATGTTAAACCTTGGCAACCTAATTAACCTAATTATGCAAGTTAGTATCATTAAAAACCTAAAATTCTTTTTTGATTCACTTTTGTGATTTTTATTCTTGAACCACCGCCGATCCTCTCAACGATCGACGGTAATTCCAATCAAATTCCTTTTGCTCTTTGTTCATTCAATAAATAACATATCTAATCAAATTTGTAGAGACTAGTTCATCATTGTTGCGATGCATCTTCATCAACACCGTTGCGTGAATTTGTGCAGTGCGTTGGATTAATTTATATTTTTGTTTTTACTTTATAGTTAGTTTTCTTCTCTAGTTGGAAGTCTTTGATTTGTCTACTCCTTGTTAGAAAGTATTTAGATCTTTTCCTTGTTATGAAGTTTTGTTATTCGTTTTGTGGTTCTAGTACTTTTGTATATTATTATGAGTTTCAATGTTGTAGAGAGTTGATTGTCAAACTATTTCAAATTCAAAAAAAAATCAAATTAATGACAATTTATTTGCACAAATAAGATTAACGAATCAATGTACCTGATTATATGTCTAGTCTTGTATTGAGTCATTAATAATTAATGAAATTTCAATTTCTCTTAAAAAAAAAAACCCATTTTGTAGATTAAAGACTTTTATTTTTTTGAAAAGAGATTAAAGACTTTTTTTTTGATGTTAAGAGAGATTAAAGACTTAGCTATAACTATAAATATCAAAGCATGGTATTCTCTTGAAATAGATGTAACTTGAGCGTTACGTATCAATTTCATCGGCAGGTCTAATTAATTTCGCTTTCTATTGTTTTCCATCGTCTTCTTTAAATGCTAATATTGGAACAAATAATTTCTCCAAAGTCCACGCGGTCATTTTTTGCATAACGTATTATTATATTTATTGAAGACTTTCATGGACTAATAATATTCTACGTTTTATATTTGAGTTATGACAAGGTCATGACATTAAACTATATACCAAATGTTTTGTTTTACTGCCGTGGCCCGTGGGTGTCCTAAGCCTCCTGCTGATTATTATAGGCTCGGCTCGGCCCGGCCCGGCTACTAATCCATGAGGACCATGAGGCTAGGAGGGTGTTAAAGCCATATTCGTACGTAACATTAAATTGTTCCAATGATAACTAATTATTATTATTATTATTATTATTATTATTATTATTATTATTATTATTTTATTTTATCAAAGTTTTAGAGAGATTGTATTTATGTATTTTTAGTCTAACTGAATAAGTATTTATTACAAATATAACTTACAAGACTAATAAAGCACGGAACTAATTTCAAATGGCGCACAATGAAGTGCAGCTCCAACCTAACCCTAAGAAGGAGACAACAACCTTTACACGGGACAAACACCCCAACAAGTATTACTCATAAGCTTTAATTTGATAATATATAGCTTAGCTGGTGACAAGACTTCTCTGTCAATGTGTATGTATGTTTAGCTGTTCAAAATCTGTACGATATGATATTGATAGCGCGGACCACGTATACACGAACCGTTACACGTACTAACTGTTATAAGTAGTTGAATAATTAATTTGGAGACATACTTTAATTTGAACAAAGAATAACAGTAGTTAATAATTTGTGAAATATTATTATTATACACATTAAGGATTAGCATCCATATGAATACGTAGTTTGCTCAATGGATATGCATACATCAAATCTCTTTAACAGTTTTTTTCTTTTTTTGGTCAAATAAATCACTTAAACTGTTAAATCTAAACAATTAGTACGTACGAGGATGATATGTTCGATAACGATTTTAGCATTGTTGCTCTATGTACAGTTTTGTAGCAAAAGAACTCGGGCGACAGGTGTGGCCTAGTATGGCAAAGTAAGAAGATGGAATTGTATGAGTTAGGCACACGGTCTCGAATTTGAGTACTCACGACAGCTAAACGTCGGGTCACTAGTGGTATCTTTTCGCAATCTCATAGCTCGTAGAATTAGTCAGATAAGTGTTAGGACATCCGTAGTTAATAAATAAATAAAAACTTTGTAGCAAAAAGATATCACCTAGACATTTCCTTAGAACATGCAATTCTTATTCTAGTTTTTTTTTTTTTTATTGATTAACTATGGGTATCAGATACTTAATTGTCTGACTGATCTCATGGGCCCTAAAATTGTAGAGACCATCAGTGACCTAACGTTTGGCTGTTGTAGAGAATTGAACTTGAAACTGTATGCTTACAGTTCTACCTTCGACCTTACCACTAGGTCAACCTGTTCAAGTTTATTTTAATAAAATTGAAGACTTGCCAGAGTATGGCTAGCTTTACTTTCAAACTTCCAAAATAGCTTGAGATTTTGTTAGAAAGGGAAATGTGCTTCCAAATAGATTGAAATAATCTAATTTTCAAGTCATATTTCCCAAGGCAAAATTGTCAGTACTATATATGGAAGCATGATTAATTGGAATAAGATCTTATTTCTATACCTAAGAATTTAATAGGGTAATTCTTTGAATTTAAAAGTTGGGACGGTTATTGAATAAAACCTTCAATTAAGTCACACCAGAACACATACCCCTTCTAATATGTTATCCGATTTTCACATCGACATGCGAGCTTACGCATCTCGAGAGTTTAAACAAGATTGGATCGATGGAGGGAGTGCAATCTAGGGGTGTCACTCTAGCATTTTCGTTAAAGTTGCATGACAAGATAGTTAGACCTTAGATTATTGTAGGTATTATTTTTATTTAAGGTACTTTCCAAACTATGCAATATTATCTTGCTATCGAAATGAAGTATTAATTAGATACATTTGACAAAAAAAAAGTACTATATATATTAATGGTTTATAATTGTGCGCATGCTTATTGAATCACATGAACAAAAAGCAAAACTTTTGCTCAAATACTTACTACATGCCCAACTTATTCTCTAATTCGTGCATGGCTTAGAAAATATGACTTCTAGCTATTGATCCCAACCGAATTTGAAGACAAGTTCATTCTTCTCATTGTCGAAGAAATACAATCCCTCAGTTGCAGCATACCAACGGCAATCGCTATATTTAATCCAACATATCTTTGGACTATATATGTCAAAAGTCTTCGACTTTATTACGTTGCCAGCGTACCAACTGACATCGCACCAGAAGAGCGTCGTGAGAGGGATGTTGGCATGAAAGGAAAAATTATACTCTTGGTTGGGGCTTACCATTTGTGGTCCAATATCATTGTCTCCTGATTTGCAATGCACGTTCAAGATGGGTGATGAAGATATACTGTTGGTGAGATGCACTGTTTGTTTATCAGGAACGATAATCAACGAATACACTACTGACTCAAAGAGTACTGCAATCAATATCAAAAAGATTGCAAGTGTAGTATGTAGCCTAGCCATTTTTGCTTAGGTTGAACGAACCTGATAATATGGTGATGTGAAATATTGGTACGCACTCTCTTATATTTATAGAGATTTTTTTTCTGTTTGGTAGGATATTTATAGAGATTTTTAACAAATAAGGAAAATATTTTTGTATTTAAGTTTTTGACATGTTTTTTCTTTTATGGAATGTATACATTTAATTTTTTTTTGACTTTTGTATTTAGTCATTGACATACGATTTAATTAATTTCTTTAGCATAAAGCCACTAATTAATTTAGAAGGTAACACATGGAATCAAGGTACTTTCTTTATGCCGATGAAATTGAAATTGATACGTAACGCTCAAATTGATACATAGCGCATAACATGGAATCAATGTACCTTCTTAAAGCATGGAATATCCATTAATCTTCTAAGATTTACACAGTAAAATCAAATCAATAAACATAAAGCCACTAGTTAATTTAGAAGGTACATTGATTTTGTATTTAGTCATTGACATATATACGCTTAATTAATTTCAATTTAATGAAATTTCTCAAAAAAAATTTTCTTTAATGAAATTTATGTATTTAACTTAGCTTGACTCCTTTTTTTCCCTTTTTTACCAGTGATCATGCATTTAACTCGCGTCAATCTTCAAAGATTTTAACAGTAAATCAAATTAATAGATCAGATGGGCATCTTTAGAATTTGATCTATGAACTTTCACAAAAATACACATTTTATCCTTCCACTGTTTAAGATTTTTTTTTCTTATCAAAAAAGATGTTCAATCTTACTAGTGTGGCTAAGAGAAGTGTCACGAAAAAGAATAAAGTAGCTTTATATTATACTGAGCCGAACAACCTCAACTAGAAGTTTTAGAATCAAAGGATAAAAAAACTCAAAATTTGAAAATAAAATTTGAAAGTTTAAAAACCAAATATACAACGAAAGTTTACGTACTAAAAACATAAAAAACTCAAAGCTTATGGATTGAAAAATATGTTTTGCCATTTCTATTACGCTCTATTTAATTTGATTGATGGTATGCTTCCTATCTATTTTTTTTAGGAATCAATTTTTTCGTATTTTTACATCAACCAACGTAACCAATGAGATTGTCAAGCCAAAGCATCTTTGATGAAATTGGCGCATGAGATATCACTTATCAAAAAGTAAGATTTAAGAAAGTCATGGTTTAAACAAAGCTTAGGATTTTTCCAAAACCCTAAAATTCTTTTTTAGATTCACTTTTGTGATTTTTGTTCTTGAATCACCGTCATCTTCTCAACGATCGGCGGTGGTTCCAATCAAATTCTTTTTGCTCTTTGTACATTCAATAAACAACAAATCTAATCAGATTTGTATAGTTTGGTCCATCCTTGTGCATTGTCATCAACACTGTTGCGTGGATTTGTGCACGCTATGGATTGATTTATCTTTAATTTTTTACTTTATAGTTAATTTTCTTCTCTAGTTGGAAGTCTTTAATTTGTCTTCTCCTTGTTGGGAAGTTTTAGATTTTTTTATCCTTGTTGAAAAGTTTTATTATTTGTTTTGTAGCTCTAGTACTTTTGTGTATTATCATGAGTTTCAACGTTGTTGAGAGCAGTCCTTGATTGTCAAACTGTTTCAATTTCGAAAAAAAAACTAAATTAATGGAAGTTTGTTTGCACAAATAAGATTAGCAAATCAATGTACTTGATTCTATGTCTGGTCTTTGTATCGAGCCATGAATGATTAATGAAATTTTGATTTCTCTTCCAAAAAAAAACACAAAGTCGTGGTTTTGACTCCCTGTGATGACGCTAATTTTAAACAAAATAAGATATACCATATTTGTGTAAACTAAGAAACCCTAACTCACTTAAAAGTTTGTAGGGCCCACAGATTAAGACTAGGGGTACTAGGGTTTGGAGTGACCCACACTTTTGATTTTCAACAAATGGAAAGTAAGAATTAAACTTTTTCATTAATTGAGCAGACCTTTACAGAAAGCAACGGTTTGAAACTTTGACTTTCTACAAACCAATATAGAAAGTAAGAATTAAATTTCTCATTAATTTGAGGAGACTATTACGAAAAGTAACAATTTGAAATCTCATTATTTATGAAGTTAGATATTTTAAATTTTGGAACCCCTTGATTGTTTTCTACGAGAGTTAATGGAAAGAAATGCAAGAGAGAAAAAAGACACAAAAATCGAGAGAGAGCCGAGAGGAGAACGAGGGAGGCTGTGATGACCCTAATTTTAAACAAAATAAGATATATCATGTTTATGTCAAACCAGGAAACCCTAACTCACTTAAAAGCTTATGGGGCTCACATATTAAAACTAGGAGGTACTAGGAATTGGAGTGGCCAACACTTTTGATTTTAAACAAACCGATATGGAAATTAGATTTTTCATTAATTAAGGAGACCGTTACGGAAAGTAACGATTTGAAATTTCATTATTTAGGAAGTTTAAGATTTTAAATCTTGAAACCCTTTATTGTTTTCTACGAGAGTTGAGGGAAAGAAAAAAATAAGGAAGGCGTGATTTGGGGAGTAAATTTAGGATCTTGATTGATCTCCTTTTAAAACAATAAACGTGCACAGAAAAGCTTCACACAAAATCGAGAGAGAGCCGAGAGGGGAACGAGGGAGGCGATCCTCGCGTTAGGTAATTCTTTTAATTTAGTTTTTAATTTGTTCTATTGATGTTGAAGTTTAATCGAATTTTCTATCGATCTACTCGAGTATTGTGTGAGATCTATATGTTATTAAGATATTCAAACAGGTTTCCCTATTGATTGAAATTCTTTTAAACTAAAAAATTTTGTCAAAAGATTTATTATTGATTAAAAATAAAATTAAATTAAATAGTGGGTTTTCAAATATGAATGAAGAAGAGATTCTTCAAAATGTTTTGAATAAGTATTTCTATAGGTACTTTTTTAAAGATTTTCGAAATTAGTTTTATTATAAAAAAATTCAAGTCAACTTGTATAGTTAACAAGCATTTAACCTATTTAGGTTGATTGAACTTCGAAGTACGCTCGTAAGTGCCAACTAGACTTTTTGAAATTAACGTACCAGATAAGTTGGGATTTAAGTTATTGGTTTTATGATTATTTACCTCTTTACTAGACTATATGATATGAATCATGAACGTAAGTCATACGGGTAGATCGTGGTGCATTGTTAGATATTGTATATAAACAACTTAGTAGAGCTTGCTGGAAGTCCTTGCACCAGATGCTACCAGTTCGACCAGGAGTTCAGGACAGTTGTACCGTACAAGGGAAAACAACATAGGGCAGCTTGCCTAGAATGAATATTTAATAATTGATAATAAGAATAAGCTCCAATGTTCTCAATAAATTTTGGTAGTAGGTGTTATGTCCAATTGGACAAGATGTGGACTTAGTGATAGGTGAATCTTGCACAGTGTAAGGGAATGAAGTGTTGACACCACTAAGACCATAGTAGGGTCAACTTATTCATGAACTTTAGTGTGTTTGAGAAGTCTATTACTGTAGCTCATACATGTCTAACATTTGCACATTTTGATGCATTGTTAAATACTTTGTTTATATACTTTCGTGTTTATTCCTTTCGTCATATTAAATATTTGCAAGTCATGCATTTTATTTAATTTTGTATTTATTAAATAGAATGTTCATAATGTTTGTAACTTAACCCGACTTACTGAACACCGTTGTATTATTTGTGCTCACCCCAACATTTTTCTTCCACAGGTTCTTCGTCGATAGTTGACAAAGAGAAAAGAGTAGCTTTGGTTGTCTAGAGGAGTATTTCTAATTTCTGATTTGGTATGGTTCGAAATCGAACCATTCACCTTGTTTTTTTTTATTTATATTTATTATCATGGGGTTGAGATTTGAATAATTTGAACTAGAGAGGTATTATTCTAGTTGAGAACTTTGAAGGACGTAAATAGCTTCATGTCAATAATATTCCGCTGCGATTATGATTTATTTATTAAATCTCAATTATTGATAAATGATAAAGAGTTAGTGTTAATATAAGGAGTACTAGTTTGGTTCATAACTTAACAACCGAGTTGGTTGGCGAGTTATGAAGCGGGCTAGGCCGGTCAGAATTCATTTGGGAATTGGGTCTTGACAGAGGTGATTTTTGGAGTTCCTCGTGTTAGGTTGATTGAACTTCGAAGTACGTTCGTGAGTGCCAACTAGACATTTAGAAATTAGCGTACCAAGTAAGTTATGATTTAAATGAATGGTTTTATGATTATTTACCCCTCTACTAGACTATATGATATGAATCAGGTACGTAAGTCATGTGAGTAGATCGGGGTGCATTGTTAGACATTGTATGTAGATAACTTAGTGGAGCTCGCTAGAAGTCCTTGCACCAGATGCTACCAGCTCGACCAAGAGTTCGGGACAGTTTACTGTACAAGGGAGAACAACATAAGACAGCTGCCCATAATGAATATTTAATAATTAACAATAAGAATAAGATCTAATGCTCTCAATAAATTTTGGTAGTAGGTGTTATGTCCAGTTGGATGAGATGTGGACTTGGGTGATAGGTGAATATTGCACAGTGCAAGGGAATGGAGTGTTGATGTCCCTACGGCCATAGTAGGGTCAACCTTCACGAACTTTAGTGTGTTTGAGAAGTCTATCACAGTAACTCGTACATGTCTAGCATTTGCAAATTTTGATACATTGTTAAATACTTTGTTTATATATTTCGTGTTTATTCCTTTCGTCATATTAAATATTTGCAAGTCATGCATTTTATTTAATTTTGAATTTACTAAATGGAATGCTCATAATGCTCGACTTACTGAGCACTGTTGTATTATTTGTGCTCACCCAACATTTTTCTCCCACAGGTTCTTCGTCGAGAGTTGACAAAGATAAAGGAGTAGCTCTGGTTGTCTAGAGGAGTATTTCTAATTTGGTATGGTTCGAGATCAAACCATTCACCTTATTTTTTTATTTATATTTATTATCATGGGGTTGATATTTGAATAATTTGAACTAGAGAGGTATTATTCTAGTTGAGAACTTTTAAGGACATAAATAGTTTTATGTCAAAACTTTGATTAAGTTTTATTTAATAATATTCCGCTACGATTATGATTTATTTATTAAATCTCAATTGTTTGATAAATGATAAAGAGTTAGTGTTGATAGAAGGTTTACTTGTTTGGTTCATAACTTAACAACCGAGTTGGTTGGAGAGTTATGGAGCGGGGTAGGTTAGTCGGGGTTCATTTGGGAAATGGGTCCTGATATTCCCGCTGAGTAAGAAAAAAGGATAATGCTATGGTGACCCACTACAAACACTCACTACAATACCAACCTTAATTTTTAATTTTTTTACAATTTTCTCCTTACCTCCCACACAAGATGTTTTTAAGGCGGCAAGGTGGTGTTAGGCCTTTTAGCTCCGTCTAGTGTAACGACCCTAAAATTTCTAAAATTCAGGTGTACGTGAGACCATGTCGTGGTACAGTCATCAAATCTCAAGTGTCGACACCGAAGTATGTTAGTTTTGTATGGTGCTTGTATTATAGTATATTTCATTTGTAAAATTTTAAAGTTTTCAATGTGTGAGGGCATTTATGTACGAACGTTGGTAGTCTGGGGACAAACTTAATTAAAAACACTAATAAAATATAAAATCTAAATTTATTAAAATAATTGGTACACAATTCGACCAAGTGTGCAAGACACGCGGAGTGCGGTGCGGGTCGAGTCCGGATTGCACAAAGGATGAGGTGGATAGACTAAAATGAGGAGCAAGTCAACTAAAGTCACCCAATTAAGTTATTAAAGTTGGTGGATGAAACTACAAAATGACCAAAAGGGGATTAATTTGTATAGGATGTTTAAGGATGAGGGGTATTTTGGTCATTGGACCAAACCTCCCCAAAACACCAACATACCACCGCCATCACCATTCTCACCATCCTCAAATCGAAAGAGAAAAAGGAGAGATCGAGGAGAGGAAAGCGGGGGTTCCCTGGAGAGCATGGATGCGACATCGATGCGAGATTCAAGTAAGGTAGTTGTTGATTTCGTTGTTAGCGTTGTCACTGTTGTTGTCGTTGTTGTTGAGGGGTTCTGGATTTAAATGGTGGTGATTGATGGTGAAAATGAGGTATTGATGATGGTGGTTATGTGTGTGTTGATTGTTGTTGCTGTAAAAAAAAAAAAAAAAAGAACGTGGGACGAACAGAGAGAAACTCTCTCTGTTCGATCAGCGAAGGATATGAAGGGATGATGGGCCGGATCAGATGGACCGGACTCGACCTGGTTGGACCGGACCTGACCTGGTTGGGCAGGGCAGACCCGATCCAGTCGAGTCGGGCCAGACCCGACCCGGGACCCACTACCCATTATTATATAATAAATAATTATTTATTTTAATTAAATATATTTAAAAGGATTTTAAATGAAATAAATTCTAGAGAAATAAGGAAAATTCATGAAAATTTTTGAAAAATTAGAGAAAATTATATTTTCATCAAATAAAGAGAAATTTGTGAACTTCTATAAAAAGTGAAGTATTCGGAGTTCTTACGAAATGTTATGTCGGGGTTTTTACCTTGAAAAGCATGAAATTAGCAAAAATAGTCAGAAATTTGGAAAATCATAGTAAAATAAAGAAATTGATATAAATTGCATTATCAGGGATATTGTACACATGTGGACTGTAAGGGCGTGTCGGAGTTCACATGAGCGCGAATTAGTTTGGATCGAGGTAAGTAAACCAGTGAGGAATACTACAGTTATTTCTCGAGCTTTGAATTATTTATTGATATTGTTTCAATGTCATCTTGTTATTTCATTCTTATGAGTTGTCTAAGGCAAGTGTGTCAAGCATGATTCTTGCAGAATTCGGACTCGCGGTGTATTATACCAGGGTTTACGGCTGGGGATACGTGTTTGGTTGTGATGACATGTACGGGGTGAGAGTTCTTCACCATATTGTTGGGGACTCTACACTCGCGTAGGGGTCTTAGAGGAGATTTCGTTATCGACTCCTAGCCTTTGAGGAGATTTTGTCCTCGGCTCAACGACTTTGATTGGTTGGGACCACTTGTGCCTTTCCTTTTATTCTGGAACACTCAATTTCAATTGCTTATTTATTTATTCACAGTCTTTCTATATTCATACGCTCCCTGTCCTTTTCTTTCTATCTGCATGAATTGACTGCTTATTTATTTAATTCAAAATGTTGTATTTGTTGTTGTTCCTGCTTGGTGTTACTTACCTGGGCTCGTCATTCTTGTGTTTGATTGAGTGCAGATCCGCATCCCAAAGAAAGAAAGGACGTACAGTTAGGCGATATACTTTGAGCGGCCCTCCTCTGCTGTTATAGGTGACATTTTTGTGTATTAGTGTAACGACCCGTTATTTTAAGCACGTGATTAACGGTAATCCGAATCCAAATTAATCCGAGTTAGACTCGTGGTTAAGCCCGAATCGTCACGACTAACGTGTGTGTGGGATTGCGTGATGTATTGTGTTTGTTTGGTGTGTATTAGTACATATACGTGAATAATCGGACTAACGAGGAAATGCTTAATACTATGTGTGGGTCATGTGGACACACATGAGACGCGGGATAGCATTGACGCTCGAGTGTGCTTGACGATGGAAATTACGTAATTATATGCGTAATTATAGGCATAAATATATATATTTATATATATATATATATTATGGATATATATAAATATATATTAAATAGAAAATAATAAAATAATGGTAATTTGTCGGGCGCAAAGTGATACGCGGGGTCACGAGTGACACGCGTAGGACCTACAGTGGTGTGCATGCCCGAGAGTTCTCGTTGGCGTGCTAACCAGAATTTTAGGTGCAATGTATCGATAAATATATATATTTATATATAAATTAGTATATATAAATATATATAATAAATCAGGAAAATGTAAGATTACCATTAAGGGTATTGAATTGGTAAAGGAGGAGATATAATTAGAAGGGCAATTTGGTCATTTCCCCACCAAAACTGCCTTCTTCTTCTTTAAATGTGAAACCGAGATATCGAAGAGAGAGATCGAGAAACACAGTGAGCGAGAGAGATCGTGAGGAAGAGGAGGAGAGCTCGGCGATGGCGAGCTCGCGTGATCGAGACGAAATCAAGGTGAGCTTGTGTTCATTGTTGTTGTCTCGTTTGTTACAGTTGGTATGGTGAGGATGATGAGCTCGGCCATGGCGGAGCCATGGCCGAGAATTGAAATTGATATGAGGGTGGTGACGGCAAGGGAGTTGTCTCCTTTGCCAAACCGAGTTGGGGTTGAGGTTGGAAACCAACCCCAATCGAAGAAGAATAAAAAAAAAAAAAAAAAAAAAAGAAGCAGAGGCGCTGCTCTATTCGTGAGGAAGGGGATGACCCTTGAACCACGCCGGTTCGTCCCGGTTTAGGGGCAATTAAATAAAAAAAAGAAAGAAAAGAGAGAAAATAGAAAAGAAAATTCAGAAAAATAGGAAAAAAATATGGAAAAATAGTATTTTGACAAAACAAATAGGAATTGAGGGATTTCTATGGAAAATGAGGAATTCAAAAGTCGGAGGAGACTTTATACGGGGTTTTTACCCCGAAAAGCGTGAAATGATCAAAATAGGTTAGAAATTAGGTCCCGAGATTCCGAATTCGAATGGGACCAATTTAGAAATGTTAATAAATGAGTATGAGCCTTAAGTTGATAACAATTGATTTATTTTAGGTAATGAACCGATGTGAAAAATTTTGAGGACTCCGAGGAGTTGTACAAGTCGGTAAAACATAGAAGCTCAGGGCAGGTAAGTGAGACTCGTAGCTTTTATCAATTATGCAATGTAAAATAGTATTATTAAAGCATGTAGTGTACTGGATTGGGAATGGGGCAATGTACCGTGATTTGACTTTGGTTTTACAAAATGTTTTGAAATGAAAAATGGATTCGGAAAGAGGTTTGACGGGACGGATCGACCTGGGGTTTGGAAGTATGGTGGAGTTGCTAACCATCATCGCACCCAATGACTTGGGAATTATCCCGATCAATGCTTTCCAGTTGAGTTTAGCAGCTCATTAGTCATAAACCAATCAGATGAGTAGTGATTGGTTTAGTGATGATGAGTAAGTGCGACTCGGTGTTTTATGAGTTGGCGGCACATTGATAAGAACTGGTTAGATGCCCAGTGATTGGTTCTTAGATATGTGAGGGGGCGACTCAATGCAAATACGAATATGTGAAATACAAATCATGGGTACATTGCAATGAACCAAAGAACTTGCATCTGTTACATATATTGTTTATATTGATTCATATGCTCCTGTAGATATGCATTTGATGCATGTTGTTATACATTGCCTTGATATTAATTGATAGTTGATGGTTGGTATGAGAGTCACTTACTGAGCATGTAGGAGCTCATCCACCTTAACATTTTTCAGGTATAAATGTACGCTAGGACTTGGAACTCAGGAAAGGAGAAGACCAGGAGTTTAGTATCTTCTCTACTGTGCAGTGAGTTTCCTGTTATATATATTGTATTGCGTTATGATTTGTAATAAAATGGGTGGGAATACAAGCTCAGTACCGATATTCATGCCGGTATTGTATAGCTTATGATTTATCGAAAAGTTTTAAATTTTCCGCTGTGTTTGTTTTATATTGTTTATTTAAATCAAGATATACAAGTTATTGTCAGGAAATGTGGTAAGGTTGTTGGCTCTAATTAGGTCCGATCTGGTTTACCGGGGCTTAATTAGGGTTTTAGGCCGGACGTTCCTTAATTGAAATTAGGGGATGTCAGAATTAGCCACTTATATTGTTTGGTACATGAAGTTATGGGTTGAGAGATTGTATGACTTTGATGATACTCTCCTTGCTTTACATGGTATATATGATATACAGAGTTCCCACGTCTTAGGTTTTTGTCATAACTTGGAGCTTTCGAGGTTAATTGATTAGTTAAGATTGATTGCTTCTACTTTATACTTTTATAACTCGCTAATTAATTGACTTCACTTTTAAATAATTAATAAATGATTGAATGGTAAGGATAGGCTTACTGGCCCCGCGTGACTCAACGATATTGGCTCGGGGGTTCGCGCGGGTCCAGGTCGGGCGGCACTGATTGTGGACAACAAATATTAACTTAGACCTCCTTAAGAAATTATTTAATTTATTTAGAATCCCTCAATAGTATGAGACATTTTTTTTACCTACACATTCTCATAAACATAATTTCACCTTTACACTTTTCTACGCATTTTGAATTTAGAAGAAAATATTTTCAAATATATAAAATAATAAAATAAGTTTTGAAAATTACAAAGACCTATTATTTCATGCCCATAGTCTGCCTAATTAAAGACTAGGCGATTGACACCTTTAAATGTTTAAGGCAACGCTTTGAAAACGCTCTTGTCTGCAAACACCATCATCCTCCTTCACCACAAAATTATAAAATAATTAAAAAATTAAGATGCATGCTCGTAGTGAGAACTTATAGTGAATCGACTTAGTATTATCAAATAAGAAAAAATACACACACAAAATTGTTCTAAAAATATTGTTATAAAAATACATCACTGGTTAGAAAGACAAGCCCTGATTTGATTTCCACTAAATCAAAAAAAAAAAAAAAGAAATACGAACAAAAGACAAATGTAGAAAAGAAACAGTCCACATGGCAGCAGATCCCCACTCCAACAGTAGTCACTCGTTCCCTCAACCACTGATCCATTGGTGGCCGCGCCACAAATTCCCTCCGGCGCCTCATCTCTTTATTTATCCACACCCACACTCTCTCCCTCTCTTGAAACAAAAAAGATAACATAAAAAAATACAACAGAGTGAGAGAGAGAGAGATTAAAGAGAGATGTTGGCGAAGGAATCGTCGGGATTGGGGAAGTTCGATCTCCCAGAGGAGGTGGAGGCGGTGCTGCCGTCGGATCCGTTCGAGCAGCTGGACATCGCGCGCAAGATCACCTCCATTGCGCTCGCGACACGTGTCTCCAAGCTCGAATCCGAGTCGTCCCATCTCCGCTCCACCCTCCACGAGAGGGACGAGCACATCACGAACCTGCAGTCCCAAATCGAGTCCCTCCACGCGTCGCTCTCCCAGGCCACCGACCGCCTCGCCCAGGCCGACTCGCTCAAGGTCCGTCCGCTCCGACTCATCCACTCAGTTACTATCCGATACGCCGATTCCGCTCTCTGAGTCGACTCACCGCGTCTGTCTGTCTGTTGTTGGTTTGGTTTTGTGTAGGAGAGCTTGTTGTCGGAGAATGCGTCGCTGGCCAACACTGTCAAGAAGCTCAACCGAGATGTCTCCAAGGTTAGTTGGGTCTCGTTTGGTTTGCTTCATTTTGATGAGTTTTGATATTGTTGTTTGTTTCTTAGATCAAATTAGTTTCAATGTATAGAAGATAGAATAAAGGCTTCATTTGGTTCATTTTACTAACTTTCAGGGAAGTTTTCTTTCAAGCAAGTTTAATTTTTTGAGAAGGTAACCATTTTAAGTAGCATATTTTACGTTTGATTCAACTTTAATTTTTTTTTGGGAAGTTTTATATTTTAAAAATAATAAAATAATGTAATTGACATAAATGCCTTTTACACTATTTTTGAGAGAGATGGTAGAGAATTAAGGTAGAGAGAGAACATTAAATGATGGTAGAAGTGTCAATTCTCACTCAGGGAGATAACTCACTCACTCCCTAAGTGAGTTAAGTGAGTTATCTTCCCTATGGGAGGGAAGTTAGGGGTCAAACTTCTATGGAAGTTTTTTGAAAACATCCAATCAAACAAGGCGAGTTGGAACTTCTCTGAAAGTTATCTCACATTCTTCAACTTCCCCTCGAACCAAACAAGGCCAAAATGAATAGAGGATAGATGGATGTGTGGTAAAACTCAAAATTAAAAGAAAAGTAGTAATAATACCATTTGGCCTAAAAATTAGGAAAGGCAGGATGCGGTGGTTCATATGCCTCCAAAGACGTCCTGCAAATAGAAACTGAAGAAATTAGATGATGTAGGGGTAGATCAAAGCTAATTTGAGGGGTGTTGATCAGGAATTTAGGAGGGATTTAAAGTTCTTGGAAAGCATACCATCAATTGCACGAAATCGAGCGCAATAGAAGAGTTTGATCCATGAAACAAACTTCTCGACTAATTTGGGATTGAGGCTTTGTTGTCTATTGGTAGAAAGTGATTGGACTGGATGTGATGAAATCTAAGAACTGTGAAATCTGAAGTCCATGTGTGAATTGTTGCCTCTACAGAAGAGAAATGATGGCAATCATTCTAAGAATCTTATCTTGGATTCTAAAGCATTTCACAAGCATTGATTTTGATCCATTAGAGTTAGGACATTGAGTTTTTTTTTTAAAATTATCGTGGGCGTCCGAACCGCCTCAATGCCTCCTGATTAAGGCCTAACTAATTTCACGGGATAAGGAGGGTGCCCTTACCACTGACCCAGAGGTCGAAGGAGAAATAGTGTAGTTCCTGAGAATCGAACTCATCACCTCTACCTTAGTAGAGTACTTAGGCCCTCTTTGAAACCACTACACCACAACCCTTGGGGGCGACATTTAGTATTTTTTTTTAAATTCCAAACCAGTGGATTATTCTGGACAGTAGAAGGAAAATCTTTTGCACTCTGGTGAAAAGTCATGTTGTTTGATAATGTTTGCAGTTGGAGGCCTTCAGAAAAACACTCATGCAGTCACTTCAAGAAGAGGAAGATACTTCTGTAAGTTTCTGCTCTACTCTACATATTCCTTAAGTTGTTCTTCTTACGCTCTTCTTATTCGATGAGGACACCAGTTGAATGTGTTTTATTGCTGTCATACTTGTAGAATCTAATGGCGTCTCTTTTTTCAGCAAGCAGGGGCTGCTCCTAATTTTCAAAGCAGATACCAACCGATGTTAAACCTTCTTCTGACTCACGTCATGATGGTATGATTGAACTTCTTATATTCAATCCTGCAAATATTCATTAGTGGTTTCAAGGAGACCAGTTATTCACTACATTGGCCTAATAGAGTCTGTATCTTCCCATTTTTCAGCTATGTGAAATGTAAAGCTTTATCGGGGATGCTATGCCATCCAAGGCATTGCAAATTAACTGTCTTTTACATTTTATATTTGTAGCAATCTAATGCATTGGCTTGAAGCCAAGGAGCTCCTTTCTTTTTCCAAAACAACATCAACAACATAGCCTCAGTCCCAGATTAATTGGGGTTGGCTACATGGATCAAACTCTTCAATTGTGCTCAATTCGGTGCAATTCCAAAAGAAAAAGAAAAAAAAAGTAAGAAGTAAAAACTCTTGAAGTTTTTGTGACGCATACATGCCAAGGTTACTTATATGACTCACATAGCTGCTTTCCCTTGGCCTGTATGCGCCATATTGACTTGTAGTAATTAACTATAAGTCAATATCTCTAATCAATATAAGGTAATTTTCATTAAACCTTTGGTGCCGTTCTTTGAATATGTATACATGCATACGTATTATATTCTTTGAATCAGTTTTGACCATTGAAAAGAAGAACAAGCATTTGATTGCTGCTTGTGGAATGCACTCGGCATTTAACAATCAGGATTATGGTGTACAAAGAAAGCTCTCCACCGTCATGCTTTTGCTTGCTTGTGCAATATATTTGTCATGTTATCAATGAAAAATCTCTGAATAGTTGCAGTAGAAGAAGCTGCTTTACCACCTTCAAAATCATCGTCAGTGCAGAGTCAGGTCATAGAAACTGTGAATTCATCTGCAGAGGATGGTGCTTCAATTGAAACAGATGGTAAGTAAAGTTGGACATCTTTAACTCTTTTTCAAGGGCATGGGTAGATTGTAAGTTTGAAGTCCTTGTGGTACTCCGAATCAAATTATATTATATGTAAATGGTACTCGATACACGCAATTTTACTCTTGTTATAACGTTTTATTTATCTGATCTTGTTACATGCCTTGCTTGTTTCAACAGTTTCACAAGCAGCTTCGAGATATGGTGCATCGCAGACTCCTCTGCTAGCATCCTATGCTAGCACCCCAAAGCTTACTCCTCCAGGATCCCCTCCAAGTTTGTCTGCCTTGGTGTCCCCAACAACTTCTAAACCAACTTCGCCAAAGCGACATTCTATGTCATTTTCCACTACAAGAGGAATGTTTGATGACAGATCTTCAATATTTTCCTCCATGCCATCAAGCCATTACAGTTCATTGTCAAGCTCTTCAGACTTTGGTTCCCAATCAGGTTAGATATGAATTTTCTTTTAGCGACGCTGATCTTGAAAGCAAATCACTTTTTAATTCTGGAACTCAGGATATCAAATAGATTAGTGTGTTCCATGATTCTCCAATCTGAGCCATTAAGTGAAGCTCAAAAGAGTTGTCGCTACATATAAGAGGCTTAAGCTCTAATATAGTGCCATGATTTTCTGCTTATTTTGGTAAATACCTCTTCTTTTAAAGTGAGTTAGAGTTGGCCAATATATTTTCCAAAAAATAGAACTTGATGTACCTGCCACATATGCTTAGAGGTTGGAAGTAGAGTTACCAAACTCTAATAATACTCTAAGTCTGGCATTTGGCAGTGTGACACAGTCCATGTTGCCATTCTTGGAACAAACTCTTTCCAGTTTGAGAAACATTAGAGGAACTGTGACCTAATCCTCATTGAACAAGATCTGCCTAAAAGATTTCTGTGTCAACGTAGATGTTCTTGATCGGCCTTTGGCGTTGTTTCAAATTATCAAAAATAAATCTGGTCTGGAAAAATATTTTTGAAAGGTGTAGGCGTCCTATGATTGCATTTTATTCCATCTAACATATTGTTCGGAAAGCTACATTGCTTAATTTACTGGTCCTTGGAACCTGTTAAATGTTGCATGCTTCTTCCAAGTTCCAACTGAATAGAAGATATTCAAATTTGTTCGTATTGCTAGCAATATGCTTCTATGAACTTGGCTGCCTTTTTGTAAAGAAGCTGTCCAAGACTCCATTGTAGGATAGCCTGCCTGTTACCATCCAACAATCAAGTACTTTGTGAGAAGCAGGGTACACAAATATCTTTGTTACTGTGATGGTTCGTTGCCGAGTTCTTGAACTTTTTTTTTTTGATGGAATGAGTTCTTGAACAACAGTTCCAACAGATTTTTTATTTTCAACATTATGGAACCATTATTTGTTTTCGTTTCCAGCTCTTCCTGGTGACTACCATGAGTTTACTTTCACAGTATACATTGATTTTTTTTTTCTTGATATAAATATATATTGTGTGTTATTGCTTTGCAATGTAACCTTGTTTCTGGAGGTAACTACTCTTGATTCTGGACAAATGATGCCTATTAGTTTGCTCTTTTACTGGTATTACTCTTCATTGTTCTTGCACTTATTTGAAACTCTTTGTTCCAGGTCGAACTAGAGTTGACGGGAAAGAATTTTTCCGCCAAGTCAGGTACTACATACCCTACTTTTCTGTAAAATTTATTGTATACTCCTATAAGTGATCACGTCGGCATCTGTTACTGGTTTTTTATGTGTTCCTCACACTTGTATGTATTATGTATTAGGCGCTTAGTGGGCCCATGATAGACCACTGTGTCCATAAGTAATTCAGACGGCTTTGCATTATAATCTCATTTGCCAATAAAACTGCAGTAGCATATTATTGAATGAAAAATCAAATAAGAAACATCAAAATGATTTCTTTTTACATCTTTCTTTTCATCAGGACTCGCTTGTCTTATGAGCAGTTTGGTGCTTTCCTAGCCAATGTCAAGGAATTGAACTCCCACAAAAAAAGTAGAGAGGTATAGAAAATTCATAGAAACTTTGTTTTCTATATTGGAATAGTTCTTCCTTATGCCTTTGTGTCTCATTACTTACAGGAAACCTTACGGAAGGCCGACGAGATCTTCGGTGCAGAAAACAATGATCTTTACCTCATATTCGAGGGATTGATCACCCGAAACGCCCATTGAGATGGATGTAAAGGGTGTCAGTGCAATATGATGTCAGTTCCATTCTTATATGCTCTATAAATAAACTGAGATTTGCTCAATTAATCTGTGAATAACTATTGCTTTCTGTATTAATGAAAAGTTAAATTGTTCTGGCGCCTTGTAAAGTCGAAATCATTATTCCTTTTCTCTTGGAAGAATTTCTAGTTCTAAAAAATTTTTGGTACAAACTTTTGCTTCCATGAACAAGTACAAGGAAGCATAGAAAGCAAAAGGAAGGTAGATAGATGCTTATGAGAAGTGCATAATTATGAAAGAATATCAAATAATACACAAACGACTTCAATACCACGTTAGTGATAAGCACAAGCAAAGCTACTTGAAACAAGCCCTTATACATGCTCAACAAGATCTGTCACTACAAATTTGTGAAACCTGCAAGAGTAAAGTATTTTCAAGTATGGAACTAAAGGAGGGATAAGCCTTTTTTTTTTTTTTTTATTGCAAAAAGGAAGGATAAGCTTTGATCTAATTGACTCTTGTGTTTTTTTGGATTCTTTGGTTTCTCTATAACAATCTAATTAAGACAAATAAAGACCTACATATAACTGCAAAAAGATTAGGCCAATAAGTTAATAAATGTCCATAACTTGGTGTCTAAGGTCATTATATAGTAAGTTACATGCATTTAGTTCCCGTGCCATTGTCTTCAAAAGGCAGTAATGTTCAGAAATAAATGTGAACATGAATAAAGTTGAACTTTACCAACATGTTTTAAAAAATAGGGTAGCATTATTTATTCCCTATATCCTTCAATAATGATTCCAAGTACATAAATTTAATTCCAACCATGAATCTCTTTAACTATCATTCAATTTTCTCCCTACTTTTGTCCCCATTCATATTTACTTTAGGCAATTATGAAAAATAAAGACAATAATAATATTAGTGTTTTTTTCACCTATCACTATAAAATGATACATATTGCATATTTCGAAAATCATTTTCTTTTAAAAAAAAATGAGTAACTCAATTGAAAATTTTGTTATAAGTCTGAGTGATTAATCTGTTTGAGCTATACTGATTGAACGAAGTGATCATGTTCACCAAAATATAGTGATAAT
The DNA here is from genome assembly GCA_039657345.1 of Stephania japonica. NCBI lineage: Eukaryota > Viridiplantae > Streptophyta > Magnoliopsida > Ranunculales > Menispermaceae > Stephania > Stephania japonica. The sequence goes on from CM077557.1 coordinate 69,463,836, forward strand.
GTGAGGCTCTTTTGCATACATTTGTTACAAAATTCTTGAACTTCTTGACGCAATATCTTATACAGGCATATCATCATGATTCATGACAGTCACTAACCTTTCTTTTCCTTATTTAGAGTGGCTTCATGTCATATTTTTAATTGCATTGAATCCAACCGAATAGTTACATTGAATCTATGTAGCGGATTCGAACTAATTCAAAAACCTTCTTAATTAGTTGGAATTGATTTCAAAATTACTGCCATTACCTTATTCAAAGTTTCAAATCCCCTTCTAAAATCACTGTATGGCTTATCAGTAAAGGAAGAAAATTTTAATTTTTTTTTTTTAACAAAACAATAACAACACAACCTCAATATCAAATTAGTAAGAATTGACTATATGGATAAGAATTATTAGACTATTATATTACCTTCGATTCAGTAATTGATGAAGTGATTTCCAAATCCTTTAATTTTTTTTCCGCATTTTATGTTATCTTCGCTCTACTACAGTCAGGGCAAGTCACTGGATTTAAGGTACCCCAAGTATTTATTTGGGCATCCCACCATCAAAACAACACAAACGACATTTACAATGGTTGAAAAGATTTATGGGCTCTAAAATTATAAGAATGCATCGTTGGTGAAGTTGTCGAGTTGAAAGTGTAGATGCGTTGAGGTGCCGATACAAATACGTGGAGGTGCACAGCGGCACTCCAAATTCCTTCAAAGGAAAAAAAATTAAAAGACAAAAAATTGTATGCCCCTCCAAATGGGCCCACGAGATCACAGTTAGCAACTTGGCATTAGATAACGGGCCCACTGGACCCCACACATAATATTGTCTGTTGTGAATTTAATATCTCTCGTGGTAGTAACGTCTCTCAAATTTCTCTGTCGAGAGTTAGAGAGAGAAACTAGAGAGAGATTGTTGGTGTTTTCTTGTTAATCTGCTTCCCAAGTTTAAGGCCGAGAGAGAAAAACGCCGCATCATTCACAGCAGTGGCTCTGCAGCAGAGTGGGCTGCTCTGCCACGTGGCGCCCACCCACATTGCCTAGATTTTGAGAGGATGATGAGAATTCAATGAGAATTCAATCTCACATTGCCTCATCAGATTTTTCCCAATTTTGGGTCCTAAATCAACCCAAAATTCCCCGAATTTGATGCAGACAAATCCGGGTGAATGTGAGGAATAGATGGTTTTTCCCAATTTTATGCCCCTGTTGGCCTGCTCTGCATTTCCCCTGTTTTTTGGTTTGGGTACTCTCTGTGGCTCTGTGTTTCTGCCTCGCCTGAGAACTACCCATGATCGGTTTTGAAGATTTTTGGGTTCCCCTTCTTGGTACCCCTCTCTTCTCATCTGGGTTTTCTCAGTTTTCTGCATTTCAATTTCTCTTGCCCTCTTTTTTGTTGCCAAAGATTGCTTTTTGTTGCAAATGCTCTTTTTTGTTGCAAAGATTGGTTTTTGTTGCCAAAGATTGGTTTTTTGGTTTGGGTTCTCTCTTCTCATCTGGGTTCCCCTCTCTTCATTCTTGTTTTTGTTGCAAAGATTGGTTTTTCTTGATTTGGTTGTGTCTGATTTCGGTTTTTCTGTTATGTTTTTATTTTTTTATATCATGTTTATTTTTTTTGTTGCTCATTGAGTTACAAAGATGATATTTTGTTGGGCTTTTCTCTTGCACCAGGAAAAGTTACTTTGATGAATTATGGATATGTAACATGCTTTTAACTCCACTTATGTAGAACATTGTATGCGCTGCATAACTGGTCAGGAGGAGGGCTCCCATGCTCATTATCCATACCCGAAAAATAGGGAAGGTTGTGATAGGTTAACAACTAGCGCACAACTTTTGTTAATTTTTATGAAATGGATCAAACAAATATAAATGCGAATGTTGGGTTGTTACCATGATGGGAGTTTTTCTTTTAGACAGTTATGTTGATTTTGTTGTTTCAATTTCTTTTATCTTTATAATTTTTAGAATTGAATAAGTTGGTTTTTACAATGTCAAATTTCAAAAATACTTTCTGCTAATGCAGATCAAACTTTATACCTATTGAGATCTCAGTTTCGAGCCCTAAGAATGGAAAACTTTAAAACTTTTGGCTAGAGATGGTGCCCTTGTGGCCCTGTGCTCCTCGAGTCGGAGATTAGTTAGGGCAAAGCTTTGGATAGCCTGACTATAACCTAAAGAAAATCTCGACCAATTAGACTTGCGTATTTTCAAGATCTAGACATTGGATTTTGTTGGTTTCTGAATTAATACTGACATTATGAGAAGCGGCCTAAAAATGATCGTCAAATTAACGATGAACTTCCTTAAACAGCATTCCCTTCCTTTTTTCTCTGAATTGTGAAAGAAATGTATTTTGCTTGACTGATTGTGAGGAATTTTTTTCTAATTTTCTTAGCTAGTTGAATCTTGATTCTCTCCAACTTCAACTCCAAGGCACAATCAATCTTCAGTTTCAAATGAGCATGTCGTGTAGCATGTGACGTAGAATCAGCTGTGGATCATTTAAGGTATCTTCATAATGCTGCGATCTTCAAGTTTAAATTGTAGAGCGACTGGAAAATGTCACATGCGCACCGTCACGGATGGCGATTTCCTGCAAGATGATAAAGAGTAAGATTCTGCAAGTCAAACTAACAAATTTGTTTAAGTGAATCATGTGATTGAATAGGTAACAAACTATGACAGTTCTAGTTACATATGCTTTTGATGGGAGTCCACTAATAATTCTGAATTTTTTGTTCATATAATCTCCAATGAAGATGATGATAATCTATTATAGGGAATATAATAAGGTCTAAGATCAGTGTGACAAATACTTCTATTTATCAGAAAATGAGTAAGAAAGTAAATTTTGTGGGCGTAGTAATTAAACGCCCAGAGATCATGCAACATAGCTGCAATACAATTCTTCCCCTTTTATCTATGTACTTTTTCTAGATCCATTTGGCCCTTGCTTTAAATTATGTTTTCTTGACATTCCAGTGATTTTGTTGTCTATTTTTTCAAGTTTTCTCCAATTTTTTTTTTTAATCTCTTATTATTTTTCTGTGCTCTCCTCTTACATTGAAGTCATAATGGATTGTATGCTCACTATGAGTTTGTCACCACAGCGAAAGCCACTCAAACACTGGTATCGTTGCTGAAGGGACCGACAATAAGGAGGATTTTTTGGATCCAGATGAAAAGCTTGCCATACTCTTTTCAATTTCTCTTTCCGCAGAAGGTAATATCTCAATCTTTTCTCACAAGGATCATAATACCATAGTTTTGCCAATGTGTAGCTCAGGCATCAGTTGTGCACTTTCTAGAATTGAGAGACATAAAGGATAGGCCAGACGAGGCGTCTTCTAGAGGGGTGCTTGAAGTCTGCATAAGAAGCACGGAATCTCAAATGGACTCTTCGAAGGCCAGCACCTCTGGCTCAGATGCCCATCATGCAAGGTTTGCTTCTCACTGGCGTGGCTTCTTCCATTTGTTGAAAAACACACCAGTGAGACGGATACCTGCTTTGCCAGTCAAGGTGCCTAAGTTCCATCGAAAACACAATAAAAATCAACAGGTTAACCCTGTCCCAACATTGAGTCAACCCGATGTTGCCGAGCTATGTTATTTGAAGTCATCATGGAAGAACTTCACGCTCACTGAGTTAAAAAATGCCACTAATAATTTCAGCCCTGGTTAGTATTTCTTTTCCCTTTTCTTTTTTAATAATAAAATTATAATAATACAAATCGTTGTCACTTGTCACCATTAACAATTTTAAGCATGAAGTTGGCACAGACATACCAATAAAAACAAGGTAAAAAAATGAAGTTGTTGCACCTTCACTCTCTGATACATACAGTCATATATGATAGGGAGCGTGTGCAAAAACTCTAAAATCAAAAGCATGAACCTTGAAACCTTAGTGACGACTAAACAGACAATTAATGGACTATGCATGTTTACAAAAAATAGAAGAAAAAAAAAAGGAACTCAAATTTACTGCATTTATACTTTCGGAAACTTCATTTCAGTTTACATATACGTATTATTTTTGCTTCCACTTTAGAAAACTTGATCGGAAAGGGTGGTTATGCTGAAGTTTACAAGGGTTGTTTGGAAACTGGTCAACATGTAGCAGTAAAGCGGCTGACACGAGGAACATCAGAAGACAGGAGCAAAGACTTCCTCTCCGAGCTTGGGATGATATGCCATGCTGATCATCCAAATATAGCAAAGTTGATTGGATATGGGATTGATGGAGGAATGCAACTTGTTCTTGAATTTTCTCACCATGGCAGCGTAGATTGTCTACTTCATGGTTTGTTTATGATCTTTTATCTTTATAGCTATAGATTCTTGTTTACTTTCTCCTAGTTAGTTGTTTGCTTGGTTTGATAGGTTCGAAAAAGACATTAGCTTGGAGTATTAGGTATAAAGTTGCACTTGGAACAGCTGAGGGTCTTCTGTATCTTCATGAAAGTTGCCAAAGGCGAATAATCCACAGAGATATCAAGCCTGCTAATATCTTACTCTCAGAGGAGTTTGACCCTAAGGTAATCTTTGAAATTTATTTTTCGTCTTAAAGTAGCTGTTCCTACGTGAAATTGCTCAAACTCTTATTTTTTAGGGAAAGGAAAAGAAATCATGAAATAAATCCCTTGAGAAAAATAATAATGCACCCGGCAATTTAGTAACTATCGTCAAGAGTTTCTCTCATGAATTTCCACCTTGACCTCAAGAACGCCTGTTTGAATTGGAAGAAGAATATTTTTGTTTCTTTTCCTCTTTTTAAGAATTCAAGTAATAATTTTCATTTTGGTTTCAGATTTGTGATTTTGGGCTTGCAAAGTGGTTGCCGGAACAATGGACTCACCACACAGTACCAAATTTTGAAGGAACATTTGGGTCTGTTCTCTGTGAATTCTTGTACTTGGAGCTCTATAAAAGAGTCTCTCCTCTCTCACAGTTTCCCTTATAATTCACCATGACAGGTATCTTTCTCCGGAGTACTGCATGCACGGCATAATAGATGAAAAGACTGATGTTTTTGCTTTTGGGGTAGTGCTATTAGAGCTCATCACTGGACGCCGAGCACTGGATGATGCGCAAAATAGTCTCGTGATATGGGTAGGTCCGTAGGTGTACTTCTGCATTACTTTGCTATGATGCCCTTAGAATTTCAACCATACATATGTGCATCTTAAATGTTTTTATGCCCTTGTCCAGGCAAAGCCTTTGCTCGAGAAGAACGCTATCAAGGAACTTGCGGATCCATCCATTGCTGATGCCTATGACCTTCAAGAGTTTAGCCGTGTAGCTTTGACTGCCCTTATGTGTGTACAGCACTCCGCAATCCTCCGCCCTCGAATGAGTCAGGTACATCCTATTCTAACATTTGTCAAAACTTCAAAGTTCAAGCAATTCTGACATTACTTAAATGGAGAAAAATTAGTTTTGTACATCATTTCCATTTTGATTTTAGACAAACTGCTACGAATGACATTGGTTTAGTCCATTTTCGCTGTTATTTTAGGTAGTACTGCTTCTAAAAGGCGATGAGGCTAGTTTGGCGCGAATAAGAACATTCCAGAAGCCACTGCAAAGAATCTACTCGGAGGAAACCCTCGATGCAGATGATTACAATTCAACGAGGAATGTGAATGATCTTCTTGATCGGCATAGGGAACTTGCTTTTGAGTTTTGAAGCAATCAGGGTCATTCCCATTCGTCATTGATTAGCATCGAATAAATAGTATCAGTGTATGATAGTTTGAGTCAGTGTGTGGATATTCAAAACTCTAGCAAATAGAGAACTTTTACATTAGCACATTAATCACAAAGGAGTTTTTTTTTTTTTTTTTTTTTTTTTTTTTTTTTTTTTTTTTTTGTAAAGAGGAATTCCCCAACACATTTTTGTAATTCTTTTGTCACTTGCAGATTCTGCATTAGATTATGATTTATTTCTTTCTCATTCTCTTCTTGTTTGTAGTTCAATAATTAGTTCCAATGGCTTCAGCACCATCAAGAGTTTCACTAAAATCAATTATTATCCATTTTTTTTTTTTTTTTTTGGTAGGATATCCATTTCTTTTTAAGGGTCAAAGCAGTGAATTCTAATTAGTTCTGAAAATTTGATATACTGATTTCACCTTTTATTAATGCTTCAACAATACTAATGTAAAGTTCATTCTAGTCTCAATCATCTTTTTGAACAAATTTGCAAAGAATAAATGTACAAGTCACAACAAATTAAATAACGTAAATGAGGCAAACCAATTAAATTTTGAAATATGTTCAGTTTCATTACAAGAGTATACTTGATAATTAACACTAATCAACTCTAATCAAAATATAATTAACACCAATTAAATAAAGCACAAACATTTCTCAAAGGAGAAGGGTTGGTGACAAAGGGAATGAAGGAAATTTAAGATCATTAAGAGCATTCAATTCTTGGTTTCTAAGGCTGATGAAGAAGAGCTTTATATAACCTTTGCCGAATTTATAATTAATTTCCATCCAAAACCATACCACCTCCCCATCTAGATAAGGAAGGGGAAAAATGGAGCGCCTTGCAAGCTTACTTATTATGACATCCCTATTCTTTTCAAAAATTTCCTGCAATGTGTCTCTTCACCCACTCATCATACTGTAACTAAGTTCACCTCCATTATAAACTCCAATTTAAACGAACATTGGAGAGTGATAGCATGCATGACGGATATCCTGACTAGGACATAGAATCACCCCTGTAATGTATTAGAGACCAATAAACCCTGTACTATAAACCGAATTGTGCATTTTTAAAATATCCATTGGAAGGGACGTGTAACTCTACATTAGGTATACGCCGCCACTCACGAGTCCTTGATGAGTACACTTCAAATTATAATAGCAACAATGAGAAACCCGAAATCATAGACTGCTATGGCAAAGTTTAATGGTAGTTGAGGATGGGGATGGAAACAACTTGTTTGGTGATGGGGTTGCAAATGAACACTTCCAATTCCGGAGAATCAAAATCGCAGTATAGCACACCATTAATGGAACAAATCCTAATTTCAACGCGGGTCCACTTAAACTCACATGAATGGCCAAGTAAAAAAGGATAGTCTTAACAACATATAATTCAAAATTTAAATATCCCTGTGAGTAGAGCTTATTTCTCTCTCTCAAAAAGAATTGTCTAAATTGTGGACTTGAGTATGTCCACAACTAGCTCCCCATGACATTTTAACAGGAAAAGAGCAAAAGCACATCTCATCTACACTCAAATTATTGTTCAAGTTCACTCTTCCCACTTGCATGCACATTGGGAAAAAAGAAAAAGCGAAAGGAACAAAAAACGAAATTAGTTGACAACGTCGACAACCAGCCTGCGAGATTTCAGGACAGACCACTTCAACCGTCGGTAGTAACCAGCTTGGAGAAGAGCAAGGGAGAGTACAAATATCCATTTGAGTCCCATCTGCAGATGAAAGATATAGTGTCAGATGAAGTAGAATTGACTATGATGCTAATTGATATACATCGAATATTGATGTTTAGTCGTTACCAGTTTCCTTTCCTCCATTTCTGGTTCTGCTGCCCATGATAAGAATGAGACGACGTCTTTCCCCATCTGCACCACAGGATAATAAAGGTAGAGCAAATAAAATTTGTGCATCATTTGTACCAGGAAAAATAAAAATAAAAAAAATTGTGCGATGTTGTGCATGCTAATTCAAGATTTTCTTTTTTCTCTGAATATTTAAAGGAAGAACTTCAGGCAACATACCTGAGCTTCAGTTGCTGGGATACCATCTTCGTACTCAACGGCACCATCGTTAAGCATTTTTGGCATGGCTATTGCACCTCCAGCAAAGTAAGGATTGTAATGCAGGCCTTCTCGAATCTGAAATGACAAACAAGGCAGCAAAGCAATGGCACAAAGCATGAGGAGCGGACTGTTAAATAAATGGAAAAGACATTTCAAGTCCTAAACATAAGAAGTGGAATGTCCTCTATAACCAGCTAACCGTTGTACGAGCAAAATGACAACATAATACATCTGGAAGAGCGTCAACTACCAACTATGTAATGGTTTTAACAGAACGACCATTTGAAGCATTTACATCACCCAGCTCAGCACTACTACTGAGAACTATAATGTTCTTCTTTGAGAGGACAGGATTGCGACATTTGACTAATGCTTCATTGCTTTCTTTATAAACATGCACGTAATAAAGCATTTTAATAGCTGTGAGCCTGTGACATACACTTCTTACAAATTGAATATTACGATTGCTTATGCAGTATTCACAACATAAGTTCCTTTCATAACAAAATCAAATTAGTTGGGGATGGCTACATGGATCAAACACTTCCATTGTACTCAATTAGGTCCTTTCACAAGATTACAAAAATTATGTTGCAGCTTTTAATCAATCGTAGCTTAATAACCAAAAGACAGCTAATTAACAGGTTAGAAGCAGAAGGAAAAGACACCTAGTTGGTTAATTCAGAAAGGACAGAATGAAAGAAACGATCAAGAAGGTTTCTTATTGAAGCATTGCTTGCTGGTTATTGAGAAGCTGGAGAAGTACAAATAGGTTTTGTTGAGAGAAGCAAAATCACATAGCACCAATTTGTTTCCCAGTGTACATAAGAAACCAAAATGAACGGTTGAGATGGGTGTGGAAGTGGGAGAGGTAGGGTTTAGTTAAAGCAGATCTAAAACAAGATAAACGAGCAGGTACAATCGAGAAACATACGAATGGACTTTTAAAGAAGCATATGATACTTCATTTTTATGTGATGTCAAAGTTGCTCTCATCATCTTCCTTTATAGAAGAAAGCCATTCAAGCATGATGAAAACATTTCTTACAGAGGTGTCAAACTTAGTTCAACCATCAACCAAAAGTCTAGGAACTCAATTAGCAAAATTACAGCCAACAGGCAAAAATGAAATCCTATACTACCGGAAAGGTAAAGAGTGTAGAACAAAATATATTAACACAATTTCATATATCACAGTTCAACCATTTACAAACATCAGGAGATCCCTGACTCATAAACCAAAAGATTGTATCTAGTTTCCAGATTTTAAAAGGGTTTTTAACTGGTCAAGATTGAAAAACGTTCACAGGATTTCCTGGGACAACTAGACAGGACAAGCAAAAGAAAGTCTGCAGCAAACTTACTATTTGCCTTGTTATCGTGACTCCTGATCCGTCAGGAAATACCACAAGATTGATCCAATTGACAAGAGCCCAGGCCATTCCACAACCTAGCTTTTTGAGACTGGAATCATTTTCACATTTTCAAGTTTTAGATTGAAAATTAGATAGAAACAGGGACATTCTTTGTGGAGCAATGCAACAGAGACCGCCACGCTATCACTATTTTAAATTTTTAATTGCCATTAATTTTATTATATATTTACACTTTTAACAGTTTTTTTTTTTGTTTAGTTTTTTCTCTCGTCCAAGAATGAAACCCAATAATAATACTCTCATTCTTCCATACACTTATTCTACCAATTCTTTTAAATGATATAAAAAGAGAATTCAATTGAAATCAGTCACATATCATCAATAAGAGATTCATTACAACTAGAATAAGTTCACCAAAACAAGTATCAGAAAGATATTTTATGGAATTTCTTTACTAAACACCCCCCTCAATTGTCATTGAATATGAATTCATTGTCTTGCATAGTAGTTAAAAATTTAGATGTACCATGAGAAAAAAATTAGAAAATGGCGCAAATTTCCAAAGCCTCATGCTATTGGTTAACACAAGAAAACTTCGTAAATGAGCTATTGTAGAGAGTCTCATTGTCTCCCCTTTTTTTCAGTATTTATAATTTATATATTGATTAAGCAAGAGCAGTAGCATTTATAAGCATTCCAGCCATTAAGTGCAAAGCATGAAATAAAAAATAAAGATAAGAATGTTACCGTTACGCCAGCAGGGGGATCGCGGTATCCAGTCAGAAGTGCAAACACATAGTTCTGACCATTGTGACGAGCCTAAAACAAACAATGAATCAGATAAAATTTGCATACCCAATTATACATAATAAAGGGAGCAAAACTTAAAACTAAGGAATCACCTTTGTAATGAGACTTAGATCTGGAGGATATGCCCCTCCATTTGCAAACCTAGCAGCTTGTTCATTTGCATATGGCTCTGGAAAGCGATCACTTAACTTACCAGGGCGAGTGAACATCTCGCCCTCATCATTTGGGCCATCAGTCACCTCGATCTCAGCAGCCATGGCTTTTGTCTCCTCTTCAGTGTATGCAACACCCACAAGATCACGAAAGGAGATCAAAGACATTGAGTGACAAGATGCACAAACTTGTTGGTAAACCTGATGACCACGACGAATCCTGGTCATGAATAGTTGCAACTCTTAGTATCATCCTAGATTTCAAATTTTAAAAAGTTTACAGCAGAACCACAGTATATATATATATATATTTTTTTTTGGTATAAGAGCCACAATATATTACTCGGTTCATACATCTTAACTTGCATATATTTGAACTCTGCAACACAGAAACACCACATTTGATATTTACCAGGGCCAATATTTGGGGCATATTTTCACAAGGAAGTTAAAATTTGATAAATGACAAGACCTGGTTTAATAGGAAATGAGTATTGTGAAGCTCTTTGTTGCATATCACATCAGCACAAAAATTTCAAAAGCTCAAACACTGAACTGCCATCAATATGTGAGTTTAAAGTAAGAAAAAAAGAAATCCACAAATTCACAGCATATTAACAGTTAAAGCTGTTTCCTGCAGTCTCATAGAAATAACATGAAACAAACTAAATTCAAAGCTTCACAAATTAAAACTTGCTTTATTTATTCCAAACAAAAAAAACACATAGAAACAAGCAGCTTCAAGGTTTAGTATAATGCCCATTATTCAATAGTTGAAAGATACAAATTAAAAGCAGTCAAAATTCTAAATTTCCTGGGAAGCGAATGGATGAATGAATTAAACTCTAGGAATCCCAAATTAGTTGGGGTCGGCTACATGGATCTAACTCTTCCATTGCACTTAATTTTAGTACAAATAAAAGGACGAGCATAGCTGAGAGAGATTTACAGATTTTCTTGGAACCTCAGGAAAACCTATGTTGGAACTTAACACCATCAATATTTTGTCGGCCAATAGCCTTCATGATGAAGTGAAATTCACAACAATCATGAAACGCTTAAACCCATGCATCTTTTATACATTATAACAAGCTCAGGAAATTCAAACCGACACTTAATTTCCATTAAAGAACTGACAAAAACACAGCTAAAGAAATATTTATCAGAGTTATAAAACACGGTTTATCAAATTGAACTTACAAAACAAGAATGAACCACACCGTCATACAGTAAGTAAATATCCATTATTCAGAGAAAATAATGATTAAATTGTGCATATCCTTTTTTCTCGAAGACAAATTTGTATTCATATCAAATTTCAATATTGATAAGAAAACTTAAAATTTGGTACTATACTTCTTAAAAAAAATAGATGTTTCTGAATTGAACCCAATTCATATACAATGCAGCAATCGTCCCGAAATACTCATCAAAGGTGTACTTAACAACCTTGATTCTTTCTTTATGCAAATTATAAAATTCTGCCATGCTGGCATATCAGCATCGATAATGATAAAGCTATAAAAAACGCTTGTTAAGAAACAATAACTCACTAAATATACAGAGAGAAGAAAATGGAAAGTAAAAAAAGTCGTGAACTTACGATGCATGGTCATATGAGCTCAGAATCCCACTGTGAGGCCAAGGATAGTTTGGAGCTGCCAGACCATGCTCTGCTTCATCAGCAGATGCTATGGTTGTGAAACTCAAGATCCCAGAGACACCCGCTCCGACAAGTGCCAATGCCCTTAACGACTTGAAACCAGCAGATCCAGCTCCATCATGGTCCTGCTTTGAAATAATGGATGAAAGGGCAGGAGAAGCCTGCAACCAACAATGTCACAAACACAACCAAAATATGAAAATAATAACAATAATAATAATAATAATGTAAAACACATTGCAGATGACTAGAGTAAAGAGATGACTCAAAAATTTTCAATGAAACTTGACCTAAAACCATTCATTTTCTTTTCCTATTAAATGCAGCTCTTCAAGCCAGGCACAGTCGTAGTCTGATGCCAAGGCACAAAATACCCATACCAGCAAAAGCAAGCAGGTCCTCCTCTAGGTGAAACCGTGAAACAATAGACTTAAGTAGTTGATAACTAGGAAAGTTCTAAGCTTTTGAAAACAAACTTCACATTATGAATGTTGGGAGATCAAATGCATTATCAATTAGTTCTCGTTTAGGCTTTAGCACATAAGTTTTTACATCGGCTTTGCAATCATCAAAATACTCAAGGCCCCAAGAAAAAAAGACCAACAACAACAACATAGCCTCACTCCCAAATTAATTGGGGACGACTACATGGATCAAACTGTTTCATTGTGCTCGGCTTTATTGCAATTGATGGTGAGCTTTCAAAGCCATTCAAATACCTCCTAATTAATGCGTCCCAAGTTAACTTCGGTCTACCCCTATCTAGCCGAATTTTTTCAGTTTCTATTGAGCCAAGTTTCCTAGTGAGAGCATTTGAAGGCCGTCTTTATGTCAATTGGTGTTATTTGTACTTTTCTTTGAATTCTTGTATTTCTTATTCTATCTTTACCAGTTTTACCACACTACCACCTAAACATCCTCATTTCTGCTACGTTCATTTTATATAGTTGTTTTTCTTTACCCCACGAAAAAGACCAGTTTGCAGAATTTCAGAAAGGCATTCCTTCCACAAATCAAGCTAGGAAACCAATGGCATAGCTACTATAACCACTATGCGCTATCTAGCTAATCAACCACAAACCGAAAAGACAGACTTCGAAAACCTAGATAAAAAACTCATCTTTAGCCAACTCACAATAACAAATCCTAATTCCCCCAGTTCTCGTCAACCAAATCAAAATTTTGCATCCGAAACCCTCATATTTCCAATCCAGCTAAACAAACGACCTACTCATCCAATTCATTATCTTCAACGACCACACAAACACATCCAACCAACAATCTTTCAAGTCAACGAAGATCCACAACAACGTAACCCTAAATGAATCAAAAATACGAAAAACAGCAATCAAAGAAACAATCGACGATTACTGTAGACTGATACTGAAACTTCCGCCTCAACAGCTGAGCAATCGCTCTTCCGGAAGCCATTCGAGGCTATTCAAGTCTCAAATTCCTGCAAAGACCACAAACCAATCAAATCGATGAACAACGCGATTGGAGATTCGACGAAGGCGAGAGAGATCTGGAGAGGCTATGATTGAGAGAGGCGATTGTGTGATCTGGCGAACCTGATTGGATTGGCGGATCGAAGAACTGCGGTCGATGGGTTTGTGCGGACGAGAACACTGAATGGGCGTGAGCGAGCCACGCGAGGGATTTGAGACTCGTGAGAGTGACGAGGGTAGTTTGGGGAATTCGCGCGGGGGTGGGTGGGTAGTTTGGGAAATTTCGGAGTCGATGATTCGATGGGCTTTGTGTGGGTTGGGAGGCCACGTAGGTAGGGTTGGGCCCGGTTTGATCAGTTAGGGGCCTCTCTGGGGCTGACACGTGTCTGTAGGTGATTATCTCGGACAAACACGTGGCTATAGGTGCCTATGATGAATTAAAACCAAGGAAGGTGTTACACAGTTAAACTCTCCGACTTTGGGCGCTTAGGTTATTGGCTTTATGGATATGATGTTCCTCATTTCTGTCATTTTATCCGTCACTCAATCAGTCAATTAAAAAGAGAAGTGTTGAAATAACAACCTTAATATTCGCACCTCTAGATGCAAGCTTATGTATCATATAGTGGGTAAAAAGGATTATACATTTTCCATTCAAAAGTTTATCATTCGATATAGCCACTCTAGTTGGTTTGACCATTTGACACGGAAAAATAAGTCGATCAACTAACAAGACACTTTTTTTTTTCTGTTAAAATACTTACAACTCTTGACAAAAGAGATAGACAAAAAGTGGATCCTCTGTGGAGTCATATCAGCTAGATGTCTAAAATGGGTCAATAAAGTAATCTCAGTTTCGTTAACCAAGGCTTTGAGTCTTATGATTGGAGCAACTATATTAAACTTAAGAGGGCCACCTAGTATACTACATGAGAAACCAATAATAAATAAATAAATCTTTATACCAAATTGAGTTGTTTTTTACATTTTTTTCTCGTTTGTGTTAATTAGGAATGTTGGGAACAATAATCTTACTCACTTGAATAATTCTTGAATATTCGATGTGAATTTAAGTTTCAAGTTTCAATTTTCAACCATCGAAGTTGAAACTTGAATTAATTAATAATTAGATCCTCAAGTTTAATGGGCGGGTATAATCGAACGGAGCAACTCAATATTCACTTGAATAATGAATGCGTAACAATAACTGTAATGTAGTGAAAGAGCATTATAACATCTCTCACTTATCTCCTCTTGCCGGCTAGCCCTAACCCTAAAATTACTTTTTTGAGTTTTCTCTTTTGATTAAAGATTTTGAACCATTGTTGATCTTTTCTTTTGATCAATGGTGGCGGTGGTTTCAATCTCCATCTCTTCGTATTTGACGCGTTCAATAAAGTGTAGATTTGTTCAACTATTGGGTTGGTCCTCATTTTAGTTTTATTTTTAGGTAGGTTGTTTTTCATTTGTTGGAAGTCTTAATTTTGTTTTCTCCATTATATGGTTATAGCAGGTGTTTATGTATTATAATATGTTTCAACGTTGTAGATAACAGTCCCTAATTGTCAAACTGTTTCAATTTCACAATTGCATTTACAGCCAAAGTAATGACAATTCTTTTGAACAAATAGAATTAGTGAATGAAAGTATTTTTTTTATTCTATGTCTAGTCTTGTATCGAACCATTAATAATTAATGAAACTTCAATTTTCATCAAAAAGAGAGTGGCTTGACTACCCTCACGGTGAAATCGAGTTCAAGTCAACCACAAGGAATGAATAAAATCCACCATTTCATTAACTTACCAAACAGATTAGTTAACGATGCCCCCATACATAGTTACTCTTGAGTCTTACCAAAGATAAAGAAGATTGGAAGTAGAGGTGGACACGCACTTATATGTCCATTAAATGCATATAAATTTATATGTGTATATAGATGCATATACATTGATGCATAAATCAATGGGCACATACGAGATCTTGTTTATTTTGTATGCCCATTTTAAATCAAAGTTGAGCGGCCACAACACGATGAGGACTAAAAATTGGGATGCAAAAGGACCAACTGCAAAAAAAAAAAAGTTGGAAAAAAAAAAGGTTATTTTGTTTGTCAAACTGATATATAATAGTAGCATACAACTGTTACATGGTACTATCGTACTATTATCTAATCATTTGAAGCCCTACATTGACGATCACAAGACTTATCCAATCAAAAATTTGAATCGACAATAGCTTTAAACCTCAAGCATGCTAAATTAGACTATTCTAAACACGGATCGAGAATAAAAGGAACTCAAAGGCTTTGCACTGAAGTTGGTCTTGGGAGGTCCTTCACCAATTGAAGCCATGAAGACCAACTTTTATTTTATTTTATTTTATTTTTTCATGCATGAAGACCAACCTTGACAACCTCACAAATCAGATCATAATGGAGTTTGGATTTGAATTAGAAGTGACTAACTTATAACAAAATCTTGTGCAGGATATAAAACATATTGATTTAATTAAAATGCAACAAGTAGAAATACAATATGTGTGGACAATCATATTGAATTACTATTTTGACAAAAAAAATCAATTTTTTTTTTAGGAAAGGGAGGCAAGCTCCCGAAAGTTGTATCATGGACAAAAGTATTTACATGAGGGATTGTATACCCTAAAAATTCATATTGAATTGCTACGTTAACGTCATCACACAATTAATCATAAGACATTTTGATAAAAGGTGCGTGATAGCTCCCATTCATGTGTATATAAAAAAAATCATTTAGAGTACTTTTCATCCAAAACTCAGAAACACCTCTACCAAACTGAGCCATTGCTCTCGTTTGGTTAAGCTTAATTATGCTGAAATAGCACATAGTAATAAGCAGTTTGATTGTGTTTTTGCATTTAATGTTTTTTAGCACTTATCCACCTTATAATCCAAGTATCTAACATGAATAACCATCGATGATCTTCTATTTAATCGAAGGTGGTTCTAGTAAAAATGTTTACTTCATGCATCTTCAATAAAACACAGATTAATTCACATCTGAGAATTTTAATCCTGCAACAATTGTCAGATTCATCATTGTTACCACCATTTACTCCTCCATGTGTGCATTTATCATCATTCAAATCTATCTCCATTTATATTGCTCGTGTAGATCTGCACTTATAGTTGTTGGTTTAATAATTTTATTAGGTTATCATTTTTAATAAGCATTTTGTTTTTCAATGTTAAAAGTTTGTATTTGTCTTCTGTCGTTAGAATTCTTTATTTATCTTTCTTGTTGAAAGTTTTATTTTTTATTTTGGTCTTACTATGCTTGTGTATTGTTTGTTTTTGACATTTGTTAATAAAATAATCACTAATTATCAAACTGTTTTATTGTTACAGTCGCAGTTTCTTAAAATCAACTATATAACAGCTAAATGTTACTTAAAAAAAACTATATAACAGGACAAATTCAGGAAAGAATTCATACATAATGTTACACGTCAGATTCTGCATCGAGATGCTAAACATAGGTATCAGAGTACAGTCGAAAACGCAAAATAAAATAAACCAACTGTTGTCTTCTAGTGTTGCCGCGTGGATCAGTCGCCACTCTCCAGCAGACCCAAAAATTCAACTCCCCAAATTCCCAATCGAACTATCGATTTCGATCGAACTCGAGTTCTCTCTCTCAAAATGTTGGATTCAACAATTAGGGTTTCGTCGTCTCTGCCAATTTTGCTGTTCTGGATCTCGCTCTTCATCCGCAATAGCTTCGGTTCCCACTCGGATTCATCGGAGGCGGTCGTCTACCCTTCCAAAGTCAAGCAGATCTCATGGAAACCAAGGTACCGAATCGAATTTGATTTCTCGTTCTGTGTAATTTGATCTGACCGATGTGTTTGTTGATCTGAATTCGTGTGTTCGGCGCAGAGCCTTCGTGTACGAGGGGTTCCTTACTGACGAGGAGTGCGATCACTTGATTTCTCTTGTGAGTGTGAGATTTGGTGGGATTTGGCTGTGTTTGATGAGAAACGAGAGTGATTGTGTTCTTTGAGGTTCAAGTTGTGATCTTTTTTGGTTTTTTTGGTAAGATAGGCGAAATCGGAGCTGAAGAGATCTGCTGTGGCGGATAATGAGTCGGGGAAGAGCAAGCTCAGCGAAGTGAGGACGAGCTCCGGAATGTTTATCAACAAAGGAAAGGTTGCTCTTTGTTCTTCATTATTTCCATTGCTCGATTGTGTTTGATGTAGTATTTTGTTCATGTTGGCATTTGAATTCAATTGGCTATTTCATAGAGTTTGAATTGGATCAGATTTGTTTCCTTGTTGAAATTCATTGAAAACTATCTATTATGCGCCTATAAGATGATCTCCAATGCAAATTTGGATTTAGGGAGAATGTGTGCAGCGTAGGATGCAATGAACATTAGAATTAAAAACCCTTGTCCAATGCAACTATGGATTGATAATGTGCCGATGATGTGGTGTGAAAAAGATAGACTATGTCTATTCTCAATGTCTACTTCTAGATGGTGCAATCTATAGCTACGACAACAGTTCTCTCTAAGATATATAGAGAAAACAATAAAATTTTAAAATAGAAGGTACAATCCATGTTATGAATTGGAGAGCACTTTTAAACTTCAATGTCTGTTTAAGCCATATAAGATAGACATTCTCTCCACATCGATGAGGTGGCACCAATCCATGGTCTCAATCCACATTTACCATTGGAGATGCTCCAAGGGATCAGTGAAGGACATTATTCTATAGTCATATTCATGGTTCATCAATTAATGGGGGTTTTGTTCATATGATATCTCTGATTAAGAATTGAATATCTTGAAGACAGGAATACTTTTTCCATTCAAACCACTATTAGTAGCATTTTAGATCTAAAGCATTTGAAAAACGGTGAGTTGAAACAAACAGGTTGCTGGTGCTTAGAAGCTTGGGGCGAAAGCTAACAAACTGAACTGTGTATGTTAGGAGGTAACTGAGTGACCGTATTGTGTGAAAATCTTTTTTGACTAATTGAATCACCAGAGTTAACAGGGTCAATATCATCATTGGCTTTCACTGCACTGTGTTTTTATTCTTCTCCAGTCATTGGAAAATGGAAATTAAGCTATTTCTGCAGTTTTAGGATTTTGAAAATGCGCTGTCAGGTTGTAGAAGAGCTGTTTCCACGTTAATAATTGAAGTCATCTACCTAAGGTTCTAGGTGTATGAATGTTACCCACCCACCGAAGATAATAGGCATTATGAAGTTATGCATGCCTGAGAATCTTAGAGTCACACTTTATATGACCCTTAATTCCATACACAGTATAATAGTATAATTTATCGTGTATCTCTTGCTTATTCTATTACAATCTTTACGCTTCTATAATAATAGCATATTAAGTATCATTTAATTGGTTTTTTGTGTAGGATCCTATTGTTGCTGGAATAGAAGACAAGATTGCCGCATGGACCTTTCTTCCCAAAGGTTTGTCGCCTACATGGTTTTTGAAAATTTGATATTTTAGTGTTCAGCCGTATCATCTAAGGCAAAAGATTTTCACTTTACTGAAGGAGTAGGAATCATCTTCTGTTTTTAAGGAGACTAACTTATTGTGCAAATAAATGTTGGCTGCCTTGTTCATAAATCATAATGCACTATCTTATTTTTGCTTCTTCTTTTTTCTACCGGATGTATTTTACTTTTTCATCACATGTAAAGATAGAGTAAGAAATACAAAAAATAAAAATAAAGTAGGAATATTGTCACAAAGATTAGTGAAGGGCGATTGCGGTGGTTTGGACACCTCCAAAGATGGTGTACAAATGCCCCCACTAGAAAACTCGATTCAATAGAAACTAAATAAATTTGACGATATAGAGGTAGACTGAAGCTAACTTAGGATGCATTGATTAGGAAGGATTTAAAGGATTTGGAATGCACACCATCAATTGCACTAAATCGAGTGTAATGGAAGAGTTTGATTCATGTAGCCGACCCCAACTAATTTGGGATTGAGTCTTTGTTGTTGTTGTTGTTGTTGTTGTTTGTTGTGCTCTCTTTCATCCTTTTGTTAGCTTTATGCAATTTTACTTGAAAAGACTGGTCTGTTTGAACCTGCCATCTTCATCCAAAATTGTACTGGTTTTGAGACTGTGAGGTGTTGGTTAATGGTGTTTATTTTCTTTCAAAAAGATTTACTCCAAACTAACAAGGGTATAAAGTTGCACCAACACTACAAAATTATCTCCCATGATCTTCATTTTGTGCGTATGCTATTACTCTTCTAACCCATCTTTAGAACAGAAAATTCTTTCACCCTTATTTTGTCTTTTCTCCCATCATATTGGTGGAGACTGGAGAGATTTGCTGATAAATAATAATCTGATAAGAGAGAGATAAGGAAGCTGATGAAGATTGAAAAATATGATATAGGAACAAAAAAAGAGTGACATGAAAAATTGAACATGGTTTTGCCGTTTTGCAACACTTTCTATTGCCTTAGGTAAATCCCAAGACAGTTCATCCAAAAGAAAAAACTTTCCATGATTACTTGTGTAGATACAGACTGAATGACAGTGAACTTATGTGCAGTTATACACTTTACGTCATTGTTCTTAAGAAGGAGATTTTATTTAAAAATTGAAGTTTTATCTATAATTTGAACCCCTTCTTGTATTGCTTTGACCTTATGGACGCCTTGAGGAGTAAGCAGGTCATTTGGTGGAGCTGAAGCGGGTAAAACAGTCAAACTTCTATTGAGACATTTCTTTGCTTAATTAACATTGAAACATGTTAGTGTCTCCTTTGGGCTGAGCAAGTGTTGAAATGTCTCCTAATTACATTCAATTGTTCACTGTAACAGCAAGTAGAACCAGGCACATATTGGATAATTTGTTCGATTATTTTGTTCTTGTTCAGATTGACTGTTGCTGCTTTTGTTTTTTTGCCCTTTTATGGTGAAAATTAGGTCCTTTTTTTCCTTGCAAATTGTTTTCTTTATATTATATATGCAGTAAAAAGTTCACTGGCATTAATTAGAACTGAATGTGAGGATACTTAGTTTCTTAGGTTTAGAAATTAACTTTAATAATTATATTGTGTTTGAAAACATAGAGAAAGCTAACTGTGGTCTCATTCTTGTTGTCTTTTCAGACAATGGAGAAGACATACAAGTGTTGAGATATGAACCTGGGCAAAAGTATGAGCCTCACTATGATTATTTTGCTGACAAGGTTAACATTGCTAGAGGTGGCCACAGAATTGCAACTGTTCTCATGTATCTGTCAG
Source organism: Stephania japonica (assembly GCA_039657345.1). Taxonomy (NCBI): domain Eukaryota; kingdom Viridiplantae; phylum Streptophyta; class Magnoliopsida; order Ranunculales; family Menispermaceae; genus Stephania; species Stephania japonica. The sequence continues at coordinate 69,484,369 of CM077557.1, forward strand.
ATGTGGCCAAAGGTGGTGAAACGGTTTTCCCCCAAGCTGAGGTTGGCTTAAGCATTCTTTCTTTTTCTTACGTTTTTCTGTTCAACTTGAGTAAGAACATTACCAATACTGCTTTGAAACTTCATTAACAAACATGCATCACTTGAATGCATGGACAGCCTTTTGGCCCATTAACTCCAGTTTAATGGTGTTCCTTCAACAACCCCAAGAACCACAGGACTTGAATTTATCTTTTTGTTTTTTCCATTGATCACGTGAGGCAATTCTATTGTCAATTGCTGTCAAATAGAAAGGTTTCATGTTATAGGGTACCTCCAGTCCTTTACTCCTGATAAAGCTAGGATACAAAATCACAAATAAACAGTGGCAACAACAACATTTATATATATATTTGATCCATTTCATGAAGAGTGACAAAAGCTTTACGCAAATTGTCAACTTATCACAAACCTCCTCTTTGTTCCACTTCCTCCACGAACAGAAAAATGGGTTTGGAGCCTCTCTCCCCCATTTTTCGTGTATGAAAAATGAGCTTGGGACCTCCCTCCCTCATTTTCCATTTTGGAAAATAGGCTTCGGAGTTCTCCTTTATCCGGACTTGGGACCGGCTATGTAATGCATATAATGTTTTACATAGGTGGAGTATCTGTTCATATAGATATTGTAAGTTTTGGGCTGTGACACCAATATCATCGATCTACTATGATGAGAGTATCTGTTCCAAAGGCAAAATGGATGAGTGAAAAAATAATTTGGGTTTGTTAAAGTTCCTAACTATGAATTGAGCGCTATGTTGTTGTTGTCCCTATCTTTAGGATAATGCAGTTTGCCTAACCATCACATTGAACTATCCACAGATTGAAAGCACAGGACAATGTGGAGGAGACTTTATATGATGTCTTATTTTCTGGTCACAATTATTATTGTTGTTAATACCTTTGATTTCGTTTCTAGGAATCCCCACGCCGTAGAGAACTTGTGACAGATGATTTGTCAGATTGCGCAAAGAAGGGAATTGCAGGTAGACCCATAACTCAGATGTGAATACTTTCCTGATCTTTTTTTAGAGAACTTCTCTAGTCTCATTCATACATAATTGCATTTGCCTGTTGTGCAATATCAGTTAAACCGCGAAAAGGGGACGCTCTTCTTTTCTTTAGCCTCTTGCCAAGTGCCACACCCGATCCAAACAGTCTCCACGCCGGTTGCCCAGTAATTGAAGGCGAGAAATGGTCTGCCACCAAGTGGATCCACGTCGACTCTTTTGACAAGATTGTGGGACACGGTGGTAACTGCGCGGATGAGAATGAGCGTTGTGAACAGTGGGCAGCGCTAGGTGAATGCAAAAAGAACCCGGACTACATGGTTGGAACTCAGGATGCTCCCGGCGCATGTAGGAGGAGCTGCAAGGTGTGCTAATTAGTGTTTGGCTTTCATTTCACCGACGAGCTTCAGTCTTCTAACGAGCTTCAGTCTTCTACTGGTTACTTCAGTGGCTTGTGAATGGGGTAGTAATTCAACACAAGTATCTGCCAACATCTTGTATAAACACGGTGCTCTCCAACTTATATATTTATTCTTTGATTTTACCTTCCACTCTGGCTCCTTGTCTGTCACAAATTATAGTTGAAACTTTAAAGTGATTCAGGTTATTATCTTGTTAAAGGGAATTTAAGGGTTTTTTTTTTTTGTTATTTCAGTGTGAAGTTTTACGAGGTATATAAATCCATCAAATGATTCATTATTATTGGGATTAATCTCAATCATCAAAGGATGGTCCATCGATTTTTGTTGTAGCATATTCACAAGGAGCTACTTATTCCCTAGGTAATTTTGCCATAATTTTTTTGTTCAATATATCCAGGGCTTGAGACTTGAGGTTATGGAAAGGTCGTCTTTTGGGAGGACTAAGGTGTTGTACTTAATATACATATCTTAGGGGACAGTAGGTATAAAGTCTACTGCTTTAATATTCATTTTATGCGCACCTAGCAATGCAAGTCCCTCTTAAATATTAGAATAAGCAAGAGAAGAGTTACTCCAAATAGAAAACACCAATCCAAGTGGTTGAAGTGCAGTGTGTTTAATACACCTCACACGTAGAAACTACAGTAGCTTTGCCTCTTAGTGGGCTAGCTTGACTCGAGTTTGAAATAGTCAGTTAAGTCGATACAGGGTGGTCCAGACTATGAAAAAATAAAAACACCTCACACTTTAAGAGTTTGTGTTTACTGTAGTGTTGGATTAACTCGCTTTCAATGATTCTAACCCCTTTTCTGGTGACTACAAATGATTTTGGATTCAACCTTAAGGTTTAGAGTCCGAATCTCAAGCTCTAGCTAAACTGGTGTCATGGTGCTAGTCGTATTGATTGAGGACAAAACATGGAGTACAAGTTATTAATGGACAAGGAAAATACTTTGTTGACCCACTTTGGACACGATGATGATGTGGCTTGACAGGGGATCCATTTTGTCGTTCTTGTTATTGACCACACACTGTAAGTTGGTGACTAATTGTTAGGTGTAAGAGTGAGGTCAACTTTTAGAAGGAAAATTTGAGTTTTTAAATGAAAAATGCATAATATTCTCTATCGATCAATCATGTCTTGCACTAGAGATGTATAAGCCTACATCTTGTATTGTACAATAGAATATATAAGCCTGCATTTCTAGGTGCGAATTAGAGTTAGTTCAACACTTACCTTTCTAAGTTTTTTTTTGAGTAACATAGTGAATCTTTAGTGCTATGTCAGATAGGTGCTCAATATATCTAAGTGGCTATAGTTGGTTAATTTAGATGTTACCCCTGACAAAAAAAAAAAAAAAAAAAAAGATGATACCAATGCACAAAGTAGCTCATGTAAGACATCACAAGAGACGGACTCCTTTCTCTATAATTTGTTGTGTGATGATCACCATAGTACTCGACTATGCTACGCTGATATTGCTAGATTAGAACAAAAAGCAGATGATGAGAATCAAAGGTCTGTAGTACAAATAAATCAGTGCCCCACATGGCACTAGAAACGATGACCTATCCCCATGTGGGTTTTTTGTCCTTACATGGCCACAAATGGAGACACATTTTGGATAGGAATATAAAAGCAACAAAAAGAATTTATCAAACTTATAACCCTAATTTATAGGTCACTTGGTTACATTTGAATCATGTTACAGTTATAATCGAGCTTATATACTAGAAACTCCACATCAACGGACCGACAGGTTAGAGCTTGTTCGTTCAAGTGGTACGGTAAAGATGCCAAGGGCTTCGGCATTAATCCTGCCCACGATGGATTGTCTAAGGATGTTCCTAACATGGGCAAAAAGCCTTGTTCTAAGGTCACAGATCATGTTACCCACCTGGGTAGATATTGAACTTAATTAAGTGAACCGATGACCAATCTTGATTGAACTAGTTAATTAAATTCTTATACACTTAATGTCGCACACTGTTAAGGATGCGTACTCACCAGGGGTGGGCACGGGTCGGGTTTGGGTCGACCCGACTCGATACCTGACGACCCGACTCATATCAAGTCTGTGTACAAATGATTCGTGACCCACGAGACAGAATACCCGATATATACCCGACCCGTTTAGGGTCGGGTTGTCGAGTCGGGTGTCGGGTGACCCGCGTGACCTGCAAGAACTAAGAAGCAGCAGGAAGAAGATGATGGCGATGGCGGATAGCGCGGATAGCGGATGTGTAGTGGATGTGCAGGTGCAGCGGCGGATGTGTGTGGATGGATGAAGAAGATGATGGCCGATAGCATCGGCGGATGTGTCCTTGCCTCGAATGGCGCACCGCCACGAGTGAGAAGTGGAGGAGGATGAGAATCTCTTGGTGAGGAAATTGTTAGTGGCTTTACGGATCTCGGAGAAGTCGTAGATGTTGGGGTTTTCGGGGAGGGAGTTGCGGAGGTCGGCGAGGAGGCTCGCTCGAGGAAGAGGAGGTGCCGAGTCGTTTTTGTGTTGGTGTTGATGTCGTAGCTGGTTGAGGGGTCGGTGTGCGAGGAGATCTTCTTGGATGGGGGGATGATCGGCTTGTAGTTCGGGTGTTGCTTCGGTTGTGGAGATGATGATGATGATGGATGAGATGGAGCAGAGATTAAATGAATCGTGAAGCAGCAGAAGCAGAACAACAAGAACTAAGAAGCAGCAGTTAGGGACTTAGGGTTATTTGTTGGACGGGTCGGGTCGGGTCCGGTGCCCTTTTACTAATATGATCACACCCGACACCCGACGGGTTGGACTTTTTGACCCAACTCTTTGTTTTCACTCACTCTACCCGACCCACCACCCGTCACCCGATTCGGGTGACTCGACCCGAGTCGGGTACTTGAGTTTCGTGCCTAGCTCTAGTACTCACGTACTTTAGTGTGTATTGCACGTTTCTAAACATGTATGTGACGTATCAAAGTGTGGAACTTAAGTGTGTTCAAGTGTACCATTTCCCTTTCTTGATTAAGTGTGAGAAGTTGTACTGCCTGGTTAAAATTGATTTCTTACTGCCTAAGACTTGAAAAAATTAAGGAAAAAAAACGTTCAATGTATAGTCTTCTACTAGAAAGATGCAAAATTGTTTCAAGAGATTTAAGGTAAACTTCAAATCTGAAAAGACACTAATCACGTTTTGATCTACATGTATAAATATATGTCATGCAAGACATGAGCCCAAGCAAAGATTATTTTGGCACTAAATATGAGCAAGAATCATCTATTAAGCATCTTTAAAGGATCGGAAAAAGTTGATTTTCTCCGCTATAGAATTAGAAATTCATAAATTAAGCCAAACTGCTTATACATCTTTTCTATATCTTTATTTTGAAGAAGGCAATGCATGTATTAATTAAGTTTAGGCCGGTATGGTGATGAAAAGATTAGCAAAAGCAGAAATAAAATAATAATATAGAAAATAGCAGCTGTCGTTATACTAGAGCATCCTATGTAAACATCTTACATGTACTTTCACCCTTGTATGATACATATAATAAAGCTAGCATTTTCCATCAAAGAAAGTACACCACCAAATATTGCATTTTCTATTTCTGTTTATTTGTTCACTTTAGCTAATAATATAAAGGAAAATATCACCTCAATAGAAAAGGGTCAGTAGATCACAAAGAACCTAGAATATTTGGGAGCATAAAGGATATGAAAGAATATTGATTGACATATTTAGGCAATAATTTATGATGGAAACTCTTCATTAAGTAAAGAGAATTTCAACCTTTAGACAACATGTTCATAAATAAAAATAAAAAAGAAATTGGTTAGAAAGAAACAAGTTCCCACCAAAGTTTGAACCCATAAAGTCTAACTCCCAAATCCTATATCAAAACATTAGACCACCAATTTATTGGTATAAATAAAAAAATAAAAAGTTAAAATTGCAAGAGTACACATAACCTATCAATAGATATTAGATTTAGTAGTAAAAAATTAGTTATCACTTAAATATGTTTATTATTTTAATCTTGAGGTGTACATGAAGTGACTGTGGTTAGATGCCTTTGAAAATTAGGAGTAGTCAGAGTAACAGATATCACATACCAAAAAAGCGAGCATAGATATATATGGCATCATCATGAATTATTTGATGCTTAATGTTAGTGACACGTGTTTCATGCATGCCAATGTGATTTTGCAGTCGATTATAGAACTTAGCATCAATGAAATTAAAGGAAAACAAAGTGGACAGAATAATTTGTAGCAGAGACAAAACCCTGCTTTGACCATGAAGCTAGGATTCCCTCTCTTCATGTTCAGGAAAAAAAGGGGGCCAAATTCAGAGGTCACAGGTATATTCTTCTGCTCTGATTGTCTTTTTAAGAGCCTCAAAAGCAACCAATAAGAAATAGGAAAATGAATTTAACAAAAAAAAAAATAATAATAATAATAATCTAATATACTTTGAATTACAATTTATTTTTTAGTCATTTATGGTATTTTATTAGATGTAGGACTCACGCCTGTAGAGACAAGAAAGAGCTATATAAATAACTGAAAATAAAAGTGTGCGTCCAAAGTGTATTAAATTATCATTAGTGAAAGTAAAGCTATGCCAGCCACAATTGATAGAGATAGGATTGTTGCTGCTCTTGCAATATTATATATATTATTGTTTGAAAATGAAAGAATCGTGTAGTAGGAAAATAAGCCATAATACCATAAGTGTATATTGCATTCCAATTCTTCTAAATATAAATATCCTAGTTTAATTAGTTTCACGATGGCTAAAATTTAAAAATATTACCTCAAGGGGCGTGGTGTAGTAGCACATAAAAGAGCACAATAACTCTGATTAAGACATATATTATAGATTCAATTCTCGGTAGGTAGTTATATTAAATTTTCTAATTTCTCTCAAGCTATGAAGTTAATGAGCTCTACTAACTTTTATGAGATTAGTTTTTTTTTAATTAAACTTTTATGAGATTAGTTGAATCAAAGTAATTAGGACTTAAAAAGGTTAGACACCTATAGTTATAAAAAAAATCAAAAAATTAAAGCTATTATTGGGCATTATACCTAACCTTTTTTTTTTGTTGAAACCGGGCATTATACCTAACCTAAATATGTGATGTTATTTATATAGTACCTATTTGTCAAAGCATTTTATAGTCACGAGTAATTTTTCACAGGTAGCCTTCAAAGTGCCTTGAAGAAGAGCCATGGCGTTAGCATAGAAATTCCAATGAGCATTACAACATTTTCACTTAGAATAGCTCCAGCATTAAAGAAAAAAAAAAAGTAAGAAAAATCGACTGGCTTCAAACTTCAATCATAAACTACGCGCAACAAACCTTGATAACGCTTATGGGAGGCATTAGATCACAACTTCAACAGTTAAAATCTCAATTTTTTCTAGAAAAATAATGCAACGCTTTCATACCACCAAGCCTGACACATGAATGAAACAATTAAGTTAACCATATTTTTATAAAAAAAAAAAAAAAAAAAAGTTAAAGTTAACCATATTTTTGGACATAACTTAAAAATGTAAGTATTTGTTATTAAAAAGACACGTAATTAATAATTACTATTATGGTAGACCCTTATATATAATAGACTTTTTTTAATTGAAAATGATAATCTAACCCACTTTGAGTGCATATTTAGGACGCACACTTTGTTTTTTAGCCTATTTATAGCTCTTTCTTGTCACCGTAAGTGTGCACCCTAAGTGTGTGCCATGTTAAATTATCATTTTCCTTTTAAATTTAACCAAATCGTTTCTTTCACATATTAACAAATGTTGACAGCTATTGTTTCAAAAACAAATAAATTATTTTTTCTCCTACATTTATATGAATGTCCTTTTTTTTTTTTTGACAAAAAGATATTTCTATTAATAATATCCATTTAACAATGAAATTACATAAATAGCAGCCCTTTTTCCTTCTCTTTGAGATCTAATCGATATTGCGAAAGTTTGCAAACTTATGTGCACTTATACGCTTGTTTTTTGTATCTACGATGAGAGATAAAACTTTCAACAAGAAAAGACGGACAAAAACTTTCTACAAGAGAAGACAAATACAGACTTTCAACAAGGGAAGATAACAACTTACTGAAATAGAAAACCTAATGAAAAATATTAAATAAATAACTGACGCAGATCCATACATGAACATATAGTAGTAGGGACATAATTGAATGATGACAAATACATGCTTGGAGTAGAGACGAGTGGTGCCAATAATGAATTTGACAACTGTTGCAAGCCGAATGAAACAAAACAACTCAAATTTGAATAGATCCGAGTTTTATTAAATAAATAAAAATAAGGATTGTTATCTGAACCACCGCCAATCTGATCGACAATAGTTCAAACTAAATAATCACAAAAAAAAACCAATACTCCAAATCCTCTTATGAATGTCCTTTGTTACACTTTTTTTTTAATAAAAAACTTATGTCACATTTTTTATAGTAAATCTCTTACTTTTGGCTTTTTGCTAATTACAGTGCATGACCAATGTGATGGTTCAGTTAACAGTAGGGGTGGACAAATCGTGGTTTGGAGATGAAAACCCTTAAACCGCCACCAAATCGAGGGTTTATGATTTGACGATTTTATAAACCACTGCCAAATCGCAACCAAACCGACCACGGTTTACATGGTTTAGTCAGTTTGGTTTTGCGGTTTTTCTACAATACATTTAAAAAAAAAAACAAGAATACATTTCATAAAAAGTCCTTACATGTTTATCCACAAAAAATACAATGAAACACATGACCATCCACTAAAAAAGCAATTAAATACAAAGTCGATTCATAAAATGCAAGGATTGAGTGACGAGGAAGGAGCAAAACATAGAGAGGAGGCAAGGGAGGAGAATGAATTGACAAATTGTGTTTGGTAATAAGGTTATGGTTATGGATGGTGTAAAATTATAGAAATTCATAAATTGCCTTTCGGTTTGGCGAACTATGGTTTTCTAGAAACAAAAATTACCACCAAATCACGTAATCGCGGTTTTCAAGTTTTTTAAACCACCCACAAACCGAGAGTTTAAAAAATCAAACCAAACCATGCGGTTTGGACGGTTTTACGAAAACCATTGCCCACACCCCTAGTTAACAGTGTCTAAAAATTTTAATTTGATGGTTCCGAACTCACCAAAAAATATGCCAAAATAATAATAATAATAATAATAATAATAATAATAATAATAATCCATCCAACTCGTGATCACTTCCTCTTATTGAATCTACCAACATTTTAATCCAAACAACGACAAATAAGCCACATATCGAACACCTAATACACCAACAAAATCATATATTTACTAAGGGGGATATATTTAATTTGACAAATCTATAGATTTGTTTAAATGATGAATTTTTATGGATTTCATGAAATTTGATGAATTTGGAGGGACTTGATCCAAAATCCATCCAAATCTTGTGGGTAGAGGTGAAATTTCCTCATGCACATTTTTTGACAAGAAATACACCACAGTCCTTTAAAATTCATCGAAATTCAAATGTGTTTAAAAATTGAATACACCTAAATTTTTTAGAAATCCATTAAAATCCATCAAAATTCTAATTGAATACCTCTTGACTTTTCAAAAGTCCATTAAAATACTTTGAAATTCAAATTAAATATACCTTATTTCAAAATTCTTCAAACTCCTTTGAAATCCATCAAAATCTGAAGTGAGTTGATTTGTTGTCATGAGGTTTCGACAAAATTTGGCCAAAATAGGTGGGTGTCGATGGTGGACTTTATTGTGTAGGGCAGTTTGGTAATTTCGTTTAGGGGCAAAATTGGAAGATGCAAATTTTACTTGATTGGGGTCAACTTAGTAAGAAGTGGGGTGTACCCATCCACTCCCTAAATATATGCAAGAGTATGCAATAACAAAACAAAAACAGAGCAGAGAGTGCGAGAGAGGGAGAGAGGGAGAGAAATTGAAGAGTTGCAGAGACGACGGAGGGGGTTAAAGAAGACCCAAATTCTGTCAGATTCAGATTTCTACAGGGTTTGTTCTCTCACACATTGAACTCATCACAACCCCTTTTTTGATTCTTCAATTTTTTCTTATATATCTCTTAATTTCTCAGTCTTAGCTGTGCAAGATCTGCACACAAAGACCAACCTTTCTTGTACAAGATTGAAGAACACAGAGAAGGGTGAAGAAGAAATAGCTTTCACAGCCATGGATGTAGTTCAGTTGCAGAGAAGATACACTGAATACTTAACCTCCCTTTTCACTGATGTTAGTTGCCCAATTTTTTATAGTGTCTTCTCTCATATGGGTAGTTCTAGGTTGTCATCTTTTCTTGGTTTTTGGTGGGTTTTGATGAGAATTTGTGATGTTTGTTCTGATGTGAGAAGGGGTTCTTGGATGAGCAATTCAAACAACTTCAAGAGCTTCAAGATGAGAACAGCCCAGATTTTGTGTTTGAAGTTGTGAACCTCTTTTTTGAGGACTCCGAGAGGCTGCTCAATGAGTTGGCCAAAGCTTTGTGAGGATTCAAACCCCATCTTTTCTCTTTCATTTCTTTGATTCTTCAAGATTTTTTTTTGGGTGATTCTTGATTTTGGTGGTACCCTTTTGATGGGAAGATGGCATTGATGATTTTATGGGTTTTGGGTTTGTTTTTGTTTTGATTTCACAGGGTTCAGCCAAGCATAGATTTCAAGAAGGTTGATGCCCATGTTCACCAATTGAAGGGTAGCAGCTCCAGGTATCAAACACTGTACTTTAGTATGATTGGTTTCTGGTTTTAAGGAAACATTAGAGAATTCTTGGTCTGAATCTGGTTTTTTTTTAGCTCGGCTGTTGAATCCATGACTGCCCTTTATGATAGAACAGCTTAAGCAAGTTTAGAGTACTGTAGTAACTCTTAATGGTCCAGATCTGGGATGAGAAAGCATGGAATAACTCCGCCTATAAAGCATGAAATAACTCCACCTATGTGGAGCATTATATGTGCTAAATAGCCAGTCCCAAGTCCGGATAAAGTATGAGGACTCCGAGGCCCATTTTCCATAATGGAAAATGAGGGAGGAAGGTCCCAAACCCCTTTTTTGAGGATTGGAGACGAAGCTCCAGAACGTTATATCCCAAGCCCATTTTCATACAGCGTAAAACTTTTTCACTCTTCATAAAAAAAAATATGCCCAATTAATTTTGGATAAAGGCTATGTTGTTGTTGTTGGTTGAAAAGATTTGTCTGTATCTGATAACTAATGGTGTTGTTGGAGCAACAGCATAGGTGCAGGGAGAGTTAAAAATGTATGTGTGGCCTTTCGCAATATCTGTGAAGAACAAAACATTGAGGGGTGAGTTATTGTTTGATTTCAGGTTCATTCTTTTGTTGGTTTTGTTTGGATTTATGTGCATACAATGACTGAGGTTCCAGTTGAGTTATTATGGGGACCTTTGCTTATATAATGAGATTGTTCAGGTGTCTGAGATGCATGCAACAGATAAAACACGAATACTCGCTCGTGAAGAACAAACTTGAAAACCTGATCAGGGTGAGTAGTAGACATTATTTTGTGAAAGACCCATGTTGTGAAAAGGGGTTTATCTTCCTTTAGTCTTCAAATCTCAAAAGCCTAACTTTGCCCTTAAATTATTGTAGCTGGAGCAACAAATAATACAAGCTGGTGGTGAAATTCCCGTAGTGGAATAAGAAGCGGTGTGGGCAGCATTAGTAAATCAATGACTGTATGTGGAAACAAAGCTAGCTAGACTGGAGTTAACTGTGGTGGTGATGCGGAAGGAGAAACTTTTCTGGTTTGTAGTTAGAACTTGTTCACTTGTTGAAAGTCCTCTTATCTGCTGAGCTTGAGCTTTATATGAGGTAAGTGGTGCGGGAGAGGAGAATGTGAATAAACCTTGTCATCTCTATTGATACCTTTTACAAGTTATAAACTCCAGCCCTTTCGCTTTTTCGGTTGTCTGATGTTATCTTTGAGTCACATGCATCTGCACGTAACCTTATGGATCTCCTTATGGGCATACTTGGAGATGCTATATTTAACTGTGTTTAGGAGAGCTTAAAGTGAATATATATCATAGTGGAAATTGTTCTGTCCTAGTTCTTTTAAATTTGAACATATTCATTCGGCGAGTTGAATTGCGTCCTCAATGACCTAACTTAGGACTCTGCGGACAACGTCTTGCTAAGTTGGTCCTTCAACAGGCATCATATAGATAATAGAAGTGCTTACTGAAACCAGAACTGTAAACCCAAGTCCTGAATGCTTGAAAACCTTGTAGGAACTTGGAAAGTTTTTCTCTAACTCACCAGAAACTGCTATGCAAATGGAAAAGGTGATTGGCTAGGATCATTCAAGTTCATCTTCAATTTGTATTAATGTAGTTTTGCATTGGACATTGAGTAGGTTGAGCATGTGTTAGGGGATCTATCAAACTCACCATTACATAGACTAAATTAGTTTTCTTTGTTGATTGTGCATGTAGACACATAATTTAGTGTTTATTTAAATGAGCGAAACAGCTTTGTTGGCAAGTACTGACCTAGGCATGCTCTTAAGAGATGCATTATAATATTGACCAAGTAACCAAACACTGTTTCATTGGAGGGATTTTGAAGATATGCTCGGTAATTTAATATCATTCTACACATGATCAGTTGCAGAGGTGATTTGTATTCAGTCAGTCAACTCCTCTTGGTTAGAGCTGTCTATTTGTCTGCTGGTGATGTTACATGTTTAGTTAGCAAAATAGGTTTAAAAAACATGGTACAGTGTGTATTTTCATTTGTTTTTTGATTTGTGGTTGGGAAGTTAAAGGGAGACCCTTTTTCCTTCACCAACCACTTGGTGTTTAAGAATCAAAATAATACGTAGTTTGCTTCTCATGGTTTATAGGCATGTGGTTGATATTTTTCCAAGTTCTATGACAAAGAGGCTTGCCTGCTTTCACGTATTTTATTCAACAATTGGATAAGCACAGCCATTAGAGATGGAAATAAAGTCTGCCTGGCTAAGATTAATGTTCCTAAACATCATTAGAATAAGAATATCGTTTCTACCCACAAAAAAAAATGCTGAAAGAGATGGCAGTAGTTTTTTTTTTTTTTTGGGTGCTTCTTGTTTGGCGTCGAGAGCAAAGCAACCAATTCGTCTAAATTTCAATCGATCTTTTGCATACAGGGGCCTATAAATGGTGAAGTCTTCTAATAATGTAATTATCTCTCTACCCTTTAAGCGCTTTGAGTCCACCACTAAACTCATTTTGACCAACACGGTTGAAACCATTAAATGGTTCCTGCCATCTTTAATTAAAATTGCTTTTGAAATCTTGGGGGAAAAATTCATTCCTTATCTCTCATCACTTATTGGTCTTGGAATCTTATCTCTTCATTATGATAATTTTGTATATAAATGTTATGTTTTCACAACTCAGCAAATCAAATCCATAAAGCTACATGATCAAAATCTGGGGGATTAATCAAATCCTGTTGCAGTCTTGTAAAGTTTTCTTTTGATATTCCTAACATGATCACAACTGCTTCACATCATGCCATGTTTCTAACCTTTCAAACTGCTCAAACTTTGTTTTTTTCCCCTCCAATCAAAGAGGAGAGAAAATAGGAGAAAACAACTTTGATTGTAATGGCCTTTTCGAGCATGGTTTGCTGCAGTGCTTAGTATCTTTTCTGAGATACGATTCATTCAAAGTCTATCATGTGCCCCACAAAGGAGAAAAAGATGTTGAAAGAACTTCTACAAATGAGGCCACTTCTATCCCATTTTCTTTTTGGTCTAAACCACCCGTTGTTCAAACTACTCGGCTAATCCAAGTTCTTCTGGAGTTGCACACCATATAAGTGGGGGTGCTCCCAATGTTGGTATTTTTATTTTCAAGACTTGAACTTGAATCACTAATTAAAAGACAACAAGCCACTTTCAATTGTGACAACTAACCATTGGCCACTTATATCCCATTATTATGTAAAAGAAGGAACAAAATACTAATAACTAAAAAACTTGTGGTAGTTACATTATATCCGCTTGGTTTTTCTCAGGTATAAAGTTGGGGTGTCTGACTAACTATCATAAGATTAGTAGAATTAATCAAAGTAAGAAAGGTTGAAAAAGGTTCAAACACCTACAGAAGTACAAATATCCCAAATTAGTTCATGGAGTTGGCTTCGGGGACTAAATTCTGTTGAATTTTTTCCGTCTCACGGTACGTTACCCGCAAACGGTTACCCGCGGCACTTCTCCGCAAGTCATTGATCTTCCCAATATTGTCCCCAACTTAACCACCCTTTATCTTTTTAGGTGTGGGGTTTTATCTCAAAAGGCCTCGGTACTATTAGAGGGAAGACAATCACTAATATACTTCATTTAGAAGTTTTACTTTCCAATATGGGACTATAATAATTTTTCCGTTATTTCAGTCTACACATCTCAACACTCCACCTTCTCCGCGAGTCATTGATCTTCCCAGTACCGATATTGTCCCCAACTTAACCACCCTTCATCTTTTTAGGTGTGGGGTTTTATCTCAAAAGACCTCAGTACTATTAGAGGGAAGACAATTACTAATATACTTCATTTTGAACTTTTACTTTCCAATGTGGGACTATTATTTCGGTCCATACATCTCAACAATCCAATTTGGACTGAAATCCATCCAAGGGGTTTTTTCTCGACAGGTCTCGATCGAACCGTCGGCTCTGATACCATGTTGAATTTTTCCGTCTCGGTACGTTACCCGCAAACGGTCGCCCGCGGCACTTCTCCGCGAGTCATTGATCTTCCCAGTACCAATATTGTCCCCAACTTAACCATCCTTCATCTTTTTAGATGTGGGGTTTTATCTCAAAAGGCCTCGGTACTATTAGAGGGAAGACAATCACTAATATACTTCATTTAAAAGTTTTACTTTCCAATGTGGAACTATTATTTCAGTCCACACATCTCAACAAATTCTTCTACCGCGCTCGATTTAGTGCAATTGATTGTGAACTTTCTAAATCCTTTAAATCCTTCCTAATCAATTGATGGATAACACTCATAGAAATTAAAAAAAGGAAAAGAAGAAAAAATGACTACCACTTCCAGCAATTTTAGTTAAATCATTTGGATAATTCTCCAAGTGAAAAGAGGAATGAATAACAACCATCATTTTCATTTAAACCTAATCTAGAATGTGGTTTCAAAATACTATAAGACCTGAAAAGGATTACAAAACTAAGAAATTTTTTTTTTTGATAAAAATTAAGAAAAGTGCAAAAATTGGAAAGGATAACATTGTTACAAGCCTAATGTCCAATTCATTTTGAGGGTTTTGATGAAACGGGAAGATAAGAATTCCTTGTAAGATTGTAGCAACAGAATGTCGCTCTAACATTTTCCTACTAGTTATACTCCAATTCATAGTAAACAACAAAATTATTCGAGCACTAAACATTGCCTCGATGAAGTTGTTGGGACTCACTAATTAGTTGGTCACTAGTAATGAGCCACAATTTCAAATCCGAAATACCCCAAGCCATACACTTATGCAACGAGATATGTACACTGTGGAATAGTCGAGAGTAATCTTGAACAACAAAGATCAAAAACAAAACAAAATTGTTCAGGCAATCAGAAGGAACTTCTATCTTTATAAAGGTTATCCAAAGCTCATTTAAGTTCAAATAGGTAGCATAGATGCAGCTCTAATGTAAGGTTGAATCCAAATAGATAATGGTGGAATCAAGAGAATGTGACCTTGATTGTGAAAGCACTATAACAGCATTGACAACAATGTTCTTGTATGCGCCAAAATGTGAATACATCAATCCAGCCCTACACAAGTCCAAACATGAAAACATTTCATGCAAACTTTGCTTTCAAATGTTGAAACCAATCTATACGACAGAGAGAAATATCAGAAGCTCACATCTACTAATTAATACTGGATAGAATTAAATGCCACCGTAATGAAAGAAAAAGGGAGTCATGTTCACCAACCATTGCCTTGGTTTAGTGGTTAGGAACTTACTAGTTGTTCATTTAAACCTCTATGAGGTCCCAAGTTCGAATATTCCAATTTTTCAAAGCATATTTCTTGTAGGGTGAAGTACGTCGCCCAAAAATAATCAAGGGTAATCCCGTGCACCACAATATCAAAAAATAAAGAAAAAAAGGGAGTTTTTTTTTTTGGGTAAGTGAGAGTCTTTATTTCATTGCCACTCAAAAATAGAACCCTATCGGAAACACGGATTTTCAGTTGGCAAAATCTCACTTATTACTCAATAGTTTCCCAAATGAAAGGAAAAAAACTTTCAATAGTCTTCATATAACAAAATAATAAGATTTGAAGTTTTAACTCCTTGACTGAGACCTGAAGCATATGAATTATTCAGTATATTCTACGGGGTTTGCAAAAATAACACAGCAACGCTATCTTTTTCCGATCAATCATTCTGCCAACTACATGTAAAGAAATGGTGCCACTACAAGAAACTGGATTATTGACCACACACATCATTATATGCTTGTTGTTGAAAATATAAACTTTCTACAATGTCCTATCTACAACAAGCTTACTCATGTCAACAAAAGTTTCAACCGAATGTAATACTTATTGTAAACAAATAACTCACTTATAGAGCAGAGAAATTAGTATTTGCATCGAATGAGTTCCGAAAGCAAAGAAAATGAGGCTCTACTCTATTTGTAATTCTGGTGGATGTCAAAAGGGCCTCTCTATACTCTATATATAAGTAAAAAATAAAATAAATAAATAAACAAAATAAAAAAAAAGAGAACTTTTTCAGCTTTCATCTTGTTGGATTGCTCCCTTATCAGAACTCCCTAATTGACACGCCTTCATCTCCTACGTCAATTATTGCTCAAGTTCGATAACTGAGTATGGGGGAGAAGTGGAGTTCCGTGGAAGGAAGGTATGTTTCTCAAAGTGGTTATGGGAGGTTTTGCAACTCCTTTTGTTTCTGGTCACTGTTGTTGGGGATCGGCAAGGAAGAAGGGTGAATACGGATGGGGTAGTCATATTTGTTTTGATTTCTTTTTGGGCTGTTATTGGGTTTAGATATAAATGCTCACTGTTTTGGATTTCTACTGTTCCTGATGATGGTTGGGAGGGTTGCTCATTTTTTTTGATAAGAAAGATTTGTTATTATATTTATGCGCCAAAAGTTAGAGTTGGGAGTTTTTGCTCCTCAGCTCTGTATACATAAATTATCTACAAGTGTGGCAAACTCTCTCAAAGTCAAAAAAAAAAAAAAAAAAAAAGAAAAACACATGAATCTTTAAAGATGTTTTGATTGTTATGGATTGAGGAACAAAAAGCCCCAATCCTACTTTTTGCATATGTATATATATATATATATATTATCAATATATATATATATATCATATATATATATATATATAGAAGTAAAAAAAAAAAAAAAAAAACAGTGACAGTGCTAAAATGACTATTTGACATTTGTAAAAATCACAAAAATATTCTAGAAGATATGAAGCAGAAACATCACCTTGAGTATTTGCCACACTAGAAAATTTTATGTTAATTATTAGGATTCTTGAGTGAGTCTCAGCAGAATAAAACACGCTAATTCAGTTGTTCTATCAAATAGAAGTACAGGAAAATATCTAAAAAACAACCCCACCAATATTGGCATCCACAAGTTCGATCCGATAGATGCACTCCCACACTAGAATCTGGACTCACTTCAAGGTAAATGCACCTAAGCAATATATTCATAATCGCTTTCACAATTTAAAGAACTTCAACAAATATCACCTGCACTATTTAACAGAAATTATTGAAAGTTATAAAAATTGACAAATAATTATTGCACACGAGATCTAAGTTTATGAATAAATCATAGCCAAGCCCCTTAATCACAACGATTACCAAAAACCAAAATAAAAAGAAATTCTTGATTGCAACAGACACCTCCTTCAAGTTGAGATCTGAAGCGGTCGTCATCCAAGTGGGAGCCCTGGAAAGAACTTGTGGCTCATGTCTAAAACTTATCTTTCTTTCAAAAGTTTCAGGCTTCAAACCCATCCAATAGCACACATTCCTTTCTGAGTCTTTTCAAGATTTTGTTGGCGATTTCAAACTAAGAAAAAACCCTTTGATCCACCAATATCCATAGAGTCCCCATGATATGATCTCATACCATCCAATGGATGGTCTTTGTCATACCTAACTGGAAATAATTCTTTGTGATGGACACAACAGACCTGATCTCTCTACAACCAATAAATACATTAGTGCGATGATGGTGGGAAAGTTGCCGCCAAACGTGATCTTGGTTAGGCAACATGGCTAGGGACGATATCAGTTCTTGTTGGAATATATAGTCCCGTTAGAAATATAATAAGAGTTGGTGTGACATATAAGAGGTGTAGATTGATCTTAACACAAGCAAACTATTTGGTTTTGTGCAAGATGGACTCCAATCCTATTTGTATACCCATGTATGCGTGTGTGGCCCAACACTCTCTCAGCCCATATGAATTTCTATATAGTATCAGAGCTTAACGATCCTTGGGTTCGTATTTAAAGATCTATTGGGCTAGCAATGGAGTCTAGATCCATTTGTGGACCTAAAGCCTATTAAAAGAGGCTAACCTCTCTAAAGAATAGATTTATATTTGACAAGTAAAGAATAGATCTATATTTGACAAACTACAACTAGTTCAAACCTAGTTGAACTTGACGGAATGTTGGAATATATAGTCCCACATTAAAAATATAATAAAAGTTGGTGTGATATATAAGTGGTGTAGATTGGATCTTAGCACAAGTCAATTGGTTCTGTGCAAGATGGGGTCCAACTCCATTTGTATACTCACGTGTGTGTGGCCTAACACTCTCCGAGCCCATTGATTTTATAGTTCTGATCTACTGCTACTACTTTGATTGGCAGTTACAATTCTCTCTATTGACATAACAATGAATCAACTATTTATCAGGAGGCAATTTACCCAAGCGAATGCAAAAGATGGTGATTTAATTAGAGTCAACGGGTCACCCCAGAAATAGGGAATGCAAAAGATGGTGATTTAATTCTATGTCCATCACTAAATCACTAAGACCTCGGGAGAAGTAGATAAAAAGATATATCACCCATGGAAAGGAAATGACCAGAATTCAAATACACTACAGAGTTATAGAACTTCTTGCATTGTTGGTGCTTTGATCACATTTAGAGGGTTCATTACTAGAGTGTGAATTAAGGTCTTGAGACACAGCAGAGTACATAAATATGGCCCCAAAAGAATGTAAAGGAAAATAAATGTTAAGGACGAATTAGGGAAGTCTTGACCAAAGGAGACGATGAGCCGTGAGAATCATCTATTTGTACATTTACAAACAAATCAATAGAAATTGTTGATCACAAACAAATCATACAATATAGGAAGAGCGAGTTTGCTGCTTTGTACACTCACAAACACACTGATCTTTTGTGAAGGACCTTTTAAGCTTCGCAGCAAACCTTCTTGACAGTTCAGCTCTTCACAAAAATTCTATTCCTGGGCATAGAAAAGAATGTATGACACCTCTTGAGAAAGCGCATACTTCGCTCACCTTTGCCACCTACATGGGTAGAGAAATGTCTTGAATTTCAACTCAACTCTTGTTGCCTATTAACTATATAGCTAAAAGCTAGACGATACAAGAAATTTGCGATAAAAAGAAGATTAATTAAATGGGGAAAACTTGATTATTTTTCCACCAAGTATATCATTTTCATCATTGTAAGAATACCAAGTTTGGGACTTCTTCTCAATGTGGCATTATGTGATCTATTGATGAGTAACAATGAGTAAAGCCTGAATTTGAGCTAAACCTAGTAGATGAAAATGCAGGGGTTATATTAGAACTTTGTTTCACTCAATAGCTAAAATTAGTACAAATTGCAAACAATCAATCAAAAACTCACATTTACATTCCCTTCATCGCAGCTGCAAAGATTGAGGTCAACGGGTATGAAACTTTTTTACCTATCCCATCACTTTTTGTTTTCTCATGGTGTTACAAGAACTGGTTTCAGTTGCACTAAGGTATTTTGTTTATGTAGTTGCAGTTTTTGCAAGCTGTTAAGGTGTTGTTCGATATTTTCAGGCATTGGGCCTTCCTGTAATGCAGTTGTGATATCGTTGGCGGATTCAACATCCAAATTGTTAAAAGCTACGTTGTTAAAAGTTAATTAACATATAACCAACATATTATAGTTAATCATTAATTGCGAAAAACATTTTTATGATTTGTTAACTTCAGAAGTCATTATCTTTTATAATAAAAGATATATTAATTGAATATTCCATAATTGTGAACAATATAGAAAATTAAAGATAGGTTTTAACCACGTTGAGTATAACAACACTATTAGATGTAAATAAAAAATAAAAAATTGTAGTGCTACGGATTGCAGAAATGCATAGGGGTCCAAGTTCATGTTCTTGAAAATAAGGGCAGATACCTGCAATTCAAAATTAGTAAAATAATACTGTGAAAGGAACTAAAGGGTTTTTATATACTAACAACCCTTACAACTTAAATAATCAGCTACTCCGTGGAGAGGGAAAGGTTTTACCCCAATCTTCAACTTGAATATGCTTTTGAACAGCGCAAATAGCACATAATCCTCCAACCTATAAACAAGAACAAAATCATAATCAATTAATTTTTAAAACACTAATATATGTCGTTAATTGACATATAAGTAATATATTGCAATTAGTCATTAATTGTAAAAATCAAAAGCAATGAATTGTTTGACGTTTTATAAAGTAAAGAATTAACTCAAATTATTACTCATTATTATCTTTAGTTAAATATTATTGGACAAGATAAAGAATTTAAAATAAATTTTAACAATATTTACTATAACAACATTATTAAATGTTGTAAAAAAAAAAAATCTTGTGGTGAGATCTGAAAGAACTTGTGGCTCATGTCTGAAAGAACTTGTGGTGATATCTGAAAAAATTCAAGCTGGGATCTGAAGCTGCCGCCATCCAAGTGGGAGCTTTGGAAAGAACTTGTGGCTCATGTCTAAAACCTATCAGTCTATCAAAAGTTTCAGGCTTCAGGTGGGAAAATTGCCTCAAAACGTGAGCTTTGGCAAGGCAAATTGCTAGTGACAATTAGTGGCACTATATATTTTGTACCGTGGAAATTCTTTTTCATAAAATCATCTTCTATTCTTCATCGAATCCTTAAACAATGATCAGATAGACTGGGCTCTTTAACCTAGCTACCTTCCCACAGATATCAGTCATCATTTCGAGAACCTAGAAAACGTATTACATCTCACTATCAGTTCTGTTATACTACTACTACTTTGATAGGCAGGTACCATTCTCTCTGTCGGCATGACAATGAAGCAACTTTTTATCTTCTAATAATAACATAGGAAGTATTGGCAGTGCTGCCCGTATTATGGAACAAAGTGAATCAATCTAACAGCAAGTCTCTTTGTACATTAAGGCATCAGAAATAAATTAATAATCAATATGGACGCCTCTAAAAATGGTCCCTTTGCCCAAATTCAAATTCTAATCAGCATCATATACACCAAGCATCAACTGCGTATTTATTCAGTCCAAGAGAAGATTGCAAATAGAGACAATTTACCCAAGGGAACGCAAATGACTAGAAGAACAAATGCCTTCTCATCTATCTATCTCCATCACTAAATCACTAAGCCCTCGTGAGAAGTAGATAAAAAAGAGATATAGCTCATGGAAAGGAAACAAACAGAATTTGAATACACTACTTAAAAGCTGTTTTTTACATTCACCCTACCTAGCTACGCAGAGCCACTCTTTCTATTAGAGTTATTGGTCTACAGAGTCAGTAACACTACTATGAATGTCCTTTTGAAAAAAAAAAAAAAAAAAAACCTACTATGACTGTCATGTGGCTTCAAGTCTCATCATTTGGAACAAAAAAGGAGGAACTTCCTCCCCCATTTTGCCATCCTCAGTCCACTTTTTTATGTGATTGTAAACATAAAATCAGTCCAATGACCTCGTAAACAAATTATAAAAAGTTCAAATCACCCAAAAAGCCCCCAAGCTAGGGGTGTGGTGTGTGATAAAGAAAAGTGCACTTTAATTAAATTTAACTCACTGAGGCAGAGGTCATAGGTTCGATTCGTGACAACAACATTATATTTTCTTAGTTTATCTCGGGTTATGAGGGTTAGGGCGTCCAACTAACTCCCATGAGATTAGTTGAACCAAAGTAAGGAGAGCTGAAAAATGTTTAGACACCCATGGTTTTAAAAAAGAAAATG
Organism: Stephania japonica; assembly: GCA_039657345.1. Lineage (NCBI taxonomy): Eukaryota > Viridiplantae > Streptophyta > Magnoliopsida > Ranunculales > Menispermaceae > Stephania > Stephania japonica. The sequence goes on from CM077557.1 coordinate 69,506,148, forward strand.
CAAGATCTTATCACTTCTACTCAGAAAAAATTCACTAGTTATTACAAGGAAAAAAAATAACATGAAAACAAATCACAAACAGCAGAAGAGAAATTAGCACATAGATAAGATACACTTAATCAACGCAAAGAATAATGAACCAAAAAATTAATTACTTAAAACGAAGAGGATCACGCAATTCTCTTCGAATCACTTGACCAAAAGAATCCTCCTCGAAGTCGCGACGCCGGAACTCTTCCCACTCTCATCTCCCACCGTGCCGCTGCCGACATCCAATTCCCCCTGCCCCCATCCCACAGATCTCCTAGCTTCCATCACAAACTGTGAAATTCCTGAACCAACCAACAAACGAAATCCATCAAAGATTCAAAATTGATCAACCAATTGAAAGATCTCTAAAATTGACGAACCCTAGCTAGCTAGCTAGCTAACCTTCTTTGACAGTGGTTTTCTTCTCTCGGATCTCGTGGACCGTCGCGGAGAGCTTCCAATAGAGAGGGCGGCCAATGTAGAAGATCGCGAGGATGACGAGGAGCGCGAAAGCCAGTCGAATTGGAACCCTAGCTGTCGAAGATGCCATTGTTGCTCTGCTAATGAGGCGGTGAAGCTCAACCGTTCAATGGGAATTTCAGTTGTTTTTGAGCGGTAAACTCGCGACAAAATGATCCGCTGTCTCGCGTGGCTGATTTAGAGTTGATGGGTGTGATTTGGATTGTTGACTTTTTGCTTGATTAACGCATTTCACAGTAATATTTTCCAATCTAACATACCTACCAAACTATATAATAAATTAACACATTTAACGCCACATCACGCGCCACATCAAGCCAAACAACTTACATATTCATATTTTTTTTTATCTAATATGAAAGTTATAAGCGCAACTCACGACTTTCATATTATTATTTTCGTTTTTCAAAAAAATTATTTTTTATTTAATATGAAAGTCATGGCTTGCACACAACTTCCATATATTTTATATAAATAAATAAATAAATAATATAAAGTTGTAAGCACAACTCACGATTTTCATATGTAGGCTGTTTGGCCTGACGTCGTGTGTGATGTGGCATTAAATGTGTTAATTTGTTATATATTTTGATAGGTGTGTTAGATTGGAAAATATTACTGTGAAATGTGTTAATCAAACAAAAAGCGCAAAAATCACTTACAAATGGGCTTTCATAGGTTGATCGTGTGGTGAGTATCAATGCAGTTTAAGGGGATTTATGTTTATTTGTTTTAGGAAAAGCGTGAATTCCGTCTTGTGATGTAGTAACTCATATTAGGTTGAGTAGGGGCACCAACTCTATGTGGTGAGTATCATTATTAAATTAGCCTCACAATTAAAGGATCTAATAATGTAATGTGATTAGCTAATATGCATAATTATATTCACGAAATAATATTAGTATAGATATCATATTATTGCATATGTATTGATATGCAATTCTATGAGGGTACTAAAGTCAGTTATTTAATGAGTTATGGTACCCAATTGTAGATCACTGTGTGTTCTCTCTGTCACCGTCGAGAGTGCATTAAGTTATAGAACTACAATTGAAAGACTTGATCCGAATCGATCATCACGTCTTCGATAGATTTAACAAGTACGCTTTCACTTTACATTAATCATCTTGAATTTGTATGGCTTTATATTTATTGTGTAATCTATGATTGATTGTGATTTAGAAATCGTAGATCTAAATCTTTTTTTATAAGAAAGAATCAACTTGCCTCTATTGAGTTTTAAACTTATAATTACCTACTCCCAAACCTTGTATCAAACAATTAAGCCACCCAATTAGTTTACATTCTTATGACCTCAAAAAATGGACCAACTGTCAATCTAGTTACTAGAAGCTAAATAAAAAGAAAAATAACTCAACAATCCATCCTTCCAACCCTAATTCATATATAGTTCCAAATTGTTAGTTGGGCTTCTGTAGCTAGCTAAAGCCGTCAGTCCATATCCAACTCTCCTACAAGTGCCCTTTCTACCATACACTTACAGTACTCGCAAATCGCAATTCACAATACTCGTATGCACCATCAATTTTTTGTAGGTAACGACTCTTCATAAATATAGAAAATGTTATGATGACACCCCAATGCATAACAAAATGCATAGTAGCCTCAAATCCATTGTCCGGTGGGTATAGGTGCATTGTGGATTTATTAGGGGTGTCATTCTAACATTTTTCCATTAATATTTAAGGTACGTACAGATTGTTTCGTGTTGCGCACCAATACGTGATTCAAGACAATTAAGCAAGAAAACATGCATGGGAGAATAACGTTTTGTTTTCAGTGCATTTTGTTTTGCAATTTTGTGCACTTCACATATAAATGCGACAAGGACTAGCCCATTAATCACCACGATCCTCAATAAATCTATGCCTCATGTCCTTTTCCCCGAATTAATGGCCAAAAGAATTTTAGCCTATACTATCGGCATTCTTATACACCAAATAAGTTATGTAAGAAATTTAATAAAAGTAAAAAAAAAAGGATAATGCGAAGGTGATCCACTACTAGAGATGCAGGTGGGTGGGTTTGGGGCGGGAATGCAATCTCCACCCCCATCCCCACTTTTGGTGGGGAAGGTTCGACCCCCATTCATCACCCGATGGGGATTCCCACCCCCTCAGGGACTCCCCACCTCTACTATTTTTTGATATAATATGTAAGAAAAAGATTAAATAAATTATAGATACAAACTTTAATCATTAAAATCTTTTTCTTCGCGACTCTAAGTCATTTTTTCAAAGCTTTTGAATCTATACAAATACTTTAAATAATATACTTATATTATTACTAATAAATTTCAAGATATATTAGTTTTTTCTTGATAAACTTAGTTGTATTTGTTTAAAGTTGATAAACTTAATTACATTATCCATGTGGGGAATTCTCATATTAAGGCGGGGCGGGAATCCTCACGAGGTGACGAGTAATCCCACCCCGCCCCGCTCCGCCCCACATGGAGGGAGTGAAACCCCCCATCCCCGTTCTGTGGGGATATAGTTGCAAGGAGTCCTTGCCCCATCGAGGCAAATCCCCATGGGGAATAGGGATTCCCCGCCCCCACCTGCATCCCCCTATCCACTACGGACACTCACTATAAGCACACGTACACCTTGAATTTTTAATTTTTTAATTTTCTTTTTTTACAATTTTGTGGTTGAGGAGGGTGATGGTGTGTAGTGTCTTTAGACATAAAGGAGGTGATACGTGGGAACTGGGAAGTGATGACAAAATTGTAAGAAAATTAAAAAAATAAAGTGCATGCTCGTAGTAAATGTCGATAGCGGGCCACCTTATCATTATCCAAAATAAATTTAACATTTGGATATGTTTCAAGTGGCATTGGTCGAGTAGTAAGTTTCGCTCTTTAACATGGTGATCAAGACAAATGTCTTAAGTTTGAAACATACCCATTCATTCTTTCCTCTGGACAACTAAGGATCCTAAAGAGATTAGTTTAGTTCACCGTCTATTCGATGTCAGCAGCAGTGGCCAGCTCGAATAACCTTTAGCTATATGCATTATACGAGACCCTACTTAATTAGCAATATTTTTTTTTTTTTTTTCGAAGGCATTTGCATTGTTATTTAAAATTGTATAGGTGAAGTGATGGGCCTGATGGCCCAACTTTAATTTGTTGATTTTGTGCTGTTGATACATGGACAATATATACCACGTGAAAAATGCAACACTCCTTGTAAACAACGACTGATCAATCAAATAGTATAACTGTTGACCATCACGGTCAACTATTTGATTGGTCGATCCAGGGTACTTCAAGTGATATTGGGTTCAACATTCATACATCCCCTCCGTTTCGTATTATTTATGGCATTTTAAATTTTTTTCTATTTCACAATGTGTGTCGCATTAGAAAATTAAGAAAGTGTTGAACGTTCCATTTTCAATTATAACCTCATTTTATTTAGTTAATAACGTCATCAATCTTTTTTTTAAACAATATTTATTATAAATGAAGTCATTTATAGGAGGTAATTTAGTCTTATTTATAAAATCTTAATATCAATTAATCATCACCTTAATTCTTGTGTAGAAATCAAAATGGGACAGATATTAAAAGAAAGCAATATCAAGTTTACACTATTAAAAATTTGAAATATTGATCAAAGTATGGAGAACAATATTCAAAGTCCGGATCAAGTAGTTTAATTTTAATGAATCTATTTGGCACAAAGGAAATTAAAAAATTGTAATAACTCTTAACTCCCCATAATCTAGATGATATTTTTCTTCTAGCATATATCAATTGTTTTAAATCGAATAAAATGGAAGAGTTTCGTACATTTAGATCGTCACAATTAATTTGAGATAGTAATTCTTTTGATAGCAAAAGGTATTCAAGCCACCACCGCTAACATATATAGAACTACTGTCAAAGCCCCTCAAGTAACATGGTAAAGACATCACTTGTTAAAAAGGCAAAACCTTAGGAGATTGTGGTTCGATTCCCACTGAAGTAATAAAAAAAAAAAAAAAACATATATCAAACTACTGGTGGACCCGACTAAACTCTTTTAAAAGTTAGGAGGCGCCCTTACCACTAACCCAGAGTTCGAAAAAGAATGTATATATTTAGGCCGGGTGGTACCACCCCTCACACAAGTGTGCGGTCACCCTTTAGGTCCAAATCCACACCATCATCACCCCCTTCACGCTCACACAGACCACGTGAAGGCGCGGTTTTTCGCCTCCCCAGCGACTCGAACTCGCGTCCTGGAGGCTTAAGACGCTAGTTCGTTGAAACCACCATCAATGTAACTTTGGAATGGGGTACGCACGCAAGTCAGATACGTGTTTTGCACATCCCTTTGTTTTCGTCGAGTTATGTGTGTATATGCATACCGAGGTGTATCAAAGGGACAAGCTTGACTTGTGTGTCCAACCGAAGTCACGGTAACACTCTTCTTGCTCAATATAGATCTATTATCTATTGGTCGAGATGTATGGGCACACATTCTTATGCATATCCCTAGTACTCCTTTTGTTCCATGCTATATGTCACACTTTGACTTGTGCACAAAAATAAAGGTGATGATTAATTACTATTATGATTTTATAACAAGACTATATTACTCTACCATAAATAACTTTATTTATTACATTTATTGTATAAAGAAAATGATAGGTAATATAATTAACTAAATATAAAAGAGTTGTAATTGAAAATAAAACATTTAATACTTTGTCGCAAAAATTGTGGAATTAAAAAAAGAAGGCACAAGGGAGCAGTAAGTTGCCAAGGCATCACCTGAAATGGTCACTTGACCAAAACCTAAATTGTCCGCCTCGAGATACGCTCATAGATGTCACCGTGTATCAAAGTAGAATGTCGGACCTTCGGAACTGCTTTTGTTGGTAGTTAGACTTGCAGTTGCAGTTCTCTCGCGCCTTCTCTCCCAAGCCACCTTAAAACCCACCACATAACACTCTCCCCTCCCTCCTTGAGAGAGAAACATAATAGTCTCTGTCTAGAGAGAGAGAGTGAGACTTGCCTCCCAAGTCACCACCACCACCACCACCACCACCACCACATACATACAACATACATATACACATACAACCCATACAACAAAAACAATGCATCTCCACCATCCCTTGCAAACTCACAAACACTAGCCTTTATTAGTAGGATGATCCACTGAGATTCAGCGCTCTCTGGCATCATCGATTCATCAATGGAGAAACAATTGAGCTTTCTCTTCATGATGATGACTATATATGTAGTTCCAGTGTCCTCCATTCTCCACCCAAATGACTTCCTGGCCCTCCAATCAATCCGCAAGTCCCTCGCCGACCTCCCCGGCTCCACCTTCTTCTCCGACTGGGACTTCACCGCCGACCCCTGCGCCTTCTCCGGCGTCCTCTGCTCCCCCCAATCCACCCCCTCCACGCCCCGCCGCGTGATCTCCCTCTCCCTCGGCGACCCCCGCGCCTCCTCCCCCGGCCTCTCCGGCCGCCTCTCCCCCCTCCCTCTCCCGCCTCCCCTCCCTCCTCTCCTCTCCGTCGTCCCCGGCCGCCTCGTCGGCCCCCTCCCCCTCCCTCTCCTCCCTCCCCCGCCTCCGCTTCCTCGCCGTCTCCCGCAACTTCCTCTCCGGCCCCATCCCCCCCAAATCGGCCAAATCCCTACTCTCCAAACCCTAGACCTCAGCTTCAACCAATTCACCGGCCCAATCCCCCAATCCATCCAAACCCTCTCCCAACTATCCAACCTCATCCTCTCCCACAACCACCTCTCCGGATCCATCCCAAATCTCTCCAATTCCAAAACCCTACTTCGCATCAATCTCCAACACAACAACCTCTCCGGCTCTCTCACGCGCTTCACTCTCCCCTCCGCCCTCCAACACCTCTCCTTATCGTCCAACCGGATCACCGGTTCGTTGGACCGGGTTTTAGACCGCCTCGACCGGATTTCGTATCTCGATTTGAGTATGAACCGGTTCACGGGGACCGTTCCCAGTTGCGTTTTCGGGTTCAAGGCCGATACGTTGTTGTTGCAGAGGAATGGCTTTAGTGGCCCGGTCCGCCCGGTTCGCCCGGTGGAGGCGCAGACCGTTGACTTGAGTTTCAATGCGTTGACCGGTCAAGTGTCGGAGATGTTTTCGACCGTTGAGAATTTGTATTTGAATAATAATGGGTTTGAGGGGGAGGTGCCGGGGGCGCTGGTTGACCGTGTGTTGACCGGGGAGATCAAGCTGTTGTATCTGCAGCATAATTACTTGACGGGGATCCAGATTGATCCGACGGCTGCGATTCCCGAGAGCTCGTCGATGTGTTTGATGTATAATTGTATGGTCCCGCCGGTGGAGACGCCGTGCCCGAGGAGGGCCGGGAAGCAGAAGGTGAGGCCGTGGAAGCAGTGCAATGAGGGGAGGAGGAGGAAGGGTAAGAAGGGGAAATAGGAGGTTTCGTGGAGGGTAAAATGGGAAAGAACTTGTTATTTTGAGGTGGCTTTTTTTTATTAAAATTAATTTTTGTTTATTTTATATATGTAGAGAAGGGAAAAAAAAAAAAAATATTAAGGTGGTGGTGAAATTGGTGAATAATTTTTGATTGGATGTGTAGATAGAAAGGGCCTTGACGTGTTTTCATCTATATATTGATTGATTAAACTCTTTGAGTTCCAATTTAGATTTCAAGGTTCTTAAAGGTTTTTCCTTTTTTGAATTACTGTTACAATTACAACCCTGGTAATGTTTTAAGTGACGTCCATTCCTTGTCGCCGAATTCAATGCAGTTGATCAATTCTTTCTGTTTTAAGCAAGAAACCTTTTCATGTCATTCCAACCAATAACACCAACTCTTAAAATTTTTATCTTTCGTCGTAATTTTATGGACAATCAATATTTTTCCATATGTATGAAAAATATATACATTTTATGAATCCAATTTGCGAGAGGGAAAAGTATATACAATTTTTCTTGCAAACACATGATTTTCTACATTGAACCATAAAAGTAGAGAGTTAGCTTTGATATGTTATTCATAACAGTCCAATCATCGTCGCCATCTTTCAACCATGTTCACTTCTTGCCACATTGAATAATGGCCAAGGGGACCATCGAATTGGCACACCTACATATGCTAAAGAGGTAAGGTAACATTAATAACTATTAAAAGTAAGTAAGTTGAGAGAGTGAATTGGTGAAGGGACCATATACTGATCATATTCACAACGGACTATAGTCTCATCAACATCTCACTCCATCCATGCCGTCTCTCTCTTCTACTCTACTGGCTTGAGAGCAACAACTATCATTCAATACCACATGCCCACCTTTCCCATGCAGATTACACCCTTTTTTTTTTCTTTCTTGGTGAATAAATCATCACTCTTGGAGGCCTAGCTAGCTGGCTTGTTCAGTGTAGTGCTTAAAGGGGTTCCCCTTTTTCACTATGTTTTGTTTTTAATGTCTAGTTTGGGTGGGGCATCTGCACATTTAAAGGTGAAAACCAAGCAGACTTTATAGGTTTTGTTCACTAGTGATGGAGTTGCTCTCTCTTCAGTTTTTTTTTATAGCTGCTTTGTTTGTACCTTGGCTTTCATGAGCTCAGAATCATTTCAATGGGCACCTTTGTATTTCTTTCTTGTCTGGGGAAGCATCAGAACATTCTCCAAGGAAAAAAACAAACAAGGAAAAATAACGCAAACATGCATGTTGTCCATGAAATAACTTAACTAGGAAAAAAACAATAAAGAAAGAAAGAATTATAAATTAAGAGGAAGAGCTGACTATTTGTAGACTTTTTGTTGGGAATCCTACTTGAAGAGTATGGGTGGGTGGCATTGGGGTTAGTTTAAGTGATGGTGTCAGCTACTGTTTGTGTTGGATGAATATAAAAAAAAGGTTTGCAAAGTGGCCCTTTCATGAGCTGGAGCTTCATTCAGTAAGGACTCTTGAATCTTGATTGACATCCACTATGCTCACATGTCAAATCATAATTTTCACTTCTATCATCCAATTTTCTGCATTGTCTTTCAAGTTTGTTTGGTATAGCAGGGAGTCGGTTTGAATTGGAGACACCATCTTGTCTTGATATTTTAGACTAGGCCTCCAACTTGTCTTGACATTTTAGACTAGGCCTCACAACTTACAAAAATGTAAAAAAAAAAGCCAAATATGTTAATCTATTCCAAACTTCACTTGAAGTCTCCTCTCTATACCGAACAAAAAATTGTCTCTGATCTATCTCAAACTTTACTTTTTGACCTCAATTTTATCCCCACAAAAATTATAATAAAGATCTTACACTTAGGTAGAATAAAAAATTGATAAAATAAACTCAATTAAGCATCAACATATGGATGTCCTAATTAATTTTAACAAAATTTGTCGACCTCTATATAAAACATCAAAATTTGTGATAAATTGTTTATAATTTTGGATGGAGATAAAATTAAGACTAAAAAGTGAAGTTTAGAATAGATTTAAGACAATCTTTTGTCCGGAATAGATCTGAGACTTCAATTAAAGTTTGGGATATATTAGACTATTTGGCCTACAAAAAAAATTAAGAACCCCCAACTATTTCTCAAGAAACACTCCACTCTAAAAGAGATGTCTCGAAAAATCAAAAGATTCCAAACTATAGGCACAAGAAGACGTGCGGTGACAACTAGTACGTCTCAAATTCTGCAATACACGGCAATGTTTGGTAATCTATTTGAAATTATTTCCTCGGAATTGTATTTTCAGCTTATCAGAGCACCTAAAATAAATGAAAAAAAAAAAAAAAAGGAGTTCTTTCCCTACACATACACAGAGCTGAACCAAAATAAACTAAGTAATGTTCACTAAAGAGAACCTGATAGACCATCAAAGACACACATCAGTTGATATGAGGGTGTGCAGAGATTCTGATTAGGTTAACTAGTCTCAAATCAAGCCTTGAATAAAAATTGGAGGTTCTTAAAGAAACTGAAAATCTCCTCGGTATTGTGAACAATACATCTCTATAGTATTATCCCCCGCAACCATCGACGGAGATAACATATTGTGGGTGCATTACATTCTGGCACTATCAGGATGGATTATTTATTACCCCAGTACATAGACAAATATTTACAGTTACTACTGGTGTACCCTTTTCTACACTATTATTATCTGTCAAAGACATGCAATTGTAATAATGTATAAGAATAACTCACAGGAAATACCATGTTCCATAGGAAGCATATTTCTCAATGTCCTTGTCGTCTTCGGCTCTTTCTTCGACGAAATGGAGGCTGCGTTTCACCATTCCCAGGAAATTCCCATCTGGCGATGACTCCATCCCAGGACGAACTGACGAGCATCGGGTAGAAAGGGTGCCAACTACAGTCTCTCACGGTAGACTCGTGATGCTCAAGTTTCGCGAGTTGAGCACCGCTTACCTGAAAAGAATTAAGAATTAGCAAGAACGTTTGGTTTCAGACAAGGACAAGGATAGAGTCATCCCATTAAAAATTGACCACACAGCAAAAAAGGCTCACACGCTGAAACTTGCAGGTCTATAATCAGTTAGTCTAACCGACAAAGTCCCGACATACGATTAACTGAAAGGATGTTCCTAACTTCTAATGATTGATTGCAGTAGAGCAAGGCACCATTAGAAACCTAATCATGATGCATAAGAAATTGGAGTCTAAGAGGGAGGAAGAGACATAAATTAATGATGTGCATACCAAATCATAAATATAGACACAGCCATCATTGGATCCAGTGTAGAGGTACTTCTGTCCGGTGCTGCAAAAGGTAAAAAAGAAGATTGATCAATTTAAGACCACAGTGTAGTAACAAGAGTGATCTAAGTCGCAAGATGCTTCCAATTAGTCGCTAAAACAAAGATGGCTACTTGACTAGGTACAGCCGACTTAGTTTAGCAGCCATAAAAAGGCTTCGGTAACACAGTTTCGAGAAATCATGTTATCTCCCTTAAATTAACTCCAAATAAGAGTTGAAAGCTAAGCAGAATACCTATATTCAGGGGAGAAGTAACAGCGAATGAGAGTGCGTAGGACAGAATGGCCTCTGTATGTTGCCAATGACTGATCGTTAGGATGTCTCCTGTTTCTTGCCTGGGATGGATAACCCATCCATCGGTAGTCCCAATCGAAGTTTCTTACATTTACATTGCTGGAGAAAAAGAAGAAAGCTGTTTTAATAATAAGTTGACAAGCCATGAGAAATAAATGAATTCACAAAGACATGTAAGAGATTAAGCATCATTTACAATCTATACTAGTGAAGCAGAAACAAGTAAAGAGGGCTGATATACATTTAAGTGTTTGTAACATCAACAAGTACGCAGGTAGACTGTTATATGGTCTTTGTTGCAGTTTGCCATCATCCTAAACACGATTATTTTTAACAATTGTGAAACCGCATGAGCTTTTTTCTTGCAGCTATGCGTAAAGGTGTGACATCTTGAATTTATCTAATCATAATGGATGGTGTTCTAATAAAAAAGTATCACACCGACTTAGCGCAATTCATCCTCAATTTGGGATCAAGTTTTTCCAATGATTGATGAGAATCCAAACTAATGCATTTAACAACTGTGCACAACAGCGGTACTTCTAGCATTTGTCTTTCTATTTTTCCCTTTCAATTCCAACTTCAGATAATCTAATATTGATGTAAGGGAGAGGCTAAACAGACCCCATAAATTACTAAACATACCCAATTTTGTGAAATTACCCAACTACCCCTCTATATAAAATGATTTTTACTCGACATACCCCACTCATCCCCACTCACACTATACCCCAGTCACCTCTCTCAAATCGCCTCACCAAAAATCGACCAAATCTGACAAAATTCGAGCAAAACAATATGGATTCGACGACGTGGGTGCATTCATCATCTCTTTTAGTGTCAATTTTGAGATTTTTTTGGGTTTTTTTTTTCTTGTTGAGTAATTTTGTTTGTGAATTTATTTTTGGGCTTAAGGCTTTGATTTGAGGCGTGAATCTTGCATTTTAGGTACTAAGTTTCGATAAAATTGGCAATATTAAGTGATTCCGAGCAAAACCCACTATTTTTTTCTGGTCATTTTCATGTATTTTTTAAGAGTTTTGAAGTTTTTTTATTTGTTCTGGTCTCCCGCGGGTTTCGGAGTAACAGAGTTGACACCTCTGAAGAGGTGTCGGTCGAACTGGGCCGACACCTCTAAAAAAGTTTCAGCCGATTCCCTCCGTCACACACTGAAACCAAATTATCTTCGCATTATCGGTTGAAGTTGGCCCTATTCACTCGAAACCTCTTCAGACGTGCCGGCTCTGTTCATCCGATACCCGGGGGCAAGGGTATTGGGGTGAGGGTGAACGTGATGGGGTACACAAAGTAAAAAAGTGGGATACACTAAGCAAGGGTATTTTTGGAATTTTAAGAAAAAAAATGGGGTACACTAAGTAAAAAGTGGGGTACATGAAGTAAAAATTCAAAACCGGAGTACGTTTAGTAATTAATAGAGTCCGTTTAGCTTCTCCCTTGATGTAATTCATCTTGATATTCTTCTATTTCATATCCTCCTTTTTAGTCATAGATACCTTTAAATAAGTGGGAAAAGAATTACAAAACACAACGCTACCCAAAGACACCTCCAGCACAAAGGAATAACTATCCATCGTTTAAAAGCCATTAGCTTAAAATTTATTCAATGCAGAAGTATTATGTACAAGACTACAACTTGATCCTGCCAAGGTAGGACCATAGCAAAGGCCCAAAAAGCTCATGGTTCAATTTAATTGGAAAAAAAAGTAAAAAAAACTTGACTTTTACTTTATGACTAGACGGGTGGAAAATATTGCACCACAAGCTAGACTCAAGCAAGACCAATGAGATAACTAAATTAGAACCTGAGACCAAAATTGAGTTCAAGGACTCACTTAAGATACTTTTCAAGTGATTTCTACAATGCAATCGATGGTAGAATAATCTTAGAAGTTACAGCTTGATATACACCCATTAGGAATAAAAGAGGAATAGAAACGTTTATTGAATTCTCAAAACGCTCTACAAGCGATAACAAGTACATTTAACCATATCAAGATTAACATCCCTTAGCCAACCCTAACTAAATTAGGAGATGAAGTTAACTATACAACTCAATTTAGTGGAATTGATGGTGAGCTTTCCAAACCATTTAAATCCCTCAATTCTCTCATAATTAATGCGTCCCAAGTTAACTTGGGTCTACCAACTCTACCTACCTCGTTGAACTTCTTCAATTTCTATTGAGTCAAGTTTTCTAGTGGGGCTTTTGTACAAGGGCACTTCATAATTTATTGAAAATTAAACACAGATAAAGTGTTTTCAAAAAGGCAAAACATAATTTTTAGTCCTTCAACTTTGAGTCTTTTATGCTTTTAGTCCTTGAACTTTTATTAGTGTACATTTGGTCCCTGAACTTTTGAGTTTTTTATGTTTTGATCTTTAAACTTTATGTAACGGTATCAGAGTTGACAATAATCCATGTTTCATCTCCTAGGCTCCTCAAACCTAGGCTCTGATACCAATATTGTTATCAGAGCCTAGGTTTGAGGAGCCTAGGGGATGAAACGTGGATTATTGTTAACTCTGATACCATTACATTTAATTTCAATTGATTCGTTCACTGAGGAGTTAGAGTTGATTAATTCATCTAGACAACAAAGTTGAAATCAAAGATCTGAGGGCCGACAGTCTGGAGGAAGTGACAGACGTAGATGTTATAAGTGCGGTCAGAGAGGTCACATTAGAGTGGATTGTCGTAGAGCCACTCCAGCACCAGAGATTCCACAGACAGATGAGAGAATTCATGTTGTGACACCAGACCAAACAGTAGCGCAAGAGACACTGACTGTTGAGACTACACCAGTAGTGGTACCACCGACAGTTGCGACTGCTACTACGACTACTACTACTCCTGAGTATAAGATGGATCCATAGGCGAGGAAACTAAGGGATTTTCTTAAGTTCCAGCCCACGTACTTTTATGGCGGTGGAGATCCTGAGGCAGCAGGGGACTGGATTGTATCGCATCAGCGGATTGGTGGAGTTTAACACTTTAAATTATGGAGGACTAAATGTAGATCTTTGTGAAAGTTTAAGGACTAAATGTGTAGTAATAAAAGTTGAGAGAGACCAAAAGCATAAAAAACAAAAAGTTCAGGGACCAAATGATGGGTTTTGCCTTTCAAAAAACATAGACAAAGTCTTTATATAAAGGAAAATGATAATCTAACACACTCTCAACGCACACTTTGGACGCGTGCCTTTGTCTTTTAGCCATTTATGGCTCTTTCTTGTCTCCCCAGATGTGGGACCCACATCTGACAAAACACCATAAATGACTAAAATACAAAGGTGTGCGTCCAAAGTGTGCGTTCAGAGTGTGTTAGATTATCATTTTCCTTATATAAAAAACTTTCTATAACTTCACAACTCAAATAACACGAAGACTATATATGACTTCACATATTCAAACTCCATTATGTAATTCAGAAGATTAATATTCGTCATAAACTAAAGGCCAAAACTCTTTTGAGTTAGTTGTGATTGCACTAACATAATTACCTTTCTCAGTAGCATTCCACAGTTAACACTGGAATCATCTAATATAGTTTTTTGCTCATTACCAAGAAGCATCAATAAATAAAAAGAATGAGATTAGGAAAGAGAAGTAATTACCTATTGTGGTTCGATGACATTTTCCGAATGTCCCAAAGTTTTAGCGTCTGGTCTTTACCATTTGAAATTAAATAACGCCCATCCCGACGACTGTCAAGAAATGTAATGCCTTCTAAATGTCCTGTCAGAACTCCCGCCGCTTGTTCTCTTGCACTGAAGCATCGTCTGTCCCACACCTAGTGAAGCTAAACATATTATTTCAAGTAGAAGTATAAGGTTGGTAGAGATCAAGCATTTTCATTATTATATAGAGATTGAGGAAGTAAATTATTTGAAAATGCTTAAAAGTTTCAAAGTGCATGTAACGTTAAAGCCATTAATAGTTTTGGGCTTTACACGTGCACTCTCAATTCCACATAAAGAAAATAAAAGGAGTATTCAATAGCAATACAATGATCATAACATATGTACCCTCCACGATGCAGAAATCATCCTTGACTTTTACATTTCGTATGCAGAAGAAATTCAATGATAAAGGGATAGACCTAAAATAACTTGGGACGCATTGATTAGAAAGGATTTAAAGAATTTGGAAAGCATAACATCAAGTGCAGTAAATTGAGCAAGTGGAAGAGTTTAATCAATGTAGCCGACTCAACTAATTTGGGTTTGAGGCTTTGCATTTGTGCCAAGAAAGTGCCTCACCTTTTTACTTTAATTATTAGACAATTAGAACGATTGCAGGAGCAAGTAGATCCATCAAGGTTATTTCACGTGCACATCCTTTTTCCATCATCTCATAATAGACCTAATTTTCAGTAGCATCAAGCACTTTCAGAGCCTTGGGAGGCAATATATCCACCCAAATTCAAGGTGTTCAGTTGCACTTTACTACATGGTAGCTCGAATAATAGTAATAAGATACAACAGAGAATACCAAATTTATTTTATCACAGAATTGCTCTCAGATCTTTTGTATGATGAATAACGAAACGATGGAACACTTGTTCTTCCAACATGGTATAGCTTGCCACGTATGGAATAGATGGCTTGTCTTTACAATGAACTTGTCTCTAATCCTAGATCATTAATGGGATTAGAATCGATTCTTGGGAGATTGGAATGAAAAACAAAATAGTTGCACTATAGAGATCAGTCATGGCTATTCTTTGGAGCGACTTATGGAACCAGAGGAAAATCCAAGCTTTAGAGAACAAGGTGAACACGAATGAATTAATTCAGGAGGCTACAAAGCATTAGCCAAAAGAATGAGTAATGAGTAGAACGTTCACCAAAGGGCATACGTAGTCCAAATCTCCTAGTGGCTTTGTCATTTGAGATGGTCGCTTAGACGAGGCATTGATGCACTGATGGTCTGGATGGCGAGTTTTCTCGTGCTGTCAGATGATTCATCTTTTTGATTGGTGCTTTTGTTTATTTTTTATGTTAACATTTTTTATGAGGCACGGTGCCCTTTGTTTCCATGAGAACTCCTGGTACTCTTGTTTTTCAATTGAATATGAACAAAAGGACTCTGGCTTACTATAACCAAAAAAGAAATAATTATCAGACAGATTCTTGAGAGCAGTTAGTCTTTGAGATTTGCAATGGTGAGTTGTTATTTGTTAACTAAAGAAATCTTGGAACCTTCAGTCGTTATGCAACCAACAAGTAACAGATCTTGGATTCTTTACCCACGATATTTGCATTGGTTCCAATAAAAAAAACAGTGAAAGGCACAGCCAACAAGAAAATCCAGGATAAAAGATGGTATATTGAAAAGCCTGTTCAGAGTGAGCTCGAAATATACCTCGACAAGGTTGATTTCCAATCTCACTTCTAATAATTGAAGATACTGGTTAATGTGTATTGGTTAATTAAGATATGGAACTAATTACAAAGATGGATGGTTCATGAAAAAAGAAAAAAACCTGTCTTGCTGAGTAAATTAAATAGAATCACCAAAAAAAAGAATCACCAAGGATAAAGCAAGAAATCTATTCATTTCTCAAAAATCAAAACCTCGTGCTAACAACTTCTCAGATTATCGAACAAAAACAGACATTTTCAAATCGAAAGGTTAAATTATGTAAGTCACCTTGCAAAGGTTATCATCACTCCCAGAGTATATGAGGTGGCTAGTTTCATCAGCAAAACATACAGTGTTAACATCGCACTGCAAATGAGAAAAGGATAAAACCATGAGTTAGCTACCTAAGGAATTGCAAGGTCATTCAAAATGAAAAGCAAGGTGAAATCCAATATTGTAAAAGCAACTTGATATGGCAAGGAAAGCAAAACGGCAAATCTAAGCTACATAAAAGTCGCTATAGAGTTATTTATCAAAGACATAAACTTGTTTACTAGAATAACTGTTCCAACAATGATGAAAGATAAGGATAGCATCATGGGACAGCAAACAAAAAATAGAATCATTACTCACAAGAGAATGGATATGGTACAGGAAAATCAAAATAACACATCATGCATTAAGCTTCCATACCGAATGTGCTGAAATTCGCAGAGTCAACTTATTTGATTCAAGGTCGTAAACATATATTGAATCATCATTGCTTCCAGCAACAAGTTCACGCCCATCTGTTGAAAACTTGACTGAAAATATCCCAAAAGCATAATCTTCGTTACCACCAGCAGAGAAATCCAAACCATCATGAATTTCCTGTGACATGAGTAATTCAATCATGAGACACTCTTTACATAAAAAATAAAATCTTGCAAAGAAGTTGGATAGAATATTCATTGAAATAAAACTCATTGTCCTACTGAAAATCAGTGTTAGTGGTTCACATACGGTGACATTTGCATGTGACTCTGTTGCTGCAGATTCAATATTAACAATGTGCACAATAGGGGACATACTGGAATAAACCTGCATGTTAAAAATGAAAATGAAGTGTGAGTTTCTAGAAAAAGGTTTCCGTAACACCAATCAACAAAAGTAGAATAAACCTGCTAGTAAACTTTATATCAGGTTGATAATTGGACAGTTCCAAAACATGGAAAGAGTCACAATCTATGACATATGTAGCCATCATCTCATTCTTTTAACTTCTTCAACTTATCTTTCAAAAGTGATTGAATCAAAGCATGGCTAATTTATTTGTTTTCGAAGCTGAGGAATACACACACTAAAAATTGAACAACTGGGCACTTTTAAGTTGCATGATTGATTCTAAATAGCAAGCAGATTTACCATCACAAGTATAGGCTATAATTGGCAAAACCAGACATGATGAGTAGATGCAACACCACAATATATTCCCATCGCCAAGCTTACCGTAATACCAATGTGCAATTGTCTATGTGATTTCCAAATTCGTTGAGGTCGGGTACATGAATCAAACTCTTCTATTGCGCTCGATTTAGTGCAATTGACTATGTGCATTCCAAATCCTTTAAATTCCTCCTAACCAATGCGTCCCAAGCTAAGTTACACAGGCTCGGGTACGGGTGTCGTGTATGGGTACATATCTAAGTGTCGGACTTGTTATTTTTTAATTTCAAGGATACGTGGACTCGGCTAGAGTGTCCAATTAATTGGACATGTGTAATTGGACCCGGCTAAATTTATGTAATATATTAATAATCTCATTGTATTTTTAAGTAAATGTAACAATATGCTTATTGTACCATAGTATATTAGTTTATTTGATGCCTTTTGGTTATATTAAGTGTTATAAGGGTATTATAGGGCAAAAAATTGTTAATAAGAGTATTATTGGTATTTTGAGTAATTTTAAGTTTTTTTTTTTGAAACAAGTAATTTTAAGTTAAAACACTAAAACCCTACTTCTCTCAAGTTGGTTGCGGCTCCTCTTTCACGACCTCGACAAACCTTAACCCTATTTCTGAAGTCAGCGCTGAATCCATCTCTCTCACCTCTCCTTCTCTCTCGCAACATCATCGATTCTCCCTCGTCGACACAGATACACAACACCTCTCGCGACATCATCAACTCACCCTTACCCTATTTCTGCATCTTCGCCATGTTCGAATTCAGATCCGCCGCGTCGACACATTTCGTTTAGAGATCCGCGTCGGATCATATCGAGTGTCGACGCGGATATTCCGCCAAGAAGTGCCAAGTCCGAGTATCAGAGGTCCCAAGTTACCTCTGGTCTACCCTACCTCATCGAATTTCTTTACTTTTTATTGAGTCGAGTTTTATAATGGGAGCATTTGTAGCATATCTTTAAAAGTGTCCAAACCACCGCCACCGCCCTTCCCTAATCTGTGTCGATTGGTATTACTACTTTTCTTTGAATTTATGTATTTCTTACTCTATCTTTATGTCAATTGTTTTACTTTATCTCTACATGTTTTACCAACATCCACCTAAAGAGAGATGCCCACGTCCCAACTCCCATTCAAACAACCTAACTACAATAAAGAACAACTGAAAATAGACATTTCTATCTTCTGCGGTTTTGGACAATTACCCCTTCTAATAGGTTTAGGTGATGGAACTACCAAACTAGAGGACATAAGAAATAAAATGCTGAAATAAAGAACTATAATTTAACAACCATTGGATGATGCAAATGTGACTATTGCCCCCACACAAATAAGAAAAATAAATCAAGAAAAGGAAGCAAGAAGAAAGAAAATATAATGTATATTTTGCACTCATCGTGAATCCTGCAGCAGGAGTACATAATAGCATTTTTCCAACTAGGAATAAATTCATGGAATTCAATCAATAAACTCACAAGATATCGCTGATCTGGGGAAAGAGATGTATCAGTCACTGTCCATCGCAAACTTTTGGTCAGGATGTCCTTTTGTAGCTTCCACCCCATATCCACATTGTACACTTTTATGTGTCTTCCCTGTTTGAGAAAAACCATATTATTGATGTATTGGCATCTCACAAACATGCAATCCTTCTTATCAAATAAACAAAGTCTTCATTTTCTCCAACCCCAAGAATTACCTGAAATCCGGCGACAAAGAGTGAACCATCATCGGAAAACTGAGACACATAAGCACAGCTATTCATCTTGTCCACCCGCCATGGCCCATTAACAGGCAAATACCTACTCAGAACATGACAGCAATCCGCCGACGAAAACCTCCCCCTCCCAGAACGATTACTCTCGCGCCCGGCCAACATTTTCACTGTTGACACACCCGCGCCCCTCCACCCATTCCCAGCCTGACCTAGAAAAAAATCATTGGGCCTAGACCTAAGCTTGGTGAGATGAGCAATCTCATGATCAAGGTCCATCACAGGCTCATTCCTCAAACCAGAAGAATCCCCATCAATAACCTCGCCGTAATCGCAACCCGCATCGATCTCCAACCGACTCATTGCATATCCCATTTAATTCCCCCCACTCTCACCCCTCATTCAACATAATCCACATAACAACAACACCACTCATCACCCCCAAAAAATTCCCTGATTAACCAATCATCACAGATCAGAATTGCCCTAATTTCCACAAATTTCAACAAATTTTAACAATTCACAACCCCAGAAAACTGTATAATCACATAAACAAACACAACCCATTCCAATTAAATGCACTGAACTACAAATCCCTAACTGAATCACAGTAAATTCATCAACAAAGACCAAATCCACCACAAATGGAACAAGAATTCAAAACCCTAGCTGAAGATCCCACCATTACCAAAACTAGGGTTTAGAAAGACAATTTTCACCAAATTCAACCAAAAAACACACAGAATCACGAATTGAATAGTTCAAAAAGATCAAAATCGAAACTTTAGAGCCTCACAGTGTTCAATTGAGCGATCGAGTCGGCTAAATTTGAAGCAATCGCGCGAAGTGTGAGAGAGCGCGTTGGGAGACGATGAGGCGGAGTGAGGGGATGTGTGTGGATTTGGTGTGAGTGAGCGAGCGAGCGAGCGAGCTCGCTTGGATTCTCTGTGTATCATGAATTTCGTGTGCAGCGTATCAGTGGTTTGAAGATGTGACACGTGGACGTGGGCCCGGGTTGTGCGTCATAAGAGCAACACGTGTTGGTTATCCTAACGACCCGACGCGGGCATTTCGGGTACCAACACGTCATAGAGAATTAGAGAGTCAGAGTCGAACCTAATCGTTGTACGAACTGTGTTGGAGACTCTGGAATATCTCGGGATACTCGTGGATCAAGTGATGTATGGTTGAAATTGCGTGGAAGTGAGACTACCTCTTTTTTTTTGCGAACATAACCCCATTTTTGCTAAATATACCTCATTTACTCATTATACTTTAGTTTTCAAATTTTAATTGCTATACACACCTAACTTTTTTAAAAGTCTTCAAAATATCCTTACTAAATGTATTTCACCTTTTACTAAATATACTTCATTACTCAACTTGTCTCCCCACCCTGTGGGTTTCATCCATACAGGACCGAGACCTCTAAATTAAGAGATCGGATGACTTCCCGAGTTCCTTGAAGAGGTCTCGGTCTTAGTGAAAGGCAATTGTGTCTCGACTGACTCCCACTAAGATCTCTTTATGAGTCTCTGCAAGAGTCAACCGAAACTTCTAAAGAAGTCTCATCTTTGTGTTTGCAACCCACAGGCGACGAGAACAATTTTTTTTTCAAAACTCCTAAAAATAAATGAAAACAATCAAAAAAATTATTCGATTTTGCTCGAAATTGCTTGATATTCTCGATTTCCTCAACATTTTTTTGTGTTCAAAATGCAATATTTAAGCTTCAAATTGAAGCCTTAAACTCAACATAACAACACCCAACCGCTCAAAAAACTCAAGAAAACATCAAAATTGACACAATAAGAGATGAAAAATCGCACTCGCGACGTCGAAACTATGTGATTTCGCCTGGATTTCATTTTATTAGGGTCGAATGTGAGTGCAATTTGAGAGTGGGAGTGACGGTGGCGTGGCTGGTATGGATGAATGAGATGAATGGGGTATAGGGAGAGCAAAAACCCTTCTACATGGAGGGTAGTTTGGTCATTTCACTTTTTTTAAAAAAATCGGTATATTTAGCAAAAATTGGGGTCCATTTAGCCACTGCCTTTTTTTATGAGCTAATTTTTTTTATATAGGACATATAACACCAAGGTTGAAATCATTACCTCTTACTTCCAAACCTCATACCATAACATTGTGCTACTCAATTGATTGATTAGGAGTGGGAATTTCGTTAGTTAAATTTTGACAAAGAGAAATATCTAGAGCATATTTTATTTTATTTATTTTATTTTTTTCTGTCAACAAGAGACCTGTTCTCTCTTGTGGATATATAGCTAGTTATCCTTACCGTTGTAGCTAATTTATGTTGTTTTTTTTTTTTTTGAAACCAGCTAATTTATGTTGGTTAATTAACGGTTTTAGTTGATTTTTTTTTTAATTTGGTTCTGGTTTTATATCATTTAAATATCTAAATTTATTTTATGCTCCAACCTCCATGAGAACAATTAACATGTTCATTAAAGAAGCCAACTAAGGGGTGGCTCAATGATTTGACATGTAATAATATTGTAACTTTGTAAGAGGGTGAGAGTTCGAGTCTCATACTCTCAGTGAGAGCAAGATAAATTGTTAATTTCTTTCTTATAAAAAAAATGTCAATTAAGGATTATAAAAAATTAAAAAGAAAAATAAAATAATTACTCAAAATACAAGTTTAAGAAAAGTTACAAATCATTGGTGCTAGTGCATGGCCGAACACTTTAAGGCCATGTTTGGTTAGAAGTGCAGTTATCTCCCAAAAGATAATTTATAGGAAGTTAAAAACTAATCTTGTTTGATTAGCCAACTTATCTGTAAGTTATCTCCCAGCTTACACTATAACGTGAGAGATATCTCCTCACCTCCTCCCCTTGAGAGTTGCCTCTCATGAATTATGGAAGTAATTATCCCTTATTAAGGATGACTATTTTATTACTCATATTTATCTCTCTTGTTTGAAAGCTATTCATGTCAATTTATATTTTTTATTGTTTAAAATTTCTTAACTTCCCTGCAAGTTTGAAGTTAAACCAAATATGAAAATATGAAATCTAAGGAGTTAAACTCTGAACTAACACTGTAAGTTAACAAAAACAAACCAAACGAGGCCGTAGATCATCATATTGTTCAATGTTTTACATCTCAAAAATAAAAATAAGAAAAAATCTATTATTGAGAATAATTATTGGAAGGTCTAATAGAGAAGGGTCTACATATTTAATGTCGCATTAGCCCTGAGTCCATGAATCTCAAGCTTATCTTTAGCACACTCAAACAATACCCCTTCACGATTTGACGACAAAAAAAAAAAAAAAAAAAAAAAAAAAAAAAAAAAAAGCAATACCCTTTCCTTATTGTTACATTATTCAACCATACAAAACAAAATTTTCTGTGTATAATTAATTCTTTTGTTGGGGCCACATTTAAAAAAAATAAAAAATAAAAAACCTAGAAAAATCATTAACTCACAAATTGACAAATCAACAGTTCTTTTTAGACAAAGTGGAGTTCGTACAACAAGCATTTAAAATCATCTTCATATGCTTATACTTGATGATAGTGATCCCTTTTTCTTCTATACAAATGTGATGATAGCAATTCTATGTTCTTTAGTTTCAATTATCCCTATATCTTTCTTCTAAAAGAAAAATTATCCCTAAACCTGAGTCTCATGTAATATTTGCTTATTGAAACAAGCTTTTCACATTTTTAATCAATCATAAGAGAAAGAAGATTAAAATTGAAGTCGTCACAGTTGGTATCAGAGTATTAACAAAGCACTGCCAAACTCTTAATATAACATCACTCATTAGTTTTAGGACCCTTTCAAAGTCAAGGGAAATAGACGTTGGTGTCTTTGTCCAAATTAGCTGTTCCTAACATTTATGAGAAAGCAAAACTCCAACAACTGTTTGAGATTTTTGGGACTCTATCTTGTCATTTTTTTAATACATTTGATTCCCATCCACTTGTTTGAAAAGTTTCTTTGAACTCACAATGATTATCCATGCATGATTTATTTGATTATCAGTCATGCAACTGTGTTTTTTTTGGAATTATATGGTGTCAGTCTCACAGCTTCCTTACATTCAATGATTTTTGGCTCTCTTCAGTCTTTATACTTAAAGAAAGCATTTGACAATCCAAAAAAGGAAAAGCAAAAATATACCTATAGATGATGATGATCCCATTTGGATTTCAATACTAACAGAGATAACTAGAAAACTTTTGACATAATATATATTGAAGGATTACTAAGAGACTCAAAGAATTATAAATGAACTTCATCATCAACAACGACGATAACATAGTTTCAATCTCAAATTAATTGAAGTTCGCTAAAAAAATTTAATCCATCTAGACGACCACTCTTAATATTGGATTGACACATAGATGTTGTTCCTGTACCTCAATTACTGAACAAAACTTCTGCATAACCTATAAGGGGGCGAGGTCTTCTAAAGTGATTTTTTTCTATACTCAACTCTCGAATATTATACCGCTACTTAAGGGTAGTAATACCTAACCATTCAACACAACCTCATGAAAATTCGTGCCTAATAAGAAAATTTCGGGTAAGAACAAAGGAGTTAAACTATAAATGTTTTCAAGGCAAAGAGTGGAACTAATAGCAGTTTTAAGTCCAAGCATGAAGGATGAAGCAAGTATAGAATCACAGCAACAACAATAAAGCCTAGGTTCTAAATTAGTTGGGAGAAGCAAGCATACAACATGTAATTGGAAACGGCGATTAAGAATTTAAAGACAGAATACAATGCCATCTCAAATATATGACACACAATATATAGAACTGTTTGTTACGTGAATATGCTTATAATATTCATATATGTGTTCCAAAAACAAGCTGAAGATACAATTTTACAAGGACATGAATGCTCTTCCATTCATGTTTACTGAAATTAGCACTTCATAACAACAACACACCAAAAACAGCAACAACACCTGACCCCCAAAAAGAAAGGGAAAGGAAAGGAAAAGAGACGAAACAAACACTCCCAAACACCCATACGCCATCCGTTTGATTTGCAAGAAGTTATCAGCAGTAGTAGTATGCTAAAATTTGGCAGGTCTACCCAATCAAGTATCAATTACATCCTCATGTCAGTAACATATCCGAGGAAATGAATGGCACAACTTCGAAACACTTCAAAACACAGACAATGATGCACATAGGCGAAAGAGTTTCAAATGGTTGAGCATGCTGAACTCGGTACTCGACGTTGAACACAACCTTCTTGCACCTAAGAAAAATGCAGTGCACTCATCTCCACACCAAGTAAAGCCAATCCACCAATAAGTTGCAGACCGTGGCCATGTCATATCATATAAGTAATGGTAACTACCAAGTCCTATACATTGAACTAGCACATCTAATTTGCAAGGAGAAAACAAGTAACATGTCAAGCTTCTATTATATATGGGTTCATGTAGGTAATTATGTATATCAAAGATCATGACTCACAAAGTTGCGTATCTCGTCCATCACTGTGTAGAAGTGATTGTTGTTGGGCAACAAGTAGAACCCGATTGTGGCTTGCTCGAGATAAATCAGTTTCACTTCCTGGCATGCCTTCTTAAGACCCTCGACGTAATTTAATTGCCAATCTTGAATAAGGTCGAAACCTGATACAACGACAAGGCTCTTCGGGAACCCTTTGTCTTTAAGGCTTACACCTTTCGGACCAAATGGATTACTCGCTGGATGGTCTCGATCAGCACCTTCTGGTAGAAATGCCCTCCAATACCAGTCTCTATCTTGAACGGTCACGAAATACTTCCCATCCAATCTCTTCTCCGATTCAGTTCGCTCTATGCCACCAAACATTGGATTGAGCAGTATGTTTCCGAGTACTTTAATATCAGAGTCCATTGCTCTCACTGCAACATTATGAACAATGTTGCCGCCGGAGCTATCACCAGCCAAGTACACATGCACCTTCAAGTCTTTCCCACTTCTAAGCCATGGACTGGCATGAACCCACTTCAAAGCAGTCCACCCATCATCATAAGCACAAGGATACTGGTGTTCAGGGGCGCGACGATAATTCACAGAGACAACAACAGCCTTGCAAATGCTCACAAAGCGGCGGCAAAGCATGTCGTAGATTCCAGTACTTGACGAGGAGTGCACGAAGCTTCCACCATGGAAGAAAATTATAACCGGAACAACATCGATACTAAGTGGCTCTTCATGCTTGAAAACACTGTATTGAGCTTCATTAGATTGAGATGGCTTGTAGATTCGAGCAACAAGACTTGTTGGTCTATCAATCAGCACATCAAATGAGAAAACCCCATCAACTGGATTGATGTTTGACGGCACTTTTCGATCGAGATACTCCGCTAAATGTCGATTAAACGTGCCGTCGCGGCGGCGAAGAAGAGTGTAGGAAAGCTTGAAATTGGAGATCAACACCCATGTATTCAATGGAACTACTCTCTACAAACACAACAACTTCAATCACAACAACAATCTACAACAACCCTAATGAGTGAGAGATCAAATAAGCTCTAATTCTGCACCAATTAATCAACAAATCTGAAAAACAAATCAATCAATTGAAACACAAATCAACAAAACCCCCCAAAAACCCAGATTCCAAAACCAAAACCAAAACCAAAACTCAAATCCAAACAAACCCCACAAAGAATTTCCCCTCTCAAACCAAATCAAACAGAAACCCAAAGAACCCCCAATTCTCAAAACCTACAAAATCAAAACTTTCCAACCAAATCAAGCCCAAAACACAAAATCCCTCAAAGGGTAGCACCAAATCAACAAGAACATACCTTAGATTCACTCGGATTAGCAATCTCGTCGCTTCGAGCCATACCCAGAACCGATTCTCAACCACCCAGAATTCCAAAACCCACAAAAGGGCCAAAGCGCACAATCAACAACAATGAGAAGTGTCGACAGCGAAGATCTTCTCAAGGGGTCGGTTATTGAACGTTTGAATACAACAAACAGAAGCAACAACAAATCAAAAACCTATCTTTCACAATCTATCAAGCTATTTGGGTTTCTGGGTTTATATGTGAAATCTGGATTGGATTGGCGTGAATGAATGAATCTTTCGTTTTTGGGTATGCAGAGAGAGAGAGAGAGAGAGAGAGAGAGAGAGAGATGGGGTTTGGGGCGGAATAAGAGAACAGTGAGAGGGGAAGAGAAGCGACAAAGGAAGGGGGGGAGTGACGACAAGGGAGAGTGCGAAGGATAAGAGGAGCGGCGCACGCAAGTAAAAGAAGTGGTGACAAAAGCTAGAGAACGACGTGGGTGAAGTGGTGACGACACGCACGACAAAACAAAACCAAACCACGCACACAAACACTATGCGTACTCTCGAGAAAGAGTGAGACTTGCTTTATTTTCAGTCACCTCCTTGATGAGTAATTTATCTACCTTGAGCTCCTCCACCACAATTTTCACAAAATCACAAGAGATTTTTTTTTTTTTTTTTTTTGGGCGCGACTTGCGAATCACATTTTACTATGGGCATTTTCCAAAATTCTCTTGCCCTTGTGTACCTTTATTCTCAACAACATGAAGAAAGAGGAGAAAACACTTGATTCCTAGCCCCACAGTTGTAGTTCATTTTCGTATCAACTCGATTGATCTTCGCATCACCTCTATTTATCTTCGCCTTCACTCTAGGTCTTGCTTCGTCTTACTTTCAGGCAGTCGCCACGCAACCAACGACTGAACCTTGTTAATTTATGGTTGTTTACATTAATATGGATATTTTATCAATTCGTTTTAGTGTTTTTGAATAATTTTGGTAATTGTGTATGTGTTTGTAACTGTTTTTGATCTAATATATTGGCCCATTTGTGCGTTGTTGATGGTCGACGCTTGATCAGTGACATATGACCGATTGACGGTGCACTCTTCGGTTGAAGGTGACCGAACAATGCATGTCAATCAGTCTTTAATGACCGAACCACATTGTAGTGTTCATAACTTGGTTTGAACAAATGTTTGTTCGGTCACCTATGAATGAACATGCATGTTTCAATCGGCCTCAACAAATCGAGCAAAAGTCATTTGTTTGGTCCTGTGAGGTTGAACCAGAGGCGAAATCCTTGGTTTGAACATAAAAAAAATACAAAAATTGAATGAAAACTCATGAAATACCTTTCCATCTTACACATCCTCCTACATGTTCATCCTCCATGTTTATGGTAAATAGTCACCAAACAACGCAAACAAACAATGTCTTACCAAGATAAAAAAAAAAAAAAAAAAAAAAAAATTTGTTCAAACCTTATAAAATGCATTCAAAATAGTGTAGAAATATGAAGAAATTGACTCTTATGATGGTAGCTAGTGGGTTATGAAATCGCAAGTTCGCGTCACTAGTGGTCAGAGGGGATTATCCGAGTCAAAGGTGGCGTTTGTGTGGGGTGCACAACGTGAGAAAAAAGAAGGGCATTTTTAGAAAAGGAGTGAAAAAAAAGTTGTATGTCCATAGTAAAATGTGGTTTGCACATAGCCAGGCCAATTTCTTTTTACAATTTTTAGTTTTTAGGTTTTTATTTTTCATTTTTTACACGGTATATGACATATCACACTATCGAGTCTTGTTGGGGCTGACTCTCCTAACTCACTTTGTTTTGTCCACGAAACTTAAAAATGAGATATCTTCTGAGGTACAGGGAATTAAGTCTCTTTCCACTGGGTGCTAAATAATTTGAGTTTTTTCAAGAAAGTTTGGTAATTGGAAATCGAAATTCCTAGAAAGATGATTATTTTTTCCAATCTTGGGATCTTAGGTCCCTTAAAATTAATACATAGAGACTACATCTCTGGAGTACTACTGTTACATGTAGTGTAGTTTCCTTGGCGACTATGCATCCTTTTAAGAAATAAAAAATAAAAAAAAAGAGAGAGAAAATAAAAGTATAAGTATGTCTAATTAATGCAAAATTTGTGAAAATGGTAGTTGCATTGGCCGAACAAAGTAAAGCACCATACAAAAGTCACTAAACTTTACATAATAGATTTTTTTTTCGAGAAATACATAATAGAAAGTTAGAAACTAAAGAAGTTTGATAGAGGTCTACAAGACTTCAATTTTTTTTTTCCTTCTTTTTTTTTTTTTTTTTTTTTGAGTAAAGATCTAATTTGAGGTCGATGGAAGTGATAGGTCCATGAACTCGACCAACTGCCTTTGATTTTTGGGGCACACACGCATACCAAGTTGTATTGAGGATGGTTGACGATGAATATGTGTCGCACTTGCATGCCCTACCTGGGCACCCTACGTAGCATTTCCCTATTAATTAATTTCCAATACAACTCTTGCTTCCTTGTAGAAAAAGGTAGAGATGGTATAAAGTTGCAAGAGACACCGTATCATGGACTTATATCTTGATTAGCCCCCTTTCTAGGAAAGGATGAGTTGTTGTAACCAAAAAAAAAAAAAAGGATGAGCTGCACCTGATCAATTATACTATATAGTTTTATGGATCCCGGTATTAATTAATACAAAATAAATGAAAGAATCTCTTCTTTTCATCAAAAAATAAAATAAATGTGTCTTATAATATTATTCGAAAGTGCCTTTGTAATTGAGAAAGACATGTAGATATAACACCTACGTAGTGGTGTCTCTTAGTTTTTCATTGTGTGTGTTTTGCATACATTCTGATTGTTAAATATAGTATATATTTTGTATATTGTTAGTGTGGCGGCCCCAATTTCCACATTGGTCTGCCACGGGAGGCCACGCGGGCTCACAACTGTCCATGTCACTGCTAGCTGTGTCCTATGCCCAATTATCTATTATTAATCAATTTCTGGTTAACTTTGATGTTATGAGTTAACTTTTATTCTTTTAATATCATTTAACCACAATTACGCAACGGAAGATTTACTAACAACATAAAGATTCAACATGTATATTATGAGCAAAATGCCTAAATGGAAACCATATCAACTGTACATCATATACATATCATCTAAGATCCTCAAAATATCAAAATATACAACCTATCTCTCAAGTCCCAAAACCCAACATAAAATAAGTAAATATAAACATACGCACGAGAAGGGCTAGAGCTGTCAATCGATGTAGTCCTCAAGCTTGTCATTTCCCCGGCTCGTACTAGGGTCTGCACTCAGCCATCACAAAAAAACATATGACGGGTCCAAAGTAAGTAATCCCAAGGAAATTCACCAAGTAATTACGGAAATAAAAGTACTGGAATTTAAAATACTATAATTAAACATGCGGAACAAAAGAATACAGACAACTGTAAAAAGGATCATCGCATGCATAAATATAGTAATGAAACAAAGTACGTGCACAGTAAAATCAGACCAAGTCATACTTCGGGTTTTTTTCCTCAGGCACAGCCCGTGAAAACACCTCCACCGGGTGACCCTGGACCCTCTAGGTGGTCGGCGTAGACCCACGATGCACCCACACAAGCCTACCATACCCGGGTAGCCTATTCACCGGCGTATGCCTAGACAAGTGCTATGACTTAGTGGACTCTATGGCCGTAACGAATAAGCACCAGGTGGGGAGTGATCTCAACACCGTAAAGACACCAGGTAGGAATAACTCCACTACCGTAAAGTCACCAGGTGAGAGTACTCAGCCACCGTAAAGCAATAACGAAATGGAGTAAATAATAAATAGAACTGAATTCAAATAAATCAAATGGTAAATACTAAAGTGAAGTTCAATTGGGATACTACACACCTCAATACGCACTCCTCGTTCCACAAGTCAAACCTCGGCCCGATTCCTTCAATTCCCTGATATTTCTCCCGGTCTGATTCCCGACTAAACCCCGACTCCAATTACATTCCAAGACTCCTGGAATTCATTTATGAGGGTTATTAGTTAATTAATGGGTTTATAATGTTATTTAGGCTCATTTCTTCATTTTTCAATTTTTGAGTTCCAGTGGACAATTAGCGCGCTAATGAGATGAATTAGCGCGCTAATTCATCTGAGTCACTGTTTATCATCAATTTTCCAGAGGGCAATTAGCGCGCTAGGTCCATCCATTAGCGCGCTAATCGCGCTCTGTCCAGAAATTGCAGTTAAAAAATTCACCTTCCAAACTTCCTCATACACCCATTCATTTGGTTCCAACACCTCTAAAAATCATCATCCACCCCAGAATCACCATTTAAACACAGATTCATCAAATTTAAACATCAAAATCCAAGAATCATCAAAATCACATTTTCAAAACCCATTTTCAGGAAATTATCAAATTTCTCTCAAGTTAGCTCAAAATCACAACTATCTCATGCCATTCTCATACACATTCACTCCCAACAAAACCAAGTGTCTAATTCCCCAACAAATTCGGATCTCACAAATTTTAACCCACACCAAAAATCTCACAAGACTCAAATTTGATGTGTCTATACCTCTTGATCTTGTGGTTGGATGCCAAAATCACTTCCTTCACACCTTAGTGGCTGTTCTTCCTCCTCTTATTCCCACCGATTCTCTCTTCCAAGCTTTCTCTTTCTCTCCCTTGTTTGATCGATCAAACATGTATATATACTTGGCATTTGATCAAGTGTGTGTGCCCATCTCGAGAATAATCTAAGGGTTACTGATCACCCTGTGTCACTCCAACTTATATACCCTATCTTGACACTTGACACCTCGATTCTCTCCATTGTGCATCTCGAGGATCATCCCACTGTTGTTGTTTTATTCTCCTTAACTATAGGACTTATTGATTTCCAATTGATTTAGCTTATATCAATTATCTATTCTATTCAATAATTTTCCAAAATTTGTGGGTAAGACCACACTAGTCTCTCGACTACCCGGCACCCCGTGCCCCGTGTTCCATATCTGCACGCACCCCGAGGCAACTCCTCACTCACTCACTCATCAATAAATTACATTAACACACATATTGTAATGAAATCTAACTAATTAGTACATTTTCATCACAATTCACCATAAAAGCATACAAAACAGACTGTATACCTAGTTCGAGTGTTTGCCGGCCTTGCTGTGGGACCTATAACCGTCCTTGCTGGCGTCCATATCTGCAATGACATCATAATTAACGGCAATTATAAATTGGGCCGTTACAGTTAGCCTCCTATTCTCTAGCCTATAATCAGTCATTGTATATTGTTAGCTTCCTATTCTCTAGCCTAGAATCATGCTACTGATTGGTGCCTATTCTCTAGCCTATAATCAGTCATTGTATATTGTTAATGAAAAATATTCTTTCATGGTATCAGAGCGGATGATGTGATGTAAGACCCTGTTCGAACGTGCATGTACCTTAAACAACTCCGCCCATGTTGAGTATTGTACGTTCTCCATCTCAAAAAAAATAGGAATGTGATTCCTAATGTTAGATACAGTAAGAGCTAGGTGAAAGTTTTTGGATTGAGACATTATTGCCCATGAAGAAGCATGGCAGAGAGAGAATTAGGAGGAGAAGAAAGGTGGAAATCTACAGTTAGGGCGCAGCGGAGAGAGAATAGAGAGGCTAACAATATACAATTTTTTATTACAGGCTAGAGAATAGGAGACTAACAATATACAAAATATATACTATATTTAACATACCCCCCAGTTAAAACGGGAGGTTTGCAGATGTTGAGACTGTCACGAAAATCTTCAAACAATACTTGCGGTAGACCTTTGGTAAAAATATCTGCAATTTAATAACGGGACGGCACATGAAGAATACGGACTTGTCCGCGTGCAACCTTCTCTCGAACAAAATGGATATCCATTTCGATATGCTTTATACGTTGATGATAATGTGTTTCCCTTTGCGTCATTACATACCCCATCATCACATACATATGATTATTTGGATAATGGTCTATCTCCTTATGTGCAATATCATCTTCAAGAGTCTGCTACACCTCTTTCTCATACGCCAGCCCAGGCCTATACACCTGCCCAATCCAAGCCCGGTTTCACTGGCCCAGCAGACCCACACTTCCCAATTATTAACCAAACAGCTCCTACTCCCACTATTCCTCTTCCTAAGCCCACTATAGTCACTAGAAGTTAGCATTGTGTTTTTAAACCCAATCCAAAATACCAAGCTTTACATGCCACGGTTTCAAGGTCTCCTTTGCCTCATAATCTGGTGGCAGCTCTTCGCGACCAGAATCTGAAAATGACCATGAACGATGAATATAATGCTCTTATTACAAATAAGACGTGGGAAATGGTGCCCCGTCCACCTGATAGTAATGTTATTCGGTCTATGTGGATTTTTACTCATAAAGTTAATTCTAATGATGATTTTAATAAAGCCCGTCTTGTATGTGATGGAAAAACTCAACAGGTTGGCATTGATTGTGGTGACACTTTTAGTCCGGTTGTGAAGCCGACAACTATTCGTACTGTTCTTAGCATTTCTCTATCTAAGGCATGGCCAATTCACTAGTTGGATGTCAAAAATGCCTTCCTTCATGGTGAGCTTCAAGAGACAGTCTATATGCATCAACCATTGGGGTACAGGGATCGTACCCGTCCAGATTATGTGTGCCTATTGCGTAAGTCATTATATGGACTTAAGCAAGCTCCTCAGGCTTAGTATAAGCGTTTTGCTAATTTCGTTACATCTGTTGGTTTCACTAATAGTAGATGTGATAACTCTTTGTTCATTTACAGCAAGGGGTCAGATATGGCTTACATTTTATTATATGTTGATGATATCATTCTTACTGCTTCTTCCCATGCTCTCTGGTGCTCCATTATGGATCTTCTTAGTTCTGAATTTGCTATGAAGGATCTTGGTCCATTAAATTATTTTTTGGGTATTGCGGTGACTCGACATAAGGGTGGTATATTTCTTTCACAGCACAAATATGCTGAAGAAATAATTGAGCGTGCATGAATGTCATCATGTAACCCGTCTGCTACTCCGGTTAACACTAAGCCTAAGGTTAGTGCTACTTCTAGTACGGCTTTTGATGATCCTACTCTGTATTGGAGTCTTGTAGGGGCTCTACAATATCTCACTTTCACCAAGCCAGATATTTCTTATGCCGTTCAACAAGTTTGCCTCTATATGCATGATCTGAGGGTTGATCATATGTCTGCTCTCAAACGGATTATTCAATATGTTTAGGGTATTTTGGATCATGGTCTTCATTTGTACCCATCTTTTTTTTCTACTCTGGTATCTTACACTGATGCAGATTGGGGTGGGTGCCCTGATACGAGGAGATCTACATCCGGGTATTGTGTTTCTGGGAGACAACTTGGTCTCATGGTCTTCTAAACGTCAACCCACATTATCTCGTTCTAGTGCCGAGGCCAAATATCGTGGGGTGGCAAATGTGCTTTCCGAATCATGTTGGCTTCGGAATCTTCTCTTAGAGTTACATTGTCCGATTAAAAAGGCCACTTTAGTATACTGTGACAATGTAAGTGCTATTTATTTGTCGGGTAATCCAGTTCAACTTCAACGTACAAAGCATATCGAAATGGATATCCATTTTGTTCGAGAGAAGGTTGCACGCGGACAAGTCCGTATTATTCATGTGCCGTCTCGTTATCAAATTGCAGATATTTTTACCAAAGGTCTACCGCAAGTATTGTTTGAAGATTTTCGTGACAGTCTCAACATCTGTAAACCTCTCGTTTCGACTGCGGGGGTGTGTTAAATATAGTATATATTCTGAATATTGTTAGCCTCCTATTCTTTAGCCTATAATCAGTCATTGTATATTGTTAGCTTCCTATTCTCTAGCCTAGAATCATGCTACTGATTGGTGCCTATTCTCTAGCCTATAATCAGTCATTGTATATTGTTAGCTTCCTATTCTCTAGCCTAGAATAATGTTACTGATTGGTGTATATATTCCTACGTTTGATAATGAGAAAGGGGGTGGAAGATATTCTTTCACTGATGTGTATGGAAGTGATACTAACAAATGTGTTGTTTTTGGTGTCTTTAGGGTTTAAGGTTAAGGGTTTCATTAGCAAGGTGTTTCTATAAAGCACAATTCTATGCAAGGTCCTCTTACAAATTACTATGTATTACACATATATGCAAGGCAATACAAAGGAAAGTGCATGAAAGTTATTACGAATTGAACGGACATCAAACACAATTTTTTTAGGGGGTGACTTCCGCAATTGTAGAGTGACGATGAGAACAACAAAACTTGTACAGTTGTACTTCCTTTAGTTGGAGCACATCTATCAGCCAATAATGCAAGAACCTTTAAAACTATATATAGCCAATGCCTAGGTTTGGTGACGGAGCCGTCGTAGATTCGTTGCAGTGACCAAGGTCTATTCCATAATTATGATTTGTATTCACTACTTATTATAGTAGTGTGGCCTTTGTCATCCAGCCATAGATGTATCCTGCTGGGCCATGAGATTTATTTAGAGGAACCCTTTTTTTTTCTTTCTTTCTTTTTTTTTACGTAGAACAAATTAATCATCGGTGTTTTATCTATTTTTTTGTGCTCTACCGGATAACAAAAATCTCGATTCATTAGAGAGCTTCATTTAGGATTTTCTTTCAATTGGAATAGTATAATTTTTTTGATAGGAACAAGATTTTATTTATTATAGTCTAATAACTTTTTTTTTGATAAGATCTGGAATGGTATAATTAAGATCTTTATTTATTTTTTTATTTTTTGGGAGGAGATCTTTATTTATTTTAATTTAAAAGACAGCGGCCACAATATTATCTAGCTTGCTACGCACAATTGTGATTGAGAATTTGAGATCCCTACGTGTACGGAAAAAGAAATAAAAAAACTTGAAGTTGTAGGTCGTATGTCGTATCCAGTATACAATGCAAGCCTTGGATTCAACCCAAAACTATTGAATCATGATTCATCACTATCAAAAGCGACACAGCGTCTCTAGCCTCCTATACTAAACAGTGTTGCATGTTTCAAACGCGTTAATCTCTATGGGCCATGTTACTCTAAATAACTAATTCCAACCATAAGGTCCATAACAACACACAGCTAATTAAGATTTTAAAACAACAATCTCTGTCTCATTCAAAAAATCTTTAAAGAAAAGAAGAAAAATTGCGCTGGAGTTTTATGGTCGTTGCCACTTTGATTAGGTCTCATATGATTTAGGCAAAACTCATCTTTCGATCTATGAACTTTCCATTTTTTTATATTTTTGACCCTGAAACTTTCATTATTACATATTTATGGACCACATTTGACTTTAGGTCTCATTTGATTTTTCTAAGCTTGTAAAACTAATTTTTATGTATATTTTTAGTTGAAGTTCATCTTTTTTTTTGAAGCCCAAACAGGCAGGTTCATCCCTTTAGAGAAGTTGATATTTAAAAAAATTAATTAATTATTATAAAAAAGGTTACTTCTCACATGTACTTCCTTCGCTGGTCCTCCAATCAAAGAAGAATGATTTTCCTTTAGAGAGAGAAGGAACTATTAGAGATCTTGGGATAGTCGACCTATATTGACTATTTAGAAAGAAAAATAAAGCTTATAACAAGTGTGGAGTTGACACTCCATCTTGCATTGGCCTTTTGGAGTGAACCCCATATTCACATTTGTAGCCCATACATAAAAACTAGGCACCACATTCTACTCACCTTGGATTATGACTTATATTATAAAAATTGAATTGAAACATTGATATGAAATATAATGAAAAATCCTACCAAAAAAAAATATAATGAAAAATAAAGATAGATGAAAAGAAAAGAGAACGATTTATGTAGATCACTACATTGGATCAACACACTCATCGTGCTCACTTTGTTCACATAATATATAATGTTTAATAACTACTAGATCACATTTAGATCACAATTAAACTCCCTTGATAAACAAATAATATAAAAGATAAACTTTAACTAATTGATATTTGAATCAATCCTAACAAACATAACTCTCAATAAGGGAAGTTGTCTTCTTTCCCCAACATGGGTTACAATTTAGCTCAAAAAGTAATTGGGTACTTGCACCGTATTTTTCGGTTTTTTTTTGTTTTCTTCTATTGCTCCTCATTTGATAGTTAAGGTTAATTGTCTTAACTAGTTTACGCTAACCTTTTGCATAACTTATTAGGAGCTAATTTTCTTCATTGTAGAGCTAGCTCTTAAATTTGAGGACTAACTACTGAAGCAAACCTTCATAGGTACTTTCTCTTTGGTGTGAAAAAAAAAAAAAAGGCTCATTGAACCATAGAAGGAACACAATAAACTAAACTTGGGGTTGATCATTTTAGGAAAAATTACAACGGTACAATATATTTTCTTTTAAATTCGTAAAGTAGAGTTGTGTTTTTTTTTTTTTTTTTATGAAAATAATGTATTACGCCTTTAGTAAAGGTGTAATTAAGTCTGGGTATTTGTGTATAAGGTAGCTGCCATGTTGTACAAGAATAACGCCTTTAGAAAACGTGTTATTCTTGTACAACGAGGCGTGAAAAGCCACGTGGAACGAATAGCCCCTTTAGAAAAGGCGCCATTCGTTCCACGTGGATACTGTGGAATATATATTATATATATAAAATATATATTATATATATAATATATTATATATATGTTATATTTTATATATATATTCCTGTCTATTTTATATATATATCATATATAAAATATATATATATATATTATTTTATAATACATATTATAAAATCCTAAATATAAAATATATATTATATATAAAATAGATTCTCCGTCGCCAATCTATTATATATATAAAAAAATATGGATTGGCGACGGGCTCCCTATCGCCAATTCGACGCCCCACATCACGAATAGCGCATTTTGTAAAGGCGCTATTCGTGATTTCCCGCCATGTCACGCTCCATATCACGAATGACGCCTTTACAAAAGGTGCCATTCGTATATTTCTCTGCCCCTGCACACTTACTTACGCCTTTTAGTAAAGGCAAAATACATTATTTTTAACATTTTAAAGAAATTTACCTTATTTAATGAATTTTAAAGTAAAACAACCTTACTTTTTTAATTACTCCATCATTTTATTCTCATTCAATTGTGTTTACTCCCTACACAGAGAAAACCAAAGTAATAAAACACACTTCTGCCGTATACAATTTTCTATTTCAAGTTGTGAACTGATTGTAACAAAATCTTTACAATACAACTTATTCGTGATAGATTAGAAACTCTCAAGTTCTTAACAAAGTTTCGTGATAGTCATTGACCTGCTTACGGTCTACATACATGTACATTAAAAGGGTTTTGGAGGGATGGTTGAGTGATCATTGTCACGAGGGCCCTACGTACGACAGAGCTACGGATGCTTGTACCCGTACTTGGATCATTGTCTCACGCGTGAAATGTGGGCCCAAGAGGGTGAAGAGGATACAACTGTCAGCTGGAACTTCTCTCTTGCTTTTGCTTTCAAATACTGAATGGCATTAGGCTTTTGCGTGTACTGTCCCTGTTGCCCCTTTGGCTTCTATTTGTTTGGATCTCGCTTTCAGCCTTTCAAGCCCACCTATAATGCTATTGTATTGAAATGTAAACTCTCATCCACACGCATAAAACATTTTTTTGGACTGTGCTGGGGTAAACTTTTTGGGACAATTGGAATAGACATCTAATTGTTGGTATCCTTTTAATACGTATATGTGCACAAATATCAATGAACACCAATAATCTAGTATCCATTTCAACTTTCAAGTGTCACAATACAGGTCACCAAATCATTTTTCTTTTTTTTCTTTCTTTACTTTGCCTTACTTTTTTGTTTATAGTTACAAGCCTACATAGTCTCTAAATTGAAGAAGAATTATTCTTTTTGATTGAGGTATATATGATATGAGATTTGTATAATTGTTTGGTGTATGGTTTCGTCATGGTTCTTGAATTCTATTATGAGGCCTTGTTGTTGTTGGATTCGGTTAAAATTTTGCAATAAGAATGAAAAGGCCATTTTACAAGTTCCCTAAATTTTATGTTGTGATTTTGCTCAAAAAAAAGTACACCATTATAGGCTTATCTTATTTAGATTATGAATCAAGTTGTGTATGTCATATTGTCATATCCCTTGATTGCTTGGTGTGGGAGCTAGTAGGGGGAAGAGAAACTTTTTGATTTATGGCTGTTATGTTTGTCTTGTGGTCGTTTTATGGATTGAGCGGAATAGGAGAATCTTCGAGAACGAGTCAACTCTTAGAATCGTTTGGGAGATTGCTTGGAGGAAGGTGTCGCAACAGTTTGTTTGCATCAAGGAATTTGAGATCATCGTCGACTATAATCGAATAGTGGAGTCGCATTTCCAATGTTCTTGGATAATATGTTGATAAGTTAAGTCCTATAGATAGCCGCACAAGCAATTGAGGGCATATACCCATTCGACTCTATACTTTGATTCCGCCCTTCTAGGAGGAATATAGGTTCTGACAATTTCATAAGATCTTTAGCGGAAGCCAAAATTATAAGTGATAAAAAACTGACTGATTTAAGTGGCAAGAAACTCGATTTCTCTTAAAACAAAATGTTAATATTTTTATTTTCTTCATCACAATAATTTTGAGTCATACGGATGAAGCAAATTGGATTGGGAGGCCATCAACGAACAAGGCCCAATAATAGAATAATTGGTTAATTGGTGTCGAGTACCACGGGGAAAATCAAAATTAGAAGTGGCCAATGGTAGAGAGTAGAGCTTTATAGGTTAAGAATGCGTCTTAAAATTGTGAATACTGGAGAAGGGATAGAGGAAAGGGAATATTAACTGCTGCTAAAGATGCAAAAAAAAAAGAAAAGAAAATGAAGCTGCTGCACTATTATGCGTCAGTTTAAGCATTTACTCTCCAGATACTGTGATTAGGCCAAGTTACAGATGCAGAAATTGTTGAAGCCACCCCCATAATCAGAAAAGGAGCATCCATTTTTATTTTATTTTTTTGGAATATAGGAAAAATGGAAATGATTCAAAATTTGCGCTGTCACCACATCCATATGAGAAATGCACTGATTTCAGAAAAAAAAAATGATTCCAAAGGTGTGAAAAAAATGAAATGTGCATCAATTCTACAAACTCAGTCTCATAAAGGTCATCGACATTCTTTGCTATGAGATGAGATGAACAGCTTGTAAACTATTCTCCTTTTTTTTTACAAAGTAGAACCATTGCAGATGATGAAAATAAAGTAAAAAACCCGAGACAAAATGGTTATGACAGTCGGCAAAGGCAAGATTCATTCTAGAGAAAAGAAGCTAAATGAAGCAATTAAGATATGCTTTTGTTGTCCTTTGTTATCCTAACTTATCAAATGTGAAATACTTTCCCTATTTGGTTTACTTGATAAAATTCTTGCTAGGATAAGCTTCACTAAAGTTTCATGGTCATGAATAATAAGTCACCACAATCCATGAAGAACAGAACAACAACAAAGCCTCAATCCCAAATTAGTCGGAGTCAACTACATTAATCAAATTCTTCCACTTCACTCAATTTAATGCCCTAGATGGTGTACACTAATCCTTTAAATCTTTGCTTTTTTTTGAAAGGGGAACTATTTTGTATTAATATTATAGTAATTTACAGTAATAACGAAAGTAGAGAGGAGGTTGGCTCCTCTCAAATAAAAAATGCCAAAAAAATACATCCTCAAGCAACTAATGGCCTTAGGTCCTATTTTCATTTTATCCGTAACACTCCTCAATCCTGCACAAGATTGTAAAAAGACGAGTCCTTTCCCCATCTAGAATGAGCAATCCAAAATGAAGTAGGATTCTCTGATTGCTCCCATATGGAGAACCTATCTTGTGTTTTGTCCTCGAATACCCTTCTATATAGGAACAATCTTTGCTGATCAACGCATCCCAAGTTATGTTAGGCCTACCTCTTCTGCATCGAGTTTCTTCAACCTCTACCATGTTGAGTCGTCTAAGTGGAGTATTTACAGGTCAAAAATAAAACAAAAGTTCTATTTGTTTTCTTCGAATCCAAAAACACCTTAATCTTCTAAGAGAGCAAATGTGAGATATAACGGTATTGATTTTTTCAAAGGTGCAAAATTTCATTGGGGAGAGGAACAACACCAGTTCTCTTCTTTCTCCAACAAAATCTACACCATTTTTACATTGCACAGAGCATCACACTGCCTATACATATACAAATCATCACATACATGTAATTATGTAAATTGTATAACAACTAACAAGTTTTCAAGACTCAATTTCCAAAGCCTGCTCAAATTCACTAGACAAAGGAGAAACAAAAGCTGAATACTTCATTTGGAAATCAAAATTGAGAGGGCACACACCTTTGAAACTTTTCAAATTCTGCTGCGCTCCCTGCGCAATTAGATACGCGGCGACTTCCACTCTTCCCGCCTCAACTGCGCAATGCAATGCCGTGTACCCCACATCATCAACCAGATCAATCTTTGCACCATGCCCAACCAAAGACTTCACAATCGCAATCTCCCCCTTGAACGCCGCCCGATGAAGCGGCGTCCACCCATTCTGATCCCTCCCATTCACATTCCCACCCTGACTAATACAACTCTCCAATCCAACCCCATCTCCAACTCTAGCAGCCCTGCTCAACACATCACCCAACCTCAACAACTCCATCAAATGCCAATGCCCATTATCCATCGCACACGAAAACGGCGTCCTCCCGTCACTAGTCATCGAATTCTTGGAATACACGGCGCAATTCAACAAGAAGTCAACACAATCCAAATCCCCATGTTCCGCGGCACAATGCAGGGGGCTGTACCCATTGAAATCCACCCTATCAGGGTCTCCCCCCATTGAAACACAGAGCTTCAACGCCTCGAAGCGGCCGAGGGTCGCCGCGACGTGAACCGGGGACCTCCCGTTGGAATCATCGACCGAGTCCCACCCGCACCCCCCGCGGCCCAAAAGCCTCATCACGTCCAGCCTGCCCATCTCCACCGCCCTGTGCATCAACAGCAAATCCCCACCGTTGATCTCGCACCCGGACTCGATCAGCACCGTCAAAACCCCCACTCCCCCCGCCCCCACCGCCGCCGAAACCAACGACTCCTTCCCATCGCTCCCATTGACGTCAG
Source organism: Stephania japonica (assembly GCA_039657345.1). Classification (NCBI taxonomy): domain Eukaryota; kingdom Viridiplantae; phylum Streptophyta; class Magnoliopsida; order Ranunculales; family Menispermaceae; genus Stephania; species Stephania japonica. The sequence continues at coordinate 69,547,277 of CM077557.1, forward strand.
CGCCGGACGTGATGAGCTGGCGCGTGAATCGAGGATCGGGGGAGGGGGAGGATCGGACGGCGGAGAAGAGGAGGGAGGTGAGGTCGGGGGGCGGGCATGTGGAGATGGATCTGGAGAAGAGAGTGAGATCAGAAGAGGAGGAGGAGGAGGTGGGAGGAGGTGGAGGGAGAAGGGGGGCCGGTGAGGAAGACGGGGAGGGAGGCGTCGGTGAGGACGCGGCGGTGGGTGGTGGTGGAGGAGGAGAGAAGAGGCGGAGGAGGTGGTGGGGGAGGGCCTTGCCGGTGGGGAGGACGGCGGAGCGGACGAGGAGGGGCGGCGGAGGGGGTGGTGGGGTGGGGGTGGGGAGGAGGGAGAGGGTGAAGGGGTGGTGGAGAGAGGGGGAGGATGGAGAGGTGAGGGGTGATGGTGAGGAGGGTGGAGGGGGGGGTTGGGGGTGGAGAGAGTGAGGGAGACTGCGACGGGCATGGTGTGCATGAGGTTGGTGAGGTGGAAGGTGGTGGAGGTGCGGTGGTTGGGGGTGTAGGGGAGGAGGAGCTCATCTGTTGACGCCTTCACTAGTCTGTCCATGCTGCTTGGTTTGGAGAACACAAGGGTTTGTGCTGCCCCTGCTCCTGCTCCTGCAGTTAATTGTTGTTGCTTTTAGAGTCTCACCATCTCTGTGTTGTTTGGAAGACTTCAAACACCCGCGTCATGACCGAAAGAGACTTCAAAAAGTACTAACAAATAATAAAAAAAAAAAGAACATATTACCCGTCATCTATACGATCTCGACTCGCATGTTATATATCGATATTTATGTGTTCATGTATCTCAAGGTGGGCGTGAATAATTCTTGTATGTCTAAATATATTTGGTGTTGCATGCACCCTAGCACTTTCACTAATAAAAATAGTGGGTGTCTAAGCTTTTTTTCAAAGCTAGCTTTAGTACTAAATTGCTAATACACACTAGAATGATGCGTTTAACCATCTCCCCTAAAACACTTTGACATTTAGACCATTTTTCTTCTGAAAATTAAAAGTATTTATTTATATATCGTAGACTTAAACTTAACAAAATAATCACATTATATACGTAGCTTGGTTTGACTCTTGACTCTTCTTGGAGCTAATTAAGGTTTTAAGCAAAAACAGACAAGGGCAACCTTTTCACCTAACTCTATAGCATATTCGAGGAGATCTAAGAATTTCTTTTTCATCAACACATAATTAACAAACGCAATGATGTATTAATGTTTTTGGATCTTTGACTAATGTATTAATGTTTTATGATTATTTTTCTTAGGTCCCATATGGACAATTACATCACACACATTCTTATATTTTTTCCTTTTTTCAATTTTGTACGTAATACTCCTATTTATCAGATTACTTCTCTTACTTTGAATTCTGGCATTGTCAATTAGAACTCGCAAGTAAAGATCGACATTCAATTTCTTATTACTAAACCCAACTATTTTGTTGGTCACCATGTATATTTTCAATCCAATTCATCATTCATTAGCAAGTTCTTAACTCAATATAGTACAAGGGGCTGAACTTACAGTTAAATTAATCCATTTGGTTATTAGATCATCAATTACACTATACTGTTTGATGCTATAAAATAATTGAGCAATTAAATTCATCCTATACAAAAGCTGCCCACTAATCAAATTGATCTAGCTCGTCCATGGTAATTTTTTTGGGTAAACCATGGTAATTAATTGTGTAAATTACCATGCATCTTCCCATTGCATCCATCGAAACGGTTTCTTGTGTATTAGACAACTACCTAGTTGTGCATAGAGTCCATTAAAAGTTTGCACTATTTGGCTTCTCTATTTCTAGATATGTTTCAGCAGAGTCTCCCCTAAAAATGGGTTACCGACATTGAAAACTTGATAAACAACAACTTAAAGAGAAGAACTAAAAGGACTCACATCTCCACAACAATTCACAATATAATATCAAAATGAATTAAATAATCAGATTCACATCAAGTCCACAAGTTTCAACCTTAAAATTCACTTACAGTCATGTCGGCTCCATAATCCATATTTATAGTTCGAACTTAAAACATTATTTAATCCTCAAGAACAAAACCAATAGTATCATGATATATTTGGGTCGTAAGGCCATTACCACTGATACATGACGTATCACTCATTCACATAACCACGAAAACATAATGTTAAGTAAAACAATTCATTCAATAAGAAACAGAGATTTAAAGAATATTTCAATACCTAGTGAGCTCGTCTTATCCTTTCATGGACTTCACACCCTGAAAATCTCTAACAGAAGGTGATACGATATCAGATAGGTAAATCCTATATTTGTTCAAATTACCTGTATATCCAAATGTAAGATAATAAGAGATAAATGCATTTCAACAAGAATCAATAGGTAAATATCAATGTGTGGTCACAATCTTTCTGTTAACGCGTCACTAAAACATGATCAGTACTCGAGTGAAATGAAAATAGTACTAGAAGTGACTTATAATGCACTATATGAAAATAATTGACAAGCCAGTTAGCTAATCCCACATGAGTTATTTCAGTTTCCGACAACTCCTTCCAGATCCCGCATGAAATATACTTGGCAAATAGTCAACCATCGGAGTCTCAAGACTCAAACACTTGACCCACATTACCCTTGATGCATGAGTGCATGATCAACAATTGTGCAATGCATAAACAAAGAGTTAAATGCATCATAATATAATACATAGTGATGAAGTGATTACTTACTTACCACCAACCAACTTCGAGCTAAGTTTTTGGGGTTCTTGGAGTATCAGATCACCTTGAAAGTGGCTCCAACAGCTTCCCTGCATACCCAATTATTTATAGGTCAAATTCCAAGTTAAACCAAATTACGAAACCCAATGAAAACTACTACCAAAGTACCCTTGAGAGCTAGTTCTAAAAATAATAAATTAGAACAACTTCAACTAGTTTTCAACTAGTTAACTTAGGGTAACTTCTTAACCTTGAAAACCTCAATATTTGTGATAATCGCCATAAAATTCTTGTGATACCCATTTTGTACTTTTCATAGACTCTAAGAGCACTCAAATCATACTACAGACAGAGAAGTTATGAATTTTTCAATATGACCTGTCGATTAAGCAAACTTTATTAATTTTGTACTAACAAAACTTCACATTAATATTTTCACAATTAAGTCATCAAAACTCGACACCAAACACCAAGAAATCACTCGACACTAAATTAAAAATAGTTGCACAACCTGTAGAGTCAAATTGGATTAAAACCAATATTTAATTCATCCAAAATTCCAATATAAATCAATATCAACTATATAAACATAATCAAAACATTTATTAGATGAGTCACATTAACTCGATTTATCTAAAACCAATCCTACACTGGTAAAATTTATCTCAAATTAACGCAAATCAATTCAATACATCAATTCATAACAATTTCTATTCATTTCCATCAAAACCCGGCATGAGAAATCAAAATATTGGGATAATTCAATTGAATTGAGCAAAAATGTCAGACATTGAAAATTTACCAAATTTCGGGTTGAATACCTTATTTCCACTGCAAAAACTTAGCTCAAACTGATCGTCTTGTGATGCTCTACTATTTTGTGGAAAGAAACCAGGTGAAAACTGAATGTAGGGAGATCCGCAAGCAAGAGAAATAGCGGAGAGGTATAGAAACCTATAACCTAAAATCGTTCTATTGTTGATTGAAATGGTTTTTTTATTTTTTTTATATTAAACCCTCAGCTGTCTGCTTCAACACCTTAAATTCCTTTTACTTATTAATTCTCAAAATCCCTATTTTGCATGCTCGTCTGGGATTCGATTTTTACCAAATTGAACCAAACTTTCGACAGAATAATCCAACATCATAAAACGCCTATGATATTGGTCTTTATCACACTAAATCTCCAAAAATCTTAACTTTATCCACGACATACCAACCTTTTATGAACCAATTATCTTGTCATATTTAACCAAACTTGCACTAATTTGGACCCAATCTCAACCTCGGTCGTTGTCAACCGACATAAAACTCAAGGCAAGGTCTTGCATCAACTTCGTTCTCATTTTATCCTACGTTGATCTCAACTTGTATGCAAACTTGGTTTCGAGTAGCTAATCATTTATTTTTACTCGTGTCATTCAGTCACACGTTTATAACCCCGATTATGACAAATTGAGGATACACCTCAACTTACTCCGATATCGCAACAAAATACCATATAATACACATACTAGGCAGTCACCAACGAAAAATAACATTTACTCAGTGATTTCCCTTTTTCACCGATCCAAGTCCTAAATCACAACACGTGTTATGATTAAGACTCACTAATCTCATAAGTAACTCATAATACAAGTTTATTGAAATCAGGGATGTCACATACAATCAATTATTGTTTTCTTGATAACAATCTGAAACACAACAAAACATATTAAGACCAATATGAAAAATAAAACTTCAAACAAGAGAAGAAAACATAAATACTTCTAATAAAAGAAAATAAACACAAACTGCCAACATTGAAAGATAGATAACATTGAAAAAGATAACCTAATGAAACTATCAAACCCGCAACTGACCCACTAATCTCATAATTAACTCATAATACAAGTTTATTGAAATCAGGGATGTCATATACAATCAATGACTATTTTTTGACAAACGTTTGGAACACAACAAAACATACTAATACCAATATGAAAAATAAAACTTCAAACAAGGGACAACAAAAGGACTTCTAATAAGGGAAAACAAACACAAACTGTCAACATTAAAAAACAAATACTTATTGAAAAAAATAACCTAATGAAACTATCAAACCTGCAACTGTAAATGCAGATCCATGCACGAGCAATAAAAATGGAGATGAACTTGAATGATGATAGATACACAAATTGAGGGGGAGTAGTGGTGGTGCCAATGATGAATCTGACAATTGTTGTAGGATTGAAACTCTCAGATTTGGATAGATCCGTATTTTATTGAAGAAAATGCATACATTAAACACTCTTACTAGAACCACTGCCGATCAAATAGCAGATTGGTTGTGGTTCACGAGTGAATCACAAAGGAAATCAAAGAGAAAAAAAATTGGAATTTATGGGTTGAAGGCGGTAACTTGAGTTTTTCTTATCCCTTAGTATAGCTTATTTACCAAATTAAATAACTTACATCCAAAATTAGGTGGCTGCTTGATTTGATGTAGCAAACGACTCAATTTTTGTAAGTAAAGTTTCAATTTCACATCTTTGTCGTAGATAAGCACATTAAACTCGGATGGTGCGCCTTCATATTATACTAGTCGATTTCCTGCACTTTGCGGAAAGTTATTAAATATTTTTAAAAAAGTTAATAAATTGTTAGTGTTGTGGATGATTGTCACCAGTTGTCTTAAAATGAGTTAATGATTCAATGTGATTCACGTGCTGATTTGGAGAGCCGCAATCTATTAAGATATGTTGTTATCACAAGAAGATCAATATATGTTATAAGAGAGCCCATAATCTGGTAGTTGCGGTTTGTTGCGATTCATTCTTATCTACAACCAAACGAGAAGCTGTTGGAGTTTGGTGTAGATTCTGAAAGCGATATTGTCCACGTGATTCATGAGAAGCATGTGAAAGTTTTTGAGGATCAAGACGATTGAATTCTAGTAGTTGTTAGGATTTGAGAGTCTTGTGAACCATTTATATATATGTCAAATTAGAGAGTATTGTAACGACCCTAAAATTTATATTATTTTCTGTGTGATGACGTGTACTATTGATGTATACTCGTGTCTGTGTAACATAACGATGATGTCGAGTTGCGAGTAGAGTCCGCCTTGAAGAACATTGACGAAAGAATTATAAGTACACGGCTCGGGAAAATGAATTTGGTGGACAACCGAGAAATAAAATATAATAATAAATTAATTTGAGAAACTTACGGGTCGTTAATAACTTCGTTCGCGTGCGATGGTGCGAGTTGTGGTGCGATTATTAGTTAAAATTGAATGAGAACAAGAAGGTAGTCACCCACTAGTGTCACCAAAGTGGGTGGGATGGAGTGAGGAGAGACCACAAGATGTGGGTGTGAGCCAAGATGAGGCCCACACTATAAAAGGTGGTTAACATCTTTTTCTCTCTTCCACTCAAAACAACCACTGGACTGGTGTGGTCAAAGCAACGACGATGGTGTTGGGAGATCCGAGGTAAGATCCTTCATCTTCTCGTCATTCCCTACGTGTTGGTGTGAGTTTTATTTGTGTTCGTCGCGACGAAATGTGAACACCTCGTCAAAATTTCAGATTCGATCGAAACTCTCAACATTTTGGTGATCCTCTCGACGATCAACGTGAGTTTTGTAAAGGTGGTAATCGATTTGGGAGAGTTTTGAATTTTTAGGGATTTTTAAATAATTTTCATTTTGGGTTTTCCGTTAAGGTTTTCGGACGTTTTGGAGTGTGTCGAGGATGTTTTTGGAATGGTGTTGCATCCCCAATGAAAAATGAACAAAATTGGTGCGAGTTGGGGGTGGTAAACACCCTGGAAAGTCCCTTAAATAGGAGCGCCGCAACTGACACCCCACAGCGCCAAACGCGGCGTTGGGGACAGAGATGGGTCTCTCTGTCCCCCACGTCGATGGGACGCCGTGAGGGATAAACCCTCACGACGCACCCTTCATACGACTGGGGGAGAGTCCCTCACTGCCCCACACCGTGAAGGCGCCATGGGGTATAACACCCCCACGACGTTGCCCACGACGTCTGGGGCAGAAGCACCCTCACGGCTTCTTGGCGGCGCCCATAACCCAAAATTTTCCAAAATTTCATGGAATCTTTTGAACGAATTGGGGACTTCTTGGGGTACCTAAACAGGTCCAAATACGACCCAATAACCCGAAAGTCGACTTGAAAACATATTGAACATAAATATGAAAAATTAAAAGGGATTTCAATTACACGCAGAATAAAACGCTAATACTACCAAATTGCAACGAAAATGCTTACCAGGTACTTAGTGAACCGATTACGGGCTTGCGGGGACGTTTGGTAGCGTGTGAGAGCTACGAGCGCGGAGTTTCGCGCGGTATTTATGAGTAAAACCAACCAGAGTATTTACATTATTTCATTTGTGCATTTACTTGGGCTATTATATTTGTTAAGCAGTATTTCCTTGTGGACTATGAGTTGTTGAATTCTCTTTGGTTATATCTAACCTTGGTGGTTTATCGGCTTAGTTTTTACTTCCATCCCTTGAGTTGTCTCTAGGCAAGTGTGTCAAGCGTAATCCTTGCAGAATTCCAGACTCGCAGTGTATTATACCGGGGTTTACAACTGGGGATACGTATTTGGTTGTGATGACATGTACGGGGTGAGAGTTCTCCACCAGATTGTTGGGGATAGGGGTGCACACGGATTGACATAATCCGCGAATCCGGTCCAACTCGAACCAATTATCACTAATTGGATCAATTTTTTTATCCCTTGGACTGGATTGGATTGAAAAATCATTAATCCGACTGGACTGGATTGGATCACGGATTCTTCAATGAAAAATCGCGGATCCAGTCCAATCCAGTCCGTTTACATAAGTACATATGAAAAACCCTAATTCACTATCTAAAACAAAAAATCTCAACACCCTCCCCTCTTGTCCGCACCTCGCCTTGCCTCTCCCTCCTCAATGCTCCTCGCCTTTCCTTCTTCGATCAGGCTGCTCCTCGCCTCTCCCTCCCCGATCAGTCTGCACTTCGCCTCTCCCTCCCCGATAGCTGCTCCTCGCCTCTCCCTCCTCGATCAATCTGCAATTCACCTTTCCCTCCCACTTCTATCTCTCGTTCACGTCTCTATCCACAGTCCGCACCTCGCTTCTCCCCCCTTTTGTCTCTGTTTGCACCTCGCCTCTCCTTTCCCCCTCTGTCCGCGGCTTTGCGACCTCTGTTCACGCCTCTCCCCCTCTGTCCGTGCTCTCCCTTCCCCTGTGCCTCTCGTTTGCGCTACACTCCCAGCCCCTCTCATATGCGACTCTCCCCTATTTCTAGGGCTCCGAGGATCGACTTCGAGCCTCCGACCTCTGACGTGCAATTGCATAAAAAAGTAAGGGTTTTTTCTTTTTTATTTCTGATTCAATTTTTCGAATCTAGCTATACTTGTATGCCAATGTATTGGAAGTTTCAACAAGCTTTATGTATCTCTTAATGACTAGTAAACCAAATAAAATATTTCTATCTTAGATGGAATGTATATGGTGATCTACATAAATTCTAGATGACTAATTCCCTCTAGTTTCATTGTTACTATTAAGCTACTTGAAACATTGAAAATGATGTAAATAACTCAATGAGAACTGAGAGACAGTATGGTGATTTCTTATGAGCTCTTGATGAGTTTCTTGCTTTAGATCTGTCTTATATCAAAATTATGCGACATCATAGCGATTTGTTACGAAATAGAGCCTGTAATAACTGATAAATGCTTATAACTAAATAACAAGATCGTTAGCACAAGTTGGTACTCCTAACTTCCTAAGTTGTTTTTCATTTTAAAATCATTTTTAGTCTATCGAACCTACTATTCGTTGTTGCATTTTTTTTTTCGATTCAATTTTTTGAATTATTATTGATTTGTGGAAGATGATCTATTCACTATCCATTGTTTATTTTTTTTAGTTTAGTCAATTCAGTTTTTCGTAACTCTTGCTAATAACGAAGATATGAGAAGAGGCTTGAAGAAAATAGAGATTAGCAATGAAAGAAAGTTGTTGTTTTCTATTTTGTTATCACTTCACTTGTATGTTGTGTTTAGGTTTTCATAAGAACTCAAAGACTATGCTTGTTCTCAACTCTTTTGTTATGTTTCGAACCTTTTTTTTGTGGGTTTTATGTTTGCAACATGCACTTAATTTTCATGTTTATTCATGTAAGACTTGCATTTTGAAGCTTATTATGATAAGTTTTTGAAAAATATGTCATAGATTTTCCGGGATGTATTTGTTAATTTGTCATTCATGAAATGTATGATTTGTGTGCTTCATTTGATTAAGTTTAATTTCATAAATCTTTGGATATAAAAATGCCAATCCGCGAAACTTGATCCAGTCCGGTCCGCATTTTACAAATTGGATTGGATTGGATTGATGAATTACTTGGACTGGATTGGACTGTAATTTTTCAATCCGCAATTATTGGATTGGATTGCGGATTGACCCTAATTGGACTGGATCCAATCCGTGTGCACCCCTAGTTGGGGACTCTGCATTCGCGTAGGGGCCTTAGAGAAGATTTTGTCCTTGACTGCTAGCCTTTGAGGAGATTTTGTCCTCGGCTCAACAACTTTGATTAGTCAAGACAACTTTTACCTTTCCCTTGTATTATGGGACACTCAATTTCGATTGCTCATTCATTTATTTACAGTCTTTGTATATTCATGCGCTCCCTGCCTTTTCTTTCTATCTACATGAATTGGCTGCTTAAATTATGTGACATTTGAAATGTTGTTAAGACTCTATTGGTATTTTACTCTCTACATCACTGTACTCACCGTCTAGTTTGTGACGGTAGGCAGACCAACGAGCAAATAAAGGCAAGGGACTAGCGCTAGGCGATTGAAGTCGAGGACCACGAGGTGGTCTCCTCTCACATATTGAGTAGGTTCTTGTATTAAGTATCTATATTGTTTTGTTGAAACAGGGGTTATGGGGTTATTAAGAGACCTTGGGCATATATGACTTTATTGATAATCTCTTTTGATTCATATTGTGTGAGAATGTAATATGAAATTGTATTGAATGGGGTAAAACATGGTAAATTGTATGCAAACGAGATGCTCTTATTTATAGAGCCTACAAAATAATATACATGAAAACTTATGTGATACAAGGAAAGATTTACATAATCAGTAGGGACGTTACACAATTAGTGAGAAAGTTACATAATCAGTGGAGAAGTTATGGTATACACAATCAATAGAAAAGTTATGGTATACACAATCAGTTTCCTAACATCCTCCTCAAACTCAAGGTGGTGCTAACGGAGCAACGAAACCACTTGAGTTTGCAAACGAATAGATGAAGATACACAAAGTCGATGACAATTCTGTGTGGGGACATTAAATCGTGACGAACGGATGCAAGTGACCACGAACAGAATTGGAAAACGGGCCGACGAAACAGAGAGATCTGAGACAGGTAGACATTGTGAACTGCATTCGACAACGTACAATACGCGGGTGAGGGGCAAGATCGTACGAGCAAGCAAACGGGCAAGATGGGTAAATCTGCAATAATGTTGCAGGTAAAAGGCAAGACAGGTAGAATGTGCGGACGAACAAAGTACACGTATACCAAGAGGAACACTAATGGAGAAAACTAACCTACATAGATTAGGGCTCTGATACCATGAGAATGTAATATGAAATTGTATTGAATGGGGTAAAACAGGGCAAATTGTATACAAACTGGATGCTCTTATTTATAGTGCCTACAAAACAATATACATGGAAACTTATGTGATACAAGGAAAAATTTACACAATCAATGGGGACGTTACATAATTAGTGGGGAAATTACACAATCAGTAGAGAAGTTATGGTATATACAATCAATGGGGAAGTTATGGTATACACAGTCAATTTCCTAACATTGTGGATATGATTTACGAGGTTTCCACGCTCTAGGTTGTCTGACTTACGTGTGTTGAAGTTTATTGATTAGTTTAGAGTTTAATTGTTTATGCTGTATCTGATAATAACACACTAATTGATTAATTTCACTTGTAAGTACGTAATAGATGGTAAATGGTAAGGAAGGCTGACTAGGCAGCGTGACTCAACGGGACGGGCTCGAGGTTCGCGTAGATCTAGGTTGGGCGGTGCCCAATTATAAGATTGTGGAATTTGAGACTGTCATAAGTATGAGGTTAATCTATTCTAACTTTGTTTTGTACAGTAACGTGTGTGTTCACTCATTTGATTATCAAGTTGTAAAGCTCTATAGGGGTTTGGGTGCTAGTGTGAGGGGGATCCTCATCCTTGCAAGTGAGATACTTGTGTGTAGGATATAGAGAAGTGCAGGGAGATGTAAGTAGGAGCTCATTGAGGGAGTCACTAAAGGAATCTTGTAGATTGTACGTGTTCATAGTGGATTTTGCATCTGGGCATGGCCCCACAGATGTAGGTCGTTGACCGAACTGCGTGAACAATCTCCTGGTCTTGTAGTTTGCTTTACTGCTTTTATTTACATTCTAGTGCTGTTTAATTCCCTATTACAACATATCACATTTTTTTGTTGTTGTAGTTTTATAAATTAATTTACATGAACATACTGTAATATTATTACAATTAAAATTAGGATTCACAATAATCAACTCATATTTCTTGGGGTTCGGGTGCTTTATGTAGGGGGTCTCGGGGTATTGGTGGCAGGAAGCGCTTGGGATAATAAATTTTGGTTTTTGAAGCATTGCTGAAGTATTTTATGTGACGGCCCCAATTTCCCCATGCAATTGAGTACGCCCGGCCTAGACCCGTACAAGCCCTGAGTCATCACTCGGCAACCTGACGAGCCTAGTCAGCCTTCAACTTAATCAATTTAGTTATTTATGAAAGAGTTATTGCGATAATAAACAGCGGAAGACTAAAACAATTATAATAAAGGGGAAAATAACTCATTCAAGGGAAGTAAAGGAATTCTATAAGTGTGGAAAACCCCGGGTATTCATGTACAATTCGATAGGTAAATATACATGATACCAGTCTCATCAAAATACCAAGTTCAATAATCCCAAAGCATGTATATATAAAACGATATACATCAAAGCAAAAGTATAAAAAACCTATTAAAGAGTCTCTCTCGATGTCGTCGTTAATCCTCACAAGAGATCACCTAGGTAGGGTCCCTTGCCCTTGCTCTGCTCTCCTATCTCGCACCCACCGTCACAAACTAGACGATGAGTAATCGAATAAAATCGAATGTAATGCCAGAAGAAGATAACAGTAATTCATGATAATACAAGTAAAGCAGTCTAAATATCATGCGGTAATAAAAAGACAGGAATTTAAATAGACAAGATGCATGATATACAGACTAATAAATATCAATCGAAAATCAAGTGTGTTCCAAGGAATCGAAAGAGGCCCATAAGTGGTCTGAATCATAGCATAACGGCGAAGACCTCGCGAGGTCTTCCCGGGCATCGACACAAGCGAAGGCACAGCTATGACGGGAGGGACTCAAACCCACACCCACCTAGTACTTGGTGTCACACGGTCACTAAGGGTGGTCACACACTCGTGGCCACGAGTGCCCACGTTTTATCCCTCTAGTGCAGGTCCTAGTACTTTTGAGACGAAACACTTACGCCGGAAAACACACAACAAGAAATGGAATGGAATACCAATAAAAGAGCATAACAAGTTTGAATAAATGATAATGAATCACATGGCATTTTCTTACTGGCTTACAAACGTACAAATGCTTTTTAAGGCAAGTGTACTTACCTGAACTATCGCAACCCGTGTACAACACTCTCACGTCCCTAACGCGTATTCCCGAGTTTCTCGCTACTTGACAAGGTCGGAAACTCGTGTTAATAGGTCAAATCATTTACTAAATCTACGTTATATCCCAAACGTTCTCCCAGTGTTTCAATGACTCAAACAACGCGATGAAAATTGAAAATAAATACTCTCTTGGATTTTGGAAATACTATAATACATGTAAGCTTACTTGTAAATTTGTAAGCTCGGCTCGGTCGAGTGTGGGTCACGTCATAGTCTCAAGGACCGTCGGCGCGTCCCCGACGTCATCACCAAAGAATGATCAAAACACGAAACCACACCACATTATTAAGAAACTACAACGAATCCAATTGTTTAATAAAAATCGTAACAAGTAATTCCGCAAAATAACATCTTAATAGTATTTTAGATGAACCAAAACTGCGAGAGACCATCGAGGACATGAGCAAGATCCGTGATAACCCCCACACCAGTGATGGTTCAACCATCAAATCCGTTCAAACATGCGATTTTACGGTGAAAGAAAGAATAAAAATAAGATAAAATACAACACAAAAACAATCACATGAAATAACGACAGTTTCACACTACATAGGACTGTTTTGACCACTCCGAAGGCCGTGGGACCCATGTATGAACTTGGTGGGGTCCCCGACAGCGTCCTAGTCATGGCGGTCGCCAGCGCGCGCCAAGCTAAGGCGTTTTTCGGCGAAACCAAAACAGCAACAAATTAAAAAAAAAACAAGTGAAAAACGTGAGAAAGAGTGGGAGAGAGAGAGAGAGAGAGGAAGGTCTCCGCGAGAGGGATGAACCCCAACCACCTCTGGACCTCCCAAGCCGGTGGTGCTCGGCCAAGACAAAGTGAGACCGTGACCGAGAGAGAGAACAAACGAGAGACGAGAGAGAGAGAGAGAGAGAGAGAGAGAGAGAGAGAGAGCGGACCTCCGGTGAGGGTTCTGGCGAGGAGAGACGGAGTGGGAGACCGACGAGAGAGATGAAGGGAGGAAGAAGATGAGTGGCGGCGGTGGGTGTTTGGAGAAGGAGGTGAATAGTGTAGGGTTTCTTTTTTTTTTATATATATAAGGCCAAATGACCTTTTTACCCCCAACTTAATTCCTACCCACTTTTAAACCATTGCCCTTATGGGTCTTTTTGTTCTTATATCACATCACAACACACACACACATCTCAATGCAAATCTCATGGTTGTTCATCACCATGTTGTGTCACTTTAACAATTTCTATTCCATAGACCATATTTTATGTAATTAACCAACTCCCGCGTTCCAACGACATTCCTCGGTCCATTTTTCCTTGTTCCAACTCCCGTAACGCGTGTAGTCTCGCCTTGTCTCGCCAACTAATTAATTAAATTAATTAAAAATTCATTTATTTGTATGTTTTACTTATTTTTCTCCCCGTTTAACTAGTCGAAACCTCACTCAATTAAATATCGCCCGAACGGCTCGAAACCCGTAAAATACTAAAATACTAATACACACAATCAAAGAATCATAAAATCACTTTGGTGTCGACTCCCAAGTTCGAAATACTGTCCAGTATTCACATAGCCGGGTCACAAATTTGACAAGTGCAACACAAGTCAGTTAAAAATTTTGGGGTTGTTACATTTTAGGCATCCTTTAGTTTTGGAGTTGCATGCTAATTTCCTTTTCCTCTTTTTTGGGAGCTTTTTAAAGGCATAGGAGCGATGTATATATCTTGTTGTTATGGGTACAACACCTCATTCCTTTTATATATTTCTATTTTGATTTAACAGAGCTGCGACTAAAGAAGATTTCACGATTCTATTGGAAGGAGGTGCAAGCTTCTTCGATGGTTTGCTTTACCAGTTGTGTCTAGAAAGCCAAGTTAGTATAAATTACAAGAAGAATGGATGTGAGGTGATATTTATAGGGAAAAATACTTGCACAATACTCCATTCCATGTATTTAGTCTTGGTTTGGAGTTCCACAAACTATTAATTAATAATAAATACATACATTATATTTAATTGTAAGAATTCTTCCCCAGCAAGAAGTTTGAATGTTCCAAAGTAAAAACTTTTCGAATATCGGATATAATAATAATGTAATTTAATAATAGAAATAAATAATAAAAAGAAAATAAAAAAACTGAGATAAGTAAAAAATTAAAAAGATGAGATTAGGAAGGTTTTGAAATTTCTCTTTCCCCTTACTTTTATATATATATATACCCCACCCAAGTGTGAGACTGTAACGGCCCCTATTTTCGTCTAGGGCACCGCCCGGCCTAATCTCATAATTAAGCCCTAATTTCAACACGTAGGACCTAATTACGTATTAGTCAGCCTGTACTACCTATTATTTTATGAAAATTATCAATTTAGCGGAAGTCTTTAATGTATTAGCGGAAGCATTTCAAATAAATCCTAAATGTGAAAACCAGGAAATCACAATCACAATATCAATATAAAATAAACGATGATCATATAGATAAAGTGAAAGTTCAAAAGTCGGGTGAACTAACTCTCGTCCCAACAAAACAACCCAAGCAAAAGACGTATATAAACATAATACAAATATGTGACATACATGTACAGCAGCTACGCGCTACGAGCTCAGAGGTAGTCGCCAATCTTCTCCTTGCCCGGTCTAGTGCTGTTTGACGGACCTACACCCACCGTCACAAACTAGACGGTGAGTATAGTGATATTTAAGTGATAACCGGGGAATTCTATACTTCATTTCCAAATTAAAGACAGATATTTAAATGCATAATATAGAAGAAAAAGGTGCTGAGAAAGTAATGCATATAAATATCACAGTTAACGAAGTTAGATAGACTGACACAGGCTAAGTCGAGATGATCTACGTCCGGTCGGCGGTGAGAAATATCAACCAGCCTTTGTCCACTATCGTATGGAGATACTCTCAACATACTTTATAATTTTTTTAATATATATATATATATATAGAACTTGCCAACAACCCCGTAGTTCAAGCTACGTGATGCCACCCAAGTAATAGTGGTGAGTGCCGGAAACCCCGAGGTCTAGTGACCCCGTGAATCCACCCATCTCTCGTGCAATGGACACTAGATAATCTCCAACTTTTGTTTCAAGCATTTCATTTCTAAGATTCTACGATATCAACGATATCAACGATAAGTTAGGCTACAAAGCCTCAAAGAAAATGGAATACAAATCAATTACCACAGTAACCCTAATGCATGCATTTCTAACATTAATTATAACATTATTCATAATCAAATATGGCACATTAGGAAAGGAGTCAATGAAATCATCACAAGGCATCATGCTATTTCAGCATTCAACTTGAATAGAGCAAGAAAAGCATGATGGTAGATTACTAATAACAAGTCATCAAATTGACTGAAAGAGAATTTAATATAAATAAAATAAAGTAGGGAGTTCCCACAGTTTCACTTACAAGTCACAGGATAGCTATGGCTATCCGGCCTCGCGACACTCTGACTAGCGCTCTCGAACTCCCGTAACACCCCTAAGTCCCTGAAATATTATTTCATATCATTCATTTACTTATTTACTTATTTTTTGTTACATAAATATATTTTATGTATATATTCATATATGTGTATATGTAGATATATAAATATATGTGCATTTGTATATATATAAATGTATATGTATGTATACATATATATATACATATTATTATTTCTTTCATTATTTTATTTTATTTTTTGTAGATATACATGTGTATGTGTATATATAAATATACATACATGTATATTTTTATGTATACATATACATATATACATGTATGTATATATTACATATATATTATTTATTTTTTTATTTTTTTATTTTTATTTTTTTTGGGGGGTTTGGACCGTTGAACCGGGTCTGACTCGGTCCGACCGGGTCTGACCCGGTTCGGTCTAACCGGGCCGGTCCAACCGGACTGGTCAGACCGGTCCAGGGACCGCACGCATGCACACGCGTGCGTGCGTTCCCTCCCCTTCCTCATTCCAGAGACAGAAGCAGAGACGCACAACAACGTCTCTGCTTCTTCAATTTTTTTTTTTTTATTTTTTATTTTTTTTTATTTGAGAGGGATTGGGAGGGGAGACGACGACGGTCGTCGTCTCCTTCCTCGGACGAACTGCAAGAGCAGTTCGTCCGAGACCCCAATCACCTCATCACCATTACACCAACAACACACCAACACCGACACATTGACGCCAACATCAACAACGGACTCACCTCGCCAACGCCGTTGTCGCACCTCGAAGTCTTTGATCTCAATCTCCTCTGATGAGCTCTCTTCCTCTCTCTCAGATTTTCTCTCCCTCTCCCGAACTCTCTTCTTCCTCTCTCTTTTTTTGTGGATTATGTGTGTGTGGTGGTGGTGATTGTTGGCATTTTGGGGGGTCAAATGACCACTTTACTCCTCCAACCTTATCCTTTTCCATATAAGCCAAAGCCCTTTTTTGTCATTTCACAATTCTTTTCTGATTTTTCTGATTTTTTTAATGTATATATATTTCCAATTCAATTTAATAAATTTATAACTATAGGCTATGATTTAATGTGTATTAATTTAATACATCGTATTTTACTAAATTTAGACTTGCCGCAAGTCTCGTTATTCGGTACCCCGGCTTGCACACAACTCGAGGCGTGTCCCTGACCACGTCTTGGCGTCGATAGCTGCAAATACTTACTTAATCAGCCTACACACATACAAAACACTAGGAATACATCAATACAAATATAAAATTTACCTCGCCACATGCCTTTGTCTTGTGTGCGCATCTCATGCGGGCCCCACGTCAAGGATTGGCGATCCTGATTAAGCAGTTAATCAAGATTAGCAAAATTGGGCCGTGACAAATATTCCCAACAAAATGGAAATTTCGTCCTCGAAATTAATTCAGGTTAGGGTATACCTGACTCAAAAAGGTACGGAAAACGGTCTCGCATATAATTCTCCCGTTCCCAGTGAGTTCCGACTCGTTGTGGACCGCCACTTGACTAGTACCTTCGGGATAGACTTGTTCCTTAACTGTTGTACCTTTCGGTCTAGGATTTGGATAGGTTGCTCCTCATATGAGCAATCCTCGTTTAGGTCGATCTGACTCAAGTCAACTGTCGGTCGTGCGCCTGCCTTCGACTCAGCCAGTCGAAGCATCGATATATGAAAGACCGGATGAACACCTGACATCTGCGGAGGAAGCTTTAACTCGTACGCAACCTTTCCAACCCGTTTCCTAACTCTGAATGGCCCGATGAAACGCGGTGCAAGCTTACCTTTTACACCAAATCTTTGCAGACCTCTTCGAGGAGAAACCTTAAGGTAGACATAGGCTCCCTTGGGATAAGTGAGATCACTGTGATACTTGTCTGCATACTTCTTTTGTCTTTCTTGGGCTCCCTTAAGCTTCAGTTGGATCTGTCGTACCTTCTCTGTATGATCAACAACAATCTCAGGTCCTACAGACAATCTGTCCTCTGGTTCAGCCCAACACGATGGCGAGCGACAAGGTCTACCATATAAAGCCTCAAATGGTGCCATCTCGATACTAGCCTGATAACTGTTGTTGTATGCAAACTCACACAACGGTAAGTATTCCGCCCATGATCCGCCAAACTCTAGTACACAAGCTCGTAACATATCCTCTAGAACCTGATTGAGTCTTTCAGTCTGTCCGTCAGTCTGAAGGTGAAAGGCCGTGCTGAAAAGTAGTCGTGTGTGCGTCGCTCTCGCATACTACGCCACATCCTGGATGTAAAGTTAGCATCTCTCGTCGATACAATAGTCAATGGTACCCCATGCGCACTTTCGATGATCTCTTTCTCAAACAACACGCTCAACCGATCAAATGTGTAATGTGATGCCACTTTGGTAGGAAATGAGCAGACTTAGTTAGTCTATCGACTATAACCCATATCGAGTCGTGTCGCTCATGGCGCTTTCGAAGAAACCTCTAATAAAGTCCATGGCTATGTCTTCCCATTTCCATTTCGAAATGGAAAGTGGTTGTAAGAGTCCCCGGCTACGATGCTCCGCTTTCACTTGCGGCATATTCCACAATTCCCGATAAACTCGACACGTCCGCCTTCATCCCAGGCCACCGAAATGTCTTTTCATATCATGGTACATCTTAGTCCCGCTGGATGAATGGTAAATCGGGAACGATGTGACTCTGAAGGATTTCGTCTCTTAACTCGCACTTCGGGTATCCACATCCGCCCCTAAACCTCGACATTGATCGATGTCTCGCCCGATCAACACAATCCGAACTCGCGCTAACTCACATCGAATCTCGTATACGACTCGTCTGTCGGTCCTTTGACCCTCTCGCTACTCTCTCGTGTGGACACGGTCTCGTACTCTCAACTGTGCGCAAATCTCAACTCTAACATCCGTAGGAATATCTATCTGACTTGATGTCGCCGCTACATCGAACATCTCATACTCACGTGTCATATGACAATTGGTCGTCTCCACATCTCCAACCGGTCTCCTACTCAGCGCGTCTGCAACTACGTTAGCTTTTCCTAGGTGATACTCCAGAGAAAAGTCATAGTCCTTTAAAAACTTTAACCATCTGCGTTGCCTCATGTTCAGCTCTTTTTGCGTGAAGAGATATTTCAAACTCTTGTGATCAGTATAGAGTGTGAATCTCTTCCCATACAGATGATGTCTCCGAATCTTCAGAGCAAATACTACCGCTGCTAACTCCAAATCATGTGTAGAGTAGTTCTTCTCATGTATCTTCAACTATCTCGAAGCATATGCCACAACTCCACTACCCTGCATTAATACACATCCAAGTCCTGTGTATGAAGCATCAGTGTACACTAAGAATCCCTGACCAGCCTCTCGTAACACCAATATGGGGGCGGTAGTCAATAATCTCTTCAGCTGAGCAAATGCGTTCTCACACTCTGCAGTCTAATTAAATATGACGTCTTTCTGTGTCAGCCTAGTCATCGGTGAAGCAATTTTGGAAAAATCCTTCACAAATCTTCGGTAATAGCCTGCCAACCCTAGAAAACTCCTAATCTCCGTCTCAGACTTTGGTGTCGGCCAATCCATGACTGCCTGAATCTTAGCCGGATCTACTGCAATCCCTGTTGCCCCAACCACATGACCTAAGAACTTGACCTCTACAAGCCAGAACTTACATTTGCTGAACTTGGCGAATAACCTATGCTCCCTCAAAGTCTGCAACGTCTCCTTGAGGTGTTGCTCGTGGTCCTCTTGTGTCCTCGAATAAATGAGAATGTCGTCGATAAAAACTATCACGAAGCGGTCAAGATATGGTCTCAAAACTCGATGCATAAGATCCATAAACACAACAGGGGCATTGGTCAGCTCGAAAGGCATGACCGTGAACTGGTAATGTCCATATCTGGTGCGGAATGCCGTCTTAGACCTATCCTCGTCCCTGATCCTAAGTTGATGATACCCCGATCTCAGGTCTATCTTAGAGAAAAACTGTGCTCCCCTCAGCTGCTCAAATAAGTCGTCAATCCTCGGCAACGGGTATTGGTTCCTGACGGTGGCCTTATTCAATTGTCTGTAGTCGATACATAGTCGTAGACTACCATCTTTCTTCTTTACAAACAAAATTGGTGCTCCCCATGGCGACATTGATGGTGTAATGAATCTTTTATTTCCCAAATCCTGAAGCTGATCCCTCAACTCTTCCAACTCTTTCGGTGCCATGCGATAGGGTGGTATTGAGATTGGTCTGGTGCCTGGCATAAGATCAATGACAAAGTCTATCTCTCGAGGTGGTGGTAGTCCAGGTAGGTCCTCTGAAAAAACATCAGGAAAGTCTTGGACCACTGGTATGTCCTCAAGTCGGGGTCCATGACTCTTCGTTACGGCATACAAAGCTACTAGAGTCTCCATCTCCTCACTAGACGCTAATCGACCTCTCGCGGTACTAATTCTCAGTGTACTACCTCGATGTACAAATAGTGGACGTCCAGGAATCTCAAATACTATTGACTTACTGTAACAGTCAATGTGTGCGTGGTATGCTGATAACCAGTCCATCCCAAAAAGTGCGTCGAACTCCAACGTCTCGAGGACTCTAAAATCGGCAGGTAACTCAACCCCGCTAATCTCTACTGGGACTCTCTCAACTAGGCTGTTAGGATAAACCTTATCCCAGCTGCGGTACTCAACATCAAATGTACACTAAGCCTCACCGGAGTTAGTCCTAAGACGTCTATCATGCGACCCGAAATAAAATATATGGTAGAGCCGGAATCAAATAAAACATAAGAGTCTCTACCAGCGATAGAAATCGTACCCTCAATGAGACTCCGTGTGGTGCTGGCGTCTGGCTGAGCTGGCTGCGCGACCATATGTACGGCCTCCCGGGCCTGTGGTGGATGTACTACGGCTGGCTGCGAGCACTCCCTGACTACATGTCCTGTCTGCCCACATTTGAAACATGTAACATGTCTAGGCTGACCGAGCTGTCGCTGATAACTCTGACCCTGAGTCTGTCTCTGTCCCTGACGAGGTCCCTCTCGACCTCTGCCCTCGCGCCTCGGCCGCCCACCTTCTTGCCGATGGTGGCGTGTCTCTGGTGGTGTCGGAAGTGCCAATCTCTCCGGTGCCGGTAGTGCGGGTCTGGACTGCGGTGGGGGCAAGATCCATGTTGTTGAACTTTGCGTGGAGGTAACATATGATGCCTGGGGCACGACCGAGTGATGTGAGGTCGTCCCTGATCCCGATGCCCCTCGGTACCATCCCCAGGTGCCTTACCCCTCTCTCGCCTCGCCTCCTCTCATACTCTACTATCTCGCTCAGACGACCAAGTCTGACCTGGAGTTGCCCTGTCAGCTACTCTACTCAGATGGTAAGTCTCATGGGCAAGGGCGCGCTCATAAATGTCACCAAGAGTCCGGGCTCTCGTGCTGACCACATGCTCTCCAATATCAGCTCTTAAGCCAACCCCAAAGTAGTGCACATCCTCTAGTTCCTCTCTGACCAAATCCCCAGCAAACTGTCGTAAGTAGCCGTATCTGTCTCGATACTGCATAATTGTCTCATCCGGTCCCTGTTTCAAACTCATGAAGTCTCGCCTCAGTCTCATCCTAACTGCTGGCGGAAAGTACTGCTGATAAAACTTGTCCTTAAACATCTTCCATGATGTGAAGTCCCCATCCGTCGCTATCGTCGTGCGCCACCAAACATCAGCATCCCTCTGCAATGTATACGATGATAACTTGGGGCGTAACCTATCCTCAATGCTCAATATCCTATGAATCTTCTCCTGAGATAGCACCCATTTCTCGATCATTTGAAAGTCTCGAGTCCCGTTAAAATACTCTGGCTGAAGCCTGATGAAGTCCTTAATCAGCTTGATCCCCACTGCTGAGTCCGATGATGTGGAGGTGCGAGTGGTCGTCGCCACTACTATATCTGTCGTCGGGACCGTGGCGGTTGGGAGAGCCTGTGCCACAGGAATCACAATCGTAGCCGGAACGATGGCGTCTCGATTACAGGTGTGGCCGCAGGAATGGAGACTGGTACAGAAAACGGAGTGGTGGCAGTCGTAGTCGCTGGAATGGTGCCCTGTGGTATAGTGGGCTCTGTCGTCGGAGGCGTAATAACGGTACGTATATCGGCGATCGCTCGTGTGAGTGCGATGATCGTGCAAAGGACGTATGCCATGAAGTCCACCAACTGCTGCCCCTGAGCAGCCACCCGGTCAGACAGCCTCTGCTGGTCGTCATCAGATGTGGTAGGAGGCTGACTGCCGCTAGCATCCGAATCACCTGTATCGCGTACGTCCGTCATCGTCGTCTGCATGTTGATAGCGACTCCGCATCAGTCAGTATGAAGTGTATCGCGTATATATATACATAATGAAATTAACACATATACTTTATAAATCCCAGCTCACCTTCACTCGATTCCCAATAAAATAATTCCTAGGCGATGTTCATCTGATTTCCACTTCTAAGATTTATGTTTTACGCAAGTTCGTATTTTTCCTTATTTGTCCCTAAGGCTCTGAAGCTTAGGCTCTGATACCAACTGTAACGTTGGTATCACAATTTTAGACAACTCTATACTATGTCCCTAAGGTTCTAATTCCTAGGCTCTGATACCAACTGTAACGGCCCCTATTTTCGTCTAGGGCACCGCCCGGCCTAATCCCATAATTAAGCCCTAATTTCAACACGTAGGACCTAATTACGTATTAGTCAGCCTGTACTACCTATTATTTTATAAAAATTATCAATTTAGCGGAAGTCTTTAACGTATTAGCGGAAGCATTTCAAATAAATCCTAAATGTGGAAACCAGGAAATCACAATCACAATATCAATATAAAATAAACGACGATCATATAGATAAAGTGAAAGTTCAAAAGTCGGGTGAACTAACTCTCGTCCCAACAAAACAACCCAAGCAAAAGACGTATATAAACATAATACAAAAATGTGACATACATGTACAGCAGCTACGCGCTACAAGCTCAGAGGTAGTCGCCAATCTTCTCCTTGCCCGGTCTAGTGCTGTTTGACGGACCTACACCCACCGTCACAAACTAGACGGTGAGTATAGTGATATTTAAGTGATAACCGGGGAATTCTATACTTCATTTCCAAATTAAAGACAGATATTTAAATGCATAATATAGAAGAAAAAGGTGCTGAGAAAGGAATGCATATAAATATCACAGTTAACGAAGTTAGATAGACTGACACAGGCTAAGTCGAGATGATCTACGTCCGGTCGGCGGTGAGAAATATCAACCAGCCTTTGTCCACTATCGTATGGAGATACTCTCAACATACTTTGTAAATTTTTTTAATATATATATATATATATAGAACTTGCCAACAACCCCGTAGTTTAAGCTACGTGATGCCACCCAAGTAATAGTGGTGAGTGCCGGAAACCCCGAGGTCTAGTGACCCCGTGAATCCACGCATCTCTCGTGCAATGGACACTAGATAATCTTCAACTTTTGTTTCAAGCATTTCATTTCTAAGATTCTACGATATCAACGATAAGTTAGGCTACAAAGCCTCAAAGGAAATGGAATACAAATCAATTACCACAGTAACCCTAATGCATGCATTTCTAACATCAGTTATAACATTATTCATAATCAAATATGGCACATTAGGAAAGGAGTCAATGAAATCATCACAAGCCATCATGCTATTTCAACATTCAACTTGAATAGAGCAAGGAAAGCATGACGGTAGATTACTAATAACAAGTCATCAAATTGACTGAAAGAGAATTTAATATGAATAAAATAAAGTAGGGAGTTCCCACAGTTTCACTTACAAGTCACAGGATAGCTATGGCTATCCGGCCTCGCGACACTCCGACTAGCGCTCTCGAACTCCCGTAACACCCCTAAGTCCCTGAAATATTATTTCATATCATTCATTTACTTATTTACTTATTTTTTGTTACATAAATATATTTTATGTATATAGTCATATATGTGTATATGTAGATATATACATATATATGTGCATTTGTATATATATAAATGTATATGTATGTATACATATATATACATATTATTATTTCTTTCATTATTTTATTTTATTTTTTGTAGATATACATGTATATGTGTATATATAAATATACATACATGTATATTTTTATGTATACATATACATATATACATGTATGTATATATTACATATATATTATTTATTTATTTATTTATTTTTTTTTTTTTTTTTTTTTGGGGTTTGGACCGTTGAACCGTGTCTGACCCGGTTCGGTCTAACCAGTCCGGTCCAACCGGACCGATCAGATCGGTCCAAGGACCGCACGCACGCACACACGTGCGTGCGTTCCCTCCCCTTCCTCATTCCAGAGACAGAAGCAGTGACGCACAGCAGCGTCTCTGATTCTTTCTTCAATTTATTTTTCTTTTATTTGAGAGGGATTGGGTGGGGAGACGACGACGGTCGTCGTCTCCCTCCTCGGACGAACTGCAAGAGCAGTTCGTCTGAGACCCCAATCACCGCCATCACCATTACACCAACAACACACCAACACCGACACATTGACGCCAACATCAACAACGGACTCACCTCGCCAACGCCGCTGTCGCACCTCGAAGTCTTTGATCTCAATCTCCTCTGATGAGCTCTCTTCCTCTCTCTCAGATTTTCTCTCCCTCTCCCGAGCTCTCTTCTTCCTCTCTTTTTTTGTGGATTATGTGTGTGTGGCGGTGGTGATTGTTGGCATTTTGGGGGGTCAAATGACCACTTTACCCCTCCAACCTTATCCTTTTTCATATAAGCCAAAGCCCTTTTTTGTCATTTCACGATTCTTTTCTGATTTTTTTAATGTATATATATTTATATTATATATTTTTATATAATATAAATTTATATATATTTCCAATTCAATTTAATAAATTTATAACCATAGGCTATGATTTAATGTGTATTAATTTAATACATCGTAGTTTACTAAATTTAGACTTACCGCAAGTCTCGCTATTCGGTACCCCGGCTTGCACACAACTCGAGGCGTGTCCCTGACTACGTCTCGGCGTCGATAGCTGCAAATACTGACTTAATCAGCCTACACACATACAAAACACTAGGAATACATCAATACAAATATAAAATTTACCTCGGCCACATGCCTTGGTCTGTGTGCGCATCTCATGCGGGCCCCACGTCATGGATTAGTGATCCTGATTAAGCAGTTAATCAAGATTAGCAAAATTGGGCCGTGACAGAGACTCTAATAAGATATTACTCCACCCAGTAGTCATTAGTATGGATAATCATAGGTTAAATTACCATTCTTTTTTTTTTACTTGAGAGTCTAACTCATAACCTCTTCAAAAATTATTTTTGGGCAAATAAGAACATTTCCAATGGTAATGTGGATTTAGAGCATGGCTTGGTACCAAATCATGAATGTGGGGAAGATATCTATCATGCACTAGATGAACATTCAAATTCTAAAATGATCTTTAATGGTGATGTAGATTTAGGCCATGGATTGTGACTTTTCTTTTGTCTTCATGTGGATAATTTTATTTTATTTTTTCTTTTTCTTTAACTGCTATTATGTTTTTTTTCTTTATTTCTCCTACTAAAAGTAATGATGTGGCAGTGGAAATGATGTCTACAACAATGTCTAAAAGTAGTCATTGGGGTAGACACCTCTATTTAAATTTTTTGCCACATCAACTAGACATTAGCAATCCATGGTTTCATTGAAGAACATTTTTTGGGTTAGATGTAGATTGTATCTTAGGAGAATTCATTTTTACCACAATCCATAGTTCCATTGGAGATGCTCCAATGCCTCTACCACCAGAGATGGATTGGTGCCATTCTTAATTACCTCTAGAGTGAAATGGTAAAACTTAAGGAAAATGCTTGGGGTACATATTAAAGACATCCACTTGAGTACATTGGTGACTGTACGTCATTTAATACACCTCACGCGGTATTTTGAGGCATATCGACAGCACAAGATTGCAATATATTCAAGTGGGTGTCTTTATTATGTATCCCGAGAATCTTTCAAAACTTAATTTTTTTATTAGCAGTAGGTAATCCCTTTAGTAAAAAAAATATAAGACTTTTTACGTAAATACACATATTAAAAAAACATTAGGTGGGGGTTTAAATTATACTTTTACCTGCATTTAATTTAATATGTGTGTTTTGCGGCCATGACTTAGATTATCATTTTCCTTTATTGTTAGGACTTCTTTGACAAAAAGAAACATTTACAGGGGACTTCAAAGACAAACCAAATACCCCACATAAGGAAAAAAGAAGCGGATGACGTGTCTACATTCGTCACTCCAGAAATACTCTCTTAAGACCGTCGATTCCCTAAATTAAACCTTCAATCCAACGGCCTACATCCTCAACTTTGCAATCGCCACATTGGCAATCCGCACCCTTCCCCATCGACCAATCACAGCACACCACGTTCTCTCCAAACCCTCCTCCCCCAACCCTATTAGTACTCCACTTCCCGCCTCACTAACACAAAACCAGACCAAAAACTCCTCCACTTCCGATCTACGATCTAGGGTTAGGGTTTGGAAAATGAGTTCTACAGGTTCAACGAAGGGCGGCCGAGGCAAGCCCAAGGCCTCCAAGTCCGTCTCCCGCTCTCAGAAGGCCGGCCTCCAGTTCCCCGTCGGCCGCATAGCCAGATTCCTCAAGGCCGGCAAGTACGCCGAGCGCGTCGGCGCCGGCGCCCCCGTCTACCTCTCCGCCGTCCTCGAATACCTCGCCGCCGAGGTCAGTGTTAGGGTATCGGTGTTGACTGAATTGATCTGTTAGGGTTTCTGTTTCTGTTAGGGTTTTGTTGATGATGTTTTTTTTTTAGGTTCTTGAGCTGGCTGGGAATGCGGCGAGGGACAACAAGAAGAACAGGATCGTGCCGCGGCACATACAGTTGGCGGTTCGGAACGATGAGGAGCTGAGCAAGCTATTGGGATCTGTGACGATCGCCAATGGCGGAGTGTTGCCGAACATTCACCAGACGTTGTTGCCGAAGAAGGCGGGGAAGGGGAAGGACGAGATCGGGTCGGCGTCGCAGGAGTTCTAGGGGTTTTTCGGTGGAAAGGTTGGGTTTTTTTGGATGTAAACATTGCTTGACTTGATTCACAAACTCTCTCGAAAACCCTGTTTTTTTTGTTGTAATTTTTGCCCCTACAATGAATGCTATACTTGATAATACAATGAGTTTTGTTCTTTAAAGAAATGGTTCTGTTGCTCTGTTTTGTGGATGTTGTCAAATGTTTGCCACATTGGTGTTATCTTTCTACATTGCTGCTTTGCTTGCGCCATTGTGAATTGATATTGTTTTCTATTTCAATGATCTATTCATTCATGTTTTTAATAGTGTTGTATATCTTAGGTTACCCTGACCAATGATTGCAAGGCGAGGCCTAGGTGATTTGGGCAAAATTGCCTAGCCCTAGGTCGGCAGTGCTTGAATAATATTTAGGAAATTGAAGGTGCAAAATACAATTAAGTTTGATGCTATAATATTTAAGGACTTAAAAAGGCTTATTCGGATTGTTTATAAGTGTATATCGAATGTGGATTGTTGTGATTAATAGAAAATTATTGGCAATTAAGGTCCTATGAACAAGTAAACAATAATTCAGGGGCGTCTAAATTATTATTTTCTTGGTCACCTTGATATTTTGCCTGGGTGTTGTTTATAAATTTTTTGCGTGGGTTAGGGAGATCGTCTTGGTGCCTAAGGACTGAGTACTCACCATTGAATCTGTCTACTGAAGCCTTGTAGTTTGAAAATAAATTTAAGTGGGCTAGTCGGCGAAGAGCGCATTCATCTGTGTATGGAAATTGACTGCATCATCACGTAATGAATATCCTTTGGATTAATGAATCCTCCAAAGCTCCATTGTCCTTGACTTCATCTTTAATAGCTTCGTTACAATAAGACAAAGTTATGAAGTGATCATAACCCTCTCTCTCGAGGATGGACGGATTTGTGCCTGAATGCCATCTCACTTATAACTTTCCATGGCCTCCATAAACTGATAGCACGCCATTGTAGATGTTGAAACTAGAAAGCTGAGGCGTAAGAGCAAGTAAAGAGAATATAAGTGAGTTTCAGTTTGCCCTAAGCAACTTCAACAATAGGGATCTCTATCATCCTTTTTCTTGAGGGCAAAACGTATTTTTTGGTTATTGAACTTTGAGTCTTTTATGTTTTTGGTCTTTGAATTTTCAATAGTGTACATTTGGTCTCTGACCTTTTGAATTTTTATGCTTTGGTCCTTGAACTTTTGAGTTTTTTATGTTTTTGGGGAAATAAAAAAAAAACTTCAGTTTTTTTTGGTTGATGCGAGTCGTCTGGTTCAATAATGTAAGTCACTTTGCTCTTCTTGATTAGTCATGTGACACTTTTGTTGCTCACACTGACATAATTTAACACTTTAAATGGTGGAAGGACTGAATGTAAATCTTTATGAAAGTTCAGGACTAAATGTGTAGTAATAAAAGTTCAGGGACTTAGAACATAAAAAACACAAAGTTCAGGGACCAAATGATGGGTTTTGCCTAATTTGAGAGTTTAGGTAAAGCTAAATGCTAGATAACACTCGAACAAAACACCAATTTTAAAGTTAGAATAATGATATTTTGATATATTTTGGATACATACATTGGATACACAATGGCTCAGATTTTATTAGGATATGGGTTGTATGTATCACAAGAAAATTTAGACATTGTGTATCCAATATATGTATTAACAAATCTCAAAATATCATTTTCCATAAAATTAATCCATGGCTTAGATATGCTAACACTTGAAGTAAACCTAAGTCTCACGACTGCCTCTATTTTGGGGGACTACATTGTTCTAATGCAGTTGTTATAATGTTTTGCTGCATTTTGGAACGTGAGAAGACACAATTTTTAAAAGAAAAATGATTTGGTGACATTTTTGGTGACACAAATTGGTCGCACCAACACACGTGTTCAATTTTAAGTAGTTGCTGGTGGAGCCCAACGCAGACAAAAGTTGAATACGTGTGCGTCACGTGTGCTGTGCGACCGGTTTGTGCCACGGAGAATGTCACCATATTAGCTTTCCATTTAAAATTCAATAGCTGGGTTGAAGAAAAATATAAGAGCATCTCCAATGGTAATGTGGGTATATAGATTGGTGCCTTGTCATGGATGTGGGGAGGATCTTTATACTATTTGGTATTAGATAGACATCCAAATTTCAAAATGATCTCTAATGGTAATGTAAATTTAGGCCATGGATTGTGACTTTTTGACTTTATGTAACAAAAAGAATCAAGATTGATAATCAAAGATATGTTGTAGCAATAGAAGGGAATTGAAACTTAGTAAATCCTTAAGTTAGTAAATGATACCGCGTGCCCTAGCAGAATTTAAAAAGCTTCTAGTAGTCAGATACTGTATATAAAATTCATAAAAGCAGATAACATGTATGATGATGGAATCAATGAAAATGAAAGTGCATAATACAACTACTAAGACTAATTAAGATTTGTTTAGGTTGGAAAAATGAAGAGCGTGACTGACCTTGTTGATTTTTTCATACAATTTTGCCTTCACTTGTTATTGTTTGTGTATTCTTCTCTTAACTGCAAAACTTGGCTCATTAACGACGAAGTCTTTCTTTCATGGACACTGACAATTCTTCAGAAGAATCAACATCTAGGTACTATAGAGCAGTGAGATGCTCAAGATCTTGTGTTGAAAATGTCGACTTCGGGCATAATTTGATTACGAATGACTCAAGGGCGGTTAAGTATGGCAATCCCTCGAATTGAGATGTCAAATTTCGACATCGGTTAACTTCCAACTATCTAAGACAACTCTTTTGCCCTTGTATCCCCATCACGGGAAAGGATTCTACGTTGTCGCGACTCCAAATGTCCAAACTCTCAAGAGTTGTAAGACAAGATAATTCATCAGGAATGAAATATAAAGTGTAACAAAAATGAATGCGTAGGGATTTTAATGATCTAAGATTGCAGATCTTTAAAGGTAGGTACAGAAGCATAGAACATGTATCATGTATGAATATGCAAGACTTGAAGGGCAGGAAGGCTTTCATTCTCTTTCCAGTCCAATGTCCATTCCTCAAGATTATCAAGTTCAAGCAATATGATTTCAACTAGTCTTGGAAAGGAAGAAATAGGATGCTTCATTTGCCTCCAAATAGGAAACTCCGCTCCCAGATAAGATGAAATTTCCAGTTTCTTGATGTTCGGGTGCAGTTGAAGGCCTTCCAACATTTCTCTGCTGCGACTTTTAACATCATCATCGTCATCATCATCATGTGAAAATCCCCAGTCCAGCTTTAGCTTTGAGAGCTTGGACTTATTCATCAAGTTGGCTCCTTTAGCATCCTCAAAGCTCTTCACATGGCCAAGCCGCACTATCTCTAATTCACCTCTAAGGAGGTTTAGCTCTTGTAATTCTTTAATATTATGAGTACCATCAGATTTCCTTTCTCGATCAACCATGAAATTTCTCAATGTTTGTAGAGCAGTTAATGAACCAATGCCATTCAATACGCGCTTCAAATAAGAACAATGTCTTCTGTCTAGATGCTTGAGGCTACTCAGGCGGATAATGTTATCCGGCAAAGCTTCAATTCCACTACACCATTGTGCTTTTGATGTCAGCTGTAAGCTTTTAAGAGCACAAATAGATTCGGGCAAAGATGTAATTTCTTTATTGTGAGAGAGTTTGAGGTACCTCAAATTCTCCAAATCATCTATTGAAGGTGGCAATGACAAGAGATTATTGTGAGCCAAATTTAACATTTGCAGATTTCTCAACTTACAGATGGATTCCGGCAACAATTTGAGGCCGCATGAACTGAGATTTAGGTATCTCAGAGGTTTAAGTCTCCAATAAATGAGGGCAACGCCGAAAGCCTGACACGCTTGAAGTGTTATGTTTTTAGGCATGCAAGATGAGATGCTGGGAAATCTTGAAGCCTTGGAAAAGGGAATTGGTTGATGAACATCATGAGAGTGCGCAGGCCATGCTGGGATGAATTTGGATGATTAATGTGGAATTCTGATGTGGAACCATTACAACTGATCACCGACGAAAAATGTCGAGCTTTTTTTGGGAATTCTTAGATTTGTCTCATTAGCAACCTCTAGGTATAAACAATGGTTATTCAAAACTGAAGATGCAAGATCGTGTAAGAGGTCATGAATCTTGCATCTTACTATATTTCCATCGACATCCTTCTATGTGCCTTGCAGCATTATGGAATGCCACAGTAATTCATTGAAAATCCTATCTCCTACACTTTCAAGTTCTGTCGTCTTATCGTTTGGAATAAGTCCATTTGCCATCCATATATGAATAAGGTGTTCTTTATTCATTTCGTAGTCTTTCGGAAATAGGTTGCAATAAGTAAAACATTCCCTTGCATGGGGAGATAGAAAATTATAGCTCAATCTCAAGGCAGGTAAAATAATTGCTTTGCCTTTCATCTCGTGTGAAGCGCAATAAACTCCCCAAAGCCCTCACCGCAAGTGGTAAACCGCCACATTTTTCAACTATTATATTTCCTCTCCTATTTCCGCCAAGATTGGATTTCCTTGGTTGTCCATGCCAAGTGCATAAGAAAGGAACAACAACAAACAATCATCACGAGGAAGAATTGGTAACTCATAAGCTGGTGCAGTGCCTGAAATATCTGCCACTATCGGGAGGTGAGTGGCCATCATGATTGAGCTTCTCTTAGCACCGGATGTCAAAGAATTCTTGAATTCATTCCACTGATCTTGTTTTTGATTCCATACATCGTCTAACATGAGTAAGAATCTTTTTCCCTATAGTTGTTCTTGAAGCTGAACTTGTACAGCGTTCAAGTTATCAAGTGTGCAGGAATTGTTCGTCACGCTTTCTATGATGCTCCTGGATAAGCTTTTCACATCAAATCATGAGAGAAGCAACACCAAATTCAATTGTCAAAATGTTTGGGCACTTTCTCATCATTATAGACAAATTGCGCAAGAGTTGTCTTTCCAACCCTGCCGATCCCAAGTATAGGGAAGACGTGAACACCATTATCTCTATCATTCATTTCTAGTAACAATTTGACAATGTTTTCTATGTATTAAAAGGAATAGTATAGAGAATTGACTTTCTCATTCAAATTGTACTCATAGTGTGTACATAGTATATATACAAATGGAGTTAGAGAAAATCTCTCAACAACCTATGTAAATATCCTACCTAAATGTTTCACGTTATAACAACTAGATATGACATGAACACATGATCATATAAAATTTGAAAATATAACTAAATCCAACAATGTCTGCATCTCAACCATAAATCTGAGGTTCATTGAGGACAGTGCTAGTTTCTCTATTTTGGACAGATCCACCATTGACCAACTCCTCACTCAAATGAAAATCAGATTCCTTCTTAGCAATCTCCACAAATCTTTCCTTAATTTTCTTGATCTTTTTCGCAATCTTGCAACGTGACTTAGTGAGCTTCACATTGTTCGTTAAAGACGAGAAAGAGAGATGTACCTTGTACGTTGTTGTTACTTGGTTGTCCAAAGAGAGATTCATCAATCGCCCAGTTGTCCGATATGTCATCGGCATCGTAAGGGGCATCTTTAAGCTTGTTTAGCTAATCTTGAAGAGCCTTTTTGGTGATTTGTTGGGTTTCTGCATCTGCAAGCACAGCTTGAATTGTTGTTAAGGTGATGGAGAACTTCTTCATCTCGGATTTTGCTTTCCATAGCAAACTCAACTCTTTTTTGATCAAGGACTCAAGATTGTTCAAGAGTATCCCCACAATTGTTTCAGCCATTTGTTCAAGATCAGTAGTCACAACTGCAAAGGTGAATCACTGGGTGGGCGTGCAAACATATAGAATGTATATATTTGTCATGTAGGCAAAACACTAGGGAACATGGACTTTTCTTAATGTATATTCATAGCTGTTGCTCAGAGATTTTTTTAAAGATTTTGATAGCCGTGTTAAGAAATCGTTTTTCATAATGAGTAGAAAATTATTTTTTGATGTCACCAAACACACCCCCTGGTGGCATTTTAAAAAAAAAAAAAAAACTAAAAAACACATTGATAGTTATTAACTCAAAGGGGTACACCAACCTATTATAATATTTTGACAAGTGATATGTAATAGACATTACATCGTAGACTAAAGCTTAGAACTATCCTAATTAAATTAGAGATAACTATACTACTTGCCAGAAATGCAAGATTTTGAAAGATCGTAGTTTGATTACCATTAAAGTAAAAATAAATAAATAAAAAGAACTATACCGTAAAAGGGAAGGACTATTTTAAGCTCCCCACAAGTGGGGAGACGAACCGAAATTAACCTAAAGTAAACCTAGAGCAAAACAAAAATTGAATCCTAAACTAAACTAAATTAACCCTAATAAAAGAGAAGAAAATAGAGAAGTAGGCCGCTATAACATCACCATATAACCGTCGTAACCACCTGCCATTGGAACTCCACTGCACATGACCCACCCTATACTCACACGGCCGACACTAAAAAATTGTTTACACACTACTACAACAAATCACCGATTGAGTACCAAACTTTGCTATTGACCCTCAATTATTTTCGTGTCATGCGGTTTGTATCTCGTTATTTGTTCACCGCTAGATTATGCAACTGCCTACCAAGACCAACAACCTCTTCCACCTCATACCACCAAAATCTCCTCTCTTCTTTTTGTTCACGACCTAAACATCTCTATCACCACCGCCCCTGACATTGGATACCAAGAAATAAAAAAATATATTATATTTTGAAAAAAATTTATAAAAAATATTAATCGTCACAAAAAGATGATTTCTTTCTCTAGTACGGCCCATAAATCCCAAGACGCGCGTGCGGCCTTATCCTTTAAGGAGGGAAGCACGTGACCCCTCACCCTTTCGAAACCTCATTATCGCTCGTCCCTCGCAAAGAACCCAAAAAAGGGGTTAGGGTTTCCAATCTCTCTCACTCTCTCTCTCTGCTTTTCATCTTCTTCAATTCGATCTCCGTTGTTGTTCTCGAATCCGAGTGTGGCTGATTGATCGATGGGGAGGTACCGAAGCAGGAGCAGAAGCTACAGCCCTCGCCGCAGCAGCAGAAGCCCTAGACGAAAGCGGTACGACGACCCCCGCGACCGCCAACGAAGCTCCAGATCGTCCTACAGAGACAGGCGTTCGTCCGGACCTTCTGGGCTCCTCATCCGCAACGTCTCTCTTGACGCTAGGTATTCGATTCATCGCGTAAAGAATTTATTAGTGTTTCTAGGGTTTCTACATTTGGTTTTGATATGTTGGTTCTTTGGTTGGAATGTTTTGATTTTTAAGAGTTTGGTGTGTGTTAATTTTTAAATCGAGCGCGATGGAAGAGCTTGATTCATGTAGCCAACCTCAACTAATTTTGGATTGGAGCTTTGTTGTTGTTGGTCTATGTTGATTATTTGAGCATTTTGCAGTGTTTTCAAGGCGCTGCCTAGTCCTTAATTAGGCAGGCGGTGTGCATGAAAATACTTTTAAAAACTTTTCAGGGGGATCTATATAATTTTTGAAACTTTTTTTAATTATTTAATTATTGTTATTTGTTTGAAAATATTTTCTTATTTCAAAATGTGTGGATAAGTGTGGAGGTAAACATATGTTGATGATAATGTATAGGTGAAAAATGTCCCTTACAATTGAGGAGTCTCTAAATATATTAAATTTTTTCTTAGGGAGGTCCAAGTAAATATTTTTTTGTTCATCTATGCGTCGTCTAGGCAACGCCTAGACTAAGCAGAGCTAACACGCCTAACACCACCTTGCCGCCATGAAAACATTGGCATTTTGGTTGTTTGGATGGTTTTAAGTTTTCCAAAGATTAGGGAAGGATGATTGAGGTGGTTTGGACACCTCTAAAGATAGTCTACAAATGTCCCTACTAGAAAACTTAGAAACTGAAGACATTCAATGAGGTAGGGGTAGACTGGAATTAACTTGGGACACATTAATTAGAAGTTAAATGGTTTGGAAAGCTCACCATCAATTGCACTAAATCGAGCACAATGAAGAGTTTGATCCATGTAGCAACCCTAATTAATTTGGGATTGAGGCTATGTTGTTGTTGTTTTTTGTTATTGTTGTTGTTGATGATGGTTTCAAGCTGCATCAATGTTTGTTTACAGGCCTGAAGATCTGCGGGTTCCGTTCGAGCGATTTGGGCCGGTGAAGGATGTTTATCTTCCGAAGAATTATTACACAGGGTATGTTCTTTAGATATTTCATTGATACTGTTGGATGTGTTATCCAATTGATGCTGTTGATATTGACTGGGACACAGAAATCGTGTATTTGCGCGCTTTGAAAACTTAGATTCATATTATAATTGCAAAAGTGGACTATAAAGTTTATTGTGTCTTAATTTTGCTTAATTGTTTGCTGCTATGATGTACTAGAAGTGTATTTACATTCAGACAAGTGATTCTATATAGAAATAAATGAAAAGATTGTTCGCCCTACGTGGACAAAGAAAATGGATGCTGGAATTTGAACTAATACCTTTTGATCTTGATTGGGACGATATCTTCTTATAGCGTCCTATTAGGGCAAGAAAATAGTAAATTTGTGCACTTTGAGAATTTAGATTCATAGTATTGCATAAGTGGGGTATAAAGTTAATTGCGTTTTCATTTTGGGTGATTGTTAGCTGATATAATGTACTGGATGTGTCTTGATATTCAGACAAATGATTCTATCTAGAAATGAATATGTAAAGAGTGTTCACACTATGTGGAGGGCAAACAAATGAAAATGGGTGCTGGAAGTTGGAAACTTGAACTAGTAAATATAATTTTTTTTTCAGGTCTTACTTGTTTCTTAATAATTCTGCAGAGGCAATACTGTAATATAGAGACAAAGTTAGCTAAACATGTAATAAAAATTCAAAAGCACTTTTATCTTCTTAGTTCTTTCTATCATCTTTCATCAAATTGGTTCATACTTGAAAGCTCATTGTCAATGTAGCTTGGCGAGAAAGAAAACATAAAGTTAAAAGAGTAAAATCACATTATTAGCAGCACCAGCTTGCCGCATCTTGTGAACAAATCAATTCCTTTTGAAGACAAAGCGGTAGTCGTGGACCTTATAACGACACTGTTGATGCTTCCTTGTTTCGATCTTCACACTAAAGGTAGTGATTCTCTACCAAAGACCTTTGAACTATAACCAGAGTCATTGGATGGATGGAGCTGCTATGAGAAAAAAACATATACGTTTCTTTTTTTAGATGGAGTTAGATACCCACAAAACATGGTGCCACCATCAAACACTTTTCATATGCATCTGTGCCATCAGTATTGTTAGTTGAGACACTGCGTTCATCCTTAAAGGTGTAAGAATACATGGATATCGTTTGTGGCAATACTATTGAAGAGAAGTGCTTTCTTTATTTGATTCTGCTTAATCATAAGCCTTTTATGTAATTTGTGACAAACTTTTTTATTCATGTGGTTTTAATTGGCTAATTTATTGAAATGGTGTGTTTTAGGGAGCCTCGGGGTTTTGGTTTTGTGAAGTTCCATAATGCTGATGATGCTGCTGAGGCCAAGGAGCATATGAACCATCAGATTATAGGTGGACGTGAGATTCGAATTGTTTTTGCTGAAGAAAACAGAAAGACACCTCATGAAATGCGCGGTAGTGCACGCATAAGGTGGGCATTTATTTTGCTTTTCCTGTAATCATCCAACGTTCATTTTCATAGAAATATGATGCTGAGTTTATTTTTATTTTTCTAATGATTAAATGGTCTATATATGCAGTGACCGATATAGGAAGCGTAGTCCACCGAGATCCCCAAGGCGTCGATATCGTTGTCAGTTTTAATCACCCATGAATTATGGTGTCATGGAGAATTTTTTTTTTCTTTATAATTAGTTGATTCTTATCTAATTTGTTATTGTATTCTCTTTGACAGCTTATTCGCGCTCAGCATCACCAGTCAGGCGTGACTCAAGGTCTGCAACCATTTCTTATGATTGGATTAATCTTATCATGAACAATTTTTGCATTTTATGGACTTGTCAATATATGTTTATTGCCCTCACCTTTTTTCTTTTTTATTTTGGATTGATTTTCATATTTTGATTTTTCCACTTCCATTTATTATTACCTGTCTGATAAAAATCATAAAATTGGTCTATTATTTATGGCTGGTGTGGTATCTTGTTTCCAAGCTACAGTTTTAACTTTTGGCTAGTAAATTTTGATTAGTTGTTTGTTTATTTGTTGATTTATTATATTTATTAACGATAACAGGTTTTGCCTTTAATGGATAAACATCGGATCAGTTAACTATGAAACCCTATGCTTTGTTTTCATTTTTTAGATTATAGTGTGGTTGCAGGTTTTTCGATTACCTGTGAAGACCTTGTTGCTTTTGCTTTGTTCTTCCAAATGCCTGGTGATTGATGCATGCTGCCTGTTTTCATAGGGTGAATGTAGCTTGAGTTGCAATGAATCTGAATAACATCTGGTCCTGATCTATTTCATGCAGATCATTAAAGTGAAAGAGTTACTTAAAGAATCATTGGATTAGTAAAGACTAAAGAGTATAGAGACCATAAAGTGAAAGAGTTACTTAAAGAATCCTTCGATTGTAAAGCTCACCACCACTAATGGAAGTGTTAAGCACAGGTTACACTGGTTTTCAAATTAGATTACAATCACCAGAAAGCTTTATTTTTGTTTTCAATGATTATAACTTGTTGAGTGTTTTTATTATTGGTTTTGCATACGATCCAGTTAAGAAAGATTGTAGAGCTTATAGTTACTTAAAGAATGAGAAATCCTGATCTTCGGAGATGAGAGCTTATCAAAGTCATTACTGCTAGAGATTAGAGTAACTTCTATGTTGGGGTTTTGATTCTTTCCAACAGAGAAAAAGATTAATTTAGATGGGGCAAAGAAAGCTGTAAAGTTGTCTGATGCTGATCACCCAATGCACCACTATAGAGTATAACTCGAAAGAAGTTTGGATGAAAAGTTCCCTATTTTTTTGTTCAGAATTATATGAGTGCAGGTAATGGTGATGTTTCTAATACTTGTATTTTACGCAGGAACTCGAAAACTTGAATTAAGCCTAATTCGATCGTGTCATTATACAATTACTGCTTAATTCAACTAGATTATGCTTGTTATTGTGATGCCATAATAGGTATTTATTCTTATTGACGGAAATGTCTAGTGTTCAAGAGTTGTCTTTGGAGGTAGTGCTGCTAGTGCTCAATGCATGTTTGGATATCAGATATTTGACCTGATGTTCACAATTTGTTGTAATTGTAGTTTGATTTCTGTGTACTGAGGTCTGTCTGTGCAAAATGCAGAGACAAGGCTCGTAGAGGAAGGGATGATTATGACTCGCCAAGATCCATATCTAGATCCCCTTCTCCTCGAAGATCTGTCTCAAGGTCTAGGTCCCCTGCTCCTCGAAAGTCTGCCTCAAGGTCCCCTGCACGACGGAGGTCCATCTCACGATCTGTTTCTCGATCACCTGCGCCATGGAGAGCTATCTCTAGGTCTCCATCTCCTCGTGGCGAAAGGGATTATGCATCTGACAGGAAGTCACCAAGTCCGAGAGAGAATGGCAGGAGCCGCTCAAGATCTCGATCCTATAGGTAATTTGGATGTGTATGTTATTTGAAATCCATGTGTTCATTGAGAGATTTTGGTGGTGGACTTGTGTGATTCTAAGTTGGCGTTCGCGATACACTGAATGCAAATTGCTTTGTTTTATTTTCTCTTGAAGTAGATTTTTGTCAGCCATCTGATGTTGTGTTCTGTTGTCTCACAGCCCACGCCGGTGATGCCTGCCTGCAAATGAAGGCGTTTTCTAGTGTTGCTGGTAGGACAAATATCTGTTAGGCAAAGATGGTAATATGTAGTAGTAGTGACCGTTTTGATTTTCTGCTACATATTGGTGAACTCTGTTCTCTGACTTAGCTTTTTAGCGTTTCATCACTCTGGGAGATGGTACTTAAAATGGTATTTGCATGCGCATTGCTGCTTAATATCTTCATATGCTTTCTTTGAAGTTAGAATTTTCACTTTTGGCCTCTGTTATTATACTGCATTTTTCTAAGTATATATTTTTGTAACCAAATCAGATTCATGTCACTGTCATGTTTGGGAAATACTGAAAGGGAACAACCTTATCGGGAGGCGATTGCGAAACTAATGCAAAGTTTAGCTTGGAGATTACTGTTCTGACTAAAATTTCTACAATTTATAAAATTTTCCAGGCAACTGGCGCACCTTCCTATTGTTTATGCAGCAGCTGTTATTGCATCCGAGAAGATGAAGGCATTTAATTCTCTCACGCCAGGGTTTCTGATGCTTTTCTCTTAAACCATTGTTTTCACTTTCATGGGATTAAACAATCTCTTTTCTGGGCATGTCAAAGTCGGTCTTTAATTTGTTGATTATTATAAAGTTTAAGCCAAACCATTGTAGCAGCCATCTATCCATACCAACCAATGTCTAGGGAAGCGGTGGCCTCGTGGGTTCGAATTGTCTTTCTTAGGGACTCAAAGATAATCTTGGAAAAAATAGTAAGTATGCATTAGATTATGTGCTAGCAACAAGAACAAGCATGATCCCAATATTTACAACGACAGTGTTGAGACGCAAGTGATATGTAGTGTTTAATGCTGTTGCTACTGAGGTGCTAGCCACTCTAACCTAGTAATGACATGCACATTGCAACGCGGAAATCAAAAATCAAAGATGCTAGCCAACTAGTGCATGTTAATGTTGGGTTGCAAAAGCATTTTCATTCTACTTATTCTGAAACAATCGTCATTTTCCTTTCTTTTATAATCATAAATTTATGGTTGAATTAAACTAGATATACAATGATAATATGTACGTTGAGATTTGCATCATACATACCTCAATGAATTTAACTGTAATTGTCAAAAAGTTCACTGTATTTTTTTTATTTGATCTA
Source organism: Stephania japonica (assembly GCA_039657345.1). Classification (NCBI taxonomy): domain Eukaryota; kingdom Viridiplantae; phylum Streptophyta; class Magnoliopsida; order Ranunculales; family Menispermaceae; genus Stephania; species Stephania japonica. Next base: position 69,587,308 of record CM077557.1, read on the forward strand.
AACCACCTACTGTATATCCGGACTTTCCGAGTGTTTGCTCTGTAATTAGGGGAAGAGGCTCTCAACGTTGGTGGCATTTCTAGTCCTACGAAAAAGAGCTCTTAATGTTTGGGTTGTTATTCCTAAGACTCAAACCCCATATTACTTGATAAGAAACAACTTCTTGCTTCTAATTTCGTTAACCAGCAAACAATGTCATCGACAATACTGTTCCAACTAATTAGTTGACCCAATAATTTGGTATGTGTTTGGAAGTAGGAGTTAATAAGTTCAAAACTTAATGGGGGTAATTGTTTATAGACTTTGCTGGAATAACACGCTCTATAAGTCTCACCACTCTCGAGATTCAAAACAAGGTTGGATAGAAAGGTTATGCATTATGGTTTAACTTTAGGGCATGTGTTCTAACATTTTTCATTATTTATTTCTTATCAAAAAACAAACCAATGACAACACTAACATAACCTGTTTCAACATTGTCCTAATCGTCAAACTATTTCAATTTAAAGAAAAAAATTAAATTAATGCCAATTTATTTGCATAATTAGAATTAGTGAATAAACGTAGTTGATCGTATGTCTTTCTCTTCCAAAAATCAGTCACAAACTCACACGTGCTAAAAGTCAAACAAAATCGCTTGTCAATGCAAAAATAGGAAATTGTGGGAGAGAGAGAGAGAGAGAGAGAGAGAGATATGGAAGTGCAGTGGGTGCTGGTCTGCCATGGCTGCCTCACTCTCCTCATCGTCGTCTCCTTCTTGTGCGGAAATTGGCCCATCTTCCAAAACACTCCCATTCAACGAATCCACCACTTCATCACTGTTGGCGCCTATGATTACTTCCTGTAATAATCACCTCTTCGTCGCTAATTCATCGCTAATTCATCAATTTCGTCATTAATTGACGAGTTTTCTGTCTTTGTAGGCGATTCTCTATGTTCGCGTTCGGGAGCAGAGGCAGAGACGCCGTCCTCTCTGTTGAGAACCACTGCTGCGATCGGCCCAACCCTGTTCTTCAGGTTCTGGGGGTTTCAAAAGTTTTGATTTTTTCTATGTTTGTTTTGGGGATTTGGGTATTAGGGTTTGTTAATTGGTGTTGGGTTTTGGGTTGTGTGTGAAATTGGGTTTTGATTGAAGTGGGAATTGTTATCAAAATTTAAATTTTTTAACTTGTTGAGGTTTGATTTGGGAATTTGAGTTTTAGTGTTTGTGAATTGGCGCTAGTTTTTGGGTGTGAAATTGGGTCGATTGAACTGGGAATTGTCTGATTGGCTTAAAGATGCCATTTTTTTTTTCTTTGTGCTGAATTTGGGGGGATTGAGGGTATTTTGGAAAACAGTGATACCTGAAATTGTTGTGTATATTCTTTTTAGGTCTGAAATTGGTGGTATATGGGCGATATAAGTGCAGAACTTGTCCAAAGAATGCAACTTTGTATTGGCTCTGTATGAAATTAGTGATTTGTGAAGTAGGTTGACCTGTGAGGGAAGGTGAGAGTCGTACCAAATGGAATCGGTGAATGGCATTAGGGTTTCATAACAGAAAAATGTGACTTTGGAGAGACTTGAATGTTGGGAAGTGACTTGCAATTTTGCCGAAGTAGTTGGAATCGGGCTTTATGCTTTTATTAGCATTAACAAGTTATTCATAAAGTGTTACATAAGCCGAACTGCACAAATCTCTATGTATAATGCAAATTATGGATTTGGTTTTTTTGGCTATTCAGCTCATGCTTATGGAGAGTTCATGGCTTGTATAGACATTGCGTGCTTTTACAGAACCTAGTGAAAAATCGACAATTTATTTGCCATTTATTTATGAAGACTTACTTGACTGTATATTTCCATGCAAATACTTCAAGTTGCTTGTATAGTTGCATTTTGTTTTTTTGCTCTAATTGCTTCTTTTTCTTTAAAAAAAAAAAAAAACTTAGTGCCTCCATTGCTTTATGTTTTTTGTACCATGCTGGTATGCATTTCTTAAAATGGTATTTTCCTTTGCAGGTTATTTATTTGGCAATAATTGGGATGACATACTATTTTGTGGTGAAGTCATCCTTTATTTATGTCCCTGGTTACTACCTCTCTGAAGTTCACAGGTACAATATGATCATGTGGTAGGAGAATCTCTTACAATATAATGATTCGCACTGAAATTTAGATGCGATTGTAGGTACACAAGCTTCTTCGCAGTTGGTGTGGGTGTTCTACTTTTTCTATTGACTAGCTTTTCCGATCCAGGAACAGTGAAAGCTGAGAATGTTTCTCAATACATGTTCGCTTATCCTTATGATAATATCTTATACAAGGAGAAAGAATGTTCAACATGCAAGATCCCAAAGTGAGCATTATTGTTTTCTTGTCACTATATCTTTTTTAGGAGAAATATTTATGTTATATCACCGTGCTTGATGGGAGTCTGTTTTGAATTAGGCCTGCTCGATCCAAGCATTGTAGCATTTGTGATCGTTGTGTTGCTCGGTTTGATCATCATTGTGGATGGATGGTTGGTTTCTTTGTTTTAACCTATATTATTTCATTCTTAGGAGTCACATAATTACAAATATTATTTGTTAATAAACTTTTTATATATTTTGGATTGTAACATTGTGACAGAACAATTGCATAGGGGAAAAGAACACCCGTTATTTTTTGGCTTTCCTTCTCTGGTAAGATCTCATTTGATTTTGCTTCATTCTATGCAATGATAATTCTCTTTAGTGGGCCAAATGTATGATCTTGATGTATGTATATTAATCATGTGTAGCTCATTTAAGCTCTTTATCCTTGTAGAAAACACAAATGACTAAAAAAAAGAAAGAAATGATTTTTTTCCCTAATCATAATAGATAAATAGGGATTGACTGTACGAGAGGAAAAATTTTGTGATCATAGGACTGCATTGTTGTGATCTTTTGATTTGTTATGAATGAAATTGTCATTTCTCAGAATTTCATGTGTTTTTGCATACATCATGAATACAATATTCCTCTTAGAAATTCTTTGTATTAAGAACAGAATCCAATTAGATTGATTTTTTTCCCCATTTGACAAGAGTCAATTTCCAGCATTTTCTCCAATGTATGAAAAGAAGAAATATGTAAATTTTGGATTACAGTGTAGCAAACACCATGACTTAAAAATTTTCCATTTCTTGGCTTACATTTGGTGTACCAAACATCTCCATATTGTTAAAATTTCTCATGGTATCGGGGTTAAAAATAATTGACACGTGATATTCTACACAGAAGAATAAACTTCTCTTTCCAATTTGGCACCTGATGTGTTTTCAAGAATGCAAGACTGGACTACCAGCTTTACTAAAATTGAACTTGATTCTTCGAGACTTAGGATTCCCCAATTCTAGAATTCCTTCTTGGGAAGTTGTTTTACCCAAACGGGAATAAGAAACCCACGTTTGAGTGTTTGAGTTTTAAAAAAGCTCGGGATATCGCTATGTAGCTGTTTTATGGAACTTATCGAGGGAGATAATGGAGGGACCTTCGAAAAAATAATAAGTGATTAGCATCAATCTTGAAGATATTCAATACATTTTCAATCTGATCGGCGTGTTGTTTGGTGGTAGGTGGAACGGCTTTCAGATATTTATTCTAATCAGGGAGATAGTGGAGGGACCCACGTTTGAGTGTCTGCTGCCTTTGTTTTGTGCCATACCTTATTTTTTGATCTTTTGCACGTCATTACTATAGCCGACCCCAATTAATTTGGGACTGAGGCTATGTTGTTGTTGTTGTTGTTGTTGTTGTTGTTGCACGTCATTACTGTACTTGCTATTTGTAAGATCTCTTTCCATCTACAAGTGCCATTTTCTCCAAATGAAAAAAAGTGTAATAAAGGAGAAATATCAGTAAGAGGTTTTATTTCCATATTGATCAGACTTCTTCATCATCGTTATTTTTGCAGTTATTGTATGTTGTCACTGTGCCTTTTTTGATACATGAATGGCTTTTTTATTAAATATACTAATTAGTTTCTTATAATGAAGTCCTAGTTTTGAGATATGAATCATATGATTATAACTGCTAGGGAAATGACCTGCCTAAGGATTTCTTTCGTACGGATTGATTAATTTACAACATGCTACATTGCTACATTTCTCTTTGTCAGTAGCAGTTTGTTTAGGGACAACTTATTCAAGTACTGTTTGTGCTTCCATTTGACCTTTAGTTCAATCCATGTTGACTTAACCTCTATTGTATTTCTTATTTTCCCTTTTTTTTTCAGGCATTTTCTTCTTTGCTTGTATGGGGCCGCTGCCATTGGGCTGATTCTTGCTGGTCGGTTGAAAGAGTTAAAGGTTATTTATATTCTAACTGGTAATGTTTATTTTCCTCTCTTTATATTTTGTTGGCGACTTTTTTTTCATTTATTTATTTTATCAGCTTAACCTTTATCTTTTCTTCCTTTGCAGTTTATTACGAAATTGACTATTCATTTTCCAGTTTAGCTCCCCACGTTATACAGGTAAGGGAAATTGTTAACATCAAAAAAAGGAGTTAACTCTTAATTGGCTTCTCTTCCTAAGACTGCTTAAAAGCTCTTGAAGAGTCCAAAGAAAAAATTAGAGAAAAAGAGGAAGAATAGGAAATAATGAACGTCAGATTTTAGTGCACGCATATACTATCCTTCATTTAGGCTCAAATTTCAAAATATGGGGAGCATCTTGGTTAAAACGTAACTTGGCGATGCTTAACGAGGCTAGAATACCACAATCGGAGGCCACAAATGGAGTTAACTTTTTTTATTATATGTTATATTGTTCCCAACCTGTTTGCAAAAAAAAAAAAAATTGCTCTCAACCTAATGGTTTCTTGGTTTCTATTACAGTGGTTGGTGGGTTCGTATAATACACAGATACTTCTTATGGTGTTCTTAGCTGTGGTCTCTTTGCTACTGGCTGGCTTCTTTGGGTATCATGCCCATCTCTGTGTGAGAAACATGACAACAAATGAGGTCGGTCACTTTGTCATGCCATATGGGTTCTTTTTTTATTATTATTTTTTATTTCTGTTTATTTTGTATAGTCAACTAATTTGGAATTAAGGCGTTGTTGTTGTTGTTGGTTTTGTATCATTTTCTTGGTCTCCCTTTCCCTCTCTTCACTCTTCCCTTTTTTTCTCAATTTTTTCTGAGCTGGGAAAGTCAGTTTTATTGTTAAGGGGGATAAGATAAGGCTCTTGAAAAGTTAATGGAACATGAAGCCCGTCTGCAGCATTGCATTTCTGAGGTTCATGTATACTTTACTGGTTCAAGCCAATTGCCGGTAATTGGGTTTGATGCCTTACGGCTTGCTACCCATCTCACTGAGACACTTCCTTGCAACGGCTAGTCAAGATTCTTTCTCTTTGCGCCTTTTTGCGGGGCGTATGATCTTGTAGATTAGATGAGCTCAATGAACTGCTTATTGATTGATATTTCTCTCCTATAATGCTTATTGCCTATCAATTTTTCTTCTTTTGCAAACTAGACCTTCAAGTGGCAAGACTACAAAAATTGGAAGCGGAAGTTGAATGATGCAAGAGTAAGTACTGCGGCACTGAAGGCCCGTATCGGTGGCATGACAGGAGAAAGAAAGCCACCTAGAAGCAAATGGAAGGCCTTCTTCCAGCGATCACCTTTAGAAGACGCTGAAGTTGTTGTCGAGGATAATATTTATGATAGAGGAGTCCTCGGCAATCTTTACGAAATAGCATTTCCATTATCGTCAAGATCGTCATTTTTAGGTGGCAAGTCAGATTGATCATGATATGCATGGCTTGTTCCTCCATTTGTTGTATATTGAAAAGAATTTTTTTTTTTTTTTTCTTTACATTTCTTTTTGGGTGCGGCCCCATCATTGTTAAATGACCCAACTACCCCTCTATATAAAGGATTTTTACTCACGCATACCTTAGTCACTCCACTCACATAAACCCCAGTCATCACATTCTTCAACCGCACTCTCATCACCGATCCAAATCCGACCAAATTTAAGTGAAACTCTATCGATTCGATGTCGTAGGTGCATTCTTCATCTCGTTTAGTGTCGATTTTGTAGTTTTTTCAGGATTTTTTTTCCTTTTTAAGTTGGTATTGTTGGCGGTTTTGTTGTTGGGTTTAGGGCTTCGATTTGGAGCTTGAATCTTACATTTGGGTACAAAGTTTTGATCGAATGAAATATATCAAACGATTTTGAGCAAAACTCACTATTTTTTGTCATTTTTATGTATTTTTTAGAAGTTTTGAAAAAAAATTGTTCATTCTTGTTGCTTGTGGTGTTCGGACGCATAGGGCCGACAACTTTTAAGAGGTGTTGGATGCAAAGGGCGACATCTCTTAAGAGGTGTCGACCAAACATGGTCGACACCTCTAAAGAGGTCTCGGTTAGATCCTTCCGTCATTCATTGAAACTGAGTTTTCTTCACAATGTCGGTCGGATTCGATCGACACCTCTAAAGAGATGTCAATCGAATCGGACCGTTACCCCTTTAGAGGTTGTGGTCAGAATCAGCCGACACCTCTTCATAGGTGTCAACCCTGTGCGACCAAATTTTGCGGGTGACATTTTTTCGTTTCTAGGACACATCACGACCACATCCGACCTTGTTTAACGAAAAAAACTCTTACAACACTTGATAATCTAGTTCAAAGTGTTCTACAATGACAAAATAAAAAAATATAGATGATTGAGGGGGATGTTGGATTGAGGGTGATGATGGGGTATACCTGTATTGGTGAGCAAGGGTATTGTTGAAATTTTGAAAAAAAAATCATGGGTAAATTAAGTAAAAGGTGTAAACTAAGTAAAAATTCAAAAACAATGTAAAAAAGAAGCAAAACGTGGGGTCCAAATAGCCTGACCCTTCTTTTATTATTTGTTGGTCTAGAACAGTTTATAGGAGATAAATGATCCTTTCAAGCCAAGAATGTATTCCTCATTCAAATCTTCTCCTTGGATTTGTTCTTTCCATGGTTTCACAAGATCCTCTCATGCATTATTCATTGAATGTATGAAATATTTCAAAATCAAAGCAACTTATTGGAGTGAAAATTCGTTCAAGATTTTTTTGAACAAAAGTCTAAATTACCCGACGTCCGAACTATCTAATTACTCTGGGTTTACCCTGAGTCGCGCACCATATAGGCGGGGGAGCTTCCAACGTTAGTGTTTTCATTTTCAAGACTCAAACCCGAGTCACTAGTTAAGGGACAACAACCCTGGAACCACTTCCGGTTGTACCAACGTATTTTGGTTTAGGATTTGAAACATGGAAAACTGTTTTCAAATCCCCCTGAAAAACAAGGTTGGTATAACACAACTCATTCAACTATGATTTTATCTTAAATGAATTGTGATTCAAGACTTCCAAGCACAAATGAATGAAAATGTAATTCCAATGCTTTTTTTTTTTTTTTTTTTTTTTTTTTTTTTTCCCACAATCTGAAACTCCTGTGCAACCCTCTTGAATTCATTTTATCAAAGTTCAAATCTTTCTACCAATCCTTGTTCCTAAGCTTTAACAAAATGAACAAAAATCACATTTACATGAAAGCAAACAAAAGATACAAAACGGTTTGAAATGATCCACAATGTATACTTTGCTTTTCAGTTTCTTTCCATGGTGTTCAAAAGGCACAGCTATTGGTGGGTTTGGTTTGGTATTGTTGGCTGTTTAGTTCTGAAAGCATGCTTTCTGCATCTCTCAAATATGCTGTCATATAAAACATCAAACTGCACTCCTGCCCTCTCTCTATTCACAATGAAAAGTATGTGATCTGCTTCTACAATCTTGTAGTACCTGCAATAAAAATGAAACTACATTTAAAGAAGAAAGCTAGAAATAGTTGCAACTAATGAGTATTTGGATTAGATGGATCTCTATCATGATAATTGAGACATTGATGATTATCTAATGAAGGTGGTTGAGGGGGTTGGGAAGAATTATGATCACATTATTGCATCGATAAAAATGTTGTCGTTAATATGCCTGTCAAAGTCATGAATAAAGCAAGCTAGATATCTAAATCTTGTTTTAAAGGAGTAGAGGATTTATTACAAACCAGATGCCCGGATGAAGAGGTTGGCACTCGGCATCGCTTATAACAAAATGGTTAGGATGTTCGATTGGGATTTGAGGGTGAGTCATGGACGTGGTGTTAAGGGCTCCATCGTTGTCTTGCCAATCTTCATCCCTGCGACGTAATGTGAATTAATATTGTTATAGATTGATCACACACAAACAACTGGTTATAGATCAAAGGAGAGTTCTTGCCTGTATCCTTTGTAAGGAAGAGGAAGAGAAGGCGGATGGCGCCATTGGCTCATCTGCAGAACTCTAATGAATAGCATGGGATGAATACCAAGTATGCTAGAAGGGACTGTTAGACCCATAAACTTCATTGTCCGCTTCGTTGCATAGCTGAAGTAGAATGTGTTTGGGAAGGTAGCAAGATGGGAATTCAACCGCATCGATCCCTGAATCGTTAGATCTGGTAGGATCCAATCTCCAGAAGCAAATGGTCCACAGTTTCCCAAGAGACAGTCTACAAGGCCTGAAACACCAATTTTGTGCCATGACATGTTGAAGTGATCGAACCCAAAATTGTAGTAGGCCTTCAGCCATGGAATGTCAAGCCAATCATAGACTATAACGCCTAAGCGACACAACTGAAGCAGCGATATAGGCTTCATTGATCTTCCTTCTTCAGGCCTGAAATACATTAGGAAATGAGGGACTTCTCGGATATAAAACGTTTCTGCAACAACGAAAAAAAACTCAAAAACACTTACTCCATGCCATCTAAATAGGTTCTTGTTGTGCCATTGAAGGCACCAGACAAGGATGTTACACTCAATATCCAATTCTCAGATGAGTTCTCATATCTAACAAAAGCCTGAAATCAATCAAAAGTCTACTGTCACAAAAATTTTCAATCAAGATATAGAATCACCATTGCTTTTCTTCTTTGAAGTAAATTGCTAACCTTGTCAGCTAACATTTGTTGCAACAAGCGAACGACCTGTGCTCCGGCCGAATGCCCAACAAAATGAATTGGATGATCTTCATCCCATTCAGGGTAATTACCTGCATTTCCACAAGACTAATCAATCATCTTCATTAAAGCTTATGAGAAGAAATAACTGATAGCAAGGCAATTTGATGTTCCAACCTTGCTCATAAATCCTTCCAAACCGCGAATGCCCGCAAGCCGTGCTGTGTTCTTCTCCATAATCCACTTGCCCTCCTTTCAAATAATAGAACAATTCGCGAGCCCTGAAATCAGTCACCTATGGAAGTCATCACAAAAAATTGTAGAACAAATCAAAGAAAAGTGAAGAACAGTGGCCAAGTATGAACCTTTTTGTAGCTTCACAACTTCATGTACCCACCTATCATATATGCTGGTTAACGAACCCAAATCTGGGACCAGAACTCTCTCATCCTTCTTTTCTGCTCCACCAAAATATGACAAGCAACCCAATCTCTACAAACATGAAAAAAGAAAAACAAAGAACACCCATTAATCAATTAGTATTAGTGATGAAGAATTAACATATATTGATCTAAAGATCCCAAGAATGATGCACCAAATTAGGGAAAAGAATGAGAACCACCCAAATGAAAGAGCAAAAAATAGCAACCATTTCAAAAAAAAAAAAAAAAAAAAAAAATCAAATCAATATGAGATTCAAAGAGAAATGACAAAAATCAATCCAAATACAATAGGGGAACTATCAAGCAAATTAAAATATGAGTACCCATCAACATGAAAAACTCCATTAATATTGAACATAGTCTACATAGATGATTAATATATATTATCAAGCACATTCAAGAGAAACAATGAAGAACAAGAAATGACAACAACCTAAAACATAGAAGATCAAAAACTCTACGAAACCCTCCGAAAATGTTCATTCAAATATCAAAAAATAAAAAAAAATAAATAATAAAAATCCACACAATCAATAAGAAAAAACCCATTTCATATATTGAATGCAAAACATACCCCTTTGCCAAATCCAAAGATCCCATGAACCAAAACAATAGGGGGCAACCCATCAAAGCTGGCAGGCCTTTTAGGCTCCTCTTTAACTCCAATGCACATATTGGGTCTTAAGCATTCAATGAGAGCTTTTGAGATATCTGAAGCAACAGCAGTGCTGAAAATGTAAAACCCATAAATCAAATGAACCAAAGAGCTCACAAACAGCTCTGACAATTGAAGCACTCCAATCCACCACCTTATAATCATTGGGAATCTAATACAGAACTTTCTTCATCAAAACTCAAATGGGTATCCTTAAAATTCACCAAAACAATCAAAATATCATTCAAAATCAATGATTTTGTTGACAGAAGAGCCTTGTTGTTTCTCTCTATCTCTCTCAAGTTTCAACCTTGAAAAGAAAGAAAAACAAACGAAGGCCCTTCTGCAACACAAACTAGACCTCTCCTTCTCTCAAACTTTCACATTTGACACCTCCCCTACAATGAAGGAGGAGGCCTAATCCCTTTATATTTTGTCATCCAAAATTACCATTTGAAGGCTTTATCTCTTTTTTTCTTCCCAAATATATGGGCCCCTTTTTTTTCTCTCTTCTTTGTCCAATTAGAGAGAGATGTAAAAGGAGTAGTTGGGTTGTTGCCACGTGTCCCAGTCCCCACCAACGGTCCCAAGACTTCAAATTGAACTAAAAAATGTTTCTCTACCTTAAAAGAAAAATGATAAAATAATTCACTGTTAATATATACTTTGGGCATGCATTCTTATCTTTTAGCTATTTATGACTCTTTCTTGTCTTCTCAAGCGTCGCCTCATATCTGACAAAATACCATAAATAACTAAAAGATAAGAGTGCGTATCTAAAGTGTGTGTTGAAAGTGTGTTAGATTATCATTTTTCATCTTAAAAAGGAGATAGTTTTATCACTATAGATCACAAATGCCAACTAATTTCACCAATGCACAATAAATAGGGGAAGAATGTTGCCTTGATTGGTTTTTTGGTAGTAGGTGCGATTAACTCGTCAAATTGTGATTTTTGAGTTCAAATTAGAGGAGACGAGATGCTTTTCAAAATTAACATGTCACAAACGTCACAGAACGATACATGAAAATGCTTTTGAGTGTCATATATACCAATTGATCTTGAGTTGATAATATATATTAATCATCTATGTAGACTACGGCACGCATCTCAATGCTTATCAAGCCACCTCCAATGGAAGCTTGTTACTTGCAAAACATTTTCCAAAACCCTAATTCATTTTGTGATAATAATATATTTTGGGGATTTTGATGAGTTGGAGAAGAGCTGGAAGGTTCCCCCTCCAGCCTTCCAAATCGAAGTGCCAACTTATCCAGAACTTCTTCTTCCTTCAACATCAATTTTGTGGAGCACATGTGCATGTGTGATCATGTGGGCTTCCTTAAACAATTATATTCTTGTGACATTTTTTTGTCCATCACATTGAAACTAGCAGGGACTTGTTTCATTATATTATGTTACTTGTTTAAATTCCCTAATCATAACAATGTTTCCTAAATGTTCCTTAATCATGACATAATTCTTGTTTAGAAGACTCTAGTGTTGTTTTACGCATTTTTAAATGAATGATGCAAACATGGGTCAATTCAAAATCATAGCAATTGATGTTTGTTTATGTTCCTCGATCACCATATTATGATTTAGAAGGCGTTGGATCAGAATCGAGTCTCAGCCGACGGAGGTGTAGATCTTGCCATGCCGGTCTTTGCTATATACTTTTTGAACAGGTTGTATGTTTAGTATTTTTATTTTATTTTATTTTTTTGCTTTTTTTGCTTTTGTTCGTTTTTTTGTTTGTTTGACAGAGTTGTATGTTCAGATATTGTCATTTTAAATGGCAGTGGGTGGCAGTTGGGATTGATAAATGTGATTTTTTTTTTCTTTTTGTTAAATTTGTTAAATTGATGTTCCTACCACTGAAAAAGATATAAACAATCTATTACAATGGATTGGTAAATGTGACATTAACATCACAAAAGTGATTTTTAACAATTGAGGTCAAGACTTTTTGTTGTAGTAAAATAATAAACACATGAATTCAAAGAAATGTTAGAGTAGCACCAATCAACACAAATATTAGGAAGTGCAGTGGTTTGGACACTTGCAAAAATGACTTATAAATGCTCTCACTAAAAAACTTGATTCAATAGAAACTGACGAAATTTGATGAGGTAGGAGTAGTCCAAAGTTAATTTGGGATGCGTTAATTAGGAAGAACTCGAATAGTTTGAAATGCTCATCATCAATTGCACAAAATCGAGCACACCGAAAGAGTTTGATCTATGTAGCCGATTCAATTAATTTGAGATTAAGACTATGTTGTTTTTGTTGTTGTGATCCTTTACCTGATCTTATATATTAAACTTCCACCATTATCAAACAAAGATATGTCAATCAACTAATATGTAAATCATACTATTGTACTTTCTCAAAAAATCATACTATTGTAAAAAAAAATCATATTATTGTATTTTCTTCAAATTTGTTATATATGTCAATCAACTAATATGTAAATTGTAATTTTATATTTTTTTCTTCCATGTTTTTTCTTTTCGTGCACATGTGTTGATAACTAAATACATTTTATCTATAGAAAATAAATTAAATTTGTAATAAAAAATAATAAAATATATATGATGTGAGGTCGTCTTGTAGACACAGCAAATGGGTTGAAACTCAAGAGGGCCACTTTCATAAAGTGAGAGGTGTGAGGAGGAGGAGAAATAATTTTAAGAAAATGATAATCTAACACATTTTGGACGCACACTTTGTCTTTTAGCTTATTTATAGCTATTTTTTATCTCCCAAGGTGTGGGCATACATCTAACAAAATATCATAAATGAATTAAAAGATAAAGTGTGCGTTTCAAGTGTGCGCCCAAAGTGAGTCATTTTATCATTTTTTTGTTAACGGGAATGGAACAAGGACCTCACAAGTCTTATTTTTTAATAAAGTGATGACTCATGTGAAAGTCTGTCTGATGAGATAGTAAAAATATCACTTGTTAAAAATATAAGACATTGATAGATCATGATTTACATCCTACTAAAATAAAAAAAAAAAAAAAACAAAATAATGCCTCATCGATCTGACTGCAGATGCTTAATTAATTTGGCACACACTACACTGTATGTGGTTAATTTAGAGGGTAACTTGGTAATTTTAAACTAGCCCTAACTTCTAATCTCGCCAAATTTGAGAGAGTGTTGTTGAACTAAGAAAATCTCAACTCTCTAGTGTCAAACCACCGGTTTCTCTCACTGCTGTTACCCTTTTTAAGGTACAACCAATTCTTTATCTTTCTTTGATTTGTCTTCAAAGCCCTGATTGAACTTTGGGAATCTCTGTAACGTTGTGTTGTTGATTGATTTGTCGATTTTTTAAGCGGAAACTTTGGTGCTTTGGTTCAGTGGACCCAAATGCATGCCTAGTGTTTGAAGAAATGCCTGTTTGAGATGTTATTTCTGGGTTTTGCTCTACTTTGTTGTTTAGGGTTCATGCACATTGAATTACCTAAAAAAGTCAATCAGTTGTTATCATTGAAACCATGAAATGAATTAGGCATCAAAGTACCGCTGCGTCAAGATTGTCCTGGACACTAGGGTACGCTCAGGCCGATTGCACCAGAACCTCTTGGGAATAGTCAGGCATATGAAAGAAAAATAGAAGTATCGAAGTAGATTTTTCGTTTTTGGAAAAAAAATTGGTTTCTTGTAAGAGTCTACGAGAGTGGTGATTAATGGGGAAGTGAATTTGTTCAAGTAGATTGCGCATCTTCGCAAATAATGCTTGTTTGTGAACATTTTGAAGTTCAAAGATTGTGAGGAACATTAGTCTTCTAGTAATTTCTTTATCGTCTGCGACCTTGTTTCATTTTAGACTGTTTGTGATGTTACTGAGAAAAAAACGTGGATTCATTTTGTGCCATTTTGTTTTCTATCAATTATGCCAAGACTTGCATCATATATAGTGACTTTAAAAAATTAAGCTTTTCACTCTTTTGTGCATTGTTTTTCATGAAAATTCTGTTTATTCATTGTCATATATCTTGCATATATGCTCAACGAACTTATTAGAAACTGAAAACCAACATGTAAGAGATTCTGTACATAGCAAAATATCGCTGATCCAACACAACTGTTGTGTTTTTAGGGAAAAAAAGGGAGAGGCAGCATTATGCTCATCCTTATTCTAGCTTTCGTTTTTAAGAAAATGCGAAAAAATAATATGAAGATCATAAAATGGAAACTTAGTACTGCTTGTTCTCATCATGTATTCTCCCTTATTAAGTATATATTTAATACTGTGTGGATTTGTGGAAATTATTACTGTGTGGATTTCCGTAAGACGGTAAGAGAGAAGTAGAGAACCCATCTCATTGTGGCCTCTATAGACTGTATTATGGTACAATTGTCTTTTCGCTCATTGATGGATGTCTGTATCATATAGACTTATCTTGGGCTTGGGTGTGGATGACTGCTCTGAGTCTCTGACTAATGATTTGTAGGTATTCTTCTGCAGAGGAACTAGCCTATGTCATTTTTTTCAACATTGCACTTTGATTAATCATGCAAAAACTTCAACTACTCTTCATACAAGTGATTATCTTTCTTTTACATTTTGATGAACTGTGATCATGATTAGGTTAACAGTGCATCTTGTATTGGTTAGATTTGATATTCTTATGAGTTTTCATTCTGGCTGGTTGTTATTTTCTTGTTACTTGGTGAGGAGGTTTGTATTGTTCCTTCCTCCGGCTGCTTTTATGTTCAAGTGGTATGTTATTAATTTCTTTCTTATGTTCATTATTTTACTTATCTCTAGATTAGATATCAACTCTCACATGTTTTTTTTTTTTGAAATAAGCTCTTTAGTGTATGTTATTTGCAGATGATATTGTCTTAGTGGACGAAACAAGAGATGGAGTGAATAGGAAATTAAAACTTTGGAAGAATACGTTAAAATCTAAAGACTTTAAGTTGAGTAGAATGAAGGCCGAATACATGCACTGTAAGTTTAGAAATACGAGACATCAAGATGATGGAGTGGTAAAATTAGGGGAAGTAGAAGTTCTTAAGGTGAAACAATTTAGATATCTAGGATCAATCATACAAAATGATGGCAATATTGAGAATGATGTCACACATATAATCCAAGCTGGATGAAAGAAATGGAAGAGTGCAATTGGTGTGATCTGTGATAAAAATATGCCTACCAAGTTAAGTTTTTTTTTATAGGACCGCAATTAGATCAACTATGCTCTATGGAAGTGAATGTTGGGTGGTAAAGTAACAACAATTACATAAAATGAACGTAGCAGAAATGAGGATGTTTAGGGTGGATGTGTGGTAAAACTTATAAAGATAGGATAAGAAATACAAAAATTCAAAGACAAGTAGGAGTAGCACCAATTAACTCAAAAATTATGGAAGGGCAGTTGCGGTAATTTGGTCAACTGCAAAAACGACCTACAGTTACCCCCACTAGAAAACTTGTCTTAATAGGAACTGAAGAAATTTGACGAGGTAGGGGTAGACCGAAGTTAATTTGGAATGCATTAATTAGGAGGGATTTGAATAGTTTAGAAAGCTCACCATCAATTGCAATAAACTGAACATAATGGAAGAGTTTGATTCATATAGCAGACCCCCAAGGCTACGTTGTTGTTGTTGTTGTTGTTGAAATAAGCTCTCACATGTTTGTGTGAAGTAATTTCTTCTTTCTGGGTCATTAAGTCGTTCAAATCTTATAATATGCTTTAATTGTGGTAAGATGGAAATTAGTTAACATGGGAAATCTCTTGGTGAAGTAGACCCAGGAAGCATTTGTTACCAAGATTTGTTTTCAATTTTAATGAGCAATCAGCATGCATTTATTATCTTTTTGTTTACCGATTGATGAAAGTAATTTCCGTGCAGATCAATTAATTTGATTTGTGGATTTTAAAAAGCAATGGGGAGGTCGGACGATAAGAAAGTGAAGTTTATCAGGCTCGTATCTGCTGCAGCAACTGGATACTTTTATGTGAAGAGGAAAAACCCCAGAAAGATCCTAGAGAAGCTTGAATTTCGCAAGTATGATCCCCGTGTGAATCGCCATGTTCTATTCACCGAGCAAAAGATGAAGTAGGCTTCCTCATTGATATTCCTTGCATTTTGCTCTTCATGTATGTCATAAAAAGCTGGCAAATTTTTATTCTGTTAAGAAACTTACATTACTTCGGTCTTAAAATTCTGTAATATTGGGTGCTTTTGCCTAGCTTAGGTTGTATTACTGTGTTTCTGTTGCGACAAATGTTTTGAAGATTTTGCTATTTGATAAAGGAATAAATGATCAATCTTTCAAGCTAATTAAATTCGATATGGTGTTTTTTTTTTTTTTTTTTTTTTTGATATCTGTGGGTGTTTCTTTTGCTTTGAAGAATTATGCATCATGATTTTAAAGATATTTGAAAGAAAATTAAAGAAAAAGAAGGCATTCCAAAGATGCAGAAACTCTATGGAATTATGGAGCTTGGGTATAAATAAATGACTATAAGTTGCATTTGTTTGGGTCCGAACTCCTGGGTGGGTTCACTCTCTTTGAAGTAAAAATAAATAAAATCCTAAATACATTTTAAATGATATTGTAAGTTCAATTAAACTTACAAATTATACACATAGACACCACTTAACACAAGACTAATGGCCGATGGGTATTGTAATTACAATACATGCAACTTCTTCACTTATACATTACCGATTCGTCAATTTCAGTTGGTGCTCGATTTGTTGTAGTCCTAGACCAACTAATTAACGAGTTCAATTCCAAAATAATCTTGATAACAGCCCAGCCCAACTTTGGATTTTCAAGCCGAATTTGGAATCCATGTTAGAGGTTTATACTAGGAAGAAGCTCAAGAGTACTAGATTGGTTTCAAGTAAGAAGGTGCAGAGTTAGTTCCAAGGTGGGTCATGTGTCAGGTCTAGAGTCTTCTTGTCATAAAGTCGCACGGTAGGTGGGTGTGTGAATATGAGAGGGCAGGTGGCACAATAGGTGGGTGTGTGAATATATGAGTGGGTATATATAGGCGTGCTGTGGAGAGAGGAGGCATAAAGAGAAATTGTATAAACTGGGTGACCATTCTAGTCTGGGTGAGCACAAGAGAGTCTCTTGTGTCTCTGGATATAAGGTCTTATCAACTAGTATTAGAGCGTCGTTGCATCCATGGCGCTTAAGGGAGATTCTCGGCTGGATGTGTTGGAGTTGGGAATGAAGAAGACAAAGGTTTCAATGGGAGAGTTAAGATCTGTTGTGGAGGCGTAGCGATATACTATGGGAATTTAATTTCTGGCCCTGTCGCAAAAGTTGGCAACTTTTCTTGAGCAACAGAAGTCACCGATGAGCGGGAGTCATCATATCGGGGAGGCTAGTGTCTTCAAAACTCCAGATCTGTTAGATCTAGGGCCAGTGAACGAGCTCGGTGGTCACAAATAAGTCAGATTTGAGTGCTTCTCTGTACAGATCAGAACCAGATCTGTTAGTGCCTGAGAAGTGGGGGCGGGGTAATCTTAATCCACCAGATTCAGCATAGCCTGAGAAGTTGTAGATTGATGGTGAATTAGATCCACCAGATTCACCTCCTTCCACACAAATCATGGTCATAACATTTTCAGATCTGGCTTCATCCAATCCCAATTCGGTACTTATGCAATCTCGAGGAGTGATGATGTTCGGACTGCGCAATATGATTGTGCATGTGAAAGCTTACTGTTTGATTGCACCTCCTCCTTGGCCACCGCATTCATCCCCTCCATCGGCATGTTTCATCCTTGATTTAGTAGTTTTCCACTGTCGAGATGTGTCTTCTTCTCGTTCAAGTTACTACGACTTAATTATAGCATTTGAATTAGGGAAATTGTGTGTTTTTGGTCGTTATGCCTATCGCATAGATCTGATAGGAATAAGAACTCCACTTCCACCAAAACCACTAGATCCGATCATGCTCATAGAAGTTTCGACTAAGGTTGCCTTTGATCCACCTTCGTCTCCACCACCAAGATCTCCTCTGTTACCGACATCCTCCATTACGTAGGCGACCATAGTTTTTGACAAGGTTTCTTTCTCTTATGAGCGTAAGATCTATCTGCCAATTAATTGGAGGAAGACGACATCCAATGATAGACACAAAACTCGAGGTTATTGGACGACGAGAGATATGCAATTGCATCTATGTGTTCGTTATTGCATTCATGTTCATACAAGCACTAGAAGACTTAAAGTCTATTGCATCAGGACTCTTGATTATCCTCGAATCGCATACTTATTATTTCAATTAAAGTTTTTAATCCACTGGGTCATTTGCTCTTCGAGAATCATCTTTAGGGAGCTAGTTTTATCTTCAACCTTTTCAATTTCTCCCAATCCCCAAAGCAACGAACAAATGGAAGTGGTGAATCGTTGCGTGGAGACTTATCTTTGTTGTTTCATCTCTTAACGATCCAAAGAATGGTCGGACTGGCTGCAGTGGACAGAATATTGGTACAATACTTCCTTCCACATTTCTCTTAATTATTCTCCCTTTAAGGTTAGTTTTAGGCGCGACTCCTCGACTCTGTTTCGTCATGGTTCGAATTCCCTATCTTCTCCCTCCGACCTTGACACTATGCTCTGTCCCAGAACCATGTCCTTTAGGAATTGCACAATCAACTCTCGGCTGCCCAAAATAGGATGAAACAGCGTGCTGATCCCCATCGCCGCCAGGTGATTTTCGAAGTGGGTGAATTGGCCTTCCTGAAACTGTGTCCCTATAGCAATTGTCCCTGGCCGGGGGTCCTATTCGAAGTTGAGCCTTTGCTTCTTTGGTTCGTATAAGGTGTTGGCTCGTATCGGGGTTGCTGCCTACAGGCTCGAGTTGCCCTATTTTTCTTCCCTGCACCCTATGTTTCACGTCTCTCAACTGAAAAAGTTCGTTGGTTCCGTTCCTGTTTTCCCTACACTTCCCCCATTGCGTTCGGACTCTTTGGTTACTATTGTGGAACCAGAATTGGTCATTTCATATCGTTGTTTGTCTGTTGGCCCTAAGGTTTTGATCAAGTATGTTTTGCTCCCCGAGTTTAATACTTCATGGGAACTGTTCAAACATATCAAGAAATCTTTTCCGACCTCCACCTTGAGGATAAGGTGATTATTCAGGGGGGAGTACTGACAGCAGCCTAGCCCTACTTCGGGTTTTCAGGCCCAATTTGGAATTCGGGTTAAAGGTTTATATTTGGTGAAGCTTAAGAATACTGGATTGGCTCCAAGTAAGAAAGGTGCAGAGTTAGTTCCAAGGTGGGTCCCACATCAGGTCTAGAGTCTTCTTGTCATAGAGTCACGTGTGAAAGCATGGTAGGTGGGTGTGTGAATATATGAGTGGGTATATATAGGCGTACTATGGAGAGAGGAAGCATGAAAAGAAATTGTATAAACTGGGTGACCATTCCGGTCTGGGTGTAGGGCCTTATCAGATCTCTACTTATTACATATATACAACATCACAAAGCGTCACTTCCCAATTAATTGATCAAATATGTCAATTCAATAACAACAACATAGCTTTAATCCCAAATTAATTGGGGTCGGCTATATAGATCAAACTCTTCCATTGTGCTCAATTTTGTACAATTGATGGTGAGCATTCCAAACCATTCAAGTCTCTCATAATTAATGCATCCCAAGTTAACTTCGCTCTACCTCTACCTCATCGAATTTTTAAGTTTATATTGAGTCAAGTTTCTAGTGGAAGTATTTGTAGGTCGTCTTTGCAAGTGTCCAAACCACCGCAATGCCCTTCCCTAATCTTTGTGTCAATTGGTGCTACTCCTATATTTCTTTGAAATTATGTGTTTCATATTTTGTCTTTATGAGTTTTTACCACACATCCACCTAAGTATCTTCATATCTGCTATGATCATTTTATGTAATTGTTGTTATTTACCGCCTAACATTCACTTCCATATAGCATAGTTGACCTAATTGCGGTCCTATAATTTTTTTTTTTAACTTAGTAAGTTAGTAGGGATATTTCTATCATAGATCACACCTATTTCACTCCTCTATTTCTTCCATCTAGCTTGAATTCTATACGTAACATCATTCTCAATATTGTCATCACTTTATATGATTGATCCTAGATATCTATAGTATTTCACCTTAGGAACTTCTACGTCGCCTAATTTTACCACTTTATCATCTCTATGTCTATTATTTCTAAACTCACAGTGCATGTATTTGATCTTTGTCCTATCCTACTCAACCTAAAGCCTTTAGATTCTAATGTATTCCTCCAAACTTCAAATTTCCTATTCACTCCATCTCTTGTTTTGTCCATGAAGACAATGTCATGTGCAAATAACATACACCATGGTATATCCTCTTGAATATGCCTAATTAGTTCATCCATATGAAAACCCTTGGTGTAGTCCTATCATAATGTGAAATTCTTTTGTAGTTCCTCCAAATATCTTTATACTCATTGATAAGTGTTCATTTAGGCATTAGTTAGTATAAGTTATTAGGTGTAATTGAACTATATTTATCTTATTATACGGTGATAAATGCATATTTTAGGGATTTAGTGATTTATGAAATAATTCTAAAATATATATCTAATTATATTTAATTTTCATTTCTAGTGGCAAATATTCTAATTCCTTAAATGAGAAGCTAGATCATAGAACAAGGAAAGAAATTCTACTAATATAATAAAAATAGTAAAAAACATAAATTAATAACTTGCATGAATTAAATACTTTCAAACAAGAAACACTAAAAATAGTAGTTTCTAATTTAAGAGTTGTCGGATTCTTTATTGGACTTAGTCTATAAGACCTTGCTGCACGCATCAATTATCGATTCATCAATTTTGCTCGATTATATTTGTTGTAATCCTAGACCAACTAAATAACGGGTTCAATTCCTACATGATCTCTACTAACTATACTATATAAATATATATATACAAAGCTCGATTAGTCAACATCAAATTAAAGATCACTTATTACCAAAAAAAATTAAAGATCACTTGGTTCTGTATGGAGCCCCATTAAACAAATATGGAAGGGATGCTTCTAGAAATGTAATCTTTTATGGTATACTCACCAATCTGCCCACCAAATCTCTTTCAAGGTTCAAGTGTGTCAACAAATCCTGGTGTGCTTGGATCACTAGCCCTGAATTCAGAAACTTCACCTTCTTAATCAAAATTCTTCTTCCATATTAGCCGAGGACGATTTCATCGTACTCGCTACAATGGAAGACGAGTACAGGTTCTTCTCGTTGCCTAATATAGAATGGAACGACGACAACTGCAACCGTCTTAAAGACGAACGCACTACAGGAAATGGACTACCCTATGAAGTCCCCCCACACCTATGTTCGTATTGAAGGCTCTTGTAATGGACTACTGATGGTGGTCATCTATGGCGGCGTCGGATATCCATCGGAATTCCCCAACTTTTACATATGGAACCCGTGTAAGAAAGACGACTACATATCATTGCCGCAACCGTCTTGTCTAAGCCCCGACAGGTATCATTGGATTACCCAAGAAGCTGCAGGGTTTTGTTATGACTCCATCTTAGATGACTACAAGGTGATTATCATTGTATCATGCATGGATATTTCAAACTACGCCAATGTAGGTATAATTTACACGACGAGAACTAACACATGGAGAAAGCTCCCTCCAGTTCCTCAAGACATCAATATATGCGGAAGTGGGTATTTCACAAATGGAGCTGTCCATTGGTTAGCCCGTCGGAAGGTTGACGACGGCATGAGGTCACGTCATGTGAGGGGAGAAAGGGACAGAATTCTGCTCACTTGTTTCGACATTGGCAGTGAGGAGTGGAGAGAGATTCCATTGGGAATGGATTTTGAAGGTGACTATGAAATAGCACCGCAGTTTAGTATAACGTCGAGAGGGAAGCTTTATATGAGCTACACTTATTATCACTACGGCGATAACCCGATGGTCGTCGATTTTCACACAAAAGTACACGAGTTGATTGATAAGGACGGGCAAGAATCTTGTGGTGCTTGCGGTACTGAACTGTGGTCTTTGCAATCAGAAGATTCATTTGTGAGAAAAGTGTGCTTCATGGTAGACAATATGGTTCTAGTTCATGCTGATAATTATGATGATGATTATGACGTGGGCGAATTCACTTTGCACAATTTTGTAGAAGGCAAAAGGCTCGCGAAAAATGCATTTGTTGAGGTTCTTACAACGCAACCTTTTAGTAACTTGAATTGGCTCGAGGCAGTCCGATATTGTAGGAGTCTAGTTTCACCAAGACAACTGGTAAAATTTGCTAGCTAGATCGAACATGGACATATGTAATTACATATTATGAAGTTTCTATTTTTTTTTTGCATCAAATTATGATATTTTACATGTTATTATGAATTTATTTATGAAGTTTCTTTTTTTTTCATCAAACTATGAAGTTTTACATGTTATTATGAATTTATTTATGATCTCTCACATTTCTCTAAGCAAAAACATGTTTGTGAAATTTTGTATAAATTAAAATGCCATAAGCACTAATTGTTGTTAATGATCGTTAGATCGGTTGGTATATAATCTCTATTTAATTTGAGAAATGAGAAATATCCATAGATTTAAAAGACTTTGAGGGATGAGAAATCCATAGATTTAAAAGGATTTGAGGGATTTAAAAGTTAAGGGGTATTTAATTTAGATTATTTTGATGGATTTAGGTAAAGTTTTTAAAATTCTAATATATTTAATTTTAAACATCATTAAAAAAATTTCTTTAAAAAAAAAAAAAACATCATTAAAATTTTAGTAAATTTTGGTGGATTTCTATCCAAAAATTAAAGTCCTCCCAAAATTTCTATATATGAAAACCATGGAAGTCCGTCACTTAAAAAAGTCCCACTACAAAAAATTATATATTTTATTACATTCTAACTGTT
Organism: Stephania japonica; assembly: GCA_039657345.1. Taxonomy (NCBI): domain Eukaryota; kingdom Viridiplantae; phylum Streptophyta; class Magnoliopsida; order Ranunculales; family Menispermaceae; genus Stephania; species Stephania japonica. Next base: position 69,610,322 of record CM077557.1, read on the forward strand.
GTTGAAAGCCACATTAAAATGTAATTAACCACTAATAAAAAAATGTAATTAAGTTATAATAACGTATTATATCATACCATTAATTTTGAACATATTCAAATGGAATGATATATTAAATAATATAAGATTAACAATAAAGTATGATGATCAACGTATCATAAAATATTTGTTAAATTTATTTTAAAAAATAATATTTATTTATGCACTACTTATGTGCTTTGTTTTGACAACATATTCATTAACAATGTTGTTAGATGTTGTAAAATATGTTTATTTATGTATGGAAATCTGTAATTGTCATACACGCCCTATAGAAGGGATAAAATTAACCCAATCATTATAAAAAGTAATATAAAAATTAATTATTCTGTTATAATGAAACATATAAGATACTTTTTCAAAAAAAAAATAAAAATCTAAGATACCTAAACCTTCAATATCAATGTATCTTGTAGGCCTCTGGAGTAGATTGTGCTAATATGTGAACTTTAGTGATAGAAATAACTGTTTCTATCTGTATTGTTTCCTAACTCAGGGCAGACATGGAAACATAAATTTTTTTAGCAGTAATTAGCCCAACACACATTTATAGCCCACCCCATCACCAACTCACAAAAAAAAAAGCAAAAAAAAAAAAAAAAAAAGAAAAATCTCGATTCCGTCAATCCGAGTCGTTTGGATCGTTAGATCTTATATATTTCTATTATTTTTGATGGAAGATTGATCTATTCTAATTGTTTAGTAGTAATAAACCTCAAGTATTAATAATGAATAATGTTTATTTCTTAAATTATAGGGTTGTGGAATTCACATTTCTCTGCTCATTTTTTTTTGAAGCCTAAAAGGCACATTCATCGTTCTAACCAATAGGGTAAGCCAACCTATTACAACATTTCAACAAGTGAAATGCAATAGATACTTCATTGCATATTGAAGCCCGGAACTACCTTAATAAAAATAGAGAGAACTACCCCCATAAAGGGGACACCTACCTCAATTTGGCGAAACATTCGCATGAGGAGACAAAATCTAAATTAAACATAAACTAAACTTGAACAAAACAAGAATTAAATCTTAACGGAAGAAGAATTATATAAAGAAAGAGACCACCTAAAGTACTTTGCCAAAATGGATTGTTAATTGTCTCGCAGATAAAACTCCACCACCGCAACATTATTGTCAAGTCTTCGTGTGTTTTAAGTTGCTACCCACAATCATTGTTGCCCGTGTTGGAACTTGAGAAAATGTCTCAAATAACTCTTTAGTCCCACATTGCTCACTTCAAATAGTACAAACTCTTTATATACAAACACATTCTCTAAAGCTTTAATTTAGAGAAACTCAATGGATAGAACCCAATTGACATTTATTGGGTAATAGGTGTACATATAAATAGGGTACTTGGTACTTCTACCATGGGAACCAAATATATACACATTTCATGGTACACTATTTATAACCATTAAGTTTAAATTCAACACATTTTGAAGGTTAGCATGGGTATATATTTTGGTCTCCGTAGAATTTTTCATATATATAATATTTATATTTAATGTTATAGATAGGGCTTTGGGCTTAGATTTGTTAGCGGGTAAATTACAAAATGTCCCTGAGGTTTGATGTAATATGCACTTTAGTCCCCGTGTTTTGAAAAATATGCACTTTGGTCCCTCTTATAAACTTTTGTCTAAATCATGGTTGAGTTAAGGTAAAAAGACAAAAATGTTACTAAAAAAGACACAACAACTAATTAAACACATTATTTTTTCCTAAAGAGAAAATTAAACCAACATTTTTTCTAAAAAGGAAATTAAACCCAACACTTATTTACTCCCTACTAAAGCTTTTTCTAATATAAAAATGATAAATGATAAAATGACCCACTTTCAACCCACACTTTGGGCATACACACCCTTATTTTTTAGCCAATTATGGTTATTTCTTGTCTCCCCAGGTATAAACCTCACATTTAATAAAACACCGTAAACGGCTAAAAAACAAGTGTGTGCACCCAAAATGTGCGTTGAAAGTATGTTAGATTATCATTTTTCTATAAAAATAATTATTGGGACAAACTTTTTGTCTTGAATTTTTCCATTCTTATTTATTAATTAACAATTATATTAAGTGTTAATTTACTTATTTTTTAAAACTTTAATGATATTTTGTATGTTCTTAACAAATTATAAAATAGTGTTTCTTCAAAAAAATATAAATGATGTAAATTGATAAGACAAATGTAGGAATTAATTAATAATTTTTACTTTTATGTATACCAATTTTTATATATTTATTCATTTCGTGGTAAAAATCAACGTTGGTTTATTATTTTGGTTATTAAGCCATATTTTATTAAACATGATTTATCAGTTTATTTTTATTCACTCAAAACATATATATGGATGTAGTATAGTACAAATAAATAAATATATACATAAATACTAAAATACACATAAATAGACTAAAGTGGATTATTTTTAGATAAGGAAAATAAAAACATGGATTATTTTAGATAAAATTGTCACATCATCAAAAAGTAATATATTAATAATATTTTGAGTTGTCACTAACACAAGGATAAACTTGTTTAACCAAGAGTAAACTAGAGGGACTAAATTACATATTTATAAAAACATACGGACTAAAGTGTATATTTCATCAAACCTCAGGGGACATTTTGTATTTTACACTTGTTAGCCTTGTAAAATTAAATATTTTTTTAATAGTTTTATTTTGAAATTAATTGTTGACAGTTAATTTCGTTATTTTGTAAACAGGTGCGATTGTTGAATAATATTGACTGGTATCATTTTCGAATTTGAAAAATCATATTGGTTTGAACCACTACTTCAAGTTTGATTTAAGTGGAACTAAAACACTGGAATCTTACTGGTTTTTTCTAATTTAATTTTCGGAGATAAAAGAAAAATTACAGTTTGACAGACTTTTGAACTTGGTGATTTTCAGTTCGAAAAGTCATCCAGTTGATATCCTGGTGGCAGATCTTTGGAAAAATTATATCACCGAATTCAAGAAAATTTTTGTCTTAAGACATTGCTTCTATTCAAGCCTCCGGTTAGAAATTTTTACTGTTCTTTGATTTTGTAATTGAATATTCTTTAAATTTATTTTATTTGTATCTATTAGTATCATTATACATTGTTCTAGCCAACAACCCACACGCACTACCGAGGGCTATCAACAACCTCTATACACTTCATAAAATCCCAAATCTCTCATCTTTATCATTGCTCGATCTCACCTTCTTCCACCATTACTACACCATCTATCTTTATCTCATTAAAAAGTCATAGATCTAAGAAGCTATCTTTAGATCTAAGAAATAAAGAGAAAATATGAAGAATAGACAACACGAACACACAAAGAAAAACAAATAAACAAAAGTAATCGAAGTATTGTTTTATTGAGAGGATGGTTGCACATAGATGTCATTATTATTGAGAAAGGTCGACCAAGAGCTATTGTGGCCATCGATCAATCAAAGAGTGGGAATAAAATTAAACTAGGTTTAGGATTTTTTTTCTTCATTTCCTCCACTCATTTTGTTGAAAAAGAAACGGTGTGATGATGCATGTTTCCTCAAAAAGATAGTACGGTTTTTCATTATTGCAAACAATCTTTTTCCGGTATGAAACATTTGCAATTTTTGGATTTAAGTGATAATAATCACATAGAAGCATTACCAGATTCAATATATATATATATATATATATATATATATATATATATATATATTTCTATATATATATTATATATAATATATATATCTATATATATATATATATATTTATATTATAATGGCAATCTCCCTACTTTTTTTATTAATCTAAGACTTCACATTATTCCAACATTGCCCTTATATGCTAATATCTTACGAGATGAAAATTTCTTTGAAAAAATAAAAGTAGGGGTGTATGTGTCATCTTGATTCAAACTTATATAAGTGAATTTAAAATTGATAACCGTTCCTACTTTCTCTTAAATGAAAATTGCTCTATACCTTAATTAAGGAATTGATAACCGTTCTCACTTTCTCTAAATGAAAATCACACTATCCCTTAATTAAGGAATTGATAATCATTCCTGTAACGGCCCAATTCTCGATGGTCGTTATTGATGACGTCATTGCGGACGTGGACGCCAGCGGGGACATTCGTGGGTCCCACAGCGAGGCTGGAACACACCCGAACTAGGTATACAGTCCTTTTTGTATGCTTTTATGGTAAATTGTGATGAAAATGTTCAAGTTAGTTAGACTTCATCACAATATGTGTGTTAATATAGTTTATTGACGAGTAAGGTGGTGAGATGCGGTTTCACCGCGACGAGCGCATTGGCGCGCGGACCGAGTGTCGGACATAGGGCACGAGGTGCCGGGTAGTCGGGGGACTAGTGTGATCTTATTTACAAATTATGGGAATTTATTGAGTGAATTTGGTAATTTATATAGGCCAAATCAATTGAAGTTGTAAGTGCTATAGTTATAACTGGATTAATCAAGATCCATTGGATGGTTCTCGAGATGCACAACAGGGTGGCTAGTGTCATGATAGGGTGTTAGTGAGTTGGAGTGACACAGGGTGGTCAGAGACCACAAGATTATTCTCGAGATTTGTACTCACACTTGATCAAAACCAACTATATATATACCTGGTTGACCGATCAAACAAATGGGGAAGAGAGGAAAATAGGGGAGATTGAGAGAGATCGGTGGAGAGGAAGAGGAGAAGAGGGAGAGACCATCAACTGAGGTGTAAAGTGTGATTGGGGTGTTCAACCACAAGATCTAAGGTATGGATTCATCATAAGTGAGTTTTTATGAAATTTTAGTGTTGGTTGGAAATTAAGAAATCCGAATTTATTAAGGAGTAAACTCGGTATTTTTGTTGAGATTTAAGGTTTAAGAGTGTGCTATGATATGGGTTTGTGTGGTTGAGCAAGTTTGAGAGAAGTTGGATGATTTTGGAAAGTGGGTTTTGAAAACGTGATTTCCATGATTTGTGGATTTTGGTGTTTGATTATGGTAATTCATGTTTAAATGGTGTAATTAAGGTTATTGACGTTTTATGGAAACATGGGAATTTAATTTATGGGTTGTGAGGTGTTTGGAGAGTCAAAATGTTAAATTTGGAAATTTCTGGACAGCGAGCAATTAGCGCGCTAATCACGCTGATTGAAGAAGATAATGAACAGTGATTGAGATTAATTAGCGCGCTAATTGTTCACTGGACTCCCAAAAATTGGAAAATGAGAAAATGAGTCAAACTAACATTATGAACCCATTAATTGATCATTAAACCTCACAAATGAATTCCAGGAGTCTCGGAATAGTAATTGAGTCGGGGATTTGGAGGAATCGGACTGGGATTTGGGTTTCGGGTAATCGGAGTGCGGTATAGGTGCGTAAACCCCAACAGAAACACATCTGGAGTATTTAATTCTTTAAATTCTTGCGTTTATTATTCTTGAAATTCATATTCATTGTGATCATGGGTTGGTCTGGTTATTGGTTGGTGTTGGATTTGTTTTCACTATCGAAGTTTATTCGGGACGATTGGCACGTGATCAAGCATGCTAGATTGTAGCACGTGTACTTGCACCGCCGGTGGATTGTGACCCGAGCCGCGGGGTGCACGTGTTCGGTGGATCTGTGATTTGTTCTGGCCACCGTTAGTGGTCCGGGTGGATCCCAGGTGTGATGTGTTTCCTCTGGGCGCTCGGATTGACGAAGTATGATCTAGTATGTGAGATTGCATTCTACTTTTGTCTGGTTTTATCGTAATTGTTGTGGAGCATATTGTTGACATTATGATTATTCGTTGATCATCTTGCATGCTTGTTACCTACACATGTAGGGTTTATGGCTGCCCATACTCTTTGCATGTGTAGCTAACGTTAGTTATTGGCCTCTGAATCTGTTTATTATTTACTCGATGGTTTTCTTTGGGAGTTTACTCACTGGACTCGTCACCGTATGTGTTGGGTGATTTGAGTGCAGGATTTGATAAGTGCAGGGACAAGGAGACACGTAAAGATTATCTCATGATCAAGACGTGAACTACTCCTCTTATACGCCTGTTGATTGTATGTATGTATTTGTTTTATGCTGGGTTTGGGTTGTGAGAGTTATATTTTAGTTTGTTTATGACTTTGAGGATGACACTTGATTTATATTTATGGACTACATTTTGGTATGGTTTCCACATTAGATTAATTGATATTTAGACTTGTTACATTTGGTATCATTTAATGATTTGAGACTTCCGCTGCGTAATTTATGGTTAAATGATATTAAAGGGCATAATTTAAGGATAAATGATATTAGAGGAACTAAAGTTAACAGGAAATGGATTGATAATGGATAACTGGGCGTGGGACACAGCTGGCGGTTGAGTGGTTAGTTGTGGGCCCGCGTGGCCTCCCGTGGCGGACCAATGTGGAAAATTGGGGCCGCCACAATTCCTACTTTCTCTTAAATGAAAATCGCCTCGTTCCCACTTTAATTAAATGAAAATCACCTTATCCTTTAATTAAAGAATTGATAACCGTTTTCACTTTCTCTTAAATTGAAATCACACTATCCCTTAATTAAGGAATTGATAACCGTTCCCACTTTCTCTTAAATAAAAATTGTTCTATCCTTTAATTAAGGAATTGATAACCTTTCTCACTTTCTCTCAAATGAAAATTGCCCTATCCCTTAATTAAGGAATTGATAACCTCTCCCTTAATTAAGGAATTGATAATCGTTCCTACTTTCTCTTAAATGAAAATCGCTTTATCCCTTAATTAAAGAATTGATAACCGTTCCCACTTTCTATCCCTTAATTAAGGAGAGAATTAGTCTTATATATAATGCAAATCGTCCAATGTGAGGCCAAAATAACCTTATTCCCCACACGCCCTTAGTTAACATGTTAAAACTTTTTTTGCTTCCATTACATGTCCTTAAAATCTTTAGGGCTAAAATGTCTTTTAATTTGAGAAATAATTAAACTACATAAGAAAAGTTTAATAAACCGTTTCAAAAACTGAAATCTCTCCATAATTATAGTTTTTTACCAAAATTGGAATCCTATCACCAAAAAATCGCCTCTCTCCCTAAGAAAAACGCACACATATCTATGCCCCAAAAACACGTCTCTTTTCTCTCTAGCGGTCTCTCTCTAATTCGATATGAAAGACACGCAAAGATCTGCCCCAAGGTGTGTTGCGGCATTGTATATGGGCATTACAAATTTGGGTCTTGGTCGTGGAACACTCTGACTCGACCTTGACATCTCTTGATTTGATTGTCTGTTCTTGAGTTTTTGCTTTACTCGACGATGGTGATCCCATATGGGATGTGGGACGTGGTGTTAAGGGACTCAAGTGGAGGGATGTGTGCATTGTAAGGTCTCCACTTTTCACTCTTGCAATTGTGTTTATATATATGGTTCAGTGGTTGTGTGGCATTGCGGGATCGCCTCCCCTCTTACGTCTATTATTGTAGGAATTGAATAATTGAGTACTTTTGGCTTAAAAGTTCATTGGGCTCATTGACGGTGCATGTGTTGGCTTGGCATGAACACGTTTTGGGTAGGTTTATTTTTGTGACTACTTTTAGTTTTGGGTATACAGTTTTTTATGGAGATTGTTTGGTCATAACTATTGTTGCATTGAATCTCTTTTTTTTGATCTTTTAGGTGGTTGTCCTGCTGGGAGATGGTGTTGGGAAATGTGCCATAGGTCAATCCATTAACAGTCTTTATGAATACATTTTAGTTAATAAAATAGAGGATTTCATTTGTTGTTTATTATAATTGATTTGCATGTTTATATTATAATAAGATCCATGGGTATTTACAGAAATATCCTAAATTGTTCCTACTCGATTATTATACTGGAAACTATAATGAATTAAGACTAGTGTGAGTCTTGATTAATGATCATACGATGATCATACGTATAGGAATACGAATCAAGATCATGAGTACTTGTTAGGGAACAAAGTACTGGACCGACCTACTATGAGAACATTACATGGATTAAGTCATAGTTGTTTCTCATGATAGGTATATTTTTCAGTCCTCTGACTTGAGATTATCAGAGACTTCAACATTAGGAATACAGTGATTTGACGCAATCAAACGTTGTCTTTAACCGGACGATTATAAAGGTTGTGATTGGTTACTGTGTGAATAGTGTGGTGAAGTTGTGTAATCAAGATAGAATTTGTCCCTCTCATATAAAGAGAGATATCTAGTGGATCCCTCGATGTGTTAGACTGTTAAAAGGCCTAATCTAAGTGAATTGATATTGATCAATGTCACTTAGATGTTTTCAGTCTACCTAGAAATCGAGACTAGTACGATTGAACATGTTGGATGACAATTCCATGCCTTATGTTTGATTAAAAGGATATCGTGTGACAAAAGGATGTTATATACACTATTGATTAGGTTGTATCGATTTGATATTCGTACAACTTGGGTAGTCATAATGTCTTTCTAGAGGCCGCTTATGACTTGTATACCAAAATATGTTTTGGTACACTGCCAACGTTGTATGAGCCTATTGGGTCACACACTGAGAATGGTTTTGCGAGATTTTAAGATGGTTAAGAAAATGACAGAAACGTCCTTGTAGTGTATTACACTTATACTTCTTTAAGTAGGGGTATATGTGTAATTTACTTAACCGTCTATATACAAGGGTTGTATAAATAGACGCTTTGAGTTAGAATACAAGTACGAAAGATTTATAAAGGGCTGAAACTCTATTTTCGTTTTAAGAAACGACTTAGGGTTTTGGTATGCTCTGGATTGTTTTGGAGAGAAACAAAAGGGTTTGTTATTCTCTCGAAGCTAGCACTTCAAATCTCGGCCGCTGTTCGTGCGTGGACTGCTGATAGAGGGCGTTCGTCGTTGGCAACGCCTTAGAGATCGATTAACCTTCAAAAAGGTACATTGCGACTGAGGTATGATTAAGTTTTCATAGTTTAAACGTGTTTTAATGGAATCAGATTCGGATCCTCTTGGGGTTTTTCTCAAAATAGTTTTGAAATCTCCACTGCGCATGAACCCCAAAACCCAACAGATGGGGGGTCTTCAAGAATTATAGAGGAACTGTATGGGAGTATTAAATGGGTCTGTTAGGAAGTTTAATATGAAAGCACCCATTATTTTGTTCATTTTTGTATATCCCATTTTTGTATACCCCACACTTTGAATTTTCTTTTACAAGGTTGGGTGCGGTCTCACTAATATGCTTTTATCATCATGTTCAAATTTTGTTTACAGATGTTCTTTTTGGTGTAATACAAATGTTGGGGGTTCTCACTATAAGTACTTTATCATGCTCATCATTTTGTTAATTGTAGTTTTTCTAAACGTGTGCTACCGATGTTTAAGGCTCTGTTTCACGAAGAGCCGAACAAATGTGGGTTTCGAATTTTAAAAAGGCTTGGCCAAGCCACCATGCATGCCAAATGAGCAAGAGTTGAGATTTCTTAACTAGCTAGATCATCCCATCACAACAAATAATTAATGAAAAGTAAGCCATCCTTCTTTTTTCTATTGTTTTTGTTTGCACTTATATATTGGGAAAGAATGTGAAAGTCTTTGCTCTCCTTATAACATGTTTTGGTGGGGTTAGATCTTTCAACGGTGGGTGAAATGATACAACTGATTTTATTTTATTTTTGGTAGGAGATACAACTGATTTTATAGAAAACATTTAGCCATTGTTAATTTATTTCATTAATTTGAGAGTGTATTTTGTTTTATTTAGTGCTTAATCAGTTTGAATTAATTCATTTCATTATGATAAAAGCAGGTGGAAGAGGAACTACTGCAGTTGGTATTTAAAAATGTCCTCAAAAGTGTTGGTAATGCTCGAGAAGTCAGATCGCGAAGAGCCCATGTATCTTTTGATCAAATAGATCATTCATTAATTTATTTTGGTTTTATTAAATACAATGATTATTTTACTTTTTGTATAAATATCGTACCATGCTTTTGATATTTTGTTTTAGAAAAGTTCATTTTTTTATCAAATATGTTTTATTAATTTTTCATGAGTTTGATTAAAATTATTGATTGTGTTTCACGTGCGGAGCGTGTTCCCATCGACTAGTGTATATATATAAAAAAGTTATGTACATGTTGACACATGTCAACTCTACATAGCTTTGAAATTGTTGGCTTAATTAATATCAGTATCTTAATTAATAGCCTAAGTACATTATTTTCAATTTTTTGTTTTTCTCTTTTTTATTTTTTTACACAATAATAGATTTATTATTATTCTTCATATGTTTTATTTTTTTATTTTTAAACAACTTTTTTTTTTGAACAACTTTTATTTATAAAAAGAAATATAGGTTCAAAGTATTCGGGGACAATGTCCAGGTCTAAAATTAGTACAAATTAAATTAATACCACTGCCCCTATGCAGTTTTACAAGATTACAAATTTTGAAATTAAATTTATGTTGGAGACTTGAAATATTGCCAAGACCACCAACATCTTGTGCAACTTTCTGCGCTCGGAGAACAAGTAATGTAATGCAAGTTGGCATAGGAGAACAATTGTTGCAGCTCATGGTGGTTGGGAGTGGAGGAAATGGCATTTAAGGGATGAGAGGTCCAAGTCCCTTAGAGGATCACTGGAAATTGCATAAAGACCGGCTTTGAGCAAAGAAGCTATAGCATGCTAATAAGATCATGAAGAATTTCTCATCAATAAGAGAAATCTTTCAAAGCTACATATTGAATTTCTTTCTGCTACCAATGACGATGAAAGTCACAGACTCACGCTGACATTGATCGATGTTCAAATTCGCTTTGCAGAAACAAGATTCATCACGCATCGTCATCGTCATGGCCTCTCTGGTCATTGACGTTCATGATTATTGAGTTCATTCTCCAATGGCGACACTTAATCCCCCCAAAAGTTAAGATCATGTATTATTCTATCTTGAAAAATATTGCTAATTCATACTTCATTCAACTTCTGCAAAATTGATGCATTGTAAATCTGTCAATTGCAGAGAGCTCCCATCCTATATTGTTAGCCAATTAATTGCAATTAATTTCAGTTAATTGACAGAACGAAATTGACATTCTGACATGCATCTTTTGTAAAAGAGATTCAAAAGAAAACTATAGACATCAGGTAAAATGAAGGGAGAACTATCCCTATAACCGGACTAATTTGGGACTGAACTTCATCGTTGTAATTTTAGACATAAAAATGTCCTCCGTGTTTATCATTTTGAATTGACACCCTTTAAAAACAATCAGATCCTGAGAAGTTTAGCTTTGAAGATATAAGTTATAATTACAGTATTCAACGCTCAATCTTGTAAATATTTCTTCAACTTGAGAACGAAACACATAAGTACACTGCAACCCTCGAGTTCATTCTGTATGGAAGAAACAAATAATGCAAGGGCTGCAACAACCATTCTAATGGCATGTATGCATGTGCTTCAAAGGCATTGATCTGTTTTAAAGTGATCGGCGCATCAAGATGAACTTGCCAGCGACTCGATTAGTAGTTGATAGCCTTCTGGGACTTCGGATTGCAACTGCACACATTCTGCCAATGCAGGGACATCTGCTCTAACGTCCAAGAACCTGGCGACTAGCAGGAGCAAGTGGAAATCTGAAATTCGTTTGACGAAAGGTTGGCTTTTTGATCGGTCCAGGTGAGTTTTTAGTGCCTTCAAGGTTACTGTCTCAATCCGATTCTCAATAGGAAAGCTTGTTGAAAGTGGCCCCTACATCAGTGAAGTTCGGGTAAGAAACACAAATAATACCGGTATCTTAGGAAACATGATTGAGTAAAATTACAGAAATGTAAGTTCTTGCCAAGTTGGCTAGGGCCGACAAAGAGATGAACAGACAAAACGGCACAGTAAGTAAAAGGAATAAACTCATGAAGAAATTAAAATTTGACATAAACATGTTAAACAAGAACAGAAGTTCCAAAATGTACCCTTCAGTACATCAATGAACTAACCGAATAGATGGTATCACTATGACAGAAATAAACCTTCCTCAAGTGGTAGAGTTCCAGTAAGAAACACTCGACATAAAGAATCCATTACAAACATATGAATTAAAATTTTGTAGTATCACACTAATTGGTAACAAAGAGAAGGTTACCCTAAATTTTGTAATATCACACTAATTGGTAACAAAGAGAAGGTTACCTCCTTTTCTAATACGTTGAAAATCTATTAATATTCCTAAAGGCATGCAATAGGTTATGGATTCGCAACATATTAGAAATTGCAATTATTAAAACTTAGAGCTTCAAAGAGTTCTCCATAAAAGTTGCAGAATCTCATATGGAGAAAAATCTTATGTATATCCAAAATGCCAAAAATGTGGCACAAAATCAACTCATAGGCTTAGGATAAGTTTTATTATTGTTACCCGCTTTGATGAGAAAAATGTCCAGGCCAGTTTAACATTTCCCAATTATTGGAGATGAAGTTTACCGCTCAGACCTAGACTAGAAGTTAAATGGTCTTGTTGGCAAGAAAAAGGAGGGCTACCTCAACTAAAAATCTGCATATTGCAATCAAATACGGAGAGAGTTGCATAGTTCAAATGGCTTTAAGTTCAACTATGCTTAAATCCAGTGAGCAAATCCTCTAAACCTTCTTCTCCCATTCTAAGAAAATAAGCTTTTTCGCAGTAGGAGAAGCGGCCTGCAGTTTTAGATATGAATAACATCGATGAAGTTCTATGGATGTCTATGTATCACCACCTCCAACCCCAATAAATGATTCATTCCTACTTCCTACATCGACTCTACGGTTCAATTTCAGGGGAAAATCTCATAAATCATGTAAAACAAGGATGCAGAACAAAAGCGATACGAAAACATAGAATTGACAAAGATAACTGTAACAAGAGATAGTAAATTTGAATGAATGAATAAGAAAACAAAACGAAACCTGATGATCCAGGATCTTGACGACGACTAGAAAGAAATCATTATCGACTTCTTTAGTATCCTTCCCGCCAACAACCACAACCTTGTTCATCCTAGAAAGCTTCGGATCGACCTCGCCCTCACTCTCAAACCACCCTTCCTTGAACAAGCGAACACACATGTCACTCATCTGAAACGCCTCGAAATGCACATCAGCAGCCCCATCCTCATTGACCTCCAATTTGACCAATGCAGTGACCCACTCCTTCAACCCGCCCTCCGCCTGCAGCTCCGCCGCCTGCGCCACCTCCGAACTCGACATGGTGTAATCCCCCTTGCTCTGGCCGATCGTCTGCGTGAATATAAACCCCACTCTCCTCATCCCCATCCCTATCGCGATCGCCTCCACCAATCTCTCCTCCTCCACGTCCCTCATCAGCACCAGCCGATCCTCCGTCCCCTGCTGCGGCGGCTCGTATATGAAATCCACCTCCACCTTCCCCTCCTCCGACAATGTACCGTACATGAACCCCCCTCGCTTCACCGCGAAAGCTAGGGTTTCGTTCACGTAGTGCTGGAACACGTTCGCCGCGTCTCGGTCGAACGACACCGCCTCGCAGTGCGCGCTCTCCTGTCTCGAGATCCGCATCTGCTTCGCGATCAGCTCGTCCATCGTCATCTTCCGGCCGAACGAACCCGCCGGGGTCACCGCCGGTCCCGCGACGGACCGCTCGCCCTCGTAGGCCAAGAACACCATGGATCCGTGGCCGATTCCGAGAGAGGAGATTGACGTTTGGGGGTTCGACATGTCGGCGAACCGGATTCGGTCCGGTACGGTTTTGGCGAGGAGCAAGTTTTGATCTTTAGAGAGGATTTGGTTCCGGATTGGGACGCCGAGTTGGTTCTCGATTAGGGTTTTGAGATCTGCGATTGTGGTGTTGTTTGGGTTTTCGATTGCCACTCTCTCTAGTCCGTCTCTGCTGCGAATTCTGATCATCGTCACCATTTTCGAAGAATTGCAGTGAAAGAGTGAATTGGCGATGAAGCAAGTGAGATTCGAAGTGCGTATATATATAAAGTGAGAGTTGAATTTGGAAGTTTTGGAGTTGGAGTTGGAGTTGGAGTTCTAGTTCGAGTCAACAAAAAAATAGTAGTGGCTTTGACGGGACTGTGTTTTGTTGTCGGGTGACGTACATTTGACACAGTTGTTGTAGTCCTTTGAAATTTGTATCGAGATTTGTGAAATGTATTGGAGAGGGCGTTCAAAGGACGTTGGACAACTGGGTGTAAAATATGTGTGAAAATTATTTTGTTTAGCAATGTTTGACAAAAAATTGTGTTTATTCATTTTAGCTGAGTTTTTTATTTTTTATTTTTTTGATAAAACTAAGCTTTTTAGTTTTCAAAAAAATAACTAAGCTTTTTAGTTTTCAAAAAAAAAAACTAAGCTTTTTAATTTATATTAAATATAAGAGTAATTAGAAGTAATTGCATATCAACCCCTAAAAAATTATAGATAAAAGAAAACTCTTTTACCTTCAAACAAGAAAAAAGAAAAAACTATACTAACAATATTAAGAGTATCTCCAACCATGTTACTCTGTTTTTCTCTCTATTTTACAGTTCTATCACATCAAACTATATTTCTTCTCCAATCATAATCTCTATTTCTCCTCTAAAAATGAATATTCTCTCACTACTATTTTTTACATATTACTTACAACTCCCTCCCTTTTCTTTTTTATCTACTCACTCCTAACAACACACAAATATATAATAATATTATTTAACATATTATAAGAACTAATAAATTAATATATATATAATATTAGTAAATAACGTGATTAATTAATATAATAAATAATCCTATTGCAAATTCATCTCGGCGACCTATTGGAGTGAAGAAAACCAAATTGAAGAGGAAAACAAGAGAGGAGTCCTCAAGTGCTGTGAACAAGATAAGAGAAGAAAATCGACAACTTTTGGAGCCGTTACAGGATGCAAGATTGGACAGAAAAATAATAATGTCCCATCAAAAAGAAAAATATGAAAATAAAATATTATTTGCGAACTTAAAAGATATTACGATCCAAGTGTTATGGAGTATGTGCGAGCCCAACAAACAAAAATTTTAGAGGAAAGAAGACAACAAAATACTTTTTCTTCCCCCAAAAATACATTTGGCCCATTGTTTGATAACCTTGGGGGATTGAGACTAATTTACCTAATTATGATCAATTTTATAATTAACTTATTATTTATGTCATACTACGTTATATTGTATTGTAATAGGTGGAATCATATTTTAGTTGTAAGTTATTAAGTTTGTTAAAGTAATGTTCATTTAATTTTAATAATAATATGCAGTTTGATTAAACCTAATTAAGGGAGAACCTTAAAAAAGACCATTAATTTTTATTTTTTGGGTCAAATAGAGATCGTTCATTGAATAAAAAAAAAAAAAAAATTGTCCAACACCATTAATCAACTCCTTCATCTTCTCATGTCCAGCACCCCAACTTCTTTTTCTCATCTTCACATCTTCTCTTTTTTAACTTTTTATGCAGCCACCGCCCTTTACTTCACAACAGTCTGCCCCTATTGATGCAATTGTTGTTACTGGCGCCACTGTGTGGTAGAGAGATGGTCGAGATCGGCCAAATCTGATTTTGTGAGAGGGAGAGGGGGCGTGATTGCATCTATGTGAGATTTTCCCAGGTATGCCTCATTCAATCTTGCAAATTCTAAAAAAAAAAATCAGTCAAGGGTGTCTCTGCAATTTTTTAATTGCAGAGACATTCCCCTCTACTGTTTAATTACAGAGACACCCCATTTACTGTTCATCCCCTCTAAAATAGAGGTGGTTTTACTGTTCGATTGGAGACGCTGAAAGGAGTAACGGACTCAGTTCCTCTTTCAGGTTAAGTGTCTTTTTTTTTTACTTTAGTGAGAATCTTCTCTTATAGATTTAGTTGATATTGGATACTACATACAAAACTCAAAAAAATTCCCTATAAAAACCTTGACAATAGAGAATCTCTAAAGATAAAAAGAAAAAAATAGTGGTTCTCTTTTATTTTTGTTATCTTTAAAAAGTAGATGGAGAATTATTGGTTCTCACAATTTTACTTTTTCATGCTCTTCATCAATTTTTTAGAACTTCAACTCGATTTTATATATGTAGTGATTGTAAGAAAAAATAAATAAGAAAAATAAAAATAAAAAAAGAAGAAGAGAGAGATTGCGTTCCAACCGCTAAAATCCTTTTACAATAAAAAATATAAAAATTTTTGCTCAAAACACATATATGAAGAAAAACATTAATTGTGAGTTAAATTACATCTTTGCCCACATTTTATTCTTTAATTCATCAAATGAAAAAAACAAGTGTTTAATTATAATTAAATGTTTGAATTAAAAGAAGGTAAAATCCTACCAAAAAAAAAGAGGTAAAATAGATATAAGAGGCACAAAGTTCTCTCAAATTGTCTTATATTTTGACTGAAAATATTTTGTAGAAAGTCATATATTTTTTATTGGAGGAATTATTAGACTACACATATTCCTTATTTTTTCAATCCACATGCATCCAACAAGAGATGAGAAATTAACAGATAAAAACCAATGACTTCAAAAGAAGCAAGTGAACAATTAATAATAATCATTTGCATCAAAACAATATTTGGTTTAACACTATATATATATATATATCCATTGGCAAGAATTAAAAAATACAGGAAAGAAGAATTTAATTTTTCAAATCGGTTAGACGTTTGTTGAATAAAGCAGCCTCGCATAAGATGTTATAAACTAAACTATAAAATCAACCAAAGAAGAAAACCAAGAACCAAAAACAGAACAAGACAAGATAGGAGAGACGACTAGTTGAGAATGTAAGAATTTCATTCCAACTTGGATCAAAAGCAGAGGTTCCACGTCTCATAATGTAAATAAAAAAAATACAAGTGTTATTAACTTAATTGGGTGTGTTACATAAGTCAATGGTTGGAATAGAGTTGTACATCCACATATTATTTGCAACAAGATGAAAATTGATTTCTCTCTCATCTCATTCAAAATGGCAGATCAATTTTGGAGGTGCCAATGGTTAAGTGTTTGGTTATGAATGTAAGAGGTTGAGGTTTGATTCCCACCGAAAGCAAGTTTCTTTCTTATAAAAAAAAAAAAAAAGGAAAAAAGCTCACAACTCATATAAACAAAAGATGGTGAGCATGACAGTATGAAAACAAAGAATTGACAAAGCAGGTATACATAGAGTTATGAAGCTAAATGCTACAATAAAATTAGGCTAAGTAATAGATACACCACAAGAAATTCTATCAATCTCATGAGATTGATGATCCAATATCTTGACTACCACCACAACAAAATCATTACCACAACTCTTTGTTTTGGTGGTTTTAAGAAAATTGAGAAAGAAAGAATACAAAAGAGGCAGAGATATTGAACCATAGAGAAGATAAAAAGATTCAAGAAAAAATAGAGAATTCAATTTACTTTTCAATATCACATTCGTTAAGCCTATGTATTTACGTAGATCTCATGTTACAATCGACTCTAATAAACACTAGTAGCTATTTGTTCACGAAATAACTACTAGTAACTACTTTTCTAAATAAATATACAATCACTAGCAAAGTAACTAATGTAAATATACAAGCCATTCCTACCAAAAAAATATACATATATATATACAAGTCATGTTTTGCCTTAATCAATACAATTCCTATTACATATAGATTATTAACAAATCCATAGTCTTCTCTTCTTTTTCCCAAACCTTAAAAAAAAAAAATTTATTTTTGTGATTTTTGTTCTTGAACCACCATCGATCCTCTCAACGATCAACGGTGGTTCTAATCAAATTCTTTTTCTATTTGTTCATTCAATAAACAACTGATCTAATCAGATTTATAGAGATTGGTTCATCATTGTTACGGTACATCTTTATCAATAGTGTTACGTAGATTTGTGCAGCGCACTAGATTGATTTGTCTTTAATTTTTACTTTATAATTAATTTTCTTCCTTAGTTGAAAGCTTTGATTTGTCTTCTCCTTATTGAAAAGTTTTAGGCTTTACCGTGTTGTAAGTTTTATTATTCATTTTGTAGTTCTAATACTTTGATGTATTGTCATGAATTTTAACGTTGTAGAAAATAGTCTCTGATTGTCAAACTGTTTTAATTTAAAAAAAATAATAATAAGAATTTATTTACAAAATAGAATTAACGAATAAACTTGATTTTATGTCAGGACTAAAGTTAATATACAGATATACAAATACAAAAACTTGGACGGTGGGCCCAACAGTAAATACTAACTTAGGATTGGTTTGATTACGCAAGGTTTTAAGTTCGATTTTCCAAGCATCAAGATTGTGAGTGGTGCCTCGTGAGAATAGTCACTTGTATACTAAAGTAGGCTTATTCACTCTTTGGGGACCTAAAATTTGGTTCCAATTTTCAACTTCTCCAACCCTAATGCAATTGCATTCACCAACTCCTCATCGTACTTGAACCCTCCTCGCTTCGCCGCAAAAGAGAGTGATTCATTCTCGCAATCCTTTTTTATCAGATCATTAATGGTCATTTTCCGGCCAAACGATCCTGCCGGGCTCACCGCGGGTCCGGCGACGAGCCGCTCGCCCTCGCCCTCATAACCCAAGAACACGACCGAACCGTGAGAGACTCCAAGGCAAAAAACTAGGGTTTGCGAATCCGCCATGTCGCCAAATCGAATTCGTTCGTCTAGGGTTTTGGCGAGGAGCAAGTTTTGATCTTTTGATAGGGTTTGGATCGAAATTGGAATGCCGAGTTGATTCTCGATTAGGGCTTTGAGATCTGCGATTGTGATGTTGTTGGGGTTTTCAATCGTCACTCTCTCCAATCCGTCTCTGCTGCGAATTCTGATCGTCAACGCCATCTTTGAACGCGAATCTCTTCGATTCTTCAACAAGATGAAAAAAGCGAGGTTAAGTACGTATATATAGAGTTCGAAATCGGAACGGATTTGGAGTTGGAGTGAAGTCGGATTGAATTATGAGAACGATTGGATTATATACTATTGATACTTGCTTGTGGGATACTTGCTTGTGGGACACTTGCTGTTTTGGTCGTTGAGATGTGCCTCGAAAAAAGAAAACTTAATTTTAGCTTAATTGAATAAAAAATTTTAAATATAAGAGCCATTCCTTTCTTCTAACCGGCTTTATATTATTTTTTTTTTTATAAGTGACTCCAATGTCAATAAAAGGGACCTCCCTCAATTTTGTCTTCTTAATAAATGATATCTTGGTGATTCTTTTTCTTTTTTTTTTTTTACAAAGTTTTTAGAGCATCTCCAATTAGTATCATTTTGAAGCTAATTGGCTAATGTGGTGGGTAAAATAATACAAAAATTAGCTCCAACTCTGCCCTATTTTGATGTAATAGTGCACATCAACAGTGCCACACGGCTGTTCACAACATTGAATAATTTTATTTTATTTATTTTTTTACTTTTTGTATATATCTTTTATCTTTAATTATCTAATGTTTATCCTATAATGTGTGCTTATCTTATTAGTTTACTATAATTAGAAACTATTTATTATTTAAATGTTTTTCCAAAAAAATATATTTTTTATTTTTAAAGTATATTAATCTTCTTTTAATCAATACGTTCTTTTTTGAAAATTAATTAAGTCTCATTAATGCTAATAATTTGTAAATAATTAAAAGTACGTATAATATATAAAAGCATATAAAAAATTCAATTAAGACAATTAAAAAGAGCTACATGACTTTCTTAAAAACAAGACCGTATACCATCGAAAAAAAAGAGATCCACGTGCAACGACGTAATACATAATACATGTGACGCAACTTATTCCAAGTAGATGTCTTACAAGTTGGAAGATTTAAAGTTTCGAATAAACGACTGACCTCATTAAATAAACAATTAATGATCATTGCGTCGAAACAATATATGTTTGGCTTGACGTGTGCGGAATGCGGAACCACTCAAAATCACCCATCAATCGGTAAATTCAGATTGAATATTGATGCCTTTGTAACATTAGTTCAATAAATTAAGACCCTTATGAAAAAAAATAAAAATAAATCAAGACCCAACAATGTTATCCCCAAATGCAGAAGAAAAAATGATTCCGATGACTATTTCTCACATCCATTTGACACGTGTAGATGCTCGTCCAGATTTGTACGCATTTTCACCAAAGGTCACTGATAAGTGTATCAAAATGGATAATTCAGAAGCATTCATGTCTTCATCTTAGCTAGCTAGCATTTAAAAAAGCACAGAGGATTACCAAAAAAAAAATGTATTTATGCTAATATGAGAAGTAATGAAACCAAGCTATGGTATTCAATTTACTTTACGAGAGGTCAAGCAAATTAATCTACTTTGGTGGTTCAATACAGTTTTTTTTGGGGAAAGTTCAATGCAGTTTTTGTTGGGAAAAACCCACACGTACAGAACTAAACAATCTCACAAATAGTAAAACACACAAACTTTATTTAATTACTCAAAAACTTGTACCAAAACTTATATATATTACAAAATAGCTTAGGTCTTTATATAGACACCCACACTTGACAAACTTATTAATTAAATAAAAAACGCATAAATAGAGATTGCCTAAAAAGAAGCAAACTTAAAACCTTCTAAACACAAAATAATTAGAAACTTGATTAAACCACTAAACTTTCTAATTAACTAATACACTAAAATAGAAAAAAGAGTGTTGAGCCAAAAAACCAACAGTTTTAATTTCTTCTTATAACTGATAATCTTATAAGGTACATGATTTGGTAAGCTAGCTAGTAAAAACTGGATCAATGTTACAATGTATTAACTGTTTCCTTAGTATCAGTATCATTTTGTTATTGTAGCTAAAGTATCAGTAGATGATGCATCACTTGTAAAAAGGCAAGATTAGTTGGGAAGGTTGTGGATTCGACTCCCGTTGAATTGAAAAGTATCATACTGTTATTATCAAACCCAGAATAACATTAACAATTAATGGGGGCTATTTTTGTAAAACAAGTTAATGGAATTGAATGTGATTTATTGTTAAAAAATCTTAGAAGATTGACAACTTAAATTCTCAAATCTCAGATGCATGAATGCTTTAAAAGAAAAGATCTTTACTCCCTGTCAGAAATTAATCTCTATAAATTTAAGAGAGCCAATTCACACACCATCAGAATCAACAACATAGCAAGCTAGCTAGGGTAGCAATGGCTAAGAGGGCACTTACTCCACTTATTCTCCTTATGATTGTAGCAGTACTCCTTGAGTTTGTAACATCTTTTCATTCTTTTGGCGTCATAACTAATCCCAAACAGACAGTTCATATGACCAACAGGTTGTATTCGACTTCTATATATGGCGTGGCAGTTGCAGATGTTTTGTGGGACAATAACTTTTGATCCAGGAATCCGATTGAATTTAGGACTTTATCAGGAACTTTCTATTTTCTTATTCAGTTAGGGTATTTTCGTAATTTGCTTTATTTAAGTCGTTTTTAGAGTCTTAGAAGGATTAGGTTTTTGAGTCGTAGAGGGATTACGTTTTGAGTCTTAGAAGGATTAGGTTTTTGATTCATAGAAAGATTACAATTTTGAGTTGTAGAAGGATTAGAGTTTCTAATGGGCTATATAAAGCCATGATTAGGGCTGTAATCATTATGAATTATTATCAATTATTATCAATTTATTCAATTTCGAGTTTTATCAAAAACTTTAAGGATTATTCCTTGTTTAAGCGTTTACGCTGCGTCAGTTGGTATCAGAGCGTGAATTCCGTTCTTACTAATGATGTCCAGTGGAAGCGGTGGCATTCAGAACGTCGTTCAGGATGTTGAAGTCTTGCTAACCAAAGTGGAGGCTCAAGAGGATGCAATCAGAACCTTGGAAACAAATCTCGATCAACAATTCCGGCGTATGGACGAACGCTTTGATGCGGTGATTAACAGATTTGATGCCCTTGGGGTGAATGCCAACAGACACGAAGGTGATGGTGAACAACGTCCAAGAGATCAGCGTGCTTGAGGCGATGCTCCTGTTGCACCAGTGGCTGCGAATTTTAGAGGTCGAGTTGTTGGTGGTGACTCCAGTGACGAAGAGGAGGATATGATTCTGGCCGAGGATCAGGGCAGACCTGTTAGGAGAGATGGAGTCGACAGATATAATAACAACAATAATCAGCATAATCATGATTATTATGATAGGGGTAATCATGATAGGGGCGACTTTAAGCTGAAAGTGGACATTCCTAGTTTCTCTGGTAATCTGAACATCGATGACTTTGTTGATTGGATAGCCGAAGTAGACCATTTTTTTGAGTATATGGAAATTCCTCAAGAAAAAAGGGTGAAATTGGTGGCTTGTCGTTTGAAGAGTGGAGCATCTGCCTGGTGGGAGAGGCTACAGGGTAGGCGTTACAGAGAAGGTAAACAGCCTATTCGGACATGGTATAGAATGAAGCGGTTGCTCCAAATGAGATTTTCTCGCCTCCAAATTATGAGCGAGATATTGTTTCAAGAATACCATTATTGTGTCAGTGGTCGAGATCTGTTCATGAATATACGGCAGATTTCATGCGACTGGCTGAGAGGAATGATTTGAGGGAGAACGAGGTTCATCAGGTTACACGATACCTTGATGGATTGAAACTGCAAGTTCGGGAGAAAATTGGAGTGCAGGTTATAAGAACTGTCACCGAGGCGAAAAATTTAGCCATTAAGGCTGAATTAATGATGCAGGACAGAGGTGGAAATCGATATGAGGGCAATCGGCGAACCTATGGTAGTGATAATTACCAGAGGAATAATAGCGGAGAGGAAACTTCAAGGAGTTTTGCAGAACGGAGTAAGTCCACCCAGGGCTGGAATCAAAGTACTGAACTGAAGGAAGATAAGGGACCAGGGAAGAAGCCTGCTGAACAGAAAGGAGGACAAAAGGCAACTGAAAATCCTTATGCTAAGCCTATTGTGGGCAAGTGCTACCGTTGTGGGCAGTCTGGTCACAGATCGAATGAATGTCCCAACAGAAAGCAGGTTAATGTGATTGAACGAGATGAAGAAGAGGAAGTTTATTGCGGTCCTAATGGAGAGGATGATGATTGTAATGACTATGACGAGGGAGAGGAACAGAATTGTGTGGTCAGAAGGCTGATGTTAACTCCTAAACTAGAAGATGGCAGTCAACGACACAAGTTGTTTCGGACGAAATGCACTATCAATGGCCAGGTGTTTGAACCGATCATAGATAGTGGAAGGCTCATGAGAACATCATCGGTAGAGTACAAGCCGAGGCACCGAACCGAAGATGGAGAAGCATCCCGATCCTTACTCTATAAGTTCGGATAAAGGCAACCGAGAAAGTGCAGGTGACAGAGCGCCGCAGGTACCTTTTTCCATTGGCTCTTACAAGGATGAGGTATATTGTGATGTAGTAGATATGGATGCTTGCCATTTGCTGTTTGGACGACCTTGGCAGTTTGATGTTAATGCACAACACGCTGGGCGAGATAATGTGTATAAATTGGAGAAGGAGGGGGTGACGTTTAACTTGCTTCCTTTAAAGGCAAGTAACCGTTCCAAGACTGCTAAAGTGGAAGAACGATCTTTCCTTATATTGACACAAACTGAGCATGAGATGGGCGAAGCAGTGAAGGAGTCACAGGTGGTGCATGCGTTGGTGCTGAGACAGATCCTGGTAGGGAATGAGAAGGAGTCAGTTTCTGAGATACCAGGGCAGGTCCAACCCTTACTAAAGGAATTTGCTGAAATTGTACCAAACGAGTTACCAGACGGATTACCTCCTATACGCGATATTCAGCACCACATTGACCTAATTCCTGGCGCCAGTTTGCCAAACCTCCCATACTACAGAATGATGTTGGGAAATGTGCCCTAGGTCAATCCATTAACAGTCTTTATGAATACATTTTTATTAATAAAATAGAGGATTTCATTTGCTGTTAATTATAATTGATTTGCATGTTTACATTATAATAAGATCCATGGGTATTTACAGAAATATCCTAAATGTCCCTAGTCGATTATTATACTGGGAACTATAATGAATTAAGACTAGTGTGAGTCTTGATTGATGATCATACGATGATCATACGTATAGGAATACGAATCAAGATCATGAGTACTTGTTAGGGAACAAAGTACTGGATCGACCCGCTATGAGAACATCACATGGATTAAGTCATAGTTGTTTCTCATGATAGGCATATTTTTCAGTCCTCTGACTTGAGATTACCAGAGACTTCAACAATAGGAATACAGTGATTTGACTCAATCAAACGTTGTCTTTAACCGGATGATTATAAAGGTTGTGATTGGTTACTGTATGAATAATGTGGTGAAGTTGTGTAATCGAGATATAATTTGTCCCTCTCATATAAAGAGAGATATCCAGTGGATCCCTCGATGTGTTAGACTATTAAAAGGCCTAGTCTAAGTGAATTGATATTGATCAATGTCACTTAGATGTTTTCAGTCTACCTAGAAATCGAGACTAGTACGATTGAACATGTTGGATGACAATTCTATGCCTTATGTTTGATCAAAAGGATATCGTGTGACAAAATGATGTTATATACACTATTGATTAGGTTATATCGATTTGATATTCGTACAACTTGGGTAGTCATAATGTCTTGCTAGAGGCCGCTTATGACTTGTATACCAAAATGTGTTTTGGTACACTTGCCAACGTTGTATGAGCCTATTGGGTCGCACACTGAGAATGGTTTTGCGAGATTTTAAGATGGTTCAGAAAAATAAATTTTATATGATAAAATTCATGACAGAAACGTCGTTGTAGTGTATTACACTTATACTTCTTTAAGTAGGGGTATATGTGTAATTTACTTAACCGTCTATATACAAGGGTTGTATAAATAGACGCTTTGAGTTAGAATACAAGTACGAAAGATTTTAAAAGGGCCGAAAGTCTATTTTCGTTTTAAGAAACAACTTAGAGTTTTTGGTATCCTCTGGATCGTTTTGGAGAGAAACAAAAGATTGAATTCTCTCGAAGCTAGCACTTTGAATCTCGGTTGCCGTTCGTGTGTGGACAGCTAGTAGAGGGCGTTCGTCATTGGCAGCGCCTTAGAGATCGATTAACCTTCATAAAGGTATTGCGACTGAGGTATGATTAAGTTTTCATAGTTTAAACATGTTTTAATGGAATCAGATTCGGATCCTGTTTTGGGGTTTTTCTCAAAATTGTTTTGTAATATCCGCTACGCATGAACCCCAAAACTCAACAAATGAGTCCAAAGGAGAGCGAGGTCTTGCATGACAAGGTGCAGGAGTTGCTGCAGAAAGGGCATATCAGGGAATATCCAAAACATTTAATGTGACAGATATTTTTCCATTCTATCCAGATGATGAGCTTTTGTATCCAGAAAACTCGAGGACGAGTTTTTCTCAGGTGGGAGAGAATGATGGCGTGGCAGTTGCAGATGTTTTGTGGGACAATAACTTTTGATCCAGGAATCCGATTGAATTTAGGACTTTATCAGGAACTTTCTATTTTCTTATTCAGTTAGGGTATTTTCGTAATTTACTTTATTTAAGTCGTTTTTAGAGTCTTAGAAGGATTAGGTTTTGAGTCGTAGAGGATTACGTTTTTTAAGTCTTAGAAGGATTAGGTTTTTGATTCATAGAAAGATTACAATTTTGAGTTGTAGAAGGATTAGAGTTTCTAATGGGCTATATAAAGCCATGATTAGGGTTGTAATCATTATGAATTATTATCAATTATTATCAATTTATTCAATTTTGAGTTTTATCAAAAACTTTAAGGATTATTCCTTGTTTAAGCGTTTACGCTACGTCATTAAATCTAAAGACGATGATCTTGGACAGCATGCATTAAGCCACAACCAAGAGTTTAATGGACCTTTCGAGCTAATTTCTTTCAAACGACTCTCTTTTGGTGCAACGCAAATTGGAAAAATGGCACAGTTGAGTTCTCACAATCTTTTAAAATTTATACTCCAAAAATATGTGCCGTTCACTTTAGAGATTGCCGTTGGTATGCTTTAGGACAGCTCATTAAGTAGTGATGTCATGTATATGATATAAAAGTTGTAGTGTGATGTGTGTAAGAGAGTCATCGAGATATCATCTGGGAAATGGATGAACGTGCCGTATAAGCTGTAATCGTTTTACATTTTACAGAAATGAGAATGATGAATTTCACATTTGCAGTTCTTCTAGAGTTCTTGTTTTCTTGTTCTGTGTATAATCTTTCATTCAACTTGTGGATTATATTTTTTTGACGAGGAACATCAAGCCTATGTCCTCAAGTACTTATGGAATATTAGTTATGCAAGGCCCCTGTTTTAATAATATATATTAAGCGATACACGTGTACTTGGGCGAAGCTTATAAGACTTCATTATATATGATAATTCAATAGGCATGCAATAAATCAATTTGTTTTATATATACAAGATGTTTTGATGCACACTTTTCTCCTCTTGCCAAGTATAGATCTCCTTCTTCCAAATCACATTTATAAGAAGAAAACTTCAAAATCAATCCGGAAACTAATTCTCACTATATATATATAAAAATAAGATGAAAAAGAAAGTGATTTTCTATTAGTCAAAACCCAAGAGTTACAAAGAGAGGGAGAGGGAGAGAGAGAGAGAGAGAGAGAGCGGGGGGACAACGTGAATGGAGTGGAGAGAGAAAAGTGGAGGAAGAGGGAGATGTGATATCCCCAGTTCCCTATAAAATTGGGTCCGACCCAGCCTAGACCTACGTGGACCCTTGAGTCCATACTCACGAAGTCAACGTAAGCCCAGTTAGCCTCAAATTTTTCTTTCCTCATTAATTTAACCATTTTAAAGTTGAGTTATTAGATTATATCATTCTCAAGTAGTTCACAGCAGAAATAAACTAGAATCCAACTAAATAACTCAATAAATAGGAAATCAGGAACAACCTAAAGTGTAAAAACCGCGTAAGATGGATAAACATGTATATCTAGTGACCAATAGTATAGTAAACGATATTACGTAATATCCCTAGTCACTCAATCCCAAAATGTACCCGTTGTTATCCAAAAACATAAGATACAATAATCACAAGTCAGAAAGGACATCACATACAGTGAAGAAAAGAAAGGAACCGCTCCGAGAGTCCTCAAAGGAAGTCACTAATCATCGGCTATTTTCCTTTGCTCATCTCTGCCCTATCTGCACTCACCGTCACAAAACTAGACGGAGAGTACGTGATAAATTGAAAGTAATACCAGAAGGATATAAACATTAATTCATGAGTAGCTGAAAAACAGTCTAATAATCATGCGGGTATTTAAAGACAGATAAATAACATAAGGTGCATGATACACATACTGACAAAGATTCACAACTATATCTAAATTTCTATTGATTCAAAAGAGGTACTAAGCGGTCTTAACCACAACAATTCACAACAATCCAATACTTGGGGAAGAATCACGTTAGGTTGGGTAGTCGCACCCCTGTAAGCAATGTTCACATTATCCCAACTAGCCAAAAATTCAGGAATACCTTTCCGACACACTTATACCATAAACACTCAACCAAGGAATTTAAAGAATAGAATTTCAACAAATAGCTCAAGTCAATATAATCAACAATAATGGAAAATGAATTACTATGCATTTCCTAATTGGTTTACTGACTTACCTCAATCTACCGCAAAAACCTCGTTCCTTGCGAGACTCTAACTTGTCCAATTTGATTTCCTAAATCTATGGTATTCATTTAAACCAAATTTGATTGAATTAAAGTCATTCCATGACCTTAGATAAATCTCTAAAGTTTCCCAAAAGTTTTGAAAATATTCAATTTTTACTGTTTGGGACGTCGTAGGTGACGTTGCCACGTTCAGACCTTACGACATCATTTAAAACGTCGAATTTCCACATCTCTGGATTGGAAGCCATGAGTGACGCCGCCAAGGATATTGGCCCACAACGTCACTTAAAGCGTCGAACCCATTTGTCTCTGGTTTGGACGTCATGATCGACGTTGTAGGACGTAATGCTCCACGGTGTCCCTCGCGGCATTTATAACGACCCTAAAATTTAACCCGTGTCATATGTCAATACAGGTGGTATGTGAGCCCTCCGTTGTGGTACAGTCATCAATTCTCGGACGTCGACACCGATGTATACTATGTTTGTTCGATGTTTATATTATATTGTATAGCCTTAACAATAATTTTGATGTCCCAAACGCGTGAGGACTTTTGTATGCAAGTGTTGGTTGTGCGAGGCGATGTTTAGTGGTCTGAGGGACAAAGTCGAGTTAAAAACACTAATAAAATACAAACTCTCAAATTATCGAATTAATTGGTTTGACCAAGTGTGCAAGACACGCGGAGTGCGACTCGAGTCGAGTACAGATGCACAAGGGATGAGGTGGATAGACTAGAGTAAGGAGCAAGTTAACTAGAGTCACTCAAAGGAGTCACTTAAGTAGGTGGGATGGGGTGATTATGAGCCATTAGATGGGCCTAGGGATGTGTGTGTTGGGCCAAGATTAGGTGAAGGTATAAAAGCCCAACACCCACATTTTCTCTCCTCTCTCATTTCTCTCTCTCTCTTCTTCTTCCCTAACTTCTTCCCCAAGCAACCACAGGACTGGTGTGGCCGGAGCGACGTCGGAGGTGGTAATTTCAGGCGATCCGAGGTAAGATCCTTCATGTCCTCGTCATTTCCTACGCGTTTGTATAGGTGTTATCCGTGTTCGTCGCGATGAAATTTGGACTCCACGTCAAAAGTTCGAACTCGATCAAAATTCTCGACGTTTTGGTGATCCTGAAGACGATCAACACGAGTTTTGTGAAGGCAGTATTCGATTTGGAGGAGTTTTGGATTTTTGGTGAATTTTTGGAGTTTTTGAATGATTTTCATTTTGGGTTTTCCATCGAGGATTTCGAAAGTTTTGGAGTGTGTCGAAGGTGTTTTTCGGAATGGTGTTGAGTCCCCGAAGAAATATGGATCAAATTGGCTCAAGGCGGCGCAAGTTGGGGGTGGGGAAACACCCCGACAGTCCCTTCGATGGCGGCGCCAGCGCAACGCTGGAGACAGAAAGTGGTCACTTTGTCCCTAAGTCGCGGGGGCGCATGGAGAGATAAACCCTCACGGCGCACCCCACAACGTCTGGGGCAGAGTCAATCTGCCCCACGCCATGAAGGCATCGATGAAAACCCCACGGTGTTGTCCCACGCCGTGGAGGCACCGTCGAGGGGAAACCCTCACGGCGTCCCGGCGGCGCCCCAGAGCCCAGTTTTTCTCAAATTTTGTGGAATCTTCGAAACGAATTGGGGACTTCCTAGGGTACCTAAATGGGTCCAAATATGACCCAATAACCCGAAATTCGACCCGAAAACACAATAAACATAAATAAGGAAAATCGGATAAAAATTAATGGAAAACCACAATAAATTGTATTACCAGGATTATTAGTATGCGGACTATGTAGGAACGAGTCGGAGTTCGCAATAGTGCGATTAGCTTTGATTGAAGTAAGTAAACCAATGAGGAACATTATAGTTATTTCTTAGGCTTTAAATTTATTATTGATATTGTTTCAATGTTATCTTGAGATTCCATTCTTATGAGTTGTCCCAAGGCAAGTGTGTTAAACGCGATTCTTGCAGAATTTCAGGCTTTTGGTGTACTTATACTGGGGTTTACGGCTGAGGATACATGATGGGTTGTGATGACATGTACAGGGTGAAAATTCTCCACCAGATTGTTGGGGACTCTACACTCGTTTAGGGGTCTTAAAGGATATTTTGTCCTCGACTCCGGGCCTTTGAAAAGATTTTGTCCTCGGCTATTTGGTCGGGACCACTTGTGCTTTCCTTTGTATTTCGAGACACTAAACTTTGAATGTTTATTCATTCATTTACAGTCTTTATTATATTCATACGCTCCCTGTCCTTTTTTTTATCTGCATGAATTGACTGCTTGATTTATTTATTTCGAAATATTGTACTTATTGTTTTTGCTTGGCGTTACTAACTTGGGCTCGTCATTCTTGTGTTTGACCGAGTGCAGATCCGTAGTCCATTAAGGGAAAGGTCGTGCAGTTAGGCGAGATACTTTGAGCGACCCTCCTCTGCTTGATATATGTGACTTTTTTATTGTATTAGTTACTTATATTGTTTTTAAACATGGGGGGTTGAGAGATTGTTTGGATATGTATGACATTGAAGACACTCTCCTTTATTTCACATGATATATATATATGATTTACGATGTTCCCACACCCTAGGTTTTGTCCTAACTCGAGCTTTAGAGGTTGATTGATTAGTTGAGATTTATTGCTTCTACTATTATACTTTGATAACTCGCTAATTAATTAACGTCACCTTTAAATGTTTAATAAATGATTGAATGGTAAGGATTGACTCAATGGGCCCACGTGACTCAACGGGACTAGCTCGGGGGTTCGTGTCGGTCCAGGCCGGGCGGCGCCTGATTCTAGGATTATGGAATTTGGGGTCGTCATAGCATGAAACCTTGAACACTCACCGTGTTCCGAACCTATCCCAAACTCATAGGGACGTTCAAAACCACTAAAAACTATATTTACTTCATGTTGAAACATCGACGAAACCTCGACTCAAAAATTATGTCCAAAATTCACCAAAAATATAACCAACTCCTAAATCATCAAAACAACTATCACAACACCATTTGATCAAACCATTGATCACAAAATTATCAACAATCTCCAATAAAAT
This sequence comes from Stephania japonica, assembly GCA_039657345.1. Classification (NCBI taxonomy): domain Eukaryota; kingdom Viridiplantae; phylum Streptophyta; class Magnoliopsida; order Ranunculales; family Menispermaceae; genus Stephania; species Stephania japonica. Next base: position 69,641,076 of record CM077557.1, read on the forward strand.
CAAAACCCCAAAACAATGTCCGAAATCATCGCGATGAAAACTCAAAATTACCGTCAAAATGTAAATAATCGTGTGGGAGTCGATATCTCACCTTAAAATATGTAGTTGGTCGATCCTCGACATTAATCCGAGCTCAAACCTCACGAAACCCACACTCATCTCACCTTTTCGTTTGATGAAAAATAAGAAATGGAGGAGGGAGAAAAGTTGACACCTTTTATATATATCCATTTTCATCAACTCACACTTACATATCCCGAGGCTCATCCTATGGTCTCTCTTCAATCCTACCCAACCACGTTAACTCCAACTTGCGACTCCGATTGGTGACTTGAACTTCACAACTTAATCATTTCTTGCTCAAACCCGTACCGCACCACGACTCACATGTCGTGTACTCCTGGACATACTAACGTATTCGCATGTTAATTATTTATTTCATTTATTATTTTCTAATAATTCACTAATTATCATTTTATGTGTTTAAATATTCAAATTCACCCGTTTGTCTGAAAATTCACGTTTTTCCTAGGTGAAACCTCACTCACAAAATTCGGCATGATAAACAAAATAAAATCACGCACTAAGACATTCGGTATAAATAATAGTATGACATCATGACAAAAATAAAATATACCTCAGTCTCAACTCCCGAGGCTTAGACAGTATGACAAGTCACGACAGTGAAGTCACAGTCCTGAAAAATGACACGTGACACGTTAAATTTGAGAGTCATTATATGAGAAAATAAGTGGAGAGAGAAAAATGGAAAGATTAAGAAAAGTTTTATTTAAATATAATTTGTCTACCCAAAACACCTTTATAGTCTAACTACTATTTATTTTTAGACCAATAAGAAAAAACAAATTAATGGTGATATAGGCAAGCAAAGTTTTATTTAATAGAATTCAAGGAGGATTGATATTATATATATATACCCATGTCATGGATACACTACTTTACAACTATTGGATTCTAATCCAATACATTAATCGATGCGTCATAAGTGCACAAATCATTTAATGTATAACACATTTTGAGAGGTTCCCATGACATAGGTATATATTTGGACTCCATTGTAGAAGAACCATATATCTATATATTAAAAGTGTAAATGTCGACGGTAATAAAAGGTCGAATATACCCTCTGTTTTAATCTGAATCCCACAACAATTTTGGGTTCTTTCTTCGTTTCTTTCTCACTTCTCCCAGTCTTTCATTCGAAATCCAAATTCTCTTATTCGAAAGTCTATTCCTCTTCGATTAAGAATCATATTAGTTCTTTCCACTTTTTAACTAATTTTCTATCCTACTTTCTCGTTACCAATCCAAACCCTTGTTTTTATAAAACTTCAGTTCTGAACTTAAATTGATCTCTCCATCAGCTTCAATGCCAGAGTAGCAAAAACCAGAGATTTTCGAACTCAACAATGGGAACATGCGAGTGAAGATCACCAACAATGACTACCTCATCCCTTCCTTGCTCATCTTCGACAAGAATGGTTTGATTTTTCAACTATCCTTTTTTTTTCTCTTTGTTCCTAAATTTTGCGTTGTTTTTTTCACTCTGATTAATGGATTTTTTTTTATCTTTGAAGGGAATCTTAATTTTGGTTAATTGATGCCCACGAATCATACATTATGAGCATATCAGTGTTGGTTTTCAATAAATTTAGGTTTTTTTTATTTGAATTGGAATGTGAGAACATTTTGATGATGACATTCAATGTGGGTAATCCTTCTGATTAGAAAATGTTAAGTTGACATCCTCTTCCTTTAACCTTTTTTTTTTGGTATGAAGGCGGAATTACACAATTGTTGTGCTAAAGACTGATCTAAATTTGAGCAATTAAGGTTTGCATTTTTTGAGTTGGGTATCTAAATTATTGTAAGTTGAGGCAATGCTGGAAAAAACCATTTGTGCCATGTAAAATATGTCCATCGATCAGTTCATCTGGTTCAATTTTCATTGCGAAATATTATGGTCCCTTAAAGGATAACATTTATGACGAGTAGTAACTTTGCCAATCTTAGTTTCCTAATTTCTAAGTTTCAAAAAAGCCTACATCAAAAGTAATTCAATATTTGAGGACGGGGATATTAGTCTATTGAATATGAAAACGATTCTGAAGTTAAGATTGAACTGCAATAATCGCTCTTATATGATATTTTAATTCTTTCTTTGTCCCTTAATTAGTTGAAAATTAGGTGCCTGAGTAAACCTAAATATTACAACAATTTGTAAAGAATTAATGTATCCAGGATTTATCTATGAATCCCTCTCTATCTTATAAATATAGGAAAATTTGATTTTACTGAATAATTATTAATGTCTTATCAAATTGAATATTCATTGATGTGAGAGAATTCTTAACTGTAAGTATTGAACTCTTGAACTTGCAGACAAGAGAAGTCCTTACACCAGAACAAATAAATGAATCATGTTATATATGTTGATGTGAATTCCAATGAGGCAGTCTTTGGTAGTTTGAGGAATAACCTAAACGTAAATTATGATTGGATTTCTCGTTAAGGTAATTGTTTCTGAAGTTAATATATGTCAGCTTCTATTAGTAATGATTAAGTTAACCTAAGTTTTCCTTAAACTATTATGTAATATCGGTGTATATTTTTGTTTTATTTACAACCGAAGCATGATCTGAAAGACAAGAACCAGCTGCTTGATTTGATACAAGAATTTTCTGAAGGTATTCAAGTGATTGATTTGAAGGATGAGTATCCAACTGTTTTGAAGGAATTGCAGGTTCGTTATTTAACTAGCATTTCACTTCTCAGTTCATTAAAAGATGGTTCCCTAAGTATTATGAAGAATGTGCTGAGACAATGCATTGGAATTGGGATATTACCACATCAAAATTTCTCATAACGAAAAATATGGTTACTTAATGTTCATGCTGCTTTTGGAAGAGTGCAAACTGGCGGTCCATGTTCAGTGAAAAGCTTAAGAGTAGTGTTATTTGGACTCATGAGTTCGGACTCCTAAGGGTTTTTTGAAAATTTTTTATTTCAAAGTCATCCTCAAGCAATCAATGACTTCGAAATAACAATTTGTAACACTCCTTTGATATTTGTAAAAATTTCAAAAACCTCCCTATGAGTCCGACTCTTATTAGAGTTCAAATAGATTTTTTGAAAACTTAATTAAATGATTCCAACCATGTAGTGGCCACTAAGCTCGGATCATAAATTTAGGCAAGAAAGACTCACCAATCCAATTTTTATGTTTTAAAGAACTCTTTGGTTCAATGATTCTTAATTCTTGATGTGTTTGTTGTTGTTATGCGCGTCGGTTGTGCGTGTCTCAGCATTATACACAAAACAAGAGGATATTTCTTCAATCTCTAACATTGTTTATATTTTTTATTAAAATTTATATTAACTACTAATCCTATTCATTAGTTTGCCTGTTATTATATATTTCATTTATTTTGTTATGGATGTGGTGAGCAAATAATGCAAAAGAAGTTAGGGAACTTAGATTCAGACTACTTGAACTCATACTAGAAACATTAGGCTTAGAAAAAAGTACATATAGAAAGTGTGGGGGAGCAAGAACACCACACCACATGGCCGTGAATTACAATACCCCCATATTCTGTGCTTTTGCTGACTTACGGGTTACTATTATTCTTCAAGGATAAGTATTAGGTCTGCAAGTTCTCTTAGGAGATAATTGGGTTGCAGTAAATCCAGTTCCAAATGCATTCATGGTCAATCTTAGTAATCACATACAGGAATGAAAGACTCTTAACACAAAACTTAGTTTGATTGCTTTAATAAAAACATTCTCTAAATACATGCGAAGCACGTGCATCGCACGTTATGATAACTAAGTATATATATATATATATATAGATGTTGAGTATATTTGTTTTCAGCTTTTTGTTGATTGATCGAGTACATAATGAGATTCATATGAAATCGTGCGAAATAAATCTTGACTTAGGAGTATTTCACATTTATTAATGTTAAATCATTGGAAGGGAAGTTACTTTCTAATGGGCTTAATAGCTTTTTACTGCGCGCACAGAAACGTATATAACGCTCTCTACAATGGACATAATTTACTTGCTTACAATTGATCATTTATATATATGTAATAATAAATGAGGACATAATTTACTTGCTTACAATGGATTAAAAATAATAATTTAAGTGAGGATGAAGACGGAGACGGGATGGGCTAGGAGGATAGTTAAGTGGACTTTATGAAGCTAACATTAATATGCCAAGAAAAGTCCAAACTCGAAAGTAAACGTACTGATCTCCAAATTTTTATTTTATTTTTTTATATTTTCTAATTTGTTGGCTAGTTTGTACTATTTGAGAAATGCTTTAAAATAAACGGTGTACGAATAAATAGGTTAAGTTTGTGGATTAACAAAGCATTTTCACTCAAAACTCAAAAGCGAGTGAGATTTTGAGCCTTTGCAGTCTGAATACGAAGCATTTATTAACGTAGCTTTTGTTATTTTCAAAATTCAAAAGAGTCAGTTTTGGAGGGAGAGAGAACCTTTAATCGTGGGACACATGGTAACACAATGGTACATTCCATTGCAGGTGTGAGTGTCTGTCCCAGGTCGGCAGCTATGTACGTACATGTACATGTGTTTAGACAAAAAGATTAGGGGTGTACACTGTCTTTTTAAAATCGCTCAAACCACTCAATCCGTGATGGTCTGATCTAATTTTTTGAATTTGCGATTTGAGGGTATTCAAAAAACTTGAAAACCGCGATTCCGCGGTTAGGTGAGGGTTTTCATTTCAAAAAACTGTGGTTATTTTTATTTATTCTTTTATTATCATCTAATCCTATTACATTTTGAAATATTGTTTAGACATTTTGGACCAACTTGTTATAGATGATTAGTTGAGATGATTAACAAAATGCATTGAGTCATTGACTTGGTAAGTAAATCTTATTGAAACTTTTACTTCTTATTAAACTCTTATATTGTTCCTAACAATGGCGGATCCAAGAAGGTTTCTTGCCCTGGACTAATTATTTGTGTGTGGCATCATTCAATCGTGATTGACTATGACTAATGCACATATTAGCCACTCGACGAGGGTGTGACCAATGTAAAATGAAAACCAAGTGAAGCCCAATAAAAAACTTCACCCTATTTTTTTGTTAAGTAAACTTCATCCTATTTATTAAGTAAATTAAGAACTACAAAAAAAGAAAGGAAAAAGAAAAAAAGAAAAAATTCTTTTACTTTTTATGTAGAACAAAAATATATATAAAAGATAAAAGTCGATCACAAACCTTAAAATTCAAAATAATCTACTAAAGAAATTTTTTTTGAAAAAGAAGTCAAAACCTCTTATTAGTGCATGAATAAAAATTGACCCTGTTACTCACAAAAAAAGGAGTTTTGTAATTAGTTATTCTGGATTGAATTGATGTAAATTTTTTTTTTTTTTTCAAAATTTTACTTTAGTCTCTTTTTCTCAAAAATGTCAAATCATATGTTCCCTATCTCTTTAGTTTCCAATATGATAGGTGGATAATACTTTTTTCAATTGATTGTAGGAATATTTTAAACTAGTATTTTAGTGCAGTTTTGTTCGGCTGAAATAAGAATGCATTGAATTTTGTAAGACTTTGGCCCTAGGCTAAAATACATATTTCATTCTTTTTTGTGGAGTTAAATCACATGTACATTAGGGGGTTTGAAGATTTTTCCCTGGGCTGTAGCCTAGTACACTGCACCACTTGGGGCCGCTAGTGGTTCCTGACTTTATATTTCTAATTGTTGTTTTATTGTAGGAACAAATAATGAAATTGGAACTTGAAAAAATGCAGTTGAAGGATTTTCATGTTGAATCTATTTGTTTTTGTTGTTTTAACTTTTGAAATGAACTTGGGTTCATAACTTTGTTGTGTTTCAATGTGTTATGTGTTTTTGATAGGGATGCATACAGATTGCACTAATCCGCGGATCCGGTCCAATTTGGATCAATTATCACTAATTGGATTAATTTTTTGATCCCTTTGATTGGATTGGATTGAAAAATCATTTATCCGGCTAGATTGAATCGAATTACGAATCCTACATTAAAAAACTGCAGATCCAATTCAATCCAGTCCGTTTAACACATCAACACATATATATTTCACCATATGTACTATAGTAGCTTAATTAGCATCAACTCAAACTATCAACTCTAAACTAAAGTATCTAAAAAACTATACTTGTTCTTAACTCTTTTATTATGCTTTCAACTTTTTATTGTAGGTTGTATGTTCAACGTACACTTTTTTGTTCTTTTATGAGAATGTACGGTGAAGATTTATGGATAAAACATTTATTTTTATAAGAAATTATATTTTGAAGGTTATTGCGATGACAATTTTGTAGGAAATATGTTATATATAGATTTGTGGAATGTATGTTGTAAATTTGTCATTCATGAGATATGTAATTCTTGTGATTCATTTGATTAAGTTTAATTTCATAAATTTTGGATAGGAAAACGTCAATCCACCGAATTTGATCCAATCCAGTCCGCATTTTGTAAATTGGATTGAGTTGGATTGATGAATTATTTGGATTAGATTGGATTGTAATTTTTCAATCCGCAATAATTGGATTAGATTGCGGATTGACCATAATTGGACTAGATCCAATCTATGTGCACCTCTAGTTTTTTATGGATGATTGTGTATGGACATGTATTTTATTGTATGTTTTGTTGATGGACATGTATGGAATGTATGCATTTTTTTTTTTTTTTTTTAAATGTTGTAGAAAAATTGCTACCAAACCCGCACAAATCCTATTTGTTCAAAAGGACATCTATCTGCCATGAATTCGATTATAAATGCGACTCTAATAATGAACAATTTGACAATCAGAGACTATTTTCTACAAATATCCAAAACATAAGACATAATACAAACACGCTAGAACCACACAATGACAAACAAAATTTACAACAAAATGGAAGAAAAATTAAAGAATTCTAACAACGGAAGACAAAATCAAACCTTCCAACAAAAGAAAGATAAACTACCTACTAAATACAAAAAACCTAAAGAATATCATCAATCCAGCAGTCGCACAGATCTTCGTCGAAAGAGGTATATTGCAACAAGAATGCAATCAACAGATCTATAATTTGTTGTTGATTTGTAGATTCTTGGAGTTCGATTAGCAAAAAAGAAACAAACAAGCAAAACTTATCAGATTTTCTTTATTTATTTGATGGTATTTTCCTTTGTTGTTAATGTAGTCTTCTCTTTCAATCGACCTCCGAGCTTTTCTGTTTTTTTTGTTATTTTTATTTGGGCTCCATTTTAATTTATTTGAGGCCTTTTTTATTACGTATTTTTCGTTTTTGCTTTCTTACTTTTATTTTTTAAAGATTTTATTTTTTTAGTAGATTTTTTTAATCGCAAAAAAAAAACACTAACAAAACCAACTAGATGTAGAGGACTTCATTTTTGTTGGCTCGGTTCAAGTGAACCACAAAAAAATCGATTCATATTGCCACGCTAGTGCCTAAAAGACCCAAATTGCTTTTCTCGCTAATATTGAAAAAATGTTAAAAGTCTGCGTTCTTTTTTGATGAAATTGAAAGTTAGTATTATTTCTGCAAAAATGACAAAAGTTTATGATATTTTCGATAGTCAACCCTAATATTAATTTAAATGGAAGGTGCATATTTGTCAAATGAATGTACCCTCCGTTCCATATTATCTGTCACATTTTGACTTGTACACAAGAATTAAGGAGATTTTTTGATAAATTCCATTCAAAGAAATTGTTATTACATCTGATTTAACATTGAAATTACATCAATAACAATCTTTTCCCACTCCTTGATGAGATCAAATCAACATTGCGAAAGTTTGCAAACTTATGTGCAACTTATACGCTTGTCATTTGCATCCACAACAATAGAATCATAACGAAAGATAAAACTTTCAACAAGGGAAAACGAATAAAAATTCTGACAAAGGGAAGATAAACACAGACTTTTAAAAAAATGAAGACAACAACTTATTGAAAAAAAACATAGAGAAAACATCAAACGAACAACTAGCGCAGATCCATACACGATCATATAGAGGAGGGGATAAAATTGAATGATAGTAGATGCATGTGTGGAGGAGAAAGTGGTGTTAATGGTGAATTTGACAACTGTTGCAGGCCGAATGAAATTGAACGGCTCAGATCTAAATAGATCCGACTTTTATTGGATAAATAAAAAATAAAGATTATTATTAGAACCATCGCTGATCAAAAGAGAAAATTGATAGTGATTCTAACTAAAGAATCACAAAAAAAAACTAATGCTCCAAACCCTAGCCGCTGTTTTTCTTCAACTCCAATAAGAATTAAAGATATTATTAATTCACCATTAGAATTTTGTAACAACACTAAAGTACTCTCATACTTAATTTAATTTTTTATAAGTATTATGTATATAAAAAATTATTGATTGTGTCATTAACTAAGTAAAATGGAGTTAAAATTGGAAATGAAATATTCAATGCTTTCTTGATTTTTTGATGGGACACATATTATAGAGCAAAAAAATACTTAAAATACAACAGATAATATCGAATGGAGGGAGTACTTGTTTACCCCTCTAACAAAATTTTCCTTTCTGCAGAGAAAGTCGACACCTCCATTTCTCACAAAAAAAAAAGAAAAAAAGATCGACACCTTCACTTTTTGAGAAGTGAGCTTTAAATGATCAACGAATGCAGTTCTCCATCTTGATGTTTCCCGAACCAACCGAGGCCTAAGGGATTTGACAACCTTTTCTGAGAAGAAAGGAAGTAATATGTTTTTTTTTTTTTTTTTCGTCAAAGGGAATAAATATGTAGTTAGCTTGAATTAAATTAAGGGTATTATGGTCAGAACATGGAGAAATAGTTTAAGATTGGAAGATACTAACACAATTGGTGCGCCCATGAGGCGGCGTGCGATGAAAATGTGAGCGGAATTCCACACTTCCCAACACGCACCGGCGTTCCGACCATGGCCCAGACCTTCCAAAATCCGCAGATTCTTTACAGACCTAAAAACTAAAAAGCCCCCAAATTTTTTTCAAATGCCGAATATGTCCTCAACGGTCACCTACCTACGCACCTAATTCACGAGTCCAACTCTTTTTGGCTATAATTTTGAGTCCGGTGACCTACCTTTTATTAAGTGCATTTAGAAAAAATCAAACTTTAAAAAACAATCAATCATATTACGAAATAACTATTATGTCCCCCTTAATGTAATTAGTGCACTCCACTACAATTTTTAAATACACTCCACACATTCTTCTTTGTGATTTATAGGCATCATCGAGGGGTTCGGTCTCGAAAGTTCGAATCTTTTGTTGAAAAGTTAGTCGATGCCCATTAAATTTTTAGTTGGAGAGTTGATCACAGCTTGTCGAACCTTTAATTGGAGAGTTAGTCGCACCCATCGAACCTTTAGGTCAGCAGTTGTCAACTAAATCTCACCAAAGAGATTTGATTGGACAACACCCAGCTTAGTGAATAAGTCTTGGCTACTTATCGTCGAACCTAAAATAGATGTTACGACTAAGGTTTTGCAGTTAGGTGCTTCATTCGGATGAAAGAGTATTTTGATAAAAATGTAGGTGCACTTAGAAATTGAAATTTGAATTTGAATGTCACGCAAAATGGAGTGCATTTAGTAAAAAGTAAAGTGCATTTAGTCCGACTCTTAATTTTTGAAGAAAATGTTAAAACAACACGTTAATCACTCCCATAAAAGTAATAATGCATGAAGATATGTGTATGATTTTTTGCGGACTCTTATTTTTGTTGGAAAAGGAGTTGGGCCAACTTATTTAAAATAAAATTTTGTCTTTTCAAAGTGTTACATTATTTTAACTATACTTTGAGGGTTTTTTTTTTGAGAAACTATACTTTGAGGTTAAGGATGATATATATTTTTCTTTTGTTTTCTTTTTTGAAATTAAGATCGTTGATTTTTGTCAAAAAAAAATTAAAAAAAAAAAAAGATCGCCGATTAAGGGCGTCGAGTCTCCACTCATTTTAATTGAATAGTAGGAAGATTGAAATTAACCTTTGATCCAAAAAAGAATAAAAAACTTTGATTGCACAGCACAAAGTCATCATTAGATATGATAGATTTTAAATTATTATCATATCTTGAATCGCAAAACTTTTTAATTTCACACATAAAATGAATGAATGATAGATCGAAATTATCATTCATATCCATACAATAATACTCTTCAGTCACCAAAAAAAAAAAAAACTAATACAAATTAAAAGTTTAGCTTTTGTTTGAAAAAATAAATAATTAAAAAAAGATCTCTGATTAGGGGCATCAAGTCTCCCTCATTTCAACTAAACTGTCATTTGGTTTTTCAAAAACAACATAAATTAACCTTGATTGCACCTCTTAAAAAAAAAAAAAAAAAAGACACTTTCACGGTGTCATCATGTAGACAGTGGATTTCACATTATTATCATATCTAGGAGTATTCTCGAATCACAAAACTTTTAAATTATGTGCAAAGAATATATAATAGATTGAAATCATCCATATATTCATATACTCTTCATTATTTACTTAAAAATAATATTGTTCTTTCTCATGCAATCATTTGAACTTTTCTTGTATAGTTTTTCATAATTTTAATTTGATACAAAATTGAAGGAAATGTTGCAATGACATCCTCTTAATTCTCTAATTAGTTTACGGGCACAAACATTTCAAGATGCATCACATGGTCTCAAAGACTCAAATTAACTAGTCTGTTACATGAGAAAGTACAATATCTTGATGTAACACGTTAGTTTAAGATCATGACTTGAGATACACCAAATGTGTTACATTAAAGATACAAGAAAATGTTGCAAATGACATCCTTTTAATCAGGGTCGATTCTGACATTTTGGAGGCTTAGGGCAAAACTTTAAAAATAGGCCTTCATTAAAATTGTTTTATTTCTTAATTATATTAATTAATTACTAAAAACTAAACTACAATAATTACACTTAAAATTTTGATTTCACACCTCTAATTTTTCTCATTTCTTAGGATTTAAGGTCGATCATAAAAGTGTATTTATAAAACGTGGGGGCCTTTTCAGTAGGCTTAACCTTTCAAACATTTTCATCTATTATTTAATTATTTTTAACATACTGAGTGAAACACATGAGCAAGAGGGCCTTCTCTGATCACTAAAGCATTTTTTAAAGTTTTTTTTTTTGCCAATGATTTTTAAAAGGTCTATTTTTTTTTTTAAAGCACGTGAAATGGGAACACATAATGACATAATACGCCATCAAGAAAACCACGATGTACTTATAACATGTCCTCCAAAAAGCCGTTTCCTGGCATGTTTTGTACCATAAATTTCAATGAAAGTGGGTTCTCTAGTCTCAAAAATCCAAGCTCAACATTATTCTTTATTTTAGTTTTCAAAATTTGATCCACTAGCTTGGTCATCAAAAATAAAAATAAAAATGATTCCACTTGATTTTTCAGATGGGGGTATAGTGATAGATTATTTGTTCCCAACTAAAATAATGAGTAAACCAATCTATTATATAAAATAAGTACTATTATATTGTGTAGCAACACTTAGAAATAGACTCCACACCACTAAAGCCAGCTTAATATATAGTTATACCATGGTGATCTAAAAAAATCATCATTCATAGTAATTTAATAGGTTGATTATTAGATTTAGATCGTTATAATGGACAATATTCCTTCTTGAAACTTTGTGTATAGTCATTAATGCATCTTTCACAACAACCATTTGATATAAATCCAATGGTCGATATATTTTTTTTAAGAGAAATTGAAATCTCATTAATCATTTATGGCTCAATACAAAGACCATATATATAATCAACTACATTGATTCACTAATCCTACTTCGCTTCCTCGCCGATGTCTCTTGTTGGATTGGGTTTACCACGATGAAGACGAAGACTCTAGCTCTGGATAGTGGGGATTTTCTCCTCTCTTGACGATGTGACTGTCGTTGTCCGCAAGTAGGGTTTGTCTTGTATATAGTTATGTTGTTCTATGGTTTTAGGATAGTTTGTTAGGGTTTGGTTTCCGCTTATGTGCAGTGTTCCCTGCTATTGAAGTTTTTTTGTCCCGTTGTCTCCCTTCGAGGGGTGGTTGCCCTCTTTTGTGAGATTGTTGTTCCCTTTGTGTGGCCCTCCTCATAAAGATATTGTTTCGAGCTTTAGTAGATTGTAAAACTTGTTATCATCAATGTAATAGATTGTTGTACCATTTTTGGGTGACAACAACATCAATAAAATAAAATAAAATAAAATAAAATACCCCTCGATCAATAAACCCCACAAAAAACTCAACAAAGTTGACATTTAGTTTCACTTGATGACATTATAGCAAATACATGTATGCATATCTCAACAAAGATACAATGGAATTTTATATGTACACCCTAAAATCATGACATTCGCTCCAATTTGTCTCACCATTTGTAGGGCATCAATTTGAGTGATTTTTATTATGTGGGGTACCATTTATATGATGACTTCTCCCATGTGGACCTTCGTCAATAAGATTCTGTTTCACAATCAAATCTATGCAACCAAACAAATAGGAAATTTTTTTTTATATTTTTTTACAAAACAAATAGAAAAAGGTTAAAAATAGAAAGAAGGTATAATACATTGATTGGAGTTTATTAATTTAACTGTATAGCATCATATTGTTTGATTGATGCATTTAAATGAACTTAAAAAGACTTGTGTTTATTGTTCTAGTGTTTTATTGTAGTCTCACATTGGAGAAGAACAAAACTCTTTCACACTCTATAAGTGAAAACAACCTAACATATTTAATTTTGAGACAAATGAACAAAAAATTGAAGACTCAATGGGTGCACATGGGTATTAGATGAACCTATAAATATTTTAAGTGAAAAAGGGCTTTGAGCCTTTGGCTTGATTGTCAAACATAAATTTACTTTTTACTTAATTTTTAATTTTCAGTAATAAATTTTCAAAATTAAATAATTGCTCTATAGTTATTATAGTTTGAGTTTTCAACAGCTACGATGGTTGAAACCCAACGGATAATTTTATTTTCGAAATTAAAGAGTCGTGTAGTTTGAAAACAACTCTAAAAAGTTTATTTAAGTTCGACTAGAACACAAATTTTAAGCACTGAATTTTTAGAAATCATTAATTGTGAAAGAGAAAGAAATACAATTTGGCAGACTTTCAAATTGGTGATTTGAGAATTTGGAAGGACATTCCGATTGAATCATGGAGGCAGATTTTGAAGAGATTTTATCACCAAATTGAGAACAATTATATCTTTTTTTTGGGTAGGAAAACAATTGTCTTATATATTTATAATTAATATTTATTTGTTCAATTCTGTTGTTAATTTATTTCAATTTTTCTTTATTGGTAGTATTTGAAATCATTACACATTGTTGTTTATAGCACCTAGTATTAACGATCTAGAATCGAGTGACAGGGGTCATCAAAATCCTTTGCTTATATGGATACTCCCCTATTTTTTTTTTTTTTTTTTTTTTAAAAGAAAAAAAAACCAATATAATGGACCTTCCATTTTATAATTTAATCTCTTGCTAATTTGTAGTATTTTGCTATTTTCGGTAGAGTGGCATATTTGGAGTTATGGACAGTCCCAAGGGCATTTGTAGAAATCAAAAGATAAAGTAAGCAAGGAATTTGAATTTGTGTGGCCGTTTGAACTCCGGACTTCGAACTACACAACAAACAACGACTTCAAATTTAAAACCTCTTCAACATTCACTCTCTCACTCACTCACACTAGCAAACAAAACACACAACACAGCAACACAGTGAGTGATAGAGAGAGATCTACAGAGCTCGAGAGATCGAAAGATTCAGTGTTTTCGATGACAGGGGTGTTGATGATCACAAAGGGTGGTGGTGGGTGCAGGGGAGAAGGCACCACCACAGACAGAAAATCAACAACAACCAAACCAACAGCAACAACTACTACTACTACCCATGAAGACCAGAGCCAGCTCTCCCTCGTCGCGCTCCTCGTCGCTGCGATACGCAAGTCAATGGTGTCATGCAGAGTGAACCAGCAGGACGAGGTGGTCTCCTCCGCTGTTCACCAGATGGAGATCGGTTGGCCTACCAATGTCCGCCATGTCGCCCATGTCACATTTGATAGATTCAATGGCTTCCTCGGCCTCCCCGTCGAATTCGAAGTCGAAGTCCCTTGCCGAGCTCCGAGTGCAAGGTAAATTGAGGTTTTTGGAGCCAGAGATTTGTGGGTACTCGTTAGTTTTCTTCTATGTTGCATAAAATTACGGTGTGTAGTACTGTAGATCTGTGTTTTCACTGTTTTGTTAGATGGGTTTGAGCTCTATCAGTCATTAATTGTTGTAAAGTTTGAATCTTTAGACAAATTCGGTGTCGTGAGATTCGTGGGTAGCTGGTAGTTTTTTGTTTAAGATTCCACCAAAAAAGTTGGGTTTTTGATGTTCATTTTTGCTGGGTTGGTACCAATTTGAGCTGAAACTTCACTGTTTTGTAATTTGTGTTAGTTGTAGCTTCAATAGCTGTGAAATTGGGCACCAATTAGCGATTTTGAGGTCAATTTCCGCCTAGTCGCGGTTTAGAGCTGAAATTGTACTGTGTTCTGTACTGGGTTTGAGTGATATCAACCATTAGGTTGAATTGACCTAACTTTCGAGTTCAAAAGCTCGAATCTTTGTTCGAGTATTCGGTCAGTTTTTCTAATGTGTTCTTGATCTGATTAGCCATTTTGATGTGAAGTTGTCTCATCAAATGATGAAACTGAGTGTTAAGATTAAGACTACTATAATTGTATGATCAAGTTTAGAAGGATGACGCATTTTTCCCCTATTACTCTGATATGGGGTTTTTGTTTTGACTTTTATTTTTTGGGAAACACATTGTTTCTCGCTGATGTGCATATTTATTCGGCTATATAAAAAGAAAGTCTCGTTCCTTTCAAAAAAAATGATTAGGACTACTATAATTGTATGATCAAGTTTACAAAACTTTCCTTTATAAGGACTTCTATGATTGTGTTTCTAGCCATGTTGACATGTAATATGTTGCTTATTCTTTTAAGTACTTGAACTTTGTTCTTGTTGCCTTCCTTTGAGCTTTTAAATCTTCTATCACTTGTGCTTTATACTAACTTTTTGTGCTTCTTTGTGGTGATGTAGTGCAAGTGTGTTTGGCGTCTCAGCGGAATCGATGCAGTGCTCTTATGACTCCAAAGGAAACAGTGTACCTACAATCCTCTTGTTAATGCAGGATAGGCTTTACTCCCAAGGAGGTCTAAAGGTATGAATTGTTCTTCTCCATCCAATCCTAAACTCAGTTGTATAGAAATTGACAATGTTGATGTCAAGTGTAGTACAGTTCAAATGATTTCTTACGTGTGTTGCGATTAACAGGCCGAAGGGGTTTTTCGCATTAATCCCGAGAACAGTCAGGAAGAGCATGTTAGAGACCAATTGAACAAAGGAATTGTCCCAGATGACATTGATGTTCATTGTTTGGCTGGCTTGATTAAGGCCTGGTTCCGAGAGCTGCCCGAAGGAGTCTTGGATGGGCTTTCGCCCGAACAAGTCCTTCAGTGCAATACCGAAGAGGAATGTGTTGAGCTTGTGAAGCAGCTCCTACCTATCCAGTCTGCATTGCTCAACTGGGCAGTTGACCTCATGGCCGACGTGGTTGAGGAAGAGGAATTCAACAAAATGAACGCAAGAAACATCGCTATGGTCTTCGCTCCAAACATGACTCAGGTATATACATAGTTCACGAAAAGTTACTTAATTAGGATTGTGTTCAAGTCAGTGTAACTGTTAAGATGTCTATAGCTCCTGTACATGAGACTGAAACCATGTAATCGTCGCAGATGTCCGATCCATTGACAGCACTCATGCATGCTGTTCAAGTGATGAACTTGCTCAAGACCCTGATTATAAAAACGTTGAGGGAACGCGAAGAAACTGCAACAGGAGCGTACTCGCCCTTCTCATCTCGTACATCTGATAGGCAAGGCGATCAGGACTTCGATAGCCAGCATGAGACCGACACTAGTTGTGAATTGAGGACACAAAGTTCACACTACAGTGATCATGCTGATTACAGCCATCACAGCAGTGAATATGAGGAGGAAGGTGAGCCAATGGATGATGTCGAAGAATGCTTCTTGAGGCAATTAGAGGATGATGAATATCAGTTTGTCAAAAATGAGATTCAGGAATGCAACTTAGACACTAGAGAGCAGTATCCCAGCTCAAGTAGCTGCTCTGGATTTAATGCTGAATCCGGTTTTTCGTTTTCAGGCAGCAAGACTGCAAGTTCCGGTTCAAGTACAAGCGACAAGGAAGACTCACCGGCAAGTACTGTGACAAAAAATGCGAGTCCTTCCGAAGGATGTCAACACAAGCAATATGTCGAAATGGTAGAAAAGCAGGAGCCTATTCGCAGTCTCTCTCTCCCGTTGCCCGTCTGATGTGTTTGTCGAATCTGGCTTACTAACACACAGGTTTTGCTTTCATGCTAATGAAGAAAGAAGTTGTTGTAGGTTTGGTTTTCTTTCTACTACACCCTGGGCTGCATTGTAAATTAGTTCACTGATGCAAGGATTTACTCGAAACATGAATGAATCCGGAGTGGTTTGTTTGTATGGATTTCTAGGGACCTGGTTCAGCTTTAGGCTGAACTTATGCTTGCTTGTCTGGTTTGCTTTTTACTTGAGTTGATCTTCTATTTGGGAATTTCAAGTGTGCACAAGCTATGTCCTGTATCAATGTCAAGCAATTGTTCTGTTGTCCAGAAGAAAGAGTTTCTGTTTAAGTATTCAAACGTTGATGTTAATGTTGTTTGAAGAAAATGCAGAAATGATAAGTTTACTAAATCGAGCGCAATGGAAGTGTTTGATCCATGCAGCCGCTAGACCCCAACTAATTTGGGACTGAGGCTATGTTATTATTGTTGTTTCGTTGGCGGCAGTCCCCCTTATCGGAAATGAGCTGATATTGACTGAAATACTAAAGTAGACGTCGGCAAGCGACACCTTTCTTACCGATAAGTTTACTCTATCCTCTAGTTCAATATCAGCAGCACATTATTCAATTCCTACAGGTTAGATGCCCCTTTCAACTTTTTTGTCTATTTTTTCAACTTTGATCACCCTGATTGGAGGTCCAAACACACTGTAGTGTCTCAGAAGATCTTGAATGATGGCGACATTCTTCTCTAGCTGTACAATGTAAGTCATTAGGTGGTGAAGACTTTCGACGAAGTTGGTGATTCTTCAAATTATATAGGCTTCAAAAAACTTGCCAAATTTGAGTTTTTAGTCTTTTCAAGCACTAATGCTATATATGATGATGTTTCAAAATGAAGTTTATTTCTTAGGCAGATTCCATTGCATTCACTAAATCACACACAACAGGAAATTGTGAAGTACCAAAGTAGAAACTGAGAAATTTTAATTCCGATTTTTATCTCGAATACCTTAACATAATTTTAATGGTAAATAAAATTCGTATCGACTGTTTTTAAGAAACTATGGATTAGAGATCAGTACCTACAGCTAATGCTAGATCCTGCCCAATCATACGTGTTAAACAATTTACTCATAGGGGGCACGAATGTACCAAAAAATTATTATATGCTAGATCCGCCATTAGATATAGTGCAGGTATCAAATTGAATTATTATATGCTGTAAACAGTTACCAAAAAAAAAACAGCCCAGGCATGAAGAATTATGTGTTAGGAAAGTTCAAGCCGTGCTGGTTCAAATGTCCATGAAATTTCCAATTTAATGTTGTCGGCAAACCAAACATTAAGATCAGATCTAAAGCGACAGCTGAAAACAAGCAGATGTAATTCAATCTTCATCAATACATTCTAGAATACATGATACCTAACGAAAAATGCTTTTAAAGCCAGACTGTGATACTGACACACACTGGCTTGACCACATGAAAGATGCTAGCATTCTAGGCCATTGGATTCCCAAGGTTCTTCTCCATGTGATCATTGTCGTTTGATCAGCTCCAAATGTTGCTCCCATCATCATCATAGAAATCACACTCTAGGATTCTATACATGTCCTTTTAATCAACATAATTCATAGTTAGAGACCAACATGACTTATCATTAATTATGTGGGATGACAGCCTGATTTGACTATATTTATAAACCGCAAATTCGTGTATGTTCGCGGTATTATAAAATGGCGGAATCCCAATTTATATTTACAAAAAGGAGCCAAAACAGGCAAATGATGCACAGGAACCTTTCCTTTTTTAATTGTCAAAACTGCAGTCTGATCTATATCTAGTATATATATGACTGTATTCAGGGGTGGATCGAGGAGGGAGCCAGGGGGCAGTCCCCCCTAACCCCTAAGACCCCCTATAGTACCCTTTCGTTTTCATCGACCCTCACCCCATTCTGCCCTCTTACCGCCCCTCCTATAGTCAACATACGCCCCTATAGTTAAGATTTGCCCCCCTAACAAGATCTTTTGGATCCGTCACTGACTGCATTTGATCTAAATCATTGTTGACTCTGCGAGAACTGCAACTATTGAACGTAAACATGAAGGGATGAATGGATCCATGGCTCATGAGTCACCTGAACTGCAACTAGGCTATCCTCAAGATCAAGCATAATCTTAGAATTACTTCTAGAAGAAGAGAGGGAGAAAGTATATATTTTGTAACATCTACAAATTAACAAAACTACTCAATTGCCAATCTTCAGCATTATTCATGTGCCTCCAAGACTGTTGCAGTCTTTCATTATTGTTTCATCAAACAAAGCTATAGTAGTACACCCAAAAAAAAAAAAAAAAAAAGCTATAGCAGTAGCATATATATTATGTCAAAGTCACTTTCTTTTGTGTCTCAGTCTTTATTTTGCAATTATAGAATTCTAAAATCAAGGGAAATCAATGAAGGATAGGAACCAACCCTTCAATTAATTGCGAAAAATATTCAGAAATCCTAATTAAATTTCAGTCTATCTAAATTAGAGTTTTCATACGTATATAAGCAATTGGATATTGGATGCTCACTAGTCTCTATCTAAATTAGCATTTCCACGTACAAACAAAGATGTGAAATTGGAATCCATATTGAAGCTTTGATTTTTTTTCCTGATTTCCTAGCTAATAGTTATTAAAAGGCGGTCATGATTGATATTCGTAATCATATATATATAAGCAGATCATAGAGATCTAAACACTGAAATTCACATTTTATGTACAATTGAAACAAACAAACAAGATACAATGGAAGAACCATACAGTAGGCAAAAAGGTTGTATGACACTGCTGGAAGAGCTTTACCGGCAGACTGGCTCGAGCTCGGAGGAGTCGGTTACATTTGGATATCAGGTAGTCTGGACCAAAAAAAAAGGCAGTATACCTAGTATAGCTTGATTTACTCATTCATGGATAACCTACAGCCAAGCAAGTATCCCAAAAAACTTTGTTCTTCTCATCTTCACTAACCAAATATTCTCCATGAATTGATTCAACTCTACTTCTCTCATCTTTATTCACCTCACTTTGCATTGATTCCATATCATCCCAGCTTTGATCTTCAAGAATGTCGGATCCGAAATCATTTTCATGTTCCCCGTCTTCGTCTTCGTCTTCGCCATGATGATCGTTCCCTTCAAAACACTCTTCATCTTCGTTTCCATCTCCACCACTTTCAACATAACCATTATAACCATTTAGACCATCACTACAACAAGACTCGGCGTCATCCTCTGCTCTCGCCGTCGCACTATCTTCTTCAATCGCTTTAACACAATCCGCCGCCATATCCTTCTCTGAATCTCCACTGGCCTCCACAAGAAAGCAAGCTGAGACATCAACAGCATTGCTAGGGCTAAGAAAATCCATTTCTTCAAGTAGAAGTAGTTTTCACTTCTCTTCTCCTTGCTTGTATATATATGTGCAAACAAACATGTCTTGGGCCTACAAAGTTGTATTTATATACACACATAGAATTGAAGAGTTTGTTGTTTTTGAGGCCTTACATAGTTGCATGTGATGGTAAAATCATATTTTTATTGAGAGGATATTTTGGTTACCTTTCATTTATAAGCAATTATCTTAAATTTATTATGTAATATATTTTTTATTCATAGTTATATGTCTAGACTTATTATGTAAATTCTATATATATGTGCAAGTGTGCCTAAGCGAAATTAACTAAAAAAGTAGTTATATTTTTTTTAATTTTTTTAAGCAAGTTTTTTTTTACTTAATTCTAAGTTAGTCAAGCCTGTTTAAAAATCGTGCAATTTTGTCAAGATACGTGAATACATATTTTGATGCGTCCAAATAGACGTCTCACTAAATGTGTCACTTAATTATGTAATTGTAGCATTCCCCTGGTTATATCAATTCACATTAAAATTTTTGCTTGCTTTGACCCTTTTTTTTTTTTTTTTCCTGATATTTGCTTTGACTTTTTATAGTATCCAGATTGATACATGTGTGTAGAAAAGATAAATTGAGAAGGAACTTAAGTGTGGAGGGCACATGTGTGTCATCTAGAAGGCTATATATGATGAGTGGGATTCACATGTGTGGTCATCTAGAAGGTCTTTAAGAGATAGTTCTAATTAATGGAAAAATGGTTGGTGGCATACTACTTTAGCTACAAAGTTGTTGATATCAATTGAATTGTGCATCGAGATTTGCATACGCTTGTAATGAAGTGTATCAAAAGGACACATCAACTGTATATCAAAAGTATGTCACAAATAGTTAATCTTAATTCCATATATCAATCATGCTTTCTTCTTTGAGTGCAGCTTTTAAAAAAAATGTGTTTGATGTGATTTATTCTGCTTTGTGAAGCAAAGTTGGACGGTCAAGATTGGTGGATGGGAAACTTTTGCCTAGAATTTATATATTTTGATACTAAAGTCTTGTATATGTGTTTTTTGGACCAATAGTATTATAGTGCATAGTTTTCTTTCTTTTCAACTCTTTTTCTTCTCTTATGTCCACCACATAAACAGAATATTTCTTATTTACCTCTCAAATTAATGAAAAGGTAGATAAAAAAAAAAGGTGCGGCTATTCGTACGAATAGACCTTTTTTTTCCTTCTCTTACCACCACTATTATGAAATGACCTAACTACTTCTTTATATAAAGAGTTTTTATTCACACATATCTCAGTCATATCCACTCACACATACCTCAGTTACTCCTTTCTCCAACTGCACTCTCACCACCAATCTAAATCCGATGAAATCTGAGTAAAACCCCATCGATTTAACGTTGTAGATGCATTCTTCATCTTATTTAGTGTCGATTTTGTAGTTTTTTGAGGTTTTTTTTTCCTTTTTAAGTCGGTATTATTTGTGTTTTGTTGTTGGGTTTAGGACTTCGATTTGGAGCTTGAATCTTACATTTTAGGTATAAAGTTTTGATGGAATAAAAAATATCAAGCGATTCTGAGCAAAACCCACTATTTTTTTATCATTTTCATGTATTTTTTTAGAAGTTTTGAAAAAAAATTGTTCGTTTTTGTTGTCGCGATGTTCGGACGCATAGGGCTGACAACTCTTAAGAGGTGTCAGACGCAAATGGTCTATAGGGGACTGACACCTCTAAAGAGGTCTCGGTTAGATCCCTCCGTCACCCACTGAAACTGAGTTTTCTTCACAATTTTCGGTCGGATTCGGTAGACACCTCTAAAGAGGTGTCGGTCGAATCCGACCATTATTCCTTTAGAGGTTGTGGTCAAAATCGACCGACAACTCTTCATGTGTCAGCCTGTGCGAACAAATTTTGCGGCGATATTTTTTTGTTTCTAGAACACATTGCGACCACATCCGACCTTATTCAACCAAAAACACTCTTAGAACACTTGGTGATCTAATATAAGTGTTCTACAATGATTAAAACCGATAAATATAAATGATTGATCGGTGTTGGGTTGAGGATGATGGAGTATGGGTATGGGGTGGGTAAGGGTATTGTTGAAATTTAAAAAAATTGGGATAAATTAAGTAAAAGGTAGGGTAAACAAAGTAAAAATTTAAAAATAGGATAAAAGAATAGCCTCACCTTAAAAAAAAAGAGTAGGTCAAAAAGTTATTAGTTAATTTATTAATTAGTATTTTTTTACTCATTCTTCCATATATTTAGCTTTCTTTTCTTTTCCTTTTTCAGAAATGTCGGTCAAAGAGCTAATAAAAAATTGTTTCAATTTTTTTTTTACAATTTTCTTTTTTGTCAAAAATTCTTTTTCTTACAATTTGAATTTGGCACGCATGCTTATCTACCAGACATAATATTGATTTATAGAAATTGTTTTTTTTAACTGAATTTATAGAAATTGTTGAATTTGACTAACGGCTGTTCAGACTAATCTATTTTCGAATCTATAAGTTGTTAAAGTGAACTAGCCGCGTCAACTAATATATTATGAGCAAAATCAAATTTTTTATGAACGATCCTCTCTATTCCCAACTCAATTTTAATCAAGACCTCACTTAAGCGAATAAGCGGTCCCTAATTCAGACTAATCAATTGTTGGTTGATCATCGAACTTATTCAAAGTGTCAACAATGAATATTCTTAATTTTTTTCTTTAATTGTTATTTTTTTGATGAATTTTCTTTAATTGTTATGCATAATTATTACATTAAACTTAGTTATCAAACACCTTATATTTAATTAGTGAAAGTTTTGTTTTTCTTTAAGTGATTTTAGTAGTGCAGTACTGTCATGTGTTCTAAATGTCACTATTTCAATATTACAGTCGTATTCTCAACCAATTGAATACCAATTCTTTTATATATATAATTAGTGAATCAATGTACTTTTATTTGAAAAATTGATTCTATAATTAATTCTGTATTGAGTCATTAATTGATTAATGAATTTTCTATTTTACTTCAGAAAAAATAAATTATATTTCCAATCTCAGTTTTATGTCCTTTTTTTTCCTTGTAATTATTTTGAATGTGTGGTTCTGTTACATCTGATGTTTCTTGAAGAATTTACACCTGAGATTTTAATTTACGCGTCATATTCTTTTTTTAGGGCATGCGTGTCATATTCTTGATGCAAATTAACAATGTAAAAATAATTTTAGGATTATTTGTCGAGAATTATTGAAAAGTGGTCTTTATTCTTATCTAAAATTAACATGAGCAAGCATCAGATTATAGACTTGTGCACTAATGAATGGAGTATCTAAGTTTTCTATTTTGATTGTCTCTCTTCAATTATTGCAAGAGAAATGATATTTGGCCTTTTACAAGTCACACTTAAAGTCATTCAATATTTGTCATTTAATTAATAGCGACATTATCTCTCACTCTCATGATACAAAGTCACTTTTTTTTTTTTTCTAATTTTCCCTTTTAAATTATCAAGGATCTTTTTCAATTGCCTGTTTTATTAATTATTCGTACAATGACATATAGTTTAATGCACTTTAATTTCGTGTTGTGAAAATCTCAACGTTTGTCCAGACAATGAAATATAATATATATCAATACTAAAACAAATCATAAAACACATTTGAAATGCTAGTGTAACCGACGTTTGTATATACATTGAGTCACATTTGAACACATATGAATGTAAAATTTAAAGGACAATAACAAGTAGCTATCAAAATATAGGTCTCAAAAGTAAATTACCCTTATCATTTTCTTTAATTATCAACTAAGTGTCAAATGCCCTCAATAAAAAAAACTCCCTAAATAAAAACAGAAGAAATTAATAATGCAGAGTAAATCGAAGCTAACTGACACATTAACTATGAAGGATTTAAAGAATTTAAAAACAATACAACAACAAGAACAACACCAGCAACAACAACATAGCCACAGTTTCCAATTAATTGGGACGGCTACATGGATCAGACTCTTCCATTGTGCTCGATTTAGCGCAATTGATAGTGAGCTTTTCAAATCATCAAAGTCTTCCAAATTAACGTGTCCCAAGTTAACTTTGATCGATCTATCCCTACCTCGTCAATTTTATTTTTAGTTTTTAGAAAATCAAGTTTCCTACTAGAGGCATTTGTAGGCGGTCTTTACAGGTGACCAAACTACCATAATTGCCCTTTCCTAATCTTTGTGTCAATTAGTGTTACTCCTACTTATCTTTGAATTTCTTTTTTTTTTACCAAAAAAAATTATATTTTTTTTTTTACCAAAAAAATTATATATTTTTTTATTCTATCTTTATGAGTTTTACCATATATCTACTTAATCATCTTTTTTTGTTATGTTTATTTTATATAATTATTATTTTACCACTCAACATTTACTTTTATAAAGCACAGTTGTTCTAATTACAGTACTATAAAATTTTTATTTTAACTTGATAAAAATATTTTTATTACTAAATTGAACAAACAAAGGAGTCTATTCAAATACTCGAAACCAATTAATTTGGGATGGGGTGGCGTCTTTATTTTTGTTGTAATCAATTAGGATTGGAATCAATTACAATATATTATTGTAAATAAAACTTTAAAGTGGGACCAGTTTCTAGAAGCTATGCTTTCAATATTTGGGTTGTGTGACTGCTCACGCAAATGCAGTCTGGATACTGGAGCATGCAAGCTCCAAATAGCCCACCATGCCTCACCTGATATTGTGGCTCGCCTTACACGGTCTCTGACTCTTTGTCATTTCTGCCCAGCAAGCAGACACTCTGAGGTTGGGGCCCACTCCTATTAATTCCCATGCGTGAAGGGAATTTAATCAGTAGTAGTGACCTAGTCCTAAGCTCCTATTGTACAGACTTCTTGAATACGTTAACAACAATAATAATAATAATAATAATAATAATAACAATAAAAAGTTGCTTCATGAAGATATTGGTTCAAGTGGTTAGGCAAGAGGTCTCAATAGCAAGACCCAAGTCTATCAAGAGAGATTTTAGTTTTATTTTTTGTACTATTTTTTTTTATGGCTCTAAAGATTTTAGTTTCAAGTCCTACAAATGAAATCGCTACTACTTGCTTCACTCCTTTATGCAACCTGGTTCAAGCTTGTACTAGTCTCAGGCTTCTTTTGAGACCAAAGAAAACGATAGTATATTATGTGGTGATAAAACTAATAATACAATAAAAGCATGTCCATACAACAATGAATCAAAGAATGATATGTCAATCAAACTTCTTCAGTTAAGAATACATGATAGGCCACTGAATAGAGAGATACCAAGTAGTGATCCAGCACAATAAATGAATGAATGAATTCAAATTCAGAAGGGCTTGAACCAGATGGGATATACAGGATTTCCAATCTTAACTTGGAACATCTGTTGCTGAGAGTTCCATCAAATAAAGGACATAACTGGCAGCCTTGGAGGTAGTTTCCCGAATCAATTCCGATCGGCAGATCCAGCAGCATCTCTCCTGTTCTTCTGAACTTTGATTCTCGGACTGCATTCTTGGTCCTGCGTTCGAATGACAAAACCCTTCCACTGGCATCTTGGGTTAAAAGAATGAATCAGATGGCCATGCAGAGGAAGAGAACATCCGTTAACATAGATTTTTTTTTCAGAGACCTGTTAACATAGATTTAGAAATAGTTCTAGAAGGGGGACAAAACAATTGCAGAAGAGAAAAACTATTTGAGGCCATTAATAAACCCTCTCCGAAAACCAACATTGCAAATAAGAATGCGTTTTGAAGACATCTCAAAATCTGAAATAGAAAAGAAAAAGAGAAAATGTGGTCTGACAAAAACAGAAAATTTCTGATAGTTACAAAACAGAAGCAACAAGTTTCCATCTACATTAAAGAAATTTAATCTACTAACAGCTTCACAAACTTGTATTCAACTGCAGAACAGATGGAGCTGCTGCTGCATCAATTGATTCTATTCCCTAAATTCTAACAATAGTTGCAAAAGCTGCCAGAGAAGATTAGATAGCTAACTGTTGAAAAATTAATGGCGCTAACTAGCTGCCAGAGGTCCACAGGTGATCTAACATTTTCTGAATAATAGCTTATCCAACATTTTTTCACAAGTATTCAAGATGATACAAGTACTTTGGTTTATACAAGGCCTTTAGTTCGAATACCATTTTTCCTATTTGCATGATGGGCATTGAAATAGTCAGATATTCATTATCAAAAGGCCAGGTTTAGGCAGGTCCTGGATTCAACTCCTGTTGAAGTCATCAAAAAAAAAAAAAAGAAGAAAAACTACCGATGATTGCAGAAGTGGCAAGTATTTGTAAAATTCTAGCAAAGCAAGCTATAGAAAAACAAAAGCAATTGATGTCCTATTTTTGTACTTCAAACTTTATTTTTTCAAGAAAAATAGATTTATACAAGTGTACTAAGGATTTAAAGTAACATAGACAAATCATATCCTATTAGAAATTTCAGAAATCAATAACAAAAGGGCACTTGGTATACTAATGTTTAGGGTTTCTATTTCTTAGGTAATCCAACCTTTAAAATCCAAGGCCTTCTTGATTGCCACCATCCAAAGAACTGAACATAACCTCTCTAACATTGAATTGTTGGGTCTCAAAGATTTTCCAATTACTTTCCTTCCAAAATTATCATTACCTGAAATCACTAGATTCTGTATAGTTGAGTGCCAGTAATACTCAGTCCAAATTAACTCTACTATAAATGTAACCCACAAAGGATAAATTTGGTATTTCAAATTCATTTACCACCAGTTTCCAAATTGATTCGAGCAAAGGCACAATTGATGAAAAGATGCCAAAAGATTCTAAATTTTCCAAGTGTAACATGCATCAAGCGAAAACTGCAATGATACTTCCTTCGCTGCATGTCACAAGTGTCATGCTTCTTATGGGTTACCACTTTCCAGCCACAATAAAGATCTTGATTCCATAATGGATAGCACTTTCAAGAAAAAGGAGTTTGGTAGTGAGAAAACCCCAAGTCAATGATATAAGAAATGCAACGACAGTTCAGCAGAAGCTCAAAGCTTTCCAATCTCAGCAGTCAGAGTATGCCACTAGAATATATCATAGCAAGGAAAAAGTAACCGAGAAGACCTTGGGAAGATACGCATATGCTGGCTACTCTACTCCAGATTGCTAACAGTATGAAAATAACCCATCCCCACAACCAACCTTCACTATATGCCCCCATCAGACAGCAAAATAATCATCTTATATATTATATCAATCATCTATTTTCCATGAAAAGATTAAATGTAGTGTCAATTACGGATTCGAAAAAAAATACTATCATATGCAACTCTTGAAAGTTAAGACCTCAGAATCATGTACTCGGCATCGATTGGAAACTCTCATTTATTCTGTTAGAACTGGGAGGATGATTCCATTGGTCCATATTTAAGAGACTCATTATAACTGAATTTTCAACTGTCAAATGTGTGTTTTGTGAAGTTCTAAGTTCCATTTCATTTTTTTACTTTGCCAAAATAAAGCTGACGTTCACACCCACACCAGCTAAAATCTCACTTCAAATTTATACCTACACGAACAGCTAAATTTTAAGCTTGTTCGGATCCTTTTTCTACAAAGGAAACTTGATAAAACATGTTTATAGGAATCTGAAAAAGTTTTGAACTGTCTAATATCCCTTTCAAATATGTCATAGCGACACCAAGATCCATAACCAACAATTGATTTCTCTAGGTCCTTAACTGCTTTCAGCTATAACTTTCCTTCTTTTTATCCCCAAGAACGTGGACCTTTAAAAATATAGTGGTAATAGTAGTCGGCCAATCTTTCAAAAATAAAATTTGACTAGACTTTAGCTTTCGTATCTCAAATATCATTTGTTATGGCTTATAGTCGTCTCAGAATTATATCACTAATTAATTATTTTTAGTTTAGAAAATCGCATTAAGTGCATTTGTAAAAAATATTTATTCTTGTGCTCATTCCAACAATTTGTATATTTCTATTTTGGTGTACATTCTTTTGTAAAAGTTTTTGAAGAATGAGTTTTTTCATTTTCAAATATTACATCTTGTAAATTAAAAAACAGTCAATAAAATAAAAATCAGTGGATGAGTTATCATGCTCATTCATTTGTTTTCCTCTCTTTTTTTTTTAAAAAAATTCTATGTTGACATAGTGATTTTGAAACTTGACAAGAGTAAAAATTTATGGAAAATGGGAGCGTCTTGAAACTTTAACTTCAAAATTTATCTACAGTCAAATTTTAAAACCAAATCTTGTGTTTGATTACCATTTCACTACGTACTTCTACGCTGTTCTTTAAGGATCTCTCGACATTATATGTGTCCACATTATTTGTACCACTATTACCAGCATAATAAATTCAATGTTGGACATCCGATTCAAAGTAACTTAAATCAGATACAGCTCTTAATATCCAAAAATGTAAAAAAAATAAATTACTTCATAGCCGCAAAAGAACTAGTCATCAATGCTAAGAATGTAGTATTAAGTTATTTAAAGTACAATCATGAAGTACCTATTTCCAAGCAGCACTTTTCTTACACTTGGGAAGGAATAAATCAACACATCCTTCACAGGGCTCCATCTTCTGCACTTATGTCAGGGCACAGAGTTTGGCATGCCTACGACAATCACAATTATCAAGCATTTATATGACACAGACGATCGAGATCCCAAAATAAGCTGCCTTTTTCCGTCAACAGGCAACCATAAGAGCAAGTTGAATGAAAATCAAACAATCAAACAAAGATGTACAAGTATTTTAATTGAAGCACCTGAACCACATGGATGAGCTCAAACCCAGAGAACCAACCAGCATCCTGCAGTAAGTTAAACAAAAAAAACAAAGATCAGCTTGCAACGAGATTTTTCAGAGAAATGGAAAGGTGAACAGAAAAGGGAAAAAGAAAAGTGTAGAGCTATTAAACTAAATTCAGAACATAGCAAGCTCCATGAAGACTGAGACATCAAAAAGGACTAAATCTGAGTTATTTCATTCCAGAAATACCCAGATTTATGCTTAATATAATCTTCATGCAGAATTTTAGATTCCAATGAGCAACCAAAGAGAGGAACAATAAACAAAATCCCACTGGAAATGACAACACATCGACATGCATGGATGCACAATACCTGAAGTGTCACTGCACATTGACACGTGTCTTCAGGAGAAAAAACATCATGAACAAAGCACTTCACAAACTTGGGACATTCGAACACCCACATACGGGCATTGCTTGAACATGAGAAGACACTGTCATGGCTACTGAACATCTCCAACAACTTCACAGACGCATCACATGAACTTGGGGAACAAGGCTTACATCAAGGAATGGTGGGAAGAAATACAATAGAATGTGCACTCTAAGATCCACAAACACAACAAACGTGATAAAAAAATATCGAGGTTGATATAGTTATACTTTCCAACGACACATTTTAGCAGTGAAACCAAACTTGGTCAGTAAAACTGCTCAAACAAAAAGAATGTAACAGCACAAAGCAACCACGTAAATGCATAGCATTGGCTTCAACAACCACATTCAAGATATTTTCTCACGGAAAAATCAATAAATAAATAACCAATGTCTAAATGGACTGCCATGGTACATGAATTACAATTGTTCTGTTGCAGAATGCATCAATGATAACAAGTTTCAAGGATTTTGAACACAAATATCTTCCATCCACCTCACATTTGCTGATCCTGCAGTAACTCCCAATTATTGCGTTGTTTGCCACGAGATATGGTAGGGAATTCTGTGCCTTCCTTAACTTACCTCAAATTCAGTAAGGTTTACTCTGTTTGTTGTCTCTCTTAAGCTGTACCTTCAACTTCTTACCACCCATCTGGCACCCATTCATCATATTAATTGCAGATTGGGCTGCAACAGGAGTATCATAACTCACAAAGCCTGCAATAAAGAAGTAACTTCATGATACATACTATCCGTTCCTATAAGAAAAAGGCAGGGGGAGAGAATTTGTGCCTACCAAAACATTTGCTAACACCAGTTGCTTTATCGACAAAGACTTTGGCACTAAGGACTCTTCCAAATCCTTGAAAAGCATTAGCAAGCTCTTGATCACCAAATTCTTGAGGTATGTGATAAATAAATAAATTAGCACCAGGGGGACCTAGAGTCAACGGTACATGGCAAACAGTTAACAGTAATAATATCATAACTCCAAAGTAATTCATAGTAGAGGAAAAAAAAAACTTAATGACTTAAAAATGAATCACTTCACAAACCTTCAGCCTGACCAGAACCAGCACCGATGCTTGAAGATGCTGCTGAGTTATTATTTGAAACTACAGGTGAAACTGAACCCTGAGAAGTATTGATAGGCCCATGGCTCATTATTCCACTAGGATAGGCCATAGGATATTGAAGACCTGATACAGCATGATATGCTGAACCCACATAATTGCCAGGTGGCAATGTAGCAAAATTTCGAGGTGCTATCCCTGAAGCAAGATCTGGCGTCAAACCACGCAATCTTCGGTTGATTGCTGGAATCATATTATGAAAACCAGGCTGATTCTGCATCGGTGGCACAGGATACTGCATAAGTCCATATTGTCCAGGTGCCTATAGAAAGAATATCATTATGACTAGACTGTTGATTTTAACATCTATACACACCAACAGCACAATGCACTAAAGAAAATCATTTTCCAAGTAGTTACACACATTTGATCGTAAGAAATACTGCTGTAAGTTCATTTGTAACACTAAAAAGAAGTTATATGCAAAAGAATGGGTATAAGCATGGCCCCAGAAATCCACCCTCGACTACCCCATCATATGCTTTTGTCATTTTCACTCATATTCCCATGAACCAAATAATAACCCCCATGGTTTAATACATTCTCCAACACTCTGATTTCAGCAAAATCAAGTAGATTAAGAACCATCAAGAAGCTTTGATATCTTTTTATCATAATCAATTCCATCTTTTCTCCAGAGAGAGTTTTTACAAACCTTGAGTGTACAAAGAAAAAAGAAGACAAAAAAGAAAGATGTGTGTCAAGCATATAAAAAGGTAAAGACAAATGCTAATGCAGATAGTTGAACCAAAGATCACCAAAAGTTGAACTTTTTTAGTTATTGGTCAGCCAAACCATATAACTTAAAGTTGAAGTCCCAACAATGAACGTCTAAGAAACATGAATTCAACAACTTGTCATATTTAGATTTCTCGGCTAACTGAAGCACTTTTCCTTGTGGCTAATGATAATAGTGTCCAGAAACTCTTGTAAGGGAAACGCCACAACAACCACCTAGGAAAATGGCTAGTCGCAGTTACTGAAATTCTTGTAATGAAAATGCCACATTGACACCTTTCTGCCACACCCTTAAATCAGACCCACACTTGAAGTCCATGGCATAGCAATGGGATGCACACATCTTGCCTGGCAAAGTGTCTAGTATTTTCCCTCTAGTAAGATCATCTCAACTCAATCAATAAGCAGGTTTAATGAAAACATCTAATGCTAGGAACACAAAAAGATATCAAGCGCAATATAACTGACAAAGGCGGATAGCAAACCTAGGGATCATTCTCTCCAACCACTCAAAACAGGATTAGAGTTAGCTGGGGAGAAAGTTAGAGGCCAAGGAAGGTGGAGAGAGGGAGAGCTGGAGATACCTGGTAACCATATCCATTGTATGGGGCCGCATAACCCATCGGCAAGGCTCCAAATAATGAAGGCTGTTGGGACGAGTCCGTACTTGGTACAGTAGAAGCATGTGACTGAGCTTTCTGAGCTCTCCGAGCTTGTCTTTCCTTTTCAGTATCAGCCCATTTAACAACTAGAGGAACACTTGAACCCTACAGCGGTAGAATTTGTAGTCTAGTAATTTTCATAAGCAAACATTCAAGAAACTAAGACAAAGAAGGCTATGATTTTACCTTGAGCGATCATGTATGGTAGATGGCATTACGTAATCCATAAGCCAAAACAAAACATGAACAAAACAATATGGTAAAACATGCGGATGCCGGCTTCAAAAAAAATGCAGATGCCAATACAAGGTAGTTGCAAGAACATTGTTAATAGTGCAACTACTTCAACATATTTCACCAAGTGTTCAGGAAATGATAGGTACAAGGATTGATATTCTCAAACTAGGAGGTGAGTGAAAGAAGGCTAGAACAAGTATTTAAACGAATTTATAAGTGAAACCAACCTCCATCTTATACTTCCCATTGATGGCCTCCAAGGCCGCAAGGGCTTGTTCTTTTCTTTCATACTTCAGAAAAGCACAGCCTGTTCAATAAAATGAATAATTGAAGATTAATAAAGTTCTACAATAAACTCCAATAAAAAAAAAATCTACAGTCATCACTCATCATCACTGGCACGAATCAAAATTTCATCAATCAAGTACAGGTTATTAGAAATCAAAGGGCTTAATTGATTTAAATCTCCTAACCTTTTGCAACTTTTGCTATTATATACTAACCTTTTGAAATTTGTTCTTATATCCTCACCTTTGTAGATGGTTAAATTTGTATCCCAATTTAACTTTTAGCTTAAAATATGAAGAGATAACACCTTAATTATGAGTTTAAAAACCACATCATCACCCATAATTATCAAAATAATAATTATTAATTATATGATTTAAATTCATTATTTAAGTGCTAAATCATCAAATTTGGAATTCAAAAATGGTTTAGGATACAAATTAAACAATCTAGAAAGGTTAGGATATAATAACAAATTTCAAAAGGTTAGGATATAATAACAAAAGCTATGAAAGGTTAAGATATTTTAACCAATTTGGCCAAATCAAAGTAAATGAAAACAAAAGTTTCAGCAATAAAATACCTTTGCTGGTTTGTGGGGAACCTCTGAGAATTTGTAAATCTTTCATTGCCCATATTTGGAAAATAAAGCGAGACTTCAGCATCTGAAACATTCTTTGGGAGCATGCCAACGAAAAGCTTGTGCTCTAAGGTAAACATTGCCGAAAATATTGATTGGAAAAAGGAGAGAAATTACAGAGAAAAAAAAATAAAATCAGAGAAACAGCTTTGAAATAAAGCAGAACTGATAAAACTACATATGCTTATTAATAGTGGAAATATATAAAAACAAACTCGAAACAATTAAAATGAGTCAGAGGAATCATTGAAGGATGGAATACATAAATAAAAACAAACAATATCATACCTAGCCTTTCCAACTCGCCATCAGCATATTTCACTTGCAACGGGCTGGATGCCTGACATTTGTTCATTAAAAAAAAAAGGAAAGAGTAGAACTCGAATAAGTCGGAGAAAATGATACCACAATGAATAAAAATGTACCAAAAAAAGAAAGTTCTGGGAGCATAGATATTCTTTAACTGTGAATTATTGAAGTAAACAAAACAATGAGGATCAATTTAACAACAAGATCTAACAAGCAATAGCGAGAGTAAAAACCACATTAAAATAACATATTCACGACAAAGTCAAGAATAGCTATAAATGATACTCTGTTTACTCCAACACAACTATAATACTTTCTTATCTCATTTTGACTAGTGCTGCTACTTTTCCTTTGTATCTAGAGCATCTTCAATAAGGTCTGCAACTAAAACCAGGCTAAATTTTCACCATTAAAAGGACAAAAAAAAAAGCATAAATCTAAAGATCATGTATCAGCATTTGGTCATAGAACAATACCAAACATTTACTTGCCATAATATTCATCAGCTTATTCAAAGATTGATACATTAATTTTACTTTGAAATCGAAAATGACCAAAATAACTGAGTCAACCTTTCACATAACAAGAGCTCTAGAGATACCCCAAAACTAAAGGTAATTGTTATGGTTCCAAAAGCATACAACAGCCAACTATTCTCGAGATAGACAGGTTTTTGACAGAAGTATGGAATGAGAAATAAAGTTGGCATTCTCAACTTTCAGAAATTTGATAGAGTACAAACTTCAACTTGATATTTGCGCAATTTTTGAGAACTGCATTATTGCTTTATCTTGATATTCAAACTAAGTGTTATTGTTTCTAGCATCAGACTGTAACGCATTGTTAGTGGAAGGAGCGTTAGACCAAATTAAGCAAGAATCAAATCTCAGTCTCCAAACATCATCTACTTCTAATTCTAACTTGATCTTCACTTTTCATTCAGAATAGAGGGCCTTTCTTATGTGCAATAGCAGAGCATCTAGGCATCTTGGTTTTTGTTCGCAAGCTTTCTTAGTTACTAAGAAAACCATTTTTTTATAAGAAAGAATCCGCCGAATTACTTACCTCCACTGAGGCTCGAACCCTCAACCTTCTACACAAGAGGCCCCATATCAAACCAGCGAGCTACCCACTTGATTGGCTAGTTTAAATAACCATTGATTTGTGATTCTTCCTCTAGGGGGCATTCGAACAAAATTGTCGCTACTAAAATAGTACGTTTCCAAAAATGATCAAAAAGTTGAGTAATTTACTACTAAAACGGTCAGTAGCCAATTAGCCATAGCGAGCAAGCATTTAGCAGTCGAGCAATTTCCACTATTGATGGGCAAAATGTGGAATTGCCACATATACCCTAAATACCAAACCGGCGAGCCAATGCATTAATTTCCATAATCATGCACAACCTTCACCAATCTCTCTCCAACAAATACAAATCCGACAACACAAACACACAGTTGGCATCCAATTGAAGCAAAAACCACCCACGGACACAATCATAACACTGAATTGCCCCTAAAACTAAAGAAATCAACGCGACGAAGCAGTGGACACACCAGTGCAATGCAATTCCAACACCAAATCAAGCATAGAGAAGCACAACAACTCAAACTCACCCCCGGAAGAGTCCGCTTGTTGTGACAAGAACTGACCGCCTTGTCCGCCTCCACCCTAGACGGACAGATCAGGAAACAACACCCTGAAAACACCAAAATTAGGGCTTCAAACCCACCAAACAAGTCCAAAATCATGCACATTCAAGATCCAACAAATGAGAACCAAATCGATGACTCCGTCAACACCTCTCGAGGCCTTGGTGCTCTTGTCTTTGATGATGTTGACCTCGTCGACCAGCGCGAACTCCTTGAACATGTCAAGCAGCTCCGCCTCGGTCATGTGCTTCGGCACCTGTCCTACGAACAGCTTCACACTCTCTCCTTCGTCACAACAACTCTGCTTCTCCTCCGATAATTCCGCCATACGAATCCACTCTTCAATCTCCAACCAAAACTCAAAATAAAACTTCTTCGCCCACTGCAATTGATCTGATTTTCACTTCACCTTTGGGTTTCGTGTTCAGTTGTATTTCGATTTTTTGATTTGTGTTTTGTTCTTTGTTGCTCTAGTTTTGTTTTTGGGAAACGGGTTTTGAGTGTATTAAATTAATTGATTTAAAAAATGCCACTGGGGATTCCGAGTAATTACGATACTGCCCTCGTTGTTATCCACAACGGACGCGGCTGGGCCGGGCCGTGTGGGTCAAGTGGACAAACTGAAGTTGAAATTACACGGACTTGGAGGTGAAGTTACTTGAAAGCCCTCGGTCGTGCCGCCATGCCCCAGATTGTCTCGGCGTCGTGGTATTTTGAAATGGTTTGGAGGGTGACAAAATGAGGCGTGCCACGTGGAGGATGTGGGAGAGGGGGTGGTGTGGGCCGTGGATCTAAAGTGTTGGGATGTGTGTGATGTGTTTGGGTCGTTGGATTGGTTTAAAGTTGAAGAGACCTCGTAGAGTGGTAGGTAAAATCAGTTGTGTGATGGTGACGTAATTTTTATTTTGTTGTCTTGTCTGACTCCGCTAGTTTACGTTTAACTGACTGGTTTTGTTCGTGTGGTTCGTGGGTGCATGATTGAATATACGGCCGAGATTTATATATTTTTTGAGTAATGCCACAAAGACACCTCAATTCATATCTTAAGTAATATTTCTATAACATGATGAGTAAGCTCCACGTAAAAATAGGTATTACATAAGTAGTTCTTATACGTAACACGCAAGGTGTATATCCTGAGACATGCATGCAAAATGTCTTTAAAGATATAATCTCATACGTTACATCATAAGGTGTCACTTAAGATGTCAAATGAAATGTCATTGTAACATTTACTTTATCTTCTTATCTACATCACTTGATGTGTGGACTATCTAATTACTCTTGGTTCACTCTAAGTTACACTATAAATGGCCGAGCACCCAATGTTACTAAAATTTGATTATCCAAACTAATAATTTGATTTGATTAATGGCAAAGGTGAACTGGTAAATTTAAGAAAAAACTATCATTCTTCATTTGAATTCCTTAATCTAAAAATCCAAAATCCACTCATAGAAAAGTTGAAGTCAAATCAATGAATTTCTTAAAACAAAATCTTTCTAGTCTACTTTAATGTTCATTTTACGCAGTCAAAAGGATTGATGGAGTCCACGAAACTTTGAAACTCAGGTTTGGATAATGTAATCCAATAAAAAGATAATCAAATCACGTTATTTAGTCAACTAATGGGGTGCGCCCACATGAGCTCCAAGTGCCTGACATTAAGAATCTTTTACCAATCATAATTACCCAATTAGCTATTATTAATTAAGTACCGCATAAGTGTAGTTGGAAAAATAAAAGACACTTTTGGGGGTCGTGGTTTAACTCCTCTCTAAAATAAAAAAATAAAAAAAGTCATTTTTATGACAAATAAGTGTCCTTCATTTAAAATTTAATTTGGCTATATCAAATCTCATTAGCGATGATTTTTTATTTTTAAGAGGAAATGTACAGTCCTCGTAAGGTCATAAATAATTTGAAAGGAATGAAGCCAGCTTGAAAATACTTGAATCATCAAAAAGACAAATTTATTGAGGCCTCCTTTTTTTTTACAAATTATCTCATAGTTTTAACTATGTACATCCTCAAAACACTAAAGGCAGATCAATGGATCTCAAATTAGTTAGAGCAAAATACTAGAAGTGGCTTGCCATTAGTGTTTTGTGGGATGTGCATAGCCCGACTTTATCCCATATCCCACTTATATAATTAAGTAAAATAAAAACCTAATTTTTATTTATTCATTGGTGAATAAAGATCTAGTTTTTATGTAAAAAAGTGATTAGTTTTTTAACAAATAGATATTTATTTTTTATTTTTCCTTTTACTGAAACATATTATATGTTTTATTGACTACAACATTTTCCCTTTTATCTGTGTTTCCTTCCCATTATAGCCGACATTTTTCCTTATCAAGGCCTCCGATGATGGGTTATGACCAGACTTCAACTTTGCTTCATTGATTTCGTGAAGATCGAGCTTATATATTGTATAAATGATGTAAGTTATCTCATTATCAATGAAACTGATTGAGCATTAACAAACAAAAGATCATTCCAATGTTGTAACTTTAAAGAGGCCATGTGAACAATTAATAGGAGTTCAGTTAAACAAAATCTTATTCATGTTGTAACAACCTCGATTATAAAGTTCGCTAAATTTATTTAAAAAATAAAATAAAATTTGTAAATCTTTCTAAATTATCCACCCCATAACGTATTTCGCTCACTCACGCCTTGCTAATAATTTGTTTCCCAATCTTATCGTCTCCACTTTTGTTACATCTATGTCAAGTTTGTCGCTACCACTATCATTTTGCCCCTTCTATTATGACATTGTCTCTATAATTTTTGTAGTTGTCGTATGTTGATATTACAAGGCAATTACCAAACCAAGCGTTGACATTATTGCAATCTTCTAAATTTGAAATGAGCTTAGAACATTGACTATATGATCAAACATTTATACTCCACCCAATTTAGTTGAGGCCCCTCTATATCAACCATAGTCATATAGTCAATGTCATCGGTTCTTACTGCTTAGTCTGTTAGGTAACAAACAATATTAATTTAGAGATCTTAAAACAATTTATGATAAAAAAAAAAATACATTATTTTTAGGTTGAATATATTAACTTTTTTTAAAAAGAAAAAATGGGTAAACTTACCAATATGTGTTCTTACAACATAGATATGAAAATCTTAATAGATTTGACTATTATAAACGAAAGTAGAAAATGATTGGTGCGTTAACCCATAGACGACCTCCAGATGACCACAAAGGGAATGCAGACTGATGCACGCACAAATGACACATTTCATGACCACACAAACAGATGGTGGCTACGATCTAGATGCAATATAAAAAAATGGAAAATAAAAAATGGAAAATGATAATCTAACTCACTTTCGAAGCACATTTTATTTTTTAACTATTTATGATTATTTTTTGTCTCTCCATACGTGGGGCCGACATCTAACAAAACACTATAAATAAGTTAAAAAATAAAGTGCGCGCTCGAAGTGTGCGCTTGTTAGATTATCATTTTCCTAAAAAATAACCAATAGAAAAGACAAGGGTGATGCATATCGCAAGGGTGACATGCACATGTTGGTGATAATGCAAATCGTGGTAGGCCCAAGCCTGTTGCATGAGATTGAAGGCTCGTGCGACGGCCCCTCCCCCAATTTAGGTTACTGCCCAACTTAATCCTGTAATTAAGTCCTAATCATTGCCACATAGGATTTGACTACATATTAGTCAACTTTATTGTCCTATTCTCCTTGTTGATCGTGTTCAGGATAAGTAATACAGTTGTCATATCCACTGAGGCCTTTAGTAAAACCTCACACCTAGTGTAAGTTAAAAAAAACACACACACAACTGTCATACATTATTGACATTCGGAGTTGATTAAAACTTTTATTACTTTAATTAAATTAACAAAAGTCTTAACAATCTTATGCGGAAGTAATTACAAAATAATCATAAGTGTGGAAAACTAGGAAATAACGATCACATGAATATATAATAAAGTGGCGAATATGAAAGTGTGATAGTTACTAACCACAAAAAGATTTATCATGTATATTATGAGCATAATGCCTAAGTGGAAACCATATCAAATGTACATCATATACATATCCTCGAAGATTCACAAAATATCAAAATATACAACCTATCTCTCAAGTCCCAAAACCCAACATAAAACAAGTAATTATAAACATACGTACGAGAAGGACTAGAGCTGTCAATCGATGTAGTCCTCAAGCTTGCCCTTTCCCCGGCTCGTACTAGGGTCTGCACTCAGCCATCACAAAAAGACAGATGACGAGTCCAGAGTGAGTAATCCCAAGGAAATTCACCAAGTAATTACGAAAGTAAAAGTACTGGAATTAAAAATACTATAATTAAACATGCGGAACAAGAGAAATACAGACAACTGTAAAAATGACCATCGCATGGATAAATATAGTGATGAAACAAAGTACGTGCACATAAAAATCAGACCAAGTCATGCTTCGAGTTTTTCCCCAGGCACAGCCCGTAAACACACCAATGGGTTGGCCCTGGACCCTCTAGGTGGTCGGCGTAGACCCACGATGCACCCACACAAGCCTACCATACCCCGGGTAGCCTATTCACCATACTTAGACAAGTGCTATGACTTAGTGGACTCTATGGCCGTAACGAATAAGCACCAGGTGGGGAGTGATTTCAACACCGTAAAGACACCAGGTAGGAGTAACTCTACTACCGTAAAGTCACCAGGTGAGAGTAATCAACCACCGTAAAGCAATAACGAAATGGAGTAAAGAATAAATAGACCTGAATTCATATAAGTCAAACGGTAAATACATAAAGTGAAGTTCAATTGGGATACTACACACCTCAAATCGCACTCCTCGTCCCGAAAACCAAACCTTAGTCCAGCTTCAATAAATGTCGACAATTCAAATTATCACCCGAATTATACCTATTACCATTTATCATTAAATTAGCTTCAATTTAATATATTATGTCAATTTTTCGTTTTTCGAGGCTAAAACCCCGACTATATCTCGCCAACATTTCTGAGAAAATCCCAAAATTCCTTTGTTTGATCAAAATATAATTTTTCTATTTTATATGAATTTTCTATGAATTTTCCGGAATTTTTTTTTTTCAAAACTATTTTCTGTTTTTTTTTTTTTTGAGTTGGGCTGGACCGGACCCGGGTGACAGGCCTGGGTCGGCCCGACCCGGTTGGGTCTTCTTCTCAAACAGAGGTGCACAGCGCCTCTGTTTCACCAAATTTTTTTTTCTTGAATCGATAGAGGGAGAGGGAGAGGGGAAACGACATGAGAGTCGTCTCCCTCCTCGGACGAACTGCTCTCACAGTTCGTCCGAGATCCCGAGTTCCTCCCCACCATCACCACCGAACCACCAAACCGTCACCACCACCATCCAACAACGCCAACAACATACAACAACAACAAAAACAACACCAACTCACCTTGTTCGCCTCGTTGTCCTCGATCTCCTCCACCTTCGTTCTCTCTTCCTCCTCTCGCTCTTTCTCTCGATCTTCTTCTCTGGTTTTTTTTTTTTTTCAATTTATCGAGAGAAAGAGAGAAGACGGTGATGGTTATCAAAATTTTTAGGGTGAAATGACCATTTTACCCCTTATCTTCCTTTTTCACACTCTAATACCCTTTTTAGTCATTTCACTATTATTTATTTATTTCCTGATTTTTAATATATATATATATATATTAAATTCCTTATATATATATAAATATATATATTCGCCTATACTTTCGCGCCTAAAATTTCGTCGTGCGCGCCAACGAGTGTACTCGGGCGTGCACACTATCGTACCATCCATGCGTGTCGACCACGACCCCACGTTTTATTAAGCGTCCACCAATTTATGTATTTTATCACATTTAATCCATTTAATGTGTGTAATATTTTTTTCTCAACTTAAAATCTCGTCTTTAATCTACCCGGTACCCGCGTCGACACGCATATCGATGCGAATACTCATCACACAATCTCACACGTCAATTTAAAATATAATTACACACATCGCGATGTCGTTAACCTATTTTAACATAAACATCGCAAATTAACCAAAACAATACACAAAATACTATTTACCTAATCCGGACGCACTCCAGCCTCGCTGTGGAACCCACGAACGTCCACGCTGGCGTCCACGTTTGTAATGACGTCATAAAATAACAGTAAATATTAATTGGGCCGTTACAGTTCTTCCCAACTAAATTGAAATTTCGTCCCAAAATTTAAGTTATAATCAACACTCACCAGTGAATAATTGAGGATATCTCTGTCTCATAGTCGACTCGAGCTCCCAGGTGAGTCCCTCAGTCCCGTGATGCTTGCCATCGTACCAACACCTTCGGAATCTCCCTGTTCCTCAGAGTCTGAACTCTACGATCCCTGATCTCCATAGGTTGTTCTTCATATGAAACGTCATGACGGACCTCAATCTGTCTAATATCCACTATTGGTCTTGGTCCTGACTTAGCTAATCTCAACATAGACACGTGAAACACTGGATAAACACCTGCTAACTCTGCTGGCAACTCCAATCTATATGCTACTGTCCCAACACGTGCTATAACTCTAAACGGTCCAATATATCTCGGTGCTAGTTTCCCCTTGATTCCAAACCTCTGATGTCCTTTCCAGGGCGAAACTTTCAGATATACTAAGTCATCTACATCATAACTCAAACCCTCAAGATACCTATCAGCATACTTTTTTTGCCTATCTTGAGCTGCTTGCAATCTCAATCTAATTTGCCGAATTTTCTCGGTACGATCAACAACAACTTCAGGTCCAATCACTGCCACATCCTCAGGTGCTGCCCA
Source organism: Stephania japonica (assembly GCA_039657345.1). NCBI lineage: Eukaryota > Viridiplantae > Streptophyta > Magnoliopsida > Ranunculales > Menispermaceae > Stephania > Stephania japonica. Next base: position 69,682,739 of record CM077557.1, read on the forward strand.
ACAAGCTGGTGATCTGCAAGGTCTGCCGTATAAAGCCTCGAATGGTGGCATACCAATACTCGCCTGATAGCTGTTGTTGTACGCGAACTTGCACAACGGCAAATACTCTTCCCAAGCACCTCCAAACTGCAAAATGCATGCTCTAAGCATATCCTCCAATATCCGTATCAATCTCTCTGACTGACCATCTGTTTGAGGATGATAAGCCGTACTGAACTGCATTCTCGTCCCAAACTGCTCCTTCATGCTCTCCCACAACTTCGAAGTTAACCTGGGATCTCTGTCAGACACAATAGATAGCGGTACTCCATGTAATCTAACAACCTCTCGCTCAAAAATGATACTCAACTGAGGAAATGAATACTTCATCGATATAGGAATGAAGTGTGCAGAATTTGTCAATCTGTCAATAACAACCCACACAGCATCATAACGTCTCGCAGTCTGTGGCAACCCGCTCACAAAATCCATCGTAACATGCTCCCATTTCCACTGTGGAATCGGTAGTGGCTGTAACAATCCAACTGGTCTCTTGTGTTCGGCCTTAACCTGCTGACAAATATGACAAGCTCTCACATATGCACCCACATTGGCCTTCATCCCAGGCCACCAAAATAAACGTCGCAAATCATGATACATCTTGGTCCTGCCAGGATGAACTGTATACCGCGAACGATGTGCATCCTCAAGAATGCTATCACGTAGTTCCTCCACCTTAGGTATCCATAACCTGCCACTGTGTCTCAAGCACTGGTCTGAACCACTAGACCAATCTGTGCAACCCAGATCCTGAGCCAGACAGCTGAAGCGAGCAAAATGTCCGTCAGCCCTTTGCCACTCAGCGACCCTCTCTAACGACACAACAGGAACACGCATCTGGCAACAGATATGAACATCAGCAAAAACATCTAACAAACACAACACCATCCCAGCCTATAGTAATCTATGCTCATGTGTCATCTGCCGTAGCACAGTCTGACTCTCTACACCACTCCAGCTCAATGCATCGGCAACTACATTCGCCTTCCCAGGATGGTACTCAATCGCGAAATCGTAGTCTTTCGAACTCGAGCCACCGTCTTTGCCGCATATTCGGATCCTTCGAGTGAACAGATACCTCAAACTCTGATGATCTGTGAATAACATAAACCGCTCTCCATAAAGATAATGTCGCCAAGCCTTGAGCGCAAACACAACTGCAGCTAGCTCTAAATCATGTACCGGATAATTCTCCTCGTGGGGTCTCAATCGCCTCGATAAATATGCAACGGATGTCCTTCCCGCATCAACACGCATCCCAACCCGGTCCCGGAAGCATCTGTGTAGACCGAGAAGCCTTTCCCTATCTCAGGTAGAGCCAACACTGGCGCCGAAGTCAACTTCCTCTTCAACTCTAAAAATGCTACCTCACAGTCTTCAGACCACTCAAACTTGACATCCTTCTTAGTGAACCTCGTCATCGGCACTGCAATCAACGAGAAATCCTGCACAAACCGCCACTAATAGCCCGCAAGCCCCAAGAAACTAAAAATATCTGCAAATGTCTCAGGTGTCCTCCAATCAATAATCGCTCGAATCTTGTTTCCATCAACAGATATTCCTTGACTACCAATGACATGTCCGAGAAATTTCACCTCTCTCAGCCAGAAAGCGTACTTGCTGAACTTAGCGTACAATCTATGCTCCCTCAACGTCATCAAAACATCTCTGAGGTGTCTCTCGTGCTCCTCACAAGTCTTACTGTATATTAAGATATCATCGATGAATACAATCACATAACGATCCAAAAATGGTCGTAGTACTCAGTGCATCAAATCCATAAAGATAGTCGGCGCATTAGTCACCCCAAATGGCATGACTGTGAACTCAAACAATCCATAGCACGTGCTAAACGCCATCTTCTCGATATCACTCTCCCGAATCCTCAACTGATGATATCCAGATCGTAAATCAATCTTCGAGAAAAACTTAGCACCCGCCAACTGATCGAATAGATCATCAATCCTAGGAAGTGGATAACGATTTCGAATCGTCACTTGATTTAGCTTCCTGTAGTCTACACACATCCTCAAATAACCGTCCTTCTTCTTAACAAATAGGACTGGTGCACCCCAAGGAGACATGCTGGGATGGATAAAACCCTTCTGTAACAACTCCTCTAATTGGGATCTCAACTCTCCCTGCTCCGACGCTGACATCTGGTACGGTTGGCTGTATATCGGTTGCGTCCCCGGAATCAACTCAATCATAAACTCAACTGCCCTAGGAGGTGGTAAACCTGGCAAATCGTCTGGGAACACCTCAGGAAATTCACACACTATTGGGACATCCTCTACTCTAACCTCTGGTCTTAGGTCTGGCTCAACCACCGTCCTAAACGCCTCCATCTCCTGTGTCGTAGCTAATCGACCTCTGGTAATCGGTAAGTCTGACGCCGTAGCAACAAAAGTAAATACCGGAATGCCCTCAATATCAAATACTATCACCTTCCCAAAACAATCAATGTGTGCGCGATAAGCCGATAACCAGTCCATACCCAATAAAGCATCAAACTCTAAATACTCTAAGACACGAAAGTCGACAGGTAACTGGTGTCCCTTAATCTCTGCCACAATTCCGACATATCCGGTTAGGATAAATCTTATCCCCAGCAGCCGTGCTGAGGATAAGATGTGGATCTAAAGTCTCAATAGATAACCCTAACTGTCCGACCCTACGTCCCGATATAAATGACAAGGTACTACCAGAATCAAATAATACATGCATGAAGACATCGCATAAAGGTAACATACCCTCGACAAGCTGACGAGTCGCATCACGATCCGGGCGTACGCGAGGTGTAGCGGCAAGATGAACTCTCTCCCTAGGCCGGCTCAATCTGTGGTCGTGAGGATGAAGCTGACATCGGACAATTAATCTGTAAATGTCCGACCTGATGACATCTGAAACACCGTCGCGTCTCCCACCAATCCGACTGTGACACTATATGCACCTGAGCCCTGTCACGACCCGGACCTCTCTGCCCTCTACCACGACCTCCTCCATCTCGAATACGCTGTCGTGGCTGCTCAAATGGGGCAGGTGCGGCAACATACACTACCTGCCTCTCAGCTCCTCTCTGCTGCTCGTAATGCCTATCTCGTCGACCCTGATCATGTCTCTGTCTGTCATACTGAACTCTCAGTCTCTTCGGTCTCTGATCAGACCGAGAACTCTGTCCAGAAATAACTGTCTAAACTCTCCTCACGTCGCTGGCGTACCATGTATGTTAGTGTAGGTGGTCCACCAAACTGCGGCCTGACCTCTCAAACAGTAACCTGAGATACGTGCCTGGTCCACCTCAGGTACCTCCATCAACTGGTGTAGTCGTCTGTGAGTCATCAACCAACATCCTGCAACCTCAGGATCACTGACTCCAGTGAAGTACGTAGGGTTAAACCTCATAAAATCCTTCACCATCTTCGCTGCCTCTGACATCCTACTCCTAGCAGTCGAAGTCCCTATCTGCTGCTTTGTAGTAGTGGGTGTCACCATAGTAGTCTCTGCTGGCACTACAACTGGCTCAACCCTCTCTATCACTGTCTTTGACCCAGCCGCCTGCGTAGTAACATCTGGTGCTAAGGCTGTCTGAGTAGTAGTAGGTGCAACACGCTCAGCAGTCGATGCCACTGCTGGCATCCTCAAACTCCGGATATACTCCATCAACTCGACCATACGTACTCGTTGAAGTAATCGCGCTCTCTCTGTAATAATAACGTTGCTCATTCAGTCTTTGCATCATGGCTCGTAAATCAGCTACCTCACTAGTGGTATGGTCACTAGTCTCCCCAATCTCCTGCTGAGTAGTCGGCGGAGTAGTAGGAGTCTGTCCGTCCATCATAAACTGCACAACCAACGTGTATTGGATCAGACTCAGTACATACGTATATAATATATAGTACACAATCAAAACATAAGTATATGTAATTTCCTAGGTCTACCCGCCTCGCATCACTTCCCAACTAAGCCTTTAATCATTCACTTGTGGTTTCCACATCTAAGATTTATTCATTGATACCAAGTAGCAAATTATGGCGGTATCAGAGTTAACTATCATCATCGTTTTATCCTTTAGGCTCCTCAAACCTAAGCTCTGATATCAAAATGTGGCGGCCCCAATTTCCACATTGGTCCGCCACGGGAGGCCACGCGGGCCCACAACTGTCTACGTCACCGCCAGCTGTGTCCCACGCCCAATTATCCATTATTAATCAATTTCTGGTTAACTTTGATGTTATGAGTTAACTTTTATTCCTTTAATATTATTTAACCTCAAATTACGCAGCGGAATATTTACTAACCACAAAAAGATTTATCATGTATATTATGAGCATAATGCCTAAGTGGAAACCATATCAAATGTACATCATATACATATCCTCGAAGATTCACAAAATATCAAAATATACAACCTATCTCTCAAGTCCCAAAACCCAACATAAAACAAGTAATTATAAACATACGTACGAGAAGGGCTAGAGCTATCAATCGATGTAGTCCTCAAGCTTGCCCTTTCCCCGGCTCGTACTAGGGTCTGCACTCAGCCATCACAAAAAGACAGATGACGAGTCTAGAGTGAGTAATACCAAGGAAATTCACTAAGTAATTACGAAAGTAAAAGTACTGGAATTAAAAATACTATAATTAAACATGCGGAACAAGAGAAATACAGACAACTGTAAAAAGGACCATCGCATGGATAAATATAGTGATGAAACAAAGTACGTGCACATAAAAATCAGACCAAGTCATACTTCGGGTTTTTCCCCAGGCACAGCCCATAAACACACCAATGGGTTGGCCCTGGACCTTCTAGGTGGTCGGCGTAGACCCACGACGCACCCACACAAGCCTACCATACCCGGGTAGCTTATTCACCGGCGTATACTTAGACAAGTGCTATGACTTAGTGGACTCTATGGCCGTAACGAATAAGCACCAGGTGGGGAGTGATCTCAACACCGTAAAGACACTAGGTAGGAGTAACTCCACTACCGTAAAGTCACCAGGTGAGAGTACTCAACCACCGTAAAGCAATAACGAAATGGAGTAAAGAATAAATAGAACTGAATTCAAATAAGTCAAACGGTAAATACTTAAAGTGAAGTTCAATTGGGATACTACACACCTCAAATCGCACTCCTCGTCCCGAAAACCAAACCTTAGTCCAGCTCCAATAAATGCCGACAATTCAAATTATCACCCGAATTATACCTATTAACATTTATCATTAAATTAGCTTCAATTTAATATATTATGTCAATTTTTCATTTTTCGAGGCTAAAACCCCGACTATATCTCGCCAAAATTTCTGAGAAAATCCCAAAATTCCTTTGTTTGATCAAAATATAATTTTTCTAAAATTTTCCTATTTTATATGAATTTTCTATGAATTTTCCAGAATTTTTTTTTTCAAAACTGTTTTCTGTTTTTTTTTTTTTTGAGTTGGGCTGAACCGGACCCGGGTGCGGGTCCGGTCCGGCCCAACCAAACCGGCCAACCGGGTCGGGCTGACCCGCTCAGGACAGGGCCGGGTCAGCCCGACCCGGTTGGGTCTTCTTCTCCAACAGAGGCGCACAACACCTATGTTTCACCAAATTTTTTTTTTCTTGAATCGATAGAGGGAGAGGGAGAGGGGAAACGACATGGGAGTCGTCTCCCTCCTCGGACGAACTGCTCTCGCAGTTCGTCCGAGCTCCCGAGTTCCTCCCCACCATCACCACCGAACCACCAAACCGTCACCACCACCATCCAACAACGCCAACAACATACAACAACAACAACAAAAACAACACCAACTCACCTTATTCGCCTCGCTGTCCTCGATCCCCTCCACCTTCGTTCTCTCTTCCTCCTCTCGGCTATTTCTCTCGATCTTCTTCTCTGTTTTTTTTTTCAATTTATCGAGAGAAAGAGAGAAGACGGTGATGGTTATCAAAATTTTTGGGGTGAAATGACCATTTTACCACTATGATCTTATCCTCATTTTTCACACTCTAATACCCTTTTTAGTCATTTCACTATTATTTATTTATTTCCTGATTTTTAATATATATATATATTAAATTACTTATATACATATATATATAAATATATATATTCGCCTATACTTTCGCGCCTAAAATTTCGTCGTGCGCGCCAATGAGCGTACTCGGGCGTGCACACTATCATACCACCCACGCGTGTCGACCACGACCCCGCGTTTACTAAGCGCCCACCAATTTACGTATTTTATCACATTTAATCCATTTAATGTGTGTAATATTTTTCTCAACTTAAAATTTCGTCTTTAATCTACCCGGTACCCGCGTCGACACGCATATCGATGCGAATACTCATCACACAATCTCACACGTCAATTTAAAATATAATTACACACATCGCGATGTCATTAACCTATTTTAACATAAACATCGCAAATTAACCAAAACAATACACAAAATACTATTTACCTAATCCGGACGCACTCCAGCCTCGTTGTGGAACCCACGAACGTCCACGCTAGCGTCCACGTTTGTAATGACGTCATAAAATAACAGTAAATATTAATTGGGCCGTTACAGGGGAACTAGACGCTCAACCCAATATATACAATCCCAAAATATAAACGAAGGACATATTTATACGTAATAGAAAAAAAATATCACAAGACCTCCTATGTCGGAAGCAGAAACATGTTGTTGGCTCAGAGGTAGTCATCGATTTTCTCATTGTCACACCTGCTAGTCGATAGATTTGCACCGACCGTCATAAAAAAGGACGGTGGGCAAAAAGTAATAGTAATTCCGAAGACATATGTAACGGATCAAATCTAATTTGATGTTATTTAATATGTATTTATAAGCGTGGACGCTGGCTCAGATGCTCGTGGACCCCGTGGATAGGTTAAGGCTCGCCAATTTAGGTAAATAATCCGTTTTGCTTGTTGCTTGTTTATTTTGCGATGTTTATATTTAATTATGTCAACTTTCATCGCAATGTGTGTATTTATATTGTTTATATCGTGCGAGATAGTGTGATGGGTTTTCATCTCGAAAAGCGTGTCGACGCAAGTACCGAGCGCGATTTGGGTACACTAAACCGGGGGATAGTACACACATAATAAGTTAATAAAATATATTAAATAATAAATGGCGTTGTATGGATTGGTGACTCGAAGTTGTGCAATTTCACGAGTTGTGGCACGGTGTCAGACATAGGAACGCCCGATAATTATATGGTTTATCAACAAAAGGATAAGGTCAAGGACAAAGTCATGCATCAAAGTCATATTTTGTGGACTTTTTGACTTGGTTGTAGCCATGAAATCTTGCCTTGAGATTGGTACACACAAGTGATGCCATTTAAAGTATAAATGGCCAAGTTTTCTCATACTTACCACCTTTTCTCTTTCCTCATACATCAAACAAATTCGAAAATTCACAACAAAAGAGCTAGGGTTTGTGCATTTGACTTGAAGATTGAGGATTGGATTGCTTGGAATCATCATAACCAAGGTTGGGATCACTTTCTTCTTTTCTTTCCTTACAATTTGTTCTTAATTTTGTAGGTTTTGGTGTTGATCCGGGGTATGTGAGTGTTTGATCATTGGTTTTTTGTGGTTCTTGGTGCTATGATGGTATGGTTAATGTTGTTGTTGGTTTCAAGTTATTGTAGAGAAAGAAAGGGAAACAAAGAAAAAAATAAAGACACATTGCGTCTCTATTTTGGAGAAAAGAAAGGTGGTGCCGGCTCAGGCTCGGCCTAATTGGGCGAATCAGATCTGACTCGGTTGGGTCGGGTCAGACCTATTGGCCTAAGTATTTCTATCACTTATACTCCACTCGGGATTTTGATGCTAACAAACAATGTGAAATGGTACTAACAAGTTCATTTAGAGTTTTAGAATATAACATCTTGTTAGGAATTTTAAGTTCAAAAAGAAAGTTGAGCTATGTACAAGTTCAAGTCAAAAAGTGACAACATGAAGCCGGACAAATTCAAGAATCGGTTCATACAAGGAAGCAAGGACCAAAAAGACAAGACAATCATGTGTACATTATTTGTAAGGTATATAAGTTTCATTCCTACAAGCCAAGTGCATTAGAATCATGCATGCTATAAATTTTGATTTTTAAAGAACTTAAAGTTATGATTTTTGTGATTTTCAATCTTCGTGGCTTTTAAAACATTTTTAAATGTTGCAAACATGTTTTATAACATGTATTTGAGGTGTATGAGCTGTTAGAATCGATTTTGATTGCACCGGTATATGTTTAGACGGCTTTTGGATTGGCATTAAAATTATTTGTAGAAAAGCCCCTATGTTTTCATGAAATCCAGAATTTTTGGTTTTTGAGGTTTGCAAAATCATTCGGGATGTCTAAACATGTCTTATAGACCATAATAAACATGTGTGAATTGTTTTCAAATGTCTAGTAGAGTCGTAGGTCCGTTAGGGGTCATTCCATAAAACCAGTAAAATATTTAATTTCAGACCCTTGTACATGTAGCACAACCCATGAACTGGTGAAGCGCGCTCCCTGTCTGCCTGACAGCTTTTCAAAAGCTTTCAATCCACGCCCTTAATTTGAATTGGTGGATTGTTTTGAGCCCTTAAATCACCTATAACGGTATACACCTTAAAAGGATTTGAAAATAATATATTTTAAAAAATAAATTAAAACGTTAAATACAATAAATTATAGAAAAATAGTTGAAAAATTCAAAAAAATCCAAAAGAATGTGAGATGTTAGAAAAGGATTTGAAAATGGGTTTCGAGGTTTTTCGAGCGTTTAACAACCCGATGTAACTCAAAAAATGTGCCACAACTAAAAATTAGAATAAAATTCTAATTTTTGTTGTCAAAATATAAAATCAATTAATTAGATACTAAATCACATAAATAATTTATTCAAACACAAGAGACTAATGAGACTATAGTCGGGTGTCAGGTGCGCATCTCGAGATGTGAGCAGAATCGGACCAGTGTATTTTACGAGATTTGGAGTGCGGTTTCAGGTGTGTTATAACCGAACTAAAAATCACTTTGAATATTTACCTGTTTGGCATTTGAATTAAGTTATTTTATTCAATGCTCTACTTTCCGAATTTATTTCTAGGCGGTTGAGTTTACTCCGCCGGGTTGTACTCAGTTGCGGTTCTTGTGGAACACTAAACCATAGCATATGACCTAGAAGTATGTCAGTGGATAGTTAACCGAATACAGTTTCCTAGGCATATATCGATGCGTCGTGGTCTACGTCGGCCACCGAGTGGATTTAGGGAGTTCACTCAGTTTGAGTTTACTCACTGGCAGTGCATGGGGATAATCCAAAGCATGATTCAAGTGTAGACTAAGATTTTGCACGCACATTTGTTTCTTTACTATTTGATATACATGCAATGTACTTCCATAATTGTCTGTCCTATTTTCTTCCGCATGTTTATTTAATAGTATTTTTAAATTTCAACATTTATTTATTTATGTATTTACTCGGTGAAGTTCCTTGGGTTTACTTACTCTAGAATCGTCATCTGTTTTGTTATGATGGCTAAGTGCAGACCTTAGTACGAGTAGAGGGAAGAGCAAGGTAGAGGACTTTTGGTGAAGGACTGCCTGACACAGACTCATATGTTTGTTTTTATTTACTCGTTTTATGTTGGGATGAGATTTTGAGAGATACCAAACTTGTGTTTGACCTATTTTGAGATCCATTTTGATATTTTGAGACATGGATGACTGTACTTGTATATTTAGCGCTTTGGATGGGTTTTCCACTTTAAGACTTGCTCTATGACATAATTTATGATCTTTTATAGTTTTATTTGATGAATCATGTGTCACGGCCCAAATTTTCTAATCTTGATTAACTTACTTAATCATGATTACCGACCCGTGACGTGGGGCCCGCATGAGATGCGCACACCTACCAAGGCATGTGGCCGAGGTAAATTTTATATTTGTATTGATGTATTCCTAGTGTTTCGTATGTGTGTAGGCTGATTAAGTCGCATTAAGTCGTATTTGCAGCTATCGACGCCGAGGCGTGGTCGGGGACACGCCTCGAGTTGTGTGTAAGCCGGGGTACCGAATAGCGAGACTTGCGATAAGTCTAAATTTAGTAAAATGCGATGTACTTAAATTAATACACATTAAATCATAGCCTATGGTTATAAATTTATTAAATTGAATTGGAAATATACATACATATATATATACTTATATTATATAAATATATAATATAAATATATATACATTAAAAGAAATCGAAAAAAATCGAAAATAATTGTGAAATGACAATAAGGGGCATTAGTGTATATAGAAAAGGATAGGGTTGGAGGGGTAAATGGTAATTTCACCCCAAAAACACAACAAAACCACCCCGCCGCCGCACACAAGAGGGAGAAGAAGGAGAAGAGGAAGGAGAAGAAGAAGAACAGAAGATCCGAGAGAGGAGAGGTCATCGGAGGAGATCGCGGCATTGGCGAGGTAACTCTTTTGTTTTTGTTGTTGATTGTTGTGGTAGACATTAATGGTGGTGTAGGTGAGGTTGGATGAAGTTGAATTTAAAAAATCAATGTGTTGATGGTGGATTTTGATGTTATGATGTTGATATTGGTGTTGGAGTTGTTGTTGTGTGGATTGAAGAAGTAAAGAAAGGAAGAAGAAAAAAAAAAAAAAAAAAAAAAAAAAAAAGAAAAAAAGAGCGCGACGAGACGTCGAAAGAGAAAGGGGAGACCCTGGGACTTGGACCGGGTCGACCCGACCCGGTCCAAAATTTTTTAAAAAATAATATATATATATAAAAAAATAAAAATAAAAATAATAGTAATAAATACTATATATATATGTAATATATATACATACATGTATATATGTATATGTATACATAAAATATACATGTATGTATATTTATATATACACATACACATGTATATATACGAAAAAATAAAATAAAATAATAAAAGAAATAATAATATGTATATATATATATATATATACATGTACATTATATATATATATATACAAATGCACATATATGTATATATCTACATATACACATATATGAATATATACATAAAATATATTTATGTAACAAAAAAAAAAAAAAGTAATAAGTAAATGAATGATATGAAATGACTTTCGGGGACCTAGGGGTGTCACGGGAGTTCGGGAACGCTAGTCGGGTGTCGCGAGGCCGGATAGTTAGAGCTATCCCGTGACTTGTAAGTGAAACTGTGGGAACCCATACTTTATTTCATTCATATTAATTTTCTTTTCGATCAATTTGATGACTTCTGTTATTAGTAATCTACCATCATGCTTTCCTTGCTCTATTCAAGTTGAATGTTGTAATAGCATGATGCCTTGTGATGATTTCATTGACTCCTTTCCTATTGTGCCATATTTGATTATGAATTATATTATAGTTGATGTTAGAAATGCATGCACTTAGGGTTACTTGTGGTAATTAGTTTTGTATTCCATTTCCTTTGGGGCTTCGTAGCCTAACTTGTTATTGATATCGTAGAACTTTAGAAATGAAAATCCTTGAAACAAAAGTTGGAGATTATCTAATGTCCATTGCACAAGAGATGGGTGGATTCACGGGGTCACTGGACCTCGGGGTTTCCGGCACTCACCACTATTACTTGGGTGGCATCACGTAGCTTGAACTACGGGGTTGTCGGCAAGTTCTATATATATATATATATATTCAAAGTTACAAAGTATGTTAGAGAGTATCTCCATACGATAGTGGAAAAAAGGCTAGTTGATAGTTCTCACCGCCGACCGGACGTAGATCATCTCGACTTAGCCTGTGTCAGGACTCTGTGTGAATAAGAATAGACTGTGTGTCGGTACTCTGTGTGAGTGAGAATAGACTATGTGTCAATCTATCAAATTTGGTTAGCTGTGATATTTATATGCATTACTTTCTCAGCACCTTTTTCTGCTATATTATGCATTTAAATATCTGTCTTTAATTTGGAAATGAAGTATAGAATTCCCCGGTTATCACTTAAATATCATTTATACTCACCGTCTAGTTTGTGACGGTGGGTGTAGGTCCATCAAACAGCACTAGACCGGGCAAGGAGAAGATCGGCGACTACCTCTGAGCTCGTAGCGCGTAGCTGCTGTACATGTATGTCAGATTTTTGTATTATGTTTATATATACGTCTTTTGCTTGGGTTGTTTTTGGGACGAGAGTTAGTTCACCCGACTTTTGAACTTTCACTTTATCTATATAATCGTCAGTTGTTTTATATTGATGTTGTGATTGTGATTTCCTGGTTTCCACATTTAGGATTTATTTAAAATGCTTCCGCTAATACGTTAAAGACTTCCGCTAATTTGATAATTCTTATAAAGTGATGAATAGTACTGATAGGGATTTTCTTATCCCTGAACCCAATTTACGAGATAATAGGTAGTACAGGCTGACTAATACATAATTAGGTCATACGCGGTGTAATTAGGGCTTAATTATGGGATTAGGCCGGGCGGTGCCCTAGACGAAAATAGGGGCCGTTACATCATGTTTTTAAATTTTCAGCTGATTAATTTTTTATGCTAATCACAACAATACAAAACAAATGAACTCAAATCTAATAGCTAACTTGAATAAAATTAATGAATTTAACTTAACAGTTAGCAATAAAATGGTTGAGATATTTAGGTATGATGCACATGGGACACATCTGGACTATGACGTGGTAGGGTTGTGGGCCCGTGACGCATGACGTGGCGGTCTTGGGGCCGTTTCAACATGTTTATTCACATCTCCAACTAAGTCTAAATAGTATTTAAAAGCACATTTTCATAAAAGGACTAACATAAGAAACACGTTAATAAATACCACAGTTAAGCAAATGAAATTGACTCTAAGCTAAGTAGTTATGATATAGGTCCGGTCGGCCGTGACATAGGTCATTTAAGCCTTTAAGGTCACTTAAAGAACACTAGGACTCTAAATCGAGTGTCACCAGGGAATCTAACCTGGTATATCGACAACCCAGGGACTCTAACCTCGTGTGTCGTGTCATAGTGGCGAGTGTCGATATCCCTATGGACTCTAACCCTGTGTGTTGCGCATCTCTAACATAGTGGAATGGACTCTAGATTCTATGCTACAAAACACAATATTTCAATAGTACAAGTCCATTGTTCCATTCATAATCTCTCTAATCATAATAGCATGCTATTTGTATCACACTTTCCATTATAACAATGAAAATAGACATGAGGCACATAGAAAGAATCAGTGAATATATCCATAAAGCAATATCATGAAAGCAAGGCTCAACAAGAAATGATTCAACAATAAATCATGATATTTATAATACAAAGGCATATATACGGTCAAATAGACTATCAAACAATAGTAAAGTAGAATTGAAATGTAAATAAAGTGTGACGGCCCCAAATTCTCTATGCAATTGTGTACGCCTAGCCTAGACCCTTGCAAGCCCCTGAGTCGAATCTCGACAAACCTGACGAGCCTAGTCAGCCTCCGTTCATTTAATTATGCAGGAATATTCATGTACAATACGCAACGGAAAATAAGTAAACTACAATTATGGATCAAAAAGGAAATAATCTATTAAATGTGGAATACATAAGATATTCATGTAACTCTCAAAATCCCAATACATGATATTCTTCAAAAAACATGATATACCAAAAAGATCATACAATCAACAAAAACACTAAAATCCTACTTTAATGTAAAGTGCCCAGCTCTGAGATGTCCTCAGAGGAAATCGCCAAGATATGGCCCCTTGCCCTTGTTGAACTCCACTCAATCTGCACTTACCATCACAAACTAGACGGTGAGTAACTGAGAGAAATCGAAAGTAATGCCAGAAGAATATAACAGTAATTCATGAATTATCAAGCATGACAGTCTATATATCATGTGCTAAATAAAAGATAGAATTTAAATAGATCAAGATTGCATGATAAGTAGACTCAAATGATAGCAATAAAACATGCATGTTCTATGAGTTAAGAGAGGCTATAAGTGTATAATATCCACGACAAATCCACAATAGCGATGTCGTAACATCGGTAATGTAATGATCCGAAAATTTATATTATTTTATGTGTGATGACATGTACTATCAGTGTATAATCATGTCTGTGTGACAGGACAGTGATGTCGTGTTGTGAGTGGAGTTCGCCTTAAAAAATGTGACCAATGGGTATCGACAAAAGAATTATGGGTACATAGGTCGAGGAAATGAATTTAGTGGATGATCGAAAAATAAAATATAAAAAATAAATTAATTCAAGGAATTTACGGGTCGTTAGTAATTTTGTTAGCTCGCGATGGTGCGAGTCGTGGTGCAGGCCGGGCGCAGGAACGCCCGAAGAAACTTAATTATTAGTCAAAAGAGGATGAGAACAAGGGGGAGTCACCTAAGTGAGTGCATTAAAGTGGATGGGATGGTGCGTTTAGGGCTATCAGATGTGCCTCGAGATGTGGGTGTGGGTCAAGATGAGACCCACATTATAAAAGGTGGGTCAACCCATCTTTCTCTCTCATTTCTCTTTTATTTCTCCCTCTCTTCTCTCTCTCACTTGCTGTCCAAACCAGCCACCGGATTGGTGTGGCAGGAGCGGCACCGACGGCGGTGGTGTGGAGCTATCGAGTAAGATTCTTTATCTCCTTGTCATTCTCTATGAATTGGTGTGCGTTTTATTCACGATCATCGTGACGAAAGTTGGACACCACATCGAGATTTCGGATTCAATCGAAACTCTCGACGTTTTGGTGATTCACTCGATGATCAACATGAGTTTTGTGAAGGTGATAATCAATTTGGGAGAGTTTTGGATTTTTAATGGATTTTTTGGGGATTTTCAAATGATTTTTGTTTTGGGTTTTCCGATGAGATTTTCAAACTTTTTGGAGTATATTAGGGATGTTTTTGGGATGGTGTCGAGTCCCTGAAGAGAAATGGACCAAATCGGCGTAAGGCGGCGCGAGTCGGGGGTGGTAAACACCCCAAAAAGTCTTACAGATAGGGGCACCGTGACTGAAGCCCCACGGCGCCAAGCGCGACGCTGGCAGTGGGGACGTTGTAAGGGATAAACCCTCACGGCGCCCCCCCATATATGACTGGGGCTGAGTCCTTCTCTACCCCACGCCATGAAGGCGTCGTGGAGTACAAAACCCAAGGCACTGCCCACGGCGTCTGGGGCAGAGACACCCTGCCTACGCCATGAAGACGCCGCCGGGGATAATACCTTCACGGCGTCTTGGCGGCGTCCAGTACCCAAATTTTTCCAAAATTTTGTGGAATCTTTGGAACGAATTGGGGACTTCCCGAGTACCTAAACGGGTCCAAATATGACCCAATAACCCTGAAGTCGACCCGAAAACATATTGAACATAAATATAGAAAATTAAAAGGGGGACTTCAACTAAACGAGCAACAAAACGCTAATACAACCAAATTAAAATGACAATGCTTACAAGCTACTTAGTGGACCGGTGATGGGCTTACGTGGACGTTTGGTAGCGTGTAAAAGTCGCAAGTGCGGAGTTTCACGTGGTATTTGTGAGTGAAACCAATTAGAGCTTTTACATTATTTCATTTGTGCATTTATTTGAGCTATTATATTTATTGAGTAATATTTCCTTGTGGACTATGAATTGTTAAATTCTCTTTGGCTATATCTATCTTTGGTGGTTTATCGGCGTAGTTTTTGCTTCCATCCCTTGGGTTGTCCCAAGGCAAGTGTGTCAAGCGTGATCCTTGCAGAATTCTGAACTTGCGGTGTATTATACCGAGGTTTATGGCTGGGGATACATAATTGGTTGTGATGATATCTACGGGGTGAGAGTTCTCCACTATATGGTTAGGGACTCTGCACTCGCGTAGGGGTCTTAGAGGAGATTTTGTCATCGACTCCTAGCCTTTAGGAGATTCTGTCCTCGGCTCAACAATTTTGATTAGTCGGGACCACTTGTGTCTTTCCCTTGTATTCCGGACACTCAATTTCGATTGCTCATTCATTTATTTACAGTCTATATATATTCATACGTTTCTTGTCTTTTCTTTCTATTTGCATGAATTGACTGTTTAATTTATGTGATATTTGAAATAATGTTAAAACTCTATTGACATTTTACTCTCTACATTATTGTACTCGTCCCTCTAGTTTGTGACGGTGGACAAACCGACGAGCAGAGAAAAACAAAAGACTAGCACTAGGCAATTGAAGTCGAGGACCATGAGGCGGTTTCCAATCGCATATTGAGTAGGTTTTGTATTACGTATCTATATTGTTTTGTTGAACATGGGATTATGGGGTTAAGAGAGATCTTAGGCATGTATGACATTATCGATACTCTATTTGATTTAAATGGTGAATATGATTTATGGGGTTTCCACGTCCAAGGTTGTCCTGACTTGCGTATCTTGAAGTTTATTGATTAGTTAGAGTTAAATTTGTTTCCGATGTATCTAATAATAACTCACTAATTGATTAACTTCACATATAAATGCGTAATAAATGGTAAGGGTAATGAAGGCTAATTAGGCCCGTATGACTCAACGAGACTGGCTCGGGGGTTCGCGCAGTCTAGGCGGGCGGTGCCCAATTCTAGGATTGTAGAATTTGGGGCCGTCACAAATAACCACAACAATATCCCCAACAAATCCAATACTTGGTATTACAAAATCACTAGGGGTGGTCAAACACTTCTGCAGAAGTGCCCGTATTTTATCCCAACTAATGCAGGCTGCCAATATTTTTTAGACACATTTATGCCAAGAACACACATACAAGTAGAAATATAATGCCAATAAGTAGATCATAGCAAATAGAATAGAACAATAATGAATCACATGATATTTCCTTACTGGCTTACTAATCATACATAAGCTTATGGGCTAGAGTACTTACCTGACTAATCGCAATTCGATACAACTCTCGCGACTCTAATGCGTGTTCCTGACTACCTGACAAAGGTTGGAGCCCCAGATATTGGTTCTATGGTCACTAATCAGTCCTAAAATAAACCCCAAAGTTATCCCAAAGTTTTGGTATTAATTCAGTAAAAGCTGACTCGGGAAACTTGGTTGAAATTGATGAAAAAACCTGTAAAAACACACTTTGGTCGAGTGGTATGTAGGTCACATCATGAGCCCATCGGAGCCCATGGGCTCAAGGTGTGACCACGGCGCTTTACGCATACACGTACACACTCAAAACTCCTTAATGCACCCGAATTACACAAACACGTACCGTAGGTTTTGTTGTTCAAAAACGTCTTTGTGGCTTAAACCCAAAACATCATATAAACATATACACGTTCACTACCCAAGCCATGGCCCTTGTTGGGCCGAAACACCAAAAACACAAATACACATTGTATGACACGCTACAAGGCCAAACCCAAGCCAAACGTTCACACGGTGGAAAACATTGACACGTTGTGAGGGAGTTGTGTGTCGCTCCTGGGGTTGTCGAGACACTGGTGGTTCACCAGATTTCGTCTCCGATAAGGTACCTTTTGTCATCGCGATGAATTTAAATGAGAAAATCAACCCAAAAATAAAGAGGAAAAACAACACAAGACTAGAGAGGAGAAACAAAAGAGCAAGGTTCTCATCTTAGATTCCAGCGAGAAATAGGGCTTTCGGCGAAGATTCTGGCCGCTTAGCACCACCTCTTATGGTGGTTTGCTCACCAAGAAAGGAAAGGAAAAGAGGGAAAGGAGGAAAGAAGAAAATGAATAGTGAAAAGGAGATCAAGTGGTGGAGTTCTCCTTATATAGTCTCTCTCATCATCCACTTGTACGTGCGCATCTCAAGGCAAATCCATTAGCTCCCCCCTTTGGAGTGTCCCCTAAGTCTAACTCTTCATGTTGACTCTACTCAGTGACTTGGTTGCTACTTAGTTATTTAGCTCCTTTTTCGATCCTACACTTCTCGACCTGAATCGCACCACAACACGTCCGTTGTGTGCTCCTCGTCGCGTCCACGTTTCGACTCAAATAAAATATTATATTTATTATTCAAAAATCCATTTATTTAGGTTTTTCTGTGTTTTAACTCCTCCGTTTTCCTAGGCAAAGCCTCACTCAACTAATAGTCGCCTAATCGGCTCGAGACACGTATTAGACTATCATACTAATACAAAACAACACAGAATCATAAAATTACCTCGATGCCGACTCCCAAAGTCCGAAATACGGTGAAGTATCATGTAGCCGGGTTACGGTCCTGATAAGTGTAACATAAGTTGGGTTAAATTTTTTAAGGTTGTTACATAAAGATTTTTAAGGGATTACTCACATCACACAATATATTCCCTAGCATTTCTGACTTCTTGACACCCAAACTTGCGCACCCGGACTCGTGAAACACTTCTCTATGCTCCTGGTGTAATTACAAATGGTTTAGTGTGTGTTTACACTGTTAAATGTAGGTTTAAATAGAGTTAAGGGGTTTAAGTCTTATTTAAGAAATGACAGAAAAGTTGTTGCCTAAGAGGTGGAGTGTGTTCCCCACTTTGGTAGAGTGTGCTCCCCTGTTGGGAGCCTAGAATTCTAAACACCCTTGGACCCTTGCTTTCCTCCGTTAAGGGTGTAACGACCCCTATTTTTATCTAGGGCACCGCCCGGCCTAATCCCATAATTAAGCCCTAATTACAATACGTAGGACCTAATTACGTATTAGTCAGCCTGTACTACCTATTATCTCGTGAATTGAGTTCAGGGATAAGAAAATTCTCTATTATTTTATAGAATTATCAAATTAGCGGAAGTCTTTAACGTATTAGCGGAAGCATTTTATATAAATCCAAATGTGGAAACCAGGAATAACAATCACAATATCAATATGAAATAAATGACGATCATATAGACAAAGTGAAAGTCCAAAACTTAGGTGAACTAACTCTCGTCCCAACAAAACAACCCAAGCAAAATGAGTATATAAACATAATAAAAAAAATATGACCTACGTGTACGGCAGCTACGCGCTACGAGCTCAGAGGTAGTCGTCGATCTTCTCTGCCCGGTCTGGTACTGCTCGACGGACCTACACCCACCATCACAAACTAGACGGTGAGTATAGTGATATTTAAGTGATAACCGGGGAATTCTATACTACATTTCCAAAGTAAAGAAAATATTTAAATGCATAATATAGCAGAAAAATGTGCTAAGAAAGTAATGCATATAAATATCATAGTTAACCGAATTAGATAGACTGACACAGGTTAAGTCGAGATGATCTACGTCCGGTCGGCGGTGAGAAATATCAACCAGCCTTTTCCACTATCGTATGGAGATACTCTCAACATAATTTGTAAATTTTGAATATATATATATATATATAAAACTTGCCGACAACCCCGTAGTTCAAGCTACGTGATGCCACCCAAGTAATAGTGGTGAATGCCGGAAACCCCGAGGTCCAGTGACCCCGTGAATCCACCCATCTCTCGTGCAATGGACACTAGATAATCTCCAACTTTTGTTTCAAGAATTTTCATTTCTAAGGTTCTATGATATCAACAATAAGTTAGGCTTTCAAGCCCCAAAAGAAATGGAATACAAACCAATTACCACAGTAACCCTAGTGCATGCATTTCTAACATCAATTATAACATAATTCACAATAAAATATGGCATATCAGGAAAGGAGTCAATGAAACCATCACAAGGCATCATGTTATTTCAATATTCAACTTGAATAGAGTAAGGAAAGCATGATGGTAGATTACTAACAACAAGTCATCAAATTGAAAAGAGAAATAACGTGAATGAAATAAAGTAGAGAGTTCCCACAGTTTCAATTACAAGTCACAGGATAGCTATGGCTATCCGGCCTCGCGACACTCCGACTAGCACTCCCGAACTCCCGTAACACCCCTAGGTTAATATTTTGTTACATAGATATATTTTATGTATATATACATATATGTGTATATGTATATATATATATATATGTGTATGTATATATATATATGTATATGTATGTATACATATATATGTATATGTATGTATACATATATATGTATATGTATTTATCATTATTATTTATTTTATTATTTTATTTTATTTTTTTGTATATATAAATGTGTATGTGTATATATAAATATACATACATGTATATATTATGTATACATATACATATTTACATGTATGTATATATATATTATATATATATTATTTTTATTTTTATTTTTATTTTTTAAAAAAATTTTGGGGGGTTTGGACCCCTCAACCGGGTTGACCCGGTTCAGCCGGGTCTGACCCGGTTGGGGGATGCACGCACGCACACATGCGTGCGTCTCCTTCCTCCCCCCCCCCCATCTCGTGTTGCAGAGACGCTGCCTCGACATTTTTTTTTTGAATTGAAATCGAGTTGGGAGGGGGGGAGACGACGACAATGTCGTCTCCCTCCTCGAACGAACTGCAAGAGCAGTTCGTCCGCTCCCTCGATGCCACAATCACCAACCGCCACCATCATCGATAGCCACCATCAACAACAACAACACTACTTTACCTCGTGAATGTCGATGTCGTCTCGCTCTCCTCCGATCTCCCTCCTCCGTTGAGCTCTCTCTCTCCCGGACTCTTTCTCTCTCTCTGACTCTCTCCTTCTCCTTGCGGGCGGCGGTGGTGTTTTTGTTGGTGTTTAGGGGGTCAAATGATCATTTTACCCCTTCAACCCTATCCTTTTCCATATAAGCCAATGCCCCTTTTTGTCATTTCACAATTCTTTTCTGATTTTTTTTAAAATGTATATATTTATAATATATAATATAATATAAATATATATATATATATATATGTCCAATTCAATTTAATAAATTTATAACCATAGGCTATGATTTAATGTGCATTAATTTAATTACATTGCATTTTACTAAATTTAGACTTACCACAAGTCTCGCTATTCGGTACCAGCTTGCACGCGACTCGAAACTTGTCCCCGACCACGTCTTGACGTCGATAGCAGCGTGTATTGGCTTAGTCAACCTACATACATACAAAACACTAGGAATACATATCAAAACAAATATAAAATTTACCTAGGCCACATGCCTCGGTTTGTGTGCGCATCTTATGTGGTCCCCACGTCACGGGTCGGTAATCCTGATTAAGCAGTTAATCAAGATTAGCAAAATTGGGTCGTGACAAAGGGAGTCACTTCTCATACATCATAATTTTCATGATTAATGCATGCATAACATGAAAATTTTAAGAACATCATGAAAACTTCAAAAATACTTAACTTTAGGGTTTCAACACTGATTTAGGAAATTCTTGACAGTTGAGTTATTAGGGAAACATAAGGAATTCAAAAATTAAGCTCAACTTCAAGAACAAACTAGTTTTCCATTTGAAAATCAGTAAAACAGTTTACATTGAAGGAAAACCCCCATTTTGGGAAAAACTTGTAAATGCGAAAAAAAAAATAAATAAATAAATAAATAAAGAAGCTTGGAGATCCAAATTGGAACCTTATTTAGGTTTGATTACAATAAAAAACACTTCAAATTCATTTAGAGATGAAAACCCTTTGATTTATGCATACAACTCATGAAATTGAAAACATAGATAGATAGGATTGTACCTAGGTTTAGAAGTTTGATAATGCGGCTTAAATTCCGATTTGATAATTTTGCTCCTTCTATCACCAAATTCTAAACACACCAACCCCTCAATTTCCTCAATTTCTGCAGCCCTCACTCTCTCTTTTGGTTCTTGAAACATGCATAAAATGGAAAGTTGTAACTAAGTCCCATATTTATACTACCCTCATATCTCATCGTGGCCATTCGTTTCAACAAGATCCAATGGCTCACGTGAGCTCCTAACCCCACTAAAGTTCAGCTTAATGACACACATATTCTACTCAGTTCACTAGATGGGTTACGACGTGTATCCTGAAGACAAGTCTTATGGTTGTTGGTTTTTAATTGAAACTTTAGGTACATGTCTTTTATGTTGATATCAACCGTAAAGAAATGTAAACACACATATAAACTAGTATATTAATTTGCATGACTAATCAATGCGACTTACCTACAACTATCTACTTGGTCCCATGTTGGCACGCATCTCGAGGCGTGTCCTCACTCTCGTCTCGATGCCTATTCATAACAATAAGTAGGAATAATTTAATTAGTCAACACATGTACATTACACTAGGAAGACATCATAATAAATATAAAATATATCTCAACTATATTCCTCAGTTAGTGTGCATATCACTCACGATGTGAATCCCACGTGACAAGTCAAAGATTAAAACAAGGATTAGAGATTTTCAATCTGCTCGAATTTGGTGAGGGCATACACACAAACTAATAGACGAGAGGGCTCGTGCGTTTGGCACGGATAAGCAGGAAAGTAGAATCGCAGGGCATTCAGGTCCACAGACAGACAAAACAAGCGTGTGAGTTGTGGTGATGACAGGAAGGCATGTGGGAAGTAGACGCATGCGCATACGACAGAAACAGACTCGACTGGTGTTGCGCACGGCTGCAACACGAGATGCAGGGGAGATCAACTACTGAAAGCGGACAGGTGTCACGACCGTACTGGTTGGAGCATGCATAGAAACAGGGTAGATCTGGCAAGTGATGCGGTAGGCTCATGGTGCACAGGCTAAGGGATAGCAGACGGAGAAGATGCACAGAATTACTGGTGACTCAGACAAAGGTGAGCTCGGATGGGCGACAAATCAAATTCAAAAGTGAAGTCGAGGTAGCAGGTTACCCATTAAGTAAACCTAGCTTTCATATCATGATATTTTTTAATTTTTTAAAAGAGAATAATTTTTATTGTGTATTTTTTTTATTACAAGCCCTCTATATATATAGGGGATATATCAAAATCAACTAAAACTCTATCTTAACACACATATCTTAATAAAATAAATATATCTAAACAACTCAATGTTATACCTTATCTTAAAGAGGGTCACATATGCCAACTTTTTTTTTTTTTTTTTTTTTTGACGAAAAAACACATGTCCTAAAAGCCATTTTCTTGTTACATGTCGCTCTTGATTTCTTTTCGGATGCAACAATTCAGACCCCTCCTCTTGCTTCTTTTCCCCATTTTAAAATTTTTGCTTCATTTGCCCCAATTTTTTTTTTTTTCAAAATTCCAAAAATTCCCTTACTTACCCCTTTCCTTATCACCTTCACCCCAACATCCCTCAATCATCTATATTTCTCAATTCTAGTCATCGTAGAACACTTGTACTAGGTCATCAAATGTTGTAGGACTATTTTTTCGTTAAACAAGGTCGGATGTGGTCGGATGTGTCCTAAAACAAAAAAATGTCGTCGCGCGGGGCTGACACCTCTGAAAAGATATCGACCAACTCTAACAGTGACCTCTAAATGAGTAACGATCGAATCTAATCGAGACCTCTAAAGAAATATCAATCAAATTCGACCGAGATTGTGAAGAAAACTCAGTCTCAATGGGTGACGGAGAACATCCAATCGAGACCTCTTTAGAGGTGTTAGACCTGTGTGACCGACACCTCTTAAAAGTTGTCGGGCCTGTGCGTTCAAACTTCGTGGGCAATAAGAACGAACAATTTTTTTTTAAAACTCTTAAAAAAACATGAAAATGACAAAAAATAGTTAGTTTTGCTTATAATCGCTTGATATTTTTGAATCGATCGAAACTTTATGCTCAAAATGTAAGATTTAAGCCCCAAATTGAGGCATTAAACTAACAACAAATTCACAAAATAATACCGACTTAAAAAAGTAAAAAACTCTAAAAAATCACAAAATCGACACTAAAAGAGATGAATAATGTACCTATGACATCAAATTGACGGGGTTTTGCTTGAATTTCTCAAATTTTGATTAGTGGTAAAAGTGCAATTAGAGAAAGAAATGACTGAAGTATGCATGAGTAAAAATTATTTATACGGAGGAGTAATTGGGTCATTTTCACAAAGGTGAGGTCAAACAAGGAAAAACTTGGGTCTGAATAGCTGCACCATTTCTTGTCCTTCTTTAAGCCCGCATATATTTGAATGCACACACGTGTACGTACGAATGGTGTGATTCTGGGAAAGCATCTGACTGTTGGGAGCACAGAATCAACGTCAATTCAACTTCAAAGCCTTTTCAGGGAAGGCCTGAAGGGCAAAGTTGTGATTTTGAGTTGAAAACGAGGGCACAAAAAGAAGAACGCCAATCTGGTTGTGTTGATTGGGTTGTGTCAGTTATTGCAATCCAACTCACCGACAGTAATGAAACAATCATAATCACTTGTCTTATTATACCCCTTAAATATGTATAAAAAATTTAAAAACCTCCCTATGAATTCCCCCTCAAAAACGTCTCAACGTCGTTCCCTCAATCTTCGTCCCTTCACACATGACCTCAATTCAATTCTACGGTAGGCCTGAGTTAGAATAGATTAGTTCCCTTTAAGCGGCAGTGTGCTTTGGAGTGAGGTAATAAGGGCTACAGCTTCAAATCCCTACCAATAAAAAAGCCCTTAACTCATATGTTTAACTTAGTATATATAACCTTTTATAAAAAAATTGAATGGATGACTTCAAGAAAATAATAATTAAATCGATAAAATTTTTGAAAAGTTGAGCCTAAAAAGCCTCTGTGCATATTTGAACATAAGTAAATTACACTTGTTATTGTCGGTCTCGAATTCGAAGAAAGGTGAAAAAAAATCAATTTTTTCAAGTATAATCGTTGTTTAATTTTAATATTAATAAAATAAAAAATAAAATAATTTCAGCAAAGGTCTATTTTTAAGGTTTTGCCCCAAGCCTCTAAAATGTTATGACCGACCTTACCTTTAAGCAAGTTTTTACTTTTGAAAAAAATTAGGTTGGAAGAGTTTTCTAAGGGCATCTCCAAAGTAAATGCCGATGTTAAGTGTGGATTGATGCCATGTCGACAAAAGTAAGGAGGATGCGTATCTTAAGTAACTTAAATAAATATTGAAGTTTAAAAGTACTCTTCAATAGTTAATGTAGATTGCACTTCTATTTTAAAATTTTATTACTTTCTTATATATTTTGGAGAGAATTGTTGACGTAACTTTAGATTGCATCGTCGAGAAATAAACATTCAAAATAGACAATATTTATTCCTTACATGCTAATGTCAGCTCGACGTCAAAAATACATTTCCATTGAAGAGTTTTTTTTTTTTTTTTTTTTTTTTTTTCACTCCAATGTCTATTTAGTCCTCGGTGATATACATATATTGACATCTAATCAACATCCCTTTTGGAGATGCTCTACGAGGTTGACAGGTCCTGAGATGGATTAGTCCGTGTTATTTGGCTCTAAACATTAACCAAGGAAAAAAAACCATGATCTAACGGTAGACCTCAGTGAACAAACAAAACACATCAAAGACATAGTATAATGTAGAGCAAGTAGCACATAGAAGAACAATGTCAATTGTTTTTAGGAAGATGCTAGAGGTACCCACTTGTCACACCTAATAATCAGTCGTCATCGATACATCTTGAGATATGCGTTTGAGGTGTGTCGGACGGCGCACAATCGCTAGGTGTGATCAGTAAGTGTGACAAGTATGTACACTTAACATTTTCCTTATTTTTTATAGCGTTGCAAAGGCAAAAAACTTTTACCAGTTCAATGGAAACATTGGTGATCCCTTTCCGTTCAAGCTTCCTGCCCTACGAATTTAAGAATGCAAATGGATAGGATAGGGGATGGGGACCTCATCCCCATACCATACCCATAGACCTCATCCCATACCATACCCATACTCACTTAAAAATTTATCACCTATACCCATATCCATTCAGGGATAATTCTCATACTCATCCCTATACCCATCAAATCCCCGTGGGAATAAAGAATACTCATGGAGAAATTTTTTTCCTCATTTCATCCTCCATTGGGGATCCCTGTGGAGATTTTTATGGGGCCTTTTTTGGGGATAAGGAATCCCCGTGAAGAAATTTTTTTTTCCATTCCATTCTCCATTGGGATCCCGCAGGGATTTTTATTGGGATTTTTGCGAGGATGTGGAGTCACGTGGGAAAACAATAATGTCAATAAATTACAAATTCATAACATGTATATATAAATATAAAGTACTATATATGAAGTCACTAACACCTAGGGCCCCCTAAATAAAAATTTAGGAGGATCATATAAAATAAAGTTTTACAATTTTTCTCATTTGATCCTATTTTTTTTCTTCAGTATATGTGATCATAAAATTGCAAAATATAAATATAGTTGCAAACAATTCAAAACAAAACATATAGTTAGCAAAATAAATTAAAATAATAAATCTTTTTAAGGTTTTTTATTATGTGTATAATGAGTGTTTCGAGGTAGAAACTATGTAATATTATATTGTATTTATATATAAATATCATATGATATATATATGAATAATAAATATCATATGACATAAAATTGATATATGAAGATCCTTATGGGTATATTTTATTACCCATTTCGTACCTATACCCGTATAGGTATGAGATTTTGTATCCATTCCTGCCTCATATCCATTTAAAATCTCTATGCGCACTCGTTAGGGTAAATCCCTGTCATGGGTGGGGATTACCCTACCCATTTGCATCTCTACATCCAAAATCATGGGGAGATGTGGGCCCGGTAAAGAAAATGTCTAGTACAAAATAAAATTAGTAATGTGCATAGGAAAATGCAAAAGTAATCCACTAATCCAGTCGGATGCCATACATTTTATCTTGAGATGTGCATACACATCTTGATGTTTATTACACGACATCTGACTGGATGGCTTGATGTCCAAAGTGGGTTACTCTTGCAGTTCCCATGTTGGGTATCAATGTTTCTTGTCAAAAAAAAAAAAAAAAAAAGAAGTTTGCATTCTAAGTTGCTAAGCCAAAGAAATCTAAACAGATAAAGGAGGTCTGCAAAGTGAATGATCTATTTTTTTGGTAGATAGTGTTTGATCTTTTCTCATAAGCTAGCTTTGCACATATATATGGTTTTTTTTTTTTGTCAAATTTTGCATATATATATATATATATATGTTGCCACAAAAAAAAAAAAAAAAAAAAAAAAACCTTAACAGTCACAATCTCACACCTACCTTAAGTTTTCTATTTTCAAATCCCACCAAACTTCCCAACTTCACCGGTGTCAAAAAGAGTTTTCTAATAATTTTGAATTTTCCCATAAAAAAATTGAATGTGTATATTAGCTAAGGTGGAATACGATGCGTCTTTACGATTACGGAGCTGCAAAACAAACCTTACTTTTTACTTAACACCCCCTAATAAATTTTGGATGTGACTATTAGCTCCCTTACCCTATATCAGTCCGCTATTAAGTTAATAATTTTTTAAAGTAAAACACCCCAATTAAAAATTACATATTAACCCTTCAGTTAAATAGGTTCAACTGCCATTTATGGAAGCGACATATCATATTAGTCGCTACCACCTATGTAGTGGCCACAAGTATAGGCTGCTGCCATACAAGACAACGACCTATACTTGTGGCTGTCATGTGACAACGACATATTTTATGTCATTGCCATGTGTCCCAGCGGTCTATAGACAAAACTATTAATATGCAATCCTCGGGACTTTCCATCTTTTTTTCATTCTTCACCTCACTGTAAAGTCTTAGTCGATGAAGAAGATGAATCAAAGCATGTCCCTTAATCTTCTTCCTTAACTAATGGCCCGATTGATTGAGGTCCTTCAAAGTAGGGGATTTCATGGGTGCTTGTGGTCTTTGTTGATTTCATTGACATAGATGAAGCATGATCGATTATTAGTGGAGGGTGCATGGGGCGGGGTGGTGGGGGGCAGTTAGTGTATATGTGAAGTTCTCTGTACAAATTGAGTGATGTGGGGGTTACTTTGAGGTTATATTGAAAAGTTCTTTATACGTTGAGGGTTTTTTTAATTTACTGGGGGTTACTTATACTATAAACTTAATAGGGGGCTGATACAGGGTAGAGGGAAACTAATAGTCACACCCAAAACTTTTTGGGGCATTCCAATTTTACCCATGCGCAAAATGATCTTAAAATAATGCTCTCCATGGCTTTTTCTCATTCCTAGTGATCACTCAACCGTCTCTCTTTTCAAATCGCACTCTCATCTCCGACACGAATTCGACGAAATCTCAGCAAAACCATATCAATTCAACGTCATGAGTGCATTTTTCATCTCTTTTCTAATTGATTTATTTGTTTTTATTTTTATTTTTTGTTTTGAAGCAATTTTAGTTTGTTATTATTGAGTTTAGAGCTTCATTTTGGAAATAAAAATGTCAATAGAATTAAGGATATCTAGTGATTTCGAACAAAACTCAATAATTTTTTCCCCTTTTTATGTATTTTTCAGAGTTTTGAGTCGGTTTCTATTCGTTTTTGTCTTTCGTGAGTTTCACACACAAGGGTTGTGATTGGAATGTTAAATATTATTGAGGTAAATTAAACAGATGAGTAAAAGAACTCAAACCACTGAACAATTCAAGATCTAGGGATGGGTCTCCAAAAGAAAAAGGGAATAGCACAAGTTCACAAAAAAAAACTACTCAAACTTTCGTTCCATAACATTTGAAGAATATAATGAAATTATTGAAGTATTGTTAATAATTTTTATTATTGCATTTATTTATTTTTATTGTTATATATTTCTTCTTCTTTTTTTTTCAATTCAATACCTTAAAGTGGCATAAGAGAGCTGTGGCACAGAACTGAATGTGAAGATGATTTGGTTTTGGTGTGTTTTGATTTCATTGTTCTTAATCAATTGAGAAGGCAAGATTTAGGTTTTTGTAATGGTTGATTGTCATGATATGTTAAATGCATAATCAACACAAAGTAAATATTTTTTAAATAAATTTAATATTTATCAATATGTTGGTAACTCCATTATAATTGAGTTTGTGTTGTTTTATAAGCCATTATACTTTAGTTTTCATAATTAATAACATATTATAATATGCCAATTGTATAGTGATGAAGTTTTAACAATAATGTTTTATCGAAAAAATAAGTTTTAACAATAATTTTGCATTCAACAATTGTGTTGGACCCAATTTTCTAAGCAATTGGGAATGCTCGGCCTAGATCCATATAAGCTCTCGAGTCAATACTCGACAAGTCTATACGTGTCTAGTCAGCCTCAAATCGTTTTTTATCGTTCAAATTATGAATAATTAGATTACAAAGCTTATCAGATCGATACGCAACGGAATTCAACTATCATCATACAATAACTCAAAAGGAAATAAGGATTTTATTACTAAAGTGGAACTCCGAATACAAGATAAACATGCATAGCCTGGTGACCACAATATGATAAGGGCATGTACATGATATCCAAACCTCACAACCCAATACTATCTAATATGTTTTCAAAACAACATATATAATTCAAAGTAAATACATACTAGGCAACAAAGCAAGAGATTGTCCTCGAGAAGTGCTCGAGAGGAAGTCACCTATCACCGGTCCCTTGTCCTTGCTGTCACCTGCCCTAGCTGCACCCACCGCCACAAATTAGACGGTGAACAACTGAGAGAAAAATTGAAAGTAATACAAGAAGAATATAACAGTACGTAATTCAACATTTAATAAATAAGACAGTCTAAATATCATGCAGAAATCGAAAGAC
The DNA here is from genome assembly GCA_039657345.1 of Stephania japonica. Classification (NCBI taxonomy): domain Eukaryota; kingdom Viridiplantae; phylum Streptophyta; class Magnoliopsida; order Ranunculales; family Menispermaceae; genus Stephania; species Stephania japonica. The sequence continues at coordinate 69,712,413 of CM077557.1, forward strand.
ATGAATTATAACAACATCAAGTTGCATGATAAGCAGATTAACAGATATCAATCGAAACATGTGTGTCCTATGAATCAAAAGAGGCCCATGAGAGGTCCATCAAGCAATACGGAAAAACTCGCAAGATCTCCCGACAATGTTGCAACACTAACGCAGCATGATTTTAGAAGTAGTCGCAACTACTCCTAATTCCCAGTGCCTTACACAACACCAGGGGTGGTCAGACAGTCCTGCAGAAAGCGTCGCGTTTTCCCAATTGGTGCCAGCCCACGAAACACCTTTTGACACACTCACGCCAAGAACACACATACCAAGGAATAACAGGATAGGAATGCCAAACATGAGATCATTCAACAATCACAACAAAAGAGGAAATAGAATCACATGATATTTTCTTATTGACTTACTAACTTACCTGGTACGTCGCGTATTTGTCGCACTCCCGCGATCCTAACCATTTGTACATGTCCCCAAACTACCTGTCAATGGTTTGAACCCCAAATATTGGGTTTATGGTCAAAATATTATTTTCTAGAATTTTCTTATATTTTTTGAATTTTTATTCTAATTTTCCAGAGTTTATTTTATTTTATATTATTTTCTAGGTCGAGTCGGGTCGGGTCCCGCTTACCTTGGCTGGGCGTTGGGGGTTCCGCCACACACGCCCATAAATCCCCACGTATATACAATTCGTTCATCAAGAGACGTCGTGTCTCACACAACTTGTTCTCATAAAGTGTTCTACACAAACACATGCACATGAAAAGTCGTGAGGAGTTGTGTGTCTCACAACTTCACAGCTTAAAACGCCAATACTTTCATCTAACGCCGTGCTCAAGTCGTACAGACACACGACCCTCTCATGGCAAAAAATCGAAACAACAAAACAAATTGCTCGAGGGTGTATTTGAAATTAAGAAAAGTTTTGAGTCTCGAAATAACAAAACAAATACTCGATGTCGTGTGAACATACGAACAAACACTCATGGAAACATGTATGCGGCGTCACACCCTGTCCTCTCTGTCTCACTCGCCGCGAGAGACACTGCCCGTATAAAATCTCATGACGTCTCCATGGCGCGTGTCTGTTACTTGTTTTTACAGTAAATCTAAAGACCACGATGAATCAAAATCCAACCAAAACCATCACCCCATACTTGGTTATCATCAGTAACACCAAATCGAACCCAAAACTCTCCGAAATCGGCTTCGGAACATCACAAATAGAACAAAACTAACCCAATTATGATAGATCAAAACAAACTCGCAATACCGGTTGAACTCCGGGTGTTGGTTGCTCCAGGATTTGTCGGGACACCAAGGTGATACCTAGGTTCATCTCCGTCAAGCATCCCACATCATAGTAATAATACATCATGATTCAAACCACAAGAAACCATACAAATCATAAAAACGGGAGTATGTAAACATAGACAAAGAGAGAGTATCTCACCCTTTTCTGGCGATTCCCTGTAGCTCCGGCGGCTCTCTGGCAAGGTGGACAACCCTCTAATGGCTGTCCCCTAATTTCTTGCTCACCAAGTTAGAGAAAAGAAGAGAAGAGAAAGAGAAAGAGAGAAGTGAGGGAAAAATGTTGGGTTGGTCCTTATATAGGCCCACACCTCATCTCCACACACACATCTCGAGGTCAATCCAACTAACATCACTTTAGTTGTCCACCTATTCTAACACCTCTCAATGTGACTCCACTAGGTGACACACGCACCACTTAACTAACCAACTCTCTGGGCCACTCTCTGGCCCGTTCTTACGTTCTCGGACTCTAAATACCCCACGACTCACGAGTCGCGTGTTTTGGTCTCGTCGACGCTATCTCTTCATTAATCGACTCAATTATCATTAATTGACTTATTTATTAATTATTTTCAGTGTTTTAAAGTCGTGGGTACCCGTACCCCCAACTATCGATGCCCGTTTGGTCAATTTTCCTACTAGTTTATTGACTTCACTGTCCGGCCACTCAAATACAAGTATAAATATATAGTATATGTCATCATTCACAAATAGCCAAATTTTCATGTCGTTACAACAACACTTATTAAATGATCTCCTGGCTATATGCAAACCGCATTTTACTATGGGCAAACCGTTTTTTGTATTTTTTCACTCCTTTTTCAAAAATGCCCTACTCTCTTCTCATGTTGTGCACCCCACACACGTGCCACCTTCAACTCAGATAATCCTTTCGACCACCGACGACGCGAACTTGCAATTTTGGACCCCACTAGCTACTATCATAAGAGTTGATTTCTTCATATTTCTTGCTGGAAAATCATGTTTCTACACTGTTTTGAATGCATTTTATAAGGTTTGAACAATTTTTTTTGTCTTGGTAGGGCATTGTTTGTTTGTGTTGTTTGATGGCTATTTGCCATAAAAAATGGAGGATGAACGTGTAAGAGATACGGATGTGTAAGATGGAGAGATATTTCATGACTTTTCATTCAATTTTTTTATTTTTTCATATTCAAACCAAGGATTCCGCCTCTAGTTCGGCCTCGCAGGGCCGCACAAATGGCTTTGCTCGGTTTGTTGAAGGCAATTAAAACATGCATGTTCGGTCGTAGGTGACCGAACAAACATTTGTTCAAACCAAGTTATAAACACTACAATGTGGTTTGGTCATCAAAGACCGATTAACATGCATTGTTCGGTTACCTTCAACCAAATAGAGCACTGTCAATCGGTCATGTGTCACCGATCGAGCGTCGACCATCAACAACGCACAAATTAATGGACCAACATATTAGATCAAAAACAGTTACAAACACATACACAACTATCAAAATTGTTCAAAAATAGTAAAAAAAAAAGAAGGATAAAACATCCATATTAATGGAAACAACCCTAAATCGACCGTGTTTAGTCGTTAATTGCGCGACGATTGCCTGGAAATAAGATGAAGCTAGACCTAGGGTAGGAACGAATATAAACAGAGGTGACGCGAAGATCGACTGAGTTGATGCTTAGATGAATCATAACCGTGGGGTGAATGTGAAGATCGACCAAGGGCTCGAGTGTTTTCTCCTTCTTCGCATTATTTGGAATAGAGGTGCACAAAGTGTATTTTGGGAAAAAAAAAAATCTGATTTGCCTATAGTAAAATGTGGTTTGCACATAGTTGGGCTGTTAAATGATTTCAATTTACATTCCAAAGTATATTGACAAAAAAGAAACTGGTGGTATATAGGTTGGAAAGGCTATGAAATGAATGATCATTGGATAGCCACTCATGCAACATTTTGATGGTTATACTCTCCCATATAAGTTTGAAGGGTGATATGAGTTGGTTCTTATTTGAAAGTAAGATATAGTAGCCTATATTGCGTAGTATTTGGTTTTGTTTAAAATAGAATATAATATTATGGACTATTTGCATTTATCTTTGAGATATATTAGAGTGGAAGAGTTTGATTTATATGTAGATCACCTTGACTAATTTGTAATTGAGGCCTTCTACACGGATCAATGATGTACAATTGTCTATCGTTATCATGTATAACTTTAACCTATTGCTATGGAAAATGTTATATACATATACATACATACATACATATATATATATATATATATATATATATATATATATATATATATATATATATATAACACGCATTATCATTGTTGGAACTCAACTGCCACCATCATTGTCATGCCACCGGTATCGCTTACCAACGATGTCGGCCATGACGTTAATTAGGTTGGAGTGGCGGTAGTATAGTATGTGCTTTCTAGTTACTGTAACTTTGATTTTTGAAGAAGATGGACAATGCTTAAGCTTCATGAGACTCTTGGTTTTTTCAAATTATTGTAATAAAGAACATAAATATTACCGTTATAGAAATATTAATTATAGTAGTATTCCACATTGTCCATGGTGCTATTAAATTACCATTAAGATAGCATGAGTCATTTCTTGCTATATATTTTAATTTTTTAATCCGTTTAATTGGGATTAGCTAACTAATTGTACTTAATTTGGATCTTACCGTCAATTCATTAGCTTCCATGTGGTATCCACTCTCCCTCTCTAGTCCGACCCTCTCATGTCCTCTCTTATGCTCGGTTCTCCATCTCCCTCGCATTCGGAACGCCTATCTTGTGCACCAAACTCTTCCCGCTTTCTCTCTTGTTATTGGCCAACATGGTGGTGGTTTGTTTACTTATTTATTTGCAAACCTCATTCTTTTTGGGCAAGATCTCTTAAAATTTGGTAGATCTTTCATAGGGCTTTGATGTGAGAGAGTGTGGTTGATTTGTGTTGAGAGTAAGGTGTTGTGCATGGGAGAAAAAAAAAAGAAAAAAAGAAATGCTTTGCACAAAAATCAACGATTTGCATTAGTTTGGTCAGCCTTCAAACAAAATAGCATATATATCCCTACCAAAAAAAAAAAAAAATAGCATATATATATATATACACACACACTATGATCTCTCTTAAAAAATGTATACTGATAGTTTCGAATAGAATAAGTTTATTGTATTTTTTGAATGTACAGTATATTGTCCTATTTATAAAATGGTACAAAACTAAATCAATGTAGATGTTACATAATCAATGAAGGCGTTACACGATTAATGTAGACTTAGACGTTACATAATCAATGTAGACGTTACATAATATTAGTTTCCTAACATCCCCCCTCAAACTCAAGGTGGTGGCAACGAAACCACTTGAGTTTGCAAATGAATAAGATGAGGGTACATAAAGTCGGCGACAATTCTGCGTGGCGCTACACGATTAATGTAGACGTTACACAATCAGTTTAGAAGTTACATAATCAATGTAGACGTTACATAATATTAGTTTCCTAACATCCCCCCTCAAACTCAAGGTGGTGGCAACGAAACCACTTGAGTTTGCAAATTAATAAGATGAGGGTACATAAAGCCGGCGACAATTCTGCGTGGCGACATCAGGTCACGACGAAGAATGCAAGTGATCACAAACAGAATTAACAACGGGTCGACAAAACATGCATATCTGAAACGGATATATGAGACGGGCAGACATCGCGAATTGCGCTCGACAACGTACAATACGCGAATAACAGACGTGATAGGCATCGCAAACTGCACTCAAATTAGCGGACAGTGCACGGAAGGGACAACAAAATAACTGAACAACGAAGCGATATAAAGACTATCGAGGCTGAGTCGATGGAACGACTAACGGAACAACATAGTTGATGTAACGACTAACAGAGCTGAGTCGCCGGAACAACTAACAGACAACGAAGTTGACGATAGGACAACGAAGAAGATGGATGGCAGAGTCAACAAAGTTGACAACAAATTGACACCAGAGTCGACGACAGGTAGGACAAGAAGTGGGGATCTCGAGACAGGCATATGGTTATGCGAGTTGGAAGGCATCAAATTTGTGCGAACATGGTAAGCGAATTGGCTGACTAAGCGACGCGGAAGTGGCAAACGGACTGATACAATCGACAGACGTGTGTGAAGATGCATAAGAGAAACAAGAGGAAATCAAAACAAGAGCATAATCGAATACAAGAACAAGCACTAAGATGTATCAAAGATCGGTCGTCGACTCAAAGGTCGACCGACCTTGAATTAGAAACCAAGCTCTGATACCATGATAGTTTCAGAATAGAATAAGTTTATTGTATTTTTCAAATGTACAATATAGTGTCCTATTTATAGAATGGTACAGAACTAAATCAAGTGTAGACGTTACATAATCAATGTAGACGTTACATAATTAGTGGAGGTGTTACACGATTAATGTAGACGTTACACAATCAATGTAGACGTTATATAATCAATGTAGACGTTACATAATAGTTTCCTAACACTGATCAATTAGTTTAGGGTTTAGGCGATGCATGATCTCCCTTAAAAAATGTATACAATCAAGAATTAATCAATTAGGTTGAAAAATAATAATAATAATAAAATATTCAAGCCAAGTCTTGGCTAACGTAGTCAGATTCGAGGCGCGACCAATATGCCATCGTCATAGACCAATTAAGTGGGTAGCTTACTGAATTATAACAACGATGTAATTAAGGAATCTCAAAATGACATCAATGAACTTCATTGACCTTTTGACATTAATTTACAAGAGAGAGACTACACCCAAAAACATGTACTGAATTGTTACTAATTTGTTTTGATGGGTTTTTATACCGGTATTGACAAGTAGAAAGAAGCACTCATGAAGCTGCTTCACGTTTTCATCTTCTTCATGACGCGGCTTTGGAGGGTCACTCAGTAATGGCGATCGAAACTTTGAAATTAGATAGCATTCAATCCGGCAAGTTCACGCAGCTTTTCGCAGACGATAAATGTGATTGTGGTTTGTGGACCCAATCTTGAAAAAGTTGCAAAGCCACTGCAAGAAAAGAGAGATTGTTAAAAGAGGATGAACCAAAGTTTACTCTAAGAGGATGAGTATGGTTCATGAACATGACCCCTTCTTGTTAAGAAAATAACTTTTTCAATGAGAACATAAAAAGAAACAAGACACTGGTTGGAATGTATTAGTACACTGTTCATTAATTCTACACAAGCTCGATAATCACTATCGTTAAATCCATAAATAATTTGGAAAATAAAGGCCCAAGAATAAAACTTAATTTAGCATCATTTCTAAGTTCATTCATCCATTATTATAGGTACTTGTATGGAAAAGCATACACTCATACATGTGAGTATGAGATAAGAGGGCACCTATATAGAGCAAACTATTTAATGAGCATCAAATGAAGAAATCTCACCCTTTGAAAAGTGCTTGAGGACCTTCTGTAAGCATAACCTGTAAAACCATTATGTAGTATTACAAACTGGTCATGACCAAATCCATGATATTGAAGTACAAGCAATAGCAATGTAATGACGCTACAATTTCAAGTGAGCTGAATAACTATTTAGTATTTGATTACTGTTGCATAATTAACGACAACTACCTCGGGTAAATAAAATTTTAAGTCATATATAAGAAGCTTGTTTCCATGCCTAACAAAAACATGCGTTTTGTGAAAATGTCAAGAACCATAAAGGCAGCAAAATGCATACTTTTCACGCACGTACATGTATCCATGAATGAAGAAGCCTAGAGCTCTAGCACCTCACAATTTTTTTTTAATGAGAAAAGAGCTTTTATAACAGATAAAAGAAATAGGTTTTACATAAACAGTTAACAGTCACAACATCCAAATGGTATGTACCTGGGATGCACAGTGAAGCCCATTTTTACAGCTTCTAACACCTTTAGATTCTCTTTGCAACATAAGACGAGTTTTAATCATGTCCATTGGCGCAGTAACAATAGTACTTACAGCTCCAGCTATAGTACTCGAGCTTCATTAGGAATGAATTGCAGTTAGTTCTCTCTGAAAGGAGGAAGTGGCGCATTGGTTGACTTATAATCGTACTAAATCAATTAGAGAAGCAGACAGAAACTACGAATAAAATAAAGGGCAGAAGTCACAAGTTTTGTTCTATACATGACGTGTACATGAAATCCTTCTTCAAGAGGTGTTAGCCGAATCAGAGCCTACAGAGTGAAAAATGGATAAGATAAATTTGCATGTAGGGCTTAAACTGGAAATGCCACAGAAATGGCACAATAAATATAGGAATTACTTTGAAGATATCAAATTGAACAATAGCAATTTAGACTTGACCCGCTTGGATTCATCATATGTAGCCAATTGTGACGCAGTTAGAGCTGCAGCTCTGCTCATAGCTGGGCCGACTCCTTTCCAAAAAGCTTTTAATCCCTCCTTTGAATAAATTGTCTGTATCTCTCTAATTGGTCCCCTTCTTCCCAAGCTTGGGTTCATCTGCAATCTCACCTGATGAAAAAAAAAATAATAATAAATAAAAATTGAAAGGAATAGTTTATACCGATAAATTCGCAAGAAGTTTACCCAGAAGCATTAATCACCTTTAGAACTTCCATTGGATTGGTCAGGGCAGTAGCAAAAGCGCCAGAGAATGCACCAGATGCAACTTTCACTAAGAAATTAGAAGACCCAAAGGCCCAATCAAACACATAATTGGATGGCTCATACAGGCCTAAACGAAGACCTCCATAAACTACTGATCTTGCAAGTGCCGGTGTAAATCCTAGGTATAGAGCCCTTGGCCCTTCAATTTTCATAATTTTAGTAAGGATCCCTCCCTGTGAATTTTGAATGGTGAAAATTCTCGATACAACAAGGATAAAAAAGAATAGAATAAATGTTACTCAAAGCTTATACCATTCCAGCTAAAGGACCTCTCTGCCCAACAAGTTGCATTTGTAGTCTAACTTTGAGAACATCTGCCATCCATATTTGAATAATTAAAGGATATTGAGATACGACAATGTGAATAGGGAACCGGAAAACAAGCAGAAAGACTGTTACCACAGGAATAAATCAGGAAGTAAGACTAAAATTTGTGGTCTGAACATCCAGAACTGCGTAATTTTCAACTAATGATTAAAATCTTAACTATTGCACTAAATCGAGCGCAATGGAAGAGTTTGATCCATGTAGTCGACCCCAATTAATTTGGGACTGAGGCATTGTTGTACGTATTTATCTTATGCCTATTGCAATTTGTTCCTCAATTTTATTGGGCCACTAATTCTAAACTTCTTGATGTGAATGTGAACCAAAGGAAAAGATCTTTGACAGAGTTGTAATGGAATACATCACATAACGAGTTTTTCTGAAGTTCAATCCCAAATGGCATGAAAAAAAAGATAAGTAATGACAGAAAATGTAAGTGATAGAATGCATGACGATAAAACTAAATGTATTTATTTAGAAGAACGGACAGCTTCACAGACACATGACACATGAGAGAAGGTGGCATACGCATAAGTGCGGTGTGACCTTAAATACTGAAGGCTTGCAGTTTCCTATTCAAGATAAATGTTCCTTTCGACGACAATGCCAATTTCTCTAGCACGGATGAAGCAATTGCAATCCATCACATATCATACCACAATATAAAATAGTCCATTTGTTGAATAATCTAGCTAATAGCCTAGGAAATTGATCACATTTCTAATTAAGTGTGAATCTGATCCTAATTAGTACTGTTTATGACCTCGTGAAGGAAAGCCCGGACTTGCGCTCCAAAGTTGATCAAATGATATAATTACTGCGTACACAATGTAAAGTAGGCGCTATCATTTTTTTTTTTTGATTTCAACTAGGCGCCATCATTTATTTATACTATGAGGGAAAAAAGAAGAGTCGCGGGTCGCGACGAACAAGATCAAATGAATTTGCTACGCAGCTACAAATATCATAAATTTTCATTCAAACAAGCTTGATCAGCAAAATGAGAGAGCTTAAATCAACAAAGCACATTCAGACAACACAGGAATTGAGGCAAACCTAGAGGATGAGTGAGGGCAGTTGCGGCGGCGACGGCAATTCCACTAGTACCGAAGTGATAAACAGCGTACGAGGCAGAAATCGCTGTTGATTTCCTCTTCTCCTTCACACTCAACGATCCTGAATCCAAAACAATCACGCCAAAAACCAAGAATCAAGAATCAGCAAACGAAACCCTAAAATGTGTCGTGATTCGTGAAATGGAGCGATTAGCGTCAGTACCTGAGCAAATTGGTTGGTCTGAAGCGTCGTTCGATGAGATCTCCATGTGGTTTGAATGATCGCTCGATTGATGGAATAGATCGAATCTCTCCCACGTAATCGGAGAGCGGGAACTGCTTGATAACGGTTTGATCAACAGTGAGTGAGTTAGTTACGGTATGAGATCATGCTGTGAGTGTGGTCTGAGCCGCTCACAACGTCAGAGAGATCCTTAACGTTGATTGTGTGATGACACAACTATCGAGGCAAAAATCATTTTAATTACTTATAAGTTGTTACATTTTTATGTTACAGGCAAAAATCATTTTTATGTTACATTTGTGTGATGATCACGCTTATCAATCATCATCGCCCCCTTTGATATCAAGTAAAGTCGTCTAGAAGTAATACAACAATAAAACCTCAACCTAAAATTAGTTGAGGTTATCTAATGGATCAACCTATTCTATTGGGCTATGCAATTAATGGTGTTTTTCATATTACTTAATCAATAAATCCTAAATTAACTTTCATTCACCCTTACCCCGTCTACTTTCTTTAGTACGTATCATTGCAACGGTCATTTCTTAATATATATATATATATATATATATATATATATATATATATATATATATATATAAAAAGTCGGAAGAGAAATAAAGTTAAGAAGTTACATCTACTCATCATTCCAATTTTCTATTTTTTCTCCCTTTTATTATTTTTTGCTATCTTATATATTTTTATTATCAGTTTTTTTTTTCATATCATTCCAAGAGATATAATTATATTATATCATACGATACGCCAACCCATTAGATTCACTAAATTAAGTATTATGTGTGCATATATTAATAATTAATAATGATTATCTTATCAAAAGAAAAACAATTAATGTTCAAGCGTAAGAATATACATACTTATCAACACAAATCTGAAAAATCAAGTTATTTGGCTTGGTCACTTTGATGGTGGAGAACTAACTTCTTTTTGGGTTAATTCTTATATCAATTCGCAACTTTGAGACTAAGTTTTCAAATCTTGTTATCTCTCAATCTTAATATATGTTGAGTTGTAGACTTGAGTTTGTCCCCATTTGTTTATCGTGTTCATAGATGTGCTTTCTTTCAAGTCTTTCTATATATATATATTGTTATGATATGGATGAACAAGTGATCAAGACTTTGTATGACTAATCATTGTCAAGTATGGCTCTTACATTGAGTGGTAATATCAAACATGGCTCTTACTTGCATCCATATCCAATGTACTCATTATTTCATGTGTTGTCAACATTGCTTGTAAAGAGTTGTATGGCATGTGATGTATGTGTAACTTGTAAACATTGTCTTAGTACATTTATCATCATCACCAAATGGCCTATATAAAGGGTATCAACCTCATTGTAAAAACACACCAAGTTGTATATAACTTCTCATTTCAACTCTCTCATTTCTCCTCTTCTACTTTGTAGTTGTAGTTCTTTGTAGTTCTTTATAGTAGTAGAAGTTCTTAGTTCTTCTACTTTCCTTCTCTAGTTCTAGCAAGTCTCAATTCAATTTACAACACGTTATCAGCACGAGCTTGCTCTGGCATTAAGGAGATCTTGAAGTTCAAGAAGGCTTGTTAAGGAGACAAAGCTAGGAAGGTATAACTTTTATGAGTTCGGTTTATTTCTATATTATCTTGGTTGCTTCACTTTTATATGCATACTTTATTCATATACTATGAATTATAACGTCACCGATTGCGAAAATATGCTCTGTAGTTGCGTCTTGAACGATCTTCTACATCAGAAATCAAAAGTCAATATGTGACATAACTAGTTTTCTCGCTATACTACAAACGATTAATTATGCTACATTCTTGATTTTTTTATATTGCAAATAGTGTTATAAGTTTGGGTTGATAGTGGGTAAGCCTTGTCCCCGGTAAAGCTAAACATTGAAAGGGAGACGGGTTATCCCGTTAGAGGAGGCATGGTTTTTAAGTAGACTTCGTCTCACCACCCAACCTGGAGGTTGTCCCACCAACTCATACAAGTAGTACATTTTGCATATTAATAATCAAGTTGTGAACATATATTTAATCGTATATTATTTATTTTTTATAAAAGAGAAAAATTATTTACTCAATTTTTTGACATATTTTCAGACTATGGCAGACCTTCAAAAACTTGAATTTGTTGCTCTTGATATCACTGGAAATAATTATTTGCCATGGCAACTGGATGCTTAGAGATACATCTCCAAGCTAAAGACTTAGGAGAAACTATTATAGAAGGAAATGAAACATCAATGCAAGACCGTGCGAAAGCACTGATATTCCTTCGCCATCATCTCCATGAAGGCTTGAAAAGTGAGTATCTCACTATAAAAGATACTCTCACTTTGTGGTTAAGCTTGAAAGAGCGATATGATCACCAAAAGACGGTGATATTTCCAGAAGCTCAAAACGACTGGCTGAATCTTAGGCTGCAAGATTTTAAAACAGTCAGTGAGTATAACTCCACCATATTTAATATTACCTCTCGTTTGAGGCTTTGTGGAGAAAATATATCTGATGAGGCAATGATGGAAAAAACATTCAGTATTTTTCATGCCTCGAATATGTTGTTGCAACAGCAACATCGAGCGCGCCAATTTAAAAGGTACTCAGAATTAATTTCTTGTCTCATGGTGGCTGAACAAAATAACGAGTTCTATTGAAGAACCACAATTCCCGTCCAACTGGTTCCGCTTCAATTAATGAAGCAAATGCAGCATCCTATAATGACCATAAAAAGGGTCATGGAAAGAAAAACCACGGACGTGGAAATGGAAAAGGATCAATCAACAAAGATTGTGGTAAGCCCTATTCTAAATTTCGTGGCAATAAGTTCCAATATAAATGAAATAAGAATGATGCTGTTCAGAATAAGGGGAAAAATATAGCTGAAAATGGACATGCTCGTAATCGTGACCAACCATATCACAGATGTGGTCTAAAAGGCCACTGGGCTCATGTATGTCGTACGCCTAAGCATTTTATTAATCTTTATCATGCCTCCTTAAAGGAGAAAGGCAAAACAGTTTAGATGAACTTCACTGTCGGAGATGGCTCGTCGGACATCAATTATATGGATGCCCCAAATTTTCATGATGATCCAAACACTAATCTTGATATTTTTAATGATCATATGTAACGATTTTAAATAATTATATGTACTGATTTTTGTTATGCTTCTTAGTTATATGTACTAGTTTCTTATTATGAATGAAATATGACCCTTTCTAATTTGCCAAACATTATTTGTCTAGATGGATCAACAAATCATGTGTTCAAATCATGAATCAAATAAGAGCGATATATGTCTTGCTGATTGTGCTACAATGCACACAATCCTTAAAAACAGAGAATATTTTTCCAATTTGAACTTAGCTAAGGCTAATGTTCAAACAATATTTGGTATCTCCAATTTGATTAATGGCTCTGGAAGAGCAAATATTATGTTGCCTAGGGGAACAACAATTCATGTTGACAATACCTTATACTCTGAAAAATCTAAAAGAAATTTATTCAGCTTTAAAGATATTCGACCAAATGGATATTACATTGAAACCATGAACGAAAATAATAGAGAATTTCTCTGTCACATTGGTTTCAAATGGGAAGAAATAAGTGTTAGAAAAATTCTCAGCTTTATCCTCTGAATTATATTTTACTTATATAAGGCATGTCGAAACGAATGTCGTCTTAAATAAGAAAATTAATAATCCAAAGACATTCTTTTTATGGCATGACCGACTTGGTCATCCAGGATTATCAATGATGCGAAGAATAATTAATAATTCGCATGGACATCCTTTAAGGAGTCACAAAATATTTTCAGCTGGTGATTATAATTGTGCTAGTTGTTCTCAAGGTAAATTGATAGTTAATTTGACGGCCCCAAATTCTCAATGCATTTGGGTACGCCCGGCCTAGACCCGTGCAGGTCCCAAGTCGATACTCAACGAGCCTGACGAGCCTAGTCAGCCTCCAATTAATCAATTTAAAAGTTTATGAAAGAGTTATTGCAATTATACGCAGCGGAAAACTAAACAAGTATTGGGAAGTAACTCAATCAAACGAATTGTATATATATAAACCAACTTACGGTAAGTAATCCACCATAACCGAGGCTAAGGTGCTCTAATCCAGCCGCAGGTCTTCACAAAACCTTCTAACAGAGTTTCTTTACCCTTCAAATACTCTAGCGAATCTGCACCCACCGTCACAAACTAGACGGTGAGCAACTGAGAGAAAATTGAAAGTAATGCCAGAAGAAAATAACAGTAATTCATGAACATCGAATGAAACAATCTAAATATCATGCGAAAATTTAAAGACAGGCAATATAACAAGATAAAGGTGCATGATAACATACTATCAGATATCAATCGAAAACATATGTGTTCTAAGAAAAACAAGCGAGGCAGTGAGTGGTCACATCACAGCATACGGAAAGAGGACGCTGGCTCTTTCCGGGCAATGTCGCAACACTAGCGCAACATCAGAGGGACACAGGCCTCCGAGTGCGACGGCCCCAAATTTCGAGGCCGCCCCGTGGCTTCCCATTTCCCTTGCTCGTGCACTGGAAATACCTGCCACGTCACTCATCAGATCCATTAATTTAAAAACTCTTAAGTTTCATGCCATTTAATTTAGTAGTTTACAATTTACAGCGGAAGTTTTAATATATCACCAAAAGAGCATTATATAAAGTTAACTTATTCAACCTATAGTGGAAAACTCGAAAGTACTCGGTATATAGGCGACAACTGCCATCCGTGAATGTTTATATACCAAGATCGAAGATGTAATAACCACAAGTTCCCAATAATAATATTCAAAACAATTTAATACTAATACACATACCGTGGGTCCTCGACAGTGGGCAAGTAAAGATTTTGTCGCCGTGATCTCCTTGCCCCTATCGATACACAAGGTCTGCTCACCACCACACAAAAAAGCCGGATGGCGAGCTCGGTAAGTAAAATCCCAAGGAAAACCACCGTGCATTATAATTTAAGAATATAAATGGAACAAGTAAATAGTGTTAACCAAACATGCGGAATAGAAGGTAAATGCGAGACAATCGCTCAAAGCTCATCGCATGAATATAAACAAAAGATAAACAAATGAGTGTGCACCAGCCTATCCAAGATGCGTGCGAGGATCGGGAGCCCCGTCGTGGTCCATGTACCATCGACTCTACCACCGTCCTAAACCACACATCTAGCAAGCGACCGCACAACCTCGGATACATAGACGGAAATCTCAACCGTCCCAAGAAGATTTGACTCGAAGATTTTCAATGAAAAATAGCTCAAATGAATAACAATAAGTAAATGCGTAGTGGTGTTCGATTTGGGTTTTACGTCTTGAGCTCGCCATCCGGCTTTTTGTGGTGGCCGAGCGCAGACTCAGGTATCGAGGGGCAAGGAGATCACGGCGACAAAATCTTTACTTGCCCACCGTCGAGGACCCACTGGTATGTGTATTAGTATTAAATTGTTTTGAATATTATTATTGGGAACTTGTGGTTATTACATCTTCAGTACTGGTATATAAACATTCACGGATGGCAGTTGTCGCCTATATACCGAGTACTTCCGAGTTTTCCACTATAGGTTGAATAAGTTAACTTTATATAATGCTCTTTTGGTGATATATTAAAACTTCCGCTGTAAATTGTAAACTACTAAATTAAATGGCATGAAACTTAAGAGTTTTTAAATTAATGGATCTGATGAGTGACGTGGCAGGTATTTCCAGTGCACGAGCAAGGGAAATGGGAAGCCACGGGGCGGCCTCAAAATTTGGGGCCGTCGCAATTGGTATCAGAGCAAGGTCGATAGGGCTCTGAATTAAATAAAGTAAATAAAAGGGCATAAACTTTAAAACAATTTAGATGTGGAAACCCGATGAATTGCCTAGAACGTTTAGTTGGGAAGCAATAAGAAATGGGTAGTTAACAGAGCTTTATATATATGTGTTATGATTCTACGGTGTACTATATATGTATACGTATATCATGGAGGATCACATACGACGCACGTTTTTCGGTGCAGATCAGCATGGATGGACGGTCTACTATACCCTCAGAGACGAGACAAGCTGGCATTGTTATCAGGAGTCCACAAGCTACAGTGAGCTTGGAGGATCGACTTAAAGCCCAGGAAGTTCAGATGACAGAAGTACTCCGAATATTACGGGATCAGGGCGTCGTGATCTCAGAAATGGCTGCATCACTCACGACTGAGCCACCAGAGCGACAACGACTTTACCCGAGGTTACATGAGGGAAATGGTCGACAGGGATTCGCGAGTACCGAGAGGCAGACCGAGCAAAATTAGCAGTACCAGAGCAGAGGCACACTGAAGTTAGAGGTCGCCGGGATGGCGAGAGAGAGACGTCGGGATGGCGAGGGATCGAGATAGGGACAGGCGACTGTACACCATAGCTCCAACACCACAAGAATGCGGCGGCGGCTCAGCGACACCGTTAGAGATCGGGGTGGCCGAGACAGGGGTCGAGGGATGGGGTCGGGAGCCGAGATCGGATGATGCACGGACGGGAAACGGAGACACGCAGATGTTTCCGATGCGGTCGGAGGGACATTTGAAATTGGATTGCCGGTGCCATCTCCACGACGGAGCAGGGTCGAGAGAGAGACAGGGTACATGCAAAGTAGCACGACCAGATCCGGGAGCCACCGACACGACTAGTTGAGGGTACGTTACTTATTCATAGTAGACTTATTCATGCCATGTTTGACTCGGGTAGTACATTGTCATTTATTGCGGGACGGTTAGTGGGGGAGTTAGGGTTGGACACACACACACTGTAGACCCATCTTGTTCTCAAGACGGTACTGTTGGGGATAAGATTTACCCTAATCGGATAGTTCGGGACGTCATGGTTGAGGTTGCGGACATCGATTACTGACCGATCTCCGAAATCTTGGAGTACCTAGAGTTTGATGCACTCTTTGGTATGGATTGGTGGCGACTTACCATGCACGAGATAGATTGTTATGGGAAGAGGGTAGAGTTCCGTATTCGGGTTTACCGAGTTTACATTGATCGGGAACGCCTCCGAATTGCCTATTACGAGGGTAGATTAGCGGCTCGCTCGGGAGATGGAGGACTTTGCGGCGATCGTTGAGTCGAGACCGGAGTATCTTTTAGGATCGAGGACATACCTATAGTCCGAGAGTTCGCGGACATTTTCTCAGATGATCTACCCGGATTACCACCACCACGTGCGATAGAGTTTATCATAGAGTTGTTACCAGGGACCCAGCCTATATCTAGCAGACCTTATCGTATGTCGCCTATGGAGCAGGAGGAGGTCAGGAAACAGCTAGAGGAATTGTTGGCGAAGGGATTTATTCAACCGAGTATGTCACCGTGGGGAGCACCAGTGTTATTTGTGAGGAAGAAGGATGGATCGATGAGGATGTGTATGGACTATCGGAAGTTGAACCAGGTAACGATTAAAAATCGTTACCCGCTTCCGAGGATTGACGATCTGTTTGACCAGTGACAGTGCACAGTTCTTCTCGAAGATCGATTTACGCTCGGGATATCACCAATTGCGGATTCGAGAAGAGGATATCAAGAAGACGGCTTTCGATGCAGATACGGGTTGTTCGAGTTTACGGTGTTACAGTTTGGTTTGACGAACGCTCCGGCGGCTTTTCATGGATCGATGCATAGCATGCGAGACCCTACTTGGACCGATACGTGATAGTTTTCATTGACGATATATCGATATACGACCGGACGCGAGAGGATCACGAGAGTCATCTTCGATCGGTGTTGACGACGTTGAGGAGCATCGACGTATGCGAAATTCGGTAAGTGTGAATTCGGATGAAGGAAGTGAAGTTTTTGGGACATGTGATCAGCGGTCGGGGCATTTCGTTGAGGAGACAAGATTAGAGCGGTGATTGATTGGAAGAGACCGAGAGAGATCTGTTTTTGAGATACGGAGTTTCTTGGGTTTAGCAGAGTTACTACCGCCGATTTGTACAAGATTTCTCCACGATTGCGGCACCAATGACGAGGTTGACGAAGAAGGATGTTCCATTTGAGTGGTCCGAGGAATGTGAGCGAGCATTTCTAGAGTTGAAGAAACGGTTGACGACGCTATCGCAAGATGTTGGCATTACCTGAGCCGGGGAAGGAGTTAACAAAGATACACCGATGCATCGGAACTGGACCGGGATGTGTTCTCGATGCGGGAAGGACGACCCGTGGCTTATTTATCCAGGCGATTGCGACCGCATGAGCATAACTACCCCAGTACACGATTTGGAGCTTGCGGCGAGTTGTGTTTGCGCGAAGGCTTGGAGACACTACCTCTACGGAGAGAAGTTTGTGCTTTACACGGACCATCGAGTCTACGCTACATTTTCACACGAAAGATCTTAATATGCGTCGAGGAGATGGTTAGAGCTGTTGAAGGATTACGATTTTACGATTGAGTATCATCCCGAAAGAGCTAATGTAGTGGGCGATGCATTGAGCGAGATGTGAGGTTGACAATCGGGCCAGAGACTCGACACATGGGACTGTTGGAGATGGCGTCATATGAGCATGTCGGACCTTTCGGTTATGCGAAAGATCTGGCAGTTGTGGTCGATGAGGGTGCCGACGGTGTCACTAGAACGGGTATCGGAGTGTCGAGAGAGGCGATGGGCTTTTATGGGCGGTTCGGTGGATTGGCACGGATCCCGAGTGCACCGATTGGGCGGAGACATCGATGGATATTTGCTTTGCATCGAGGTCGACTATGGGTACCACCGTGTCGAGAGAGACGAGACAAGATATTTAGGATGTTCACCTGTCGCGATACACGGTTCATCCGGCGAGACCAAGATGTACCATGACTTGCGGTGATTGTTTTAGTGGCGGGGATAAAGACGATGTTGGTGAATATGTTCGAGGGTGTCATATATGTCGACGAGTAAAGGCGAGCACAAAGCGACAAAGCGGATTCTTGCGGCGTTACCCATTCCTTAATGGAAATGGGAACACCTTACCATGGATTTTGTCGGTGGATTACCGTAGACGTTTAGGCGACACGATGCGATATGGGTGGTGATAGACAGAGCCAGACTAAATCGGCGCACTTCATACCGATTCCGATGTGATACACGTTTCCTCGATTGAAACGGATCGTTTGAGCGGGAGATTGTTAGGCTGCGTATGGGGTGCCGATTTCCATTGTATCGATAGGGATCCCAGTTTATTTCGGGATTCGGGAGCGATGCGAGAGCGCTTTGACACTAGGTTGCGGTTTAGCACGGCGTATCATCCTCAAACAGAGATGGCCGAAAGAGAGAGATTGATACGGATTTTAGAGGACATGTTTGGGCTTGTATTCTCGGTTTGGAGGTTCGTAGGAGGATTACTTACCACCGTGTGAAGTTGCTTACAACAACATCTATCGGCTAGTATCGAGATGCCACCTTATGAGGCGCCAGACGGAGGCCTATGCAGTCGCACGTGTTGTGCGGGCGGAAGAGCTGATTACGATTGGGCGGAGATAGTTGTTGATCAAACAAGGAAGATTCAACAAATTCGTCGTGAGTTTCGAAGCGACAAGAAGACAAGCAAAAGAAGTATGCGAGATAGATACCGCGGAAGTCTAAGCTATAGAGTTGGCAAGGCCAAAAGGTACAGTTATCTTGAAATCAAGACAGTTGCGGATATTAGCGACGATCAGACAGAGTCACCAGAGACATATATTCACACAAGATAGAACATTGCGTGGGGTGAAGGGCTGATGGGGTGTACCATTGGTGGTGGAATCTCGATGGAAAAGATTCGAGTGAATGACCAATTGATACGCGCATTGGTGGAATCTCGGACGGAAAAGATTCTGAGTGAAGGACCAATTGATACGCACATTGGTGGAATCTCGGATGGAAATGATTCTGAGTGAAGGACCAATTGATACACACCCTAGTGGAGTCCTGACGCATTGGAAGTGAGTTCAATAAAATGTTAGAGTTCACACAATATATAAGCTGATGAACCGAATGTACTCGAAGTGTTCTAATTTCGAGGACGAAATTCTTTTTAGTTGGGAAGAATTGTAACGGCCCAAATTAATTTAATTGAATGTTGATGTTTCCGGGGTCTCTAATGGGTAGAGATTGAAGATAAGAGACGAAGGAAGCAAAGATTGAAGGAGAAGAGAAGTAAAAAAAAAAAAAAAAAAAAAAGGAGAGAGAAGAAACCGAGGCGCCGGTGCGCCTCGGTGGGAAAGAAGAAGGGGAGGGGGCACGCGCGCGCGCGTGCGTGCGTGCACCCCAGGCCGGCCGGGCCGCCCAGGCCCATCCCGGCGGGCCGGGCAAACCGGCCCGGCCCAACCGGGTGGGCTGGACCGGGCCCGACCCGGTTCGGGGGACCCACATATATATTATTTAAATAATATATTTAAATAATATTTTTATTTATTTAAAAAAAAAAACAGTTTAATTTATTGGAAAATAGGAAAAAAAAATAGGGGAAAAATATCAGAAAAATTGGGAAAAATTCTAGAAAAATATAGAAAATTAGAAAAAGGTAGAAAAGTGGTTTCGGGATTTTTCGGGTATTTTTGGAACCCCGACATAGCCCGGGAGAGGTACCACAACTAAAAATTTGTAAATTCTTATAAAATAACATAAAATTATAGAATATGTTCTCAAAAAGTATAAAACACTATAAATGGACTTCAGGGACCGGGAAACCATAGCTTGGACATTGGGGAGCTAGGTGGGGCGTACTGACGGGTCCGAAAAGTCGGAGTGCGTATTTTCGGTACGTAAAACCCAACTGAACACCACTACTGCATTTACTTATTTATTTCCATTGAGCTTTATATTTCCTTGAAAATCTATGATTTATATCCTACTGGTACGGTTATGGTACCGTCTATGTATCCACGGGTGGTTGAGGTCGTTGGTCGTTTGGGTGTGTAGCGCGTGATCTAGAAATTCGGTAGATGATATCCCGAGTTGGACTCCATTTCACGCGTTCGATTAGCCTACTAGGGTTAATGTCGCTGGGATACAGTCGTAGGGTCGGAGGCATGAGCCACGACCAGGGCTCCTGGTCCTAGTACGCACTTAGTAGCTGTGTTCACCCCCCTTTTGTCTATCGATGTGTTTATATACATGCGATTAGCTTTGAGCAGTTGTCTGCACATTTTTCCTTCTTTCCGCATGTTTATTTAACACTACCTGTTGGCTCCGATAATTATTTCATTAATTATTTATGCACGGTGGTTTTCCTTGGGATTTTACTTACTTGGGCTCGCCATCCGTCTTTTTGTGGTGGCGAGCGCGAGATCCTAGTACTAGCAAGGGGCAAGGGGATCATCGGCGATTTCATCCGACTTGCCTACGCCGAGGCCTCGCCGGTATGTGTGTAGATATTATCATGTTTTGATATTTTGTATTATCTTTTGGGTTGGGAAACTGGATATACACTTGTACTTGGTATACATCTAATACAGTTGATCGCTTTGTATGCACAAGATCAAATAGGGTTTTCCACTATAGGTTTGATCAGTAAGACTTTTATATATATATATATGAATGCATTTTGTTAACCTTTGAAATTCTTCCGCTGTTAATTTCTTACAAAATGATAAATTAAACGACTTCAACAAAATACATGAATATTACCTATCATACTGAGGCAGAGAGACACGTGGCGGTGACTACCGTGGCTGAGGTAGGGGGTAGCTGACCACGGGGCGATCCGGGGAAATTTGGGGCAGTCACACCGAGCGTACGGAAAGAGGACGCTGGCTCTTCCCGGGCAATGTTACGGTACTAGCACAGCTTGATACAAGAGGGACACAGGCCTCAAGTATCAAATCGAACCACTCACGCCGAGAACACACATACCAAGGAAACAACAAGATAGGAACATCAGCAACGACAATCAACAAATATCAATGATCGAAAATGAATTACATGCAATGTTCTTACTGGATTACTTTCGTACATAAGCTTTAGGGCAAATGCACTTACCTGAACTATCGTGACCCGCGAAACAAACTCCGAGACTCTAACACGTCTCCCGCGATTTTTCAACTACCTGATAAGGATTTAAGTGTTGGGAAATGTGCCCTAGGTCAATCCATTAACAGTCTTTATGAATACATTTTAGTTAATAAAATAGAGATTTCATTTGCTGTTTATTATAATTGATTTGCATGTTTACATTATAATAAGATACATGGGTATTTATAGAAATATCCTAAATGTCCCTAGTCGATTATTATACTGGGAACTATAATGAATTAAGACTAGCGTGAGTCTTGATTGATGATCATACGATGATCATACGTATAGGAATACGAATCAAGATCATGAGTACTTGTTAGGGAACAAAGTACTGGACCGACCCGCTATGAGAACATCACATGGATTAAGTCATAGTTGTTTCTCATGATAGGTATATTTTTCAGTCCTCTGACTTGAGATTACCAGAGACTTCAACATTAGGAATACAGTGATTTGACGCAATCAAACGTTGTCTTTAACCGGATGATTATAAAGGTTGTGATTGGTTACTGTGTGAATAATGTGGTGAAGTTGTGTAATCGAGATAGAATTTGTCCCTCTCATATAAAGAGAGATATCCAAAGAGTGGATCCCTCGATGTGTTAGACTGTTAAAAGGCCTAGTTTAAGTGAATTGATATTGATCAATGTCACTTAGATTTTTTCAGTCTACCTAGAAATCGAGACTAGTACGATTGAACATGTTAGATGACAATTCCATGCCTTATGTTTGATCAAAAGGATATCGTGTGACAAAAGGATGTTATATACACTATTGATTAGGTTATATCGATTTGATATTCGTACAACTTGGGTAGTCATAATGTCTTGCTAGAGGCTGCTTATGACTTGTATACCAAAATGTGTTTTGGTACATTGCCAACGTTGTATAAGCCTATTGGGTCGCACACTAAAAATGGTTTTATGAGATTTTAAGATGGTTCAGAAAAATGAATTTTATATGATAAAATTCATGATAGAAACGTCCTTGTAGTGTATTACACTTATACTTCTTTAAGTAGGGGTATATGTGTAATTTACTTAACCGTCTATATACAAGGGTTGTATAAATAGACGATTTGAGTTAGAATACAAGTACGAAAGATTTTAAAAGGTCCGAAACTCTATTTTCGTTTTAAAAAAATGACTTAGAGTTTTTGGTATCCTCTGGATCGTTTTGGAGAGAAACAAAAGGTTTGGTATTCTCTCGAAGCTAGCACTTTGAATCTCGGCCGCCGTTCGTGTGTGGACGACTAATAGAGGGCGTTCGTCATTGGCAGCGCCTTAGAGATCGATTAACCTTCAGAGAGGTATTGCGACTGAGGTATGATTAAGTTTTCATAGTTTAAACATGTTTTAATGGAATCAGATTTGGATCATGTTGGGGTTTTTCTCAAAATTGTTTTGTAATCTCCGCTGCGCATGAACCCCAAAACCCTACAGTAAGTCCCAAATATCAGTTTAGGTCTTTGTATTTAGTCTTAGGGTGAGTCTTTATAAATTTGTTTTAGGGTCGTTTGTTTAGGCGACTCGAACCGTTAGGAAAAGTCCCCCGATACGGTGAATATGTTCCTACTTTCATAGATTATGAGCTTTAACATCGTTTTGTACCTATTTAGGCTCTTGTTGAGCCCAAACTCTAACTCCATAATCATTTAAATATTTTATTTGTTGGGCCTTTATTGGACCTAAATACTTAAGCCCATTTTTTTATATTTTATGTCTTTGTCTTGGGCCTCAAGTTGTACCTATCTCATTAGCCCTCATTTGGGCCTTAACACAACTCATTTGCATCATTTATATGGGTTATGGGCCCTTATTAGGAAATGTGCATGTTGGGCCTTTATTGGGCCTTGACACAAGTTCAAAATCCCTATATACATATATATATATATATATGTATATGTGTGTGTGTGTGTATATATATATATATATATATATATGTATATGTGTGTGTATATACATATATATATATATATATATATATATTTGTCCATAACTTTCCTTTTTTTTATTACTGTTTTATTAATCTCTTTTTTTCATTATTATTATTTCCATATATACATGGTACACCCCACTGTTATGTGCACACAACACCCCACTGTTTTACATCCCATTTACACACTACACACACATGCATGCATATGCACACACCACATACACACATGCATGCACATGTACACACACCACCCCATTGCCAAACCGTCCACACCCCACACAAGATGCGCACCCCACCACCATACACATACACACACCCACGGAACCGTTTTTACGTCCACCCCATACTATCATCACGCACCCCACCGCCACCACACACA
Organism: Stephania japonica; assembly: GCA_039657345.1. Classification (NCBI taxonomy): domain Eukaryota; kingdom Viridiplantae; phylum Streptophyta; class Magnoliopsida; order Ranunculales; family Menispermaceae; genus Stephania; species Stephania japonica. Next base: position 69,736,411 of record CM077557.1, read on the forward strand.
CACACACATACACCACAAGTCCAATCCACCCCAGCCTAGTGGTGTCGCCTCCAATCGGTCGTGGTGGGGGACGGTCCCACCGGCCACGACGATGCCCAACGCCGAGCAGAGCACCGGCAGAGAGGGAGGGAGAGGCACCGCGAGGGAGTGAGCCAAAGGAAAAAAAAATAAACAAACCGAGAGAGAGGAAGGAAGAGGGTTTACCTTCGGCTCGTCGACTCCGTGAGTAGGAGAGTGGCGGTGATGGTGATCCCCGGCAGGAGAGTGACTTGAACTGTGAGAGAGAGATAGAGTGGAGAGATGAGAGATCGCGTGACCGAGAGGGAGGCCGAGAGTGATGGAGAGGAGGGAGAGGAGAGGCCGAACGAGAGAGGAGAGACTGTGAGAACGTGAATGGGGGAGGAGCCGAGAGAGAGAGAGGAGCCGTGAGTTGGAGAAGATGAAGGAGAGAAGAGAGGCGGCGGTGGGAGGTTTGTAGTATTAGGGTTTTTCTTTATTTAAACATATATATACCCCTTTTGTGCAAAATGACCCTTTTATCCCTTGAGTTTGTCACATTTTCCTCTATCTTTCATCTTACAACACCCACATATCTCGAGGCCAATCCCATGGCTCCTCAAATTAGGATTGCGTCATTTTAACAGTTTCTATCATATAGTCTGTATGTTGCGTAGCAAAGCAACTCCCCGGGTCTAAGTAACGCGCCACGGTCCGAAATTCCCTATCACGTGCATATTTTGCCTTGTCTCGCACAAAAATATAATTAAATTATTCAATAATTCTTTTAAATATATTTTTATTTTATTTTTCTCCTTCGTTCATCTATACGAAGCCTCACTCAGTCTAAAAAATTGCCAGAATGGCATGAGACACGTAATGGACTATAATACTAATATACACATCATAGAAACATAAAATCACCTCAGTGTCGACTTCCGAGGTTCGAAATACCGTCTAGTATCACGTGGTCGAGTCAAGGGCCTAACCAGTACAATATCAGTCAGGTTAATATTGAGGGTTGTTACAGTTAAATCATCCTCAAGTAAAATTGTTGTGGAATCCCCAGTTTTCTTAGAACGCATTCGGTGAGACATATGTGGACCTATTCATCCTCACTGTGGACCATTTAGATATTTCATGGTTTTGATAGATGCATCAACTAGGTGGTCACATATTTGTTTGCTTTCGACCCACAATGTTGCATTTGCTAGACTTTTAGTGCAAATCATTAAGTTAAGAGCACAATTCCCTGACAACCCAATCAAGACCATCCGTCTTGATAATGCCGAGGAATTTCAATCTCAAGCATTTAAAAATTATTGCATGTCTATAGAATTACCATTGAACATTCTGTTCCACATGTGCATACCTAAAATAGTTTGGCAGAATCTTTAATCAAACGCATTCAATTAATTGTCAGACCTTTAATCATGAAAACTAAGTTATCAACTTCAGTTTGGGGACATGCAGTCCTTCATGCAACATATATCATTTGTTATAGGCCTACTGCATACCATGAACATTCCCCCATGCAACTCATTTTAGGTTAACAACCAAATATTTCACACTTAAGAATTTTTTGTTGTGCAGTGTATGTTCCTATACCACCTCCCAATAGTACTAAAATGGGTCCACAATGAAAACTTGGGATTTATGTTGGATTTAACTCATCGTCCATTATAAGATACCTTGAGCCCTTAACAGGTGATTTATTTACTGCACGTTTTGCTGATTGTCACTTTGATGAAGCAATTTTTCCACCATTAGGGGGAGATAAGAAGTCAATTCAAAAGGAATGGCGCGAAATTGCTTGGAATGCATCAACTTTATCACATTATGATCCACAAACAAATCAGTGTGAACTTGAAGTTCAAAAGATCATTCATTTGCAACAAATTGCAAATCAATTACAAGATGCATTTAATGATGCAAAACAAGTGACAAAATCACATATTCCAGCTGTAAATGCTCCTGCAAGAATTGATGTCTCTGTGCAACAAAATGCACAAGAACCAACGAAATGCTTAAAGCGTAGAAGACCGGTTGGTTCAAAGGATACAATTCCTCGAAAGAGGAAAACGGGAGTAAAAATAAATACAAATCAAAATACTCCTGAGAAAGCACAAGAATCCTTTGATAAGGGTTTGTCAGAACAAGTTGATTCTGATGTGGAACAACTTCCTCTAGAAAAATATGAAAAAGATAAAAGTAATGAGATCGCAATAAATTATTTAAACTCTGGTAAGATTTAGGATCGAAATAAAATTGTTCCTGATGATATATTTTCTTTCAATGTGTCCTTTGAAATATGTGAAAATGATGATGATCCAGAACCACGATCAGTGGACGAATGTTAAAAAAAGACCTGATTGGCAAAAATGGCAAGATGATATCCAAGTAGAGCTAAACTCGTTAAGGAAATGAGAGGTTTTTGGACCAATTGTCCAAACGCCAGATGGCGTAAAGCCTGTTGGATATAAATGGGTATTTGTAACGAAAGAGAAACGAAAAAAATAAAGTTGCAAGATACAAAACAAGACTTGTAGCTCAAGGTTTCTCACAAAGACCTGGCATCGATTATAAGGAAACATATTCTCCTGTTATAGATGCAATCACATTTCGGTTCTTGATAAGCCTTGCAGTCTCTGAAGGGCTTGATATGCATTTAATGGATGTCGTTATTAAAGATATCGATATGGATCTCTAGACAGTGAGATATATATGAAAATCCCTGATGGATTTGTAATATCCGATGAAATAAAATCAAAACCTCATAATATGCATTCTATAAAATTACAAAGGTCTTTGTACGGGTTGAAATAATCCGGACTAATGTGGTACAAACGTCTTAATGATTATTTACTGAAAGAATGATATGTAAATAATCCGCTTTGCCCATGTGTCTTCATTAAAAGATCATCAACAGGATTTGTGATTATTGTTGTATATGTTGATGATTTAAATATAGTGGGAAACCACGACGACATCGTTAGAACATTCGAATACTTGAAAAAGGAATTTGAGATGAAAGAACTTGGAAAAACAAGACTTTGTGTTGGTTTACAAATTGAACATTTTTCAAGTGGAGTACTTGTTCTTCAATCAAATTATATTGAAAAATTATTAAAAAGATTTTATATGGACAAGGCACATCCATTGAGCTCTCCAATGGTTGTCAGATCACTTGAAGTGGATAAGGATCCATTTCGACCTCAAGAAAGTGATGAAGAGCTAATTGGTCCCGGAGGTACCATATTTAAGTGCAATTGGTGCACTTATGTATCTTGCAAATTGTACAAGACCCGATATTGCTTTTGCTATCAACCTACTCGCAAGATATAGCTCTTCACCAACTCAAGACATTGGAATGGTGTTAAACACATTTTTCGATATCTTCGAGGAACAAGTGAAATGGGTTTATTTTACTCGAGAGGGGTAAAATTGAATCTCCAAGGTTATGCTGATGCTGGATTCTTATCAGATCCCTACAAGGCCCGTTCTCAAATGGGATATGTATTCACCTGTGGTAATATTGTTGTATCATAGAAGTTCGTAAAACAAACTATGGTTGCTACTTCTTCCAATCATTTTGAAGTACTTGCAATTCATGAAGCAAGTCGTGAATGTGTTTGGTTGAGAAACATAATTGAACATATTCAAGAATCATGTGGATTGCCTTCAATAAAAGATTCTCCAACCATATTATATGAAGATAATGCAGCATGTATTGCACAATTAAGTGAAGATTCATAAAAAGGGACATAACAAAACATATTTCACCAAAATTCTTTTATGCACATGAGCTTCAGAAGAATGGTGAAATTGATGTCAAGCAAATCCGATCGAGCGATAATCTTGCTGATTTATTCACAAAAGCCTTACCAACTACGACATTTAAAAGGCTTACATATGGTATTGGCTTGCATAAACTTAAAGACATTGCAAGTAAAGAAAATGAACAAGTTTCACCCATGTTCACATGAGGGGGAGTTATTGATTAGTGTATTGCACTCTTTTTCCCTTAGCTATGGTTTTATCTCATTCGGTTTTCCTAGCAAGGTTTTTTTAATGAGGCAATCCTAACAATATTATACTCATCTTAAGATTAATAAGAAATGTGTACTTTTTTTCTTTTGCTAGATTTTTTTCCCACAGGGTTTTTTCTAGTAGAAGTTTTAACAAGGCACATTCTCTCAACAATTGTCATCCAAGGGGGAGTGTTATGATATGGATGAACAATTGATCAAGACTTTGTATGACTAATCATTGTCAAGTATGGCTCTTACATTGAGTGGTTGTGACAACTCGTCCCCAACCTAGGGTCGGGTCGCCCGGCCCAGACTGCCATTTAGACCCGATACTTGAACCAGGCCCAAATAACGGTCTGGCACGCCTAAACAAATAAACCTGCGGAATACACATTGGCTAAACAAAGGATAATAATTGCGGAAAGAATATAAAAAGATATCCTAAGCCAATATATTTAAGTTCATAGAACATTTATAAAAAATTATACATCTGTTCATGCTCCTTTAAATTAAACAAGTTTATTATAATCTCTTAAATGGACCAACTAAAGATAACTAGGATTCAAGCTACCCAAAGATCCATTTTAATTTTAAACCCAAGTTGATAGTTTCAAAATCAAATATACATGATATATATACAAAGGCTCACATCAAGAGGAGACTTCAAGCTTGTCTCTCCCTTGCCTCAACCTAGCGCTGTCGTGGATACCTGAGATGTAAGTGGGGTGAGCTAAAAGAACCAACGGTGCTCAGTAATGCGGAAAACCCGCTCAACCATCAAATATGCAAGTAATACCTAATAAGCATGCAAAATCTAGCATGTATTTGGAAAACAAACAAACAAGGATTCATTAAATAATAACTTATAGCAAGATTTCATAAGAGATAGATTTATAATGAATCATCAAATACTATCATGAACATAAGGTTTGTAAGCCACAAATAAATAGAATTTCATCCTTTCATAACAAATATGACGTATTTTTAAGCCATCAAATTATAACAACAATAATCATGCATAGCATTAAAGAGATTGACTAATCATTTCTAAATTTCGACTTTCATATAAATGAGGGGGTCGCGATTTATGTATTATAAAATATAATAATACGATAAGTCGATGTTCCATTCAATGCATACTAGATATTGGCAAGAATCCAAAGGACCGATTCTCCTACTTTCTCAAAGTGATGGAAACAACCAACTAGCACACAGCCTTATGTGCCCTCTCGTTTGTCCCATCAAATCAACATAGGTTCGTCCAAGCCATCACCGATGCACATCTCTATGTCTCAAGAGTACAAGAGAAGGTAACTCCAACTCATGTCCCTACGTGACATACTTATGAATTCAATTAGTCAAGTAAAACCCTCGGTGGTAAACTCCACACCCTGGGGTGTTAACGACCCTCGGTGGTAAACTCCACGCCCTGGGGTGTTAACGACCCTCGGTGGTAAACTCCACACCCTGGGGTGTTAACGACCCTCGGTGGTAAACTCCACACCCTGAGGCCATGAATAACAGTGCATTCACATTCTATAGATTCGTAGATTCGAGCCAATACCACGACGCAACCCATAAATCCCAAGTCTTTAATTCAAATTATGAATCCTAAGCATAACTAATAATCATGCCATATTTGATAATTGAACAAGCTCCCCACTTACCTTAAACTCGACGCGAATCCTAGTATTGATCCTTTCTCATTAGGGCTCGATTTGAATGTTCAATCCGAACTTCTTTGATCTCTTTGACTTCTCAAAACTCATTCTCACCATTCCAAACTGTCCTCCCTTAATCTCCTATTTTTTTCCAAATAGTGTAGAACAACAAGTCGTCGCTAGGTTTACTTAACTTTTCCTTTTATAGGCTAGGGTTAGTTAGGTTACATACATCCTTTTGTATTAAAGACTAAAATGCCCTCCTACTTGGGCCTTAAATCTAACTCCCTATTTAATATATTTTACGCCGTTTTCATTAATTTATCTTAATGAGCATTTTGACCAAGAACGTTTCCAAAAAGCATTTTGACCAAGAACGTTTCCAAAAATTTTTTCTTAATTAATGGGATCTCATAAATTTTGAGATCTTACTCCTTTTGACTAGGAACGTTTCCACAAATCTTTCCTTAATTAATAGGATCTATTAAATTTGGAGATCTCGTTTTTTATAACTTTCTTCCCGTTTAAGAAACGTTTTTCAAATCTTTATTTTCTTGTGAGTTTCCTTAATTAGAACGGACGTATATTCTCAAATCTCTTCAAACCGCATAAAATGTGCATCTCGAGGTGTAAGATATTCTACTATATCACTAATAATCCAATCCAAAGAAATTCTACACATATTTAGTATTTAAATTACTAAATTGCCCCTAAATCGAATCGGGAAGATTCGGTCGTTACAACATCCCCAATTTTAAGAACTTTCGTCCTCGAAAGTAAAGATAATTACATTCGCGAGTTTGGTGTGTCCGTCCGTAATGATTTATTTTACCACCCATCCTTTAGTTGGTGCATTTTTGCTGCGTATTCACTGTACCCCACATGAAATAAAGTTTTACTCCTGAATTTAATATATTTCATTATTTTTATTTTCATTTTACAAACTAAAATTCATAAAGGCTACCTCGAGTCGCCTTAGCTACATACTTTAATAGAGCTATCATACTTAGCTACATGCCAATTTCTCATATAGTTTCGCATTTCTGGGGTATTCCCTTATGATCTCCACCGAAGTCGCAAGGTGCACTCGAGTCGTCCAAACGAAAGAACAATATTAAGATGTGATATGGTGTCTATCTGTGTTGAAAAGAGGTATATCTCTGCCCATCTGGCAATAAAACCATACCACCACCTGGTAGTAGGAACATGGATAGCTATCTGCTATAATATGAACACTAGTACACCATCTCTGTCAACATCTTGGTTATATATATCAAAGAACGACTCATCATATCCTTGCGACTTATCTGTGAAGGTTACAATTAAATGGCGGACATTACGTATTCCTTTACTTTAATAATACCTTAATATTATTGTCATCATACATTTATTGACATTCATTATTGTAGGTTATGAATTTAAGTCAACTCTTGACTAACGGTCCACTTTGTAGCTCCTCTGTCACACTTAACTGTTAATTGATGTAAACAAGCTTCCACCTTTAAAATCTTGTGGAATATTTTTAACAACGTCATTATTTTTAAGTAGATTTCAGCATTCATCTGAATGCACTCCATTGCATCACCATTTTTTTTTTATTTCATACCAAGATCTCTTATCACTATATCTCAATTTTCAGGAGATCTATCGTAATGCGTCCTCGCACTGATCAATTCTCACGATCCTGGGTGACTATTTTAAACATTGTTGACTTAGTCATGACCCCTTTTTGGTATACAATGGTCCCTTCTCATCTTTCTAAGCTAACTCTTAGCTTTTATAATGTGTTTAGTACCTCACTCTCTGAGAAACGAAGGTGATTTAGCTTTCATGTTTCGAACTTGACATTCACGTCATTTCTTTATAAGAATAAAACTCATACTCCTGTCATTGTCATTAAGGACTCATATCTCAATACAATCCAGTTATTTCAAGATCATAATTCAAACTTGTATTTCAATTTATTACACTCGTGCATTACTATTGTCGCGCTTTATGCGTATACATTTTGTTAGATACTTCAACCATAAAGTACAAATCTGTGTACATAAAACTCATATAGGTTTATCTTGTACGACTTGTTACTAAAGCTTTAATTCAAGGGCACTCAAACTCATATTTACACCTATTTCGAAAATTATCTTGCACTATTTAGCTTATGATTCATTGCTTATATTTAGCACAAAACCATTCATAGTGTTCTTCTTTTTCTCCAAATTCAATGATTCTTGAAAATAAGAATATTAACTGATTTCTCATGGGGTTGATTTAAAATGACCTCATGCTTAGGGAAACCTTTATGTCGCATAATTTGCTTATGCTTGTCACCATCACGGTGTTGACCTTGATTATTCATGCATTATCTCCATGTGTTGATATCCTTAACACTTAACCAATTGCAAATCTATTGCTTACATTGTCTGTAGGTTACAACCTCAAATTCTCCTATGCCATCAAATTAGAGCTTTCACTTTTAAACTTATACTAAGTCCTCAGGTTTTCAAGTATAAACAACACATTTTGTTCAACAATTATTAACGGTGTGAAATTTAAGAAATTTGATCTTTACTCATATATTCATGTTTTATAGCTAATTTAGGGTATTTCCTCAACATCCTTAATTGTTTCGCAACGTATTATACAAGATAAACCTTATTGGGGTTCGATCCTAACTTAGGATCCTCACTTTTAATAGTCAACCTATCACTGATCAGATCTTTCATCTTTCCTTTCAATCATTTAGTTTGGTAGTTTATATGTTTAATATAATCTTTGACTTTTATCAAAAAATCACAAGTTACTTTCCACAAGTGATCAACCTGATTCTTCGTGACGTCACCATTTCGATTACAAATTTTGTTCTTGAATATGGTACTATTGCAATACATATTGTCTCTCTTGAGTTTGCAATTCTTCTCATCACCAAATTGCTCATTCGTTTTTCCATGGGTCGATCCTATTCTAGGATCCCCAATTTTAAGAACCAAGTCATTATTGACTAAGGTTATATAATAATCATTTGCCTCGATTACTCTTCAACTTCATTTTTCATTCAACCATTCTCTACCACCTGTTAGGTTTCATTTTGACTCAAGAGTTATGAATCCACACGTCTAATCATATCAGAAATATTCTTTTTATTGGTATACCCCCGATTTTAATGATTCACTTATCAACGAGTTCATTATAATATCATTAACTGCGTCATACGCTCCTTACAGCCTACTAATATGACTCATACATACCGTTTAGTTTGGGGCTTCCTTTAATTATTAAATCATGGTATTGCTATTGCATACTCTCCATTCATTTCGAACACAATTTATCAATTCCTGGTATTCCTAACTTTATGAGTTAACTCGCTTCTGATTATACTATAATAATTTCTTTGTTGCAATGGTTACCTTTAATTTGTGTCATTTTAACCTCAGATCTTGATTCTTTACAACATCTACAAATCTTTCTACTTGGCAACACGATCTTCACACATGACTATTTCACTGAAATAGTCTTTGATTTTGGATTTCCAATTTTAGTAACTCACCCATCTCTAAGTGTACTAATTTGACATTTTGTATTCACTAGATTTTCTCATTGAGTAGTTTTCAATGTATTCTTTAATTTCTCATTCGATATCCCGTACATCACGTACTTATGTTTCAATGTTAACTCTCAGTTTGAGATCCTTATCTTTCATATTCAACCTATCAATAACTGATTTAGATTTAACTTTCTTTTACATATGTTCGATAAAAAAAAAACTTGAATGTTGTAATTCAATCAATTGAGAAGTCAAATTCGAATCAAAACCTTTTTTTTAAAAAAAAAACTATCAAGTTTTCATCAAAACCACTTTTCGAACCGAGCTAGACTTAGTTTATAGAAATCATCTAAAATTCTTCTCGTATTTTCTAACAATTCATAAAACTCATTTCAAATCTATTTAGTCGATATAATTCAAAAGTAAACTATAGCGGTAAGTAAATTTTGTGTTTCAAACACACAAGGGTGACATAGATCCAAAACATACGTTGCATTTTTTTATCAAATTAAAAAACTTTAAAATTCAGTAAAACTCTTTATGTAAGGATCAAAATTACGACATCAAATTCTTGAAATGATTATGAGTCTATTCGTTTTATCTTTTGAATACCAAGGAAAATAAACGATTTTCTTTTTGTACTTATTCGCCTTTTTAAAATTTTGTAAAAACACGTGGAATCCTTCCATAAAAACTTCAATAAAATGCGGCAAACATCAACTCAAAGACAATACAAAAATCATGGTCCAATATAGTCGAAAAATCATTTTTCGATAAAAATAGATCACCTGAAACAACATAATTCGATCGATAGTAATAATCTTCAAATCGAATTTATAGACTAATGGTTCACACTCTTAATCGATCATTAGAAGTTTTAAGTCTATACGTGTCCACTATATTTTAAATTAAGTTCAGCCACCTGGCCAGACTAACTTACTTATCATTGTTTGAAATCAAAGATTCATTTGCATCCTTACTAGGATCGTTAACTTCTATTTTCAACAAGATATCGTTAATTTTAATTATCATAATAGAGTTTTCGGCGTCAGAGTTACTTCTCTGAAATGTGACCACGTCACAATTCCATCTTGCGTATTTAGCGTGGCGTCTCATTGTCCTTTCAAGTCTGTCGATTCTTGCTTAAGTCTTTATTTGCCACTCTATCGTTAATTATAGGCGCATCTCGCCATACAATTTCCACTCTAAGTTTAGTCGTTCTATCAAAACTATTATTTCAGCAATCGTTGTAAACTTCCTTACAGCTCATGTGAAATCTTCTGAGGACTTCCCTTTGACTTTCTTGTGTCGTTAATTGCCATTCCCAACTCGTGGAACCAAGGTTTCACGTCTTAAGGAAAGACATTTACCTATATATCTAACGATATATTTATATACACAAAGTAGCAAATAGTCATCACATTAAATCTTTATCAAATTTATTTTGTCCCATCCCATCCTAGGATTTATCATTATTGCGTGTTAAGTCGATTTTGAACCAATGTCCCATACCACTGATTTGTTCGACTTAACTTGACCTTTAAACTTAAAGGCCCTACATCTTAGGTTTCCCTAACCTAACGTTTCCCTAGGTTCTAATCCCTATGCTCTGATACCAACTGTGATGACCCACCCCCGATTATAGGGCCGGGTCGCCCGGCCCAGACCGCCACTTGGACCCAATACATGAACCAGGCCCAAATAACAGTCTGGCACGCCTAAACAAATAAACCTGCGGAAAGTACATTGGCTAAACAAAGGATAATAATTACAGAATAAATAAAAAGAGACATCCTAAAGCCAATTGATTTACGTTCAAAGAACATTAACAAACTATACATGGGTTCCTGCTTATTTACACTAAATAAGTTTGTTAAATTTCTAAAGTGGATCAACTAAAGTTAAGTAGGATTTAAGCTGCCCAAAAATCTATTTTTTTATTCAACCTGGGGTTAAATAAAAAAATAGATTTTTGGGCAGCTTAAATCCTACTTATCTTTAGTTGATCCACTTTAGAAATTTAACAAACTTATTTAGTGTAAATAAGCAGGAACCCATGTATAGTTTGTTAATGTTCTTTGAACGTAAATCAATTGGCTTTAGGATGTCTCTTTTTATTTATTCTGTAATTATTATCCTTTGTTTAGCCAATGTACTTTTCGCAGGTTTATTTGTTTAGGCGTGCTAGACTGTTATTTGGGCCTGGTTCATGTATTGGGTCCAAGTGGCGGTCTGGGCCGGGCGACCCGACCCTAAAATCGGGGGTGGGTCATCACAGTATAATGAATCAACAAACTATAACAACAATAATCATGCATAGCATTAAAGAGATTGACTAATCATTTCTAAATTTCAGACTTTCATATAAATGAGGGGGTCGCGAGATTATGTATTATAAAATATAATAATACGATAAGTCGATGTTCCATTCAATGCATACTAGATATTGGCAAAAATCCAGTGACCGATTCTCCTACTCTCAAAGTGATGGAAACAACCAGCTAGCACACAGGCCTTATGTGCCCTCTCGTTTGTCCCATCAAATCAACAGTAGGTTCGTCCAAGCCATCACCGATGCACATCTCTATGTCTCAAGAGTACAAGAGAAGGTAACTCCAACTCATGTCCCTACGTGACATACTTATGAATTCAATTAGTCAAGTAAAACCCTCGGTGGTAAACTCCACACCCTAGGGTGTTAACGACCCTCGGTGGTAAACTCCACGCCCTGGAGTGTTAACGACCCTCGGTGGTAAACTCCACACCCTGGGGTGTTAACGACCCTCGGTGGTAAACTCCACACCCTGGGGCCATGAATAACAGTGCATTCACATTCCATAGATTCGTAGATTCGAGCCAATACCACGACGCAACCCATAAATCCCAAGTCTTTAATTCAAATTATGAATCCTAAGCATAACTAATAATCATGCCATATTTGATAATTGAACAAGCTCCCCACTTACCTTAAACTCGCCGCGAATCCTAGTATTGATCCTTTCTCATTAGGGCTCGATTTGAATGTTCAATCCGAACTTCTTTGATCTCTTTGACTTCTCAAAACTCATTCTCACCATTCCAAACTGTCCTCCTCCCTTAATCTCCTATTTTTTTCCAAATAGTGTAGAACAACAAGTCGTCGCTAGGTTTACTTAACTTTTCCTTTTATAGGCTAGGGTTAGGTTAGGTTACATACATCCTTTTGTATTAAAGACTAAAATGCCCTCCTACTTGGGCCTTAAATCTAACTCCCTATTTAATATATTTTAGGCCGTTTTCATTAATTTATCTTAATGAGCATTTTGACCAAGAACGTTTCCAAAAAGCATTTTGACCAAGAACGTTTTCAAAAATATTTTCTTAATTAATGGGATCTCATAAATTTTGAGATCTTACTCCTTTTGACTAGGAACGTTTCCACAAATCTTTCCTTAATTAATAGGATCTATTAAATTTGGAGATCTCGTTTTTTTTTATAACTTTCTTCCTGTTTAAGAAACGTTTTTTAAATCTTTATTTTCTTGTGAGTTTCCTTAATTAGAACGGACGTATATTATGAAATCTCTTCAAACCGCATAAAATGTGCATCTCGAGGTGTAAGATATTCTACTATATCACTAATAATCCAATCCAAAGAAATTCTACACATATTTAGTAGTTAAATTACTAAATTGCCCCTAAATCGAATCGGGGAAGATTCGGGTCGTTACAGTGGTAATATCAAGCATGGCTCTTACTTGCATCCATATCCAATGTACTCATTATTTCATGTGTTGTCAACATTGCTTGTAAAGAGTTGTATGGCATGTGATGTATGTGTAACTTGTAAACATTGTCTTAGTATATTTATCATCATCACCAAAGAGCCTATATAAAGGGTATCAACCTCATTGTAAAATACACCAAGTTGTATACAACTTTTCATTTCAACTCTCATTTCTCCTCTTCTACTTTGTAGTTGTAGTTCTTTGTAGTAGTAGAAGTTCTTAGTTCTACTTTCCTTCTCTAGTTCTAGCAAGTCTCAATTCAATTTACAACATATATATATATATATATGATAAAATGATCCACTTTCAATGTACACTTTGAGCGCACTTTCTTGTCTTTTAGCTATTTATGGTTCTTTTTTGTCTTCTTAGGCGTCATGCCACATCTGACAAAATACCATAAATAACTAAAAGACAAGGGTATACACTCAAAGTGTGCGTTGAGAGTGTGTTAGATTATCATTTTCCTTTTCCTGAAAGGAAAATGGTGTGCACCTATTAATAATTAATAATAGTTATCTTATCAACGAATGGATGAATAGAATGAGAACGTTCAATTCGAAACCATGGGCAGATACATGGTGTAGTGCAAGTTCTACTCCCCTATAAATTTTATCTCCCATCCATTCTTCTTGCAATCCACTTGATTATTTTTCCTTTCCCTTCAAAGAATCAAGAAAAAAAAAAACACAGTACAATATCACTATTTAAAAATTAACATATTTTTAAGGGTGTAAAATAATTTAATAAACCATCTATTGTATAATTTCTTTTTTTTTAATAGAATCTATTGTATAGTTTCAATAACACCAGCGAAACGACTAGTAACAAATAAAAATGGCCTAGTCACTCTCATACACGAAGTAAACTCTATCCCACTTGCTTTTGTTGCGGTGGGACATAGTTAATAAATCATACAAACTTATCCGCATTCAATAAAAAAAGAAACTACTACTACTACTACAACTACTGCAACAACAAAGCCTCATATTTTTTTTTTTGAAAAATGTGAATACAAAACCTCATATTCAAATAAGTTAAGTCATAGCCTCATATTCAAATGTGATATAACCTAATAACTTCTTAATTTTTATTTTTTTATTTTTCCATTTTGACCGAAGTATACTTGTATTTCTTAAAATCAAATAAGCACACAAGAGTGCATTAACAGATGACTAAACACAACCCGCTACCACACTAGCCATCAAAGATTAACTTCTCAATCTTGTACCATTAAAGCATCCCAATGCATCCACATTTAATACCCATGAACATAATATTTGAAATTTTGCTATACAACCAAGAAAAGAGGTCTGCCAACAAAATAAAGTTATCACTTGAATTGCAGTTGTTTTTTTTCGTGGTCCTTAAATTGCAGTTCACCATGTAAGCCACGAATAGATGTCTATGCTAAGAACAAATATCAGTTGACAAAATGCGGCTTGATGTCTCTGCATCTCATGTAAGCCAAGAATTGCGAGGGAAGCTCCTCCAAGAGAGATTGCACAACCGAAATCCGTCCGCCTGTTCAAAACAAGTCAATACTCAACCGAAGATAACACGAAAGAAAAGCATGCTTAAGGATGGACCGAAACTGCCTTGAGAAATCAAGATCAAGAGAAAAAAAAAACAAAGGAAACAGAACAATGGCGAGATGCAATAGGCACTTACTGTGAACTTCACGCATTGGAACAAACTGTACAATGTCCCTAGTAGCTACTCGACCTGTAGAGCTCTCCAACCGCTTCCCATTATCAGCGTCTAAGATCTGGGTAGACCTTAAAATATTAGGATTCCATGGTCTCCACTAAATGGTTAACGATTAGCACAAAAAGTGTGAAGTGTATGACATTGTTACCTCCATTTGCTTAAAATCTGCATTACCAACTCCAACTATCAGAATCGACAACGGTAGATCAGATGCCTTCACCAGAGAATTTATGGTTTCCTGGAGGTCTGTTACTACTCCATCCTAAAACAAGATTGAAAGGTACTTTATCATGACGTTTATATTGATCCAATGAGACTAGTAAGTGAAATAACATAGCAGTCTTTCAAATTTACCGTGATGATTAACAAGACGAAGTATTTGGGTTGGTTATGTGAGACTGACTGGCTAGCAATTTGTGCAGCCCTGTCAATGATTTGGCCAAACAAAGTAGGCCCTGCTAGAGCAACATTTACCAAAGCGCTCGAATAGGCAGCCATGATACCGTTAACTCCTTCAACCTGCATAGCGGAAAGCCATAATTCTGATTCAAACTTAAGTGGAAGTGTATAAGAAACGTACTATTTCAGGTTTTATAGTGTCTATATACTAGTTGTACGTAACGATTGAATTCAGCTTGAAACATGGCAAAGTAAATTTTACCCCTGAACAATAATAGTGCAATATATAGATATGAAAACCAAGTTTACCTCTGAATCACTAGCGTGGCCATTCAAGTTGAAGCAATGAGACACTTCACGATTCATTAACCTTCCACCGAAACCCCATGCAGGAAAGCGCTTGTCAGTATCGTAAAACTGTATTACTTCTCCAACCTCCAATATAGCCTGTGAAAAAATCAGAAAAAGTTACTGACTGTTAAACTTAAATGTTTTTCGCAAGTTCTTCATAAACGCAAATATAAACCACCTTATACTAGATTCTTTGCCGGAGTAAAAATGATCTCAACCTACTGAAGCTAAAATGTCCCTTTTAGCTAGAAATGATCTCAACCTACCGAAGCTAAAATGTCACTATTTCTTTCGACAAAAGATCTTCCTCAACTATAACAGAATGAGCCAATTCCATATATATATATATATATATATATATATATATATATATATATATTCTTTACTGATGTATTCACGGAAGCGTGCCGCATTTCATATTTGTAAATTCGCAAATTTCATCCACTAGACATCTGTTATATCCATAAGACACATCTCACATATAATTCAAAATTTCTACATGTTGGTAATAATTGATACGATATTCACATTCTGGTATGAATTAAGATAGCCTGAAGGATCTAAATAATGCAAGGACGCTGGTGATCGAGGGTCTCCGTTTGAACCTAAATAAACAAAGAACAAGTAAAAATGTTGGTTCAGTAACAAACAAATATGACAGAAAAAAAAAAAGGCGCAAAAGTTATTGACCTGTGAAATCAACTGCAACCATAAAGTTGAGCTCAAATCCATTGGAAATGTAGTCCAAGAAAGTATATTGTGTTGTCTCAAGAAATCCATCCACAAAGAGTTGGCTCTTTAGCGTCTGAATAGATAAGAAGCCAGATAATGCAGGTCAAGTACACTCTGCAGACATGATCTTCAATAAAACATATTTGTTCCCAGAAAACTAAAAACTCTAATAGATTAGATAACCTTCATCTGGTTACTCCGAGTCCGAACAGAAGAAGGAATTTGAAAGCTTGCTCCAGTTCTCCCCATCTGAAGCATTTCCAGTTCAGCTACTGATTTCTGTAGTACTCTGATGCCATAAAATATTCAAAAGGCAACATTGACATAGTACAAAACACAACATATAAAAGATAAAAGGAACTATGAACAGTGACCATTGCCTTAATTACCCCATAATTTCATGCTTTCCATTACTATTAAAATCAAAACACTCTAAAATTAAAGGGGTTTCCTGCACGAAATTGAACTATTGTCAGCGAAAGAATCGCAAGAAAAAATAGATGACTAAAATCCTAGAATGCCATTTATATGTTTCATGTTTTAAAGAATGGTAGATACATAAATTAAGCTTTACCTTGCTTCCAAATTGCTGCATAGTCAACCGAACAGCCTTCCACGTGGGATTTAAATTGTTCATAGCAACTTCAGTTTTGTATACTGGAATAGTACCTCCACTTTCAACAGTTTTGGATATTCTTAAGAAAGGATCCTACAGTGGGAAAGAAACTTTGTTGTTGAGAGGGAATCACCCAAAAAACTAATTAATAACAAGAAAGTTTTCGGCAAAGGAATGTGTTTGAAAGTACGTACACTTTTGGAAAATACGTCTTTGTTTTCCAGATGCGAAGCACGTAATCCCATCTCTATCACTCTCTTTGAAGCAACTGATTCCTCTGCACGAATAGTGAGTGACCCCCTATTTTGCATGCTGCGATGCCCACCAGCTGCTTCAAGCTTAAGAGTCAAACTCTTGTTTTGCTTGGTTATTATCTGCAAAGAGAGAAAAAAGACATAAGAAACCATGATCATTGGCTGTAATCAAACTACCTAAAAGAAAATTCACAAAACGTGATGAAGACAAATACATAAAAATAATTCCAACTAATATGTGTTCACTGGAATGAGTAAGCAATAAATGTTTTTGCAAACAGAAAAAACCACTTAAATTAATATATAACTTACTTCTGAAAGAACACAAGTTGCCTCTCCAAGGAAATCTTGCTCGCCCAATTTCAGCGCCTGCAAAAAGTTCAAGTTTGTTAGGTAAATTTCATAATCTGGAGGAAATTAGAGTTTGCATATATACCCTCATCAGCTGCTCCCATACTAATCCAATATAAAAATATGCACATATAGCATCTGATGGTTTTATTGACAAGGTAAACAGCTAGATATATACGAGATTAAAGAAAGTGGCAACAACAGATTCAGAATCAAACTCGAATTAATCTATTTGAAAAAAAAACTTAAAAGTATGCTAATCTATACATGCTAGAAATATAAAAAATCACACATTCAATCAAATAAGTACCATAACAAATTGAAAAGAAAATGTACCTTCACAGGTACATTATGGAACTTGGTATCAACATCAAATACTCGAAACCTATAAGACAAAAGCAGATAAAAAAATACGGAAGATGAAGTCCATGTCTAGTCAAGTTTGAAGAGGAGAAAGGAACAGGTTGATACAAATTAACTTACACCAATGGCTGAACTATCTCAAAATGATAATTTACAGGAATCTTCCCCACCCAAACAGGATCCAATTGATTCAGCACTACTTCGGTACGGCCAAGTTCTGCAAGTGTTCCATCTCCTTTCTTTGAATACACCACGGCCATAGGATCACTCTAAAAGGAGAAAAAAAAGATAGCAACTTATAATAATGTAATACAACAACAACAACATAGCCTCAGTCCCAAATTAATTGGGGTCAGCTACATGGATCAAACCCTTCCATTGTGCTCGATTTAGTGCAACATATAACAATATAATTACATATAAAAATGTATTCAATTTAGAAATAACAAATAAATAATCTTCCAAACAGTCTGACCAATGAAGAATGATATGATTCAAATAGTTCACTCTATGCCCATAACTAACAAAGAGGAGACGAAAATCTCAAGCAAAATCATCACAATGAAGATAGGTTAGGTCACATGCATTGCATCTTCCAAATAAAACTAATAAAGGGTTGACAATACAAAGCAGCTAGCATAAGGTAATATCACCACTTTACTATGCACATGGAGCCCACAACATTACAGTTATTAATTATCACATCACGGATAGAGACTTTCCTGTATATCGAAATCCCAATCCTAGCTAGACACTGTCAACTAGCTAGCTTGTTAGTGATCAATAGCCTGAGTGAGGATTTAGTTAGCGCTTTTCCCTACAACACTTTATACTTTGCAGTATTTACTAAGGGTAACCGAGCTACTCAAGAACATTAGACACACACTCGTAGAGCATCCTTGTATATATGTTTAATCCTATCATCCTATCCTTGTATATTCAATGAAGTCTAATTAATCCAACTATTCAACACAGAGCCAAAATTAAAAGCGTCAATATTAGAAACTTAAAATATGCGGGCAAGCAAGTTATATCAATAATGAAATGATGATTATAAATAGTACTACTTCAGTGATGTGTAGGAGAAAATAAATGCATTGAAAAACAGATAATTTTTTTTTTTTTGAAAAACAGATAATTTAAAAATAGAAAAAAAGCACCAAAAAAAAAAACACAAACTAAAAAAGAAAAAGCAGGCACATGAATAAGACAATTAAAAATGAATCGAATGGCAAATTTCATGTAGTAATGGAAAGTGGAAACAAAGTGCGGCATGACAGCTTAAAATGAGAAAGAAGAGCACTGAAAGAAATACAACGTCATCACAATAATTAACGAAATTGGAAGTATCTGAGCTTCTTGTAAAAGAGATGAAAAAGCATACCTTCGAAAGGACATCCAAATCACGTAACTTTGAAGCAGACAGAGAAAACTGTAATTGTTAAAAAACATTATGTTGTCAGCTTGTAACATATACATGCAAGAACTTGAAAAACTCAAAGCACAAACTATTTTTTGTTTCAACACAAGGTCAACACTTAAAATATAAAATGTCATAAAGGTTTTTAATTTTTGAAACCAATCTCATTTTTCTTTTAAGAAAACACTTGAATTACAATACCTATTTTATATTACGCTTCAGTACAAGATACATTAATTGTGCATTGTTAACAATACGAAAAGTAATATTAGTAAGAACACATACGATGTTTGCTCAATATATATCCATCAATTGTTCGACGGGCCACTGGTCAAACTTCCTTGGGTGGAGACTCAACGCCCCCTTGGGTCTCCCCTTGGGGGAATTAGTTGGGCGAAGCTCGGACACCCCCAAGGTTATAAATATATATATATATATATATCCATCAATTGAGATACATTTACATCTTTCCAGATCCTTATTGATAAATAGGCCATCCAAGTAGAAGATAAATTATAAGAAAAAGGAAAAATGATTGGGTAAACTTTTGGTTCATACATGTGTTTACTGTAGTTAAGTCCTTTTGTTTATCTTGTTACGTGCATGAATATCCTAAAGTCCGTCCAAAGGATTCCGACAACTGTATGTAGCAAATGTGTATGCATCAAAGATATGTCACCTAGTAACTGGGTTGCTGGAATTATATATAGATTCCAATGTAGGGGCTTAAGTAAATAGGAGCCTAGGATTGAAAGGGACTTCGATCGAGAAATTGGGCCATAAGACCAGATTTTTAAGTTATAATATTGGATTCGGAATTGTGAGTGGGCCAACCTTGACCAATTCATATCTCATATCCCATGCATATATAATCAAGACATAAATTTACTAATGACCACTGAATGGACCAGTCGATGGACCTGATGGTTGAATGTGGTAAAAATCCTTGGAAATCCATGTCTACTGATCGATGAACCGTCTTAAATCCTTATACTAATGCCTGTACTAAGCAAGCATATCGGAAGACATTCAATTAATTCTCAATGATTTTTTATTTTATTAAGATACTCATGCCAACAACTCCTCCTGATGGAATTCAAAGATTAAGCGTAAAACTCATTACTGAAATCCAAACGAAATATTTACAATGTGAAAAGTACATAAGTCAAGCACATAGAAAATCTATGTATAATATTTGATCGAAATATCTTTGTTAAGCTAGAAGAAATATTTTATAATAAGACCGCAATAAAGCCAATTATACTCTTATATGAGATAAGGCCAATGGTGGTAAAACTAGTAAAGGTAAAATAAGGAAAGTAAATGAGATTCAAAAGAAAATAAGATCAGTAACATCAACAACTCCAAATTAATTATACTCAATCCCAAATTAATTAATTATAAGGAAAGGTAAAGGTAAAACTAGGAAAGGTAAAAGGCAAAATAAGGTTGATGGTGGTAAGCCAATTATACTCAATTCCAAATTAACTGGGGTTGGCTACATGGATCAAACTCTTCCATTGTGCTCGATTTTGTGCAATTGATGGTGAGCATTTGAAACCATTCAAGTCCCTCATAATTAATGCATCCCAAGTTAACTTTGGTCTACCCCTACCTCGTCAAATTTCGTCAGTTTTTATTGAGTCAAGTTTTATAGTAGGAGCATTTGGAGGCCGTCTTTGCAAGTGTCTAGACCACCGCAATCGCCCTTCCCTAATCTTTGTATAAATTGGTGCTACTCATACTTTTCTTTGAATTTTTGTGTTCCTTATTCTATCTTTACGAGTTTAACCACACATCCACTTACGCAAGATCAGTAACATCAATCGACGCAAAAATTAGGGAAAGACGGTCAACCCACTTAGAGTACTCGCATATTAGAAATTAAAGATTTATTAAAAGATAACTTGAGATACATTGATTGAAGATGATTTAAAAGATTTTGAATATACCTAATGCATTAGATCGAGGCGCTTAGTTGCTGTTATATTTGCATGGTAAAAATTACAGATCTACTTTCATTACGTCCAATCGCGTCAATTTGATTGGTAATCTTCCTTCAACATTGAAATTGTTCTTTCCACAGCAGTAAAAATTAGGGTTTTTATCTTTAAAGATAAAGAATTCTGCCGTACAAATTGATTCACCGCTTTAATTTACCGTTCATACTACTGTAGATCGCACACATCTACAGTCACACACATGCGAATCTCGTGTGCCTCCATTAACATTATATAACACATATCTAAGAAATTCGAGTCGTCGCATTCGTTGACATTCCAAATGGAATCTCCATATTCATCTGGAATCAACAAAATCAATAAAAAAAAACAACAGAGAATTTTGACTTTTCTAGGGCTTGTTTATTAGTAACCGAACCTCTAATTGCGTGGATAGAGAGTAGAGGCCGCGAGATCTGTAGAAGAACTCCACCGCCTCGCTCGTCTCCGTCGCTCCCTCCGCGCCGCCGCCGCCGCAGCCGCCAGCGCTGGGATGCGACGGCCTCGCCGCCTCTCCCACCGCCGCTCTCCCGCCCCTCTCGTCCGACAAACAACTCCCCATTTTTTATTCAATTAAACTCAAACACTCTGATCTGTGATTACGATGATGAGAAGAGAGATTGAAGGAAAAAAATTGAATCGAGAGAGCCGCTCTCTATAGTTTGGTGGGGCCTACTTGCGAGGAAGCCTTAATTCTCGTGAATGAAAAATTTGGAAAAACTGGGTAGCAAGGGTCGCGTGGGCCCACCTGGAGCTTGCGAGGAAGGTTCTAGCGTTCCGGTGGTTTGTGTTTGAAATTGGAGGTTACTGGAATTGGAAGGCGGTGAGGTGCGGTAGTGCGCTAAAAGACGGGATGAGCAAAATTGGAAACGGTTTTGACGTTGCATGGATATGGGGATTTGACACGTGTAGGCTGTGAAGTGAAGTACGTGTTGGGATTATTGAAGGGTGTTGGGTCGTAGTGAGTAGTCAGTCCGATTCGTTTGTTTTAGTGTTTTAGGCTCTCGATGTAGATGACGAAATTGCGCGGAACGGGCATTGGATAGGTGGAGTGCGGATCACGGTGAAGGATCCAACGGATGGGAAACGGTTTATTTAGAGTGTGGATCTCACTTGTTGACCGGTGTGAAACATATCACGTACTGATATCATCAGACACAACTCAAAAAAAAAAAAAAACTATGAGAGATTCGATTTCAGACCTGGAAGTTAGCAGCTAGGGTAACCACATTTAGACACCTAACTAGTGGCCATGCACCGTCCATATACCACAAGATGGTGTCCACTTTTTAGATGTAGGTATACATGTGCAGGGACGGGCAGCCCACCCAAGCTCGTCCAATTTGGGTCGAGGTTGAGTTCTTAAAAATACAATGAAATTTAGCCCGACTCAACTCAAGTCATGTTAAAATCACAATACTTTTGTAAAAAAAAAAAAATCACATTACCAACTACGTATACTTCATCGTCAACTTTCATTTTGTGATTAAAAAAAAAAAAAATTTAGTTAATATTTATTTTAAATTCATCATGAGTTTTGGTAAAATAATCAAAATTCATTGTAAGTCTTAGTAATTACGTAAGACGAACTAGACTCTAAGAGTTCATTCTTAATTAAGAAAAAATATTATTATATTGAATAAGAATACAAAAAATAAATAAGTATTCTTACTTTAATTAACTCCTAAACTGCCACTTCTTTTATATATTACCACATTTTCTTAATGTTTTTTAATGTGTAGTTATAAAAAAAAAACTATTCTAATCGAAATTGAAAAAAGATTAGGGGTGGGTGACGTGTCGAAAATTTATATTATTTTCTATGTGATGACGTGTACTATCGATGTATACTCGCGTCTGTGTGACAAAACGGTAACGTCGAGTCGCGAGTAGAGTTTGCCTTGAAGAACGTGACAAACGAGCATTAACAGAAGAGTTATGGGTACACAGGTCGAGAAAATGAACTTGGTGGATGACCGAAAAATCAAATATAATAATAAATTAATTCAAGTAATTTTACGAGTCTTTAGTAACTTCGTTCGTGCGCGATGGTGCCAACCGTGGTGCATGCCGGGAGCAGAAACACCCGAGGAAACTCAATTATTAGTAAAAAATAGACAAGGACAAGGGGGAGTCACACAAGTGAGCGCCCAAGAGTGGTTGGGTTGGTGTAAATTAAAAGGAGACTACAAAATGTGTCTCAAGATGTGGGTATAAGCCAAGATGAGGCCACACTATAAAAGGTGGGTCAACACCTTTTTCTCTCTCATTCTCTTCTCTATCTTCTCTCTCCTCTCCAAGCAAACAAAGAGGTGGTGATGGAGGTCACCGAAAACAGCTCCAGTGAGGCGACAACGGGACGATCCGAGGTAAGATCCCTTATCTCCTCGTCATCCCATACGCGTTGGTGTGTGTTTTGTTTGTGTTCGTCGCGATAAAATTTAGACACCACGTCGAGATTTCGGACTCAATCGAAACTCTCGACGTTTTGGTGATCCTTACGATGATCAACACGAGTTTTTGTGAAGGCGGTATTCGATTTGGGGAAGTTTTGGACTTTTGACGAATTTTTAAGGAACTTTCGAAGTATTTTCGTTTTGAGTTTTTTGGCGATGATTCCGGACGTTTTGGGGTGTGTCAAAGGCGTTTTTGGAATGGTTTTGAGTTCTCGAAGAAAAATGGACCAAATTGACTCAAGGCGGTGCGAGCCGGGATGGGAATCACCCCCCGCAAGTCCCACAGGTGGTGGCCCCATGGTGCCAGGCGCGGTGCTGGGGACAGAGAGGGGTCTCTGTCCCCACGTCGTGGAGGTGCCGCCAAGGGGAAACCCCCTCGGCGCCCCGGTGGCGCCCAAAACCCAGTTTTTTCCAAATTTTTTGTGGACATTCGTAATGAATTGGTTTTCCTGGGGTACTTAAACGAGTCAAAATACGACCCAATGCCTGAGAAATCAACTCAAAAAGATAACAAATAAATTGTGAAAACTTAAAAGGAGACTTTAACTAAACGCGGAAACAGACGCTAATACAACCAAATTGCAACGAAAATACGTACTAGGTACTTAGTGAATCGGCGACGAACGTGCGGAGACGATTTGGTAGCGTGTGAGAGCCGCGAGTACGGAGTTTTCGCGCGGTATTTGTGAGTAAAACCAATCGGAATATTTATATTATTTCATTTGTGCATTTATTTTGGCTATTATATATGTCGAGCAATATTTTCCTTGTGAATTATGTATTATTGAGTTCTCTTTGTGAGATCTATTGTTGGTGGTTTATCGGCTTGGTTTTTGTTTGGATTCCTTAATGAGTGGTCTATTGGGTCTAAGTTGACAATATGGTGCTCACGGTCTATACTGTGAGTACACAGATTCTAGACGTGGTTAAACCTACAGTTTGGGATTGTGGTGACCATATGTTAAACTAAGTGTGACGTTGCGGTGCCCGTATGAGAACTAAGTATGACCTGGGGCTAAGTGTTTTATTCTAGATTGTCTTGGGTTTGTGTAGGTCCAGAATCTGTCTTAGAAGTCAAGTTGTAAACTAAGTGTGGCAACCTGGTGGACTTGGGATACTTATATGTCTTTTCTTTTGCTTTGTGCTCTTGACACTCATTTATCGTTGTTATCTCTGTAATTCACTTATCATGCTATATTTTATAATATTTGTGATATCCATGCATGATACTAGTTTAGCCATTTGTGTGACATTTGAAATGCTGTTAAGACTTTATTAGTATTTACTCTCTACATCACTATACTCATCGTCTAGTTTGTGACTGTGGGCAGACTAACGAGCAGACAAAGGCAAGAGACTAGCGCTAGGTGATTGAAGTTGAGGACCACGGGGCGGTCTACTCTCGCGTATTGAGTATGTCTTGTATTATGTATTTATATTGATTTGTTGAACATGAGATTATGGGTTACGAGAGATCTTGGGCATGCACGATATCATTGGTGTTGTCCTTGAACTTATTATGGATGATGTACACATTTGTGGGGTTAGTTTTATTTTTTATTTATTTTATTTACCTGGGGGTACTCCACTCATGTTAGTTAACTCAGTACTCAGTGGCCGGTCGAGGTTAGTTTTATTAGTTGACGGTTTTTTATACGTTTGTTAATTGTTATTGATACAAGACTTGAAGTGATGCAAACTTCAAACTGTTGGAATAAAGCTTTGTTGAGTCACATTTGCATGAAAATTTAAGTTTTATTTGATGAAATATTGAATGTAAGCAGCGATTCTTCGTATAACTTTTTTTTACAATGTGTTGTCTTGTAAAAAATATTTAAAATAGTTACAATCAAACATCGCAGACTAAGGTCGTGTTTTGTGTGGTTGGACTAGAAGTAAAAAATACTCGAATTTTCTGTTTTTTCCGGAGCGGCTAATAGGACCCGAATAATTACTCCACGTACCCTAATTTTATGAAATTACTCAACTACCTCTCCATATAAAAAGGGTTTTTACTTACCATACCCCAGTCACCTCTCTCAAATCACACTCACCAAAAATCGTCCACATCCGACAAAATTTGAGCAAAACCACATAGATTTGACAATATGAGTGCATTCATCATTTCTTTTAGTGTCAATTTTGAGAGTTTTTTTTTGGATTTTCTTTTCTTTTTTGAGTCGTTTTGTTTGTGAATTCATTTTTGAGTTTAAGACTTCGATTTCAGGCTTGAATCTTGCATTTTGAGTACAAAGTTTCGATGAAATCGAAAATATTAAGTGATTCCGAGCAAATTCACTATTTTTTGGACATTTTCATGTATTTTTGAGATCGCCCGCTGCTTTCGGACTAACTTCATAGGTGTCGGATTAACAAGCCGACACCTCTGAAGAGGTGCCAAATGAACCGGGCTGACACCTCTAAAGAGGTTTCGGCTGAATCCCTCCGTCACCCATTGAAAGCAAGTTATCATCACATTACCGGTTGGAGTTGGCCGAAATCTCTTTAGAAGTGTCAACCTGGTTTGTTTGACACCTCTGAAGATATGTCGGCTTTGTTCATCCGACACACGCATGCAAGGTTATTGGAGTGAGAGTGAGGGTGATGGGGTACACGAAGTAAAAAAGTGGGGTATAATAAGCATGAGTATTTTTGAAATTTAAAAAAAAAAAGGGGTGCACTAAATAAAAAGTGGGGCACACGAAGTAAAAATTCATAACCGGGTATGTAGAGCAATTAGTGGGGTCCGTTTAGCCGCTTCATTTTTTTTTGGTAAACAAATATAAATAGATAAAAAAAATTAATTACAAGCTGACAAGGAGCGTCTCCCATGACAAGTCCTTTTAAGAGGCATTTTTGTTCTAATTACAATCTAACGAAGAGGACGTCCATACTTGCAACAATCAATATAATTTATTTACACAACTACCAAAAACACAAGTTAAAAATTTATAATTTATCATATACCTTTAAATTAAAATCACATTACTAAGATTTAAAACAAAAAATCACATCACCAACTACCTCACGGGTTGATACTTTATTTTAGAGATATCTACTTTCATTTTACATTTGTTTTGATAACCAACCTTTAGTTAATATTTACTTCAAATCCATCGTGAGTCTTAGAAAAATACTTGAGGTATACTACAAATCTTAGTAGTTATGCGGGTGAGGAAAGCCCAATAGCTTACCTATGAGTTTAAAAAAAAAAAAAAAAAACCTTTTACAACTTTTGTTGTTATATCTTAACCTTTTTGGATTTGTTATTATATTCTTACATTTCTAGATTGATAAATTTATATCCCAATTCATATTTTAACTTTAAATTTGATAAGATATAATAAAAGTTTAAAAAGGTTAGGATATAATAACAAAAATTTAAAAAAGTGAGGATATAGTAATAAATTTAAAAAGATAGTATATAATAACAAAAGTTATAAAATGTTAGAATATTTTAACCAATTACCAAAAAAAAACTCATATATGACTTATCTAGGTTATATGGGTCTACTACAAATTATTAGGTGATTCCACCTCACTTTAATATGACTGGACCTGAAGTTTAAAATTGAGAAAGAGATGTCATAGACTCTTTAAGGGACGTCAGGGATACTTCTTACTAGTGTGAATTGATAAAACATATAAACATTAAATTTTACCTAATTTGCTGAAGTGCAATTTTTATTATTATTATTTTTATAAGAAAAAATAGCTTGCCCCAAACCCCCAAACTATTTTGGCCACCCAATTAGTTGAAACAAGTAGGAACTAGTTTTTGGTCGGCGCTAAGGCACCCGCTATATTCTATATGGGCACGGCAATTGTGATGATCAATTATAAAAATACCCTCATAAAAATTTCGTTTTTGGGTATCTCTCACATACCCTCCGCACTTGCTGATAATCGAAATAGTTATCCACTTATCCTTATTGGAATAAAAATACAACTATTTAAAAACTACCGAAACCTATCATCGAGAAATATTTAAAAACTTTTACAATAATAAAAAATTTAAGAATGCCCTGAGAATTAAGTAGCTCAAAAACCCCTGAAATAGAAAACACCTAAAAACTAGCTAAAAATATAAAAATAGAAATACCGCCACGTGTCATCTCCTCGTCACTCTTTTGTTTTTTTGTTTTTCAACTACAACTTTGAAAAGTAATACTTGTTGGAATACAAGTTATCTTTCTAATTCTTTTTGTTTTTCGACTACAACATTAATTGTTGTTTATGTTATTCTATATATATTCAATCAAACGCAACATATTAACCAAACATTTGGAACAAAGATCATAAAGTGAGAAGAAGAGATCGATCTCGAGAAGAAAAGCAATATAATTAAACATGGGTTTACTATTCAAAGGAGAGAAAGAAGAGGAAGAGCAGAGAAGCAGATGCCATCTTCTATGGCTGCATGAGACAGGCAACGATGAGCATGTCATTATTGATCCAATGGACAATGAGAGGAAGTTGCAAATTATTGATCTTCCACAACTCATCAACTTCCCATTCATACAGTGTTTGGCATCCAACCATGGCTGGCTCTTAATGCTTTCACGCGAAGACACCACCCTATTCTTCTACAACCCCTTCACACAAGCCAAAGTCGACCTCCCCTACCGCCGCTCCCTTTTTGAAGCCGCAGCCTTTACGGCACCACCAACCTCACCGGACTGTGTCATATACGGAGTGGCGTGCTACGAGGGGTGTGTCAATATAGGGGTGTTGAGGATGGGGGAGGAGAAAAAGCCAATGTGGAGGAACTACCGGATTAGATGACCGGGGGAGTTTGCGGCGGTGAGAGCGGTTGTGGCGAGTACTAGTAGTGGCGCCGATGGAGATGGAGGGAATAATAAGTTGTGGTGTGTGGACTGCTTGGGGAGGGTTGGGGTGTTTGAAATTGAGGGAGGGGTGTGGAGGGTGGTGTGTGGGGTGAAGAGTGAGAAGGTGAGGAGTGTTGGAGTTGGAGGGGTGGTTGAGGTTGGTGGAGAGCTTGTTGTGGGGGTGAGAAGGAAGGGAGCTGGGAAGAGGGGGTTGGGAGAGTTGTATGTGTTGAAGGAGAACAAGAGCGGTGGTGGTGGGGAGATGGGGTGGGAGAAGATTGATGGGGGAGAGTTGGGTGGTGGTGGGGTGTACTTAGGAGGGATTGGTGGGGGTGTTGTTGTGGATGGTATTGGTGGGGTGGGGAGAGAGGATCAGCTGGGAGAGGTGTTCTTTGCAGATGACTTTGGAGGGTGGTGTTGTGTTTATGGGAAGGAGAGTACTGACACTTCACATTTGAAATGGAAGTTGCAATTAGGAAATCCAAGTCTGGGACTGAAATACACTCCTGTTTGGATTCACAA
Organism: Stephania japonica; assembly: GCA_039657345.1. Classification (NCBI taxonomy): domain Eukaryota; kingdom Viridiplantae; phylum Streptophyta; class Magnoliopsida; order Ranunculales; family Menispermaceae; genus Stephania; species Stephania japonica. Next base: position 69,765,411 of record CM077557.1, read on the forward strand.
GTCTGCTTAATTTTGGTCTTGCAACACTTCATGTCTGTTCGACTACTCTGGATGGATCTGGATTTGTTTTTTCTTTTTTTTACTGACTTTGTTTCTATTTCTGTACCTTTTGGAACAATGGTGGGTGCAACTGTATCTATCCATTCTCTCTTTTTTTGTTTTGCTAGTATGCATGTTAAGTTTGTTATAGTAAAGAAAAGAAAATATGTAGACTTTATTTTATATGTTCATTCATTCAATGGAATTATCTTATGCCTCTTTATATGTTCTCGTGTTCTATATTGTATGTAGGAAAATTCTAGAATGACAATGAGTTGGTCACACCCCAACATACAATGGTCCACATGAGCCATCAATGCGGCCTCGACTCGCATGTTATGCATCGGGATGTGTAAGTGCCTGCATCTCAAGATAGGTATGGATGGCTCTTATGGGTCATTATGTATTGTGGTGTGACTTCCCATTGTCATTGTAGCACTTTCTCTTATGCATTTATTGTTTTCTATGTCACAATTTTTGTCTCTAGAATTAGAGGATTAAAGCAGACAATTCAAAGAGAATTCATCAACCAACCCACTATGATTTTGGAACAATCTAAACAAGGCCATTATTATTTATATCAAGCGAAAGAGTAATCAAAACAAAACAACATTTTGCTTCTCGACTTCATTTTTTAAATCCACTTGTTTTCTAAAGCCCAATAGACTAGACTAATCCAAGTTTGTGTCGAGTAAGACGACTAGGTGGTGGCAACTCTCGCTCAAGAATTTTAGAAGGGATACTATATATATAGGGTTCGAAATCAAGATCACTGGTCAAGGCTTTGCTCATCCAAATTCAGACAGATGGTTCTCATCTTCACAAGCTCGGTTCTGCCCATTATTGGTCATTGTGAGCTCTTCAATTGTCCACATTTACAAACAACAGTGCGTACTGTGCTTGGTCTAGTTAATTAGGAGCCAATGTGAACTTAAGTGGGTGTTCATCAAACGGATTGGAGTTTATTGAAAGCCAAAAGGGCTGATTAGTGCTGAGTGCTGTTGATGACACCCGGGTGGTGTTCAGCAACTGCACCAATTAATCCCCGCTCGGTTGTTGTCGGTCCCATACGATGGCCGGCCCTCCCAATCCAATTTTTCCCATTCATGAGACTTTGATACCACCTTTTCATGACTACTTGATTGTGTATCCTGTGAAAGTGATGTAGTTCACTTCTATGCCCCCAAAGACTTCGTACACAGACGAGAAAATCTTCTCTGACTTAGTACACAGACGAGAAAATCTTCTCTGTTTGCTATACAAGATAAGATTAAGCGCTACATAAAGTTAGGAAAAAAAAAAACTCAACATGAAAACTTATACTTAACAGACTACAGAGTCACTTATACGGAAAAAACCTGGCCCCCCCAAAAAAACTCTTATGCACATTCACCAGCTAAAGAATAAGCTTTTCATGATCGGCACTTGGTAACTGGAAAAAAGTTTTCATCTTTCTTCAACCATATCGTCGAGCGAGTCCTCTTAACATGATTTGTGAAGAGGCGATGTCTGTTTAAGGAAATCGAGATTATTAGAAATGACAAAGTGTCTAAACATGATTGTTTGCAAAGGTACTTCTCACGACGAAAGTAATCATACTAGTATGGAATTCACTTCTTTAAGATTACTAACCTTGCATACTCCAGCTTCTGAATAACTATGCCATTCAGTAAAAGCTCTGAACTATAAACCATTGCCCCTGAAACAAGCCAAATAATGTCGAAGCCGTTAATATTTTTCTTTTCTCACGTGCCTTTGTGATTAAAATCATTATATAGCGAGACATCGTAGAAGATCCTTACCCTTCTCAAGGAAAGGAACACAGATTGCATAGTCTTCTTCACAAGAAAGAACCAAAAGATCATCTGGAACTTCTTCGTCCTTCATTAAAGACCTCCCTATCCTCTCAACCGCCTAAGAAGAATTTTCATAGAAAAATTCAATTGGCACCATCATAGTTCACAAAGAACAGTACGCGATTATGTCATTTAAGAATTCAAAGAACAAGACTCAAAGCTCATTTAAGAATTCAAAGAGAAGGGAGAAAATAAAAAAACTCAAACGGGAAAGCAAGTAAGCAGTAATTAGACACAATATCATGCCGCACATAGGATCTTGGGGATTTCACTTATACTACTCTACCCAGCTGAGTCGTGGAAAGTATTTGATAACAATCACATCCAATCTTCAAGCAACAACAACAATAACAACATAGCCTCAGTCCCAAGTTAATTGAGGTCAGCTACATGTATTAAACTCTTCCATTGTGCTCGATTTAGTGCCACTTCCAATCTTCAAACGCGAAAGACAAAATAAAAACAATTTACAACCCCGAACCTCTGAAATAGTGGAGTTCATCACTCATGCTAGTAGCTTTTTCCACCTTACTGCTAAATGCTAAGCCTATATTATAGATTCATAATGCATGTGAATTCATCACCTAGATTCTAGCTCATCAACGCTTACGTTAATATACAACTTCCATGAAATTTTGCATCCTCCCAGAGCAAAGATATTAAAGCTGCATTTGGTCCAATAATGTTAAACTTTCTTACCTTTATATTAAAAGAAATTAAAAATGTGGAAATGATGAATGCACACTTTCCACATATCAACATTTTCAAGATATTTTAACTTCAAACTGTCTGACACCTATTTTTAAAACAAATATGGCGGCGCAAACATGAACTTTCTTTTTTCCTATAGTTTCCAAAAACTGAGTCTCATCAGAATCCTAAACTAATCATGGCCTAGATTTGCTGAATTTCAAAATTCTTTCCAAAAACTACAAGTTTCATCTATGTCTTAAATCAATCATGACCGAGACATACTGAATCTAAAAAAATATGCAGCGTTGTTATGAAAATAGAAACGTAGCCGCATCAAACAAAATTTTGAGACTATACCTGTCCTTGAACTGCCCTGACCAATCTCACAACCACATCTTTGCTGGGTTTCACATTTGGCGTTATAACCACCCTTTTACCCTGCCAAGCAATGCATAGACATTAATAAATCAATACACACAAACTGAAAACAATGCAAAGGGGTCCTACAATCATTCCGCAGTCCCTTAACATACTTTTGCTATGACTAAATGATCCTTCAGATAATTTATCCAACTCAAGGATAACAATAATATTTTGAAGTTCTTTTTGTATCATTGTGATCTTTTCTTCTTTCTTTTCTTTTTCTACATGACATTCATAGTCTCACCAATGCTAAAAGAAAGTGATTAGTTTAGAATGAGTTCAATAAAGCAAAACTATACCTGTAAAAGTGAACTCATGCATGCCCTCGCCAATGAAACAGGCATACTGAAACCCATCTCCTTTTCTTTCTTGACATCTCTTAGTATGTATCTTTTCTCATCGATAAAGCAGCTTGCTTGTCCACAACTCTCAAGCCATAAATGCGTAACAACTGGCTTCCCATGAGCAATTGCTTCTAACATGTTCCTGGTTCGCACAAAGTTATCTGCAACAAAATGTGTAGCTTCTGAAGCGGAGGATGCAACAGAAGCTCCTAACCGCCCCAATATCTGTAAATAAAATGCAGCGTGCATTATTAGGAGTCAAGAAAGAATAGAATACAACTCCAACAGCAGCAGCAACAACAACAAAGAGCCCCGAATTAGTCAGGGCTGTTTATATAGATCCAATGTTTGCATTACTCTTCGTTAAAATTCAGTAGTCAAGCGAGAATAATATATGAAATAAGAAAACATTAATGCTACCTTCTTCTGCTGCTTAATTATATCCTCATCCAAATGGTTGCTCAACAAGACTCGAGCACTAACCATATCCTTCCTTTTCCGGAATTCTTTCAGAGTAGGAGTCCGTATTTTTTCATGGGCGTCTAAGTTGAGCAGCTCTCGTAAAAGGGAAGATTTTGAAAGGCTTTTCTTACATGATTGGATTTGATTATCATCACCAATACAAACAGGCGATACTGGGTTATCACGTGAGGCACAGTTGACAGGGGTAAGACATGCTGAACCAGATAATTGTATTTGCTCTCTCCTTGATTCTGATCTTACACTTTCCTCTCTCCCTTTAATACATGAAACAGACTGCGCATTGCATTTCTTTTCATCTGGGGTGGTGTTCTTGACTCTATTTTTAGGTACTACTTTACTATTTACGACAACTAAAGAACAATCAACTGTAGCATCAGCTAAACCAGTTTCTACCATGTCTTGCTTCATTGAACTTTTATCATTCAGGAGCTTTTCCCTCTTCATGTCCAAGCAAGAGCTTGTACTTTTTGCATCAAGTTTTGACCTTTTCTTCCTTCTGGCAGATTGTTCATTCACCGTTTCCCCCTCTGCTAATGTGGATGGGCAGTCCAAGTTAGCTGTGGGTTCTAGATGACCTGAAAATTTGCGACGGGTTCTTCTTCCCTTGCAGTGGTTTAGGAGGAGATCAGTTTTCTCACAGATACTTGTGTCTACCTTGGCATGTCCATCATAGGTTTCATTGGACTTTTGGCCAGAACTTTCAGCAGCCACTTCCTTGGAACCCCTGATACTACTTACAAGCATGCTAACTTCCACCAGCTCATTTGTCCTGTCACCAGAGTCATCAAACAGACTCAAAATCCTTTTAGATGGCTTTCTGGATGAGGAATTCCTTGTTCGGCTAGCTATAGGTGTAAATAATTTATAATCTTTTGAAGCTTGTGCTCCATCGACTCCCATGGCGGAAGGCTTGTTCACTACATTCACTGATCTATTTCCCTCAATTCGCTTAGAAGACCTTCGTCCAGATTTTACTTCCCCATTAACAACATTCAAGTTTTCGTTAACCTTCACCTTGGCATTCTTTTTTGTAGTCACATCAGTTGAGGTTGGATGCGAGTCCTTTGTTTGGCTTCGAAGAACTTTTCGAGATGTGCTGGGAGCCAGCACACCTTTCCTATCATCATGTACTCTTTTTCTTCTCTTAGACAAATGCGAAGTACCTTCGGAATTAGATGTTCTCTTCTGGGCAAAATCATCCTTTGAACCAGCGTCCTTCATCGCATTACCATTGCAAACATTGGTAGCATCGGAAGCATTAACATAGGCAGGAAGTCCACAAGCTAATGCTTCCATAGCTTCAGCAGCCATTTGAGTACCAATACCAATATCACAAACATCTGCTACATCATTACCAACCTCATTTTCTCTCAATGGATCGTCCGAGGATTCCGGATTTCGCTTTTCATCCAATTTATCAAAGAGATTATTTGTAGTTTGTGTTCCAAATATGTTTGCAATCTTCTGATCCCTCTTTGAGTTGTTCAAAACTATTCTCGAATCTGAACGAGTTAAGCGTGACATTTTTTGACGAAGGTTTAGCCCTGCTTTCTTTCTTTTTGACTTTTCAGGAGTATTTGCATCACTATTAAAGTTTAGCTGCCTGGACTTCTGTGGTTGAGGAAAAGATCTCTTTCCACGATAATTGCTTCCAAAGAAGGCTTCTTTATTCTTGCTAAAAAAATCTCCACCTCCCTCATCCTCGCGAGCATCGTTCCAGTCAAACATACCGACACCATTAACTGGGCTTTTCGAATTCGCTTGCTGAGCCACATATTTAAGACCCTTTACACTAGAGATAGGAGGTGACTTCTCTTTAGTAGTTCTCTGGGGATTCAATTCGTGCGACAATTCTACGTCATTATTTGACAAAAGTTTTTCAACTACATTCATTGCATTTTCTTGAGAAAGTAGTCCAGGTTCCTGTGAATCCACATAGCTCAATCCAGCGAGGTTGGGATCGCAAACCCGAAACTCAGCCTCTCCTCCTCCACTACTATTTTCATTCTTGTACAATGACACACTTCCAGCAGATGTATCTTCAGTAAAAAGCTTTCTTGCTGTTAACCGTCCACCAATACCATGGGATTTACTACTAAATTGGTTTACAATCCTATTTTTGTCGCTGTTATCATCGGATTCAACAACTTCAGTTCTTTGCGTGTCAAATACAGCTGTGTCTATTATCTCATCCATCGTGTTCCCTGAATAACTTTTATGTGCGATAGAATCAAGACCATTAAGAGCTTCACTAGCAGTCATTTTGCTAGCAGCAGCACGGCCAGAAGCCCGTAATGATGCAGCACGGATCGACATAAAGCTCCTGCGAGCAGATCCTGAGTTAAAGAGTAACGTGTTTAATCACCAAAAAATTAATAAGAGCTTTCAATGCAAAGATCGCTACATTCAATGAAATATGCCAGACTTGGGAAGTAACATGCCGCTTCTAAAAAAATAACAAAATACCAGTGATTCAGTCTCATAGACCCTCGGTATAATACTGATGCAATACAAAACATAGCATCCATAATTTCATTTTCAAAACGCGCCGACTTCCATGGCAATCGCAACCAAAAGTCAAAATTCTTAAACACAAACAATCAAGAAACTTAACCCATAAAATCACTGATACGGCAAGCAAAGAATGTCCCTAAACAAGAAAATTTATCACCTTCCGCATTTTTCGGCACAAAAATAGTGTTAATTGATAGGCCACAAAGTTGCAAACTTTTAGGGTGATTGCAGTAAAACAATACTCAATGTGAATAAAATTGCGATCCATTCACACCCAAATCACCTAAAAACTAACATACCATTCCTTCCCACCATTCCAATAACTTTGCACGACAGCATCCAATCACAAGTTACAATTCAATGATTCAAAATTTACTAATAAACAACAATAACAATAACTTATAAGGCAAAGAAATCAAATTCTCACCTGAACTCGGGCATTGACTATTAGAGGCACTGGAATCCGTCATCGAAACCCCGTTCTCCGTTTTCCCATTGACAACACTCGAATCCTTCTTATCCTCCAAAGAGACTGAATCATCATCCCCAACAATCCTACAAGTCTCATCCTCAAAACCCCCCTCATCATCACTCAAAACCTCAGTCCCATCCGTCGCTTCGCCATCGCTCTCATTCAACACCAACTGCGTCCTCAACTCTGCCTCCCAATCCGAGTCTTCCACTTTCAATGTCTCATCTTCCACACCAACATCCCCTCCACAATCCAAGTCTTCAACTTTCTGGGTCTCCTCGTCGATGATCGGAACCGTGTCGTAAAGCGGCACCGTCAGTTCAAAATCATGCGATTTCACATCTGGAGAGTCGGGGATTTGCTGAGTCTCCTCGTCGCCGTCGTCGTCGCTGAAATCGGTCTCTTCGACGCCTCCATCGGGGTTCATCTCCTTCGTTGTGTCCGATCCGTCCTCGTCTTCTTCGGAGAAACCCATTGCGGGTTCGGATTCTTGATCAACTAGGCTCTAAAGAAAGCCCTAATTTGGGAGATCAAGATTTGTGCAGAGATCGCGAGAGATTTGAAGAAATCGAAGATCGAATTGGAAGGAAAAAGGGGGAAAGATCTCTCTTTGAGAAATCGAGAGAGAGAAGAGATGAAGCAGAGGCTTTTTAGGGTTTCGCGATTTGGGGGTTTTGGAGGGAAAAGATTCGTAAATTTTAATGGGCGATTCAGTTCCAGCTATTTTTTAGGTTTTTTGGCGGGTCACCAACTGAGTGAGTGACAGAGGAGCACGTGCAACGTGGATCAAAGTGACACGTGTGAAATATAATAAACATATTTTTTTTGACAAAAATATATAAATTTATATTTTTTTTGGTGGAAAAATTTACATTTATTTCTTAAACAATTTTACATATTTTTTTTGGTTCTCTCTTTTTATTAAAAAAATTATGTTAAAACACAAGAAATCTTACTCTACTGCAAAAAAAAATCGCTTGAGGGTATTTTTATATAAAGATATACATTATGTAAACTAGTCAATCGGCACGTGTTTTGTATGTGATGCACAGAAATAAAATTTTTTGTCCAATTATTTATACTTTTTTCACCCAATTATTTATACTTATAAAGTATTTTAAGTGTTTTTTAAAAAAAAAAAAAAAACTTAAGTGAATATTTCCACTTTTTACCTAGCTAGTTTGACACTTAAAAACATATATAACAATTTAAAAAAATCAAATGATCTCATCAAAATTAGGGCTCGAAACTGTAATAGAACTCCCCTTAGCCTCCTCTGCTATTCAAATTAAAAGTTATAGGCTTATAGCTAGTGTTGGTCTTGCCATCGGTAACCAAATTATTATATGACTGATCTTGCCATCTATTTGTGGTTGGTCTCTATGAACATAAGTTGTTGCCTCATCGTTGGCCACCAATTTCAAAGAAAAAAAAATTCACAAATATATGGAGCAACTAATTGACATCTTCCTCAAAAAAACAAATTGATAACTAAGGATTTTAGAATCTAGTTGATCATATTGCCATATCTTGACATTAACTAAGAAATTAAATTACATTGGCAACATGGTTTCAAAAACTAAAATGTTACATAAGCAACATGAGTCTTCATGACCATCTCCACACTCTTTGATATCTACAAAATCAATTTGTCTATGTCGTACATGCACATGAAACTTGCTCCATAAAATGGATCTGCAGTAGATAATTAACTTGACGTATTATACGAAACTCATCATTCCAAAAACTCTTGATAATCTTCTTACTCGTAGAACGTTCCTCCAATAAGCATGAATTGACTATCTAATGAATTTGTGATTTATGGTAAACTAATAAGAAAAAACAAATTAGGGGTAATATAAGAAATATTGGAAAGATTTAATTAATAGGATCCAAGGGAAGATTGACATTATATATAGTATAGAGTATAGATATAGATATAGATATTGCTCACGTAGGGTGGAATTAATCTAAGGTAGAAGAATTACACTTTGATTTTTCCAGTCCAAATTCTAGATAAAGGAGGAGGATTTTTCCGCTCGATATACAATTAAGTCTTTTTTTTTTATTAGCAAAGACCAAATAATCCGGTCTAGGTTACATCTGTAATTATAGGATATCCTTCTCTAGCAACATGAAAATATGATTTGGTATATGTTTCCAAATCTTAAAATCAACATCACAGTGAAAAGGTTTCTTGGCCATGTGGTCTGCACATGCATTATTCTCTCTAAATGTGTGGCTGAAAACTACACTCCACTCCTTGTCCATCTCCCTTAAAATATCATGAATCAATGAATCTCGAAATTGGCTTTGTGTTGAGTCCATAATAAGATCAATTGCTTCTAGTGAGTCTAGCTCCACAATGAGTTTCTCACATCTTTTATCCCACGCCAGTTGCAAGCCATGTTTAACTTCCCATAGTTCGGCGCAAAGAGGTGAACATCGACCTAATTTTATTTGAAATGCTACTTGAAATTATCCTTTCATTCCCTGTATAACTCCTGCCGTTGTGGCTTCCCCATCCTTCCTTCTTACCACCCATCACAATTTATTTTCAGCCACCCCTCCTTTGGTGCTACCCAATGATAATAGTTTCTTCTTGCTAGAGCCTGGCTCGAGGTTGACCACAAACCTTCCAAACGAAGGATTTCAACAGTTCTGTAAATAATAGATCGTCTGACCTCATATCCTATATCAGATCGATTCTCAAACATAGTGTTATTTCTCCAAAACCATAACTTTCAACAGGAAACTCCAAACATTACTTTCTTGTGATGGTCTTTCTAATTGAGGTTCGACACTAGCCAATCCACCAATGTTGATGTATAGAAGAGTGGAATCTAGATTAAAGAGGAGGATTTTGAAGCCCATTTTTCATACTGAGTGGAATCTAATATTGAAACAAGCGAGGGAACAAACCAACACCTGCATATCGAGAGCATGCGCTTGGTATTAACATTGGAAAGTTGCTTGAGAATCTTAGGAACAAATGGTACTTTTTTTTGATAAGAAAGAAACTACAACTTGCCTATTATGAAGCTCAAACACCCATCTTCTTATCCAAGTAACCTCATACCAAATCAGTGAACTATCAGCTTGGTTGGTAGGAACAAATGGCACTTAATAATTTCATGCCATCTAAATTTCTAGAATGTTTATCCACTCCATTAAAATCAATTTGAATATAATGAATTCCCTAGTTTATATGTCAGATGGTAAGAATGATCTACCACAATGATTTTTTGCTCATTAGGACTTGATGCTAATTTCTTAAGTTTTCTCTTTTGCAGATTCAAACGTTGTTTAGGCATCGTTATCGCAATACAAACAGAAGTATGATTCTCAAAAAAGCCGATAAAACTAGGATTTTTCATTTCAGATTCTAAGAAGTTTAACAACTTACAAATTTCTTCCATGCAAGGATTAGAACAACTCCCTGCAACAAAAACCATCAATTTGTTTTGAACTTCAATCCAACTACATCCAGGCATCTTCTTCACTCCTTTCTCTAACATAGCTTTTCTTACCATCTCGGCTTCCTTCCACTGCCCGCTTGCGCAGTACATATTCGACATCATTACGTAGCCAACATCTTTCTGTGGCTCTTCCATGATCACATCGCTGCAAATCTTCTCAGCGAGTCCGAAGTTTCCATGGACAGCGCAAGCATTAAGCAGGATTTCACATGAGCTAGTCTTTGATGCTCTCGAATGCTTCTCAACCAACTTGCTCGCTTGATTTAAGTATCCGCCGCGGCAGAGCATGTCAACCATACAAGCTATATGATCTGCCTCAGGAGCAACTTTGTGAACTGACCACATTGATTGGAAAATTGCCTTGCCTCGCTCTATTAGTCCCGAGTGACTGCAAGCCATCAATAGCCCAATGAAAGTCACCTTGTCAGGCCTTCTATTGGAGAATAACATTTCGTCGTAAATTCTGAACGCTTCTAGTGCTAGGCCGTGCAAACCAAATCCGAACAACATCGTATTCCAAGAGATCAAATCCTTCCGAATAATATCGTTAAATGATTGATAACTTGCTCCTATATCTCCACATTTCGCGTACATGTTAACTAGGCCATTCCCCACATAAATGTAGGAGTGGAAGCCGTAATGAATTGCGCAACCATGTACCATCCTGCCATGGCCTAGGAGAGCAAAATTTGAACAAGCATGAACGGCAGCACCGAACGTAAAATCATCAGGTTCGACACACTTTTTCATCAATTCAACAAATACGCCAAGTGCCCTTTCTTCGTGGCCATTCCTCGCATACCCTGCTATCATCGTCGTCCAGGATATGACATTCTTCACGGGCGCTTGCTGGAAAAGAAGAAGGGCTTCGGTAACTTCTCCACACCTCATGTGGGCATCAATCATTGTATTCCAAGTTACTTGAGTAGGAGCGTCGATGGACTCGAATATCCTAACAGCATCTCCAACACAGCTTCTTTTGGCGTAAAAACTAAGAATTGAATTGTTAACTTCAGTAGCCGAATCCCAACCACTTTTCGCAACACAAGCATGAATCATTTGACCACAAAAGGGCTCTTCAAGTTCAGCACACATGTTCATAAGAGCAGCAAATGTCCATAAATCGGGCTTGCAACTGCCTTTCCTCATCTGTTCAAACAAATTCACACATAATTCAACCTCCCCGCATTGCGCATAGCTGGAGGTGAGTATATTCCATGCAACAGCTACCCTATTTGGCATATCATTAAAAACTCGACGCGCAGCATCAAACTCCTCGCCGTTTACACAAGCATACAACATCGAACACCACGATATTTCGTTTCTCCATTCCATCTCCTCAAACACTTTACTTGCACCATCAAGATTCAAACATTTCCCATACATGTCTATCAGTGAGTTGCACACTGGCAACCGAGTGTGGAACCCGAACTGGACCACAACCCCATGAATCATCCGTCCTTGGCGCGCTTGGAAAGCATTTGCGATTGCACTCAATGCAGCGGTGAAAGAGTAGTGATCGGGCTTCACGCCCTCGGCTCTTATTTTCTTGAAGAGTTTCATTGCATCTTGAGCTAGACCCAGTTGGGAATAGCTAGAGAGCATTGCATTCCAAGTGATCAAGTCTCTTTGAGGCATTTCATCAAACAGTTTCCGCGCCGCATCAATACGGCCAGATCTTGCCAGGGCAGTGATCTTAGATGTAGTGGAGCGTAGCAATTGAGAACATGTCATAAAGAGCCACTCTGTCACTGAAAATCAAGCCCACTTTCAGTTAGTTAAAGTCGTTGAGGCAACCAGTATAGTAAATAGTAATTAGTAAAAGAGAAAACTTGTGGAACATATATAATTTGACATCAAAATGTTCCTAGATTTTTTTTATATAATGCCTTCATAAAATGTGTATATCACCTACGAACTGAACTTGGGAAGGCTTTGACTAACCCACATGCCCCATACCGAGAGTATGCCTCCAACTCAATTTTTTCATTCATGAAAATCAAACTGGAGACCTCGCTTAGAGGGGACTAAATTTCTTACTAATTAGATCAAACAGGTATCACAGTCAGTCTTCACCCACTCAAAATTTCTATCATTTTTTGTACTGTAGGCTCCATACTTGGGGCGACGTCTCAGCTCAGTTTTTTTCATCCATGAGAGTCATTTTAATTCAAATATAGCTTAAGGGGAATCAAGTCCCTTAACACTCAGACCAACATTTTTTTTTTTTTTTTTAGTTAGACCAATTGGTGGTTGTTTTGTTGGTATTCAAAAATCTCTATCAACAACCATATTGCCATCTGCATCTCATATTGTAAATTTTTTAATCTTGATGTAAATGAGTACAGCATTTCACTCTCCTGCATCCGCATGTGTCGTCATTGTAATAAAGATAACTGAAAGAATGTTGCAGAATTTGTGTGCAACTGCAACGTAGACACCTTAAATAGGATGCCGAGTTCATCAGCTTCATATTCATCAATTCAACAAAGAAACAGTCACACAAGCTTTGCTTACAAAATATAGTTTGCCTCTACATACTCCAAGATACTTAAAAATCTTTTGCACAAAAGAAAAGGTAAGCTTTTTTCCTGGATAAAGCTACAATAATAGTACAATGACAATCGCACGGAGGTCAGCACAACTACTAGCAGACCAAGCGATATACAGTTTTCTTCTTCTACAGCCCATAGTTGGTTTTCTGATTTTGGTAAGAAAGAAAAACAAAATATGATGAAATTGAAAAAGGCCAAAAATGCTCATTAAACAAAACAGATTACAACAACAAAGCATCAATCCCAAATTAGTTGAAAAATAATCGTCAGGTAGTTTGATAAGCTGCAAGCCTGCCGACTAAAAGAAAACCTAGTAATCCGACATGATTTCTCTGAAAAGCTCCTTAGGCGCTGTAGAGAAAATGATAGAGAGTTAAAGAATCAAAATTGGAAAGAGCAAGACAGTTTCTAAAAGTAATGAACTTATTGGTACTTGTGATTTTGTTAGGTTGTACCTGGCAAACCTGTAAACCTTTCATACTGTTCATATGCCTGTCCAATGAACATTTCCAGTCCACCAACAGTAGCCGCTCCAACTTCTTGTGCTTCTCGCAATAGCCTCGTTATCTTAGGAGTGTACACAGCATCGAAGACCAGTGAATATGCACCCAGAGCATGCTGCAAAACACAATAAAAAATACTGCTCATTTGTCCTCCCAGAATGTTGCATTAACTGAAAAATAACATGCAAGTTTATTACAAGTGTCGTAAACATCGAACTGTTAATCTGAATAGGCACTAGCTTGAAAGTACCAAAATGGGATTCTGATTTAAATGCCGCGTGAAGGTATTTTTCCTGGGGAGCTTCCGCTCTTCACTAAATCAGATAGCTGGCCTGTAACATGGATGATAATCATATTCCAGGCTATGCACTCACCAATTTTTATAATGCATATAAATTGAGACGACAGTGAGAACTGAATTTGACCAGGGATGTCTGTTGCAAAGATGTATAGAGTAGAGAAAAGGGGATCAATTTGTAGCCAATCTAGAGCAAATATGTGACTGTGTACACCAAGAGAAATTTAGTTTCGTAGCAGGCTTGTTCAATAAAAACTCTTCTAAACCTTAGGCAAGGAGCGGAATGTTCAATTGGGAGCGTCTGTCTTATTTCACGTGTGCATATTTTCAACAATAAATATCTTTCAAAGCAATAGCAGGACTGCCAAATGAGGCAGTCCAACAACTTCATCTTACAAAAAATAAATTTCACTAACCTCAGTTTTTCTTCACTCGAGTGTGAATTTCTTCGCCCAATTAATTTGGGACTGAGGCTCTGTTGTTGTTGTTGAGTGAGAATTTGTTTCAAATTTGCAGACTCGTCATTTAATATATATAAAAGGGAAAAAATCGCGGGAACTGGGATTCTTAAAATAACCATGCCATTTACACATATGATGTGGTTCATATTCAATCTGCCACCATTTCAGCACACAGTTTTAACATTTGACACACAGCATCAAGTACAGTTGAGCATGCACATAGTAGGACAAGGAAAATCCCAGGGAGGCATACCTTAGGCAATGGTGTCTCATCAATTTTTGGATGCATTCCAATAGACGTCGTATTTGCAAGAATCATTCCACCCTCAGGATGATAAGTTTCCAGATCACCAAGGGATAATGCATCTCCCCCACTAAATCTGCTAGTTCTCTAGCTTTTTCTTCAAATGACGACAACATAAACACGAAATGTCAAAAACGATGGTAAAAACATCACCATTAAGCAAAATAAGATGAAACCCAAAAAGTAAAGGACTTTACAATTGGATTTATTTTAATCCATCCAGCAAAGCCAGTTTGCTTGAGGCATCCTTTATTGGCGCACACAAGTTATGAACCTGTGTCGATACTTCCAGTTGTTGACAAATTGTTAAATTGGTTAAAATATCCTAACCTTTCACAACTTTTGTTATTATATTATAACCTTCCAAGATTGTTTGATTTGTATCCCAAGTCACTTTTGAACTCCAAATTTGATGATGCGGCACTAAAATAATGAATTTAGTAACTATTGTAGTAATCATGGGTGATGAGATGGCTTATAAAACTCATTATTTAGGAGTCACCACATCAAATTTTGAGTTAAAAAAATGGTTTGGGGTACAAATCAAACAATCTAGAAAGGTTATAATATAATAACAAATCTCAAAAGTTTAGGATATAATAACAAAAGTTACAAAAGGTTAGGATATTTTAACCAATTAAGCCTTTAATTTAATTTCTGTTACCAAGATTCTTATTCCTAACAAAGGATGAGAAAATAAAAGCACTAGTCCAATAATAAAATTAGCTAATTGTTTTACAGGACCATCCCTTTTCTTGTAGCTAAAAAAATAAAAAAAAAAAAAATTCTATGGATCTACGTCATTCCTTCAATGAGTAAGTACCGATATAATTTCCCAAAAAGTTTCTTCTAATAGAAATATAATGCATTTGTAATGTCCAACTTCAGTTTCAATTCATTGCATCAGAACACAAATTCCATTCACATTATAATAGAAGAGTTCAGACAGCTATCAGTTTTCAAGAAAAGAAAATAATATACCACAACAAACGCAAAATCTCACCATAAGTGCGATTAGCTATCACAACTCTTGCGCCTTTTTCTTTTGCACCATATGCAAGTGCCTTACCAGCTCCACCTGCTCCAATGATGACAAAAAGTTTACCAGCTAAAGGCGAACCAGTTTCACCCTTTAAATTATGCAAACCTGTAAAATAGGAGAAAGAATCCAAACACCTCTAAGCAATAACTCTACACAAATTCCCCACAGCTCTCAAAACATGTGAAAAACCTCTTAGCCCATTTTCAATAGCATTAATTGCGCCAACATAATCAGTGTTGTAACCAATCAACTTTCCGTCACTTGGTCTTCTAACAATGAGATTAACAGCTCCAATAGACTGCATGAATCAGAATTCATCTTAAAGATCAAATTTTTTTCGGTTTTATGATGGTTGATCATAGGTCAGCATTCAAATAGAAGAAAGAAGGTAACAATGTGAAGACAGAAATGATTACCTTGGCAATTGGATCAACATCATCACAGCATTTAAGTGCTTCTTCCTTGTAGGGAATTGTGCAACTACATTTGAAGAATGATCGTTCCAGTGGTCAATGGATACATCAAAGAAGTGCATACTTCAAGACATGTTGAGTAAGAAGACTTGAGACTTGGTACTCAAAATAGAACAGAAAAATTTATAACAAAACATGTTAAACAGGAAGAAAGGAACGTTGGGCGGTAAAGAAACAATACGTGCATAACATGAGTGCATAGGAGATGCAGATGGTCTAGTGTATATGGTACAACTCACAAAAATAAAATTAGAAACACATAGATACAAAAGAAAAGTAGAAGTAGAACCAATGATGCAGAAATTAGGGAAAGGGGTTGTGATGGTGGTGGTTTACACGTCCATAGGCAACCAGCAAATGCCCTAGTTTGAAAACTAGACAAAATGAAAATTTAAGAAATTCCATGGTATAGGGATAGATCTTATATAGCTTGGAATACATTAGTTATGAAGGATTAAAAGAACTATGAAAATACATCATCAATTGCATTAAATTGGGCCAAGTGAAAGCGTTTGATCCATGTAGCCAACCCCAACTAATTTAGGTTCAGGCCTTTGCTGTTGGTGTTGCATAACAGGAAGCACATAAGATAAAGCTACAAGCCTACAAGCAACAAAGACTTTTCGAGTCAAAATTAAACCAAAAACTCTTAGATGTCATAAGTACAGCAACCATAGCAATTGGGTCTAACTTAGGCAAGAGGATATAAGTATAAGCATTGGGATCGAATTATAATAAATGAGTATTTTCAAGGGACAATTCAATTCAAACCTGAATCCGGTAAAATCAGGAGATGAGTAAGTCTTCAAGAACTTTGCAATATCATCCACCAAAAAAGGCACATAAACTCCATTAAAGCCATCAGCCTTAAATGCCCTATTGTATAAAATTGATCCTTTGCTGTGACCCACAGGCTTCCCGATAAGCCCAAATATTTTTGTATCTAACCCTATCCTTCTAAGATCATATACATCCAACAAATCTTTCAGAGTTGGTTGCCCAGGAGCAGATACTACCCCTGCTTCAATTGTACCAAAAGTGAGAAATCCACCAAATTTGGGGCAGAGTAATCGTGAGATTAGACCCCTTTCAGTCATCACCAATCCTATTATTGGAACCTGAAATTTTGACCAAAAGGTTACTCATTTATAATTAATTCAGGGAAGTGCAGTTGACAAGGGAGATTTCTGAAAACTTTGTAACTCAACGAACTTTGCTTTGAAGTTAAAATTATCAATCCCAAAGGTTAAAATTATTCACATGTTGCCTAAATTTTTTAAAAAGAGACTTGAATATACACTTGTAAAATATGTCGCACTGATACAATCTATTGTTACATGCTTTGTGAAATTTAAAACTTAAAACAATTCTCATAATTGTAGGTTACATACCATGTAAAAGCATTAGTTATAATGTTTGTAAATATCCATAGAATAAGCAAGATTGATAGCATGCTGCATTTTAGTTTTGTATTAAAGTTAAGGAATCCATACTATTGCATGTGTACAGAATGTTGCTGATTTTTTTTGTTTTTATTTTTTCAATTTTCTTCCAAACAATATCAAGAAAAAATTAGAATTAGTTCAGCAAAATCATGGATTTCTCATGCTTTTGTTTCCATTCAATGAGCAACTCGACCAGTAAAAGATTTCAATAAAAGCAAAGCCAATAATGTTGATTTTCTAAACTTCTTGATTAGATCATAGACAGAACTGAAATGTGGGCGGCTTAAATATAGCACAAATAAATGACATTGGACTACTCGGATATCAATTAGAGAATAAAATAGAAAATCCATTCCAATCAATCATTTAGACTTGTCAAAATACCAATAAATATACTTGATCAATTGCCTCAAACATCTTCTACACAAACCAATTATTATGCTCCTCATCAATAGCCATAACAACCTATCATCAATCTTTCGGATCAAGTCTTGTTGAACAAACTAAATATTTAGCATTTAAAAAGAATTATATTCAATTGTAAGAAAGCATTTTTTTAATTCACAGGTTCACTTCAAATTTCACAGGCCAATTATGTAGAACAAAAACTTATTCTGCAGCAATAAATCCAGTCTATGACAGAATCTAGAAAGATGCAAAAATAGCCAGAGTTTATACAGTTCTTACATGGGAATTCACTGTGATTTGAAACATGCGAGCAACATCAGTGACGTCCAAGGCAGTTGTTGCAATTTTCACGATATCAGCTCCGGTAGATTGTATTCTAGCAACAAGATCTCCAATTTCTTCAACTGATGGGGTGCTGTGATAATTATGAGAGGAAACAATGATTTTTGAATTTATAGGCTTCTTCCCATGAATTGAATTGATGAATTCATGAGCAACCTTCAAAAGTTAAGAAAGAGTAAATCTCAATATCCATCTTGTTGGGAAAGAAAGCCAAATTTCCTACCAAAAAAAAAAAAAAGAAAACCAATTCCATGACTTCAAAATAAAGGATTAAAAAAACAAATAGTTGTATTTTTATCCCCAAAAAAAAAAAAAAAAAAAAAAAAAAAAAAAAAAAAAAAAAAAAAAAAAAAAAAAGAAAGCCAAGTCTACGACTGTTAAAAGGAGTTTTCAGAAGAAGAAACCTTAAGCTCAACATCAATATAATCCGCTCCCAATTCCAAAGCCAATCGAAGTGCATCCTGTCGACTATTTTCATCACCTTCATACTCACCACCTTCCCATTTTGGTCTGACAAAGGCCACAAAAGTTAAGAGAGTTAAAAGAACAAATTTGTTCCAACATGTAGCAGCATAAGCTTAATATGTGTAGCCCGACAGCTTGGGCTGGATTGCTATTTGGCCTCAAACAGAAAAATTGCGGCACGATCAATCTTCTCGCCAGTTATGTTTAGGTTGTATGTCTCATCTAAATCAAGAAGGCCAATATTCCCTTTTCATTCATTTATTTTCACGACATCCCCTTCTCTAGTTAATAAGTTCACTGGCAAGTTTCTTATAAAAAAAAAAGCTCACTAGTAAGAAACCAACCATTGCCTTGGTTTAGTGTTAGGACCTAGTAGTTGTTTAATTGGGCCTCTATGAGGTCTTAGAATCAAACTCCTCATTTTTCAAGCTCTATATCTCTTGTAGGGTGGGGTGTGCATCCAATGGAATAGTCAAGGGTAATCTTGGGCACCACATTTTAAAAATAAAAAATAAAATAAAATAAAAAATTAAAAAAAAAAAGTTCACAAGTAGGAATTTTCTAATTTGATCAATGCTTCATAGTAAGAAACAAAGGCAACAAACAAATTGCGATACACCCAGCAGGCCAGCATCATTTGTTGAAATTTGAAACCTAAATAGCCTAATAATTCTTGTATTAACAACAAAGCCTCAATCCCAAATTAGTTGAGGTTGGCTACATGGATCAAGCTCTTCCATTGTGCTCGATTCAATGCAACTATGTTTGATCCACTTTATAAAGAGTGACAAAAAGTTTTATGTTGACTATCAACCTATCACGACCCTCCCCTATTTTCCATGCATGGAAAATGAGCTTGGTAGCCCTCCTCCTATATCTGGACTTGGGACCAGCTACGTAGAGCATATAGTGTCAGACTTAACAAATGAACATTTTTTAAGCTTTTTGATCCTTCAATGCAATTGCACTAATTTTTTTTTTTTTATTTTTTATCAATTGCAATATATTTTTTTTCAATTGCACTAAATTGCACACAATGGAAGAGTTAGACCCATGTAGCCGACCCCAATTAATTTAGGACTAAGGCTATGTTGTTGTTGTCGTTGTTGTTGATCCTTCAATGGACTCTATCTACTAATCCAATTATCCAAGTGCAACTAATTTCCCAAATCTTATCTCTACAACATGAAATTCACAAAAACCAATCTAATTCCAACCCTAATTCCCTAAACTCCAATCTACCCAAAACTCAACTACTTCCAATTCAATCCAACTATCAAAAACCGACATCGAAAAATGCAGCAAAAATACCGGTAAGTGATAAGCGAAGACAGCGAGCACTCTCTAATCAGGCGTTCCAGATCTCGATTGGGGCTAAAGTTGTTGAGATAGTCCACTCTGATCTCCGCCACATCGGCGCCGACCGCCTTCGCCTTGTCGATATCGGCGAGCATCTCGTCCACTGATCTCCCCATGATAGGGGCACAGACCAGGGCCTGGTTCCTCCGGGATCCTCCGCCGTTGGATTGGAGAAGATCTGAAGATGATAACTGAAATCGAACAACAACAACAACAACAACAAAAACGAAGATTTCGTCACTATTGATCGAATCGATGAGCAGGTTTTGTAAGTGCGAGTGGAGGAGTGAAATGGAATTATTGAGATTGAACGGGGGGGTTTTGTACCGATGATAGGCCGATTGGCTCCATTGCAGAGACGAAGTGGAGAGGAGTTGGTGAAGAAGCTCTGCGGCGGCTGTTGTGTGTTGTGCGTTGTGTGTTGTGTGTATAAGAGAGATGTGATGTGAGGGACGTGCGCATGAGAATGTTTGGTGGGATTTACTCGGCAATTCCTCGGCGAGGAATTAGGTCGTGGACTCGAGTAATCGAGTTGATTGGTAATGGGTGACAACTGCATGTCAAATTTCGTGTCCAAATTGGGTCAATTGATTTCATATAACCAATAATATCCGCGCCATCACAGATAGGGATACACACGGATTGCACTAATTCACGGATCTAGTCCAATTCGGATCAATTATCACTAATTGATCAATTTTTTGATCCCTTGGACTGGATTGGATTGAAAAATCATTAATCCAGCTAAACTGGATTGGATTACGGATCCTACATTTAAAAACTGCGGATCCAATTCGATTCAGTCCGTTTAACACATCAACACATACATATATTTCATCATATGTACTATAATAGCTTAATTAGCATCAACTCAAACTATCAACTCTAAACTAAAATATTTAAAAGACTATTGTGGCGGCCCCAATTTTCCACATTGGTCCGCCACGGGTGGCTACGCGGGCCCACAACTGTCCACGTCACCACCAGTTGTGTCCCACGCCCAATTATCCATCATTGATCAATTTCTCATTTAATTTGATTCAATTAATATCATGTATCCTCAAATTAACAAATGGAAGCTTAAATGAACAATATAAAAATTCATCTTTTTATTAGCAAAATGCCTAAGTGGAAACCATACCAAATATACATCATATACATCTCATATGTTCCTCAAAATATCAAAATATACAACCTATCTCTCAAGCCCAAAACCCGCAGAAAAACGAATAAATATAAACATACGTACGAGTGGGGCCAAAACCGTCAATCGATGTACCCTTCAAGCTTGCCCTTTCCCAGGCTCAGTCTTAGGGTCCGTGCACTCACCCATCACAAAAAGACAGATGACGAGTCCGTAGTGAGTAATCCCAAGGAAGTTCACCAAGTAATTACGGAAATAAAAGTACTTGGAATTCAAAAGACTATAATTTAAACATGCGGAGTACGTAAATACGAGATAACCGTAAAAGAAAGATCATCGCATGCATAAATATAGTGAGGAAACAAAGTACGTGCACATAAAAATCGACTAAGTCATACTTCGAGCCTCTCCTTGGGCACAACCCTCAAACACACCAACAAAGTTGTCCCTGGACCCTCTAGGTGGTCTGCGTAGACCAACGACGCACCCACACAAGCCTACCATACCCGGTAGCCTATTCACCGCGTATACTTAGACAAGTGCTATGACTCAATGGACTATATGGTCGTAACGAAATAAGCACCAAGTGGGGGTGATCTCAACACCGTAAAGACACCAGGTAGGAGTACCCTCCACTACCGTAAAGTCACCAGTGAAGAGTGCCCACCGTAGTAAAGCAAAGATGAAATGGAATAAAGAATAAATGGAACTGAATTCAAATAAATCAAATGGTAAATACTTAAAGTGAAGTTCAATTGGGATACTACACACCTCAATTCGCACTCCTCGTTCCACAAGTCAAACCCCTAGCTCAAAACCTCCAAATCCCCGATATCACTCTCGGTCCGATTCCCGACTAAACCCCGACTCCAATTACTATTTCGAGACTCCCGGAATTCATTTATGAGTATTAATAATCAACTAATGGGTTCATAATGTTGGTTTGACTCATTTTGTCATTTTCCAATTTTTTGGAGTCCGAGAGAATAATTAGCGCGCTAATGAGATAAATTAGCGCGCTAATTTATCTCAATCACTATTCATCCTCATCATTACTCAAAGTGATTAGCGCGCTAATTTCTCCAATTAGCGCGCTAATTGCTCGTCGTCCCGAAAAATTTCCAAATTAAGAATTTGAACTCCAAATCCATACATTCAATTTCCATGTTTCCATAAAACATCAATGACCTCAATTACACCATTTAAGCCTTAATTACCATAATCAAACACCAAAATCCACAATTTATGGAAATCACATTTTCAAACCCATTTTTAGAAATCCATCAAATTTCTCTCAAATTTACTCAAAATTCACAACCACTTCATGTCATTCTCACACACACTCACTCTCAATAAAAACCAAGTGTATATTCCCCAACAAATTCGAATTTCCACAAGCTCCAACCCACACCAAAAATTCCACAAAAATCCAAGTTTAATGTGTCCATACCTTAGGTTCTTGTGGTAGGAAGCCACAAATCACCTTCTTCACACCTTGTTGGCTGTTTTTCCTCTCCTTTTCTTCCTCCAACGATTTCTCTCTTCCTCCAAGCTCTCTCTTCAATCTCACACTCTCACTCTCCTTTGACCGATCGATCAAGCATGTGTATATATATTTGGCATTTGATCAAGTGTGTGCACGAATCTCGAGAAGCATCCAAGGGTTCATGGTCACCCCGTGTCACTCCAACTCCAAACACCTTATCATGACACCAATGACTCTGTTGAGCATCTCGAGAACCATCCAACTCGTTATTGTTTTATTCAAATTTCAACTATATGACTTATAAATTTCCAATTGATTTAGCCCATAATAATTATCTACCCTATTCAATAAATTACCAAACTTTATGGGTAAGCTCACCTTAGTTCTCTCGACTACCCGGCACTCGTGCCTCGTGTCTCGCGTCCGCACGCACCCCGAGGTCATTCCTCACTCGTCAATCAACTACATTAGCATACATATTGTAATGGATTTAGTTAATTTATACCTTTCCATCACAATTTACCACAACAAGCATACAATACGGATTTGTATACCTAGTTCGAGTGCATTCCAGTCCATCATGGGGTCCTCACGGTCTTCGGCGGCATCCACATCTCGCAAAAATGTCATAATTAACGGCAATTTAAAATCGGGCCGTTACAATTCTTCCCAACTAATTCGAAATTTCGTCCCGAAATTTAAATCTTTATCAACACTCACCCGTAAATAATTGAGGATATCTCCGCCTCATAGTCGACTCGAGCTCCCAGTGAGTCCCTCGGTTCCGTGATGCGCCATCGAACCAAAGACTTTCGTAATCTCTCTGTTCCTCGATTGTCGAACTCTACGATCCATGATCTCCACAGGTTGCTCTTCATATGAAGCGTCAGACGAACCTCAATCTGCCTAATATCCACCATCGGCCTCGGTCTGTCTTAGCTAACCTCAACATAGACACGTGAAACACTTTGGATGAACACCTGCTAGCTCTCGGCAACTCCAATCTGTATGCCATCGTCCCAACACGTGCTATAACTCGAAAGGCCCAATGTACCTTGGTGCTAGTTTCCCCTTGATCCCAAACCTCTGATGACCTTTCCAGGGCGAAACTTTCAAATATACCAAGTCATCCACATTATAGTTCAAACCCTCAAGGTACCTATCAGCATACTTCTTTTGCCTATCTTGAGCTGCTTGCAATCTCATCCTAATCTGCCGAATCTTCTCAGTGTGGTCAACAACAACTTCAGGTCCAATCACTGCCACATCTTCAGGTGCTGCCCAACAAGCTGGTGATCTGCAAGGTCTTCCATACAAAGCCTCAAATGGTGGCATACCAATACTCGCCTGATAGCTGTTGTTGTATGCGAACTCGCACAACGGCAAATACTCTTCCCAAGCACCTCCAAACTGCAAAATGCATGCTCTGAGCATGTCCTCCAATATCTGTATTAATCTCTCTCGATCGACCGTCGTTCGAGGATGATAAGCCGTCTTGACTATCTGCAGCTCGTCCCAAATCGCTCTCGCATGCTCTCCCATAACTTCGAAGTCAACTCCGAGATCTCTCGTCGACACAATAGATATCGGCACTCCATGTAGCCTAACAATCTCTCGCTCAAAAATGATACTCAACTGAGCAAACGAGTACTTCATCGATATAGGGATGAAGTGTGCAGACTTCGTCAATCTATCAATCACAACCCACACAGCATCATGACGTCTCGCAGACTGTGGCAATCCACTAACAAAGTCCATCGTAACATGCTCCCATTTCCACTGCGAATGGGTAGTGGTGTAACAATCCAAATGGTCTCCCGTGCTCGGCCTTAACTCGCGACAAACATGACAAGCTCTCACATATGCACCCACATCGGCCTTCATCCCAGGCCACCAAAACAAACGTCGCAAGTCATGATACATTTTAGTCCTGCCAGGATGAACTGTATACCGCGAACGGTGTGCATCCTCAAGAATGCTATCGCGTAGTTCCCGCACCTCGGGTATCCACAACCTACCCCCGTGTCTCAAGCACCGGTCCGAACCACTAGACCAATCAGTGCAACCCGGATCCCGAGCCAGACAACAAGCGAGCAAAATGTCCGTCGACCCTTTTGCCACTCAATGACCTCTCTAACGACACCACAGAACACGCATCGGCGCCACGATATGAACATCGAAAAAGCATCCGACAAACACAACACCGTCGCGCCTCCAAGAATCCATGCTCATGTGTCATCTCGCCGCAGATGCCGACTCTCTACCCCACTCCGCTCAATGCATCAAGAACTACATTCGCCTTCCCAGATGGTACTCAATCGCGAAATCGTAGTCTTTCGCAACTCGAGCCACCGTCTTTGCCGCATATTCGTATCTTTCGAGTGAATAGATACCTCAAACTCGATGATCTCAGTAAATAACATAAACCACTCCCCATAAAGGTAGTGTCGCCAAGCCTCGAGTGCAAACACAACCTGTGCAGCCTAGCTCTAAATCATGCACCGGATAATTCTCCTCGTGAGGTCTCAATCGCCTCGATAAATATGCAACTGGGTGTCCTTCCCGCATCAATACACATCCCAACCCATCCCCGAAGCATCCGTGTAGACCGAAAAGCCTTTCCCTGTCTCGAGTAGAGCCAACACCGGCGCGAGTCAACCTCCTCTTCAACTCTAAAAATGCTTTGCCTCACGACCTTCGGACCATTCAAACTTAACATTCTTCTTGGTCAACCTCGTCATCGGCGCTGCAATCAAAGAAAAGTCCCGCACAAATCGCCATGTAATAGCCCGCAAGCCCCAAGAAACTACGAATGTCTCGCAAATCGTCTCGGGTGTCCTCCAATCAATGATCGCTCGAATCTTGTCTCCATCAACAGATATTCCTTGACTACCAATGACATGTCCGAGAAATTTCACCTCTCTCAACCAAAAAGCACACTTGCTAAACTTAGCGTACAATCTGTGCTCCTCAACGTCATCAAAATATCTCGAGGTGTCTCTCGTGCTCTCACGAGTCTTACTTGTATATCAAGATATCATCAATAAATACAATCACATAACGATCCAAAAATGGCCGTAATACTCGGTGCATCAAATCCATAAAGATAGCGGCGCATTAGTCACCCCAAATGGCATGATCATGTGAACTCAAACAATCCATAACGCGCGCTAAACGCCGTCTTCTCTATATCACTCTCCCGAATCCTCAATGATGATAACCGGATCGTAAATCAATCTTGAGAAAAACTTAGCACCCGCCAACCGATCGAATAGATCATCAATCCTAGGAAGTGGATAACGATTTCGAATCGTCACTTGATTCACTTTCTTCGTAATCTATGCACAACCTCAAAGAACCATCCTTCTTCTTAACAAATAGTATCGGTGCGCCCCAGGAGACATACTTGGGATGAATAAAACCCTTCTGCAACAACTCCTCTAATTGGGATCTCAACTCTCCCCTGCTCCGACGCGACATCCTACGGTCGGCTATATCGGCCATCATTTGTGTCCGGAACCAACTCAATAATGAACTCAATCGCCCTAGAGGTGGTAAACCTGCAAATCGTCTGGGAACACCTCAGGAAACTCGACACTACTTGGGACATCCTCTAATCTAATCTTTGGTCTCGTGTCCGCTCAACTACCGTCCTAAACGCCTCCATCTCCCGAATCGTAGCTAATCGACCTCTGGTAATCGGTAAGTCCGATGCCGTCCCAACAAAAGTAAATACGGAATACCCTCAATATCAAATACTATCATCTTCCCAAAGCAATCAATGTGTGCGCGATATGTCGCTAGCCAATCCATACCCGATAAAGCATCAAACTCTAAATACTCTAGGACACGAAAGTCGACAGTAAATCGGTGTCCCTCAATCTCTACTACACAATTCCGGCATATCCTGGTTAGGGTAAATCTTATCCCCAAAGATGCATCGAGGACAAGATGTGGATCTAAGGTCTCAACCAGTAATCTAAACTGTCCAACCTCAAGTCCCGATATAAATGACAATGTACTGCTCGGAATCAAATAATACATGCATGAAGACATCGCATATAGATAACATACCCTCTACGAGCCGACGAGTCGCATCACGCTCCGTTTGTACGGTAGTAGGTGTAGCAGTATGCATGAGCCCTCTCCCTAATCGGCTCAATCGTGGTCGTGAAGATGAAGCGACATCGGACAATCTCTATGTATATGCCCGACCTGATGACACCTGAAACATCGTCGTGTCTCCCGCCAATCAGACTGTGACACTATATGCACCTGAGCCCTGTCACGACCCCGACCTCTCTGTCCTCTACCACGACCTCCTCCATCTCGCACATGGTGTCGAGGCGCTCACCGGTGCAGTACGATGCGTACACCACCTCGCCTCTCGTCTCTCTCGATGCTCGAACGTCTATCTCGTCGACTCGATAATCATGTCTCTCGTCGATCGATCGTCTCTGCCTCTTCTGGTCTCGATCGACCGAGAACTCTGTCCGCACCCGTCTCCAAGCTCACCCCGGTGTCGTAAATACGTCTCGCGAGCCAATGCTCTGTCAAAAACACTCTGTAGGGTCTCCGCACCGGTCCGCAACTATCACACCACCAATCCTCTCATCCAGGCCTCGATGAAGTAGTAAATCAGTAACCTCTCCGTGTTAGCCACATCCATGGCATACATCATGAGATATCTCGAATCGATCCATGTCTTGTGACACGACATGTTACCCTGTCGTAGTCCCAAGAACTCGCTCCTCGCCGTAATCGCACCTCAGTGGGAATGTACTCATCGAGAAATAACTGTCGAAACTCTGCCCACGTCGACGGTGTAGAATGTATGTCAGTGTAAGTAGTCCACCATACCGCTGCCTGACCTCTCAAACAATACCCCGATATACGCGCCTGGTCCGCCTCGGGTACCTCTAATAGCTAGTGTAGTCGTCGATGTGTCATCAACCACCGGCCGGCAACCTCAGGATCACTGACTCCAGTGAAGTACGTGGGGTTGAATCTCATAAAGTCTTTCACCATCTTTGTTGCCTCAGACATCCTACTTACGCAAATCGAAACTCCTACACGCTTTGCTCGCTAGTAGGCCGGTGTCACCTCCGTAGTCTCACTGGCATCACAATAGGCTCACCTTCTCTATCATTGCCTCTATCCCAACTGTCTCGTATGTCCTCGCCCGGTGCAATCACCGCCCGTGTAGTAGGTGTAACTAGCTCGGCCAGAGGTGCTACTGCTGGTACTCGTGAACTCCGTATATACTCCATTAGCTCGCCATCCGAGCTCGCCGCATAGCTCTTCTCTCGAATCAATCGCTTTCGCTCGTCGGCCTCAGTATCATAGCTCGCATATCGGCCATGTCACTAGTGGTACGATCACTAGTATCTCCAACCTCTCAGGTGAGTAGTGGGCGAGTAGTAGAGTCAGTCGTCCGTCCATCCTAAACCGCACAACCATCGTGCAATGGATCGACTCAATACATATACGTGTATAATATGTAATACACAATCAAAACATACGTATATGTATAATTTCCTAAATTTACCCACCTCACATCACTTCCCAACTAAGCCTTTAATCATTCACTTGTGGTTTCCACATCTAAGATTTATTCATTGAGTTTATACTATTGTGGCGGTATCGAGGTAACCATAGCCCACACTTCACTCCCCGGGTTCCTTAAACCTAAGCTCGATACCAAAATGTGGCGGCCCCAATTTTCCACATTGGTCCGCCACGGTGGCTACGCGGGCCCACAACCGTCCACGTCACCACCAGCTTGTGTCCCACGCCCAATTATCCATCATTGATCAATTTCTCATTTAATTTGATTCAATTAATATCATGTATCCTCAAATTAACAGCGGAAGCTTAAATGAACAATATAAAAATTCATCTTGTGTTTTATTAGCAAAATGCCTAAGTGGAAACCATACCAAATATACATCATATACATCTCATATGTTCCTCAAAATATCAAAATATACAACCTATCTCTCAAGCCCAAAAACCGTCAGAAAACGAATAAATATAAACATACGTACGAGTGGGGCCAAAACCGTCAATCGATGTACCCTTCAAGCTTGCCCTTTCCCCGGCTCGTACTAGGGTCTGCACTCAGCCATCACAAAAAGACAGATGACGAGTCCAGAGTGAGTAATCCCAAGGAAGTTCACCAAGTAATTACGGAAATAAAAGTACTGGAATTCAAAAGACTATAATTTAAACATGCGAGTACGTAAATACGACATAACCGTAAAAGAAAGATCATCGCATGCATAAATATAGTGAGGAAACAAAGTACGTGCACATAAAAATCGACTAAGTCATACTTCGAGCCTCTCCTTGGGCACAACCCTCAAACACACCAACAAAGGGTTGTCCCTGGACCCTCTAGGTGGTCTGGCGTAGACCAACGACGCACCCACACAAGCCTACCATACCCGGGTAGCCTATTCACCGGCGTATACTTAGACAAGTGCTATGACTCAATGGACTATATGGCCGTAACGAAATAAGCACCAAGTGGGGTGATCTCAACACCGTAAAGACACCGGTAGGAGTACCCTCCACTACCGTAAAGTCACCAGGTGAGAGTGCCCACCGTAAAGCAAAGATGAAATGGAATAAAGAATAAATGGAACTGAATTCAAATAAATCAAATGGTAAATACTTAAAGTGAAGTTCAATTGGGATACTACACACCTCAATTCGCACTCCTCGTTCCACAAGTCAAACCCCGGCTCAAAACCTCCAAATCCCCGATATCACTCTCGGTCCGATTCCTGACTAAACCCCCGACTCCAATTACTATTTCGAGACTCCTGGAATTCATTTATGAGTATTAATAATCAACTAATGGGTTCATAATGTTGGTTTGACTCATTTTGTCATTTTCCAATTTTTTGGAGTCCAGAGAATAATTAGCGCGCTAATGAGATAAATTAGCGCGCTAATTTATCTCAATCACTATTCATCCTCATCATTACTCGCGTGATTAGCGCGCTAATTTCTCCAATTAGCGCGCTAATTGCTCGTTTGTCCGAAAATTTCCAAATTAAGAATTTGAACTCCAAATCCATACATTCAATTTCCATGTTTCCATAAAACATCAATGACCTCAATTACACCATTTAAGCCTTAATTACCATAATCAAACACCAAAATCCACAATTTATGGAAATCACATTTTCAAACCCATTTTTAGAAATCCATCAAATTTCTCTCAAATTTACTCAAAATTCACAACCACTTCATGTCATTCTCACACACACTCACTCTCAATAAAACCAAGTGTATATTCCCCAACAAATTCGAATTTCCACAAGCTCCAACCCACACCAAAAATTCCACAAAAATCCAAGTTTAATGTGTCCATACCTTAGGTTCTTGTGGTAGGAAGCCACAAATCACCTTCTTCACACCTTGTTGGCTGTTTTTCCTCTCCTTTTCTTCCCTCCAACGATTTCTCTCTTCCTCCAAGCTCTCTCTTCAATCTCACACTCTCACTCTCCTTTGACCGATCGATCAAGCATGTGTATATATATTTGGCATTTGATCAAGTGTGTGCACGAATCTCGAGAAGCATCCAAGGGTTCATGGTCACCCTGTGTCACTCCAACTCCAAACACCTTATCATGACACCAATGACTCTGTTGAGCATCTCGAGAACCATCCAATCTGTTATTGTTTTATTCAAATTCAACTATATGACTTATAAATTTCCAATTGATTTAGCCCATAATAATTATCTACCCTATTCAATAAATTACCAAACTTTATGGGTAAGCTCACCTTAGTTCTCTCGACTACCCGGCACCTCGTGCCTCGTGTCTCGCGTCCGCACGCACCCCGAGGTCATTCCTCACTCGTCAATCAACTACATTAGCATACATATTGTAATGGATTTAGTTAATTTATACCTTTCCATCACAATTTACCACAACAAGCATACAATACGATTTGTATACCTAGTTCGAGTGCATTCCAGTCCTCACTGTGGGTCCCTCAGCGGTCTTCGCTGGCATCCACATCTGCAAAAATGTCATAATTAACGGCAATTTAAAATCGGGCCGTTACAACTATACTTGTTCTTAACTCTTTTATTATGTTTTCGACCTTTTTATTGTAGGTTGTATGTTCAACGTACTCTTTTTTTGTTATTTTGTGAGGATATATGGTAAAGATTTGTGGTTAACACATTTATTTATGTATGAACTTATATTTTGAAGGTTATTGTGATAACAATTTTGTGGAAAATATGTTATATATAGATTTTGTGGAATGTATGTTGTAAATTTGTCATTTATGAGATATATAATTCTTGTGATTCATTTGATTAAATCTAATTTCATAAATTTTGGATAGGAAAACGTCAATCCGTAGAACTTGATCTAATCCGATTCGCATTTTACAAATTGAATTGAGTTGGATTAATGAATTATTTGGATTGATTGGATTGTAATTTTTCAACCCGCAATAATTAGATTGGATTGTGGATTGACCCTAATTGGACTGGATCCAATCCGTGTGCACCCCTAATCACAATTGACACTAGATTAATGGTAAAGCCTATTAGTCCCTCAAGAGTTCTTACTCTTTAGTTGGCCCCACCCAAGAGCCCAAAGAAGAAATTGGAGGGAAAAAAGTGGCAATGAATTGAACTCCTAACATTTAGGTCTTGTTTGGTTAGAGGTGGAGTTATTTCTCAGAGATAACTTGTAGGAGTTGGGAATTAATCTTGTTTGGTTGCCTAACTTCCCTGTAAGTTATTTCTCTACTTACACTCTAAGGTGAGATATCTCCCCCCAATAGAGAGTTATCTTTCAGGAGTTGTGAACACAATTACCCCTCATTAATAACCCTTTTATTACCCATTTCTATTATTTGAAGGCTATTTATGTCAATTCATATTTCTTATTGCTTAAAAATTTGCAAACATTAAAATATTAATTCTAATGAGTTAACGCCAAGGAGACAACTCCTAACTAACATTGTAAGTTAGCAAAAATAAACCAAATATGGTCTTGGTGTGCTAAGCCCAAAAATTAATTTTCATATTTAAAAAACCACGACTTGATTGATGTCCAACAATTTTTAGACGATGGAGGGCAATCTTGATCTTGCAATAACAAGTAGTTGAAGTTGAATTGTTGAACGCATATGGATTTCTAATGAAAAATGATAATCTAAAACACTTTCGGCGTACATTTTGTTTTTTAGCTCATTTATGACGTTTTATTAGAAGTGGGGTCCGAGCATGAGGAGACTCAGAACACCATAAATGGGCTAAAAACAAAGTGTGTGCCCAAAGTGTGTTAGATTATCGTTTCCCTTTTTAATTGTATTTGAATTAGTTTAATAATGCGTTGGATTTTTTCCCCAATTATTATAACTTGGGCGGGTAAACTCTCTTTTAATAAAAAAAAAAAAAAAAGGGTTTTGTGGGGTGGATGGTAAGTCAAGTTGGGTTGAGCAATTGAAACTCATCCCTTCACCACAAGCTCTGATCTTACTTATGGATAAAATCACATTAAGAAATCTCAAACTTATTAAAGAGCAACCAAAAAAAAAAAAAATGATGATCTTTAGGTTGGTATAGCGCATATACATATATTACATGAAATCATCCACCAAAAATGGAAGAACTCCACATGCAACAACAATAACAACATAGCATGTATCTCAAATTTGTTAGGATCTGCAACATGGTTCAAACTATTCCATTGTGCTCGATTTAGTGCAATTGATGGTAAGCTTTCCAAATAATTTAAATCTCTCCTAATTAATGCGTCTAAAAT
Source organism: Stephania japonica (assembly GCA_039657345.1). Taxonomy (NCBI): domain Eukaryota; kingdom Viridiplantae; phylum Streptophyta; class Magnoliopsida; order Ranunculales; family Menispermaceae; genus Stephania; species Stephania japonica. The sequence goes on from CM077557.1 coordinate 69,797,802, forward strand.
TAACTTCAATCTACCTCTACTTCGACGAATTTCTTCAATTTCTATAGAGTCAAGCTTTTTTAGTTCTACTCCTATTTTTCTTTGAAAACTACAAATATTTTTTCATAACCACAAAAAGTTGAATGTACTGTATACATATGAAGGAATTTATGTGCCCAAGTGACTTTGATAGAATAGTTCAAACTTACAAAGTCAAGGAGTAGCCTTCAAAAAAAGTTTGGACACCCATGGTTATCATGAAATACAACAACAACAACATAGCCTCAGTCTCAAAATAATTGGAGTCGACTACATGGATCAAACTCTTCCATTATTATCATGAAATAATAAAAACAATATAAACAACCAAGACATGGCTTGGCTTTGGAGCAACTGATCATGACACCAATGGCATTTATTCATATTGCAGTGTTAATAAATGAACAATGCACAGAGCTCTTAGGCATGTAAAGAACAAATCCTACACACCCATATATATCATATTGGAGGGTGTTGGTGTGCATATTTTACAATTGATTCAAATCAAAATGATACACAGAGTCCATTTATGAAAGAGTATTTGACAGACAATCCAATCATCCAATGTGACATTAAACACGGTTGGGGAAAAAAAGTCCAAGTGCATAGAAATCAAAACTTGTCTAAAATGATCTCGCGCATGAAGTTCACCGGAGCTGCATAATCGAACACAGCAAACGATATTTTAGATATCGGCGTAAATACTTCATTATATAGAACATAGTATTCTAAATGCAATCTGTACTTCTGAATCAGTAACGAGTAACAACATATGTACTAGAAATATCGATTCTATGAAAAAACTTCAATCCAAGGTGATGAAAAACAATTACCTTCTCCACCAGTGAAGAGATTGAATTGACCGGCAGCCTGCCGGAGGAACATCTCAACCCCACTTACTATGGTGGCTCCAGCCGCCTCTGCTTCAATCAGAAGGCGTGTTTTTCTTGGCGTGTAAACTGAATCGAACACAAGCTCATAAACTCCTAAAGTATCCTACACTAGAAAATAACTGACAATTCAATATTTCAACCAAGTTATTTGAATTTGGATATGGGAACATTAACAGTAGGAGAAAGTTTAAGAAATGAACCGCGGCCACTGGAATTCGATCAGTATTCGGATGCATTCCAAGAGGAGTGGCATTAGCAAGTATCGCACGGTCTGCTGGACAGAAGTTAATTATGTCCTCGAAACGATGGGCTTCTCCTGAAACTGAGAGGGCAAGAGATTTTGCCCTCTCTTTTCAAATGATATATTAAAAATGGTTAGAGACTAGAGTTATGTCATCCAACCTAAGTAGTTCTAATCAAGTTCATTTTTTTCCGGCTATTTTAAGGTAGATTTACCATAATCTATGTCGAAAACAATGACTCGAGCACCCCTGCTCTTAGCACCAAATGCTAGTGCTCGTCCTGCACCTCCAGCTCCAGCTAGTACAAATTGTTTCCCATTAAGTGGAGACAAGATTGAGGGGTCACCAATGCATCGTTTTTCTGTGAATTTTCAGAATTCTTTCATGTTAACATTCAAGTTCTTTTAACTAAAACTAAAGGACCAAAGATCCTGAAACCAATTATGATACTATCTAGGATTTTCAATGGCTAGGAAGTTTCATTCAGAGTAGAACTCAACTAATCGATCATTCCCTAGTACAGCGGAAACAGCAAAGAGCTCGACGTATTCAGAAACAAGCCATACATGCATTCATTTCAATAAAATGTACTTTTTCTAAATTGTACATACTATAGGAAATTAATGACCATACCTCTTAGAGCGTCCTCTATTGCAGAAATAGCTGCCTCACAATCAGTATTATAACCAATTAGCTTCCCATCAGTTGGCCTCCTAATAATGGTATTCACAGCTCCTATGGACTGACAAAGCATCGAAAACAAAACTCAGAATGTCTTATAACTGCAATGTCCGCCAATACAGACTTAAGTTTTAAACCAAACGAAACATCAAGAAACAATGAAACAGAAACCCCTTTCTTGGAATCAAAGTTACCAAAGGTAAAGACGCTCATAACCTTAGCCAATGGATGAATTTCATCACAGTGTGCTGTTACAGCTTCCTTGTATGGAAATCCAACACTGCGGTTCAAGGAAAAAAAAAAAAAATAAAATAACAGCGAACAGTTTACCGCATATAAAGCAAAAAGACCTTTAACCAAGATTCAACATTTCTAATGGCGTACGGCAACTTACCTGAAACCCGCAAAGTCTGGGTATGAATAAACCCTGAAGAACTCCTTGAGATCATCAACATGCATAGGAACGTAAATCCCATTGTATCCGACAAGCCTAAATGTAGGACTATGTAGAAGAGGGCCTTTACTGTGGCCTACTGGTTTCGAGATGAGCCCAAACACTTTCGTTTCTGCATTTACAAGTTCAGGCTTATAAGCTTGTTTGATACTGTCCAAAGTGGGAAGACCAGGAACTGAACCATTCCCCATTGATGCATAAACCATGAAACCGCCAAATTTTGGGCTCAGTAGTTGGCTAATAAGGCCCCGGACACCAGTTGAGTACGCAACCATCGGCAACTGCAGGAGATATCACAATGAGGACAACTATGGCGAAAAAAATAAATTAGACTGACCAAATTTTGATCTTTGATCAACTAATTCCAAATTGACTAACTTTTAGTTAGATTCATCATACAGCTTGTCCATACTATGTACCTTTCTATGCGAAAGCAAATTAAAAATCTTATCAAGATGAGTAATGTCAGTTGCATCGGTTACAATCTTGATGATGTCTGCTCCAGTAGATTGCATGCCATAAACAAGATGGTTGAGGTCCTCAATTGAGGAGTTCTCGGCATCCACATGGCATGAGACAATTATTTTTGTGTTAGCCAATTGTTCTAGAGTGGCATCGACCAAGAAATCAGAAGCTACCTGTAAATTATATCAAATTGGAAAGCTCTAAATGCAAGCAAGAATTAAATCCATTGCATGGCATAGAAAAATGTAACAACTAAAATCACAATGAACTCTCATAAACAATGATTTTAGAAAAGAAACTTCGATATGAAGAAATAAATGACAAATATCTGAAAAGCACTTTAATTTGATTAACGACTGTCACAACATGTTTTGGATCAGGATAATATATATCAGCAAGAAAGCAATGAACATTGTAAATGCCATTTGTTGCTAAAAAATTAAGAAAATGAACGCTCTTTCTAGATAGGCCAAGTTTTACCAAGGATAATAATGACTTGTTTGAAGGACATTTAGTTGAATTAAACCTTGAACTCAATATCAATATAATCAGCTCCTAGTTTCCCAGCTAAACGAAGTGCATCAAGTCGGCTCTTTTCATCACCTTCGTATTGAACACCTTCCGATTTTGGCCTGAGTTAATTATGAATAAGAAAATTAATCAGATCTTGCACAAACAAGAATTTTATTGAGACATATATTACAATTGAACATTACTTTTGAGTTGAGACATATTACAATTGAACATCACTTCTTGATTACCCCAATTAACTTGGGAGTTGGGACTGAGGCTATGTTGTTGTTGTTGTTGTCGTTGTCGTTTAAGCATTCATCATGGTGCGCAATAGGCACAAAAAATGGACTCAATGCACTCAAAGCTTAATTAAGAGTGCCAATCATCATATTAAGAACAGATTGATGCTCTTTCCTATTCGCGATGTGTGTTGAACAGAATGAATGCATAGAGAATGATTTTCATACAGTTGGGAAATAATCACAAAGGATTTAAAGGATCAGTGCATTAAACCAAGCAGCGTGGAAGAGGTCGATCCATGTAGGTTTTTTTTTTTTGTTAAATTGATCCATGTAGTTTGACCCAACTAATTCATGATAGAGGCTTTGTTCTTGTTCTTGTTCTTGTCCTTGATGTACTAGTAACATCATGAACAATGAATACAAAAAACTGAAAGGTAAAAGATAAAAGCACATGAACAGTATGTTCTGGATAACAATAAAGCATCAATCTCAAATTAGTCGAAGTCTCTACAGGACCAAACTCTTCCACCCTGCTCAATTTAATGCACTTGATAGTGTGCATTCAAAATTATTTAAATCCTTCCTAACAAAAGCTTCCCAAGTTTTCTTAAATATATAAAAAAAAAAAAAATAGCTTCCCACTTTACCAACCAAGTGATTTTGAATGGGGTAACTTGTGTAGGGGTTCGAATCTCAATAGGGCAAATTGGTTTCTTTCTTATATATTAGAAAAAAATGCATTCTAAGTTACCAACTAAGTGGGTAGCCCTCTCGTTTAGTATGGTCCCTTGTGTAAGAGCTAGGGCCGGGGTAGAGTCTCAAAACAGTGACTACCAAAAAAAAAAAAAAAAATAAATAAAAATTATCACAATGAATAAATTGAAGATTTTTTATAAGTTACAAAAAAAAAAAAAAAAAAAAATGATAGCCCCAAGCCCAAAACAATAAATTGCTCACCTGTAACTTAAAATCACTGGCAATGGCTTGTTACTAAGCAGAAACTCAATATCTCTACCGTGGCTGAAAGCCCTCTAGACAATCCAGTCTGATCTCAACGACATCAGCTCCCATGTCTTTGGCCACACCCATCTCATTCACAACTTTTTCAACTGAACCACACATCAATTGCACACAAATCATAGTTGGTTTCCCTATCCCCTCACAGCCCATGATTAGTTTTTGATAGGACTTTGAAATTTGATTTGTAATATCACAACCAATAGAAGATGAGTGGGAGGGATCGGTAGGCGAGGTAGGTGGGGTGGGTATGGTGAGAATAGATCACTGGGTATTAAAAGAAGAAAGAATGGAAAGTGATTGGGTGAACACTTTGGACTAGGGGTGGGCGTCTCCGCAAAATCGCATGGTTTGGTTTGATATTTTAAAATCGCATTGGTTTAGAAAACTTGTAAACAATCTAGACTTCGGCTTTGCCAAAGAATTCGCGTGAAAATCAGAATATCAGAATTAATTCTGAGAAATTTAATTTGTTTTGGAGAATTTTTGTAAAAATTTACCCCTTAAAAAAAGGTTAAGAGAATTATTATTTAAATAAAAAATAAACATTTATATACTTTATAAGATGTCAAAAACAAGCACAATTATACATTTATATTATAAAAAATATATAATTATTGATTACGTGTCTATTAATGTATTGACAAATATTCTCTGATTTTTAAAGTTTTTATTTCAATTTTATTACTCTTTGTTGATACATATTTTGACAAATTTCACCTAAAATAATTTCACATAAAATTTGACAAAAGTTTACAAAACCACTAACCACCCCAACCTTGTTTTAAGCTTTAAAGCGAACTTAACCTTATATTTTTTAAGTTAATAATGTCCCTTAATTTAAGGGCATCTACAAGACAAATACATACGTCCACATCGTCTGTTCCAAGTAACCAGTGTCAAAATTTAAGTACCTCACCACATCTATGTGCACTTAACTTGCTAAATAGGTGGAACTCTCTTCCCTCGTGTTTAACTCATCGATGTGGGATAAATGCACTGTGAGTGACTTTTGAAAGCGTTTAATAATTTTAGTTTTTTTTTTTATACCTATAGGTAAGAGTGTAAGACCGGTGCAATCGGCTTGAGCTTACCAAATTGACATGCTCAAATTACTTTGATTTTACGCACCGACAATAGAAATTACACATCATGATAGAGAAAATGAAAAAAGTATACTACTTTAACTCTATTTGAGCATACAAATTTAGGGTTTAGAGTTTCCTAAACCTTAAACCTTAAAACTTGGCATACACTCATTGGCAAGTCTTTTAGATGCACATCAAATTTCATGAACATATCAATGCACAAACATCAATACATCAATCAAGAGTTATAATCAAGGGCGTGTTAAATTGACATGCTCAAATCGAGTAAAAATTACATTTTTCAAATAAAAATGATGTGGCCTCAATGATGCTTTTACGAATAAAAAAAAAAAAAGGATGTCCATCAATACAGACGTTAGAATTACAATGATCAATGGCGCAAAATCTGACTATTTCGGCAATCACTTGCTTCCATTTTTGTAGCCGCCGCAATCACGCAATTCTGCACCATTTGGTATCTGAAAGCTCCTTCAGCAGAAGCACGGAACTCAAGTTCACCAATAACCAACACAAATGCATATCATAGAGGTTTGAATCATCCCCAAAACTTAAACAATCAAAAAGTGGAGGAAAGTCAGCAACATAGCCTCAATATAAAATTAGTTTGGATCGATTACATAGGTCAAACTCTTCCATTGTACTCAATTTAATGTAATTGATAATGAGGTTTCCAACCCTTTAAATTCCTCCTAATTAATGCATTGGGAAAGTCTCTTCAGAGTTTGGAGACATCCAATAAAATTGGAACGGTACAGAAAAAAAAATGGGGAAAAAGTCTCATCCAACAATTTGGGCTCAACCAAAGACATACCATCAGATTAAGACTGATTCTATGAAACAACAAATGGCTCCATTTTCACTCTGAGGATACAAGCGTTCAAACAAACTACAAGACTAAAAGCTGAATGCATTTGTAATGAAATTTGATACAGAACTATATCTAAACAATCACTGTTCTATTCGGAAATACATATAATGATATAAACAACAGGCTGACAACATTTATAAGCCAAAAAGAGCAGATTGTTAAAGTAAATTATCGATATAACGACAGGGAACTTACGATAAAATTATTTACAAAGGCCCCGTTGAGCCGTTGACATCCCTGATGCAAAAGTTTAAGTAGTCAGGCTTTTTCCAATTACAATTTAAGAATCAGCCACAACATTTAACAAGTAATGCACTTACTTGATTCTCTACGGGTCCAAGAGCAGTTGAAGTTTCCGTCGGAATCTCAATGGGAAAGGCTGGTTTCAGTCTTCTCTTCTGCAGAAAGTTCTCTCTCTTTGGAGCCAAGAACCTGTGTGCCCACCGCCAGATTATCAGTGACGGAATTGGATGCATCTGATTTTGGTACGGCTTCAGATCCATCATGGACTGCTTCTTTTGGATTATCGTCACAGCTAGCCTTGCTGCATGCAGGAAGTTGAGCGTCACAATGTTCTAAAACAGGTTGAGCACCATCTGATTCTGGGATAACAGATGAAGCAGTTCCAGGAGCAGTACCAACTTCCTCGGACACATTGGTTGGATTTACATCTTTGTTTCGATCCTTCTCATCGCTACTCTGGCTGCATGCAGGAAGTTGATCCTCACATTGTTCCACAACAGGCTCTACACATTCAGGGGCACTATTGTGGCTCCCATCCCCACTGCATGCTGGATGTTGAACTTCACAATGTTCTACAACAGACTCAACAGCGCCAGATTCAGGGACAACAGGGGAAGCAGTTTCTACAGCGCCACTAGTAAAACCTCGCCCAGATATTTCTACTTCCGTAGGCACTGCTTTGTTTTGATCCCGGTCAGAGCCAGCTTCACTCACTTTCGGAGGTTCAATCTCACAATGTTCTAATACAGGCTCTACACTGCAAGCCTCAGGATCATTAGATGAAACAATCTCCATTGTACCACCAACAAGAACTTCCTTGTGTGCTTGTACCTGCGTCTCCGCAAAGAACGCATTTTTATTTTGATTTTCGCCACATTTATCCTCACTGCGGACGGGAAGTTGAACTTCACAGTTTTCTGCAACAGGCTCTACACTGTAAGATTCAGGGGCATCACAGGAAACAGCATCTAAAGCAGGACCGGTAAGAACTTCAGCCTCCTCTGCTCCTCTAGGCTGAGCTTCATGGTTTTTTGTATCCTTACTGCCCACTGGATGCTTGTTAGCCTCATTCTTTTCCGTTCCAGAACCATCTCCATGACTATCTAGTGCCTTGGAGTCCTCAAGACATGGATTGCAAGATCCCTTCCCAGATTCTTCCACTTCTGTGCCAATATTGCAACTCGACTTGCCCTCATCAGCAGGAGCGGAACTAGGAGGGATAACCTTAACGGCAGTTTCATTTGCTGCATCAGCAGCACGAGTTTTCTCAGGGAGAATAATTTTCTGTCCATGAAAATCTGTCCCAAGTTTACTTCTGTCCTCGAATTTAACAGAACATTCTGCTGGACCAGCAACCAATGGATCCTTTTTCAGAGAGGTGATATTAAGACCCTCACCTACCAGAGCCAACACTACTGGCAATGAGGTGCTTTCCGTAGCCTGAGATAACCCAGCATCAACGGGCAAAGTTTCCTCCATTGGCTGAATATCCTTGGATTCTGTATGAGCAGAATGATCGATAGACATGAGAGCACTCTTCTGCAGGAATGATGAGGTTTGCTGCTGTCCACTCTGGTCCAAAGCTTGTAGCCCCAAAAAGGCAGTATGAACAGTAGGTTTTGCAGAATCAACCACGTTTGAGTTGCTTGCTTGAGGTATCAATGGTTTACTAGGAATTCCCGTGTCCTTCTTTCTAGATCCCCGTCTGGTTGCACCAGTTGCCCTGGTCTTCTTTTCCGCAGAGGCTCTTGTTTGACGGGTGGAGACGGATGATTTTTTATTTTTCGGATCATTAGATCCAGAACCAAGTGGAAGGTTGACATGCACATTGCCTTGGAGTGAGACTAACTCAACAGGTTGGAAAATAGGCTCACTAGTGGGAGTTACCGAATCAAGAGTGCCATCAGATCTACCTTGCAAGGTGCTGGAAGCAATTTCCCCTTTTTCAGCTGGCATTTGCTCACTCAACGTTGCCGCATTTCGAAGAGTTCTTCTCTCCATTAAATCTTGTGCCAGTGGAGACATAACAGGTGTAGACAATTTTGCCACATCAGGCATGGTTTCATTCTTTGCCACCGGAGTGGCAGCTTCTGATGATGTTTTAGCCTCCACATCGGAAACTGCCTGCTCCACTTTCTTGTCCAGGTCCTGCGTAACACTTTTATTTTTCTCCTGAATAAAGGGCGGGATTGGAGTTTTAACTGGAACCAATTCAACTACCTGTTGTAAACCTGAAATGGGATTCACCTCAAAACTTAAAATGGTTGGTGCACTAGATGTCCCACCCGACCTATTAACTGTCCTTTGCTTCTCGGGAGAAAGTGAAGAGGACGGAGCGGCATCAGATGCTACTGATATCACATCCGGGATTCTTGAAAGTTGACTAGGTAAGGAAGTGACAATAGAAGGTGAGTTAGAAGTTTCAGATGCTCTGTTTAGTTGATTATCCTTGTCCTCTCCCAAAGGCAAAGCTGCAGTACTAACTGATGCAACACTTAGCTCTGTTGAGATTCTTGACATATTGGTTTCAGGAGCAATAGCAGGCATTGCAGCACTCTGTTTCTTTCCTCTACGTCGTGGTGTTACCAATCCACTCTGAGCCTTGCGACCTCTCCCTCGATTGCTAATAGGAGGAGAAAATGCAGGTACGAGGGTACTAGATAATGCCCCTGTTACACACGGTGCTGCTCCACTCAAATCTATCCCGGATGTAGAACCTGGCTGCTCAGCGCCAGAAGCTGTAGAGGTGGGGACCATTATTCCCTGTGGCCCCGCTTCCAGTTTAGCAACTGCAGCAGAAGGTTTAGGAAGAACTGGTGCAAGTAAAGCATTACTTGCCATTCTCTTTGGCCTGCCACGCCCTCTCCTTGACGGTGGCTGGGGATCTTTGATCAATGGTGGTTGAGAGGAAGACCCAACAGACAGTGGTGGAGGCATAGATAGTGGCGGCATCACAGATGGCTGTGGAGGCTCCAGAGGTTGTGGAGGCTCCAGAGGTTGTGGAGGCTCCAGAGGCAGTGGAGCCGGTGGCTTTTCGTCAACCACATCCACTTTAGAAACACTAGCATCAGTTGTCAATTTTATAGGCTTTACTTCTTCCTTAGGTTTAGGAGATCCTGGAGAGTCAGCTTGACACATTTTTTCAAACTCCTCTTCTGTCCATTGATCTTCATAGGACCGTACCTAAGACATAAATACTCAATTAGAAGTGACTTTCAAGAACTGAAGAAGATGGCACAAATTATAGGGAAACTCTGACAACAATTCACAACAAATCTCTCACCTCTCGTGCACGTTTGCCCCTTCCATAATGTTGGGTATCAAGCCCACCAGTAGATTCATTCTTCCGCTTTATCCCCACATTAGATTCCTCATATAACTGCATAGCTTTATAAAATGCTGCCAAATCTTCATCTGTAACAAGGCGAGAAGGCAAGGGGGGTAAAGGCTCAGTATTGTCTTTGTCTGACCCCTTCATCAACTTCTCCCATTCTCCCTGTGAAAAGTAACAATTATGGAAGTGAATAACTGTTGAAGTCACAAAGCCCCACACTAAGGCAGCAACACCAAGAAAGTACAGAAATCATTCAAGGATAAAAACAAAAAATCTACCATCTCCAGTTCGCGCCTTTTTTTGTCCATAGATTCAAAAACATCAATTTCAGATTCACTGAACACAAGATAGAAGACCAAATCAGTCATGAAAATTGTATTTTATAAAACTTGTATTATCATATGTAAAATATCAACAACTGGAAGAAAAATGCCATACAGAGAAGCACCTTCACATAGAACTTCATGAGCATCCATCAGTTATTCAATTTTCATCAACGAATTATGAGTTAAATGCAGAAAGACATATATAGGAAATCAATCAAAAGTAATGTAAAAAATCGATAATTCTTCGTTGTCTAAATTTTTATTTAAAATCTTTGGATTCCACCTAATAATTGAAAAAAGAACTCGTTCAAATTTAATCAAACAGTTTTTCAGAAGAGACAAAAAAAAAGTTTTATGCACTGTCATGTTAACATGCAAGCAATTTTTTCTTGGAAAACGTATAATTTGGTAATCAGCATAAAATAGACCATTCCAATTAGTAGATAATTACAGCAACAAAATATTCCATTGTCTTAGGTAAATGTTATCGAAATATTCAAATACGTGTATTCCATAATATTTTTTTTAAAAGCTAGGAGTGTCTTTAACATTTTGCTGATACTCCTAAACTTCGTCAATCTGATAAAGAAGACTTTAAAAAGATCTGTTTTGGATGATTTTCTCAAGAAATTGTTTAGTGAGACAACAACAACAACAAAGCTTCAATCCCAATTAGCAGTTGGGTTTAAAGTACATTACCAATATTGTGCACTATACATAGGGAAAAACTTGATGAACAGAAGAGATATCAGTCTGAATGTTAAAGCGACCTAGAGAGTTTTCTTTATGGATAACAAATATTTCTCGAACTACCGAGAGACTAAGCAAAAAATGAAAACAAAATAAAACAAGGAACGTGTTAGAATTAACAATTTTTCGAAAGAGCTAAAATTCAGAAACTCTATATTCCTTTTTGAAAAATTTTGCAAAGATCTCAATCCAAAGAAAAAAAATCCAGCCATAATGGATAATTTAAATTGATGATACATTGACATCTACGGAAAAAAACATGACAAAGATAAAAGGCAAGTAGAAACAATAGATTTATGCTTATTCAGCAGATAGATCTTAAAAACATAGACCCAAGCTCAAGTAGCCAACCATCATCTCAAAATCTCAAGGAACATGATGCAGAAAGATAAAACAGTAAAACTTCAGATAGGATCAACCTGCGAGCTAATATATCATTGAGAGCATCATCATCTAAAACAGGGGCAGCTTCTTCTTTTTTAGACTCCCTAAACAGAGATTCCAAGTATTCCCTTCGGTCTTCAGCACTGAGAAATGTTAAAATACTTCAGAAAATACACCACACATGCAGAAAGAGAATATGACGTAGAAGCGAGATCCATGCATTTTGAACAATATTAATATCTAAATTACCTTTTACTTAAAAAAAAATCCAAAATTACCTTGTATTATTATCAAAGAAACCAGCAGTAATGCTCTGGTTGGCAACTCCCAATTTGTGCTCAGCTGCAGCTCTGACTTGTTCCTCCACTGTCCGGACCTAATTACAGGAAGGTAGTCAAAATAATGGAAAATAATAAAATAAAATAAAATAAAATTGAATACAGGAAGATAACAAAATAGGAGATAGTGTGCAACATAAGAAAGGGTGCAGCTAGAGATTTCAACAACAATTAATATTGGATCTAAAAATCTCAAAAAAAGCTTTAAAGGCCCAGATATGTTCAAATAATTAGACAAAATTATTCTTCAATTTAATGCATGGAACACTCACTGTTTCCAATCGCAGAACAAGTACATCCTTCTTTTGACCAATCCTATGTGCCCTAGCCTGTGCTTGCAGGTCAACCTGAACGTAACCATGAAGAACCAAATGAATAAAAATGGAAGCACGGCGGAAGCAAAATACAGAAACTTTAAAAGCTTTTCAAATATAATTGCCTGTGGATTCCAATCAGTGTCAAATATGATGACGGTATCAGCAGCTTGCAGATTTACTCCAACACCCCCAGCACGAATGCTGGCCATATGAAACACCAGAGCCAGTAATAAGCACGTCCCATCATGATAGGGAAAATAAGAAGTTCAACTATTACATGGCCAACCCAAAGTCTGGAATAAATCATCCTACCTAAGCAAAAATATGAAATTAGAAGAATCTGGTCGGTTAAATTCCTCAATTAATGCTCCCCGGTCACTTCCTGATGTATGTCCATCCAGCCGAAGGTATTTATAACACTTCCAGCGGAGATACTCCTCCATCACATCCAGCAACCTAGTCATTGTCGAGAAGAATAGAACCTAGAGAACAAATTCAACTCCAGGCATTATCAACTCACTTGCCAGAATACAGTAACCAGAAAATCATCAAAGAAAAAAAAACATGAACTACAATAACAAAGAAGAAAGAAGTACACAGACAGTGTTATGAAATAGTGAAATAAACGTGAAATATAAATTAAGAGCAAGAAAAAGCAATGCTAGCAATGAGGAATTCAGAGTAAAGATTAAACTACAGTTATGTGATTTTTTTTTCTTTTTAAGTGGGTAGTTATTTGATTTTTTTTTTTTTTTTTTTTTTTTTTTTTTTTTTTTTTTTTTGTAAGAGTTATTTGATTTCATCAGTTGGCTCAATTAGTATTGTAGTTAGTTTTCTAGGGCTTGAGCTAATTTTGCTAGGCAAAACAATTCCAGATATCTAATTGCAGTACAATGTCAACAGCCAAGCACTTTTAACTTTGAAAATAATAAATTTATTCTTAATAGTTTTTCTTTACGCCTTACTGTTAGTACTTAATTCTTGTTCACATTCTTCTATCACACAAACAATCAAAAGTGATTAATCAGTAAACTCAGCTCAGTAAACTAGAATTAACACACTTCTTTGTCTTTAACTGAAACACTCTCTTATTCAAGGGTCCACATTTCCTGCATTACTCCCTGCAAATTAAAACAAAAAGTAAAAAACTAGCCTTCAATGAAAATTTTACATTTCCTGCGTTTAAGTTCCAACTCTGCTTGACTTAAAATGGAAAGTGAAAACTTGCCTATAGAACCTTCCCTGCACCCCATAAATTTTACAACACATAGGTACACCTAAACCGTAAAAATATTTTCAGACAACTATGATATCAGAGTTACAGTCAGCTACAACTGCGTTTTGTTAAATATTAAGATGAATATCAAACAGCAGAAAAGCAACCACAAATAATAATACATACATTTCCTACGGGGTTGTAGGAGACCTTTGGACACATTGATTTGAACATGCACAAATAAAGGGACGTCAACAGCTATGCATCAAAAGCATGTCCCTCAATCAATTTCCATACAGAAATAAGTAACCGACAATCCAACAGATCTATGTAGCTCACATATTTTTACATACCCGATGATCAGTAGCCTTTAGCTTTGGCAGTATTCGATCCAACATCTCAAGCTTACCACAAAGCCGCACAATGGGTGGCAGATAGTGCCTTGGTATTAAGCTATCAATCTACAAAAGAAAAACAGAATAGGATGATTGTAAAATGCATAAGCGTAATTTTGTAAAATTCATGAAATAAACGGAGACCAGAAAAAAAAAAAAAAAAAAAAAAAAATTGATTGCTTGCCTCATCAACGTGAAGCTGGCTGATATATGGATGGTTGCAAATATTGCGCAGTTCCATCACAGTGTTGTGCACTGCACGACCCTGTTTCATGACACTCTTTGTTAATCATATAGGAGCTACAAAACCAGATGTCATAAGGAAGGGACAGAAGACTACTTAATAGAAATTGAGCTCAAGGATACAACAAAAAAGGGAGAAGATGGAGTAAAACCTTAGAATTTCCAATAGAACCAAGATTTGCTTCAACTCTCTTCATCAAAAGTTTTTGATAAGCAGAGGCTTCACATCTTACAAGCCTTTCAATCTTCTCAGGCAACTCATTTTCAACCTATGAAAACCAAATAAGCATTTTGAGTATAACACAGACATGTGATTTTAAGTATTTGACCTTAAAATGCAACAAAAGGACAATTAGACCGAAATTTACAAATGGTAATTTCAAAAGAAGCAAAATAGATAAAGCATGATTCAACGTAATAGAATCCAAGAAAATAGTTCCATCGCTACAATAAAAACAAATCCTAAAAGCATAAAAACTATAGCCCAATGTGTTAAGGATCTAATTCAATAAGCATGCAAACTCTGAAAAATTTTTGGAAAGTAGCAAACTACTGTTTGTTCCCAGTCATGTATTGTTAACCACAAAACTATTTGATGATAAGTATGGCATCAATGCCATAGCTCAACCAACATAATCAAATTTGAAAAATAAAAAACATTATATACAATAATACAATAATACAACAACAACAATACAATAATACAACAACAAAGAAGCCTCAATCCCAAATTAGTTTATTATAGGATAATGCTAAGGTGGTTCACTACGGACACTCACTCGAGCACGCACTACCTATTTATTTATTTTTTTACAATTGTCCTCCCCCACCTACTTCCTGTCTACATACACTATCACCCTCCTCAACCACAAAATTGTAAAAAACTTATATTAAAAAAAAATCATAGTGTGTGCTTGTAGTGAGTGTCCATATTAGGTCACCTTAGCATTATCCTTCATTATATACAATAATACAACAACAATAACAGAGTCACAATCCCAAATTAGTTGGGGTACATGGACCAAACACTTCCACTTAGCTTGATTTGATGTAGTATTTGTTTGATCCATTTTCATACAAAGCAACAAATGTTTAACGTTAGTCGTCAAACTATCACAACCCTCTTCCTTTATCAGAACTTTGGGACCGGCTATTTAAAGCATAAGAAAAGATCTTACGTTCAACAAATTAGTTGGGGTCTACATGGATGCACTAGATTAAGAGCACTTAATGGTGTGCTTTCCAAATCTTTCGAATGTTTCATAATCAATGCGCCCCGAGTTCTTAGGTCTACCCCTACATCATTTAATTTCTTCAATTTTTACATAATTGAGTTTTCTAACTGGGGTATTTGCAGGCCGTTTTTTGAGGTGTCCAAACAATTGCAACCAAAGCTCCCTAATTTTGGCCTCAATAGGTGGAAAAAAGCCCATAGGAAAAACTAAAAAAGGAAGATCACATTTTTTTTTATGCTATGGTGTCCAAGATTAATCCTGACTATTCCATAGGAAAACCCCCCACCCTACAAGAGATCTACCTCAAGAAAGTTAGAAGACTCGAACTTGAGACCTTTTGGAGGCCCAGGAAAACAATTATAGGTCCCAACCACAACACCAAGGAAATGGTTGGTAAGGGAAGATCGCATAACTGGCAGTTCAATGGGATTAAATTGATGAATATTTTGATTCCATGACAAGCAATCAGTAAATTTCACTTCGCCCCATCTTTTCCTTAAAAGGAAAGAATAGTGGAAAGCAGAATAGCTAAAAAAGGAAGATGAAACCAAGAGTAAAGATGCTTTCACTTAATTTAACAAAAAAAATCTCATTTATCATACACATTCCTCCAAACAAACCAGGTTAGGAGGCACGCAATAGCCAATAGTGTGCAAAACTGGAAAGACCTCAAATAGAAGTCACAATGGAATTCAAGGCCCCAACCACATGTTGAGTACAAAAAAAAAAATTATCCTTTCACCTTCTGATAAGAAAAGCACGTACTTAGAAACACGAATCCAAGGTTAGACTTAAAATTGATTTCACACAAAAAGGTTCAGAAGCCAAAAAAGACAGTACACATAAAAGCTAGCCAGTACCACCCAAATAGAATATAATGAGTGTTGAAAGTTAATGCAAAGATTATACTACATCTAATCATCCCAAACAATCAATGTCGCTATCACCTTCTAAAGAACTCAGTCATATAGCAATCAAGATGCCACCACTATTTGTCAAGAATATATTCCCAAGAAACATTCACCTCGAGGGGAAACAGACATTACCAGTAACTTATCATGTCAACAATATACGTTCAATTATCAAATCATCACTTAATTTAATTGACCAAGAGCAACCCTATTCAAATTATTTCTCCACACTTTTTTCTTCCATGACCTAGGAATAATATCATGGTGCCACTTTCTAAACATCCAAGCTCTTCTTTATAAAAAAAAAAAGACAGCATTTGTACACTCAAGGCATCCATCAAAAACCAATCCATGGACTCAAGGCTGGAGAGAACAAGAAAATCCTAGAGATGGGAGTTGCAATGAAGCAAGTTCTGGGCTTGTCTTCTTATGGTCAGACCTGCTTTTGGAAGAGATTTTTTATATTTCCCATTATTAATGCTTTTATATTTCCATCAAGATATCATTCAAGTAAACCATCTTCGCCCATGTCTATTTGAGGCTGTTTGCTCTCAAGTCATCCCTTATGTATCAATCAAAATGGCCACAAGCTCTTATCAAAAGAAAAAAATAAAACAACAACGAGCAATATTGAAGGCTAAACCCAAATAAAAAAAGACATGATATGGATACTCAACCCAAGATTACACCAATGAACCTTCGCTAGCCAAAACACTCGTAGTTTGGAACGCTCCTCCATGCAAAAATTACGTGCCACTGGCACATTGTATTGGGAAATATTAATACTATGAACATTCATTGGAAGAGATGTCTGCAATGGTATCTTTCCCCTAATCGTTGTAATAAACTAATAATAAAATGGAAGGACCGACCTTGAAGCATTTTATGGTCCACTGCCATTTTTCTAAAGTGATTTGCCAAAATGACATTGATTGAAGAAGGCCTGCAGCTCAGCTTTGTAATTAATTTTAGGCCTGAAAATTTTAAATCTGTACCTCTGTGTGTTCTATTATAAGAATATATAACTATAATACTATCTGCATAAGCTCTCCACAGCAGTAACATAATTTCAATTTGAAGTGCACAACTTGATAATGACAATCTTTCAACAATTGCTAATTTAGATCCTGCTTTGTTCTGATGTATTAAATTGAGCGAAGTGGTAAAGTTTGATCCATGTAGCCACCCCTAATTTTGGATTGAGGCTTTGTAGTTGTTATATCCTGTCCCGATCACATATAACCTTGCTTTCCATTACCCTAGCAACTTTTTAACATAATGCATTTTACGAAAAGCTAATCCTCCAACATCGCCAAAAGATAGATCCTATGATGAACTATGAAACATTGGAAATGATGCTTTTAGAGAAGCAAAAAAATTTAGGGTAAATAAAGGAATGATAAAACACTAAAAAAAAGGTCAGGAAATGCCTAGGTAAGTAGCCGATGAATCTGTGTTACTTATTCCAAGAATGAAAAGGACTATCATTATATCTAATTCTTCATGTCAAATATGATATGTATACCTTGTGTTTCAGCCTACGCAGTACAAATGGTCGTAGCACTTGGTGTAGCCGATTTATAATCAAAAGATTCTCCTCCTCAGATAGTAAAGCCTGTTTTGAAAGGCATCAACTTCAGAACCTACCATAACTAAAATAAGAAATCGCAGAACATCCGTTTCTAAAAGAATCAAGTTAAGCATTTACTTGATCGGGCGAAGAATCACCACTACTCTCGAATGGTTTGTTAAACCATTGGGAAAAATCCTCAGATGAATTAAATATATTTGGCAATAAGAAGTTGAGTAGCGCCCACAATTCCTCGAGATTATTCTGAATCAAAAGAAAGAACATGAGAAGAAATAGCAATTATGTATACCTCAGAATAATAATAACAATGACAACACGGATACCGAGGAACATGCCAAAACAAGCATCTTTCTCACCCAACACTTCACGCACAGAAGAAATAACAAGGTAAAATCCAACATGCAGAAGATGAAAATACGTCATTCTCACAAAGCCTTCCATCTGTATATTCTACACCCAAGAATGAACCTTTTTTCCCTTAAACCCAGGCATGAACTAAACATTGCCACCAACTATGACAGACCCAGCGTGAAGCCAAACCTCATTATTGAGTTGGAGCTATCTATTGATAAGTTTATCCCGACACAAGAATCTGACTGTGCAAAAGCAATGCCAATGAAACAAATAAATTCTTAGAAAAATCCAATGTGGGCCACATGCACAACATGAACACATTCCAAATAACTAAGGACAAAAATTATTAAATAACAAGAAGCCCAAGTCCCAAATTAGTTGGGTGGGCACCAAGGATCCTATGTTTCCATCCGGCAATATTTAATGCAGTTGAAGATGTGACTTGGAAATCTTTTTAATTAATGTATCCCAAGTAATCTTTTAAAAATAAATAAAAATGCACTATCAAATATATCAGAAAGTAAAACTGAGCAATTCAGGAAATAAAAAACTACAAGAAATACTAAAGCCAAGACAACTAACAATTCAAAAAAACCTGCATTAAATGCTGTAACTATAAGCAAATTCATAGCCAGTGCCAAGCCCACCTATGCAGAACATTCTATGCTCTACATAGTTGGTCCCAAGTTTGGATGAAGGAGGAGGGTCCCAACTCCCAAGCCCATTATGCATACCCAAAAATGGGGGAGGGCTGCGCTCGCTTGACAGCTAGCGTAAAGCTTTTTTCGCTATTTATGAAATGGATCATACAAATGGAAGAGTTTGATCCATGTAGCCGACCCCAACTAATTTGAGATTGAGGCTTTGTTGTTGTATAAACAAACTCATCCAACACAACATAGCCTCAATCCCAAAATTAGTTGGGGTCGGCTACATGGATCAAACTCACCCCCAACCCAAAATAAAAAATAAAAAAATATATATTGATAACAATCTTGACCCTATATGTACCCAGGCACAAGGAAAATAACATGTACAGAGAATAAAAATGGAGCAGCTTTAACCTGTAGAGGTGTCCCAGTAAGCAGCAATCTATGAGCACTGTGGTAATGCTTCAGGTCAGCATTCAACTTGCAAGATGCGTTCTTTATTCTATGACCTTCATCAATTATAATGTAATGCCAATGAATTTTGCTGAGTTTTGGCCTGTCATGTTTGTTCATTAAGTACTCATACGTAGTCAAAAGAACATTGAATTTTTGATGCACTATCCTTTCCCTGCAGAATGAAACAGACCCCAGATCATTGTCGTAAACTGCAACACTTGTGACGAAAGTAATATGACAGACAAAATGAACACAGAACATTGGTCAACAGGTAGTACTTGAATAATCGACGACGCTCCTCAGGTGGCCCAGCATAAGCGATTTTGTTTATACTAGGAGCCCAAAAGGAGATTTCTGACACCCATCCTGATAAAACAGAAGAGGGAACCACAACAAGAAATGGTCCTCTGTCGTTTTTTGTTACCATCAGATAACAAATCAGAGAAATAACCTGTACAAACCAGAGTCAATATTTTCATTTTTACACAACAAGAATCAAAACACTGACCATTTCCATATTGCAATGTACCTGAACAGTTTTGCCCAAACCCATTTCATCGGCAAGAATTCCATTTAAGTGATTGTTATAAAGCGAAACCAACCAACGCAGACCATTCATTTGGTACCTACAAATTATAATAGCAATTCACATCCAGAAATCTTAATGAAATGAGCCTCCTTCCCACGAAAAAATAATGCAGAAATTTAACTGATATAAAACCAACTCACTCCCTCAATTTTCCACCATGAAGACAAGCCGGCTGCTCAGTGATGATTTCTTTTACACTGCATGTGTAGTTGTGAACAATGTTCATAAATTCTCACTCCAAAAAGAAATAATAAAATCCAAATTTACATAAAAAGCATCTGTAGAATTATCACTTGAAAAAATTTGAATTCACTAAGAAAGAAGATTAAGAAAAGCATAAATGTTACACCATTGTGCAACCCCAATAATAACAAAATGTGCAACATTTATCAGTCAATACCTATGAGCCATCATATAGTACTTTTCATTGCTTTCCAGATAATGCTGCAAAAAATAAGCACAAATTAGAATATAAAAAAGGAACTAACAACGTGAGGAATAAGACAATTGGAATTGGTGTAAATCATGTGATGGCAAGGGACACACTTCATGACATGGGAACACCGAGTTCAATAACTACTCTGATAAATCCCCAATATATGTCCCAGTGGAGAAAACTGGGAGGTTAGCAAAGATCTCAAGGGACTAGAACAAGGGCTCAAGAGTCCAAGAGACCATTGTGCTGTACATAGAGAAAGAGAAGTAAGGGACAGAACATGCCTCTGCTTGATCGCTTTCATCTTCATTATCAATAGAAATCTCATTCTTCTCAGCAACAGTTGCAGCCCGGTTTTCATCCATTTCCATCTCAAAACGTTTGGCCATGGCTTTTGCATTTTGTAGTTTAGAACCCAACTTCTGAAGATATTTTTCTGTCTCCTTGAGTAGTTGTTTAACACGATCAGATTTTGCATCCTACATGACAGTGGTCCAAGAAAACGGAGATAAGTACATTGATCACCAAGTAATAATACCTTTATCAGGACAAGAAAACGAGAAACTTTAATAATTAGGGAAATATGCTGGACCTGAACCATCCTCAAGTAACCCTCCACATCATTGTTCTTTAACAGGTTGATCTTCTCACGTTGAATTCTGTCAATCTTCTCACGGTGTATTCGTTCTTTCCTTTTATGGAACTCTTTCACATATCTGTTGAAACCCTTCCAGCGTTCTCTCCTAATTTTAAACAAATCCTCCAGCCTCTCTCTGAAAGGAAGGTAAACAGAGAATTATGAAACAGAATAGACAAACTGAACAAAATTATCTCGATTAAACAAAAATTTTAATGTCATTAATCAGTTTTCAAGTGATGAGCATCCTAGAACCATCATGTGATTCCTCTTTAAGTTCACAACTGAAAAGAAATGGAATGCTTTTAACAATGAATCATTTAAAGGGCAACAGAAAGATAACTAAATTGAACATTAGACCACGCACTTGTGAACTTCTATTTCGCCGAAGAATTCTTTCTGCCTCTCTCGAATTCTCTTCAGTCTCTCCTCCTTCATTTTTTGCTCGAACTTTTCTAGTTGTTTAACCCGCCTTCCATGTCTATGCTTTTTGATTGATTTCAACTTTTCCATATCAGATGCAATAGGTTTGAAGAAGTTATGCAAGAATTCACTGTTTAAACATTTAGAGAAAGACAGGAGCACAACAAATCTCTTTCAGTTATGATAAACAAGATATAAAATGATGCTAACTAGCCAAACAAACTACAAAAATAGGCAGAAAAAATAGATACATCAACTGACACAGGAGTTACCTTCGCAAACGACGTTGAAGCTGCAGCAGTTGAAGCTTCTTAAGTTCAATAACACTCTTTGTCTTGGCAGAAGTATTTTCAGAAGAACTAACAGTTTCCTGCATAAACACATAACAATACATAAACACATATAACAGAAGTGTACTTTAAGTACTTCAGTGCATGAACAGATGAACTCCCTGTTTCATGCATAAACACAACGCACACATACATAAATAACACTTCAAGTAAGTACTTCAATGCAAAAGCGAGAAAAAAAGTTCAGCCACACAATTAAAACAGTCGTTGGTAAAGATTCTATAAAAATAACTACAATAATGAAGAAAAGTAACAAAGTTGTACACATCAGAATCAAGGAACACTCCAATTTCAAAAGCAAAAATCATTGACCAAGTAAACGTCCTCAACAATCTCACTAGGATATGAAGCCAAGATTTGGCGCAAGCCTACATTAGCTGGTTAGCTACCACACATGCACGCACACAATACTGATGAGTTCCATGCACAGTATCAGTACGCTGTTTTTGTTTGATATTAAACAAGACACTATCAGCATGCTTGAAACTTACAGAGTGTTTGTTTGGATTGGTGCATTTGTCAAGTCATTGCCTTAGTCCCAAATTTTTAACAAGCTTCCAGTATGAGAGTCGTATGATTATCAGACTAAAACCAACACCGGGACAAAAGGCAAAAAAACCTTACAATCCCAATCAACAGTTGAGTTAAAATGAAAATTATCAGCAAAAAAACCAATAACATGAAACTGCATGAACAAATTGTAAGAAATAAATGGTCCGATTTATAAATAAATAAATAAATAAATAAACATCAGATATTCAAGAAAAATATATTGGTCAGTTTCCTTGGTCCAAATTCTAGATCAGCCATGGGCTTGGGAAACAATTTTCAGGTAGGGAAAAAATACGAGGTTCTAAAAGAAATATCAAGTATATCCATGACACACAAATCTAATGCTACCTGACACCCAAAAAAAAGGCTCAATTTTCAAGATATATGCAAGATTCAAGTATCATGGGCACATATGCAAGGTTATTTACACACCAATTACACTGCAGGACAAAAAAATCACATAGTACTAGATCCCAAGAATTCTCATGATATTGGCATAATTTATTCATCATTTAACATTTCATCTCTAATGACTAACAAAATTACAGCAGAATATAATGGTTTAAAATATTTGACAAACAACACGATCTGTCACAGTTCTAACTAGTACTTCATTAATTTTAGAAGATATAGAAAAAGTGACAATGATACGAAAGAAAAACATAGAGCTCATAGCACTAAGGTGTACCTGGAAAAAGATTATGAGTGTGTAGTTTATAACTTTATATTAATTTGTGCAGATGATACTTCTAACTTGCCTGCTTTTATTTAGATCCTGGAACTGAAAAGTTTCATGATAAGCCAATTCAGTTGGGAAATTAAGATTAAAAAAAAAAAGGTCCCACTCATCTAGAGGAAAGCTCGCCGTTCAAGACATACATTTCTTCAGATAAGCAGTTTTTCCAATGAGACCACGGGAACACCCATGCACAATATCCTCCCTCAGCTTATGAATTCTTGACAAAGTTCAGCTATCAAAATCAATTGCACAACTTTTTTTTCATAGTATTTAGTGGATGGATTAAGTTCACAATTCAAAGACGAGATTTAAATTGAGATCATGCTTCAAGGTAAGTAAAAAAAAAATCACACATAAAAACAGTTCTCATGGACATTAATGATAACAAAGTCGACATATCTTAACAAAAAGGATAACCTACGGCACTTGCCTTCTCCACAGATATAAAAGTTATTATAAAATCTGAAAAATAAGCCAAACATGCTAGGAAGAAAATCCACTGCAGGACAAATGGATGCAACCATACTCAAAGTGTACCTTTAGCTTATGAAAACATGTTGATATTCTTTCTTCTGTCTTCCTCTGTTTTACAATCCAATTTTTTTCATCAAGAAGTTTCTTCTTTTGATAATCCATGATCCACTTCTCCGACGTAGTGTACTTTGGAGATGGTGGCAACTCATTTGAACCTGACTTGTACTCCTCCTCCTGACCCACATATTTTTCCAGCGCTGGACTTCCATCCTTCAAAGTTTCATTGTAGGGAACTGTCTTACATCCATCTGACAAGCATTGCTGAGGAGACTCCGAGACTTTCTGATCATCTATACCATGATTTGCACTAGCCAACCCACTATCAGTTCGCTTTTCATCCTGGGATAAATGTGTAGGTAACAGATTGACATCTCGGACATGTTCGATTCCCTTTCCTGGGACAGACAGCATCTGCGACCTAAATAATCGATTTACTCTGTCTCCATCGGAAACAACATTTGTTTGGGGTAAAAAACAAGCTAATTTCCCAGGTAATGGTTCATGTCGAAATATGGAAACTCCTGCGGCATCTTTTGTAGCTTCACTTTGACTGCCAACTATAGGAAAACTATTCTCAAGAATTTGCTGTCTATTGCTCGGAACAGATAAACTGGCTGTTTTCACCTTGCCAACCTTATCATCCTTTTCAAGAATAACTTCAGATGCCATAGGGTCAAACGTGGTTGAAGTTAGAGCTACTTGTGACTCTACAACTTTCTGGGGTAGGCTTTCAGCTTCAAACTTTCTTCTGGAAGCTAAAATCTGCATCCTTTCCTCTGTTAATCCAGACTGGTCCCAAAAGACACCCTTCCCATTCATCCCCTCCATTGAGTTTTCAGTATCTTTTGATGTTTCTGTTTCTATAATTCCTGTAGAAGAACCTGGAGCACCATACCCAGCTTCCCTTTTTTCATTTGATTTTCCCAACACATTAGTGGTGTCATTACTAATACTTAGCTCCCTTGCAAGAGGTTCCTTGCCATTGTGATCATTTTGCTCTCGAGAAGCATCATCAAAATTGCCACCTGTTTTTTGAAACCTGATTTAGGTGAGAAACCGTAGTCATACATTTTTTAATGAATTAAGAACATAAATATGCACCCACCTTCTATGAACCAGTTGTTTCCTAGTGCAATTTCAAGATGTAGCCTCTTTGGCATTAAACCGTTTCTGCCACCAACGTAACAAATGAGATAAGATAATTAGAAAGTGGGAAGTGCAAGGGTGACCCACTTTGGACACCCGAAATGGACACCCGCTTGTTTGTGTCCCTTAAATACACATGCACACAAACATCAATGCACAAATCAAGGGAATCAAGGGACGCCAATAAGCGGGTGCCCATTTTGGATGTCCAAAACGGGTCGCCCAATCATTTTCCTTAGAAAGTACTGATGTATAAACTGTAAGCAACAAGTCAAAGAATTCTAAAAGAATCAATGATAAGAAGAATAGCATGCCTGAATGCTAGAAAGACAAGGCATTGAGCTCTGAGCTGTTTTAATTGTTGTTCCTTGAAAGGCAACCCCATGGGGAATGAACCCTGAGAAATAGAAACTTTTCAGTGTCAAGATTATACCTGATTTGTAGCACATCAGATGCGGCTCTATGTTACCCAGAAAGAGCCAGCATAAGTCATGAAGAATTTACATTGCTTCCGTACATGATACATTTCATCGAGATCAAAAAAAAAAGCAACAAAGAAACAAGAGCTAGGCACTAGAGAATTCCTAGGCAATAAGTACAAACTTTGGGAGTATTCTATCAAAGGAAACAAATCTTAATCCCAAAATGGCACTTGTTAGATTTGAATTCATCGAAAAGCCTTATAAAAATTTTACTCTTGCTCATCTCCTTGATGACTATATGAAAAATCAAAAAAATATTGATAAATTATGATAGAGAACAAAATTCAAAGCTTCCGCTTTAAGTTTTGAATATTTTGGACATATGAAGAAAAAATAGACTTCCAGCATCTACTGCAGAACTTTACTTAACATAACAAACTTTGTGTCCACAACTTTATTTGTTGAGACATGATACGCAAATCTTCCTCCAATTGAATAAAATTGTAGAAATACTGATATTTAAAAAAAAAACTCAAAGGAAATCAAACCAGACAGATGACTTAGTCTACCACATTCATTCACCGAATAAAGACAGTTATAGAAGTCTTTCAAGAAAAACCCAAACAAAAAATCCTACAACAAGATGACAAACCAAGCAAACAACTTTGATTTTTCAAAAATACTACATGATGCAACAAGTAGCCGATGTCACCTAATTTGGGATTGAGGCTTTGTTGTTGTTGAACGATATAACGTCAACAAGAACACAAAATCATTCACACGGAAGAATGTGAGAACATTGTCAAACAAATCAAACATCCAAAACCAAACCAATCAATTCAGGGTAATGCCACACCAAAAACCAAAACCATTCTCTGCAGAGATTTAACATCACAAAAACCAAGACAAACATATAAAGGTAATGTCACACCACACAAGAAGCAAAAATCTAAACAAATAAAGTACCTGAACCATCTTATATGAATTGCCTAATTTATGTAAAGTGCCTCCATCATGCTCTAAAGCCTTCCCAGAAGATAAATTTGCAGACACTTCTTCTCCTCTACTACTCGAGCCCATGTATATTCCCATACCCTGAGCAGAAATGTTAGATTCAGCTTCCCTCGTGAACCCAGTATTCCTCTGTTCAGACTCAACTACAACCTTAGAGGCAGATGGATTGCTATCCTTATCTAAAAACTGAGAATTTCCACTTCTCCCCTTCTGTATCATTGAAGCCAGATCACGGCTATCAAACGAAGAGTTATTAAAGTGTGCAAGACTGGAGAATGACCCTGCGTTTGCTGTTGGATATTGATTAAGAGTTCCAGGTAACCCACTATGAAACTTTCCAATAATTGGTGAGACACCCCCAATGCTTTGCATGGCATTACTACTCATGGATTGGGGCCAAAACTTACCAACTGGTCCTAGTGATGGTCCCTCAGAGGACTGCCCATGAAGCTCGAAAATTTTATTTGCATGAGAACTACTTTTCATTTCATTTCCAATGCTCAAAGCTTCTTTAGTTACTCCAAGAGATGGAACCCTCGACTGAGGCGTTGAAAATTCTCCAGTTGAACCACTCAATAAATTGGATGAAAACCTAGTAAACTGAACGCTCTGATCCCAAACACCTCCCATATTATTATTACCAACATCATGTCTAGGAGGAAATAAACCTCCCTTTTGCATTCCAATAGCACTCTGACCAGAAGGCTCTCCCTCTTCAATATTTTTAGATATTGGTGCCGAAGGCATTGAACTTGAAACCTGAAACTTATCCACAGTCTTTTCCAAGAAGCTAAGGCCATCTTGCTTTGTTCTAAAACTTGAAGAGTGATCCATGTTACCACTATTTAGAGCAGCATTTGCATGAACATGCTCAACACCTTTAACATTAAAATTGCCTCGCAAATTACCCCTGGTCATCACCTTCCCTTTCTTTTGGTCAAATTCAATACCACGAGCATCAGATTGCTGAAGGCTGTCTGCATTAGCATCAGTGGCCAATGTAGAATCTGCCCTCTTTCTCTTCACATTAGTCTTTCTACTTTCTTTCTTATTTCCTTGTTTATCAACATTTGCAGTATCACGTGAATTTGCAGATCTTGTATCTAGACTGGAAGGACTTTCATGCTCAAATGCATTATTGCTTCTATGAGATCCAGGCCCTTGATATAAATCGTGTCCAGAATTTTCTGCTCTGCTAGGCCCAGGAAGTGGCCTGTTGGGACCAGCTGCATCAAACCTGGCCCCTTCATTCTCACCTATTCCCAATTTAGAATCTTTGAAAGTCCCAACACTTTGTTCAAATCCCTCATAAACTTCTTCTTTTGCCTTACTACCTGATCCAGGATGCCATGCCCCAGCTGCCGTTCCTCTGAAATGCATATCACTCGCACCTACCTGCATTGTGTGACTTGGGACTTCTTTGTCTATTTCCCTAGCGTTTCCTGGATCCCCTATGTGAGGACCACCAGATAAAGGAAGACGGGCTGATTTTAAAGCTTCAATATCAATTCCATGCTGATTGACAACAGTTTCCATAGCCCTGAAATTGAGAAATAAAGTAAAAACAGTATAAAGAGTTAAAATAATTTATTACAAAAAGATTATCATAATGAGACTAGCTAAATCTGTTTTGAGTTTAAAGACTAACAACCGATTGAGTAAGAAAACACAAGAACCGGGAGACGCAACAAATTTTCCGAGATTTAACTAAGTTATTCTTCAGGGAAATGAACCAGATATAGAAGAACCTTTCACTTAGATAACAACAAAAAAAAATCTGAGTTATAAATGAAATTATCCATAGCAAAAAAAATTCAATTTACTGTTACTCGTGAGAATCAGTGGGTTTTTTTACAGCCAACTAAAACATAGCAAAACCCAACACTTACTGTCTGATACTGAGATTCAATTCCTATCAGTTAACTTTGTTGATGTATGAAACCACTCAGGCCTCGACTCGGGTAACTTGATAAGAAACAATTCTCTAAATCGATATTTGTCATTTTGGATCGTAAATCACTAATAAGAGCGGCAATAAATTACATTAAAACAAAATGAATCACTAATTTTTTGACATATACATCATACATTGAGCATGGTAGAGAGGTTCACTTCCACTTCATTCCGAGTCCGAATTGTTATACATAATTTAGCCTCTAGAGATCATCTGCACAAATCTCAGTGCTTCTGGACTCTATCCATTCTCTCTTGGCTTTTCCAAAGTAATATAATATTTCCATTTGTCCAAAGAAAAAAAAAAATTTAACTGCTAACTTATATGACTGGTCTGCAAATTATTATTTACAAAATCAAGACTCGCCAAACTCTTAATCAAGTTTCATTTGATTCAGGTGTCTAACTCCCGATTCACCATGAATTATTGTTCAAAATTCAAGAATTCGAAAAATCTTTAGACACTTTTGATTAGATAGTCTAACTATCAATTCTCTATGTATCACTATTCATAATTCAAGATTTTCTAAGCTTTTAAATAGTTTTGATTTCATTCCAGATTCAATCTACCTTATGCATTTTATATAGCTGTGCCACACAATTACCCCATATTTAACAAAAAGAACCAAAATTGACTCAGCATGGATCCACTTCTTCAATGCTCAACACATCAAATAGCAAAATTTTACACCAAAAAAAAATAATAAAACAGAAGTTACACTAGTATTGCGTCTCTAACTCTCTAGAGCCCATAGATATTAGAACTGTTGAACACTAGCAAGTAGCAACTAATCACCCTCCTAATTAAAAGGGGCTTGCTTCCCATCATTGCTTTTAGACTTGTGATGATGGTGGCCCTATCCAAAAAATAGGGATAACAGCAATCTATACCCGATAGGATATTTTTCTCAAAATCAAAGCTTGCTCGAGAATCAACAACAACTAAACCTCAATACGAAATTGACCTAAATTAGTTGGGGTTGGCCACATAAATCAACAAACTCTTCCACTACCACGCTATCAAAGCTAATCTAGTTCGAGACAAACAAACTAAGAACATAACAACCCCACAACGGAAACATGAATCTTTCATTCTATCTTCCATTGATAAGGAAACGTTTTCGTCAAAACAAAACTTGCTCGCCCCAAACGAGCCTAATTTGATGTCGTGGCAGTTGCAGATGCTTTGTGGGACCGTAACTTTTGATCCAGGAATCCGATTGAGTTTAGGGCTTTATCAAGAACTTTCTATTTTCTTATTCAGTTAGGGTATTTTCGTAATTTACTTTATTTAAGTCGTCTTAGAAGGATTATGCATTTTGAGTCATAGAAGGATTTATCTAAGTCGTTTTTAGAGTCTTAGAAGGATTAGGCGTTTTGAGTCATAGAAGGATTACATTTTGAACGTTTTGAGTCATAGAAGGATTACGTTTTGAGTTGTAGAAGGATTACGTTTTGAGTCGTAAAAGGATTAGAGTTTCTAATGGACTATATAAAGCCATGATTAGGGCTGTAATCATTATCAACTATTATCAATTTATTTCAATTTTGGTTTTTCTTCAAAACCTTAAGGATTCTTCCTTGTTTGAGCGTTTGCGCTACGTCAGTTGGTATCAAGGCGTGAATTCCGTTCGTACTAACGATGTCCGATGAAAGCGGTGGCATTCCGAACGTCGTTCAGGATGTTGAAGCCTTGCGAACCAAAGTGGAGGCTCAAGAGGCGGCAAT
This sequence comes from Stephania japonica, assembly GCA_039657345.1. Taxonomy (NCBI): domain Eukaryota; kingdom Viridiplantae; phylum Streptophyta; class Magnoliopsida; order Ranunculales; family Menispermaceae; genus Stephania; species Stephania japonica. The sequence goes on from CM077557.1 coordinate 69,827,570, forward strand.
CAGAACCTTGGAGACAAATCTCGATCAACAATTCTGGCGTATCGACGAGCGCCTTGATGTGGTGATTAACAGATTTGACAACCTTGGGGTGAATGCCAACAGACACGATGGTGATGGTGATGGTGATGGTGATGGTGATGGTGAACAACGTCCAAGAGATCAGCGTGCTCGAGGCGATGCTCTTATTGCACCAGTGGCTGCAAATTTTAGAGGTCGAGTTGCTGGTGGTGACTCCAGTGACGAGGAGGAGGATATGATTCTGGCCGAGGATCAGGGCAGACTTGTTAGGAGAGATCGAGGCAGCAGATATAATAACAATAATTATCAGCATGATAATGATTATTATGATAGGGGTAATCATGATAGGGGCGACTTTAGGTTGAAAGTGGATATCCCTAGTTTCTCTGGTAATCTGAACATTGAGGACTTTGTTGATTGGATCGCCGAAGTAGACCTTTTTTGAGTATATGGAAATTCCTCAAGAAAGAGGGTGAAATTGGTGGCTTGTCGTTTGAAGAGTGGAGCATCTGCATGGTAGGAGAGGCTGCAGAGTAAGCGTTACAGGGAAGGTAAACAGCCTGTTCGGACGTGGTATAGAATGAAGCAGTTGCTCCAGCAGGATTTTCTGCCTCCAGATTATGAGCAGATATTATTTCAGCAATACCAGCGCTGTCGACAGGGTCAGAGATTTGTTCATGAATATACAACAGGTTTTATGCGATTGGCTGAGAGGAATGATTTGAGGGAGAACGAGGTTCATCAAGTTACGCAATACCTGGATGGATTGAAACTGCAAGTTCGGGAGAAAATTGGAGTGCAAGTTATAAGAACTGTCACCGAGGCGAAAAATTTTGCCATTAAGGCTGAATTAATGATTCAGGACAGAGGTGGAAATCGATATGAGGGGCAATCGGCGAACCTATGGTAGTGATAATTACCAGAGAAATAATAGCGGGGAGAAAACTTCAAGGAGTTTTGCAAAGCGGAATAAGTCCACCCAGGGTTGGAATCAAGGTATTGAACAGAAGGAAGATAAGAGACCTGGAAAGAAACCTGCCGAATAGAAAGAGGGACAAAAGGCAACCGCAAATCCTTATGCTAAGCCTATTGTGGGCAAGTGCTATCGTTGTGGGCAGTCTGGTCACAGATCGAATGAATGTCCTAATAGAAAGCAGGTTAATGTGATTGAACGAGATGACGAAGAGGAAGTTTATTGTGGTCCTGATGGAGGGGATGATTTTGATGATTATGATGAGGGGACGTACAAAATTGTGTGGTAAGGAGGCTGATGTTAACTCCTAAATTAGAAGATGGCAGTCAGCGGCACATACTGTTTCGGACGAGATGCACTATTAATGGTCAGGTATTTGAACTGATCGTAGATAGTGGAAGCTGTGAGAACATCATTGGTAGAGATACAGCCGAGGCACTGAAACTGAAGATGGAGAAGCATCCCAGTCCGTACTCTATAGGCTGGATAAAGGCAACTGAGAAGGTGCAAGTGACAGAGCGTTGCAGGGTACCTTTTTCCATTGGTACTTACAAGGATGAAGTGTATTATGACGTGGTAGATATGGATGCCTGTCATCTGCTGTTTGGACGACCTTGGCAGTTTGATGTTAGCGCACAACACGCTGGGAGAGACAATATGTATAAATTGGAGAAGGAGTGAGTGACGTTTAACTTGCTTCCTTTAAAGGCAAGTAACCGTTCCAAGAATTCTAAAGTGCAGGAACAGTCTTTCCTTATAATGACACAAACTGAGCGTGAGATGGACGAAGCCATTAAAGAGTCACGGGTGGTACATGCATTGATGCTGAGACAGATCCTTGTAGGGAATGAGAAGGAGTCAGTTTCTGAGATACCAAGGCAGGTCAAACCATTACTGGAAGAATTTGCTGAAATTATACCAGATGAGTTGCCTGACGGATTACCTCCTATGCGCGATATTCAGCACCACATTGACCTGATTCTTGGCGCCAGTTTGCCAAACCTCCCACATTACAGAATGATTCCGATAGAGAGTGAGGTCTTGCATAGCAAGGTGCAGGAGTTGCTACAGAAAGGGCATATCAGGGAATATCCAAAACATTTAATGTGGCGGATGTTTTTCCATTCTATCCAGATGATGAGCCTTTGTATCCAGAAAACTCGAGGACGAGTTTTTCTCAGGTGAGAAGAAATGATGTCGTGGCAGTTGCAGATGCTTTGTGGGACCGTAACTTTTGATCCAGGAATCTGATTGAGTTTAGAGCTTTATCAAGAACTTTCTATTTTCTTATTCAGTTAGGGTATTTTCGTAATTTACTTTATTTAAGTCGTTTTTAGAGTCTTAGAAGGATTATGCATTTTGAGTCATAGAAGGATTTATTTAAGTCGTTTTTAGAGTCTTAGAAGGATTATGCATTTTGAGTCATAGAAAGATTTATTTAAGTCATATAAGGATTACGTTTTGAACGTTTTGAGTTGTAGAAGGATTACGTTTTCAGTCGTAAAAGGATTAGAGTTTCTAATGGGCTATATAAAGCCATGATTAAGGCTGTAATCATTATCAACTATTATCAATTATTATCAATTTATTTCAATTTTGGTTTTTCTTCAAAACCTTAAGGATTCTTCCTTGTTTGAGCGTTTACGCTGCGTCATAATTAGTTGGGGTTGGCTACGCTATCAAAGCTACTATAGTTGAAGACAAACAAACTAACAACACAGCAAACACACAAGGGAGAGCACAGCATTCACAAAGACCAACAAAGATGACTGACCTGGAAATCACTTGATAGGGCAAAGATTGCTCTTTTCCACGCATCTGCATATGCTGACATATCTAACAAAACTCGCAAAAACAATTCACAATGCCCATCAAAACAGACTCTAAAACCCAAAACAAACACTGAAAAAAAAAGGAACAAATTCCGCGCACCGTGTAGAGCTTCGCCGCCAGCGTCGTCGGCTCGTCCTTGGAGTCCTGTATCAGCTTCTGCAGAAACTTCGCCGCCTCCATCTCAACGGGCTGCTGCTGCGACGCATGCGACGCCATCCGATCAGACCTAACAAAACCATCAACACCACAATTGAAGAACCCTCAATTCAACACAAAACCAAAGAAAAACAAACCCTGATTTACAGAACAAGGATTCGTGAAATCACACAATGAAATCGTACCTCTGAAGAACGAATTACGTCTGTGACATTGAAGCGATCGTTTATAGTTGGGAATTGAAATGCGAAACCCTAGAAATTTGTTGGGGGCGGCGAGAAGAGAGAAATGGAGCGAATTTGGGGGAATTTCTAGGGTTTTCAGAGAGGAAATGCGGAGGTGAAGATCGAGCTGAAAGAGAGGCTCGTCGTCCTCGCATCGATTTTAGGCTCAAGTGGGTAGTGCTAGTGCGTGAGCTACAGAAATAATGGGACTCGCAAAAGTTGGTGTTGCCAGTGATCTCGATGGGGATCGTACGGTTGAAAGGGATTTTTTTTAAATGACGTCTCGTCCGTCACATTAGAGATGCATGATTTGGTGTCGCCTAATAGTTATCTCGATGAGGATCGTACGGTCGAAAGGCATTTTTATTTTTTCCTTAGATTAATTTGACCATTGCGTTTCATTTTGGGTGTTGCCAGAGTTCTTTTGACACCCACAAATCGACACTGACTGAGAGTAACCACTTTTGACAACCAAAAAATCGATATTGGTTGGGCAAGCGTTGGAGTCAAAAGCGAGTAGAAAATCATTTTCCTTTTAATTGTTACTTTAAATCAATTCAAATGGAGTGTAAAGGATTCCAACAAGCTATAACAAAGTTCGTCAGAGTAATTCAGCGATATCGAAGTCTACATTTCTAATTTTACGGATTGCTTTCGCTAGAAGAGCTTTACCCCTTTTGTGGGATGATCCAGCTTTAGCCTAGATTAATCCGGGCAATAAGCTTTTTGAATACGAGATTGTGTAAATAATAAATAATAACAAAAAAGTGGGATGTCAAGCTAAAGATCTCAACTCTTTTAAAGAAAAAAAAATCCTTTAATCAAGTCTGGAGTTTGCACTCGATTATAGAAAGTAATTTTTTTCTTAATTAGAGGTCTGGATTGCAAGTACAAATATCAAAACAAAAAATGTTAGAAGATTTGTCGACTTATAAGCTTGACCCCCTTATAAAAAAAATTTTCTTATACCCAAAAAAAAAAAAAAAAAAAAAAAAAAAAAAAAAAAGCTTGCCTTCCTTGCCAGACAAATGAGCACCCAAGAAAAAAAAAATTAGGATGTCAATTTTAAAGGTTGTTCATATGTTGCAGTCAACTAATTCCTTTTAGTTAATTTCAGTCATCAGAAAAAATGTTTCATAGTGAAACCATCCCAAAAAATTTTGTTATGCAGATGTGATGAATATTGTTCAATAATGCATCAAGACATGCCCACACAGAATCCCAACTTGCACACAATCAGTCAAAAGGTTAACCCAAACCAATATTGAGACAAATTGAATACTAATCAACCAAGTCAAGCAGTGGATAGTGTATGATACCCGCAAAGGCTGCAATTTTGTATAGTTTCGAGGTTCTGCCGTGACACAACAACAATATAGCCATTGGTTCAACTCATCTGTAAATCCTTATTGATATGTAGTCATTGGTTCCATTTTCATTAACAAATGCTTTCATCTTTACAGGATATTGAAAAATGAGAGAGGCCAAGGAGGAGAGTTTTGAAAAATGAATAAATAGACGTCATGGAAATTATGGAATGATGAAACAATGTGGAAAGAATGAATCTATAAGTAATCATCAGATATAAGACTCCGGTTGCATTCTGGCGAACAGTCCATCGGGATCAACCAGCTTGCGAGTGGCTTGCCACAGCTGACTTTCAATGCCTAACTTCTTCAATTCCATCAGGCCTCGCTCAACTGCAATGGAAACGAATAATTCATCTTTATCCAGTTAGATCAACTACAACTGAAATTTTCTTTGAAAAAAAAAAATAACCACCAAAGAAAGTTTGGTATGAAAATTGTGCAACATGTATCATTTTATTAAGGTCTGGTCAAGTGAACGGAAAGATTTTTCAATGAATAGTTTCAAGACTCCTTTACGTAAAAATCTCCATCGCAATGGCAGATGGCAGAACCAAAATCGATCTACGTTGGACACAATCTAGGCTCCGTCGTAAGGCCGTCAATTGAAGTGCAACAAGCAGGACATTTGTTTCTCTAAGAATGCATACGGATTCTAACAGGTCAGATCAGATTTCAGGATAACAATTTCAGCTGAAACCACTTCCTGAGGCATGGAGATGTAAAATTCGGATGATCGTGTGCTTGAAACAGCCAACTCAACTGATCAATAGTAAAATAGTAGACAGACATGAGTTGAGATCTGCATAAATTTCTCCTATAATCACCGAAAATATATAGATTAGTGCACTAATTCGAGTGCAATGGAAGAGTTTGATGCATATAGCCGACTCCAACTAATTTGGGATTGAGGCTTTGACACTTTGTTGTTGCTGTTTGTTCGGTAACTAGAGCTACATGCAGTATGAATAGATAGCATGTTGATAACTTGATATGGAAGAAGGATGCGTAGGAAGATTACCTTCAACTGCATCCTGTGAAGTGGGTTTACTAGTAGTATGGTCGATCCAGAACTGCAAGCGTTCATCTGCGATGTCCACTTCCAATCCATGATTTTTTGCTCTTCTCCAGAAATATGCAAGCCAAGCCTGCATGAGTCGATTGTACCAAGTATAATTTGGAAATAAACCATAGATAGAGAAAATAAAGCAACTACATAATGCAAATTGGCCGAGATGTAGATATGAAAAAAATAAAATATACATATGATGCCTTCTTTTAATGGGATAAAGAGGTTCTATTCAAACAGAACAGCAGGAATATTGTTATGCTATGGTGTAAATGGCTATAAACTAGAGAAAAAATCAAAGCCGCAACCGGTTTCAATGCACTGGGAAATGCATTATCACAGTAACATATCAGTACACAGAATTTCAAATCTAATATGCACTGGGAAATGCATTACTACAGTAACTATCAGTACACAGAAGTTCAAATCTAATACCTGCTTGAAAAGCACGTCTTCAGACTGTTCCTGATTCAATTCTGAATGCAAAGATTATTAAATGGCATCAGTATCAGTTGTAGATTTAATGAATCTACAAACAAAAATCAAATTAATACTACACGAAAAAGACATACAGGTTGACGAACAATTTTTCACAAGTAAAGGCCATGGCCCCGAACATACGTAAAATAAAACGTGCAAGAACACCTCCAAAGTGAACTAAAGGAAATATAATGGAGCTCTTCAGTTAGTCAACTTACCAAATGCCTCAAAATGGCCTTCAGACGACAGATGTGGGTCATCTGCATCAGAAACAAAAAGGAAAATGGCACATTATTGTTAAAGCATGAGAACAACTATTCCGAAAATTTTGTTAGGATCTTATATGTTCACTCCTGAAAAAATATTTCACTAATTAAATTTTCATTGTTATTTGAATACATATCACGCGTATTTTATATCTACCTCTAAACAAACTGCTGTATGGGACAGCAGTCACAGCACTGTTGACTAGATTGACACAATTTCAGACAGTAGAATAATCAAATAATATTTGTTACAACGTACTGAAATCAGGAAACGATGCCTGTCAAAAAATTTTAACTGCAACGTATAATGTGAAATTCAGAACTAAAATAAGATTTTAAAACAAATATTATCTTTCAAGGTAAATTGAGGAGCAATAGACATTCTGAAAGTTACCTGACATAGATAGTCCCGCTTTCAGTGAATTTGGATTTCGAAGTTGACTCAGCACCAATACTACAGCATCCTCCACCTTCAAAAGAAAAAGATAAAATATCAGCACTATTATGCATTTAAGATGCTATCAATCACAGGAAGACCATTTGTGGGTTACAACTTATAAGTAGAGAAGTAACAAATTGAAAATATTCAAAAAAAATCATAAAGAAATGAACTTTTTTTTTCCAAAGAAGTACAATTGCCCACAATGAAGTTCAAGATTTGCCCAACTTTCTTCTTTTTTTTTTTGATAAGTTGTGGAAACCACTTCACCCATTGAATTTCCATATCCGCAAGCATTACACCATGTGCTACTATTGATTTATTCTATATCTGGATGTGCCACAATGCAAATAAAATAATCTCATCCAAATAGAAAACTAAGAAAAGATAAAGAAAATTCTAACCATGGACGTTGCTAAAGAGGATTCACTCCCTAGATGAAAAGTAAAATGGCAGAAGCTTCACTGGGCAGTGATGGTGTCAAATTTGTGCTTGTCTGTGTGTGAAGGAGAGGAATAATTTATGAATTTCCCAGCATAAACTAAAATTACATCATGTAACTCTACTATTAGAATAATTAAAAATTAGAAGTTGAATGGAACTCGCAGTCTGATAAGAAAAAACAAAAGGTAAAGATATTGCAAACACCTTTAGTGAAGCTAATTCGCGCAGGCCTTTTTCAACTAAAAGCATGCTATCAATATTTCTCTCCTGAAGATCATCAATGTTGCATAGAGCATTATCTCTCTCCTTTAAATCAGAATAATCTGACGACAAAAATTTGTGCAATATTGCATCAATAAAGCAGAATAAAAGGGCACCATAAAGAAGTGAACCATAGCCAACTTAATTTTCAAATTCTGTCAGTTATAAAAACTTATTAACGTTGCATCTCTAGTGAGATGGTAGAGGCATCACTTGCCAAAAGGCAAGATTGGGGGAGGTCGTGAGTTCGACTCCCACTTAAGCCAATGAAAAAATAACAAATAAAAAAAAAAATTTAACAATAATGACAGTGTTCAACCAATTGAGTTATCTTCTTTGGCTCTCTGTCCAGCATACAAAACAACTTCAACAGGGTCAGGAGCTAAGGATGACCAGAACTCAGACTTTGTTCCAGCGATCTCCAGATGTATATCTGCACCATAAAGTTTATCTTAATACTTCATTTTAAAGGAGTTCATAAAATAGTAAGCCCAGCAGCAAGATCAGAAGGTCCTTTAAAGAATTAAAAATCATCTTTCAGGAGGGAGTCATCAATAAAACAAACTTAGCAGCAAATACCAGAAAAAAAATCATATTACTTTCGTAATAATTAGTAAAACAATAAGAAATAATAAACAAGAAAACCCAAAACAAAACCAAATAGCAGATTAAAACCAAATAGCAGATTAATGAAAAGGACCAAGTTTTACAATTATTATCCACATAAAGGCCTCGGAGAAAAATGTATCTGGAGCAGAATCAAAAGCAGGAAGATCTGAATGTCAAAGGAGATAATGCCCCATCAGCTACAAATGTTTTTTAAAGATTTCATCATCTATACAATATTGTACCTGTGTTCCCTGCTCAACAATGCCTTGGTTATTGCCTTGCAAAATAATTTAAACATAGTACCAACTCTCCGTGCAGCTTACAACCTAAGGACATTATTTAGGCTTATAAAAGCCAATGTGTAGAGTGCCGAGCCAAAGAACCACTAAAAATTTGTTTAAGAAGTTCTCTAATCTAAGCAAAAGCAACATTTTGAGAACAAGACCAATTGATTATTTGTGCTTTCAAGAAAAGAAAATGTGTTACCATGTTGAACGCATAAATTCCAGTACCGAGCAAGCCAACATCTTTTGAGAACCACCTCTTCCTAAGAATCAGTAGTTTATCATCAACGAAAAGATAAAATTGGAAGTTTAATGACATCATTACCTAATGATACAAACCATTTCTTCCTCGGTCAGCATCATTTTCTTTACTAATGTTTGAAGAGAACTCATATCACCTTCAGGCTCATTGAGAGAAGATGCCGCTTTATCCCTGGCAGTCTAATTTAAGAGTATAGTAATAGCAAGACAAATAGTAAACATGTTTGTGTACTGGGAAACTATTTAAAATACTCGATGAAAGAAAGAGAAATCACGAGTAAAAGGAGTTCCCAATACCTCTGCTTCCAAACGAACAGATGGATTATATCTCAAACTATTGATTCGTGGAGAAGGTTTGGTGGCAACCTGTTATGGAGATCTTATAAATAGCGTGTACACGTCAAATATAATAAAACCCCAATGAGGCTCAATCCATAAAGCACATAGAAGGTAACAACCAAGCATGGGAGTGAAGTCATGTCTCATATTGACCATTACTTGATACCAACTTAGGAATGACAACATCACAAGTTTAAAGCAAAAATCATAGTCAAAATGTCATCATGTTCAGTGTTTTTGTTTGCCAATAATGAACATATGAAAGCTGTAATTGTTCAACAAAAACGTCAAAAAGAATTAAAAAGATGGAACAATTAAAAGATACCTTATCTCTTGTTTTAATCCATTCTTCCACTCGGCTAGTTGTTTCTCTCTCATTATTGAAACCCTAAATCAATTGGAAAAAAGGATGGTGATATGCCTATTGCATTGTTGCATAGATGAAGAAAATATGATTAACTACCCAATCTATCTATCCAATCTATTCTTTCTTGCATAGATAAAGGGTACATGGTAATGACTCATCCCTTGAATTAAATTCTTTGAGATCATTGTAGTTAAAGCATAACAAATGCATTACTAGAATAAAACGTGTAGAGATTAATGTGCCATTTGGCGCTAGAAGTGGCAGTTTGGGGACCTTGCAGGCTTGCAGCCTAACTTGCCTTGCTTGGTGCCAAGTGGCCTGCCTGATAATTCAGCTAAGGCCATTTGGTCCTTGACGACAAATCAGCTTTGGCCGGATCAGGCACATTTATGCCAACACAAATGATATCCATCTCAAACCAGACATAGGCATGGCAAGCAAGCCAACTATTCGACAAGCTACCCAATGGATTAAGGCTTGGAACTAACCTCATCATATGCTAGTTTGACTATGAAATAGACCTTGATCAGGAATTTAAAAGTCATAAGATCCAAATCTTTCTTATGGCCGCACTATCACATAAGCAAAATCCTTTCTTCTCTAGTGATGTAGATGGTTTCATAATTGAAGGCTGTAATTTTCTTCCCTTGATATAATTTGGCACATAAAATGCATCATATCAACATATAGAAAAAGAAGTAACATATGCAAGCATGATCGACCAACCAGTTTACTTCGACTAGCCAATTCCCATTATATGCATGTGTATCAGATACATGTAATTTCATGACCATAAGAATATGAACATTAGGTGTTTGAAAGAGAGGATCATACTCAAATACCTCTTGTTGCCTGAAAGTCGCCTCTTCCCTGCAAAGTGGAAAAGATCATAAGAGGTTTATGCACAAGAGACATTTATTAGAGGTACTTACAATGCAAACTTGCGGAAATTCTCTTACCTGCTTAGTTCCGAGGATATATCTTCTCCAGAAGACGATGCCTGGGAAAAAAAAAATAGAGTTAAGTCACCCACACAAATCACATTGATAGACTAAAAAAGTAACATTCAATGACACGTAAGGGTGTGTGTCGTAATAAGAATAGGAGTAGAGAATGTACTTAAACCTCAATTTATACTTCACGCACAGGTACATATTTCAATTTTAAACATAATCGGATTAAGTTCACAAATAATTACTCGTACAGTTAAATCATCCTATTCTATAGACCAATCTCTCAATGCACCCCTTGTTCTTCAATGGGACAAAATAATTATGGACTTTTCCAATATAAATCACACTGTTTACGTCTGGATAAAAAGTACAAATTTATTTTTCCATCCCACTACTTGCCATTCCTTGGATTAATAGGGGGAGGATGATGCCAAAACATGGCTTCAAGTACAATATAAGTTAAATAAAAACTTACAGTGCAATATTGAAGCTCACTTAAAACTTTTCACTATTTTTTATTGCATGAAATATACAGGATTAAGATGTGCATGTATATGAGAATATCACACCTCATCTTCAAAATCCTCGTTTGTGTCCCGTATATTTGAAGCCCCCATGTCAAAAGAAGCCCTGTTATAAAGCAAGCACTTTATTAACAAGTAGTAGCTATTAAATAACATACAACAAAATTGGATGAAAGTTACATTAAGAGTTCATATATTAGCTTGAAGAGTTTATCATTATAAAATTAAAGAAATAAATGGAGGTATTGGAATTGTTTGGAATTTGGGCTATTTAGGGCAAGTTTTGATTTTTAGGGGAACCCAACAAAAAAAATCAAAACTTGCTCTAAATACCCCTCTGAAGCGTTTGATCCTTGTAGCCGACGACCCCGACTAATTTACAATTGAGGCTATGTTGTTACTGGAATTTTGTTATCATTAACGTTATCCAATGTAATTCATTAATTAGGAGGGATTTAAATGGTTTTGGCAAGCTTGCCATCAATCGCACTAAATCAAGCACAATGGAACAGTTTGATCCATGTATCCAACCCCAATTAATTTGGGATTGAGGCTATGTTTTTGTTGTTGTAAATGGAGGTATTGGAAATTCAAGCGTATTACACAAAAAGTTCAGTGTAATGCCAATAGATAGGTACTTGTGATTTGTGAACATGTACTGGTTAACTACGGCTCAGGGCTGCTAAAGAAACATACCATCCAAAGAATGAGAAAGGTCACACGGATCAGATAATAAAAATAGAAAACATGTATGACAAATCAAGTGTTTATAATTAAACTGTGGAGATTAGATAAACTATAATCCAAAAAATGACGTAACAAAATTTACTAGAGCTTGGGCATACCTTTTACCTCTTCTGATATAACTATCTTTTCGAGCATGTACAAGCATCGCCTTTTGAGCACCAACAGGATTTTCAGCCATAGAAGTAGGGGGTCTTAATGTTATTGGTACGGCAGATGGTAACACAGTTGTCTTCACTGATGGTCGAAAGGATAAAGTAGAACGTGCAGATACAGGTTGTTCAGCAGGGTTACGACCTAACTAATATAAAAAAGTGTAAGCTTCAGTAAGCCTAATATCATGAATATGCTTCATCACGACAAAGATTCTTCCTTTCTCTTCAAATGCAAAAATATTCATTTACACATCACAAATTGTGGCATCCTTAGACATAGTATTAAGACATACACAGGGCAAACAATAGGCCATTTGTAGAATTCGTGCAAACTAAATATACATAAATATTTATGTAAAATGTGGCTGCCACGGACTAAAAAAAAAGTGGCTGCCAGAACTGTCTTTGTCCTTTTGGAATCACTAACAACTGTTGTACCCATAGAAGAATATTCCCCGTTATAAATAAGCGGTGTGACTTCATGTTCTAAGTTCTTATAACAAACATAATCATAATAACTATAGAACTTGTAGAGGCTAATAATGAGAAGATTCCCATTTTAAGAATACTTCCTCGTAATTCTCTCAGCTTCAACACCTGCAACGCATTTTTCCAATCCATTGAATATCAAGGCCTACTTCATCGCCCAAATTTCTTTAGACACAAACTCAAAGGGGAGTGGCCTGGTTGAGGCGAAATTCAAACTCCAAACTCTACGTCAGGTCAAGCCAATTTTATCCATTTGCAGAAAACTCTTCTCGAATCAAAAAGTAAAGCCAAATCTATGTGGTCCCAACATTTTACCTACTTAATTATTTTGATACTTCAAACAACCCCACATTAGTGGGGGTAAGCTACATGGATCGAACCATTCCATTGCACTCGATTTAGCACAATTGAAGGTGTAGTTTCCAAATCCTTTAGATCTTTCATTCCTTCCTAATCAATGCGCCTCGAGTTCGCTTCGGTTTACCCCCATATCGTCGATTTTCTTCAATTTGTATTAAGCCTAGTTTTCTAAGTGAAGCATTTGTAGGCCATCTTTGGAGGTCTCTAGACCACCACCATCACCCTTCCCTAATTTTTGCGATAACTGGTACTACTCCTACATTTATTTGAATACCTCCATGTGAAATTGTGCAACTAATAATGATGATCACATAACTACATTAGAATTCTTAACCAAACATCTTACCGCCTGCAATCGAGGCCGCCCCGTCCTTCCCGACGAAAGCCCGACCCCCAAGACAGGATTCAAGCTATAATCAAACGAAAGTTCGTCCTCGTCGTCGTCCTCATCCTCGCCACCATCATCATCCGTCTGATTCGCCATCACCTGCGCGAGGCGCTGCGCCGCGGCCTTCGCCGCCTGGTTCTGAGTCCTCCTGAAATTCGTCGTCCCAGACGACCCCGACCGCACGTGCCGGTGCATTGGCGACATCGTCGGCGACGACGGAGCTCCGGACACAGAGCTCGCATTGCTCCTCTGCCGAGTGTACACTGAGTGTCTGCTCATCCGATCCATCAAACCCTAGTTTCTGAGATTCGTGATTCCGCAAAAGCGAGATTTGGTGTGTTTGCAAACAGGGCTTTCGTCGATCTGAATTGGAGAATTTTGTGATTTGTCAGTTTTGATGGTTTCTTCGTGCGCGCCATTTTAGGCTATTTAATGGGGGCCACGGTACGGTTCTCACGGATTTTTTCTTTTCTTTTTTTTTTTTTAAAGTTTAACCAATCTTATGAATAACATTGCATCGGTCAATGTCTTAAAGCTAGAGTTAATACCACTCCACCACATCGCTGGAGTGTGATATTTAAATAATTTCTTTATATGGCTCTTTATTTTTTTTCCCTCGTTAGAACCCAATTAAGTTATCTATGATTTATAAAAGTGAATGTTGAGCAATAAAATGAATGCTTAGATCAGTATAAGTAAAACTCCTAAATATAAAGGAATAGTCGAGTTAATCAAATGTAACGATGTAACCCGGAGCATACCCAGCCTTGGATGAGAGGGGCTCCACATGTTTTTTTTTATGAACGAGGGATGGCCATATGGGTTTTTTTTTTTTTTTTTTAGGAACAATTTGGGTTTGTTAGATTAGATGATGTTTCGTTTAGTATTCATTTTACGAAACAATTCTACTAATAAAACAATTTATAACAATTTGCTCTTTGTTAAGTTAAGAAATCCAAAACTGATGAAGATTTTTTATGTTCAATATGATATAATTAGTAAAATAGTTATTCAAAAATACCCTTTCTAATGTATGGTTGTGGTGTTTCTAATATTGATTATTTTCAAAACCGTCCTATTACCTTATGAGCCTCATTCTCTTACTTAGGCAAGCTTCCTTGACATCTCTTTTAACCTGAAAAGTTCTCACAGTTTTTTCTTTAATTAGTGAAATCTCATAAATGGAGATTCCACCCCTTTTGACTAGAAATATGGACGTGTAAAAAGACATACAAAGAAATATAGGATATGTGTTTAATGAGAGAGTTGTGGAGAAAATCTTGGTCGATCGGAGCAGCACACACAAACTATTTAATTGTGGTTTGAGACATGAAAAGAATCATTTTGCGAGCTTTGCATGCTATTAAACTATCAATCATGCCACAACGTCCTGTCTGCTCTCAAGGCAAAACGTAAGTTCTTTCTCTCTTTTTTTACTTTTTTTGTGACACATACAATTTCGTTTATTTTTGATTTTGATACTTTCCTCTCAGATTAATTTCATTGGCAATAGTATTTCCGTTTTTTATTGTAAATCCTTGAAGAGTAGTTTGGCCTAGTTCTTAATTGATTGTGTAGTTGTCTAGAGAATTCTAACTTTCCTTACCTACCAACTAATTTGATGGTTCTATGGTATGGTATGGTATGAGATTTAAAAATGAGAAGTCATGAGTTCAAACCTTGGTGGATATAAAATTGTTTCTTTCCCATCAAAAAAAAAAAAAAAAAGCTTTCCTCTAAGTCCTTTTATCACGAAATTATTTTGCTTTTATAAAAGGGACTTAAGGGAAAACAAGTCTGTCATGTGTTTGATGCAATCAATGTAGTATATTGGATAATATATATTGAAGGTAAATAGAGACGGCAATTAGCATCAGAAATGGTGTCGTCCATCGACTAGTACAATTAGCTATGGACAATAGTATCAATTTGTATTTCGAAGGGTGCCATTCCTTTGGCAATCTCTTCATATGTATTTTATGATCTCCAATGATCAAATGAAATTTACATGTTTGGGCTTAAAAAAATAGGGACGATAATTTGACTCATGACAAGAGTATGGGTAAAATACGGGTGTCAAAATACCCAACCAATTTACCTTTTACTCATCAAATATTTAAATACAAGTTCGTTAGAATTATTTTATAATTAATTTCTTATATTAATTTCCTGAAACTCAATTCTTAATTTGTGTTGAATGTTACTTTGACTGTGCTCTTTATTTTTTGTTTATATACTTCGAAAAAAATAAAATTTTTAGTTAAGGCAATGAGTTAGTTTTAGATTTATGCGAGCAAGTATCATTAAAATACTAAAATTCTTTTTTAATTCACATTTGTAATTTTTGTTCTCGAACCACCGCTGATCCTCTCAACCATCAGCGGTAACTCTCAACGATCAGCAGTGGTTCCAATTAAATCCCTTTTGCTCTTTGTTCATTCAATAAACAAATTGGTTCATCCTTGTTGCGGTGCATCTTCATCAACGATGTTGTGTAGATTTGTGCGGCGCTTTGGATTAATTTATATTTAGTTTTTATTTTATAGTTAATTTTCTTCCCTAGTTGAAAGTCTTCTTGTTGGGAAGTTTTAGATTTTTTCCTTGTTGGAAAGTTTTGTTATTCGCTTTGTGGTTCTAGTACTTTTATGTATTGTCATGAGTTTCAATGTTGTAGATAGCAGTTCCTGATTGTCAAAATGTTTCAATTTTGAAAAAAAAAAAACAAATTAATGGCAATTTGTTTACACAAATAGAATTAGCGAATAAATGTTCTTAATTATATGTATAGTCTTGTATTGAGTCATAAATGATTAATAAAATTTTGATTCCTCTTTAAAAAAACAAATTTTTAGTTAAAGCCTTTTTTTTATTCACTTTTATAATTTTTTTTCTTGAACCACCGCTAATCCTCTCAACAATCGACGATGGTTCAAATCAAAATCCTTTTTGCTATTTGTTCATTCAATAAACAACAGATCTAATCAAAATCCTTTTTCTTGAATTAATTTATCTTTAGTTTTTATTTTATAGATAGTTTAATCCTCTCAACAATCGATGATGGTTCAAATCAAAATCCTTTTTGCTATTTGTTCATTCAATAAACAACAGATCTAATCAAAATCCTTTTTCTTGAATTAATTTATCTTTAGTTTTTATTTTATAGATAGTTTTCTTCCCTAGTTAGAAGTCTTTGATTTATCTTTTCCTTGTTGGAAAGTTTTTAGGTCTTCTCCTTGTTGGAAAGTTTTAAGCCTTCTCCTTGTTGGGAAGTTTTGTTATTTATTTTGTGGTTCTAGTAATTTTGTGTGTTATCATGAGTTTCAACATTATAGAGAACAGTCTCTGATTGTCAAACTGTTTCAATTAAAAAAAAGTCAAATTAATGACAATTTGTTTGCACAAATAGGATTAACGAATCAATGTACTTGATTATATGTCTGGTCTTGTATTAAACCATGAATGATTAATGAAATTTCGATTTCTCTTAAAAAAAAACAAAAAAAATAATTTTTTAGTTAAAAGCATCTCTAGTGGGATGGTAAAAATATCACTTGTCAAAAGACAATTAAGGGGTTTCGAAAAGTCGTGGTTCGACTCCCACTGAAGTAAAAAAAAAAAAGTAAAATAAAAAAAAATTAAATAGATATTTTATCAAATGAAATATTTGAATTAATAAGCTTTGATAACACAAATAATAATAATTATTATTTTGACATTTTAAGTTCCGTTATATTACTGTAAAATTAAATACTAAAATTTCTTAAATCTTATTATTTTCAAAAAAATACGTTTCTTAAATCTTATTAAATATTTTTTGTTGTTAAATTCATTTTTTAAGATCTATAAATAACTTCTTCTTCTCAGTTATTCATTGAAAAATATTTCTTTTAGATCCTTTTCACATAATTTCTTTGTTTGTGAAGAAGAGGGAGGAAAATTGGATAAATTTATATCTTCACCATAAATATTTCTTTTAGATCCTTTTCGCTTTGAGCTTTTTCTTTAAGATCGTCTAATTTATTTATTTTTATTATGAAGGTTTTTGTTCTTAACAAATTTTATCATTCCTATTGTGTAAGCGTAGACTGCGCAGTGAAGTCTTTTATCAAATCAAATCTTGATTCTCATACGTTCATAATATTAGAGTGACAATATAAACATCCACGATGTCTACAAATGATCGCACCAATTAATTAACGCTCAAATACTATCAGGTACCAAGTCCCTTATAACGTGGGCCAACTAATTGTTAGTTTCTTAAAAAAGGTTTCGTTTTTGGTTTTTTATTTTTACAGGAGTCGAACTCATGACCTCCCTGAATCTTTTCGTTTGGTTACGTAAAATGTTTATGATGTAGGTAAGAACAATTTGCACGCACAATGCACCACTATTAATTCTTGTGTTTTGAACACTAATAGAATTACATTTTTTTTATCAGAAGGGGGGCTGAAATACCCAAAATTACAAGTGCTACAAAAGGCACATTCTAGGAAATCTTACACCAGAAACATCATTCAAAAGAATGGTATGCAAACTAGGGGGAACATTCTCCACTACATGGGTGCCAAAAGGAAAAGCAAAAGCATGGTTTGCCAACCAGTTCGCCGCTTTATTACCTTCCTATACACATGGACAATCCGCACTTGCCATTGTTTCGCAATCATACATAAAGTTAGGGGGAGGAGTTGTCCGTACTGGTTGTTCACATCCCTACCTCATCTCAAGCTATCAACAACAACTTTGTTGTCGACTTCGAGAATGACACGTTGCCATCCTCGATCCTATGCTAATCTGAGGCCTAAAAGGGCCCTGCATAGTAAAGCTTCAATAACATTGCACGTGTGACGACCCCAAATTCTATAACCCTAGAATCGGGCACCGCCTGACCTGGACCCACGCGAACCACCGAGCCAACCCCGACGAGTCGCGCGAGGCCAGTGAGCCTATCTGTAATGACCCGGAAATTTGGTTATTTGTGAATGATGATGTGTAATATGTATTTATACTCGTATTTGAGTGACCGGACTGTGAAGCCGGTTAACGAGTAGGAAAAATAGACGCGCGGGATTCGACAACTGGGTTACGGGTACACGACAGACTAAAAACATAATTAAAATAATTATTTAACAATTTTATAGTTTATTTGTGTGAGACAAAGGTAAAAGTGTGCATGTGACGGGGAAATACGGGTAGAGGAGGCAAGATGGGGCGGGGAACCTTTGGGTTCAACTTTGAGATGTGTGGGTTGGTAAGAATATGGGTGGATACAACTAGGACACACACCCCACTTATTAAACTATTCCTACCATACCCATTTAAATTTCAAACACCCCACCCACTCCCATCACTCACATCTCCTCACACCCCACCTACTCCCATCACTCACCACCCACCCCTATCACACACGTCCCTCACCTCACACTCTCCCATCTCATTTAAACACACTCACGTCACTCTCATCTCCTCACTCTCTCATTCACGGTTTCTTCTCATCAACACTCACGCCCTCCCTCTCCTTCTGCTCACCAGCCCCTACTCTTCACCAGAGATCGAACCAGACCCGCCGGAGGTATGCCGTCGACCGGAGGTGAGCATCTTTCCTTCCTCTCTTCCCTCTCGGTCGTTCTTCTCTCTCGGTCGTGCACTACTCCCCTCTCGGTTTCACTCACCTCCCTGTCTGGCTGTGCTCACTGCCGGTTACCGGAGGTTCAGGGGTGGCCGAGAAGCCCACCGGAGGTCCTCCTACCTCCTTCCTTCTCTCGTTCTCTCACTCATTCTCACGATCTCTCTCTCTTGTATACTCTCGAGCTCTCTCTTTCATCTCGGTTTTTTTTCTCTCTCTCTCTCTCTCTCTCTCTCTCTCTCTCTCTCTCGACTGTTGCATGACAGTGGTGGTCGGGGTTCACTCCCTCGTCGGAGCTCTCTCTCTCATTCCCTCTCTCTCTTTTTCTTAATTTTTCACGGTTTTGTTATGTGTTGTGTGCATGTGGGCTGCTGGGGTGGATGCCGTGATAAGGACCGGTTGTGGGCGACCTCCGGTGACTCACCGGAGTCCAGACCGTCCAGGAGCAACCCCCTCATGGCCCATGCAAAGTCCCTACTAGTGTACACACATTAAGCTGGTTTTATAGGGTTTTTACCCTCTCGCCGAAAAATGCCCTCACCGGCAACGCCACCACCGGACCACGATGACGGAGACGCTGTCGGGGACCCCACCAAACTTATATGTGGGTCCTACAACTCTAAAAGTGGCCGAAAACAGTTTCATTCCGAGCTAAAGTGTCGTTATTTCATGTGTTTTGTATGGTGGAGCCTAGTCGAAAACTGCCGCTGCCGGTGGTGCTACCGGACGAACCACCACTAGTGGAGGTTGTCGGGAATCTCATCTAATATTGGTTGAAGTCCCGCAACCCTTAGTTAAGTCCGAAACAATGTTATTAAGGCGTTTTGACGTGATTTTATGTGTTGCCGTCGTCGAGTCGTAATTTGTGTATGTTGACGTAATTTTCGAACTGGTGGAGGGTTTTCCGGCATTACCCATGCCACGATAACCCTTCCCCCAACATCGGACAACACCAGCGAGGTTCCAGATTCTTTTGTACATATCGGTTTGGTTTTGATGAGGAGTTGTGGTTAAGTGTTGGTTTATATTGAAACATCGTGTGGCGATGAATGGTTGTGATGTCGTAGTCATATCGCTTGTCCTCGGGACCATAATGTGACCCACATACGACTGAGCTGAGCCTATGATTCGCGATGAGGCTTATACATATTGTGTTTTCAAAACCCGAGAGAGAGAGAGAGTATTCATTTTCTATTAAACTGTCGAGTTGTCAAGTCATTTGAAACATTGAGAGAATATTAAGGTTAAACCTAGGTTTAGTTAATGAATTGACATATTAATACGAGTATCTGACCTTTTCAGGTAGCAAAAAACTCAGGGGTACGCGTTAGGATTTACGGGAGCGTTGTACGCGGATTACGATAGTCCAGGTAAGTACATTTGCCTTAAAAAGCATTTGTACGTTAGTAAGCTAGTTAAGAAAATATCATGTGATTCATTTTCACTTCTTTGTATTTGTTACTATCATATTATTGGCTTTCCATTCCATATTCCTTGTATGTGTGCTCTTAGCATAAGTGTATGTCTCGAAGGTACATGCGGCCTGCGCTAGAAGGGATAAAATGCGGGCACTCGTGCGCACGAGTGTTTGACCACCCCTAGTGATTGTATGATACCATGTACTGCATTGTTGTGGATATTGCTGTGGATTTCGATGTTGCGACATCGCTGTTGTGGAATTGATGTGGAATTTAGACCACTTATTGCCTCTCTTGACTCGTAGAATACGCATGTTTCGATTGCTATCACTTCCAGTCTGTCGATCATGCATTCTTGTTTATTTAAATTTTTGTCTTTCATTTCCCGCATGATATTTAGACTGCTTTGTTTGAGAATTCATGAATTACTGTTATATTCTTCTGGCATTACTTTCGATTTTTCTCAGTTACTCACCGTCTAGTTTGTGACGGTGGGTGCAGATAGGGCGGAATGCAGTAGAGGCAAGGAGCCTTACCTAGGAGACTTGCTGTGAGCGACTGGATTTGAGGTATCGAGGTGTAGGTTTATGTTCATTTCTGTTTGTATGATATTTTACATATATATATAGTTGTTTTGGAACTGGGGATAGAATTTTGAGGTGGATTCCATCAATCCATTTTGTTGACTTGAATTGAATACACTGGGGTTTCCACATTTATATAGATTTCGTAATTTCCCTTTGATCGAGTTATTTCCCAATACTTGAGTAGTGTATAATTTGCTTCCGTTGTATCATAATTGCAATAACTCTTTCATAAATCTTGAAAATTTGAGGATTTAAGGCTGACTAGGCTCGTCAGGTTCGCTGAGAACTGACTCGGGACCTGCGCGGGTTTAGGCCGGGCGTACCCAAATGCATTGAAAATTTGGGGCCGTCACACTATCCTTACCATTCAATCATTTATTAAGCATTTAAAAGTAAAGTCAATTAATTAGCGAGTTATCAAAGTATAAAGCGGAAGCAATAGATCTCAACTAATTAATTAACCTCGAAAGCTACAAGTTAGGACAAAAACCTAGGGTGTGGGAACCCCGTATACCATATATATACCATGTAAAGCAAGAAGAGAATCATTTAAGTCATAATGTCCAAAAAGATCTCTCAACCCATAACCCCATATACAAAAAAAATAATATAAGTAGCTAATACACCAAAATGTCGCCTATATCAACAGAGGATGGCCGCTCAAAGTATATCGCCTAACTACGTGGCCTTTCCTTTGCTGGACTGTGGATCTGCACTCGGTCAAACACAAGAATGACGAGTCCAGGTAAGTAACGCCAAGCAGGAACAACAATAAATACAGTATTTCAAATTAAATAAATGAACAGTCAATTCATGCCGATAGAAAGAAAAAGGACAGGGAGCGCATGAATATATAAAAATTGTGAACAATTAAACAAGCAATCGAAATTGAGTGTCCCGGAATACAAGGGAAAGACACAAGTGGTCCCGACCAATCAAGGTCGTTAAGCCGAGGACAAAATCTCCTCAAAGGCTAGGAGTCGAGGACAAAATCTCCTCTAAGACCCCCACGCGAGTGCAGAGTCCCCAACAATCTGGTGGAGAACTCTCACCCCGTACATGTCATTACAACCAATCACGTATCTCCAGCCGTAAACCCCGGTATAATACACCGCGAGCCCGGAATTCTGCAAGGATCACGTTTGACACACTTGCCTTAGGACAACTCATATGAATGGAATAACAAGAGAGCATTGAACAATATCAATAAATAATTTAAAGCTCGAGAAATAACTGTAGTGTTCCTCACTGGTTTACTTACATCGATCCAAGCTAATTCGCGCTAACATGGACTCCGACACGCCCCTTACGGTCCCCGTGTGTACAATAATCCAGATAATGCAATTTATATCAATTTCCTTAATTTCTATAATTTTTTTTTCAAATTTCTAGCTATTTTTGCCAAATTTCATGTTTTTCAAGGCCAAAAACCCCGACATAACGTCTCGCAAAAATTCTGAATATTTCACTTTTCTTAAAAATTCCCAAATTTCTCTTTATTTGATGAAAATATAATTTTCTAGAATTTTTCCTGAGTTTTTCCTATTTTTCTGGAATTTATTTCAATTAAAATCAATTTTAATATATTTAATCAAAATAAATAATTTTTATTAATATAATATTTGGGTGGGTCGCGGGTCGGGTCTGACCCGACCCGGCTAGGTCGGGTCAGGACCGGCTTGACCTGGTCTGACCGGTCAAACCGGGTTTGACCGGTCCACCTGAATCAAACCCGGTCGACCCAAATCGGGTCGGTCACCTGACTGGCCCTGTTTCTTTTTCTTCTTCGTTGCTTCTTTGGAATAGTAAGCGTTCCAAATAAGCAACAACAATCTCTTTTTTTTTTTTTTTTTCTTTTCTTTCTTTAAAACAACACAACAACAACTCCACAATCCTACCACTATTAAATCCCCTCTTCCCTATCAATCATCACCAACAACATCCCAACAACAACAACAATGAAATGTCTACAAGCCCATCAATGCCACCAACGAAATCAATAACAAAATAACTCACCTTCAACTTGTCGCGTCTCCTCAATCTCTCGCTCCCTCCTTCTTGCTCAATCTTTCGATTCTCTCTTTCTCCACTATATTTTTTTTTTTCTAAATCGATAATGGTGATTGTGGTGACGGTGGTGTGATAAAAATTGGGTATTTTGGTCAAATGACCAAAATACCCCTCACCCTTATCCATACCCTTTACAACTTTATTGCCCTTTTGGTCTTTTCACAATTTCCTCTACCAACTTTAATGACTCCAATAGGTGACTCTTGGTTGACTTTTGGTCTTTTGATCTTATCCATTCAAACACCACTCAAAGCTTCCATCGGGTATTCTCGCACCCGACTCATAACACTAACTTTGTTCATCGCGTCATCATAGACGTACCGACGTAACAAACGAACTTTACAACCTTTTAATTATTATTTATTTAATATTTTTGTCAGTGTTTCTAATTAAATTTGTTCCCTGGACTACCAACGCTCGTACACAACGCCTTTAACCGTTAAAAACTTGAAATTGCACAAATGAAATATAATATAATAAAAACATCATACGAAACTAACATACCTCAGCGTCGACGTCCGAGAATTGATGACTGTACCACGGCGTGGGCCCACGTATCACCTATTTTGACACGTGGCACAGGTTAAATTTTTAGGGTCGTTACAGCACGTACCAAGGTTGGCAAGAACCACGTCTACCTACTCGCCATTATCATTGCGGAGAACTCCTCATGCAGTATCAGCGTTACAGTTTGTTCGCAGAGCTCAATCCATATTGATCTTCACCCACCCGGAAGTGAGGCAGTCCAGCCAATGAGCTTCTCTTGGCGAGGAGGTGCCGAGGCTTTCGCTAGGGAATTGAGCTTGTTTGCTGCCTCGCAGCTTTTGGTTTTAGACCATATGGTATGTATCACATCAATTACCTTATACTCTTCATTTCCAAAAACTGTTTTATTTCTAGCAATCCATAGACTCCAGTAGGTTGTTGCAAATAGTAAGGACCACTTAAACCCACCAACCTAGAGATTCGATCTCTGATTTCCCTTGAGCCATTCATTGAAAGGTTACAGGAAGAAATTAGGAGGAAAGGTACCCCAAGCTAGCCTTGTTCCAGATAGCGTTTGCGAGTGAACACTCCCGTAGGATGTGATTTATAGTCTCCGCACCATACCCACATAGATTGTACGAAACATCACTCGCCATATGTCTCCTTACCCTTTCATCATTCGTTAGGAGTGCTCCATGGATAACCAACCAAAGAAAAGTACGGATACGCTCTGAGCCTCTCCGTTTCCATGACAGAAGCCAATCCTTCTCCTCCTCAATCACATTAGTTTCCGTCAGTGCCGTATAAGAAGATGAAATAGAGAAGTTTCCATTACTTGAGTATTTCCAGTACAAAAAGTCCTCTGTTTCGGGAGAGGAAGGGTGTGTTGCCGCAATTATGTAATGGCCCAGCCCAGTCCAGCCCACCCGCAGGTGGATCCACTGGCCGCAACCACTGGCACTGGCTCCATGGGGGCGCACCCCACTGGCACCGCTAGTCAAAGGCAGGGTGGTACCAAGCCCTACCCCATCTATGTCCCCCCACACGGTCTTTCGCCTCCCTCGACTCAAACCTGAGTCCTGAGGTATAAGATTTCAGGTTTCACGAGTCGAGTACCACTAAGCTGGGAGGACTTCCCAAGAGGTCACCCATCCTGGTACTACTCTCGTTCAGGCACGCTTAACTGCGGAGTTCCGATGGGATCCGGTGCCTTCGTGCTGAACCAGCTAAGTGGTACTCGACTCGTGAAACCTGAAATCTTATCCCTCAGGACCCAGGTTTGAGTCGAAGGAGGCGAAAGACCGTGTGGGGGGACACAGATGGGGTAGGGCTTGGTACCACCCCGCCTTTGACTAGCGGTGCCAGTGGGGTGCGCCCCCATGGAGCCAGTGCCAGTGGTTGCGGCTAGTGGATCCACCTGCGGGTGGGTTGAACTGGGCTGGGCCATTACATAAAAGGCGCCTTTTATGTAACGACCCAGCCCAATCCAGCCCACCCGCAGGTGACTCTATGGGGACTCACCCACTGGCACTGACTCCATGGGGGCGCACCCCACTGACACCGCTAGTCACAGGCAGGGTGGTACCAAGCCCTACCCCATCCATGTCCCCACACGGTCTTTCGCCTCCCTCGACTCAAACCTAGGTCATAAGGGATAAGATTCCAGGTTTTACGAGTCGAGTACCACTGAGCTAGGAAGACTTCCCAGGAGGTCACCCATCCTGGTACTACTCTCGCTCAAGCACGCTTAACTGCAGAGTTCTGATGGGATCCGGTGCCGTCGTGCTGAACCAGCTCAATAGTACTCGACTCGTGAAACCTGGAATCTTATCCCTCAGGACCCAGGTTTGAGTCGAGGGAGGCGAAAGACCGTGTGGGGGGACACGGATGGGGTAGAGCTTGGTACCACCCTGCCTGTGACTAGCGGTGCCAGTGGGGTATATGTAACGGCCCAGCCCAGTCCAGCCCACCCGCAGGTGGCTCCACGGCGACTCACCCACTGGCACTGACTCCATGGGGGCGCACCCCACTGGCACCGCTAGTCACAGGCAGGGTGGTACCAAGCCCTACCCCATCCGTGTCCCCCCACACGGTATTTCGCCTCCTTCGACTCAAACCTGGGTCCTGAGGGATAAGATTTCAGGTTTCACGAGTCGAGTACCACTGAGCTGGTTCAGCACGAAGGCACCGGATCCCATCGGAACTCCACAGTTAAGCGTGTCTGAACGAGAGTAGTACCAGGATGGGTGACCTCCTGGGAAGTCCTCCCAGCTCAGTGGTACTCGACTCGTGAAATCTGAATCTTATCCCTCAGACCCGTGTTTGAGTCGAGGAGGCGAAAGATCGCGTGGGGGGGACACGATGGGGTAGGGCTTGGTACCACCCCGCCTGTGACTAGCGTTGTCGGGGGGTGCGCCCCATGGAGTCGCGCCCGCCAAGGTGAGTCCCCATGGAGCCACCTGCGAGTGGGCTGGACTGGGCTGGGTCGTTACATAAAAAGCGTCTTTTATTTAACGGCCCAGCCCACTGGCTCCATGGGGGCGTACCCCACTGGCACCGCTAGTCACAGGCAGGGTGGTACCAAGCCCTACCCCATCCGTGTCCCTCACACGGTCTTTCGCCTCCTCGACTCAAACTGGGTCTGAGGGATAAGATTCCAGATTTCATGAGTCGAGTACCACTGAGCTGGTTCAGCACGACGGCAACGAATCCCATCAGAACTCCGCAGTTAATCGTGTATGAGTGAGAGTAGTAGCAGTATGGGTGACCTCCTGGGAAGTCCTCCCAGCCTAGTGGTACTCGACTCGTGAAATCTGAAATCTTATCCCTCAGGACCCAGGTTTGAGTCGAGGGAGGCGAAAGACCGTGTGGGGGGACACAGATGGGGTAGGGCTTGGTACCACCCTGCCCATGACTAGCAGTGCCAGTGGGGGGCGCCCCCGTGGAGTCAGTGCAAGTGGGTGAGTCCCCATGGAGCCACTTGCGGGTGGGCTGGATTGGGCTGGGCCGTTACAAATCCTGAGTACCTCGAGGGGTAGATAGTGTTGGAAGACATCTCTGTTCCAATCCCCATTCTCACCTCTGTAATCTGCTATTATAAGTCTTATTTCTTCTACCGAAACCTCCAAAGTAGTTAGAGCAATCAAGGGACAACTTAGATTTTTCCAACAATCATCCCAAAATAAAATGCAGTTTCCATCTCCAACAGACCATTTGGTTCCCTTCGTAATGTCTACCCAGACCTCCTTTACACTTTGCCAGATATGGGAGCCCCTCTTGGTTGTTGGTGCTAGGTGGTGGGTGTTATCAGCTAGCATATACTTCACTCGCATAACCCTAGCCCAAAGAGCCTCCTTGTCAACCAATATGCCCCAAACAACCTTCATTAGGAAGGCTTTGTTCATTAAGTGCATCTTTTTTATTCCCATACCTCCTTTGGCTTTTGGAAGATAGACCTGGTCCCAACTCATAAGGTTAGGCTTGCATTCTCCCCTCTTGAAGCCATAAAGGAAACCTCTACATGCTCTATTGATCTCGTCATAGATACCTTTTGGTACTCCAGTTGTTTGCATTGTGTAGAAAGGGATCGACGATAAAGAGCCTTTGCATAGCGTTGATCGGCCCGCTAATGAGATCTTATGGGGGTTCCACTTACTGATTCTGGAAGTAACCTTATCAAGGAGACTAATATATGTTTGTTTCATTACTTTGTTGTAGAGGAGTGGCACACTCATGTATCTGCCTAAGTCTTTCGACTTCTTGAAACCCAGTTTATTACTTATTGTATTAGCAAGAGCATTATTGACATTCGGGGAGAAGAATACCTGGGATTTGTCATCGTTGATCTTATGGCCAAAGAAGGTACAAAACTCTTCCATAATGGTGCTCATAACTTCAACTTGGTACTTAGAGGCTTCCACAAAGAGAATAAGGTCATCGACAAAAAAGAGAAGAAAGACTATAGTATCTTGTCTCCAAAACCAAGGTGCAGTCTATGCTCCTCTTTCTACTGCTTTGGCCATGGCTTGTGATAGGCGTTCCATGCATAAAACGAAGACATAAGGCGATACTGGGTGACCTTGTCTAACTCCTCTTGAAGGAGAGAAAGGCTCAGAAGCTTCCTCATTCTAGAACACCTGAAAAGTACTAGACTCCAGCCCAGAGAGTGTCACCTTATAAAGTTTAGATGGTATACCAGCCTGAATAAAAATTTCATGAATGAAACCTCAGCTGAGTCTATTGTAGGCCTTTTCAAGGTCAATTTTAAGGGCCATCCATCTTGTTCATCCTGTTAAAGACTTCATGGAATGAATAAGTTCCTGCACAATCAAAATATTGTCAGTAATATGTCTCCTTGCTACAAAGCTTGATTAGGATTGGTTGATGAGCAGCGGCATTACAAGTTTAAGCCTGTTTGCAATCACTTTTACGATTAATTTATAATTCACCGAACACAGACTAATGGGACGAAGATGATTTAAACTCTTTGGATTCTCAAGTTTTGGTATCAGAGTGATGAGAGATATGTTGGAAGAAGCAGGGACCTGTCCAGATGATAAAACATTCTAGACCATGGAAATGAGGGACAATCTTAATGTCTCCCAATGCAATTGATAGAAAAGGGTTGTGACTCCATCAACATCGGGGGCCTTCAATGGTGGCATATCAAACAACGCTACTTGGACTTCCTCCATTGAGACATCTGTTGTCAAGAGGTTGCATAAATGTTCAGGAATCTTTGGGAAGAGGTCTCGAACAGGGTATGGCCTCCCATTCGAAGAGTCGCCTGAGTAAACTGCTTTGAAGTAAGACGTAGCTTCAACTTTGAGTGTTTGCTGATCATCGCACCACATGCCATTCGATAATTTCATTTGTTTAATGCAGTTCTTCCTCGCCCTTTGATTCACCATAGCATGGAAGAATTTGTGTTCCTGTCACCCAGACTGATTCAGTTTGCATTTGCTTGTGGATGCTAAAGGAGTTCCTCTTGATGAAGAACATGCTTTAGCTCTTCTCTGAGTGAGTAATCCAGGTCACGCAGATTCTTTGTGGTATGAGTTTCTAGTGCTTTTTGTATTCCTGTAAGCCTTGCAAGGATTCTTTTCTTTCTATAGAATATGTTGTCAAAGTAATCATTGTTCCAAGAGTTAGTAAGCTTAGAAAATTGATTCACCATCATACAAGCTGGAGCCTCCTTCCTCCTATTCGCCTTCACAAACTCCGACCAATTGGGGTGGGATTCCCAAGTCGTTAGGAACCTGAATCTTATTTCCTTGTTCCTTGTAGTGGTTAGAGGGACAATATCTAACAGTAAATGGCAGTGATCAGAACACATTTTGGGTAAGTTAGTTACCTTAATTGGAAGAAATGAAGTGGACCAATCCCCATTCATGAAGGCCCTATCAAGCTTTTCGTATATTAGTCCTCGGGACCATGTGAAGGATGGCCCAGCAGTTACTGGTTCCAATAGACCAGCATTTGCCACCCAGTTGGCATACTTTTTGCAGAGAATGGTGGGGCGAGAGCCCCTTTTTTGTCACCCGTACGAGTAAGTGCATTGAAATCCCCAGCAATAATCCACGGCCCGCGGGATTCCACCGCAATCTCCTCCAGTGCACTCCAAAGTTTTTTTCGGACTATCGGATTAGGGGTTCCATAGACTCCTGTCAATAGGAATGATGAAGAGTCGGTATGAACTTTTAAGTGTACAAGTTGCTAATGATTCTTAAGCATAAACACTTTAACGTCGTGCTTCCACAAAACCCGAATTCCCCCTGAAAAGCCTCTAGCTTCCACCCAGTATGATTTCGGGAAGCCCATATTCTTAATATATCAACATTATTCCCACTAATGCGTGTTTCTACAAGGATCAGTACATTCAACTTGTGTGTAGCACATAAAGCTTTTAAGACCCTTTAAAAACTTCTATTTGCCGCTCCTTGACAATTCCATACTAGAATTTGTGTTGTCATTAAAAAACTAACAAAAAGGGGTCCAAGGGGTACCCTGATAAGCAAACAGTGAACCGAGATCAGGCAGAGGTAGGACTGGAGGTCTCCACCACCTCGACCTAGTTCGGGGATTTTTCAAGCGTTTCGAGAAACTCACTCATGGCAGCCTCCTTTGTTTTACTCATGCCTTTAGAGGAGCGATATTTAAACTTTAAGTCGCCTTTCAAATGAATTGCTTTAGATTTATCCGGTGGGCGGACCCCCCCGTTGTGTTGCACCGAGAGTGTTTGGGGCGAACCTTCCTCCTCATCATCCATCGGGACCATAGAAGAGGTGGGATCATTGTCATGAAGAAGGATAACAGTGTGATTCACGGGGTTTAGACACCTCTCTACTACCATACCAGAGACTGTTTCAGTGTTTGAGGATTTTTGTGGGTTTGTCATATTGGGCTCAGGTTTTTCCTTGGGTTGGTCCAGGTTCAAGTCAAGTGAAGAATTATGCACAGGGCGTGGAACATTTGTTAGCATTTTCCTTAGTGGTTGGTGGGCTAGGGGTGGGCTAGGGGTATGAGGTTCCGGGCTTGCTTTTGGACGGGTTTTGAGTTATTTTTTAGTGTCACGAGGCCATTTGGGATTTGGCTCTTCTTATTGTGACTGGGCGTGGGGGGTTTTGGTCTACTCGACCTATTTCTCAGACTCTCCTTATACTCAGGAGATGACTGTTGTTTTTCCTTGTTGGGACCACCCTCATTATTGTTCTCCTGCAATGGATCTTCCTCCATACTGGCCAGTACACCAAATCTATTCGAAGTCGTCGTTGCTCTAGTCTGTGTAATGGGCCAATTTTTAATGGTCGTTATTTATGATGCAATTACGAACGTGGATGCCAACGGGGACGTTTGTGGGTCCCACAGCGAAAACGAAGCACGACCAGATTAGGTTTACAGTCTGTTTTATGTGCTTTGTGGTGAAGTTTGCGACGTATATGTTCAAGTTAATTAAATTACATCACAAATATGTATGTTTATATTGTGTATTGACAAGTGAGCTGGTGTGACGGGTATCTGCAGCGTATAACGGGTATACGCGTGAAACAACCCTCAAATCTGAACCGACTTGTGTCTCACTTGTTAGGACCGTGACCCGGCTACGTGATACTGGACAGTATTTCGAACTTCGAGAGTCGACAACGAAGTAATATTATATTTTGGTGATGTGTGTATTAATATTGTAATCTAATACAAGTCTCGAGCCGTTCAGACGAATATTAGTCTAAGTGAGGCTTCGCCTAGGTAAACGGGGGTGTAACACAATAAAAATACAATTAAATGAATTTTTGTATAATTTAAATAGTTATTTTTATGAGACAAGGCGAAACTACGTGCAACGGGAGTCGATACGGATCGAGGAACGTCGTTTGAACGCGGGAGTTTGGATAACTACACAATACACGGACTATATGATAGAAATTTTTAAAGTGACACAATCCAAATTAAAAGAGCCATGGGATCAGCCTCGAGATACGTGTCTGTGTTGTGATGAAATGAAAAGGCTATAAAAAAGGACCATATCCTCACTTTACTATTCATTTTCCTCCAAACCACACATTTGATCCCCCTCTCTCACAACCAACCCTCTCTCCCTCTCCTCCTCCCCTATCCCTTTGTGACCGGCCCTCGACCCTCGCCAAAGGTCCCTCTGCTTGCTGGTGGTCCATCACCCACTCTCTCTCTCTCTCTCTCTCTCTCTCTCTCTCTCTCTCTCTCTCTCTCTCTCTCTCTCTCTCTCTCTCTCTCTCTCTCTCTCTCTCGTTAAATGCCTCACTAGGAGTTTCTTCTTCACTGATGTCGCGTTCAACACTGTCATAGGCTCTGGCCGGCTGACTGGGGTGGTGATTGTCATCGTCGGGGATGACTCCACATGGTCATCGAAATCGCAAAACACCCTCTCGCGGTGGAACTGTTGTGGGTTCTCGTGTGTGTAACGGCCCCTATTTTCATCTAGGGCACTACCCGGCCTATCCCATAATTAAGCCCTAATTACAACACGTAAGACCTAATTACATATTCAGCCTGTACTACCTATTATCTCGTGAATTAGGTTCAGGGATAAGAAAATCCCATATCATTTTATAAGAATTATCAAATTAGCGGAAGTCTTTAACGTATTAGCGGAAGTATTGTATATAAATTCTAAATGTGGAAACTAGGAAATAACAATCACAATATCAATATGCAAAAAACGGCGATCATATAGACAAAGTGAAAGTCAAAAGTCAGGTGAACTAACTCTCGTCCCAACAAAACAACCCAAGCAAAAGACGTACATAAACATAATACAAAAATATGACCTACGTGTACGACAGCTACTGTAACGACCCGAAAATTTATGTGAGCCTGAGTGGAGTCACATATTTTGACTCTAGGCGAGTCTACGTTTTGAGGAAAATGATACTGAGCTAGGTGTGCGGATTCTATGTGAATTTGGCATCTACCTTATAACCTTAAATGAGTCCATAGATTCAAACAAGATATCGAGTTAAGTGCACACATTCTATGTGAATTCGATATTTATTTTTTATTTTTTATTTTTTCTCTAAGTGAGCCTATAATTTACGGAACGACCATGACGTTAGTTAGTTAAATGGTACCTACCAGTTATAGAGCATGGTCTTACCTACTCACACTTGGATGGGTCCATGTGAGTATGGTCAAGGATTGGTTAGACAGTACTTTCCCTGCTGAGTGCGTTTTATTAAGATTTCGCTCAAGTTAAGTTTAATTTCGAGGACGAAATTCTTATTAGTTGGGAAGACTGTAACGACCCGAAAATTTATGTTATTTTTGTGTAATGACGTGTAATATCGAGTTAAACTCGTGTCTGTGTGATAGGGCGGTGACGTCGATAAACGAATAGTGATCGCCTCGAGAAAACATGTCGAATGGGTTTCGACGGGCGAATTACGGGTTTACGACGTCCCGGGGGAACATACGTTTAAATAAAACACGGACAAAATAATAAATTGATGGTCGCCGAGTGATACACGGGGTTATAGGCGACACACGTGGGTCGTATGGTAGTGTGCACGCCCGAGTATGCTCGTTGGCGCGCACGACGAAATTGTAGACAAATATATATATTTATATATGTATATGTATGTAATTTATTATATATATACATATATAAATAAAAAAAAAAAAGTCAACTAAGTCACCCAAGTGAGTTATCAAAGTTGGTAGGTAAAATTGTAAAAAGACCAAAAGGGCAATAAAGTTGTAAAGGGTATGGATAAGGGTTAGGGGTATTTTGGTCATTTGACCAAAATACCCAATTTCATCACACCACCGCCACCCATTCTCCATGACCGATCACAAAAAAAAAATTGGAGAAGGAGAGGGAGACCAAGGAGAGGAGAGCTGCGATTCGCGGAGAGCGTGGACGCGACGTCAAGGCGAAATCGAGGTAAGAAGTTATAGATTTTGTTGTGGTGTGTCGTTGTGGTGGTTTTCGAAATTTGTTGTCGAGGTTGTCGTTGAAGAGATTGTGGATTTGAATAGTGAAAAGGGTAGTGATGATGATGGTGAAGAGGTTGTGATGGTTGTTGTTGTAATGTTGTTGTTGTTGTAAAAAAAAAAAAAAAAAAAAAAAAAAAAAAAAAAAATGGTGTTGCAGCGCTGTTCGCTGGAAATTTCCAGCGAACAGCGCTGGAGAAGATGACCCAAACGGGTCGGGTCAAGATGACCCGACCGGATGGAATCAAACCGGTCATGGCCGAATGGCCGACCGGTTGAGTCAAACCGGGTCATGGCCTGACCCGGTTGGGGCGGGGCAGACCCGGCTCGGTCGGGTCGGGTCACACCCGACCCGGGACCCACCCCTATTATTATATTAATAAATAATTATTTATTTCAATTAAATATATTTAAAAAGGGTTTTAATTGAAATAAAATTCCAAAAAATAGGAAAAATTCATGAAAAATTCTGAAAAATTATAGAAAATTATATTTTCATGAAACAAAGAGAAATTTGGAAATTTTCATGAAAAGTGAAGTATTCGGGGTTCTTATGACGCATTTTGTCGGGGTTTTTGCCTTGAAATGCGTGAAATTGACAAAAATAGCCAAGAAATTTAAAAAAATTTATTATTAAGGAAAATATGAGAAATGAATTTAAAAATCCAAAATTTTCCAAAAAGGCCCTAACATGATGTAAATGGATAAAAAAAAATAATGACCAGGTGTCTAGTAGATTGGTGACAAGCGTGCGGAGTCGTTTGGTGGCGTGTGAGAACTACAAGTGCGGAGTTACGTACGGTATTTGTGAGTAAAACCAACCAGAGTATTTACATTATTTCAATTGTGCATTTCTTTGAGCTATTATGTTTAATGTATTGGCTACGCCGACGCACATGCAGCCGAGTATATCTTCAGCCTTATTGTTCGGCGAGGCCGATATTTGGTGGCGCACTACGGTGGCATCAAAAGGGAAACCTAAAGACTGGGCTGAGTTCAAGGAGAGGTTTGAGCGAAAATACATCCCTCCTACAGTCCGTAACCTGAAGAGGACCGAGTTCCAAAACATTCGACAGAGGTCGGATGAGTCTCGTGATGCGGTATATGGACCGATACTGCGATTGATGGAGTATGCGGAGGAGCAGGCTAACTCGACGCCGACCCGGGCGTATTATTTTGTGCATGGGCTACTCGACTCGATTGGTGCGATAGTTGTGACGACGGCTCCGAATACATTGCAAGAAGCCTACGAGAGAGCCATGGCCAGTGAGGGCTTTGTTAGTACGCGTACCATGGAGGTTACCGCACATCCAGTGTCAGGACTGGATGGTGATTATGAGGACGATGACGTGGAGATAACTGCACCACCGACACGTTCAGTACCTACAGTGATGGTTTCACATGCTCCAACGAACCGTGTCGCTAGGCGATCACCTCAGGGTGTACGGGCGGGACGACAACAACCGTATAGTAACCAGAGCGGAGGTAGTAGATCGCAAGGGGCCGACGATGTTACCAAGGTGCGGCGCGACAGGGACACATAGCCATCCATTGTCCTCAGTTGGCGAGCATGTCACAGGCTAACGCTCCGTTACACGTGCAAGAGAGAGCACATGCCATTGTAGACCTAGTTCCGGAGACGACGCGAGACCCAACAACGGGTAAGAGTTATTTTGCGTCTTAGCATAAATTTGTTGTATTTGGTCGGTAGTTTATATTCGACTAGAGTGAACTCTAGGTGAATCTGAGTTAAATATAGACTCTAGGTGGGTCAGTGGTAAACGGTGACTCTAGGTGAGTCAAGGACTAGCAGCGACTCTAGGTGAGTCAGACTTGGGGAGACTCGTGTGAGATTGTTAGTTGAACGTGCTCGTGTGAGGAATGGTGAGAAATTCGTGTGAATACACCCTTCGATGTATGATAGATATTTAGGCGTGTGCGACGACTACTCGTGTGAGTCAACTTTCGAAGGAAGGAGCAAACCGTGTGTGATACTCCCGACTCAGTGTGAGCCCGACTCGTGTGAGTCTAACCTTTGAAAGGATATCTAGTTGTGTGCAATGACTCGTGTGAGTCAATATTTCGAAGTGGTGGACGAGAGGCGTGTGCTAGGACCGTGTGGGTCTAAAAAAAAAAAAAAAAAAAAAAATGGGTGTTAGGTCTTTGTGAAAGTTTAGACTCGTGTGAGTGAAAGTAGATCGTGTGTCGGGACTCACGTGTGAGTAAGAATAGGCGTATTGTGTGGGTACTCTGTGAGAGTTTAGACTCTTTGTGAGTGAGAGTAGACTGTGTGTCAGGACTCTTTGTGAGTAAGAATAGACTGTGTGTGAGTACTCTGTGAGAGTTTAGACTCTGGGTGAGTGAGAGTACACTGTGTAATAGAACTCAGTGCGAGTTTAGACTCTAGGTGAGTTAAGAGGGTTGTGTGCATAGATTCTTGGTAAGTCTAAGATTTATGTGAGCCTGAGTGGAGTCACATATTTTGACTCTAGGCGAGTCTACGTTTTGAGGAAAATGATACTGAGCTAGGTGTGCGGATTCTATGTGAATTTGGCATCTACCTTATAACCTTAAATGAGTCCATAGATTCAAACAAGATATCGAGTTAAGTGCACACATTCTATGTGAATTCGATATTTATTTTTTATTTTTTATTTTTTCTCTAAGTGAGCCTATAATTTACTTAAACGACCATAGATCGGTTAGTTAGTGGTACCTACCAGCTATAGAGCATGGTCTTACCTACTCACACTTGGATGGGTCCATGTGAGTATGGTCAAGGATTGGTTAGACAAGATACTTTCCCCTTGAGTGCGTTTTATTAAGATTTCGCTCAAGTTAAGTTTAATTTCGAGGACGAAATTCTTATTAGTTGGGAAGATTGTAACGACCCGAAAATTTATGTTATTTTTGTGTAATGACGTGTAATATCGAGTTAAACTCGTGTACATGTGTGATAGGGCGGTGACGTCGATAAACGAATAGTGATCGCCTCGAGAAAACATGTCGAATGGGTTTCGACGGGCGAATTACGGGTTTACGACGTCCCGGGGGAACATACGTTTAAATAAAACACGGACAAAATAATAAATTGATGGTCGCCGAGTGATACACGGGGTTATAGGCGACACACGTGGGTCGTATGGTAGTGTGCACGCCCGAGTATGCTCGTTGGCGCGCACGACGAAATTGTAGACAAATATATATATTTATATATGTATATGTATGTAATTTATTATATATATACATATATAAATAAAAAAAAAAAAAAAAAAAACTAAGTCACCCAAGTGAGTTATCAAAGTTGGTAGGTAAAATTGTAAAAAGACCAAAAGGGCAATAAAGTTGTAAAGGGTATGGATAAGGGTTAGGGGTATTTTGGTCATTTGACCAAAATACCCAATTTCATCACACCACCGCCACCCATTCTCCATGACCGATCACAAAAAAAAAATTGGAGAAGGAGAGGAGAGACCAAGGAGAGGAGAGCTGCGATTCGCGGAGAGCGTGGACGCGACGTCAAGGCGAAATCGAGGTAAGAAGTTATAGATTTTGTTGTGGTGTGTCGTTGTGGTGGTTTTCGAAATTTGTTGTCGAGGTTGTCGTTGAAGAGATTGTGGATTTGAATAGTGAAAAGGGTAGTGATGATGATGGTGAAGAGGTTGTGATGGTTGTTGTTGTAATGTTGTTGTTGTTGTAAAAAAAAAAAAAAAAAAAAAAAAAAAAAAAAAAATGGTGTTGCAGCGCTGTTCGCTGGAAATTTCCAGCGAACAGCGCTGGAGAAGATGACCCAAACGGGTCGGGTCAAGATGACCCGACCCGGATGGGTCAAACCGGGTCATGGCCGACCCGGTTGAGTCAAACCGGGTCATGGCCTGACCCGGTTGGGGCGGGGCAGACCCGGCTCGGTCGGGTCGGGTCACACCCGACCCGGGACCCACCCCTATTATTATATTAATAAATAATTATTTATTTCAATTAAATATATTTAAAAAGGGTTTTAATTGAAATAAAATTCCAGAAAATAGGAAAAATTCATGAAAAATTCTGGAAAATTATAGAAAATTATATTTTCATGAAACAAAGAGAAATTTGGAAATTTTCATGAAAAGTGAAGTATTCGGGGTTCTTATGACGCATTTTGTCGGGGTTTTTGCCTTGAAATGCGTGAAATTGACAAAAATAGCCAAGAAATTTTAAAAAATTTATTATTAAGGAAAATATGAGAAATGAATTTAAAAATCCAAAATTTTCCAAAAAGGCCCTAACATGATGTAAATGGATAAAAAAAAATAATGACCAGTGTCTAGTAGATTGGTGACAAGCGTGCGAGTCGTTTGGTGGCGTGTGAGAACTACAAGTGCGGAGTTACGTACGGTATTTGTGAGTAAAACCAACCAGAGTATTTACATTATTTCAATTGTGCATTTCTTTGAGCTATTATGTTTAATGTATTGGCTACGCCGACGCACATGCAGCCGAGAGTATATCTTCAGCCTTATTGTTCGGCGAGGCCGATATTTGGTGGCGCACTACGGTGGCATCAAAAGGGAAACCTAAAGACTGGGCTGAGTTCAAGGAGAGGTTTGAGCGAAAATACATCCCTCCTACAGTCCGTAACCTGAAGAGGACCGAGTTCCAAAACATTCGACAGAGGTCAGATGAGTCTGTGATGCAGTATATGGACCGATACCTGCGATTGATGGAGTATGCCGGAGGAGCAGCTAACTCTGACGCCGACCAGGCGTATTATTTTGTGCATGGGCTACTCGACTCGATTGGTGCGATAGTTGTGACGACGGCTCCGAATACATTGCAAGAAGCCTACGAGAGAGCCATGGCCAGTGAGGGCTTTGTTAGTACGCGTACCATGGAGGTTACCGCACATCCAGTGTCAGGACTGGATGGTGATTATGAGGACGATGACGTGGAGATAACTGCACCACCGACACGTTCAGTACCTACAGTGATGGTTTCACATGCTCCAACGAACCGTGTCGCTAGGCGATCACCTCAGGGTGTACGGGCGGGACGACAACAACCGTATAGTAACCAAGAGCGGAGGTAGTAGATCGCAAGGAGGCGACGATGTTACCAGTGCGGCCACCAGGGACACATAGCCATCCATTGTCCTCAGTTGGCGAGCATGTCACAGGCTAACGCTCCGTTACACGTGCAAGAGAGAGCACATGCCATTGTAGACCTAGTTCCGGAGACGACGCGAGACCCAACAACGGGTAAGAGTTATTTTGCGTCTTAGCATAAATTTGTTGTATTTGGTCGGTAGTTTATATTCGACTAGAGTGAACTCTAGGTGAATCTGAGTTAAATATAGACTCTAGGTGGGTCAGTGGTAAACGGTGACTCTAGGTAAGTCAAGGACTAGCAGCGACTCTAGGTGAGTCAGACTTGGGGAGACTCTGTGTGAGATTGTTAGTTGAACGTGCTCTGTGTGAGGAATGGTGAGAAATTCTGTGTGAATACACCCTTCGATGTATGATAGATATTTAGTCGTGTGCGACGACTCACGTGTGAGTCAACTTTCGAAGGAAGGAGCAAGCGTGTGTGATACTCCCGACTCAGTGTGAGCCCGACTCGTGTGAGTCTAACCTTTGAAAGGATATCTAGTTGTGTGCAATGACTCGTGTGAGTCAATATTTCGAAGTGGTGGACGAGGCCGTGTGTGCTAGACCGTGTGGGTCTAAAAAAAAAAAAAAAAAAAAAAAAAATGGACTGGGTGTTAGGTCTTTGTGAAAGTTTAGACTCTGTGTGAGTGAAAGTAGATCGTGTGTCGGGACTCGTGTGAGTAAGAATAGATCGTGTGGTACTGTGAGAGTTTAGACTCTTTGTGAGTGAGAGTAGATCGTGTGTCAGGACTCTTTGTGAGTAAGAATAGACTGTGTGTGAGTACTCTGTGAGAGTTTAGACTCTGGGTGAGTGAGAGTACACTGTGTAATAGAACTCAGTGCGAGTTTAGACTCTAGGTGAGTTAAGAGGGTTGTGTGCATAGATTCTTGGTAAGTCTAAGATTTATGTGAGCCTGAGTGGAGTCACATATTTTGACTCTAGGCGAGTCTACGTTTTGAGGAAAATGATACTGAGCTAGGTGTGCGGATTCTATGTGAATTTGGCATCTACCTTATAACCTTAAATGAGTCCATAGATTCAAACAAGATATCGAGTTAAGTGCACACATTCTATGTGAATTCGATATTTATTTTTTATTTTTTATTTTTTCTCTAAGTGAGCCTATAATTTACGGAACGACCATAGACTGGTTAGTTAGCTGGTACCTACCAGTTATAGAGCATGGTCTTACCTACTCACACTTGGATGGGTCCATGTGAGTATGGTCAAGGATTGGTTAGACAGTACTTTCCCTGCTGAGTGCGTTTTATTAAGATTTCGCTCAAGTTAAGTTTAATTTCGAGGACGAAATTCTTATTAGTTGGGAAGATTGTAACGACCCGAAAATTTATGTTATTTTTGTGTAATGACGTGTAATATCGAGTTAAACTCGTGTCTGTGTGATAGGGCGGTGACGTCGATAAACGAATAGTGATCGCCTCGAGAAAACATGTCGAATGGGTTTCGACGGGCGAATTACGGGTTTACGACGTCCCGGGGGAACATACGTTTAAATAAAACACGGACAAAATAATAAATTGATGGTCGCCGAGTGATACACGGGGTTATAGGCGACACACGTGGGTCGTATGGTAGTGTGCACGCCCGAGTATGCTCGTTGGCGCGCACGACGAAATTGTAGACAAATATATATATTTATATATGTATATGTATGTAATTTATTATATATATACATATATAAATAAAAAAAAAAAAAAAAAAAGTCAACTAAGTCACCCAAGTGAGTTATCAAAGTTGGTAGGTAAAATTGTAAAAAGACCAAAAGGGCAATAAAGTTGTAAAGGGTATGGATAAGGGTTAGGGGTATTTTGGTCATTTGACCAAAATACCCAATTTCATCACACCACCGCCACCCATTCTCCATGACCGATCACAAAAAAAAAAAATTGGAGAAGGAGAGGAGAGACCAAGGAGAGGAGAGGCTGCGATTCGCGGAGAGCGTGGACGCGACGTCAAGGCGAAATCGAGGTAAGAAGTTATAGATTTTGTTGTGGTGTGTCGTTGTGGTGGTTTTCGAAATTTGTTGTCGAGGTTGTCGTTGAAGAGATTGTGGATTTGAATAGTGAAAAGGGTAGTGATGATGATGGTGAAGAGGTTGTGATGGTTGTTGTTGTAATGTTGTTGTTGTTGTAAAAAAAAAAAAAAAAAAAAAAAAAAAAAAAAAAATGGTGTTGCAGCGCTGTTCGCTGGAAATTTCCAGCGAACAGCGCTGGAGAAGATGACCCAAACGGGTCGGGTCAAGATGACCCGACCGGATGGAGTCAAACCGTCATGGCCGACCGGTTGAGTCAAACCGGTCATGGCCTGACCCGGTTGGGGCGGGCAGACCGGCTCGGTCGGGTCGGGTCACACCCGACCCGGGACCCACCCCTATTATTATATTAATAAATAATTATTTATTTCAATTAAATATATTTAAAAAGGGTTTTAATTGAAATAAAATTCCAGAAAATAGGAAAAATTCATGAAAAATTCTGGAAAATTATAGAAAATTATATTTTCATGAAACAAAGAGAAATTTGGAAATTTTCATGAAAAGTGAAGTATTCGGGGTTCTTATGACGCATTTTGTCGGGGTTTTTGCCTTGAAATGCGTGAAATTGACAAAAATAGCCAAGAAATTTAAAAAAAATTTATTATTAAGGAAAATATGAGAAATGAATTTAAAAATCCAAAATTTTCCAAAAAGGCCCTAACATGATGTAAATGGATAAAAAAAATAATGACCAGGTGTCTAGTAGATTGGTGACAAGCGTGCGGAGTCGTTTGGTGGCGTGTGAGAACTACAAGTGCGGAGTTACGTACGGTATTTGTGAGTAAAACCAACCAGAGTATTTACATTATTTCAATTGTGCATTTCTTTGAGCTATTATGTTTGTTGAGTAGTATTCTCTTGTGGATCATATGAATTGTTGAATTCCCTTTGTTATATCCATCCTTGTTAATTTATTGGCTTGATTTTGATTGGATTCCTCAATGAGAGGTCTATTTGTGTCTAAGTGGACATCATGGTGCTCACGGTCTATGCCGTGAGTACACGACTCGGACGTAGTTAAACCTGCAGCTTGGAATTGCGGTGACCGTATGTTGAACGTGTGTGTGTGACGTATGCGAGCCGTATGCGAACTAAGTGTGACCTGGGGCTAAATGCCTTATTCTATACTGTCTTGGGTTTGTGTAGGTCCAGAGTCTGCCTTGGAAGTCAGGTTGTAAACTAAATGTTGCAATCTGGTGAACTTGGGACACTTAGATTCCTTTTCTTTTGGCTTTGTGTTCTTGACACTCATTTATCGTTGTTATCTTCGTGATTTCACCTATCATGCTGTCTTTTACATTCTTCGTAATATCCATGCATGATACTAGTTTAGCTATTTACTTGACATTTGAAATACTGTTTAGACTCTATTGGTATTTTACTCTCTACATCACTGTACTCACCGTCTAGTTTGTGACGGTGGGCAGACCGGCGAACAGACTAAGGCAAGGGATTAGCGCTAGACGATTGGAGGCGAGGACCACGAGGCGTTCTCCTTGCGCATATTGAGTATGTTTTGTATTAAGTATCTATATTGTTTTGTTGAACATGAGATTATGGGTTATGAGAGATCTTGGGCATGTAGGACATTATTGATACTCACTTTCGATTCATATGGTGGATATGATTACGGGGTTTCCACACCCTAGGATTGTCCTAACTGGTGTGTCTTGAAGTTATTGATTAGTTTGGAGTTTAAGTGCTTCCGTTGTATCTGATAATAACTCACTAATTAATTAACTTCACTTATAAATATGTATTAAATGGTAAATGGTAATAAAGGCTGACTAGGCCTGCGTGACTCAGCGAGACTGGCTCGGGGTTTGCGTAGGTCTAGGCCGGGCGGTGCCCAATTCAAGGATTGTGGAATTTGGGGCCGTCACAGCTACGTGCTACGAGCTCAGAGGTAGTCGCCGATCTTCTCCTTGCCCGGTCTAGTACTGCTCGACGGACCTACACCCACCGTCACAAACTAGACGGTGAGTATAGCGATATTTAAGTGATAATTGGGGAATTCTATACTACATTTCCAAAGTAAAGACAGATATTTAAATGCATAATATATCAGAAAAAGGTGCTGAGAAAGTAATGCATATAAATATCGCAGTTAACCGAATTAGATAGATTGACACAAGCTAAGTTGAGATGATCTACGTCCGGTCGGCGGTGAGAAATATCAACCAGCCTTTTTCCACTATCGTATGGAGATACTTGATAAGTTGGTATTTATAGGATTTTATAGTCTATTTTAATATAGTTTAGTGTTAAAGTTTATAAAATATATATCTCATTATATTTACTTTTGGTTTTTAGGTGAAACGGAGTGTACACGGTTGGATTCGGGGCGGAAAAATACTCAAAATAGAGTATTTACTTGCAGTATTTGAATACCGGGAGAGTTAGTCTCGAAATTTACACCGACAATGAGGTAATTGGAGTCGCAGTGCCACATGTCAGAAGCAGATTCGCCAAGCCACGTCTCACAGGCCAGTTCAGCCAATAGGAGAACGCCACGTCGTCTGTCCAGCAGCGCCAGCACCAATCCACGCGTGCCACATCACCAAAGCAGCAGCACCTCAGCCAACCCGCAACTGCCACGTCATCTCTCAAGCTGTCTCCTCTCTCCAGCTCGTCGATCTGCATCGGGATGCGTGCGTGTGCTGTCTCCCAGATTTTCGGTAAGAATTGCGCGACTCCTTCCCGCCTCCCAGCCGCCACGTGTCGCGCTCTCAACCCCTCTCACGATGTCACCGCCTCTCTTCTCCTCCAATCGCGTTGCGCCACGTCAGCCGGTCAACAAACTTCATCCAATCATCTTCAGACACATCAGCAACACCAGAAAACTAGCCAATAAGCTCCTGCCATGTGTCAAGGACGAAAATACACCCAAAAATAGTTTTCTCTTGTGACGGCCCCAAATTCTCAATGCATTTGGGTACGCCCGGCCTAGACCTGTGCAGGCCCCGAGTCAGTTCTCAACGAACCTGACGAGTCTAGTCAGCCTCAAAACATCAAAATTTCACGTTTTATGAAAGAGTTATTGCAATTATAACACAAATGGAAGCAAATTACCTACTACTCAAGAATTGGGAAATAACTCAATCAAAGGAAATTAGGA
This sequence comes from Stephania japonica, assembly GCA_039657345.1. Lineage (NCBI taxonomy): Eukaryota > Viridiplantae > Streptophyta > Magnoliopsida > Ranunculales > Menispermaceae > Stephania > Stephania japonica. The sequence continues at coordinate 69,870,523 of CM077557.1, forward strand.
ATCTATATAAATGTGGAAAACCCAATATGTTCAATTCTAAGTCAACCAAATGGATTGATGGAATCCACTTCAAAACATATTCCCCAGTTCCAAAACAATCATATATATAAACGTCATACAAAAAGAAATAAACATTAGCCTACATCTCGGTACCTCAAGTCCAGCTGCTCACAAAAAATCTCCTAGGCAAGGTCCCTTGCCCCTACTGCTCTCCGTCCTATCTGCACCCACCGTCACAAACTAGACGGTGAGCAACTGGAGAAAAATGAATGTAATGCCGAAAGAAGATAACGAGAATTCATGATAATACAAGTAAAGCAGTCTAAATATCATGCGGTAATAAAAAGACAGGAATTTAAATAAACAAGGTGCATGATAAACAAACTAATACATGTCAATCGAAAGTCAAGTGTGTTCCAAGGAATCAAAAGAGGCTCATAAATGGTCTAAACCATAGCATAACGGCGAAGACCTCGCGAGATCTTCCCGGGCATCGACACAAGCGAAGGCACAGCTATGACCGGAAAGGGACTCGAACCCATCCACCCGGTACTCGGTGTCACACGGTCACTAAGGGTGGTCACACACTCGTGCGCACGAGTGCCGCGCGTTTATCCCTCTAGTGCGGTCCTAGTACTTTCGAGACAAAACACTTACGCCGAAAAACACAACAACAAGAAATGGAAGGGAATACCAATAATAGAGCATGACGAAACAAAATGAAAGATAATGAATCACATGGCATTTTCTTACTGGCTTACAAACGTACAAATGCTTGTGGCAATTGTACTTACCTGAACTATCGCGACCCGCGAAATAAACTCTCGTTTCTAATGCGTATTCCCAAGTTTTCCGCTACGACAAGGTTGGAAACTCTAATTAATGGGTCGAGGCATTAATTAATCCTAGGTCGATACCCTTCACATTTTCCCATCCTTTTAAATGACTCGAAAACCTCGACAATTCAATCGGTAAATCAAACCCAAATTGACAAAACTTTGATGAAAACTCAACACCGACGTCATCAACAAAGAATGATCAAAACACGAAACCACGCAACATTATTAAGAAACTACAACGAGTCCAATTGTTTAATAAAAATCGTAACAAGTAATTCGTCAAAATAACAATATTAATAGTATTTTAGATGAACCAAAACCGCGAGAGACCATCGAGGACATGAGCAAGATCCGTGATAACCCCCACACCAAATGATGGTTCAACCAGCAAATCCTTTCAAACATGCGATTTTACGGCAAAAGAAAGAATAAAAATAAGATAAAATACAACACAAAAACAATCACATGAAATAATAAAACTGTTTTAAAACGCAACTGGATTTCGGACACACCGGAGGGTTGTAGGACATTAGTATGGGCGAGATCTAGTCCCCGACAACCTCCCTGGTGCGGCGGTCCGGCCAGTAGCGCCGCCAAGCTTGGCGTTTTCCGGCGAAACCAAAACAACAATAAATTAAAAAAAACAGTGAAAAACGTAAGAAAGAGTGGGAGAGAGAGAAAGCGGACCTCCGGTGAAGGTTCTGGCGAGGGGAGACCGAGTGGGAGACCGACGAGAGAGAGAAGGAGGAGGAGAAAGATAAGTGGCGGCGGTGGGTGTTTGGAGAAGGAGGTGAATAGTGTAGGGTTTTTTTATATATATATATATATAAGGCCAAATGACATTTTTACCCCCAACTTAATTCCTACACACTTTTAAAACACTACCCTTATGGGTCTTTTTACTTTTCTATTTATTTCTCTTTATTGCACATTAAAGTGTGTAACCATTCTATTTATTTATCTTTATTACACATTAAAATGTGTAACCATTCTATTTATTTCTCTTTATTACACATTAAAATGTGTAACCATTCTATTTATTTGTACTTTTTACTCGTTTTTCTCCCCCGTTTAACTAGTCGAAACCTCACTCAATTAAATACCGCCCGAACGGCTCGAAACCCGTAAAATACTACAATACTAATACACACAATCAAAGAATCATAAAATCACTTCGGTGTCGACTCCCGAAGTTCGAAATACTGGTCCGGTATTCACGTAGCCGGGTCATAATTTCGACAAGTGCAACACAAGTCAGTTAAAAATTTGGGGTTGTTACATCTCTCTCTTCCAGACTCCAATTCTTAGTAGTTTTACACATTAGGACCTTAGGTATATATAGAACATCTATTATTCATTAGAAAAAACTTTTTGCATTATTTTATTTGGAGTTTTATGAAGAATATATCTAGCTAATCAAGCCATTGCCTAGGTCGAAGGTGAAGCAAGTCAAGATTATTGATTCATGGCATAACTTGTGAGATATTTTAATTTATTATTTAATTTAATTTCTTCTATTTCATTGTTGTTGATTTTAATGAATATGATTCAAATCTAGGGTATGTATATGGCCATTGCATGCTTTTAGGTGGAAAATCTATAGTTAATTGACTCATTAGTATCCGTAATTGTACTTTTGGGACAATATAAGTAACAAACATTCACCCGATTGCCGTCAAAACCTTTCAGTTCTTAAGTGTGCAACAATTGAATTTAGGTTAAATAGGGAGCGAACGCGATCCGGTTATCTAGGATTAGTATTCCCATAGAACTTTATTACTGCGGTTAATGTGTTAAATCTTATGGCGGATGTCTAGGGTTATACATTAATTAGGGAAGTAGTTAGTGGCGGATGTCCTAGCTATCGAGATTAGGGGAATTAGAAATTTCTGGCGGATGTCGATTTTCTATAGCTAGTCTATAAGAATTTGAATTAATAATTATTTTGGGAAAGATTAACGACCATAATATGCCATTGAATCTTGATCTTGTCATGTGGAACCATAGACCTAGGTGTTTTCTTTCATTGATATTATTCTTGCAATCTTGATTCCTGTTATTTTATTTTAATTGTTTATTCTAAAACTTTTTTCTAAAAATCCCCAGTTTTAGTTAACTTAGAGTGAAACTCAAGTCCTATGGATTCGACTCCGTATTTACCACCACTACACCCATTTGAGATTGGTAACTCAATTACGGGTTATATTTGGCACGCACGACATGTGATCAATACTCTCAACATACTTTGTACATTTTGAATATATATATATATATAAAACTTGCCGACAACTCCGTAGTTCAAGCTACGTGATGCCACCCAAGTAATAGTGGTGAGTGCCGGAAACCCCGAGGTCCAATGACCCCGTGAATCCACCCATCTCTCGTGCAATGGACACTAGATAATCTTCAACTTTTGTTTCAAGGATTTTCATTTCTAAGGTTCTACGATATCAACAATAAGTTAGGCTACAAAGCCCCAAAGGAAATAGAATACAAACCAATTACCACAGTAACCCTAGTGCATGTATTTCTAACATCAGTCACAACATAGTCCACAACAAAATACGGCATATCAAGGAAAAGAGTCAATGAAACTATCACAAGACATCATGCTATTTCAATATTCAATTTGGACAGAGCAAGGAAAATATGATGGTAGATTACTAACCGCAAGTCGTCAAATTGACTGAAAGAGAAATAAAAGGAATGAAATAAAGTAGAGATTTTCCGTAGTTTTACTTACAAGTCACAGGATAGCTCTAGCTATCCGGCCTCGCGACACTCCAACTAGCGTTCCCGAACTCCCGTAACACCCTTAGGTCCTTGAAAGATTATTTCATATCATTTATTTATTTATTTATATTTTATTAGATATAGTTTATGTATATATATATACATACATGTGTATATGCATATTTATGCATACATGTGTATTTGCATATATACATATATATATATATGTATACACACATATATATATATATATATTTTTTTATTTATTTTATTTATTTTTATTTTTTATATATATTTTTAGGCGAGACCGGGTCTAACCCGGTCCAACCGGGTCTCCCTCCCTCTTCTTCTTCAGCAGAGACGCTGCAACAGCAACGTCTCTGCTTTTTTTTTTTCTTCTTCTTCTTCTTTCTTTCTTTCTTTCTTTCTTTCTTTCTTCACTTCTTCAATCCATCAACATAACAACAACACCACCAACAATCCATTAACATAACAACAATACCACCAACAATCCAAATCACCATTGAAGCAACAATTTTTCAAGCTTCAACAACACAACACTACAACGCCAATAACAACAATGACGACGACAACAACAACTTACCTCCGCCTTGACGTCCCTGCCGTACCTCAAACTTTCGATCTCCCCTTCTCCCTCTCTCAGACTCTCTCTCTCTCGGTTTTTTTTTCAATTTGTGGTGTGTGGTGGTAGTGGTTTTGGGGTTAGATAAGAAAAATTAACCAAATTATCAAAATGCCCCTCAATCTTATCCTCTTTTTTAATAAGCCAAAGCCCTTTTTTTGTCATTTCACAAATCTTTTCTGATTTTTTTAAATGTATATATATATAATTACATGTGTCCAATTCAATTTAATTAATTTGTGACCATAGGCTATGGTTTAACGTGCATTAATTTAATTACATTGCATTTAACTAAGTTTAGACTTACCACAAGTCTCTCTCTACCCAGTACCCCGATTCGCACACAACTCGAGGCGTGTCCCTGACCACGTCTCGACGTCGATAGTTGCAAGTTCTGACTTAGTCAGCCTACATACATACACAGCACTAGGAAAACATCAATACAAACATAAAATTTACCTCGGCTACAAGTCTCGGTCTGTGTGTGCATCTCATGCGGGCCCTACGTTACGGTTGGTGATCCTGATTAAGAAATTAATTAAGATTAACAAAATTTGGGCCGTGATAGTGTGTGTTGTCTCGCGGACTCTTGAGGAATTTTCCACTAACGCCCCGTTTGGCCGCTGCTCCAGCGGCTAACGGTGGTCAGGGATGGTCGGGGGTGTCCCTTGGTGGTCCACCAACACCCCCACGTCCTTGAAAATGCCGCTAATACAAGGCATGAATCTATGTTGTCCAAACTGTCCACTGCGTGTTGTTTTTGTTTCATTCGCGCACTGTCCGCTGCTCTGCCATTTTGCGCCACCACCGCCGACTGTCGTGACTTAGGATATGTCAGGGACACTTCCATGAACCTGTGGGTGCTTCCCAATCCCTGGAGCGGTATGTATAAGTGCGACAGTAGTGCGTTCTTGTTTGATGTCTCATTTTGGTATTGTTGAGACTGCTCGCCAAAAGCCACTGCCCTGACACTGCCACCGCTAAGCCACCGTGACCGGGGATGTCGGGGACTAAGCTAAGTCATTGCTTGTGTCTCGCAACTCTCGAAGTGGCCCAAAATAGCGGCATTTGTGTATGTTTTACGTTGTTTTCGTTAAGTGTTGTTGATGCATTCTTCTTGTCGGAAACCACCCTTCGTGGCGGCGCTGCCGCCTGACGCCATGACTAAGGGAGCATCGAGGATCACACCAAAATTCTCGTGTATGTCCCATAACTCCCGGATCTTCCATATTGATGGTGATAAGCCATTGTAATGGCAAAGTTATGCGTAAGTTATTTCTATCGCGTCGAGTAGTCGTCGACGTGACATAGGGTATGCACATGGCCTTTCCATATCGTGTTGGCACTCTACGGATGTTAGACCACACCTGTAAGGTTCCATACTCACCGGTGTATGGTCATGTTGAGTTTTGTGTTGAGTCAAAATTGTTGAACGACGTCGTAATTGTGTTTTACGTTGATTGAATGGTAGTGACGCCGTGGTCACGCTGCTGGTCCTCTAGACTATGGCGTGACCTATTAACAACTGAGCCGAGCCTATGATTCATGATGAGGCTTATACATGTTATGATTTCAAAACCCAAGAGAGTCGTGTTTTCATTGAGTTTCTGATCGATTTACCGATTGATTTATCGAGCTGTCGAGTCGTTAAAACACTGGGAAAATATTAGGGATTCAACCTAGGTTTAGTTAACGACTTGACCTATTAACAAGAGTTTCTGACCCTGTTAGGTAGCAGAAAACTTAGGGATACACGTTAGGGATGCGAGAGTGTATACATGTTGCGATAGTTCAGGTAAGTACACTCGCATGCGTGCTTGTGTATGTTAGTAAGCCAGTAAGAAAGTCCCATGTTATTCATTATCATTTATTGTTATGCTTGCTATTATCCATTTTTGGCATTCAAATTCCATTATTTGCTTGGTGACGCGCGCCGAACGCGTCAATAAAATAAATATATTAAACCTAAACCAACTATTTTGTAGATAGCGGTAAAGGGTTGATTCCACAGAGATTGGTTTCTTTCTTAGTTAAGAAAAATACAAAAAAAGGGAAATTAAGGTTTTAGAGAAAATATATGAATATTTTAAAAATAAAGAAATTAAATGGAAAAGAATCTAGGTATTCAGTTTCTCAGTCTCGCCATACAACTTGAGATTGAATTTATTAATTGTCGGTTTATAAAAAGTATGAACTAGTCTATGATCTAGTGCAGCTATAGACCCGATAGTGCACTCGGTTCCTCGCACTTCCTAATCTCGATAGCCAAGGTACGACCATTGACTACTTCCCTAACCAAACATGCAACCTGATCGCTAGTGCTCCAGATTTAACGTATTGGTCGCATTACTTCGATTCGTGAAGGCACTACACCTAGACAACCAGATCGCTAGTGCTCCCGATTTAGCCTAGATCCCTAAGGTATTTAACCGGTCCCAAAAGGGTCTAATCAATTGGTATGGTCAATTGCCACTAGTGTGGTCTTATCGCACAAGCACGGGTGCTTACGACTCACTGACATGTAAATCAAGGTTTAAACTAGTGTTTAACCTCAATTATTCAAAAAATACCAAAGAAAATAAATCACATAAAAGAATCAATAATAATTAAAAATAAATAAACCTGATAAAGGATTCCCAAGTCGTAGGCTTGACTGATCCACCTTCAACCTAGATGGAGGAACTAGCTAGACATAATTGAAAACTAAACTAAAAATAATAAAAATAAAATAGATCCTCCTATCTTTCTAATCCGTAAGTACTAATTTATAACTCTCAAATTTGGTATCTGGAGGTGAGAAAAACCAATTTTCGTAGTTAAGAGAGTGATTTTCGGATCTGGGAGTATTTTGGGCATTTTCTGCACGTTTTGTACACTTGGCAGCGATGGATTGGTTGAGAAATTTGCATTGCTGACGTGTCGCGCTCTCATTGGCCGAGAGGTGAGGTGTGACGTGTTGGGGCGCTGAGGTGGCTGACACGTGGCGAACTGTGATTGGTGAAGAGTTGTTGTTGTGACGTGGTGAGGATGGGTTGGGCGAACAGAGTGTCGCCACATGGCATGAGCCAACGCACACAAAAGGCGTGCGATTTTGCGTGGAGAGAGAACGTAGAGGGTTAGGATAGACACGTGGCACGGTCTGGTTGGCAGGTCAACTGCTGTGGTGATGTGGCGCAAGCGGATTGGAGGACACTGCGTGATTTTCGGACTGAAGTATGGTCGTGACTTGTACTGCAATTTTGAGCCACTTAGAGTCCGAATTTCGTGATTCTTGTAAGAGATGAAAATGTGCGTCTCAAAGTCTTCTTTCTAACAAGACCAACGACAAGTCATTCCGACTTCGGATGTGAAAGTTACGTCTTCTGGACTGAACAACTATCAATTAGGTCCAACACACACTTTCGGTTCCAAAAATGCCCAACTCATATAAAATCCATGAAATACATAAAAGACACATTTATCACTTTAAAACAAGATAAATATAGTCCATTAACTACTAATAATATATACTAATCATGCCTAAATGAACACTTATCAAACACCCCCAAACTTAGACTTTGCTCGTCCCGAGCAAAGGAGTGAATGAAAAAAAAAACACAAATAAACTAGACTACTAATATAGATATGTACTGACTCAACTAATCCTATACCCGATTCAGAAATTCATGGAGTCCCTTTGGTTTACATAGCCACCAAGCTAACAAGCCACTCAAGAAATTTCGGAGTTATGATATGTCAAGAACCGCAACTCAAACACAATTAAGATTACATTTTCAAGACAAAGATGCAGTCAAAACAAACACTATCAACTACTCACGGGTTTTCTTGGTCTATACATTAAAGCACGCAAGTTTAAAATTTCACTTAATTTAGTGAAAGCACTCGAGCTAAATCTTTTTTTATTTGAGGAGTTTTCATAAACTTCCGCCTTTATTCTTCTTCTTTTTTCATATTCTCTATTCCTTTCTCCATTTTTTTTTTCAAGTAATATGGTCCCTGCTCCATTTTCTATGGACCGATTTTCTCACTTTTTCCCACCATAAGTTTCCCTGCTCCATTTCCTGTGGAAACTTGTGGGACTCTCAATATTAAGAAAACTCATGTTAGCCCTTCTCACTTTCACTATAATCAAGCAAATTCCCCAATGTGGGTTAAAATATTATCACTTGCACAATTTTGACCATCTGCCCATTTTGGTATCTAGCGCAAGCTCAACCAACATACTAAGTCCCTAATCATGAAATCATAAAAATGTTGGGCTACGACTTGATTAAGTGTTTCTCCTAATTTCTCCTAAGTTTCAAGTCAACCGGCAACCATAAAGTACTCATCCATAACCAAAGGCATGAACAAAGTCTCGGGTGACTCTAAATGCAACATATGCAACATATGACTCTAAACATGCCTAAAATCTATAATACAACAACAAAAAATAAAAATAAAAATAAAAATATAAAATATAAAAAATATAAAAAATGCATGAACTACTATAAACTACTACTAACCTAAATAATGTAATGCATAGCATGTTATAACAAGAAAATGATGTAAAAAGAATAGAAAAACACCACCATAACTTACCAAACCCATGAAATACGCATAAAAATAATAAAACGATCATACCTGTCACGCGCTAATTCCATTCATTCAACACTCCTCTACACCCCAAACTTATCCCAAACCTTGTCCTCAAGGTTTAAAACAAGAATGAGGCTATGAACTACAAAATAAAAAGAAAAGAGATGAAAAGAACATGGAAGTGGAAGAAATAAGTAAGGGAAATAACATGCTAAAATGAATATGCAAAACCTAATGGACTATAATATGTCATGAAATATGAAGCACGGTGATAAAAATGCTCAACTCAGGAAATATAGGGAATATACATCTAATTACCTCCAGCAAACGCAAAAACTAACCTAATAATCTAAAACCTAAAACTTACCAGATCCCAATTAGACTAATCATGTATACCATAGAACCTCAACAGTCATATCGGGCCCTCAACTCCGGTGCTTCATTAAACGAGTATCAAACACCTGTAAATAGTCAAAAACGGGATAATGGTGAGTACACTAAACAAATATAAAAATAAGCAAGCTAAAAAAATATAAAATAAATAAATAAATAAAACTTGGGCTGCCTCCCAATAGCGCTTTTGGTTAAATTCGTTAGCTCGACTTGTCGTGAATGATCACGTGATGCCCTCTCTTTCGAGATATCAACAACGAATGACGCATCTATAGATTTGGGCAATTCATCATACATGCCCTCCTTCAGATGTAGGAGCTCATCCGGGACCTCTAACACATATGAATCTATCAAATTATGGTCAACTGACACAAAGGTGTCAGCCGTGTAGAAGATATGCGAACGCTCCTTTATGACCACCCCCTTGTAAGGTCTAACAAATATGCATGGGAGAGTGGGTGGCTTCACTAACACCAGAGGTTGGTCTTCCTTGCTCTCTTTTTGCAGTTCCTCCGGTCTTTCTAAAATGACATCAATTTCTTTCTCGGCTTCATCCGTTTCATTCTGCGCAATGCTAATGTCCGGCTCATGTAAGGAAACTTCAATTATTTCCTCTGGTTTACTCCAATAGTCCTCAATCGGTGTAACCTCATTTACCTCAACACTCTCCAATGGGATTACACTCATGGTCTCAGCTGATATCTTTTGGAGAATTGACTTTATTTCTTCTTCAGCTTCTTGATCCCTTTGTTCAATCCATTGGTCCAATTCTTGCTCGGTGAGGTTCATGTCTTACTCAGTCTCTAGAAGAAACCTTATTATATCCCTTGAAGGCTGATTTCGCATGGAACTATATGTGTTCTGCTGATATGATGAATTACTCCAGTCGTCAAAGGGATATTTTTTGGTGCTTGGAGAAAGCCAGTTGGAGATCATATTGTAACGACCCGAAAATTTATATTATTTTTGTGTAATGATGTGTATTATTGAGTTAAACTCGTGTTTGTGTGATAGGGCGGTGACGTCGATAAACGAATAGTGATCGCCTCAAAAAAACATGTCGAATGGGTTTCGACGGGCGAATTACGGATTTACGGTGTCTCGGGGGAAAATACATTTAAATAAAACACTGAAAAAATAATAAATTGATGGTCGCCGAGTGATACACGGGGTTATAGGCGACACACGTGGGTCGTATGGTAGTGTGCACGCCCGAGTATGCTCGTTGGCGTGCACGGCGAAATTGTAGACAAATATATATTTATATATGTATATGTATGCAATTTATTATATATATACATATATAAATATTAAAAAAAAATCAAAAATTTAAAATGCAAAAGACCAAGAAGGGCTTTGGGCTTATTAAGAAAGAGGATAAGATTGAGGGGCATTTTGGTAATTTGGCTACCATTTTCATTTAACCCCAAAACCACCACCACCACACAATTTATCAAGAGAAATAGAGGAAAAGAGAGCTCGGGAGTGAGGAAGCCACCGAGAAGGAGAGCGAGAGATTGAGGCCGAGTGCTCGGGGAAGCGACATTGGCGGTGTTGACGAGGTGAGGTAAGTGTTAATGTTGTGTTTTTGGTGTTGTGTTGTTGTATGTGCGGTGTGTATGTGTGCGGTGGTGGTGGTGATGGTTGAGCAAAGCTCGGCCATGGCGGAAGCCATGGTCGAGATTAGGGGTTTAGGGTTTAGTTGGGATTGGGGTGAGAGCTAATCCCAACAAAACACAAAAAAAAAAAAAAATGGTGTTGCAGCGCATTGTTTGAAATTTCCAGCGAAAATGCTGAAAAGATGACCCAAACGGGTCGAGTCAAGTTGACCCGACCGGATGGGTCAAACCGGTCATGGCCGACCCGGTTGAGTCAAACCGGGTCATGGCCTGACCCGATTGGGGCAGGTCAGACCCGACCCGGGACCCACCCCTATTATTATATTAATAAATAATTATTTATTTCAATTAAATATATTTAAAAATGATTTTAATTGAAATAAAATTCCAGAAAATAGGAAAAATTCATGAAAAATTCTGAAAAATTATAGAAAATTATATTTTCATGAAACAAAGAGAAATTTGGAAATTTTCATGAAAAGTGAGGTATTCGGGGTTCTTATGACGCATTTTGTCAGGGTTTTGCCTTGAAATGCGTGAAATTGACAAAAATAGCCAAGAAATTTAGAAAACTTTATTATTAAGGAAAATATGAGAAATGGATTTAAAAATCCAAAATTTTCCAAAAAAAACCCTAACATGATGTAAATGGATCAAAAAAAATAATGACCAGGTGTCTAGTAGATTGGTGACAAGCGTGCGGAGTCGTTTGGTGGCGTGTGAGAACCGCAAGTGCGGAGTTACGTGCGGTATTTGTGAGTAAAACCAATCAGAGTATTTACATTATTTCACTTGTACATTTAATTGAGCTATTATGTTTGTTGAGCAATACTTTCTTGTGGATTATGAATTGTTGAATTCTCTTTGTTATATTCATCCTTGTTGATTTATTGGCTTGGTCTTGATTGGATTCCTTTTCTTTTAGTTTTTCGTTCTTGACACTCATTTATCGTTGTTATCTTCGTGATTTCACTTATCATGTTGTCTTTTATATTCTTCGTGATATCCATGCATAATACTAATTTAGCTATTTACTTAACATTTGAAATACTGTTTAGACTCTATTGGTATTTTACTCTCTACATCACTGTACTCACCGTCTAGTTTGTGACGGTGGGCAGATCAACTGGCTAACAGAGACCAAGGCAAAGGATTAGCGCTAGGCGATTGAAGGCGGGGACCACGAGGTGTTCTCCTCGCGCGTATTGAGTATGTTTTGTATTAAATACCTATATTGTTTTGTTGAACATGGAATTATGGGTTATGAGAGATCTTGGGCATGTAAGACAGTATTGATACTCACTTTTGATTCATATGGTGGATATGATTACGGGGTTTCCACACCCTAGGATTGTCCTAACTAGTGTGTCTTGAAGTTATTGATTAGTTTGGAGTTTAAGTGTTCCGCTTGTATTTGATAATAACTCACTAATTAATTAACTTCACTTATAAATATGTAATAAATGGTAAATGGTAATGAAGGCCGACTAGGCTGCAAGTGACTCAATGAGAGGGCTCGGGGTTTGCGTAGGTCTAGGCCGGGTTGTGCCCAATTCAAGGATTGTGGAATTTGGGGCCGTCACATTTGGTATCAGAGCCTAATGTTTTAAACTTGGTTACTAAGTTAAATCACAATCCACTAAGACACAAACGACGGAAGTTAGGACAACGGTTGAACTTAGAGTGGAACCCTATGAACCTAACTTAAATCTTAGTTGGGAAGTGAGGAGAGTTGGGGAAAAATAAAATTTGAACTATATGAGCTATTTGATGTATTGTATACTAGTACTACCGATAGCTACAGCCTGATCGAGAAACCGTTTTCGTGACAGATAGCAATGGCCGATCAACCGGATTCTAGTGGGGGCGGTACAGAGGATGCTCATCAGAGACTTGATGAGATGTCTCAGTTGGTCTCTTTACATGGCCAACAACTCGAGGAGATTCTCCGATTATTGAGGGCACAAACTGTGCCAGTAGGACCTGTAGTGACTGAGGAGGTACGGGTTCAGACAGAGGTGGTACCACCTACACCGACAGATGATATGTCGAGTATTCCTATCGACACAAGTATTAGAGCGACAGCTGAGGCGAGGCAGGCTCGTGAGTTTATGAGACATCATCCGGAGAAGTTCCACGGGGGAACTGACCTTGAGGCTGCAGAGAAGTTTATGAGGAGCCATGAGAAGATACATGATGTATTGGCTACGCCGACACACATGCAGCCGAGTATATCTTCAGCCTTATTGTTCGGCGAGGCCGATATTTGGTGGCGCACTACGGTGGCATCGAAAGGGAAACCTAAAGACTGGGCTGAGTTCAAGGAGAGGTTCGAGCGAAAATACATCCCTCCTACAGTCCGTAACCTGAAGAGGACCGAGCTCCAAAACATTCGACAGAGGTCAGACGAGTCCTGTGACGATCCTAAAATTTTAACTCGTGCCACGTGACATTTCAGGGTCGTGTTGTGGGCCCAACTAGCCATGGTGTACTTGTTTCAGTCATCGGGAGTCGACACCGAGGTATGTTATGTTTGTTTGGTGATTTGTATTATTTATTTATTACCGAACATTAAATTCAATATTCCAAATGAGTAAGGACGTGGTGAGTGTGCGTTAGTACCGTTGAACAAGTTCGGTACGAAAGAACGCGTTAAATGAGTATTTGAGAGTCCGTGGGACGAAAATGAAATAAAAAACATTGATATTTATAAATGAAAATAATTAATGTAATTAAATAGTAAATTGGTGGGCGCCTAGTGACACGCGGGGTCGTGGTCGACACGCGTGGGTGATACGTTAGTGTGCACGCCCGAGTACGCTCATTGGCGCGCACGACAAAATTTTAGGTGCGAAAATATAGGTGAGTGTATATATTTATATATATATATAGGTAAATTGATATATATATATATATAAATATATATGGTAAATCAGAAAAATAAAATAGAAAATGTAAAATTACCAAAAAGGGTATTGAAGGAAAGAAGGAAAGAAATAGACATGAGGGGTATTTTGGTCATTTCACCCCCAAAAATGTTGATAAACACCACCGACACTACTATTTTCCCTATTTTCTTGATCGAATCCGAGAGAGGGACGGAAGAAGAAGAGAAATCGAAAGATCAAGGTCGGGTGCTCGTGGAAGCGGTGTTGGCAAAAGTGAGGTGAGTTTGTGGTTTATGTTGTTGTGTTGTTGTTGTTGTTGTTGTTGTTGTTGTTGCTGTTGTACGGTGGTGATGGTGGTGATGGTGATTCGGTGGTGATGGTGGGAAGGGAAACTCGAGAGCTCGGACGTCAGGAGGAGAGACGATAATCGTCTCCCCAATCTCCTCTCCCTCTCCCTCTCCTTCTCTTCCATGAAAAAGAAAAAAAAAAGAGAGCAGAGCGTCTGCTCTGCTCTGTTAATGGAGAAGAAGAAGGGCTGGTTCGGCCGAACCGCCCTTAAATATAAAAAAAAAAATTGAGAAATACTTGGAATAATTAGGGAAAAAATTAACGAAAATTGGTCGAAATAATTGTCAGGTGACGAGCGAAGTGTTGGAAACTAATTGGGGAACGTGTGGAGCTACGCGAGGGCCTTTTTAGCGGAAGTTGAGGTGAGTAAAGGCAACAATAGAATCAACATAATTGCTTTTCTATTTATTGATTAATTATTCTTGAAATGCAAGCCCTTTGTATTCCATTCTAGTTCAGGTGACCTAGGGTTTAGGTAGTCCGACTGTGATGAGAAGTCTCAACGAGTTTAGCAGCCGGCATAGACTGTGGCTTCTCGTTGGAGCCTATCGAAATGATTTAGCATCCGGCTTGTGACTGTGGCTTTCTTTCGGTAGTGTGTTAGGAATTTAGCAAATGGCTTTGTCTCGTGGCTTTTCCTAACAGAGTGTGCGTTCGATGGAGGCGACCTTCGGCCCACCGGTTCGTACGGGGTGGATTGAGCGGGAAGGCGCTTTGGGCCTACTGTGTCGATCGCAAGCTGATGAGGTCTTGAGACCCGCGGTTTGATTGGGACTATCTATTCTCCTATCCATTTGTTTCTCGGTCACTTGATTTTTCGTTGTTTGTACTTGTTGAATCTATTTATCATGCGACTTGCTATCTATTTCAGTTTCTTGTTATACACTGCATGATTTATAGACTTATGATTATTGAAAATTCAGTAAATTATGTTGAGATATCTATTGTTGCTTGTTTCTTCGTTATATTTTGTACTCACCGTCCTTTTATGACGGTGGGTGCGATCCACAGACGAGTAAGGGCAAGGCGCGATGCTTGGCGATATTCTCTCGAGGCACGCTCAGAGCCGTTAGCTTTGCTCTCACTTTGTAGGTATTTTGTCTTTTGTTGTATATTTTGGCTATGTATCCATTTGTTTTGATATTTTGGGACTTTGGAAAGTTGAACCTGACTGTCGATACATGTATATGTTTACTTTGGGCTTTCAGTTGATCAGTATTATATACCTGTGATGTTGTTTGGACATGATTTTCCACATCTAGGTTGAATGAGTTGTAAACTGTTGTAAGTTGGTATTAAAAACAATTCCGCTGCACACCTAACTATAATTGAGGATAAAAGATTAGATAGAGTTAAGGTGAATCAAAAAGAGTGATCCAGGGTGAGTGAGTGAATAATGTAACGAGTAATTGATAAGTTAAGGCTGACTAGACCTGCGTTGACTCGTTGGAGACGAGCTAGGGGGTCCACGTAGGTTTAGGCGGCGGGGCCCAGGTTTGTGGTTCTTTGGGGCCGTCATTTGGTATCGAGCCTAAAGGTTTATCACCATGACTCGAATAAGCATAAAACACAAGCAAATGAACTTAGTGTGGAAAATCTTAAGAACTTAACTCAAGTATAGTTGGGAAGTGGGAAATGATATATTATTCTGAGCATGTTAAATTTTAATGTGTAATATAATATATCGTTACGTAAGACGATCGAGGCTCGCCATTATTGTAGATTGCGATGGTGACACGGCTGATCTTGGAGATCGAGTGAGTTCGTGATCCTCCACTGCATGCGCCGAGTGACGTTGCGCTCGCACGTGAGTTACGATCCCGGACTCGAGAGTAGAGTCACGGGGACGGAGGATGGACGAGATATTGGATATTCTCGGGGACAGAGCACGCTTGTTGCCATCTCCATCGACCTCGGGGATAGCTCCTGACAGGATGTGAGTCCGGCTACACCTCAGGCTACTCCACAGGTTGTTACTACTAGTGCAGTACCTGCACCACCTATCACTGCAGTTGTTCCGGCACAGATTGCGGTGGAGTCACGTGTTCATGATGATATTGATTCACGCCTGACTACAGAAGCGAGGTGGACTCGGGAGTATGAGAAGTATAAACCAAAGAAGTTCAGTGGCGGTTCAAGTGTAGATGAGGCGGATTTGTACATTCGTAGTCACGAGAAGGTTCGAAACTTCTCAAGATCGAGGATAGCGAAAACCCGGGTTGGCGACATTTTCTTTGATCGGGAGATGCGAGAGATGTGGTGGGAAAATTTAGTATCCACACATGGAGAGCCGACTACCTGGTTAGATTTCAAGAAATATTTCAGTCAGAAGTTTTATCCACCTTCAGCTATGATAGCCAAGAGGGACGAGTTTATGCATATCCGACAGGCATTAGGAGAGTCAGTTATGACTTATATGGGCACTATCAGTTTACCGTTATGCCGTTTGGGTTGACGAATGCCCCAACAATGTTCATGGATCTCATGCATTGTATATTGAGACAATATTTGGATAGATTTGTTATAGTGTTCATTGACGACATTTTGATTTATTCTAAGACTCGTGAGGAGCACGAGGAGCACCTCAGGACGATCTTGCAGACGCTGAGGGAGCATAGACTGTATGCCAAGTTCAGTAAGTGTGAGTTTTGGCTTACAGAGGTTGGATTTTTAGGTCATATTGTCGGAGTTAGCGGAGTGTCAGTAGACCCTGCTAAGGTTAGAGCAGTTGTTGATTGGCCTACACCGAGTTCAAGACGAGAGATTCGGAGTTTTCGGGATTGGTGGTTATTACGACGATTTATGCAGGGATTTTTCAAAGATTGCGGCACCGATGACGCAGCTTGACGAAGAAGGAAGTCGATTTCAGTGGGATGATAGTTGTGAGCGGGCTTTTCGGACTTTAAAGGAGAGATTGACTACGCGCCGGTGCTCGTATTACCTGAGTCAGTGAAGGGTTTTGAGGTGAACACCGATGCTTGTTTGGTCGGTTTAGGCTGTGTTTTGATGCAGGACGGTAGAGTGATAGCTTACGCGTCTCGACAGCTGAAGATTCACGAGAAGAATTACCCTACACATGACTTGGAGTTGGCGGCAGTGGTGTTTGCCCTGAAGATTTGGCGTCATTATTTGTACGGAGAGAGTTTGTATTGTTTACTGACCACAAGAGTTTGAAGTATCTCTTAACTCAGAGAGAGCTTAATATGAGACAGAGACGGTGGTTAGAGTTCCTCAAGGATTATGATTTTTTGTTGGAGTATCACCCGGGGAAGGCTAATGTCGTAGCTGACGCATTGAGCCGAAGAGGGGTTGACTCGGAGGTTGTGACGTGTCGTATGACACATGAGTATGGATTTTTCGAGGCGTTCGAGATGATGTATTCTGTTGATATTCCGACTAGCACTAGAGTGTTGATTTGTGGGCAGTTGAGGACTCAGACAGTTTCTATTCAGAGTGTACTTGATGGGCAGCAGGCTGATGAGCAGTATCAGAGGTACAGTGAGTTTGCTCAGAGTTTAGATCACCCAGAATGGAGTCAGTCGAGAGATTTATGCCTGAGATTTAGAGGGAGACTGTGGATTCCATCAGTGGCTGAGTTACGTGACGAGATTCTCCAGGAGGCTCACCGCTCACGTTTTTCGGTTCATCCGGGCAGGACCAAGATGTATGCTGATATGCGTCGTCTGTTTTGGTGGCCGGGGATGAAAACCGATGTTAGTGATTATATTAGAGGTTGTGAGATATGCCAGCGAGTTAAGGCTGAGCATAAGAGGCCCGGTGGATTATACTGCAGCCGCTTCCCATTCCTCGCTGGAAGTGGGAGCATATCGCTATGGATTTCATCGAGTGGGTTACCTCGGCCTCGGCGCAAGACATGACAAAGATTTTGGGTGATTGTGGATAGATTGACGAAGTCTGCGCACTTCATACCAATTTCTACCACACATCGAGTGGATAGGTTGGCGAGCTTGTACGAGAAAGAAATAGTGCGATCGCATGGAGTGCCATTGTCGATCGTATCGGACGAGAGGGCCCGCAATTTACGTCGCAGATTTGGCGAGTATGCAGCACGCTTTGGCACGAAGTTGAATCTCAAGATGTCTGACTTATCATCCACAGACCGATGGACGATCAGAGAGACGATTCGGTGTTGGAAGATATGTTGAGGATGTGTATTTTAGAGTATGGTGGTTCTTGGGAGGAGTATCTTCATCTCGTGTGAGTTTGCTTACAATAACGCTTATCGAGCCGATATTGGAATGGCACCGTTTGAGGCACTCTACGGCGGCCGTGCGAGATCTCCATCTTCTTGGCCGCGAGCCGAGAGGATGTGGCGAGTGATTGGGCCGAGAGATTGTAGTGGATCACACAGAGAAGGTACGACTGATTAGACTTCGGTTGAAGGGTGCGCAGGAGAGGCGAAGAGGTATTATGACAAACCATAGCGAGTTAAAGTATGAGGTGGGAGACTATGTATATCCGAAGGTTTCTCCACCGAAGGGTCACAAGAGATTTGGGATCAAGGGTAAGTTGCGCCGAGGTTTATAGGTCCGTTCATAGTGAAGAAACGAATAGGCAAGGTTGCGTATGAGCTTGAGTTACCACCTCAGTTAGCAGGAGTTCACCCTGTATTTCACATATCAATGCTTCGACTGGATAAGTCGAGAGAGGGCGACGACCGATTGTGGACTGAGTCGATTGATCGAGAGAAGACATTACTTACGATGAGCAACCTATTCGATTATGGACCTAAGGTGAATGTATTGAGGAATAAGGAAATTCCCTCGCTTCTCGTCAAATGGCAAAGATCATGGGGATGAGGAACCGACTTGGGAACTGGAGTCTTATATGCGCGAGCATTTCCCTTACTTGTTTTGATTCCGGTAAGTCTTACCCTATATGTTCGTTTAATTTCGAGACGAAATTCTCAATAAGGGGGGAGACTGTGACGATCCTAAAATTTTAACTCGTGCCACGTGACATTTCAGGGTCGTGTTGTGGGCCCAACTAGCCATGGTGTACTTGTTTCAGTCATCGGGAGTCGACACCGAGGTATGTTATGTTTGTTTGGTGATTTGTATTATTTATTTATTACCGAACATTAAATTCAATATTCCAAATGAGTAAGGACGTGGTGAGTGTGCGTTAGTACCGTTGAACAAGTTCGGTACGAAAGAACGCGTTAAATGAGTATTTGAGAGTCCGTGGGACGAAAATGAAATAAAAAACATTGATATTTATAAATGAAAATAATTAATGTAATTAAATAGTAAATTGGTGGGCGCTAGTGACACGCGGGTCGTGGTCGACACGCGTGGGTGATACGTTAGTGTGCGCACGCTGAGTACGCTCATTGGCGCGCACGACGAAATTTTAGGCGCGAAAATATAGGTGAGTGTATATATTTATATATATATAGGTAAATTTATATATATATATATATATATATATATATGGTAAATCAGAAAAATAAAATAGAAAATGTAAAATTACCAAAAAGGGTATTGAAGGAAAGAAGGAAAGAAATAGACATGAGGGGTATTTTGGTCATTTCACCCCCAAAAATGTTGATAAACACCACCGACACCACTATTTTCCCTATTTTCTTGATCGAATCCGAGAGAGGGACGGAAGAAGAAGAGAAATCGAAAGATCAAGGTCGGGTGCTCGTGGAAGCGGTGTTGGCAAAAGTGAGGTGAGTTTGTGGTTTATGTTGTTGTGTTGTTGTTGTTGTTGTTGTTGTTGTTGTTGTTGTTGTTGTTGTACGTGGTGATGGTGGTGATGGTGATTCGGTGGTGATGGTGGGAAGGGAAACTCGAGAGCTCGGACGTCCGAGGAGGGAGACGATAATCGTCTCCCCAATCTCCTCTCCCTCTCCCTCTCCCTCTCCCTCTCCTTCTCTTCCATGAAAAAGAAAAAAAAAAAAAAAAAAAGAGCAGAGCGTCTCGCTCGCTCTCCGTTAATTGGAGAAGAAGAAGGGCCTGCCGGCCTGAACCGGCCGGTTCGCCATGAACCGGCCGGTTCGGCCGAACCGCCCTTAAATATAAAAAAAAAAAAAAAAAAAGAGAGAAAAATGGAAAAGACAATCCAGAGAAATAGGAAAAAATTCTGAAAAATTATATTTCACCCAAATAAATAGAAATTTGGGAATTTTTATGAAAAAATGAAGAATTTGAGATTCGCGACGAGACTTTTGTCGGGGTTTTGTCTCGTAAAGCGTGAAATTGTTAAAAATAGCCGTAAAAATATTGAAAAATATTTTTCTAAATTGTATTAAAATTATGAGGTTTTGCTCGGGTATCCTAATGGGTTTAAATGGAACCCAATACCGGTAAGCGACCCAAATTGCGCAAAAGGAACAATAATTTAGAAAAATGTAGAAAATGAGTTAAACTTGAAAAAAAAAATTGAGAAATACTTGGAATAATTAGGGAAAAAATTAACGAAAATTGGTCGAAATAATTGTCAGGTGACGAGCGAAGTGTTGGAAACTAATTGGGGAACGTGTGGAGCTACGCGAGGCCTTTTTAGCGGAAGTTGAGGTGAGTAAAGGCAACAATAGAATCAACATAATTGCTTTTCTATTTATTGATTAATTATTCTTGAAATGCAAGCCCTTTGTATTCCATTCTAGTTCGGTGACCTAGGGTTTAGGTAGTCCGATCGTGATGAGAAGTCTCAACGAGTTTAGCGGCAGGCATAGATCGTGGCTTCTCGTTGGAGCCTATCGAAATGATTTAGCATCCGGCTTGTGATCGTGGCTTTCTTTCGGTAGTGTGTTAGGAATTTAGCAAATGGCTTTGTCTGTGGCTTTTCCTAACGAGTGTGCGTTCGATGGAGGCGACCTTCGGCCCACCGGTTCGTACGGGGTGGATTGAGCAGGGAGGCGCTTTTGGGCCTCATCGTGTCGATCGCAAGCTGATGAGGTCTTGAGACCCGCGATTTGATTGGGACTATCTATTCTCCTATCCATTTGTTTCTCGGTCACTTGATTTTTCGTTGTTTGTACTTGTTGAATCTATTTATCATGCGACTTGCTATTATTTCGCTTTCTTGTTATACACTTGCATGATTTATAGACTTATGATTATTGAAAATTCAGTAAATTATGTTGAGATATCTATTGTTGTTGTTTACTGTTATATTTTGTACTCACCGTCCTTTTTATGACGGTGGGTGCAGATCCACAGACGAGTAAGGGCAAGGCGCCGATGCTTGGCGATATTCTCTGAGGCACGCTCAGAGCCGTTAGCTTTGCTCTCACTTTGTAGGTATTTTGTCTTTTGTTGTATATTTTGGCTATGTATCCATTTGTTTTGATATTTTGGGACTTTAGAAAGTTGAACTCCGATCGTCGATACATGTATATGTTTACTTTAGCTTTCGCTTGATCGCATTATATACCCGTGATGTTGTTTGGACATGATTTTCCACATCTAGGTTGAATGAGTTGTAAACTCGTTGTAAGTTGGTATTAAAAACAATTCCGCTGCACACCTAACTATAATTGAGGATAAAAGATTAGATAGAGTTAAGGTGAATCAAAAAGAGTGATCCAGGTTGAGTGAGTGAATAATGTAACGAGTAATTGATAAGTTAAGGCTGACTAGACCTGCGTTGACTCGTTGGAGACGAGCTAGGGGGTCCACGTAGGTTTAGGCCGGGCGGGGCCCAGTTTGTGGTTGCTGGGGCCGTCACAAGTCCGTGATGCAGTATATGGACCGATACCTGCGATTGATGGAGTACGCCGGAGGAGCAGCTAACTCTGACGCTGACCAGGCGTATTATTTTGTGCATGGGCTACTCGACTCGATTGGTTCGATGGTTGTAACGACGGCTCCGAGTACATTGCAAGAGGCCTATGAGAGAGCCATGGCTAGTGAGGGCTTTGTTAGTACGCGTACCATGGAGGTTACCGCATATCCAGTGTTAGGACTGGATGGTGATTATGAGGACGATGACGTGGAGATGGCTGCACCACAGACACGTTCAATACCTATAGTGATGGTTTCACATGCTCCTACGAACCGTGTCGCTAGGCGATCACCTCAGGGTGTACGGGTGGGACGACAACAACCGTATAGTAACCAGAGCGGAGGTAGTAGATCGCAAGGAGGCAGACGATGTTACCAGTGCAGGCAACCAGGACACATAGCCATCCATTGTCCTCAGTTGGCGAGCATGTCACAGGCTAACGCTCCGTCACACGTGCAAGAGAGAGCACATGCCATTGCAGACCTAGTTCCGGAGACGACGCGAGACCCAACAACGGGTAAGAGTTATATTGCGTCTTAGCATAAATTTGTTGTATTTGGTCGGTAGTTTATATTCGACTCGAGTGAACTCTAGGTGAATCTGAGTGAAAAATAGACTCTAGGTGGGTCAGTGGTAAACGGTGACTCTAGGTGAGTCAAGGACTAGCAGCGACTCTAGTTGAGTCAGACTTGGGGAGACTCTGTATGAGATTGTTAGTTGAACGTGCTCTGTATGAGGAATGGTGAGAAATTCTGTGTGAATACACCCTTCAAAGTATGATAGATATTTAGCTGTGTGCGACGACTCTGTGTGAGTCAACTTTCGAAGGGGAGGAGCAAACTGTGTGTGATACTCCTGACTCAGTGTGAGTCTAACCTTTGAAAGGATATCTAGCTGTGTGCAATGATTCTGTGTGAGTCAATATTTCGAAGTGGTGGACGAGGCTGTGTGCTAGGACTCTGTGTGGGTCTAGAAAAAAAAATGGACTGGGTGTTAGGTCTTTGTGAAAGTTTAGACTCTTTGTGAGTGAAAGTAGACTGTGTGTCAGGATTCTTTGTGAGTAAGAATAGACTGTGTGTGAGTACTCTGTGAGAGTTTAGACTCTTTGTGAGTGAGAGTAGATTGTGTGTCAGGACTCTTTGTGAGTAAGAATAGATCATTGTGAGTACTCTGTGAGAGTTTAGACTCTCTGTGAGTGAGTATACTGTGTAATAGAACTCTGTGTGAGTTTAGACTCTAGGTGAGTTAAGAGGGTTGTGTGCGTAGATTCTTGGTAAGTCTAAGATTTATGTGAGCCTGAGCGGAGTCACATGTTTTGACTCTAGGCGAGTCTACGTTTTGAGGAAAATGATACTGAGCTAGGTGTGCGGATTCTATATGAATCCGGCATCTACCTTATAACCTTAAATGAGTCCATAGATTCAAACAAGATATCGAGTTAAGTGCACACATTCTATGTGAATCCGATATTTATTTATTTAGTTTTTTTTCTCTAAGTGAGCCTGTAATTTACGGAACGACCATAGACTGGTTAGTTAGCTGGTGTCCACCAGTTATAGAGCATGGTCTTACCTACTCACATTTGGACGGGTCCATGTGAGTATGGTTAAGGATTGTTTAGACAGTACTTTCCCTGCTGAGTGTGTTTTATTAAGATTTCGCTCGAGTTAAGATTAATTTCGAGAACGAAATTCTTATTAGTTGGGAAGACTGTAATGACCCGAAAATTTATATTATTTTTGTGTAATGATGTGTATTATTGAGTTAAACTCGTGTCTGTGTGATAGGGCGGTGACGTCGATAAACGAATAGTGATCGCCTCGAAAAAACATGTCGAATGGGTTTCGACGGGCGAATTACGGAGTTACGGTGTAACGACCCGAATCTTTCTGCGACCCGAATCGAGGGTAATTTAGTAATCCCAATACTAAATGTATGTTGGTGTGACTTTAAAGTTCTTTGATTGATAGAAATTTAATTAAGACTTAAGGTGAATGGACCCTAAAGAAAGTTAATAAGCTAGATGGACTAAAGGCCCAAGAGGGAAGGGTACTTTAGTCATTTCCTACCAAGATATACAACTTAACCTTACCCTAATTGTATAAATAGTCAATTATAAACCCTAGCCTCCTTTGCAACACACAAATTCAATTTGAGAGTAGGAAGAGGATGGTGGAGGAGGAAAAGCAAGAGGAAGACATCAAGCTCAATAAGGTAACCCATCTTCTCCTTTAAGTTTTCTTTAGGATTCATTTTGTTGGAATTTTATGGGGAAAGGACCTAAAGGGTGGCACGGTCCAGCGTCGCCGGCGAGGCGGCGACGATCCCGCCATCGCCATTCTTTGCCAAGAAAGAGGGCGCCACGCGCTAGCAGAGAAGAGAGGGAGAGTGGAACGCCACCCTCCCCAAACACCTGCCCCCTCAGCCCACCGTGATCGGCGGGGACTTGTCGTCCCCGACTGACCGAGACGCGCGGCGGAGCTCCCCAGCCGCCGGGAGGCGGCTGGGGACCTGGCGTTGTGCCCAGGTGAGGCGGGGGAGGAGCAAAGGCTCCTCCCCTCCCGAGCTGTAAAGGCGCTGGGCAAAAAAAGCGCCCCGCGCCTTTGTAGAGGATAATGCCCCTGGTTTGAAACCGGGGGGGGATTTAACGGTCCCTGGACCATCCAGGGACCAAGAAACTGGTCCCGGGCGATTGACCACTGGACCCGGTGACCAGGTCAACCGACCCTGGACCTTAATTGCAAAAAAAAAAAAAAATAAAAAATAAAATAAAATAAAAAAAATCAACGAGGGCGCCGTTGCGCCTACGATTAAAGGAAGAAGAAGGGCGGTTGGCCGAACAACGCCTGAAAAAAAAAAAAAAAAAAAAAAAAAAAAATCTGGAAAATTCATAGAAAATCCGTAGAAAAATAGGAAAACTTACGATGGGCATCGACAACATCGACAAAGCCCTTAATGGCACATCATGTGGGACACACACTATTTGGAGTCCCCAAATATAAATTAATAATTAAAAATACTCAACTTTAAATTAGTAAAATACTTATGTAGTCTTATATAAAATTGTATAAATTGCGTAGATTCGCGAGGCGGTTCACGTGGGACCCCAAACGTACGAGGAGCCAGTGTAGGCGTCGCGACGGGTCCAAGTAAGTGGGGAGCTTCGCTCATGCATTAAATATGGCTTGATTATTAGATAATTAGGAATACATGTTTTGAATTTAAAGACTTGGGAATGGGTTGCGTCGTGATATTGGTTTGGATCTCTATTATCTATGGAATTGTGAATACATTGTCTTGCTGTTATGTTATTCGGTGCCCCGAGTGTGTGGTAGTTAACCACCGAGGGCCAAAGACACCCTGAGAGTGTGTGGTAGTTAACCACCGAGGGTTTGCTTGACTAATTGAATGCATGAGGTGAATTATTTGAGTGTAAGGGTTTGGAGTTCCATCCTTTGCTACTTGATGATTCTTTGAGACGTGTAGCGGTGACGGCTTGGATGAATTTATCTTTGTTTTGGTGCGATTATCTAGAGGCGTAACGGCCATTACGTTTCCACGATTATTGTACCAATACGAAAATAGATGATTCGGTCACCGGATCCTTACCAATATCTAGTTCGCATTGAATGGAACAACGGCTTATATTAATATTTATATCTATCGCATTTTATTTAAACCTTTCGTGTGATTTTATTTATATGTCATGTTTTGATTTATAAATGAAATGTGATGAATATTATTATGCTTGATATATATGAATGTTTATCAAAAGTGTTGTGAAACTGTTAGGCTTGTATGTCTAGTATAGTGATTGAAATACGAATTGAAATATTGATAAATAAAATTATTGAATATCTAAATTAGATGTGGAAATAATATTTAGATATTTCTTCTTATAATATAATTCCATTTTCCTAACTACGATGAGCATAAACCATATATATATTTAATTGGTTCTAAATATGTGTTAAATGATTATGCTTATAAGTTGGTTTTTGATTTACATATATTCAGTTATTACATGTTGTGTTATGTGTATGGATTGGATGTCATGTAGTATTTGCATGAGTACTAGGTAGTACTTGCGTATTTAATGTTTGAGCGAATCTTTCCTCTTATTGAGCATCGTTGGTTCTTTAGCTCACCCCACTCTACCCCACAGGTCCCTCTACCAGCGCAGTAGACAAGAAAGGCAAGGGAAAGGATTTATCGTGAAATACCTTCATAAGTGAGACTCAGATATTACAAGTCTAATATTATTATTATTAAATTGTTTTGTAATCGTACGTGGGTCATAGCTCGAGAATTAGTAATGGGTAGTTTGGAACCTTTTGATATTATTATGAGGTTGAATGAGACATTTAAATACTAATGATGATAGATATTATCATGATATACAGGTTTATATGGTTTAGTTATGACTATTATTCACACACTATTTATTATATATATATTGTTTAGAATAATTATTCCGCAGGTTATTTAGGCGTGCCAAGTCATTATTTGGGCTTGGTTCAGGTATTGGGTCTAAGTAACGGTTTGGGCCGGGCGACCCGACCCTAGGTCGGGGGAGGGTCGTCACAGTTGGTATCAGAGCCTAGGGATTAGAACCTAGGGAAACGTTAGGTTAGGGAAACCTAAGATGTAGAGCCTTTAAGTTTAAAGGTCAAGTTAAGTCGAACAAATCAGTGGTATGGGACATTGGTTCAAAGTCGACTTAACACGCAATAATGATAAATCTTAAGATGGGATGGGACAAAAGAAACTTGATAAAGATTTAATGTGATGATTATTTGCTACTTTGTATATATAAATATATCGTTAGATATATAAATAAATGTATTTCCTTAAGACGTGAAACCTTAGTTCCACGAGTTGGGAATGACAATTAACGACACAAGAAAGTTGAAGGGAAGTCCGTCGAAGGTTTCTCATGCGTCGTAAGGAAGTCTACAACGTTTTGTTGCAAGAAATGGTTATGATAGAACGACTAAACTTAAAGTGAAAATTGTATGGCGAGAACGCCTATATTTAACGATAGAGTGGCAAATAAAGACTTAAGTAAGAATTGATAGACTTAAAAGGACAATGAGACGCCACGCTAAATATGCAAGATGGAATTGTGACGTGGTCACATTTCAGAGAAGTAACTCTGACGCCGAAAACTCTAATAGGATAATTAAAAATTAAAGTTATCTTGTTGAAAATAGAAGTTAACGATCCTAGTAAGGGTGCAAATGAATCTTTGGTTTCAAACAATGATAAGCGAGTTAGCTTGGACAGGAGGCTAAACTTAATTTAAGATATAGTGGACACGTATACACTTAAAACTTCTAGCTTTCGATTAAAGATGTGAATCATTGGTCTACAAATTCGATTAGAAAGTAAATACTATGAATCGAATTTTGTTTCATGTAATTTTTTTTCTCGAAGACTAACTCTTTCGACTGTGTTGGACCATGATTTTTGTATTTCGTTGAGTATGTGTTTATCACATTTTGATGAGATTTTCAAGGAAGCATTCTACTTGTCCGTACAAAGTTTTGGAAAGTGTGAACAATTATAAAAGGAAATACTTTATTTTCCTTGGTATTCAAAAATAGATATATATACATATATAATAAAAAAAAAAAAAGATTGATTTAGCTTGAAAAATGGAAACTCAATACTTGGAAATGGGTTATGATTCGGGTTTAACTTTTCGATTGATTTTGTTATGACATTCAAGTTTCGATCGAAGTGGTGTAAAAGAAAAATAAAGCTAAGTTAGTTATCGATAGGTTGAATACTAAATATGAGGACCCATATTGAGAGTTAGCTCAAAGCGTAAGTGCATAATGTACGAGATGGTGAATGAGATATTAAAAAAAAATACATTGAAAACTACTCATTGAGAAAATCTAGTGAATACGAAATGTCAGATTAGTACACTCAAAGATGGATAAGTTACTAAAATTGAGGATCCAAAGTTAAAGACTATTTCGGTGAAATAGCCATGTGTGAAGGTCGTGTTGCCAAGTAGAAATTTGTAGATGTTGTAAAGACTCAAGATTTGAGGTTAAAAAAAAAATTATTCTAATATAATTAGAAGAGAGTTGATTCATAAAGTTGGGGATATCAGAAATTGATAAATTGTGTTCGAAATGAATGGAGAGTACGTAATACGTACCATGACTGGATAATTAAAGGAAGCCCCAAACTAAACGATATGTATGAGTTATATTAGTAGGCTGTAAAGAGCGTATGACGCAGTTAATGATATTATAATGAATTCGATGAGAAGTGAATCATTAAAATCGAGGGTACACTAATAAAAAGAATATTTCTGATATGATTAGACGTGTGGATTCATAACTTTTGAGTCAAAATGAAACCTAACCAGATTGGTAGGGAATGGTTAAATGAAAAATAAAGTTGAAGAGTAATCGAGGCAAATGATTGTTACTTAACATTAGTCAATAATGACTTGATTCTTAAAATTGGGGATCCTAGAATAGGATCGACCCATGAAAAAAAAAAATGAATAAGTAATTTGGTGATGAGAAGAATTGCGAACTCAAGAGAGACAATATATAATTGCAATAGTACCATATTCAAGAACAAAATTTGTAACCAAAATGGTGACGTCACGAAGAATCATGTTGATCACTTGTGGGAAGTAACTTGTGATCTTTTGATAAAAGTCAAAGATTTCATTAAACATATAAACTTCCAAACTAAATGGTTGAAAGGAAAGATGAAAGATCTGATCAGTGATAGGTCGACTATTAAAAGTGAGGATCCTAGGTTAGGATCGAACCCCAATAAGATTTATACTGTACAATACGTACGAAACAATTAAGGAGGGTGAGGAAATACCCTAAATTAGCAATAAAACATAAATATATGAGTAGAGATCAAATTTCTTAAATTTCTCACTGTAAATAATTGTTGAACGAAATATGTAGTTTACACTTGGAAGCTTGAGGGCTTAGTATAAGTCTAAAAGTGAAAGCCATAATTTGATGACATAAGAGAATTTGAGGTTGCAACCCAGATAGGTAAGCAATAGATTTGCAAATGGTTAAGTGTTAAGGATATCAACACGTGGAGATAATGCACGAATAATCAAGGTCAACACCGTAACAAATGACAAGCATAAGTAAATTATTTGGCATAAGGGTTTGCCTAAGCATAAGGTCATTTTAAATCAATCCCATGAGAAATTGGTTGATATTCTTATTTTCAAGAATCATTGAATTTGGAGAAAATGAAGAACACTATGAATGGTTTTGAGCTAAGTATAAGCAATGAATCATAACCTAAACAAGGCAAGAAAATTCTCAAAATTAGTGTAAATATGAGTTTGAGTACACTTGAATTAAAGCTTTAGTATCAATCGTACAAGATAAACTTATGTGAGTTTTATGTACAAGGATATGTACTTTATGGTTGGAGTATCCAACAAAACGTATATGCAGTGCGACAATAGTAATGCACGAGTGTAATAAATTGAAATACAAGTTTGAATTATTAACTTGAAATAACTGGATTGTATTGAGATATGAGTCCTTAATGACAATGACAGGAGTATGAGTTTTATGCTTTTAAAGAAACGATGTGAATGTCAGGTTCGAAACATGAAAGCTAAATCACCTTCGTTTCTCAGAGAGTGAGGTACTAAACACATTATAAGAGCTAAGAGTTAGCTTAGAAAGATGAGAAGGGACCATTGTATACCAAAAAGGGGGTCATGACTGAGTCAACAATGTTTAAAATAGTCACCCAGGATCGTGAGAATTGATCAGTGCGAGGACGCATTACGATAGATCTCCTGAAAAATCGAGATATAGTGATAAGAGATCTTGGTATAAAAAAAAAAAAAAAAAATGGTGATGCAATGGAGCGCATTCAGATGAATGCTAAAACTGCTTAGAAATAATGACAAGGTTAAAAATATTCCACAAGATTTTAAAGGTGGAAGCTTGTTTACGTTAATTAATAGTTAAGTGTGAGAGAGGAGTTACAAAGTGGATCATTAGTCAAAAGTTGATTTGAATTATGAGCTTACAAGAATGAATGTCGATAAACATGTGATGCCAATAATATTAAGGTATTATTCTATAAAGGAATACTAAATCTGTCCATTTGTAGCCTTCACGAGATAAGCGCAAAGTCATGATGAGTCGTTCAATGATATGCGTAACCGAGATGTTGATAGAGATGGTGTGCTAGTGCTCATGTTATAGCGAGCATGCTATCCTCGTTTCCCTACTACCATTGGTGGTATGGTTTCAATGCCGAGATAGGCGAGAGATATTCTTTGACACGAGATAGGCACCAAATCACATCTCGGTATGGTTCTACCTCTATGCAAGTTGAGCGAACCGAGCATATATTGCGACTTCGGTGAAAATTATAAAGGAATACCTTAAGAATACGTGATGACAGAAGAACTTGGCAATTTTCTGAGAGTAATGATTCTATTGGTGACCTATAAGACACATAGTTCTTACAAGATTCAGGTTGGTGGGACGAAAGTAATTAAATATAAGGAGATGTTAGAGTCAAGAATTTGACTTTATAAGACGTGGGGTACAAGTAGAACGTGTAAGAGTGAATTGATACCAATTAAATAATGGGTCATTAGAGAAATCATTACGAATGGACACGTCAGATGTTGGGTGTACCTTATTTTACTTTCGAGGACGAAAGTTCTTAAAATTGGGGATATTGTAACGACCCGAATCTTTCTGCGACCCGAATCGAGGGTAATTTAGTAATCCCAATACTAAATGTATGTTGGTGTGACTTTAAAGTTCTTTGATTGATGGAAATTTAATTAAGACTTAAGGTGAATGGACCCTAAAGAAAGTTAATAAGCTAGATGGACTAAAGGCCCAAGAGGGAAGGGTACTTTAGTCATTTCCTACCAAGATATACAACTTAACCTTACCCTAATTGTATAAATAGTCAATTATAAACCCTAGCCTCCTTTGCAACACACAAATTCAATTTGAGAGTAGGAAGAGGATGGTGGAGGAGGAAAAGCAAGAGGAAGACATCAAGCTCAATAAGGTAACCCATCTTCTCCTTTAAGTTTTCTTTAGGATTCATTTTGTTGGAATTTTATGGGGAAAGGACCTAAAGGGGTGGCACGGTCCAGCGTCGCCGGCGAGGCGGCGACGATCCCGCCGTCGCCATTCTTTGCCGCCGCCAAGAAAGAGGGGCGCCACAGCTAGCCGAGAAGAGAGGGAGAGTGGAACGCCACCCTCCCCAAACACCTGCCCCCGCCCAGGCCGTGGATCGCGGGGACTTGTCGTCCCCGACCGACACACGCGGCGGAGCTCCCCAGCCGCCGGGAGGCGGGGACCCTGGCGTTGTGCCTTGGGTGAGGCGGGGGAGGAGCAAAGGCTCCTCCCCTCCCGAGCCTGTAAAGGCGCTGGGCAAAAAAAACTGCCCAGCGCCTGTAGAGGATAATGCCCCTGGTTTGAAACCAGGGGGGGACGAACGGTCCCTGGACCATCCAGGGACCAGTAAACGGTCCAGGGCAGTTGACCCTGGACCAGCTGACCAGGTCAACCGACCCTGGACCTTAATTGCAAAAAAAAAAAAAAAAAAAATAAAATAAAATAAAAAAAATCAACGAGAGGCGCTTGCGCCTCGATTAAAGGAAGAAGAAGGGCGGTTCGGCCTGAGCCGAATCGGCCGGTTCGACCGAACCGCCTCTTGAAAAAAAAAAAAAAAAAAAAAAAAAAAAAAATCTGGAAAATTCATAGAAAATCCGTAAAAAATAGGAAAACTTACGATGGGCATCGACAACATCGACAAAGCCCTTAATGGCACATCATGTGGGACACACACTATTTGGAGTCCCCAAATATAAATTAATAATTAAAAATACTCAACTTTAAATTAGTAAAATACTTATGTAGTCTTATATAAAATTGTATAAATTGCGTAGATTCGCGAGGCGGTTCACGTGGGACCCCAAACGTACGAGGAGCCGGTGTAGGCGTCGCGACGGTCCAAGTAAGTGGGAGCTTCGCTCATGCATTAAATATGGCTTGATTATTAGATAATTAGGAATACATGTTTTGAATTTAAAGACTTGGGAATGGGTTGCGTCGTGATATTGGTTTGGATCTCTATTATCTATGGAATTGTGAATACATTGTCTTGCCTCGTTATGTTATTCGGTGCCCCGAGTGTGTGGTAGTTAACCACCGAGGGCCAAAGACACCCCGAGTGTGTGGTAGTTAACCACCGAGGGTTTGCTTGACTAATTGAATGCATGAGGTGAATTATTTGAGTGTAAGGGTTTGGAGTTCCATCCTTTGCTACTTGATGATTCTTTGAGACGTGTAGCGGTGACGACTTGGATGAATTTATCTTTGTTTTGGTGCGATTATCTAGAGGGCGTAACGGCCATTACGTTTCCACGATTATTGTACCAATACGAAAATAGATGATTCGGTCACACGGATCCTTACCAATATCTAGTTCGCATTGAATGGAACAACGGCTTATATTAATATTTATATCTATCGCATTTTATTTAAACCTTTCGTGTGATTTTATTTATATGTCATGTTTTGATTTATAAATGAAATGTGATGAATATTATTATGCTTGATATATATGAATGTTTATCAAAAGTGTTGTGAAACTGTTAGGCTTGTATGTCTAGTATAGTGATTGAAATACGAATTGAAATATTGATAAATAAAATTATTGAATATCTAAATTAGATGTGGAAATAATATTTAGATATTTCTTCTTATAATATAATTCCATTTTCCTAACTACGATGAGCATAAACCATATATATATTTAATTGGTTCTAAATATGTGTTAAATGATTATGCTTATAAGTTGGTTTTTGATTTACATATATTCAGTTATTACATGTTGTGTTATGTGTATGGATTGGATGTCATGTAGTATTTGCATGAGTACTAGGTAGTACTTGCGTATTTAATGTTTGAGCGAATCTTTCCTCTTATTGAGCATCGTTGGTTCTTTAGCTCACCCCACTCTACCCCACAGGTCCCTCTACCAAATAAAGAGACAAGAAAGGCAAGGGAAAGGATTTATCGTGAAATACCTTCATAAGTGAGACTCAGATATTACAAGTCTAATATTATTATTATTAAATTGTTTTGTAATCGTACGTGGGTCATAGCTCGAGAATTAGTAATGGGTAGTTTGGAACCTTTTGATATTATTATGAGGTTGAATGAGACATTTAAATACTAATGATGATAGATATTATCATGATATACGGAGTTTATATGGTTTAGTTATGATATTATTCACACACTATTTATTATATATATATTGTTTAGAATAATTATTCCGCAGGTTATTTAGGCGTGCCAAGTCGTTATTTGGGCCTGGTTCAGGTATTGGGTCTAAGTAACGGTTTGGGCCGGGAGACCGACCCTAGGTCGGGGGAGGGTCGTCACATACGGTGTCTCGGGGGAAAATACATTTAAATAAAACACTGAAAAAATAATAAATTGATGGTCGCCGAGTGATACACGGGGTTATAGGCGACACACGTGGGTCGTATGGTAGTGTGCACGCCCGAGTATGCTCGTTGGCGCGCACGGCGAAATTGTAGACAAATATATATTTATATATGTATATGTATGCAATTTATTATATATATACATATATAAATATTAAAAAAAAATCAAAAATTTAAAATGCAAAAGACCAAGAAGGGCTTTGGGCTTATTAAGAAAGAGGATAAAATTGAGGGGCATTTTGGTAATTTGGCTACCATTTTCATTTAACCCCAAAACCACCACCACCACACAATTTATCAAGAGAAATAGAGGAAAAGAGAGCTCGGGAGTGAGGAAGCCACCGAGAAGGAGAGCGAGAGATCGAGGCCGAGTGCTCGGGGAAGCGACATTGGCGGTGTTGACGAGGTGAGGTAAGTGTTAATGTTGTGTTTTTGGTGTTGTGTTGTTGTATGTGCGGTGTGTGTGTGTGCGGTGGTGGTGGTGATGGTTGAGCAAAGCTCGGCCATGGCGGAAGCCATGATCGAGATTAGGGGTTTAGGGTTTAGTTGGGATTGGGGTGAGAGCTAATCCCAACAAAACACAAAAAAAAAAAAAAAAAAAAAATGGTGTTGCAGCGCTGTTCGCTGAAATTTCCAAATGAAGCGAACATTGGCTGGAGAAGATGACCCAAACGGGTCGAGTCAAGTTGACCCGACCCGGATGGGTCAAACCGGGTCATGGCCGACCCGGTTGGGGCGGGTCAGACCCAGCCCGGTCGGGTCGGGTCAGACCCGACCCGGGACCCACCCCTATTATTATATTAATAAATAATTATTTATTTCAATTAAATATATTTAAAAATGATTTTAATTGAAATAAAATTCCAGAAAATAGGAAAAATTCATGAAAAATTCTGAAAAATTATAGAAAATTATATTTTCATGAAACAAAGAGAAATTTGGAAATTTTCATGAAAAGTGAAGTATTCGGGGTTCTTATGACGCATTTTGTCAGGGTTTTGCCTTGAAATGCGTGAAATTGACAAAAATAGCCAAGAAATTTAGAAAAATTTATTATTAAGGAAAATATGAGAAATGGATTTAAAAATCCAAAATTTTCCAAAAAAAGCCCTAACATGATGTAAATGGATCAAAAAAATAATGACCAGGTGTCTAGTAGATTGGTGACAAGCGTGCGGAGTCGTTTGGTGGCGTGTGAGAACCGCAAGTGCGGAGTTACGTGCGGTATTTGTGAGTAAAACCAATCAGAGTATTTACATTATTTCACTTGTACATTTAATTGAGCTATTATGTTTGTTGAGCAATACTTTCTTGTGGATTATGAATTGTTGAATTCTCTTTGTTATATTCATCCTTGTTGATTTATTGGCTTGGTCTTGATTGGATTCCTTTTCTTTTAGTTTTTCGTTCTTGACACTCATTTATCGTTGTTATCTTCGTGATTTCACTTATCATGCTGTCTTTTATATTCTTCGTGATATCCATGCATGATACTAATTTAGCTATTTACTTGACATTTGAAATACTGTTTAGACTCTATTGGTATTTTACTCTCTACATCACTGTACTCACCGTCTAGTTTGTGACGGTGGGCAGACTGGCTAACAGACCAAGGCAAAGGATTAGCGCTAGGCGATTGAAGGCGGGGACCACGAGGTGTTCTCCTCGCGCGTATTGAGTATGTTTTGTATTAAATACCTATATTGTTTTGTTGAACATGGAATTATGGGTTATGAGAGATCTTGGGCATGTAAGACAGTATTGATACTCACTTTTGATTCATATGGTGGATATGATTACGGGGTTTCCACACCCTAGGATTGTCCTAACTAGTGTGTCTTGAAGTTATTGATTAGTTTGGAGTTTAAGTGCTTCCGCTGTATTTGATAATAACTCACTAATTAATTAACTTCACTTATAAATATGTAATAAATGGTAAATGGTAATGAAGGCTGACTAGGCCTGCGTGACTCAGCGAGACTGGCTCGGGGGTTTGCGTAGGTCTAGGCCGGGCGGTGCCCAATTCAAGGATTGTGGAATTTGGGGCCGTCACACATATCTTTCTCCATGTCTTCAATGGTTCTCCGTTCTAGTTGAGGACTCCGTGGACTTGGCCTAGACATACAAAAGTCAGGTTGTGGCGATGCATAGCTAGAACTATGATGATTTCCATACCTTGGATGGTAAGGACAAGCATACGTGGGATGAAAGGATTCCCCACAAAAATCACAAGCCTCGACCTGTTGCATAAAAGATTGCGAGTTAGAAAATTGATGTCCATTATATGACATACCTACCCCATTCATACTATGATAGTATGAGTCTTCGAATCGATCATAATTATGGTAGTAGGAGGCCATTGAGAAATTTCCTGCAAAAGTATTAGAAACAAGGGACTATATACAAAAATAAATAAATAAATAAAAAATAATAAATAAAAATACAACAAAAATAACCAAAGAAAGAAAAACCAATCCCCGGCAATGGCGCCAAAATTTGACGCGCGCCGAACGCGTCAATAAAATAAATATATTAAACCTAAACCAACTATTTTGTAAATAGCGGTAAAGGGTCGATCCCACAGAGATTGGTTTCTTTCTTAGTTAAGAAAAATACAAAAAGGGAAATTAAGGTTTTAGAGAAAATATATGAATATTTTAAAAATAAAGAAATTAAATAGAAAAGAATCTAGGTATTCAGTTTCTCAGTCTCGCCATACAACTTGAGATTGAATTTATTAATTGTCGGTTTATAAAAAGTATGAACTAGTCTATGATCTAGTGCAGCTATAGACCCGGTAGAGCACTCGGTTCCTCGCACTTCCTAATCTCGATAGCCAAGGTACGACCGTTGACTACTTCCCTAACTAAATACGCAACCTGATCGCCAGTGCTCCAGATTTAATGCATTGGTCGCATTACTTCGATTCGTGAAGGCACTACACCTAGACAACTGGATCGCTAGTGCTCCCGATTTAGCCTAGATCCCTAAGGTATTTAACCGGTCCCAAAAGGGTCTAATCAATTGGTATGGTCAATTGCCACTAGTGTGGTCTTATCGCACAAGCACGGGTGCTTACGACTCACTGACATGTAAATCAAGGTTTAAACTAGTGTTTAACCTCAATTATTCAAATAATACCAAAGAAAATAAATCACATAAAAGAATCAATAATAATTAAAAATAAATAAACCTGATAAAGGATTCCCAAGTCGTAGGCTTGACTGATCCACATTCAACCTAGATGGAGGAACTAGCTAGACATAATTGAAAACTAAACTAAAAATAATAAAAATAAAATAGATCCTCCTATCTTTCTAATCCGTAAGTACTAATTTATAACTCTCAAATTTGGTCTCTGGAGGTGAGAAAAACCAATTTTCGTAGTTAAGAGAGTGATTTTTGGATCTGGGAGTATTTTGGGCATTTTCCGCACGTTTTGTACACTTGGCAGCGCTGGATTGGTTGAGAAATTTGCATTGCTGACGTGTCGCGCTCTCATTGGCCGAGAGGTGAGGTGTGACGTGTTGGGGTGCTGAGGTGGCTGACGCGTGGCGAACTGTGATTGGTGAAGAGTTGTTGTTGTGACGTGGTAAGGATGGGTTGGGCGAACAGAGTGTCGCCACATGGCATGAGCCAACGCAAAAGGCGGGCGATTTTGCGTGAAGAGAGAACGTAGAGGGTTAGGATAGACACGTGGCACGGTTTGGTTGGCAGGTCAACTGCTGTGGTGATGTGGCGCAAGCGGATTGGAGGACACTACGTGATTTTCGGACTGAAGTATGGCCGTGACTTGTACTGCAATTTTGAGCCACTTAGAGTCCGAATTTCGTGATTCTTGTGAGAGATGAAAATGTGCGTCTCAAATTCTTCTTTCTAACAAGACCAACAACAAGTCATTCCGACTTTGGGTGTGAAAGTTGCGCCTTCTGAACTGAACAACTGTCAATTAGGTCCAACACACACTTTCGGTTCCAAAAATGCCCAACTCATATAAAATCCTTGAAATACATAAAACACGCATTTATCACTTTAAAACAAGATAAATATAGTCCATTAACTACTAATAATATATACTAATCATGCCTAAATGAACACTTATCACTTGGTATATGTGTTCTTGGCATAAGTGTGTTGTGATAGTATCATGTGGCCCGCACTGATGGGGAAACTTGAGTATTTCTTACCGGAATTACTGCTACCCACAGTGTTGTGTGAACCTAGGTACTGATTTGTGAAGGTGTCATGTGGCTCGCACCAGTTGGGGAAACGCGAGCCACTTCCTGTAGGAATGCCTAACCACCCCCTGGTGTTATGTGAACCTGGCCACTGGATTGTTGTGGTTATTGTTGTAGATTTTAGACCACTAATGAGCCTTTCTTGATTCTTAGAACACGCATATTATCGTTGTTGCTTTCTAGTCTGTCTATCATGCATTTTGATCTATTTACATACCGTCTTTCAATTACAGCATGATATTTAGACTGTTTGTTTTGATATTCATCAATTACTGTAACGGCCCGTTATAATTTTATCCTGTTAATTAATCAATTTCAGAATAGGACGCCAGCTCAGACGCCACGTGGACGCTGCAGATAGGCTAAGCATACCTTGAACCTAGGATACTGACTGTATACTGCTGCGAGTTCTTAAATTTTGTGATGCATTAATATTTCTTTAGCATTATTAGTATGATATATTAGTCATCACAGGTATACATTTTAAATATACTTGTTGGGCGAGTTGTGAGCCGGAGTTTTTAGTTCGGCGAACACGCCAACGTAAGGGTTTATAGCTGTGAGGCCGGGCGTTGGGGTTAGACAAAATTCAATCAATATTATATTAGTATGGTCGAGGGTTTAAATACAAAGAAATTCATATGTGACTATAGGCTAAATGAATGAATAATTAGCACACTAGGTGTGGGACCACCTTGGGAAGCGTGCCGGACGCGGGACACGGGGAGTCGGGTAGTCGGGAGCGTAGTGGGACCATAATTAGCATTTTTTATGGAATTTAGTTGATGACTTGGGTAGAGTGTATGAGTTGAGATAAATAGAATTGAAGAAAGTCCTATAGTTTGAACTGGAAAATCAGCACACATTGGATGATCCTCGAGATTGACAACAGATAAAAAACTAGGTAATAGGTGTCATGATAAAGTGGCTAGGAGTTAAGTGACATAGGGTGGACAGGGATCGTCTGATCAACTTTGAGATACGTGTGCACTTTAGATCATATTACCACTATAAATACCACCGAACACACCAACATGCAAACAACAAACCCATTCTCAACAATTTTGGATTCTAAGGGAGGAAATCAGTGTAGGGAGCTCGGCTAGGGAGTTTTTGAGGCTGGATTTGAACATCAACAACAAGCTTGAGGTAATCTACTTACCCATTCATGGATTTTTGGTGTGAAGTGTTGCATGTTGTGGTATATATGATTTCAACGAAAATTTGTGCAATTGCCACTGTTTTACTAGATTTGTGGACTTTGAGGTTAGTTTTGATGATCTATATTTATTGGAATCGGATTGGTGGCAACAAGATGAGTGTTTGATGATTTCATTTTCTAACATGCATGTTCGATTTGAGATTTGAGTGGAAATTCTGGTTTAAAATGGTGTTTTGAAGTGTAAATCGATGATATTGAAGTATATTGGATGTTGCATGTTGGTTTTGGAGTGTTTGAATTAAGTTGAGGAAGAGTTCTGATTTTTGAAAAAATCTGGGCAGAGGGTAATTAGCGCGCTAATGATGAATAGTAGCGCGCTAATCCTCTGGGGAAGATGAAGATCTTCGTACATGAACAGTGCACAAATATCAATTGGCGCGCTAATACCTAACCTAGCGCGCTAATGACCCCCTGAACCTTAATTAAATCATAAAAATCGAGACTAATTGATATTAAACCAAGTTTAATTGATCAATGAACCCCGGGATTAGATCTCAGGAGTCACGGGACAATAGTTGGAGTCGGGGATCGGACCGGGGGCATTTTTTGGGATTTTGAGCGCGGTGTGAGGTACGTAAAACCCAACTAAACACCACTACTGCATTTACTTATTTATTTCCATTGAGCTTTATTTCCTTGAAGATCTGTAAGTCAAATGTCTACTGGGACGGTTATGGTTTCGTCTATGTATCCACGAGTAGTTGAGGTCACTGGCTAGGTGTGTAGCGCGTGATCTAGGGACTCGGTAGATTGTATCCCAAGTTGGACTTAATTTCACGCGTTCGATTAGCCCACTAGGCTAATGCTGCTGGGATACAGTCGTAAGGTCGGAGGCATGGGCAACGACCAGGGCTCCTAGTCCTAGTACACACTTAGTGGTTGTGTTCACACTCCTTTGTCTATCAATGTGTTTATATACATGCGATTAGCTTTGAGCAGTTGTCTGCATATTTTTCTTCCTTCCGCATGTTTATTTAACACTACTTATTGGTTCTGATAATTATTTTCATTAATTATTTATGCACGGTGGTTTTCCTTGGGATTTTACTTACTGGGCTCGCCATCTGCCTTTTGTGGTGGCTGAGCGCAGATCCTAGTACTAGCAGGGGCAAGGGGATCATCAGCGATTTTATCTGACTTGCCTACGCCGAGGCTTGCTAGTATGTGTGTAGATATTATCATGTTTTGATATTTTGTATTATATTTTGGGGTTGGGAAATTGGATACACACTTGTACTGGTATACATACTACTATAGTTGATCGCCTGTATGCACAGTACAGCTGGGTTTTCCACTATAGGTTTGATCAGTAAAACTTATATATATATATATATGAATGCATTTTGTTAAACTTTAAATTCTTCCGCTATTAATTTCTTTAAAATGACAAATTAAGTGAATCTTATAAATTATTAAAAAGCAAATATAACTACTTGGACCGAAGGCAGAGAGACACGTGGCACAGAGACTTCAGGTGCTGAGGCAGGGAAGTGGCTGACCACGGGGTGGCCCGGGAAACTTTGGGGCTGCCACAGTTACTGTGAAGTTCTTCTAGCATTACTTTCGATTTTCTCTCAATTCTCACCGTCTAGTTTGTGACGGTGGGTGCAGATAGACCGGAGTTCTTTAAGGGAACAGACTCTGCTTAGGGGATTACTGCTGAGGATTAGCGACTGGACCGACATATACTTTAGACGTAGATTATGTTCTCTTGCTTGTATGATGTTTTATATATATATTGTTGTTGTTGAACTTGGATCAATATTGATATCATGTAATGTTCATATCGGATTTTTTTTACATGAATATTCGGGGTTTCCACATAATATATTCCTGATTTCCCTTGATTGAGTTATTTTCCATATTGTTAGTTTTTTTTTTCTATTGCATATAACTTGCAATAACTCTTTCATAAAACTTGTAATTTAATAATCGGAGGCTGACTAGGCTCGTCAGGCTCGCTGAGTACCGACTCGGAACCTGCACGGGTCTAGGTCGGGGGTACCAAAATGCATTGGGAATTTGGTGCCATCACAACATGGATACCAGGCGGCGAATGGTTAGAACACTAGGCCGGGGTCTAAACACATTAAATAAATGATAAAATACGCTCAATAATTCATTTTAAATTATATGGAAGTGTTCGGGATTGTTGATTCATGAGAATGGAACAATTTGCTATTTGGAGCCTGTTATTGGAACGCCCGAGAGGTGCGTAGTTGTAGCTATGCATTATGGGTATGGACAAAACAAACAAAGTCAAGTGTTTTTGGCTTTTATATGGGACTTGTTGCCCAATCTCAACCTCAAATCATGTCTAGAGATGAGTGGGTGAGGTTGGATGAAAATTTTGGTATAAAATGTTGATTTTCCATTCTTTATCAACTTTTCTCTCTCCCATTTGTGCTTTGGACGAAAATTGAGAGAGGTGGTAAGGGTTTTGGTGATTGTGGGACAATTTGGAACTCAAAAACTTGAGGGAAATCGATAAAAAGGTTAGATCTTCGATCCCCATCTTCTTTCCTACGTTTTGGGGTAATTTTCTCGGGTTTTGACAGTAGTTTCGGATATGGGTGTGAGCACACCAGCCAAGTAGGGTGTTGCTATAGTTTTTGAAGTTATTTTGAGGGTTCAAATGTAGATTTGGCGTTAGTGTGGTGGTTGTTTTGGTGTTCAACTGATTTGTCGAGGTTTTAGCCGAAAAACGTCAAGTTTGGGTTTCGGACACGTTGGGTTGGAAGTTTTTAGTTGCTTAATGTTGCAAGTGTTTTGTGGGTTGTTGGAGCGGGTTCGGACCACAGAAACGAGCCCAAAGGGTCCGAAAACCCCTAAAGTGCCCACTGGCGGAGACGTCGCCTGAGGCACCGTGGCATGTAAATGCCCACGGCGCCACTCACGACATCTCGACCAGAGGCGTAAGTTGGGAAATGTTGGAGGAACGTTTTGGGGGACGCCGTGAGGGAAATGAGAGTGGCGGTGTGGTTACGGCGCCCAGGATGCCGTGGACACGCCATGAGGTGTTGAGTTCGACAGCGTCCACGGCGGCGTCTCATACAGTTTTGAGATTAAATTCTAAAAATAAATTTACCAATTGGAGTTTAGCCTAGGGTTTCATATGGTCTAATGGAGGTGTTTAATTGATGATTTTATCAACGATTTGGGGTTATGTATCGAGGTTTATATGATTTGAGAATATGTGTGATTAATTGAGAATTGATGTATTAGGTGGATTGAATGGGTATTGGACACGCAATTGAGACTTGCTATTTGGATTAGGAACGCTAGTGGAGCGGGGTTTAAGGTGTGTAGTATCCCAATTGAACTTCACTTTAGTATTTACTGCTTGATTTATTTGAATTCAGTCCCGTTCATTTATCACTATATTCCTTAATGTTTTACGATGGTTGAGTTTACTCCCATGTGCTTACTAAGGTGGTTGAGCGTATCATTACCTGGTGTCTTTATGGTATTGGAGTTTACTCCTACCTGGTGTCTTTATGGTGATGCGATTACTCTCCACTTAGTGTTATTCGTGCGAGGCATAGGATTCTCTAAGTCATATCATATGTCTAGGCATGCGTCGGTGAGTATGCTAACCGGGTATGATAGGCATGTGTTGGTGCATCGTGGTCTACGCCGGCCACCTAGAGGGTCCAGGGTCAACCCGTTTGATGGTTTTACTCGCGGGCCGTGCCTAGTGAATAGCCCGAAGTATGGTTTGGTTTGATCTGAGTGTCTATTTATCTTGCTTTACTGTTATTTATATGCATGCGATGATCTTCCGCAGTCGTATGTATTCTTTTGTTTCGCATGTTTATTTATAGTATTTCGGATTCTTGTATTTTATTTATGTAATTACTTGGTAAATTTTTTTGGGATTACTCACTCTGGACTCGTCATCTCCCTTTTGTAATGACTTGAGTGTAGATACTGGTACGAGCGGAGAGAAGGGCAAGATTGAGGATTATCTGTGACTGGCTACGATTAGCCCTATTCGTACGTTTGTTTATGTTTATTGTTTTATGTTGGGTATGGGTTGTGAGAGATATATGTTGCCCTCTACATGACTTTGAGGTTTACATTTTGATATATTGAGGATCATTGATGTATATATATCTTGACTACATTTTGGTAAAGTTTCCACATTAAGTTTTATGATTTATAAACTTACTTCCGCTATACATTTTTGATATTTTTGATATTTAAGACTTCCGTTGTAATATTTGAGGTAAAATGATGATTAGTTGGGTGGGAGACACAGCTGACAGCCACGTGACCGATTGTGGGCCCGCGTGGCGGTCCAACATGGATTTGGGCTGCTTGAGTGAACTTCCGAGTGCTATCCGTAGACTTGACTCGTCTAGGTTTTCTCGCCGTATGGATCCAAGGGCCTATGCGGTTCACCGATACACTGATCTCCGATGATGCCTCCCCTCCGGTGGTCGGGTTAGCATGCACCCCTGCCATTACCTCCCCAGTTTGCTGGCTCAGTGGGCAGAGTTGGCTAGCGTGACTATACTTCGCACATCTATAGCAGACCACGGGAAGATTTGCATACTCAGTGCGGTACCTCTTACCATCAACTGCCATTGCAGACTTCAACGGCTTGGTAAGGTCGAGAATCACCGCCATCCTAGCGAACTGTCCCCGTTTGCCTCACTGAGTGTTGTAATCAATCTTAAGAAACTCCCCAACTGTCAAAGCCAGTTCCCTTAAAATACTCTCATGGTAGTACCTGAAAGATATGCCTGGGATTCGAATCCATGCTGCAACTGCCGAAAGATTCTCCTCACACGGGTTGAATACAGACGACCATGGCTGAACAAGTAGATAGTGGCCCAAGACAGGCCAAGGTCCTTCCAATAGAGCTTTGTTATAGTCCCTCTGAGTGTTAAATCGAACCATGAAAAAACCATTTTCAACATCCGTAACTTTCATCCCACCCAGCGGCCTCCATAAGTCCAACAACTTACTTGAGAGGTACCTATACCCCACTGATCGCCCTAGTAGCTTCACCATTAAGACCTTTTGCATTGAATGCTCCATTAAGGCTTTGACTCTATCTCCAAAGCAGATATGGTCAACGTCATTCTCAATATATCATATTGAGAAAAGTAAAACGTTCCCATCTTTTATTTGTGCATGTGTAAATGTATATAGAGTTTACATATTACATCCAGATAACTACAAATAAAAAATAAATTATATAATAAAATATAAGATAGTTACAAATAAATAGAAGTTAAATAAAATATTCTAATTAATAAATAATATTTATCTGTAATACCTTCCTGGAGCATACAAACTTTGGATTCCCACTTGAACAAAAACATATAAAGTTTAAACAAGAATTTTTTCAATCAAAGTAAACAAGTCATGACGAAAAAATATGGTAACTTGAGATCCGTCGACGAAGATATTGACATTAATCATCAACATCTGAAAAACCTTTGAATTGAAGAAAAAACATTCAAAAAAGAATGTTGATAGAATTAATAAGATCCTCAAGTCGAACAGTCAACTAGCCAATTTGAATGGGCATACTAGCCAACTCAAATATGACGGGCATAGGCCAACTTGAGACTTGACAACAGTGGATCAAAACGAACTTTAAATAGAGAAAACATTCAAAACAAATGTTGATTGATAGATAATTCGTTGTTTAATAACAGATTAGACACTGGTCAGCTGCAAGTCACCACGACTAAGCGAAAAATAAAAAAAATGATCTGATTCCGAATGAATGGAAGAAAACAAGACCATACAATGATCTTTTGGTTGAAAAAATGATAAATAACATTCTAACTTTGAACAAAAAATATCATAATGAAATAAGAAAAGTACGACAAATCAGAACGTAGCATAACATTAATATTATTTGTGCATATACACATGTATATAGGGTTTACATATTAGATTTAGATAACTACAAATAAAAAAATAGATTACATAATAAAATAAAAATAATTACAAATAA
The DNA here is from genome assembly GCA_039657345.1 of Stephania japonica. Taxonomy (NCBI): domain Eukaryota; kingdom Viridiplantae; phylum Streptophyta; class Magnoliopsida; order Ranunculales; family Menispermaceae; genus Stephania; species Stephania japonica. Next base: position 69,915,271 of record CM077557.1, read on the forward strand.
ATAAAAATTAAATAAAATATCTAAAATAATAAATGATATTTATCCATAATACAATAGAGCGAGTCACCTCTCCCGGCAAAACTTCGATTTCTTCCAGTTGGGGCCCTAGGAATGCTTCCTCCTCCGAACACATTACTGTCTCCTTGAATAAGAGGTTAAAACCACATCCACCACCGGGGTTGTTCCCAAGTCTTCACGATTACGTACCTTCTTCGTGGACCGATTCTCATCCTCCGTGAGGTCCGGCGACGGAGACTCTCAATAGTTCCTGAAGTCGCTACATTGCACTCCGCTTCCATTTCGAGTTTCTTACTAATAGACTTACTTTAATTGCAACTATTTGGGTTTTGTTTGGATATAAAACTCACATCAGTCCAAATTTGATAGGCTGACAGTGAATGAAGCATTCGATATTCAACACTTGTGAAAAGTACATTGTCGTGGCAAAAGAAAAAAGAACGACAAGTTTATGGGCATTATGAAAGATTTGAAGGCGTCAAGGTCTCTCTCTCTCTATCTCTCAATAATGGTCTTTCTAAATGGAAAATGTTTAGGATATATAGGAAAGACTTCCACATTTGGAGACATAAATTGCGCGTCGTCTGATACACCTTGGATATTGGTGATCGTGCGTCGTCTGATATACTTTGGACATTGGTGATCGTGCGTCGTCTGATATACTTTGGACATTGGTGATCGTGCGTCGTGCGTCGTCTGATATACTTTGGACATTGGTGATCGCGCGTCGTCTGATACACCTTGAGTGTGTATCTCAAGGTGTATCAATTGGCGCATGATCACAATGTACTTAACTAGATGTCTTTACCATATACCTTAACATCGCTTCATGGAAAATACTTGACATATAGTTTTTTTTTTTTTTTTTTTTTGGCAGAATCGACTCGTTCGGGGTTCTAGCAAGGGTTAAAGACTTGTTTAAAGAGCATAGAGATCTTATATTAGGTTTCAATGATATTTTACCCAAAGGTTATGAGATTCCACTTGACGACGAGGACAATGATCTTCGAAAGAAATTGAATATGTTGAGATTGAACAAATTTGCCGACGAGGACACTGTCATAAAGAAATTAAAGTTGTTGAAATTGAGCAGATTGTAAACTTTACGTTTCAAACTTCTCAGAAGAATAAGTCAAGGTTTAGAGTTTAGAGTTACTTACATGGCACACCAGAACATATGAAAGTACTTTGTTTTTTCTAATGTCACCTTTGATGAATTTTGGATGAAATATTAAAAGTGAACCTCTCAAACATTTTTATTTTGAATTTAGGCTTTTATTGTGTTACTTTTTTTTGAATATATATAAATTTCATTAGTCATTGACGTCTCTCAATAATTCAATGGAGCGTGATTAATTTGTTGAGAATTATATCATATATAAGTGAGAGTAAAATTGATACAAGTCTGTATTATAGACACCCATTTTTCTTGGTATTTTGACAAAGCCTCGATCTACTCACAAATCATAAGCCTACGCTTATATTCTCTCTCGTATTTTATTATTATTAAATTTTAAAAATTAAATTAATAAATTAATTTACATGAACATGCTATAATGTTTTTATAATTAGAATTGCAAGTCACAATAATCAATTTATATTTCTTATAAATAAATATACAGTAAGAATGAGATTAATTAGGGTTGTGGGTGATTTGAATCGAAGATGAAGATTGATCTAAACAGATTTGTGCTGTTTTTTTGGATAAAAGAATTTTATTAATCTATCAAAAAATACGTGTACAAAAAGAATGGGGAAACAAAAACAATCTTACTTATCTACTTACAAAAAGTTCCATTTGTTATACTATGAAAAAAAAACACGTCTCATTATAAAATTAAACCAAAATTCTGGAGGATCGCAGTTGTGAGTATTGTGACTACTCGTCTTAGCCCACAAAAAAAAAATTTCATAAAAGCTACCCTCCACATATCTACCTCAGCCCTTACTCAAGTAATATTCAATTGTTACAATAATTAACGTAGGCAAAAAAAATATACAGAAAATGATCTGCAGAAAAATCCTGCCATCAAAAACCAAAAATCCAAAGATACCCTAACATGCCATCAGGAAAAACAAAAACAAAAGACACCAACACGCCAAGTTGCCTCTTACCACATAGCCAGCCGCTCACAAAAAAGATCTAAGATGTGTCAATTCTTCACCAGTTTGTTGAGATTCCAAGCCTTGAATAGATTTGTGTTATTACTGTTGTTCAATTGGATCTAAAAAAATAGATTTGATGAAGAAGAAGAACTGAAGTTAGAGTTGGACATACCAAATGAAGAATTGAGGGAGATCAAAAATTGTGGGGGTTTGAGTGACGCTTAGGTGTTTAAGCTAATGAAAACCTGAATTTATATATGTCGCTCTTAATCGTAATCTTCGTATTTTGTAAGCTAACTGGACTTTTCGTTGTCCAAGAAATTGGGGGGATGAATATATCCTATGACAACAAAGAATACAAAGAAATAAATAGCAGAAAAAAAAATAGAAAAATAGAAAAATTATAAAAAAAAATTGAGAAAATTCTAAAAATGAAACGGTGAAATGAGAGAGCATGTGAAACTTTATCTCTCCTCCAACTTATATATATATATAGATTATTATTATTATTTTTAACGAAAAGATATTTCCATACATAAAAAATGTTATTACATCTGATTTAACAATGAAATGAACGTTTGCAAACTTATGTGCAACTTATACACTTGTCTTTTGCATATACAACAATAAAACCATAACGAAAAATAAAACTTATTGAAAAAAATACTTAGTGAAAACATCAAACCGACAACTAACGCATATCCATACACGAGCATATAGAAGTGGAGACAAAATTGAATGATAGCAGATGCAGATGTGGAGAAGAGGCAAGTGGTGTAATGATGAATTTAACAACTGTTGTAGGCCGAATGAAACTAAACGTCTCATATCAGAATAAATCTTATTTTGACACTTCCTCTCTCGTAAACTTATTAGGCCCTGTTTGGTTAGAGTTATATGTAAGGTATATGGATTGACTTAGATAAACCTGGTCTTTATGAGAGATGAATGTTTTACTTAAATGTGTTTGGTTCAAGTACAAACGTTTTGGTCTTGAGGTTATTAAAATAAGGAAAAGTGGGTGAAAGGTCTTAAATGCCCATATTAATTATTCAACAACTAAACCAAATAAGAAAAAGTAGGTAAAAAGTCATTGGAGTTTGACATTTTCGACTTTTTGTTGGGCCAAACGTTGGGTTTATCTAATGACAACCCTGTCATTTGGTAAGGTGGCGTTTAAATGGTTTGGTAAGACCATGTCTTACTTAACATTCGAACAAAACGCAGGGCTTACAGCTAAACCTTGACTTAAATAAGCTACCACTCCAACCAAATAGCTAAGCCTAGATGTAGACTCTGAATTAGTGACCGTAAATCTTTTTGGCATTTTGGTTTGAGAGCCAAATTGGTTTTAATAGCACATCTGCACAAAGTGCGTATAGAAAATTTCTTAAAAAAATCAAAGACTAACACAAGGAATGACAACAATCCATGAAGATCTCCTATCAAAAATAAAATAAAAATCCATGAAGATCGATTAAAAGTTAAGTCACAACAAGGCCACCTCCGGGTTTTTTTTTTTTTTTTTGCGTCCAATAGGCCACCTCCGTTGAGTCTAAGGAGAAGTGTCGAGGATAATCTCATATCTTTTTAGAAGAAAGGGTAAATCTCATATTGAATAAAACACCAAGACCTGATTGTCAACATTGGTAAATTTTGTAAAAAAAATTACATTTTCTTACATTTTCTTACGTTTGATTGTCAAAATGTTCTCACATTACATTTTATCACAATTGTCAATTTTTTGTTAAGGCATTGTTTGATTACAAAGAAAATGCTTCATAGAAAAAAAAATTTTTTTTTTTTAAAATTTTTTCTGAGTAAATGTTAATAAGAAAAATTTCGTGCACGCATTTTATTGCACATATAAATTTATTTTCCCTCAAAATGCACCAACAACAAGTTTTAAAACAAATATGAAAATTCCTACCAAAAAAAAGAAAATCTACCATATATATTAAATATATTAATTTCCATGTTTAAAATATAAATTGAATGTCTTAATATGGAAACTCACATTTTTTGAAAAGAAAACTCAATTTGCTTACCATAATATGTGGAAAAATATATGAGTCCTGTAGTCAATTTGACAAATCCATGGAGTTATTTAATTGATGGATTTCTATGGATTTCATGAAATTTGATGGATTTGCAACTTTCAAAAGTAAATTAAAATCCTTTGAAATTCAACTTAAATACACTTCATATTCAAAATCCTTCAAATTCTTTTAAAATCTTTCAAAATCCGTCAATTGAATACACCAACGGAAAATTGACAATTATGAGAAAATGTTCTGCAAGAAAATTTTTGACTATCAAGCACAAGAAAATATCATTTTTTTTTACGAAATTTGTCATTTTCTATCCAATCAAACAGGGCCTAAGACCTAGATATTGAGGGAATTTTGAGGAAACAAATTTTTATATGTGCAATCAAATATATGTAACTTTATTAAGAAAATACTTTTTCCCCTATAAATCATTTTCTTTATAATACAAGGCCCAAATAGTAAAATGGACTATATTAAAAGAAAAAATAAATACTAGAATGACAACCATATGTCACTCGACACCACAAGATATTGACTCACACAAGTCGTCCATGTGGCCTCAACCGCCCAACATGTTATGCACTGGGATCTATGTATGCATGTATCTCGAGGCCTATTTTGACAGCTTCTGTTGAGCCAATATGTCTTGCGGTGACAGCGATGTACCATCCAACAGTGGTAGCGGAGTGGTGCAAATACTACATGAGGGTTTCTTCAATAGAAAGAGGTCTCGTGTTCGACTTATGATGTCTACTATGAAACCATTGTTGGTGGCTCCTCCTGGTTACTGGGTTTGGTGAGACCGACTTGACCCTATGAGATTAGTCGTAGTGCGGATACCCATAGTTATCAAACACACACACACACATATATATACATATATATAGAGAGACCAAATATATACCCATGTCATGAGAACCCTTCAAAATGTGTTGTGCATTTATGTTGCCTCGATTAAAGTGTTAAATTTAAATCTAATGATTCTAAATAGTGTACTCATAACATGTGTATGTATTTTGTTCTCATGGTAGAAATACCCTATATATATTGCATTGAATATACCGGTAAGTTTTGGTCCTATCATTTCTTGAAAAAAAAAAAAAAAAAAAGTTCTGACTCAAGATTTGGGTTGGACAAAATCTAAAATGATTTTTTTTTTTCATACAATCTAAAATTAATTTTGATTGAACAAATTTAGTGGATACACTTTAGTTCGGACGGCTATTACTGTATTACTGTATTACATCTAATACTATTTCGATCATTTCCTGCCTTTCAAATACTTATCTACATTCACATTCTCAAATCCCGATTACAGATCCAAGGGCTCCAACTCTTACGTTCTAAAATGGATTTTAAGCTTCAGTTCTCCCGCTTATACACTCGAAAGTCGAAACCCCCAAAACTCTCCTCTCTCTCTCTCTCTCTCTCTGAATCGCCATTGAAGAAGATTCCAAGCTCGGCGACATGAACCACTACCACATCTACGAAGCGATCGGCCGTGGCAAGTACTCTGTAAGCGATTATAACTTCAGATGTGTTTTGATGTTTCGGTTAGGGTTCTTCGATGCGAACAGTACATTCGGTTCTGTGTTTGCGATTTCGATGTCTCCGAACTTGATTCGGTTCGATTTGTGCGTTTTCAGACTGTATACAAGGCGAGGAAGAAGAAGACGATCGAGTACTACGCTTGTAAGAGCGTCGACAAGTCGCAGAAGCCGAAGGTCCTTCAGGAAGTAATGGTTCTCTCTTGATTTTTAGGGTTTCAGATCTGAATTCACCTTTTTTGTGAGTAATTTGGTTGTTTCCTTCGTCGTCGAAGTTGGATTTTATCGGTGTTTAGTATTGTTTGCACTGAGCTCCGATTGTGGAGTGACTGACTGTTTGAAGTGTGCCTTCTATGCGAATCTGCGATGAATTCGTAGGCGATTGAATGTTTTGAGTTTTAGTTGAGCTGGAGCGATCCAGATCTGGACCGGCTGTTATGGAAACTTTTGTTCTGTCAAAATTGACTTGATTGTCCAAATAAAGTTACTGTTTTCAATGTTTCTCATTCTTTATGTCTGAGATTGTTCTGACATATATAAAAGTTGGGGCGTTCCCACTTAACTGCATGCTGCATCAGAGCCCAGGTGTTATGAAAAATGAGCAAGGGTTGTTTCACATTGCCGCCTGGGTGCGAAGAAAAATGGTTTGGAAAGCTCACCATCAATTGCACTAAATCGAGCACAATGGAAGATTTTGATCCATATAGCCACCCCAATTAATTTGGGACTGTGGCTATATGTTGTTGTTGTAGAATTTAATAGTCATACATGAGATTCTCGGTTCTCGCAGTGATTTCAACGTAAAGTCAAGTTTGGTACATTTGATTGCAATTTTGTGTCGTCATTGCTCTATCAAGCTTCATTATGGCTTTACCTATTTTGCCGTTTTGGTTCACGCAGGTACGGATCCTTCACTCTTTAGATCACCCGAATGTATTGAAATTCTATTCATGGTAAGAAAACGTGCAATCCAAGATTCCAAATTTATTTTCTGATCACATTAGCTGACCTGCTGGTCGTTGGGAGCTTGAATAATGTTATTTCGTGGACTCCATACTTAGTGCGAAATAAAATGTTAGGTACGAGACTTCAGCTCACTTATGGTTAGTCTTGGAATATTGCGTTGGGGGAGACCTAATGACGCTATTACGCCAGGTATTCATTGCTCATTTCTCTACATATCATTGTCAATGCGTTTTTATTTTCCATATAGAGTTATTGGCTTATGCATTTGTCTCAAGTTGATATGGTATTATGGTCGTCTTTGTTCGAAAGAAAATAAACTTAACAATTGCAAGTAAGCCAAATTAATTAGGAGGGATTTGAATGGTTTGGAAAGTTTACTATCAATTGCATTAAACCGAGCACAATGGAAGAGTTTGATCCATAGCCGACCCCAATTAATTTGAGACTGAGGCTTTGTTGTTGTTGTTGTAATTGCAAGTAAGCCAAAGCAGCTTTCACCTTTTACTCTCAAAAGCTCAGTCTCGTTGACGCCTGCAAATTTTTTTGCTGTAATTGGGAAATAAAAAACTTGTAATGCAGGATGGCATGCTTCCTGAAGATTCAGTGCATGAACTTGCCTATGACCTTCTCAAAGCTTTACAGTAAGAAATGCTCTTCATTGTTTACATTCAAAGCTATAATTCCTTGGTTTATTTTCTTTCAAATTAGTGGCAACATTGGGAATTATTATGCAGATTCTTACACTCAAAAGGAATCATATACTGTGACCTAAAGCCATCAAACATTCTACTGGATGAGAATGGGCGAATTAAGGTAAATGAACTTGTCTATTTTCTTCCGCCATGTTTAACTTTTATATCTTTTTGAAAGGTTTCTCTGTTTATTTATTTTAAATGACCACCTTCAATGTTACACTGGCACTACAGCTTTGTGACTTTGGATTGTCGAGAAGATTGAGTGATATATCTAAAATTCCTTCATCCCAGGTTGGTTTCTTCCAGATTTAATGTGATGCTTCTTCTATATTTAATGTTGGTAACATGTCTATGATTTAAGTAACCTTGGAAAAATGGGATACGATCCTTACTTTTTGGTTTTTTTTTTTCAAATTTTAATTTATTTAGCTACCACCGGCGAAGCGCGGAACGCCATGCTATATGGCACCTGAACTGTTTGAGGATGGAGGAGTACATTCTTATGCTTCTGACCTATGGGCACTTGGTTGTGTCTTGTACGAATGCTACACGGGGAGGCCACCTTTTGTTGGAAAAGAATTTACTCAGTTGGTGAAATCCATTCTCTCTGACCCAACACCACAACTTGGGGGTAAGGCAAGCCCGTCTTTTGTAAATTTGATCAGCAGTCTTTTGATCAAAGATCCGGCTGAGAGGCTGCAATGGTCTGAGCTTTGTGGGCATAGTTTTTGGACAACAAAACTCTCTTTTGTGCCTCTACCACCACAGCCTGCTTTCACTAGCATGATTGACTCTGCTAAACCTTGTCTTTCTGAGCGAAATGATGAAGTACCTCTCCACAACAAGACACCCCCGAGAGCACGTACACAACATACTAGGGGGACAACTAGACAAGATGAGAATTCTGCTACTGGGACAAGAGGTTTTGAAACACCAGTGAAGAGTGCCACTTATGGCTCAAAGTCTCAGAACAAGACTTCTAGCAGAATTGCTGACAAGCGGAAAGATATTTCAGGTGCTGCTAGGGGTGTAAATCTTCTAAGGCTCTCAAGGATAGCCAAGACAAATTTGCAGAGAGAGAATGAAAAGGAAAACTACAGGAGGCCCCTGCCCAGTGGCTGTGAAAATGAAGCTGAAGTGAAAATTGAAAACAATGATATGGAACTCGACTTTAATGAGCATGCAGAAGACGAAGTGCCCGATGAGCCTGATGCATCTGATAATCACACTTCAAACCATGGGGAGAAGCTGCCAACTCCAAATCATTATCATGAAAAGATGGAAGAAACTTTTCAAAACACGAATCAGCTGGATCCACAGCATGAGATCAATATGGATATCAGTGATGATGTGACAAATCCTGAAGATGAATCTTGTTCTGAACATAGTGAAGTGGCAGCTACACCACCCAGTGTTAGTAATCAAAGGAAAGCTTTGCAGGCTAAAGCAGGTTCTTGTGGTTCTGATCAAGAGTTTTTGAAGTCATCTAATAACCTTCCTCAAGCGCTTTGGCACCTATCTGACCTTGCAGTGAGACCTGTAATGCCCAGCAAAAAAGGCGATAAAGCTTTAGAGGCTGTATCCTCGTTTCCATTCGATGCCCCAGCTGCATCTGATTTTGCTAAAATGTCCAAAGATAAGTTAGACGCTCTTAACAGTCGTTTCGTTTCTATCTTGAGTGGAAATGGCTCATCTGGAGAGAAGCAGAGTGTGATCAGATACATAGAGATGCTAAGTACTAACAGTGATGCTGCAAATATTATAACCAATGGTTCAGTAATGCTGGTACTTGTCAAATTGTTGCGGCTGTCAAAGGTTTCCCTATTGCGTGCTCAACTTGCTTCTGTAATTGGCTTACTCATTCGGCATTCTACTTATATTGGAGACGATTTGGCTAGTTCTGGGCTTGTGGGAGCATTGACAGATGGTCTCAGGGACAAACAAGATAAAGTGAGGAGGCTTTCTATGGCTGCTCTGGGTGAACTCTTATTCTACATATCCACTCAAAATGAGCAGGGTAGAGATAACAACACCGAAGACGCCCAATCAAAAGACATGCGTACCGCATTCGGCTGGCAGGTATGCGTTTATTGTTTGTGCTATTCATTGTTGTATCTGCACATGCCTTAGCACACAATTCCTGGAGTCATCATCCCAAAATCCATTTCCTTGTTCTGGTTATGAATTTGTACTTGTTCGAATTTCTCAATTCCAAGCAAAGAATGTTGATCAAGTTCCATATTGGTAAAATTTGACAAAAGCACTGCTTTATCTTTACTTTATCTTTTGCACAGGTTCCTAATCCAGTGATCTCATTGGTATCATCCATTTTACGGAAGGGGGAAGATGACATAACTCAACTCTATGCTTTAAGAGCAATAGAAAACATTTCCAGTCAAGGAGGGGAATGGGCTGGTCGTTTTACCGGCCAGGATGTGATCAGCAACCTGTGCTACATCTTCAAGGCGGCTGGCAAACAAGAAAGCACAAGGCTTACTGCTGGATCATGTTTGGTACGCATTGCTCGATTCAGCCCTCCAAGTATACAGTTGATATTGGAGAAGCTTTCGTTCAAGGACTCTGCTTCCTCAATTGTCAAGGGCAACCCACGAGAGCAACAAATATGCTTGAATCTTCTAAACATGGCTCTGCTTGGAAGCCATTTATTTACAAACATGGGTAGACACCTTCTTTCACTGGTGGAAGAGAAGAATTTGGTGCCCAGTCTCATTTCTATAATTGAGCAGGGAAGTGAGGCCCTTCGAGGAAAGGCACTTATTTTTGTGGCTCTCCTTTGCAAGAACAGTAGGAGATGGCTGCCACACTTCTTTGGGAATGCTAGGTTGTTCTCAACATTGGATAGACTTGCAAAGGAGAAAGACAATTATGTTCAACGATACGTAGAAGCTTTTTTGCAGGTTGTTGCCAGTACCGTGCCAGGCTCATTGGATGCTATAACTGGGGATGTTCAACAGATGAAAGGAAAACGCCACGGGCCTATTGGGGCTATGACTGCTCGAGGCACTTCAAAGGCCAGCTTTCACTTGTTCCCTGTTGTTCTAAATATTTTTTCAAGCTCACTATTTAAGCAAAGAGTTGTGACCGACCGTGTTGTTCAACAATTGGCTAATCTCCTCAAACTTGTGGAGTCACCTTTCCAGGTAAGAATCTGGCCTGTAATTCTATTGGCATACTCATTCTTTTTTTCTGAGGCATACTCATTCTTCATCAGTGAATAATACCTTTTCCATGTCATACAATTTCATCATCTAAGTATGCCAACCACCTTAAGTTATCTAGCTAAATTTAAAAATAGCCAATATTAGCCTTGTGCTTTTACATCAACGTTACAATGTGAAGTCAGTTTCTTTAGCTTGACTAAGCTGGTCTAGTTTGATAACTGACTAGGTGGTTGGGTCCGAAGGAGTTGCCTGTTGATTTCGTGGTAACAAAACAGTCACTTATGATTATGTCAGGTCAGAACTTACAAAATTTCACTCCGGGTGAAGGGGGGAGGGGGAAGTGACTAGAGGCTACTATAGAAAATACTAGCTAGTAATTGGTCTACCTCCAAAAACGGATAGCATATGAATGCTACAATAAATAACAAAGTCTTAGTCCCAATTTAGTTGGGGTTGGCAGCGTTGGCTACATTGTATGTTGTCTCTGCTTAGGTTGATTTAATGCAATTGTGCTGTGACCTGTAATGATTAAATTTCTTATTTGTAAAGCATCCCAAGTTATCATAACTATCTATATCCCTTTGAATTTCTTCAATTTCTAGTAACTTGAGTTTTCTACTTGGGGCATTTGCCCAAACAGTTGCAACCAGTCTTCTCTTATTTTTTTCCCCGATTTTTTGTATTTCTTATTCTATCTAGGACTAATGATATAAAATATCCTAAGCTTTACAAGTTGTATCAATTGTATCTTAACTTTTGAAATTTATCAATTATATCCTCATCTTTTCAATTTAGTTTCAATTCTATCCTCAACTAATTTGACCCTATTTATTATTTATTTTTTTCATAATATGTGCTCACACATCATTCTCTTCAACTTTTAGGATTTATTCATACATATGCATTAGAGTTCAATATTCATGTATATAATACACATAGTTGTGTGTATGTATGCCTACTCAATCACATACATAATCTTGGTACATAGTCCTTTTGTCAAATTAAACAACTATGGGTAACCTTCTAATAAGTTTTATATACCATTTTCATATGTATATACTCATAATTTTCAACTTACTATTGGTAATCTATGAATAACTAAATTTGAATTAGGGTATTAATGTATCATTGATTTATAAGTTATTACTTTTGTGAGTCTTCATAAACTAAATTTAAACATGGCGCTTAAAAGATTTTGATGTAAATGGATCAATGTGAATAATCATGAAAAGAAAAGTTAGACGATTAGGTTGATTTCGAAGAAAAAGTGCCCCAAATTAATTGAGGATATAATTGATACTAAATTGAAAAGGTTAGGATATAATTGATAAATTATAAAGGTTAGGATATAATTGATTCAACTTATAAAGGTCAGGATATTTTTGCTCATTAGGCCTTCTATCTATACAAATATTACGGTTTTACCTCACATCCACCTAAACGTCCTCATCTCTGCTACGCTCATGTTATAGATTTGTGTTTTTTATACTGCCCAATATTCTTTTTTGTTTAACAGGGATATCTTGATTGTATATCACACATGTTATGCTTCTCTACTTCTTCTATCTAGTTTGAATTTAAAGTGTGACGTCAATCTACAATATGTCCATTCTTTAATATTATTGATCCAAAATGTCATCTTGAAACTTTTACTTCAACTAATCAGCCGCTCCATTATCTTAATCGCTATTTTTTGTGAACGCACGATGCTCTTTTTTGAAATGACTGAAGAACATAAAAATCTGTGAAAATTCAGCAACCTGAAGAGTGATGATCATGATTCAATCATGAAGCTTATGTTTTCTGGTACATGCATGCCAAAATGCCACTCTTTTCCACTGCACTTATGTTCATTAACCTATTTATGGTGACATCTTTTGAAGATTTTAGTGTGACTTTTTCAATAATTTGATATGTTTTTTCTCCTTTGGTTGATCTAATTTGCTTCCTAATTTCTGAAAGATGTTTTTTTGTTTTAATTGTTTAAAAAAAAAACCTGTTTCCAACTCTGGCAGTCCATGCTCGATTCTCTATAGGCTCTTCAAACAATTGAGATGCATTTGCCTTGCTGATTTGCAGGGAAGGGATGATTTCCAAATAAACCTTTTGCGTATTCTAGAATCCGTTACAGAGGAGCCGTCTGCCATTCTTGACTCCAACTCTATTATCTTTATGAGTCAGATCCTCCCCAGTTTGGCTATTCTTTATAAGGGTAACAAAGATGGCAATGCAAGATTCCTGTGCCTCAAAATATTGTTTGATGTGATTTTAATCCTACTGAATGAGCCATCGAATGACGAACAGAGAGTGGATGGTCTGAAGCAGATAAGCAATGCTCATTTTCTGCCGCTTTATCCTGTTTTTGTCGAGGACGAGGACCCTATTCCCATGTATGCGCAAAAGCTCCTGGCAATGCTAATTGAGTTCAACTACATCAACATTTCAGACATTCTGCAACCTAAAGCTGTCTCACAGTGCTTTGAGTTTCTGCTTGGAGATTTCTCGAACGCAAATGTGAATAATGTTATGCTCTGCCTAGCTCTGGCGTCTGCTCCTGAAATGGAGAGCAAAATGCTTTCCCAACTTAAAGTAGTTAGAAGGATTGGCAATTTGCTGGAGTTCGTGAATGCAAAAGAGATGAACGATTTTCTTGAGCCCACTCTTGAAATGTGTAGGGCTTTTCTCCTGCGTGGAATAGGCAGAAAATGTTTTGCCTACTCTAAAGAACCATCTCTTCTAGGCGACGAGACTTGGATGAGTGGGGTTGTAGATCCACAGAACTCCGTGAAGGATATCTCTGATTTTGGTAGCAATGTGGGTGTGTTGCTCGATTTGATTGGTTCGCAGCAAATGCGGATAGCTGATATAGCATCAGAGTGCATAATGCTGTTAGTTGTAGCTGCCCCAAGAGAAGCCACTGCTGGGCTGTTGACAAATCTCTCCAAAATCAACAGTATCATGGAGTCTTTCCACTCTCATCAATCTGACTTAATATTGCGGCGCATTCTACATGCTCTTGGTTTCTCTTGCAGGCAATACCGTTGTCAGTCAATGATACTGTCACTATCTGTTCCTGAGATTATGCGAATTGAAGCAGTTGTTAGCAATCTTAAAAGCTCAAACATACAAGGTGTTGCAAATGCTGCCTCCATTGTGGTCTCGGAATTGCAGCAGCTGCTTTGCTGCATCTAATATCATGCAAACTATGCCATGGCACCTTATTGTGATCAAGGTATGCCCAACTTTTCATGTTTCATGAATATATTTCTTGACACTGAGAATGCCCGAGTGAATTAGTTGGCGCAGTTGGCATTTGTTGCCACTCGAGAAACCTCATAAAAGAAGAACACTCTGTCCCGAAGTAGTTCACATTTTGGTTTTGGTACAAGAAATAAGAAAATGATTGATTCACCCTAAAAGTTTCATAAATACACTTAAATTAAATTACCCTCCCATATATGACTTCATCTATGACGCGTGTTGTGAAAGAAATGATTAATGCTTTTTTTTTTTGGCTTCAGTGGGAATCGAACCACGATCTCTTGATGTCTTGCCTTTTTGACAAGTAATGTCTTTACCATTTCATTTAAGAGGCTTTGACAAAAAAATGATTAATGTTCTTGAGTAAAAAAAAATGATTAATATTGTCATCGACTAATTTGACTGGGGTTAAAATTGAAAATAGAGCAATTAATGATTCCTTGATTTTCTAATGAGACGTGTTTATTGGAAAAAAAAAAGTCCCAAAATGTGACAACTATTATGAGACGGAAGGATTAATATATTTCTTGGCAACTTATATGTTTTCTTTTTCATCTTGCAGGTGAAACGAATTTTAATTTTTTCGCCAACACTGCATCAGAGGATTTAGGATCTGTAAGCTTATCCCACTCTACAAACGTTTTGACCCAGCTTCCATTGTTTCAATCCTGTATAATCTATGTATTCCTATTTTGTATAAGCGCCATTTAGTTCGTCAATCTATTATATTACCCAAGAGAAGAGACTTTCGTTGCTTCAATCTCTAATACGTTTACAATATGCGTACTAATATGTATCCTTTTCATTAACAGTACCCTAAAGAATGGAAGTATAATCGTACAAAAACACAACAAAGCATCGATCTCAAATTAGTTGGAGTTGACTACATAGATCAAACTTTTTCATTGTGCTCAATTTAGTAAAACAGATTTTTTTTTGTTTTTCCACATCACAACAAATTTCAAACATGCTTGTTTTTAGTTTAGGTATTCCCAGTACAAATGTCAATATTCCCAAGTATCTAAAAGAAAGGGTATTTACATCTTTCAAGGCACTTGTGAGAAAAATGCTTGTATGAAAAATGAAAGAACGTTCGTAGTCAATTTTAGTGGACACTGAAATTAGTAGCATCTCCATATCAAAACTTCCTTTTGTTATTCCTAAATCTTTGAAATTTTTAGTCGCTGCCAACGTCGACCCTTCTTTGCTTCAAGAATTCTTTAGCCTCTGCAATGTCCTGTATGCAGTATTTCCACAGTCATGATACAAAAGGACAGGTTCAAAATATGAAAAGTATAGAAGAGCAAGGAAATATTGATGCAACTGATAAATTGGATAGAAGAAAAGTACATATCCAAAACTACGTCCGCAAATTATGATCAACAACGATATGAAGCCCAAAAGAAAGATATAATGAATCATACATGACACATAATGAAGTGTTTGTCTGAAGCAGTGAAAAGAACATACATAAACCTCCATCGACAGTATATTTTGAAAGCTCCCAGGATTAGTCCAATCGATAAAGGAAGTTTGGCATCAGGAGAAGCGATGGAGGAGGTGTTAATGCCTATTCATAATTTTCCCTCACCGAAAGGAACATTTTAATTTGGGATTGAAGCTTTTTTGTTGAAAGGAACATTACTAATTATGGAAATAAGTTATTAACTTAAATGATTATAGAAATGCATAGTTATGCGAGTTCCAAATATTGATCAAAATTAGCTTGGCCCTTGAGCATTTAAGTTACGCAATCTCAAAACGCTACGAGACGAGATATTTCGCTTCGTCATACAAGGTACACCAAGCATTTTAGGTGTGTGAATATATGTACAGGGAAAATGGCAATCTAACACATTCTCAACGCATGCATACTCTTGTCTTTTAGCCATTTATGTGGGCCCACGCCTGGAGAGATAAGAAAATGTTATAAATGACTAAAAGACAAATGTGTATGTTCAAAGTATGTATTGAAAGTGAGTCATTTTATCATTTTTCTGCACAAAATTAACAAGACTTTTACTACAGATAAAGTGTAGAAGAAAAAAAAAATTCAATGAGTGCGACCGATTCATCAAGGGAGCCTTAGATTAAAATTTAAAATTGATAGAAAACATGTAAATCGCTTTGTTATCCTACTCGATGAGATAAAATGAGGAAACTAGACTTAAAAAAACAAACCTTTTGCAGAAGTCCGCTTCTTGAGGCCAGGTAGGGAATCTCATCAAACCAACTCCAACCATCAACAAACCATAGCATCCAAGAGACACAATTAAGTAGATTGGTAGCTAACAAAAGAAACAAATGATAAAGATGAGTTCCCATCTAAAGAGAAGAATAAATAAGTAAGTGATATTAAAATTTTAAAATACATAACTTTTTTTTGATTTACCCGGGGTATCCAAACTTCGCCCGACTAATCTCACCCTAGAGGGAGTTGTTGCCACCACCCAAGTTAGTTAGGCCAGTGGCCTGTCGAAGCTTGACGCAGCGGAGAATCGAAATGGGGTACGTGCGGTTTAACTTACACTTAGCCCCCCTTCCCCCATACAGTGTGGCAACCCGACCAGGTTAATTTTAAAATACATAATGATTAATTGGCAAGTCTCCAACAGACCAATCCAAAAGGCAGTGATAGCCGTGAGCTACGAAAAAATCTTTATAATATGCTTCATTTGGCGACGCAACAAGAACCTTTTTATTAACTCTGCTCCATACATCAAAAGGTTGTATGTGAATAAAAACTTGAGAAATCTAATCTCTGCCCCCAAACACATACATATACAAAATGGAAGCTGGATGCATAACCTAGATGGAAATCAATCGTGAAGGGTACTCGATCAATCTCACAAGCTTAAAAAATGTCACAATACATGCATATAACACAACTGAACTGCTATCAGCAAATTGGTTCCAAATACCATAAATCTTGTTGCGAGTCAATGAAATACATCAGTAAAAAATAAGATCAAAGTTAACGAAGGACACAATGCAAATAACAGAATGCAAATAACAGAACTGAACTGCTATCAACAAATTGGTTGCATCCAAATGTTGCAAATCTTATTGTAAGTCGTTAAATTTTTTTTTTACAAAGCCTTAATTTCAAATTAGTTCATAAAAACTTAAAATTAAAGTGCCCCAGTGGCATTGGTGTTGTAAGTTTTGTTCTCTAACATACTAAGAGCATCTCCAATGGTAATGTGGATTTAGACCACGGATTGGTGCCTTGTCATGGATGTGGGGAGGATGTCTATCTTATGTGGTATTAGATGGACATTCAAATTTGAAAATGATCTCCAAGTAATGTGAATTTTGGCCATGGATTGTGACTTTTTAACTTTATGTAACAAGCAATTGATGTTGCGGCAATGGATCACAATGTCTAGAAGTAGACATTGCGGTAGACACCCTCCATTTTGATTCCTTGCCACATAGGTGGACATCTACAATCCATTGTCCCATTGGAGAACATTTTTTGGGTTGGATGTGGATTGCATCCTAGGTAGATCCATTTCCACCCCAATTCAATGAGACAATGGATTGTGGATATCTATCCTATGTGGCAAAGAATAAAAGTGGAGGGTGTCTAATACAATGTCCACTTCTAGACATTGTGATCCATTGCCATATCATTAATTGTTTGTTACATAAAGTCAAAAAGTCACAATCTATGGCCTAAATTCATATTACCATTGGAGATCATTTTCAAATTTGAATGTTCATCTAATGCCAAATAGGATAGACATCCTCTTCACATTCATGACAAGGCACCAATCCATGGTCTATACCCACATTACCATTGGAGATGCTCTAACCAAGCCAGATGCCTTGGGTTTGAAACCTTTCCACTCCTTTCTCCCTCTCGAGGATTGGTCAAGTCCACCATCAGTCTAGTGTCAGCCACGGTGGCTCAGACACCCTCAAATATCAAAAAAATTAAAACTAAAATTAAAATACATTAGCACAAAACATTATGGAAGTAGTCAAGATCATTTGGCATTGCATGCAGTACAATGCTTATCATTGCAGCATAGCATGCAGTACAATGCTTCCTCAAAGCCCTTGCGCAAATCCCAACATCCTTTGGCAAATCAAACTAATCCCAAATCTCTAAATCCCCCCAAAACAAATTCTAAAGAAAAATCAATGAACCCAATCGGGAGAGGATGAAGCAGACGAAGAAGACATCGACATGAATGAATGCACATACCTCAGATGCATGCGTTTCACGTTCCCAAGTGGGGAGATCCGAGATTTTAGGGCTTCGCTTTATAAGGTATGGGTCCGGCTCGAATTGGTTGAAATCCACGGACCCAAAGCTCCTGACATAAAGCCCACGATCCGAAGTGGACTTTTGGTGGGCCCGACTCGGAAGGCCCACAAGACACGTGGCGGGAGGTCGTTACCCTTCACTATCGAACTCCTGACAACTGAACAACAAACAACACACTCCCACCATTTTTTTTCTTCAACAACACTCAAAAAAAAAAAAAAAAAAAAAAAAAAAAAAAAAAACTTCTCCTCCAAATCATCATGGAATGATTTGAATCGTCTCCGCCGATTCACAGATTAAATTTGATTAATTGTGAATTCGGATCATCGAATCGTCAATAATCAGTACGTAATAACTTTCTGTATTTGGATTTCGAGTCGGATTCGACGTATTTGTTCCTGATTTTGATTCTTGTGAATGCGGTCTGTGGTTTAGGGTTTTGGATCGTTTTTTTATGAGATCGATTGTGGCGGCGGCGGAGTTGTTGATTGGTACATGTTGAATCAATGCTTGTTGAAATTTGTTTAATTTGGAGTCGTTGATGTTCATCATCATCGACGATCTGTGTTGGTTTTTCTGTTTGATTGATTCTTGATGAATCTCTCTTTCTAGGTTTAGTTTTTCGCGTTGAATTTGCGTTGTTGTGGTGGTGGAGGAGGAATCATGGATCTGAAGCTGTTGGAGATCCAACCGCGCGAACTTCGTTTCAAATGTAAGTACATGATTACTGATGATTTAGTCTGCTTTGTTGAAAACCACATTTTCGAGACGTGTTGTAATGCTTGGCGCGCATGGTGAAAATAGTTTTGGATTTTGAACAAATTTTCGTTCCGATTAGCGCAATTTCTTTTGATTGAATGGTTGTTGTTTATGAGAAATTATTATGTAATAAGTGGATCACAAAAAAAAAAAAAAAAAATCTGTTTCTGGAAGAAAGGTGTCTCGTGTTTCGAATAATGCATGGTCATAGCCCCTGACTAAGTGTTCTACTTCTATGGTTCTACGTGCCTACCTTACCATTCCAACTTTTTGGATGCTTGATCATTTGGTCTGTCGAGTGTACTCCTTGAGTTGAAGTGGTTCACCATTGGAACTCTAATTTAATTGCCTCACAAAAAGGGGAAAATGTTATCAGTTAATTGTGTCTCTTGAAACAGTAGTTCGGCTATTGTGTAGTCCAGTCTCAGGGAAAATCACCGCCATGTATCTCCCAATTTTTCTTTCATTTTTTTTAAGAAAAAAATAATGCCCATACTCATTTGCTGAGGTAGTCGCAAACAGATTAAATTTGACGAGGTAGGGGTAGTCCGAAGTTAACTTGGGACGCATTAATTAGGAGGGATTTAAATGGTTTGGAAAGCTCACAATCAATTGCATTAAATCGAACACAATGGAAGAGTTTGATCCATGTAGCCAACCCCAACTAATTTTGGACTGAGGCTATGTTGTTGTTGTTGTTGTAGTCACGAACAGAATACTGCATTTGAGATTTCTTAGTGAATGGGAAGATGCTAAAGAAATTTTGTGGTTCAGATGTATAGTGCAGGTAGCCGACCCCAATTAATTTGGAATTGAGGCTATGTTGTTGTTGTAGATGTATATTGCAGGTATACCAATTGGATATGCCAGTAGTTACAACAACATATATGAAACCTCATATACTAATTTGTTGGCTTGGCTACATGGATCAAACGTTGTCGTTCAACTCGATTTAATACTGATCTGATTTGGTAATCTTTAAATCTTTATAGTTGAATCATCCCCAAGCAATCTTAATTAGGTTTGCCCCTATAGAACTGAATCCCTTAAATTTCTAAGGTATCAAAAGTTATCTAACTGGGAAAATGTTACTCTCCTAATTAAAAGGCGTAGTGTGATTGGTACTATTTTCCTATAAGGAATTAGAACAGTCATTAGGAATTAGAACAGTCATTATATCTTTGGATAGTTGTGGATTAGAATGATTGTCAATGGATGGCAAGAATTAAGAGGATCTATTAATGGATGACACATTTCAGCTGTAGACAGGTGGACAGTGTTCTGGGCTCTTTGGCAGAAAATAAATGATCATCAACCTTTCAGGATTGTAAGAGAATTGCAAAAATGGTTCAGCTCCCTTCCCTTAGCTATTAAATGCAAAAAGATCTCTTAGTACTTTTGTTTAACGAAGTTCATTTATCATTTCATCTATTGAACGATGTACTTAAGTAATTTTATAGATTTATTTCTCCTTACCTATTCTTCTCTGCAGTTTAACGATTTGGTAGATGATGTTAATCTATTTTTTCTATGTATTTGTCATTTATCCATTATTTCCAGTTGAGCTGCTGAAGGAAAGTTCTTGCTTAGTTCATCTTATGAATAATACTGATCACCTTGTCGCTTTCAAGGTACACACTACAATTTGATTTACTTATGTTTTGGATAACGTGGTGTCAGGCTTTCCTGGTTTTGTCTGTGTATGTTTATTCTTCTCAATGGTGGCTTGATTTTCTCCTGAGTATTCTCATTGGCATCAATGCTTAATACCAGTTACCTAGGCTTGGGAAATGGAATGTTTTATCCTTTTTGTATATCCAGCAGACACATGCCTACTGAACTAAGGTCCAATTCATTGAGACTGATTAACTAGAATAGAAAACTAAATGTGGATTTTCTCATCCTTCTAAACACTTAACTGCTGCCCAACCACTGTGTCCTTCTCTCTATCCTACATCTAATTGACCTGTTTTGGGACACCCAGTGATGGTGTTCATCCATCATGCATTGGGGTTTGTGTGTACACACATCGGTGTGTAAATGGATGGACACCATCACCGGGTGTCCATCCTGGGCGACTCAAAAATGGTCATCCTAGTATTTTCCTTTTTTTTTAGTTCTTGAATTGCCTATATGAAAAGAAATCCGCAATAGCTGTATGATAACACAAACATACACAGCATACAAGTAAAAGCATATTTACGCAGTTCCTCTTTATCCACTTTATTTATTATATGGAGCTCAGCTCAAATACTATGTTTTATGAGGATGGGGGCAAACAATTTAATCTAAACTTCGTCTCTTCAGGTGAAAACAACTTCTCCAAGAAGATATTCTGTAGAACCAAGCATAGGCGCTATTGAGCCGAAGTCAATATGTAACTTGACTGGTATACTAATCAATTTCTCATTACATGGCATTTCTCTGTACAGAATCTTTCTGGGGTTTCTTTCTTTTTTCACATAGAGCAAAGTCCAAGTGTATTTAATCTATGGTTTGCATTATATTGAACTTCAAATCCTACTTCCGAGAAGTAATGAATTTTTTGAAAACGCTCTAAAGCCAAAAAGGTACTGAAATTAGGATGAAAAAGTGTGGCGCTAGATTTGTATATTATTCCGCTGTTTTGAAGTCTAGCTTGGAACCAACTTATTTGAAAGGTGAAATGATAAAAAATATTCTAACTTTTACAAATTGTATCAATTATAGCCTAACTTTTGAAATTTAGTATCAATTATATCCTCAACTAATATATTCAGACCTTTTTTTGCCAACACATCATTTTTTTTTAATTTTCTTATTATGCCATTTAAATATTTATTCATACATATGCATTAAAGCTTAATATTTCTTTTTATGTATTCATGTATATAATGCACATATGGTAGTGTATGTACATATGCTACTCAATCATATACATATAATCTAAGCACATAATTCTATTCAAGTACATAATTCTTTTGTTAAATTAAACAACTATGAGTACCTTCTAATAAGTTTTATATGTTATTTTCATATGTATATAGACATGATTCAATTTACTATTTGTGCTTTATGAATAACTAAAAAAAATTAATTAAGGTATTAACGTATCACTAATTTATAAATTATTTTTTTGTGAGTTCTCGAACATTAATTCAAACATGAGGGTTACAAAATTTCAATGTGTAAATAAATCAATGTGGATAATCATGAAAAGAAAAATTAGAAGATTATGTTGATTTCATAGAAAAAGTGTCCAAAATTAGTTGAGGATAGAATTGATATTAAAACTAAAAGGTTAGGATAGAATTGATAATTTTCAAAGGTTAGGATAGAATTGATACAACTTGTAAAGGTTAAGATATTTTTGATCATTATGCTAGTTTTTTTTTTTTTTTGGATTACATGAAATGGTTTTTTCTAAAGAAATACTTCAGACAAAGTTTTTCTTCTTTTGCTTGATTCCTTGTCTCCACAGTTCTCTCTTAGGCAAACATAAAGAAAAGAACTAGTCATATTATGCTAAACCATTTTCTTTACAACTCTGGTTGTAAATGATATGCATTTATGACTTGTGATTTGCAATGTAGTTATAATGCATGCTCCAGTGGTGCTACCACCAAATATGCAATCTAGAGACAAATTCCTAATCCAGAGCATAGCACTCCCCAAGGGCACTGCTGACATAGACCCAGACATGGTAAGTCATTGTATAGCAAATTGGCTTTAGATTTTCTCATAATGGTTTTTCATTTACAATTTTATTCCGCTTCTTAGTTCACCAAAGATAGTGGCAGGCAGATGGAAGAGATCAAGTTGAGAGTAGTTTTCATCAGCCCTCTCCCTTCTCCAGAGTTGATTTCAAATTGTGGTGCTCAGAAACAGGAAGTAACTCATCAGGTAGTCTTACAAGATAACATATTAATGGGCATTTGACAGACGAGTAAAGGGAGATACTTATCTTGGATTGAATAGAGACAAAAACAAACTAGAAATTAGAAGATAGACTATACTTCAAAAAAAAAAAAAAAAAAAGATAGACTAAAGTCACTAAATCAGGATTAACTTAGCAGTAGTTTGCTTTCAAACTACTATTTTAATTCAGCTGCAATTGTTTGACTTGTGGATATTATGGAAGTTCTATTTACCATTTGTCTTCTGTTAGGTTCCAAAAGTCTGTGATTCTCTTTTGCATCAACTCTTCTCAGTTATGTGGCTATCATTTCAATTACTATTTCTTATACAGCTAGGCAAGGACTTTGAGCAATCAAAATCAACAAAGAATGCCCATAAGGAAATTGAGGAGCTGAATCGAAGGCATGCTGAATTACAGAATAAGCTAAGAGAGGTTAGTTGACAGTAGGGATCGACTTTCCAACTTAATTGAATGGTCACGGTGTTATATCTCACAATCTGTAATGATTTTAAATACTACTAATAAAACAAAATTGAAATAAATTAATAGAATTAAATAAATATCAATTATAAATGTCTAACCCGAGGCTTGCACTGATGCAATGTCCTAAGACAAAATTGTTTCTTCGATTTGGTGAAAAATCTCTTCAAGAAACCTGTCCTCAGGATTCACCGGAGTGCTCTTCCAAATTCTCAAATCACCAATTTGGAAGTATGTCAAACTGTGTTTCTTTCTCTCCCACAAACAATGATTTCAAAAATTTAGTGTTTAAAATTTGTGTCCTAGTTGGACTTAAATAAACTTTGTAGAGCTGCTTCCAAAAGACACAACCTTTAATTTCGAAAATCAAATTAAAATTATTAGTTGGGTTTCAATAGTCACGACTGTTGAAAACTCCAACCATGATAACTGTATAACAGTTATTTAATTTCGAAAATAAAAAAAATTAAGTAAAAAGTAATTCTATGTTTGACAACCAAGCCAAAGCCCAAAGGCCACAAACCCATTTTTGACTTAAAATGTATATGGGTCATCTAATACCCACAGGCACCCATATGTACCCATTGGGTCTCCAACCCTTTGTCCCTTTGTCCCAAAACAAAGTGTGTTCAAACGCACTATAACAAAAGAACAAGTCTTTTGTTCCAATACACGGTTCTTTGATTGGAAAGATGTTGATTGCATGGCCTAATAGAAATGGAGTTTCCAGGTGATTTTTTGTTGAAACGTGTACTTTCAATTCATCATTTGTCCTACAAGTCTGCCCATTTACATCTACTGTGTTGCAAAAGGAGCATGTGTTTTGTGTTGACATCCGTCAGACCGTCGTCCATATGCAGGCATTGATACAATCATGTGTGACTGCTTTATCCCCCACCAATGATTATACTGCTGCTACTTCTGTTGTTTCCGCTGCACAATTTGCTGAAACATGAGTTTATACATATATATAGAGGACACGTGCATGCATTCATAAACACATACAAACCCAACTGACAACTACTTGCATGTACACATCTGCATACTTACCCTGTAATGTTATGAAAGGCCCAGTATTGATGGTTGTGGATTTTTTGCAGAAAGAAGTTACCATCGTAAGGCTAAGGGGAGATAGGAGTACAGCTCTTGCAGATAGACAAAAATTAAAACAAGAACTGGCAAGTTATCTTTTGCTGGCCCTTTTTGACATATCCATTTTTCAGATTTATAATTATTATTTTAATAGAAAATTAAATGAAGCAAATAAAACATTTAGTATGTGGTCAGGATTCTTGGTTGTCCAGCTGCGACATATTCCAAGTACCTAACTAGAAAGAAGATTTTGATTGTAGGTCATGGTCCAAAAGAAATGAAAACTTTTTTTGATGAAAGAGAAATGAAAACTTTCAATTATTGTATCAGCTATTGCTTCTTTCTGATGCCATGTTATTTTTATTTGCATCTTTGCCAAGTAGATTAATTTTCTACTGACAGTTTTCTCTTGTACATATTCAAAATCAACCTTACGAAATGATCTCTACAGCTCACTCTATTGGCTTCGATTCCGTTCCTGCAGTTCCATCTAAAATTCAATCTCACGGTCAAAAGAAATGTTGTTGTTGTTGGTCAAAGGAAATGTTGATTCCTATTACTTATTACCACTCTGTAGTCCCCTTGCAGTGCAATGCAATGCAATGCATAGGGACTTGCAAAGTTGAACATAATTGTCACAAAATGTTGCTTTGTTTTGATAATACTTTTGCTTGCTATAAAGAATGGCCTTGTATAAAATGAAGAATTGTTAAAGAAAAGTACTTTTGCTATGAAAAACATTGAAATATATAACTAATTTGGAAACCATGCTCGTTTATGTTGCAGTCTTTTTTGTGTTTTGAGCTTCTCCATGCACTTTAATTTTTTTGTCTTGTGCGTCTCTGATTAGGACTTAAGTTAGCATCTGAGGACAGTAGTTATGTCATGGATGAAAGGATACCCTCTTTTATTCAATTTGAATTGCAGCTTTAGATGTAACTTCAATTTTGACCAGTGTTAATGGGGCATGGCCTAGCTTTCTCTTGAAAAAAAATGAACCTAGAATGCAATCAATTTAAAGGCGTTTTACTAAAATCTGGCGTGCGGTTGACATGCATGATATTTACTCATCCAGCTGCAGCGATCTTTACTCTCTAGCTAATATTAGGTTGTAGATCAGATCTATTTAATGAAATAATTTCTTTTCTACAATTTGCATGTTCTTATTTTCCTCATATTTGCCAGGCTAAACATGCTCTTTCTTCTTCTTATTTAGTTATTTATTTATTTTATTTTTTCCTTCTCTTGCAGGCTTCGTTGAAAAGGGAGAACAATGGTTTAGCAGATGCAAACATCAGTTTCCCCTTTCAATTCGTTTGTTTGGTTGCCCTCGTTGGAATGGTGCTTGGCTACCTTTTTCATTCTAATGACAGATATTTGCTCTAGTTCAATTGAAGACAGCTACCTAATGATTCAGTTTTTATACCTAATGATTCAGTTTTTAAAGCTAGGGGACAGTGATTTGAGTGGCATACTTTTGAGTTTTGATTTTACATTTGCTACAAGGTCGTGCTGAAAGTTGTATCAAAAGTACGTCACCCAAAATTTCCATGTCGTCGTGGAATCATTTTTTACATTACGGTTGAGGTTCAAAAGAAATATATTTGGTACATTGTTTTTCTTATGTAATAGGCTATAGCTGATTACCTTGTACATGCCGTTCTATCAAAGGCAAAGCTGAAAGGACACGCTGATCATTTTATTGCTATACTGCTCTTTTTACAATTATACATATATTGCATTTGTGATTAGCTCTTTCATTCTCAGTTTATGCAATCTAGATTTCAGAAAATTCTAATCCGGAGTATATTGTTCCTGCAGCGACTACTGATCGAAAAGTTCTTGAAACCAGACATTGCAAGTCATTGTTATTATTAATTATTTTAGATTATTCCAGAATGATAGTGTGTTGGTTGAATTCTCTGAACTGTTTGCTTTAATTCTCTATTCTAGATACAAAAATTGTGACATATAGAAAACAATAGATACATACAATATAGAACACAAGAACATGTAAAGAAGCATAACATAATTTCATTGAATGAATGAACAAACAAAATAAAGTCTTTACATAATTTCATTGTATTACAACCACCATTGCTCCAAAAACTACTGAAATATAAAACAAAAAGACAATAAAAAAAAGAAAATTTGGATCCAAAGTAGTCGAAGAAATTCAGATATGAAGTGTTGCAAGAGCAAAATTAAGCAGACTTGTGAATCCAAACAGGAGTGTATTTCAGTCCCAGACTTGGATTTCCTAATTGCAACTTCCATTTCAAATGTGAAGTGTCAGTACTCTCCTTCCCATAAACACAACACCACCCTCCAAAGTCATCTGCAAAGAACACCTCTCCCACCCCACCAATACCATCCTCAACAACACCCCCACCAATCCCTCCTAAGTACACCCCACCACCACCCAACTCTCCCCCATCAATCTTCTCCCACCCCATCTCCCCACCACCACCACTCTTGTTCTCCTTCAACACATACAACTCTCCCAACCCTCTCTTCCCAGCTCCCTTCCTTCTCACCCCCACAACAAGCTCTCCACCAACCTCAACCACCCCTCCAACTCCAACACTCCTCACCTTCTCACTCTTCACCCCACACACCACCCTCCACACCCCTCCCTCAATTTCAAACACCCCAACCCTCCCCAAGCAGTCCACACACCACAACTTATTATTCCCTCCATCTCCATCGGCGCCACTACTAGTACTCGCCACAACCGCTCTCACCGCCGCAAACTCCCCCGGTCGTCTAATCCGGTAGTTCCTCCACATTGGCTTTTTCTCCTCCCCCATCCTCAACACCCCTATATTGACACACCCCTCGTAGCACGCCACTCCGTATATGACACAGTCCGGTGAGGTTGGTGGTGCCGTAAAGGCTGCTGCTTCAAAAAGGGAGCGGCGGTAGGGGAGGTCGACTTTGGCTTGTGTGAAGGGGTTGTAGAAGAATAGGGTGGTGTCTTCGCGTGAAAGCATTAAGAGCCAGCCATGGTTGGATGCCAAACACTGTATGAATGGGAAGTTGATGAGTTGTGGAAGATCAATAATTTGCAACTTCCTCTCATTGTCCATTGGATCAATAATGACATGCTCATCGTTGCCTGTCTCATGCAGCCATAGAAGATGGCATCTGCTTCTCTGCTCTTCCTCTTCTTTCTCTCCTTTGAATAGTAAACCCATGTTTAATTATATTGCTTTTCTTCTCGAGATCGATCTCTTCTTCTCACTTTATGATCTTTGTTCCAAATGTTTGGTTAATATGTTGCGTTTGATTGAATATATATAGAATAACATAAACAACAATTAATGTTGTAGTCGAAAAACAAAAAGAATTAGAAAGATAACTTGTATTCCAACAAGTATTACTTTTCAAAGTTGTAGTTGAAAAACAAAAAAACAAAAGAGTGACGAGGAGATGACACGTGGCGGTATTTCTATTTTTATATTTTTAGCTAGTTTTTAGGTGTTTTCTATTTCAGGGGTTTTTGTGCTACTTAATTCTCAGGGGATTCTTAAATTTTTTATTTTGGTAAAAGTTTTTAAATATTTCTCGATGATATGTTTCGGTAGTTTTTAAATAGTTGTATTTTTATTCCAATAAGGATAAGTGGATAATTATTTCGATTATCAGCAAGTGCGGAGGGTATGTGAGAGATACCAAAAAACCGAAATTTCTTATGAGGGTATTTTTGTAATTGACCATCATAACTGCCATGCCCTTATAAAATATAGCGGGTGCGGTTAGCGCGGACCAAAAACTAGTTACTACTCTTACCCATGTTTAAACCAATTGGGTGGCCAAAATAGTTTGGTAAGGGTTTTGGGGCAAGCTGCTTTTTCTTATAAAAATAATAATAATAAAAATTGCACTTTAGCAAATTAGGTAAAATTTAATATTTATATATTTTATCAATTCAAACTCCAGGTCCAGTCATATTGAAGTGAGGTGGAATCACTTAATAATTTGTAATAAACCCATATAACCTAGATAAGTCATATATGAGCTTTTTCATTAGTTAAAATATTATAACATTTTACAACTTTTGTTATTATATACTAACATTTTTAAATTTATTATTATATTCTTACCTTTTTAAATTTTTGTTATTATATCCTAACTTTTTAAACTTTTATTATATCTTATGAAATTTAAATTTAAAATGTGAATTGGAATACACATTTATCAATCTAGAAATATGAGAATATAATAACAAATTAAAAAAGGTTAGGATATAACAACAAAAGTTGTAAAAGATTTTTTTTTTTTTTTTGGAAAACTCATAGGTGAGCTATTGTTGGGCTTCCCTCACCCGCATAACTACCAAGATCTGTAGTATACCTCAATTATTTTTCTAAGACTCATGATGGATTTGAAGTAAATATTAACTAAAGGTTGGTTATCAAAACAAATGTAAAATGAAAGTAGATATCTCTAAAATAAAGTATCACCCCGTGAGGTAGTTGGTGATGTGATTTTTTGTTTTAAGTCTTGGTAATGTGATTTTAATTTATAATTAATCTATATGGACTCAAGAGTCTAGACTCATAGGGATGTGTGAATAATTTTTACAAAAATTAATGAGAAAGCACCAATTTCTCTTGTGTCCAAATAGCAGTACCATTTAATTAAAGGTATATGATAAATTATAAATTTTTAACTTGTGTTTTTGGTAGTTGTGTAAATAAATTATATTGATTGTTGCAAGTATGGACGTCCTCCTCGTTAGATTGTAATTAGAATAAAAATGTCTTTTAAAAGGACGTGTCACGGGAGACGCTCCTCGTTAGTTTGTAATTAATTTTTTTTTCATCTATTTATATTTGTTTACCAAAAAAAAAGGAAGTAGTTAAACGAACCCCACTAATTACTTTACATAGCCGGTTATGAATTTTTACTTCATGTGCCCCACATTTTATTTAGTGCACTCCATTTTTTTTTCTTAAAATTTCAAAAATATTCATGCTTATTGTACTCCACTTTTTTACTTCGTGTACCCCATCACCCTCACTCTCACCCCAATAACCTTACATGCGTATGTCGAACGAACAGAACTAACATCTCTTCAGAGGTGTCAAACAAATCAGGTTGACACTTCTAAAGAGGTTTCAGCCAACTCCAGCCGATAATGCGAAGATAACTTACTTTCAATGGATGACGGAGGGATTCAGCAGAAACCTCTTTAGAGGTGTTAGCCCGGTTCATCCGGCACCTCTTTAGAGGTTTCGGCTCTGTTAATCCGACACCTATGAAGTTAGTCCGAAACCAGCAGACAATCTCAAAAATACATGAAAATGTCCAAAAAATAGTGAGTTTGCTCGGAATCACTTAATTTTTTCGATTTCATCGAAACTTTGTACTCAAAATGCAAGATTCAAGCCTAAAATCGAAGTTCTAAACCCAAAAATAAATTCACAAACAAAACGACTCAAAAAAGAAAAAAAAAATCTAAAAAAAAACCCTCAAAATCAACACTAAAAGAGATGATAAATGCACCCATGTCGAATCCATGTGATTTTGCTCAGATTTCGTCGGATGTGGACGATTTTTAGTGAATGTGATTTGAGAGAGGCGACTAAGGTATGATGAGTAAAATATGAAAAGGTAATTGAATAATTTCACAAACTTAGGGTATGTGGAGCAATTGTTAGGGTTCTTTTAGTCGCTCCCAGAAAAAATAGAAAATTCGAGTATTTTTTACTTCTAGTCCAACCACACAAACACAACCTTAGTCTGCAAGGGTTTATTGTAACTATTTTAAATATTTCTTACAAGACAACACATTGTAAAAAAAAAGTTATACAAAGAATCACTAACTTATATTCAATATTTCATCAAATAAAACTTAAATTTTCATGCAAATGTGACTCAACAAAGCTTTATTCCAACAGTTTGAAGTTTACATCACTTCAAGTCTTGTATCAATATCAATTAACAAACATATAAAAAGCCCTCAACTAATAAAACTAACCTCGATGGGCCACTGGCTTAACTAACATGGGTGGAGTACCTCTAGGTAAATAAAAATAATAATAAAATAATAAAATAAATAAAAAATAAAACTAACCTAGCAACCTTTCTGCACATGCACCAACTATATATGTGAAACAATTGAACACGCAAGAATATATACTAGAACAAGCAAAATACAACATGAACTTCCTTATTGTGACCTAAAACACAAAACTAATTTCACAGGAAAATTGAATAGAGCGACAGTCCCTACTGAAGATATCCACAAAATGCATGATTATGCACCGACTTGACTAACAAGCCTATATGTACACCTGATAAGCACAAGAAATATATATTTCAGATTTTCGAGCCCCGAAATGTAGTAACTATGCAAGCCCTTGACAGTACCTTGAACCTTTTAGTTGCTCACTCGCGCAGCGACAGCATCATAGCTTTACCGCAGATACTCGCAGACTGTAAAATCTGTTCATTGTCGAACCCAGTCCCTTCAGTTCCATAAATTAGTCCATAAATTGACTTCACAAGCTCATTTTGTTTTACAGCTCATCTAGTTGTTGACATCAAGCGTGCTGCGCTCAGTTGGGGAGCCAGGAACAAATGGTGCAAAACCTCGTCCACCAAACATAGGGCGCATGAATGCATTGTCGAATTTGCGCCAATAATGGTGGACAGTATGAGTCGGTGTTGTGAGCAGCATTCGGAGGCTTGTTGGACGAGGAACGTGGATACCCAAGTCTGCTTCAGATTCCTGACCATTTCCAAGAAGTGGAGCAAGGAAGGACTTGGGAGTTGATGGCTCTGATGAAGCGTGTCTCGTTGATGGTAACAAGAACTTCACAAGAGGTTTGGTCAACAAACCAAAAACCTGGAAAAAAGTAACAAGGCGATATCATTTACCATTTCCGAGAACCTTAACCAAACTATTGGGGGGCTATCTATGAATCCAAAATGATGAGAATGCTGATTTCAGCTTAAATCAAACTGGCCATCTTTGAGCCTTAGACTGAGTTTTGGACTCTCTAGAGTTTCTAGGAGGGTAATAGAAACCCTACAATCCAGTGCTCGCATATTGTCATGAATAAACAAAATCATGGATAAGTTATATACATGTACCGTGTATGTTCTTTTCATTTTTAACTAGCAAGTAGAGCAGTTCTGCATGTAATACATTTTTGTTCTTTCTTTCATAGCATATATGGTATTTAGGATGTCCATAACCAGAAACACATTGGAGTATGAAACATAGCCTGACCTATATTACCCAAATAAAGAACTTGGTACGCTTGGGCCAATACTATAGAATAGGTTGTTGGTTTTGCTTCAGTAAGGAATCTAAGGATACGCCACTTGGAGGGGCTTGGAATTTTATATGTTAAGAAAGAAGACTGGAGTCAATTGTCCCCAACCAAAGAATATAAGTGGGAAGGAAACAAGAATCCCTAAATTCAGCCTGGAAGTTGGATCAGTTCAGCTGGCATATAACTCTAATTGACAGATAGTTTCTAGAAACTAAGATGATTCACACCAGCAATTAAGAACTGAAATTAGAGGCTTCATTATTACTTCAAAAGAGCAGCAATGGTTTATATAACATAAGGAACTGCCAAGAATCGCAAGCCTCATTTACAAAGCCCGATAAATGAATCATCTTACCACAGTGCTAAAAAGTACGACAGTGATGGTGCTCGTAATCATGACTGCATTCGGATGCTGTTGAGTAAAGCCTGACAAGGAAAACTGCAGTGCAAAAGTTGTGCCTCAGAAAAACAAGGAAAATGAAAAAAAAAAAAGGCCTAAAAACCAAGATTACAAGAATTCTTTGATAATTTCTCTCTCTATATCTCATGCGCGTGTGTATAATGTAATTTAAATAGAGAAAGACATGATATGCTCGTCATTGAACTTGCTTCCGTTTTTATTTTTCTTTTTGATAAAAAACCAATTTTTACCCTTCAAACTGCACCCACAAGACTCAGACCATCATCCTCATGTATAGATAAATAGATAACCATATACCAAAGCATTGGAACGTATAGATAAATAGATAACCATATACCAAAGCATTGGAACAACCACTTGGTTGGAACGTCATGAATAATTGGAAGGAAAATGATAATCTAACACACTTTGGGGCACACACTTTGTTTTTTAGCCATTTATGATTCTTTCTTGTGTCCCCAGGCGTGGGCCCCACATCTAACAAAACATCATAAATGGCTAAAAAACAAAGTGTGCGCCCAGAGTGTGTTAGATTATCATTCTCCTTATTGGAATGTGAGAATTGCAGTTTCATTGGGATAGAAAATTGCATATGCAACAAAAGTCCTCTCCTCAACGGATGTTTAATGGGTGGTTCATGTTGCAGGTAAGAGGGAATGAGTTTTGTATGTTCATTGATAATAGTTTTTGGCATTCGTGCACGGATTTGAAGGAGCAAGTTCTTGATACTTTGTAGGTCTACAGTTTTCATTGCTAGTGTATAGTAGAAATCTTTTTACAAACATAAAGGCCCCCATTAGTGTAAATAAAAAGAACTAAAGTGAGCTTCAATAATTTGGAAGAGAACTTTAACTTGGAAACTTACTTTCTTATATGCAAGTGCAATTGATACAGCACCTCGCATGAGACCAGCCCACCATATTGTAACCTGCAACAAAGCTACCATCATTCATTTAAGAAAAAAGGCAATTTCTACCTATTTACGAACATAAATATTGCTAGGGAAGTTGGCACAATGTTGTACTCCGTACTCGTAACAACAAAAAAGGTGAACTTTTAAGCAGGCCATTTTAAGATATTAGGACCTAAGAGTTGCATTTTCTTATTTGCAAGTCTTCCATAAGAACAAACATAATTTCAATGTATTTGTCAGGCATAATAAGCTTGAGATGTTATGCCCCGTCTCAAGGTACACGTTTGAGCAATCCTTGACTAACTGAATGAACTACTCAGTGCTCCCTCACGAAGATATTATTTCAGCCGAACCTTGAGGCTTGCAGTAATAGACCCTAACTACAAATAGTGAGAATGTCGATGCTGGTGTGACCATATGTAGGAATTTCGCTTTACTATTTATCATCAATTTTTCTTTCTTTCTTCACGTGCATAATCTACATGTGCATTCAATTCAGTAATAACCTTCACAATAAGAAATTTCAACTTACTTGCTGCTTCCAGTTGATTTTCTCCTCTGGAAGTTTCTTGGTCAAGTTGGACAAGAAAGATAGGGGAAAGACAAAAGCTGCTCGTCCAACTAGAACCATGCCAAGCAATGCTGCGCTTGTACTGATGGACTTCCCAGGACTACAAAAAAAGGAATTCAAGATTTAGGAACTCTGAGATTAACAACCGAGACTTAATCTCTATTCACATGCCATAATATGAATCTCAAATACATGTGCAGAAAATCTAATCAAAAGATACTACTTGCAAGACGTAAGTTCAGAAAGAATGAGAAAGCAATGAAAAAAGAGAACCCATGAAAAAAAAGGAATAGGAGTTTTGTCGAGGTTCAAAATATTTGGAATGTAAAACAGATCAAACTCCTCAAAAGTAACAAAACGAATAGGCATTAGAGAAAATTGATAAGACATTATTACTCCTACCTGCCACTGACAATTTTCCACTTCTCAATGTCCAATGCATCCATCCCAACATAGAGGAAGATAAAGATCTCAGAAATGAAGGACATCGTCGCAAAAATATGCCTTCAAATATCAATTGCAGAGTACCAACGTTAAAAAAATAGTAAAGCAACACTTATAAAAGAAAGGAGAAGAAATCAAATTAGTTGTCCATATGAGTGCTCTGTTGATAACATACTTGGTAGTAATTCTTGAACTCTCAGTGACATTATGCCAGGTGTAGTGGGACATGACAATCCCACAAAAGAAAACCGTAAGAATAGCACTTAACTCAAATAACTGCATTGAAGACCAGAAGTTAATGACATCTGATGGGAATTCAATCTTAGATGGATCGGTTAAACTAAAGTGAGAATCAAGGAGATAGAAAGCTTCTTACTTCAGCTAGCACATAGGAAAGATAAGCCATAAGTATCATCAATGCAACCTCACGATCAGTGGAATGCCTGGATTTTATGCGAGGTTAAGCCACAATTCATTTTAGTTGCAGAAAGAAAATTTGAAATAATTTATTGTGGCTTGTCAATGTTGTCGTAACACTCTCATTAATTATCTTGATAAAGAATAAGTTCTTCAATAAAAGGGGAAATTAATTCTTTAGTACGCAAAATTTATATTGCTAATGCCTATTTGGTTTAGATTTTTAAAAAACAGATTCTGTATTTAAAAATTGAATGTAGGCTTATGTATATCTGTGTGTGTGCATATGCATTTAAACGTGGCACCCAATTTGATTTCTAAACTTTTGAAAAAGCCCTCTGAATTATTAATTTATTATGAAGAGAATGGAGCTTTGTGTCAAATAACAGAATTTGTATTCTGAATTTTGACTTCATAATTTGGTCTTTAATTACTGGATCAACACCAACAATATTTCCAAAAGGGAGTGGTCAATTAATACGGTAGCACTAGTACAATGTGAAGCATGTCAGGTTTGAGCTATCATCTCCCTCAACATGTGCATTTCATGCCATAGTAAGTTTAATGACGGCAATGCAATGGCGTAGAATGGTTAATATGCAGTCTCTCTAGTCTAAAAGTAAACAAAAACTAATCTGATTCTTCAGATGGGTTCCAAGGGCAGTGATTAAGTGATATAAACTGCATTCTTAGCTTGGTCTCACTTTTATAATTTACGTGAACTTAGAAAATAACCACTAAAAAAGAAGAAGCCGAGGAGCAGTAAAAACCTGCCAAAATATAACTTTTTGATGACGTATGCACTAAGCAGACCAGCCTGCAGGATCAAAAAAGACAAAGATGTAAGAACTAAGAAATAATAGAAATAAATAAAAAGAGAAAACACATAAAACATTTAAAGATAGACTTACTACTACTCCCAGCAATGTGCTTATGATAAATAAATATAAGAAGTTGCCAACTAGCTGAAAGCCAGTTGAAGAATTGATGTGAGAAAGATCAAAACTCTGGATTGCATTAAAAAGCACGACTGAAGTGGCATCATTGACCACACCTTCCCCGAATACCAAGCTGTATAATAAAGGTGTCTCATCCTGATTAAGCACCTGCACCAGCAAATAGAGCAAACTTAGTTGCAACATTTATTAACTGAAACAGAAACATATTTCCAAAGTCATTCGTACCTGTAACGTGCAAACAGAATCAGTTGCAGAAAAGATTGCCCCAATGGCTGTAAATATAATTTGAAGCAGCAGTTAAGAACCAAAAAAGGTATATAATATCAAAATGGTATGAAGATGGTGAAAACAAGAGAATACCAAGAAAGTCTCCTAATTCCATGGGGCCAATATCCATCAGTTTACACAAGCGATAAGCACCTTGATTAAAAATCAATAGAACCGTGAGAAAACACTAGAAGTGGCATATGTCAGCAACCAAGTAGATTTGTTATCTATAAATAAAAAAATGCAGAGACATTCACATGAAGAAATTGTGCAAATCACAAAGCAGAGGCTACGCCAACATATTACTTCATAAAGAAATATGGCTTCATTCACTATCCCTACATAGCCATAACAGGAATAAATTTATTGACATGCAGCACCATTTATAGAAGGTCCTTCAAAATATTTGATGTGTTTCTGCCCAGGCACGAACGATGAATATAACTCTTCAGCAGAATAAAAACTATTACATAGAAATAAAATGTAACCAGAAGAACATACCGAAGGAAATTAGGCTAAAGGATATCAATGTGCCAACAGCACCAAACAGTGTGATTGTCATGAAATTGCGAAAAAATTGCTTCTTTTTCACTTGGAACCTAGAATCAGAAAAAAAAAAAAAAAAAAAAAAAAAAAGCCAAAGAAGATGGATTGAACAAGGCAAGATCGTAATTTAAGTTAAAAAGCATTAAGAAATGAAGAGCAAGAACATAGATTCATGGAAGTTCCTAATCATAACAAATTTTGACTGAAATTATGGACTATGCAATTTTATGATGCTCATTTACGTCATCAGTCATCTCAACCCTTCATCCTACTACCCGTAAAGATGACGAGATTACCATGGCATATTGAGGAGAGAGAAAAAATGGATAAAATGTAATACATGATACACACATGAAGGTTTAGGAGCAACATGCATTTGGTTCCAATGCATTACATATCTTATAATATAAATCAGTTATTCAGTAAATGCAAATAGTTTAAAATATTTTAATCTTGCTAGTAGAAAGACTACATCCAGAATTGGACCAATATTTGAGCAATATGCCCAAGGTTTTTCTTCTACAAAAGTGGAAACCCAAGAGATTATAACTAGTAGAATTGATTGTCATGATAATGATAAAGAAAATGATTTTGTGAAATGTTTTGGAAACGCTTTTGTCCAAACCAAATCTACTTAATTATGCAACCAACCTTGCTTGAACACATTTTGAAGTCCATCTAATGGAATCCAACTAAGTTCATATATGAAACTATGTTAGAAAAGCATTGCCCCAAATAAAATGTTGCCGAAGTTTTGAAATTGAAGTGAAAAAATGTCACAAAGCATTTCGATTGATTAATTCAATTAGAAATTGGAGTCGACACTCAATCTTGTTGGTACCAACAATTGCCCAAGACAAAAGTGAATTGAAACAAAGAACAATCAAAGCCAAAGCCATTAACACTAGAGTGATAGCATGAAATCTGTTTTGAAAAATTAACATACCCAGCATTGAATATAATAGGTGGCAGAAGATATATAAAGAACAGGTCTTCACTGAAAACCAATATTCGAGAACTCGTCCCTTTCGAAATAAGCAAAATCACAAATCCAGTACAAAGACCCTGCCACCAAAACAACAAACCATCAACCCCAATTCACTAAAATCAATCCAAACCACAGTTTCCCCCACAAACTTACAATCACAATTGCCGTCGTCGACTCATTCATCCATCGATTCTCCTCCAGTAGATGACCAATTACAATGCAAGCACAAAGTAGAGTCACAAATATGTTTATGGACACTACGCTAGTGTAATCCGCAGTGGCCGAAAACAATCCAACCACAGGCGCCGCAAACTCGACTCCCATGACTGATCCCCAAACTAATTACTCCACCAAACAACTCAAAAGAACCTCATTTCCCAATCTCCCAAACTCAAACCCTAATTTCCACCTCCACAAACTCAATTCCCCCAATCTCAACCTCCAAAACTCATCATTTCACATCAAAACCAATACACCACACCACAAGATCCCCGTTTTCCCCAAACCACACCTCCAAAACCAATCAACAAAACCCTAACCAATCACAAACCTTCACAATCAAACCAAAAACCACAACTCAATCAATCATCGATTCAACAGATCACCAATCGCTCGCCAATCATTCAGAAACCGATCCAGAAACCCTAACAAATCGAAATCAATCAAACCAATCAAAAATCCTCTCAAAACAACGCGAAATCACAAACCACAACACACGAAATCTGAAATCGAAAGTGGAGAACCAATCAGAGAACGCGAAAACGCGAATTGCGTTCTCGAATCGAATCGCGAAATTGCGAAGCGAAAGTTCAACAATAGCTAATTTATTGTTTCTTCTGCGATTGGTTGTGATGATGAGAAGATATTCACCAAAGCAGAGATCGTGGTGAACACGAACGAAACACAAAACGCATGATTGCGTTTGGGGTCGGACTTAGGTATCTACCACTAACAGGGAATCTCTCTGTCCACGTGATCTGCGTGCGACACGTGGAGGGGCACACGAAATATCTGAGATTCAACGGCTGTGATTGGGTTGTGACTTTATGGAAGAGTAGCGCGAAAGCAGTGGAACGTTAATGATTCGCACCGAATTTACCGGAACTTTGATAGGGTCCACGTGGCGGCGACAGCTGTCAGATGTGCAGTGAGAGGTAACGGGACGGACGTTGAACGTCACGGTTGGGGGGATGTTCTTCTAATTCTACAGTTTTACTAAACGTTAGCGGTGACGTCGACAGCCGTTAAACGCTTTTACGGTTTACACGTGGAGGTGAGTGAGCCGAAGACGACAAGTGTCGTCTAGCTGTACCGATTGTACAATGCATCAAGATACATGAAGTGGGATCTTTATGCACTCTCTGCCGCCCAGGTTCTTTGTTTTTATTTAGTGTTTTTGTCTTTAGTCAGTTACTTATATTTACTAACTCGCTTTTTGGCTTTTATGGAGAAAGCCCAATTTTTATTGTGTTTTTCCACTTTAAAGTACAAGAGGGGCCATCAGCCATGCTGGGGAAGGGGGGAGATGAACCTTCTCACCAAGGAGGACCAACTACTAGCCTTTTACTAAGTGCACCCCACTGGCACCCTAACTTTAAATTTCAATTTTTAAGTGTACCACCTTACATTTTTACCAAAATACTTTTTTATCTGAACCGAAGCACCCAACTCCAAAACCTTGGTCGATACATCTATTTTTAAGTTTGACGACATG
This sequence comes from Stephania japonica, assembly GCA_039657345.1. Lineage (NCBI taxonomy): Eukaryota > Viridiplantae > Streptophyta > Magnoliopsida > Ranunculales > Menispermaceae > Stephania > Stephania japonica. Next base: position 69,954,131 of record CM077557.1, read on the forward strand.
TAGCCGAGACTTATCTATTAGACTCAGTGTTGTCCAACTGAACATCTTTAATAAAATTTTATTGACAAATGCTGACCTAAATTAAGGTTCGGTGGGTTCTAAATGACTCTTCAATTAAAGGTTTGATAAGCTATGATCAACTCTCCAACTAGAGGTTCGGTGGGCTCTGACCGACTCTTCAACAAGAGATTCAGACCTCGAGGACGAACCCCTCAATGATGCCTACAAATTACAAAGAAGTGTCGGGTGCCCTTAAAAATTGTAGTGGGATGCACTAATCGTAGTAAGGGCATAAGGGTAACTTCGTAGTATGATTATTTTTTTAAGTTTAACTTTTTCTGGAGTTCATAAAGATGGGGGTGCACTTAACTGAACTCGATTCTTTTAAGTAAGGTATTAATCTCGAATTTTGTAGATGAGACAAATTAACTGGGTGGGGATACCACATCAAGTTTTTTTTAACAATGTCGAGTATATATTAGTCTAATATATACTTGACAATGTCGAGTATATATTAGTCTAAACAATTGGTGTGTTAGATACCACATCAAGTTTTTTTTTTTTTTTTTTTTTTTTTTAAACCATAGAAATTCGTTTATTTGCCGAGCAATGTGTTAAAAAGTCTATTTGGCAATTCACAAACTGTAACTTCTAGATCGATTGAAACCAACAGTGACGGTAGAAGGAGAGCAGGTTGTATTGTGATGTGACCCCTAACACTTCCTTGGAGCATACCCTCGTATTTTGTTGCACCTCGCCCTCCTCTATCTACCTTATAATAAGAAGCATTTTTTTGTTAAAGTTGATCCTTTAACTTAAGTTTTGGTTACGTTACTAGAGATTATAAGCATAAGCATTACTTATTCTACAATATAACATCGTTAAGGATATTCCCGTATAAAATCTATACAAATGAAATCATTTGTGCTTTTATATTATCTGTCTGTTTAATTAATTTTGATTACAACTAACTTCTTTTTTTTTTTTTTTTTTTTTTTTTTTTGGTAAACAATTAACTTCAATTTTTATGTAAAAAAAAAAACTCCTTTTTTTTGAAGTGATTAAAAAATACTTATTTATTTAGTAGATCTTTTTTTTTTTAATATTTAGTAGATCTAGTTAAAATTATATAATTAGCTTTGTTAACCTCAACAGGGTTGAAAGGATAAATTGCCATTGCTAGTTAGTTTCAACGTATTGATCAGATGTTTTAACAAAAAAAATAAAAACAAAAAAACAAAAAAACAAAAACAAAAACAAAAACGTATTGATCAGATTTATCAGTGTATCACAATCATATATGTTTCTCAATCTTGGAGCATACCATGTATAGTTCAAATAAATTTCGTTTTATTTCACGTGACCAATTTATTTCTCTGCTATATATGCATGTACTCCTATATACGATATGTCTCATAATTTGGATAGGCACGATTGTGTTGGCGACCTGGTGGGCTCATCTCTTTGGATGCACTCGTTATTTCATTTTCGGTGAATTTAGTAGTAGGTCAAGTGCAGCTCTCAAAAATAACTTACAATGGTCCCCCCCACCCCAAAAAAAAAAAAAAAAAAAAAAAAAAAAAAAAAAAAAAAAAAACTTACAATGTACGTGGTATATGTAACAAAAAAAAAATGAATGTGGTAGTTCATGGATCAATTTTCGAATATACATGTAAGAATAAAACATTTTTTTACTTTTGTAATTTTTTTTCAACCCTCCCTTAGCCGAATATAATATATGATATTTATATTCAATTGACCTGAAAAAAAAAAAAAAAAAAAAAAAAAAAAAAAGTGTTTAAAGTTTTACATGGTAGGAACCCGGTAGGATTGATCTAATCTTATGTCCTCTTAGTCAACAAGTGCATCTCGACCACTTTACTACTGCGAGCATCATTTCGCAATTTGGAATTAATTTTCTTGGATGGACAACTTTGAATTAATTTGATTATATATAGGCTTCAGGAAAATTTTTGATTATATATGATCATCGATTCTTAAATATTTACTCCAAATTAAAAAATCATAGCTTCAAGTTAAGGGGACATAAATAATTACGTAGGTTTTTAATAAGGAAGATCACTTTCATCGCACACCTTGGGCGCACTTATTTTTTAGTCATTTATGATGTTTTATCAGATATGGGGCCCACGTTTCGGAAAATAAGAAAGAACCATAAATGACTAAAAGACAAGGGTGTGCGTCCAAAGTATGTGTTAAAAGTGAATCATTTTATTATATTCCTTTTAATAATATAGAGAGCTCCATAATTGACGAGTCGTATAAATTTGATGGATCATACATACGTGTTGATTGATGGATAGATTCTCAATTAGCTAGATATATGTTACCATGAATCCATGATGCAATGAAGGGTTACATGTCTTCTTTTTTTTTTGGTTTCCCATGTGATGTATGGTGTCAACTGCACTGACTAATCTACACTCGAACATTTTCAGGCTTTATATGGGACGACCCTTCCAACACGGGTTATGTGTCATTTTAATTAATGTATTTTTTTTTGTCTAAGCTACTCTCCCGTATTTGAAGCCTAATATGTCCTGACTAATATGAGCTCGAGACAGGTGGACTGCTAGGTGGCAACAAAATCCTCTTTCAAGATTTTTGAACGACCTTCATACCTAAGGTATACATAAATGCTAATCCACAGGACTCAAAACCCGTTTTCTTTCTTTTTCCTTTGGTCTAAACCCTCGATGTCCGGACTATTCGACTACTCTAGGTTCACCTTAAATTGCACACCATAGAAGTAGGGGAGCTTTCAACATTGGTATTTCTATCCCTATGACTCAAACTCGAGTGATAAGTTAAAAGATAACAAGCCGCTTTCAGTTGTGCCGAGGTACCGTTGGTAAGTCGAACTCATTTTCTAAACACATTATTCTACAGTTGTATGTAAACGAATTTTGTTGAATGGATTAGACAGGTTTTTCAAGCTCCTAGAGAAAAAAAGGCTCTGGCCCAGTTACGTATAGATATAAGCCCAATCTGCTAAACTTGTTAGGGGATTTAAGGGAAACTAACCAATTGAGCGACTCAATAATTTTGGGGTTTAAAAGCAAGAGGTCATGAGTTCAAACATCAATAGGGCAAGTTTTTTTTTTATTTCATCAATAGGGCAAGTTATTTCTTTCTTATCGGGAAAAAAAATCCGTTTTCACACCACTCATGGGACTAATTTTGATTTCAATTGTCCCACACCATCAATAGGTTCGCTGTATAAATACTTTGGTAGCATTAACAATGAGTTATATGTGTCAAAACATATTTGGTGAGATGGTAGATGCATCACTTACCAAAAGGCAAAACAAGGGTAGGTTGTGAGTTCGACTTCCACTCTAGTAAAAAAAATTATAAGTATTCCTCATGGGTGTATAGAAATATCCAATGATTCATTGATCCTATCCAACATAGACCAATTAACGCTAATTGGATGAGTTTTTGAACCCTTGGATTGGACTAGACTGAAAAAGATCATCAATTCGCGTGGATTGGATATGTGGCAAAAAATTGAGTCCGGTGACTTTGGTCTAGTCCAATCCATTTTATCGCCTATATATTTTATTTTATTTTTTTCAGTCAAAACCACTCGTTATCCAGGCTAAATCAACTACTCTGAACTCAAGTTGAGTTAGCCCACGAAAGGGTAAAGCTCTCCTAACGATGATTTATGCATTTATGGAATCTCGAACTCAAAACATCATCTTAAGCCTCTATATATATAAATATTATGGAGTATATATTATAGTATCTTGACCAGCACCGAGACTATAAATCTTAAAAGGAAAATGCAAAAGTAATTGACTGGCAATGATCTATTTGGATGCCGTGCATCTCACCTCGTGATGGGCACACACAATCTCAACATGTATTATATTGGCATCCAATTGGGTTGGGCTGCTCTAGCAACTCTCAATCTTAATTCACTTGACATTAACCCTAACGCTTTGCCATCCCTTCATCTCCCCATCTCGTCCGCATCTCCAACACTCATTTTCAGCGCAAAGCCCTGTCGCTTGAGGCATTCTTCAGGTTCCCTTTTATTTGTTTCTTCTGTTATTTTGATTCTCTTGCTGTTGTTTTTTTTTTTTTTTTTTTTGTTTCTGATGAATTCTTATTTGTGAATGGAGACATTTTGTTAGTACAGTCTCTGTAGTTTGGGGAATTTCCATCATTTTCTTTTCAAATGTATTGTTGCAAATTATCGCTTGTGGAATGTATGTGTGCTGCAGATTTTTGAATTCCTTGTGCCCCTTCTTTTCTTTTTTCTTATCAATTCCTTGCGATTGATCATTGTATTATTGCGATCCGCCTAAGTCTACGAGTACGAGGCATGCCAAACTTAAAACATATTGATCTAACTGAAAACGAACACTTTTTCGTTACTCTTTATAAACATAATCCCTGCATAGATTTCTTTTTTTAAAACTTAAACATGTATACTACCTACGACCGCATATAGAAGTTCCGATTTTTGTATTTTAGACCCTTACAATTGCGTTATGGCAGTGGGTTTGTGGGGTTTTAAATTCTTACTTGGCTTGGTTACCTCGGACAACTTATCAAAGTTCTAGCTTTCATAAGTCATGTTGTTGGAGCATGGCAAACTATTGCGCTTATTGGTCTGAATTCAAATTCTTCAATTTTGTGTTACCTCACTTGTGATTGATTTTATTTTTACTAAGGATCTAGATGGAGTACACTAGGCATGGTATTCGTTCCATTTCCATTGGAGTGATTTTGTCATTTATGCAGTGACTACTAATAGGTGATGATAGTTTAAATAATTTTTTATGTTCACTTGTGTAGATTCAAAACCTACAATGCCTTTTTTCTAATGATACGATAGAATTAAGAAATCACACTATTGTATTTCCAGGTTGTTTTTATTGATTCCCCCTGACAAGTGTGCTTTTGTTATGATAGGGTGAAGGAGATAATTGGGATTCTTGTGACAAAGATAAAAAAAAATGCAGGTAACTTTCGTGAAGGATCTCTTTTGGTAGAATTTTGAAGTATAATCCATTTAGCGCTGAACAAAATTGTTTTCTTTTTTAGTTTGTGGTTTTTAATCAGAAAATTGGTAATTGAAATTTGGTTCATTAAAGAAAACAACAAAAGTAAATCACGGGTTCACATTGACAATGATTGATCCTTATTTCAAAACTAATTTACCGTTCAAAAGAATGATTTTCGTACTTTCTTGGCTAGTCTTCAACTTGGCTCCGTAGAACTAGTAAATGCAATTAAAGTGCAATAAGCTGGAGATAGGTTAACGTGAAGCTATAAGCCCATGCGGCACATAGCATGCGTATGGCCCTTATCCCTTAGGATAGGCATAACTTCAAAGAATAGTTTACTCTTTTATGCAATGAGTTAGCTGTAGCAGCAGTGCTTCAGTTCTCCGTAGGTAGATAAAAACTCCAAATGTAGCTAGAAGAAAGAGCGGGGAGCATAATCAGGAATACAGTAGGGTGATACGTTAAAGAAGTTGATAGTGGGACTGAGTTGCTGATCAACTAGCAGGTTTAGAATGTAAGTATAGATTTTATGTGACAAAGGATGTGAAAAGGGCCAAAGAATATATTATAAATGCTAGAAGGGTAATGTTACACGCATTGGTAAGCCAATATAAAGTCATCTAGATAGAAGATCTTTAAAGCTTCTAAAGAAGAACTTGAATGTTCAAGCTGTTCGTTAACCAACATTGATGATCTATTGAGATTGTTTGGCTTGATAATCATTTATGTGAGAAGTGAATTTTGGGTTTACGGACAGCTCGGGGCATCTGGACAGCTCATGGCACCCAGACGTGATTTCGGTGCTAAGGCATGATACTTCAAGATGCAAATTTTTGAAAAATATATGTGATTTTTTTTTGATGAACATATGTGATTTTTTTTTGGGTAATTGGCATGCTTCAATGTTCTATAATCAAAGCGAAGGATTATTTTTGAATTAAGCAATGGTCTTTGTTCATAATTTGATTCATTTTTGTCTTTGACTTGTGTTTCTCACAAAAGTTTGCTTAATAACGCCTATCTTCTGTAATGACCGTGCTTGTACGTGGGATTGATGCATCGGCTTTGACTTTGACTATGGGTTACGTAAAGGTGTGAAGTGAAATTATCATTCCCAAGTGTCTGAAAGTTATCTTGAGCTAGATCCTGATAAAACTTATTCTTTTTCAATGTGTTTTTTAGAGATGCTTCATTCTACTAAACCCTTTTTTTTCCCTAATAGGAAGCAAACATTTTCTAGTAAAAAGGGTTCACTCAAACAAAGGACGTAGCCCTAGGCTTAAAGAAAAACTAGAATGAAAAAATGGCAAACTGTGGTGCCAAGGTCAATGTCATAAGAAACAAAAAAAAAAAAGCTCTTGTACTGCCACAACAACTCCATTTCAATTACATTCATTATGTGAGAAGAAACCACAATTTTTCTTTGCCATCAACCATATAGTCTCTTTGTGCTTGATGAAATCCTATAAATCATCCCTTAAACCCTTATCCTTTAAATGTCGACCGCCAAGACGCCAATGCAGCTTCATTGCAAGCAATTTTGAAAATTTGAGATGATCTTTAAATACCTCTTCTTTATAGCAATACATCCAACTGTCAACCAACATATAATATCTTCCTAAATCTCCAAGCATTGTTCTCTATACCACTTGAGAGTAGTCACTAAACCTTTTGGTGAAAGTGCTTATAGTGGTTAAAGTTAAACCATGAAAAAATATTGCACTTGCTGGTTCCACCAGCTGACTATTAAAGAAAGAAAGAGTAACTTGTTGAGGAAAGAGTCACACTTCAAAGTGATGTGGAGTTGTCAAGCAGCACCACACACTAGAGTCGCATCTTGCTTTTTGGTAGTTTTCTTTACTTCATTTAGTAATTATTATTAATACTAATTTGCTGCAGGCAAGCGACAGGTTCAACATCAATTCTCAGCTTGAGCATCTCCAAGCTAAACATGTTGGGACTGGACATGCAGACTTGAACAGATTGTAAGTACTTGAAAAACTTTTGGTTAGCTCGTGACTTTTCGCTTGTAAGGTTTTTATCCCCACTCTTGCTATTTGTGGATTATTAGTGAATGGGCGGTCAACATCCAGCGTGATAGCTATGCATCTTATGTTGGGCATTATCCCATTCTAGCTTACTTTGCAATTGCTGAAAACGAGTCCATCGGGAGAGAGCGCTACAATTTTATGCAGGTAAACTTAATAATTTGAGCTTCTCAACATTTCTTTTAACCATTTGGTCTAACAGTTAATCTGGGTGAAATTATTATGATTCTGGACTTCTTTCCCCACTTCTTTTGGTTTTGTTTAGTTTGGGTATCAGTTGCAATTTATCACTGTTTGTGAAAGCTTCTTTATTTCCATTATTTTTTTGTTCTCACAGATTTTAGAAATTATAATGAACTAATACCATAGCATTCGGAACCACATAGTAATTCCATGGCATTCAGATTTTTTCTTAAGTATATATAAGAGCATCTCCAATGGGAATGTGGATTGGTGAAAAATGTGTGCCACATAGGATGGAATTGACATTGGAACCAAAAAACATTCTCCAATGCAGATGTCTATTAGAATGTGAACTGACGTGGCAACATTAATGTCCACATTGAGTGTCTATTTCTAGACATTTTGCACCCACAATGTCTACTTCTAGACGTCTTTTACCCACAATGTCTAGATCTGAACATTTAAAATTGACATTATTATTGCCCTGTCAGCTCACGTGCTAATAGACATTTGCATTGGAGAGTTTTTTTTGTTTCAATGTCTATTTCATCCTGCGTGGCATACATTTTGCCCCAATCCACATCCACATTCCCATTGGAGATGCTAAAGTACTCTACGGCCTTAACATGCTTAAAGAAAATAGTTTACTAGTTCCCTTGAGCAAGGATTCAGGTTCGCTTATATTTGAGAGGACACAAAATCAATTAAGATTGTTGGGCAGCTCCTTTTTAACTTTTAATAAAACAAATTGGCTTAAAATTGGGCAGATTCTTTGAATGGGGAGCTAAGGGCCAAGAAAAAAGAGTTGGATGAGGTTATCTTACAAGAGGACCGCATGCTCATGCAAAAGGCAAAGTTAAAATGGGTTAAAGAGGGTGATGTAAATTCTATATTCTTCCATCATTGCTTTAATGGCAGGAAGAAAAACTACAAAGCAGAATGCCCCATGTTGCCCTTCTCCCTAGTTGGTGCATACTATGCCAAAAGGAGTGCGAGTCTATAGATCATCTATTTTTGGATTGTGATTATACCAAAAAGATTTGGAGGGCGGTGCTCATTGAGTTCGACAAAGCAGATAGTATGTCTATTGATTGGGACAATATTTTCTCATACATAGATCTCATTTGGCGGTCCTTTGGTACGTGTAGCTTGAGAGAAACCGGAGGATATTTGAAGTAAAAAAGAATACAAATGAGGAGCTATGAGATGGGATAAAGCACTATTGTGGTGCCGTGGATGGTTGATCACAAGAAATTGGGATTCTCGATCAATGAATGGGAAAGAAATCATCCATTGTGAGATGAGAAACACCTAATGTTTATTGGGAGGATGGGCTAGATATTATGATTGTACTATCCTTTTTGTTTTCATTGCTTATTTACATAGATTTTGCTTTTGCAAGTATAAATATTTTTTACTAATACAAAAGCCGTTTCCTATAAAAAATAAATAAAAAATTTGGCTGCCAAGTAAAACTTTTATCTTATTGTTACTATCGTTTAAGCTGTAAGGGGATCTCAAATTCCTTTTTTTTTTTTTTCTATTTGAATGTATGAATTCTTAATTTTCTTTTAGTGCCAGTTTAAGACAAGCATTGAATTTTCTTGGGAGCTATCTTAACCTATCTTATCTATGTTTTTTGGCACAGAAAATGTTGTTGCCCTGTGGCCTCCCTCCTGAAAGAGAAGACGACTGAGGAAATTAGTTAAGGTTGGAAATCTTCTGGGGATGCTTTGTAATTATCAGTATCTAAATGAGTAGTAGACCAACTGTTTTAGACATTTTTTTCCAAAGCAAGTCTTAGTTTGGCATTCAATAGTTGTATTGTGTGTTTCTGATTGAAAATATACTAAATTGACTAAAATGCAATGGGGCTGTGTATCTCAACGTGCCTACTTCATTCATCTTAAGATCATAACTTATATTAGGTGCATAAAAATGCAACTGCATCAGCCATATTGGGCCTTCCCCTTAGTTTTAAGGGTGCTGATACTTTTCACATAGTATTTCATTTTGTTGGCTTAAGGATTTCTGCTTCATTGCACCAAAACTGCTAGGCATCCTATTATATTTGATTTCTGTGTTCATCTTTTACTATTGGGTTCGTGGACAGTTTTGGGTGGTTGGAAGTTGAAACAAATAAGAATATTTACACCCAAAACTGCTAGGCATCCTGTTATATTTGATGTCTGTTTCGTTGCACCAACAACTAGGTGCCTGGTTTGTTGGTGTCCATTGGTTCTGCGTTGATGTTGGTGCACACACCTATCAATGTGTATTGAATGGACGTCAACAACCAAATATACATTTCAACTGTAAATAGAGGAGGCTTGCAATGCACACAAGCGCCCGACCACTGGTTATTTAATTATAACTGATAAACATACGAGGGAGGGGTGAGAGAAAAAAACTCATTAAATTTGATAAACATAAAAACTCATTAGATTTCTAAAGAAAAAGAACATGAGACCTATCCATTTCAGTTTGTGGGACTTGTGGCTCTTTGAAGGTGGTTGGTGCCAATAGAGAGATGCCATGAAATAACTGTGAAAGAGAGATCGACAAGGAAATGATTAGGTCATACATCTTGGTAGAATAATTCAAGTCCACATGGATCGTGGTAGTTATGTAAGCTCTATGCGTACGTTGTTTTGACTCACTTAGATTTGATGAGTCTACTATGATCGATTTGGTATGTCCATTCTGCGTGGGTATGCTTGTAATTGCTCCTGGTGAGTCGTGAGCTTCTAATTGAGATAAGATTGGGGCAACTATGATTAAAATTATGTAACTATTACTTACCTCAATGGCTCAATTCCTGGAGAAGGTTAAGATAAGAGTTATATAGTGTAAACGAACTCTAAATATATAGATGCTACCTTGACAAAACTGATGTCCTTGTATAGGGTCCTTGAGAGCAGCCTTTGAAAAGAAAAAAAGAGATAGATGCCCCCAACACGTGAGGTCCACAAAGCCATGGAAGACACAAAAGAGAGAGAATCAGTTGTTGCTTTTTTCCCCCAAGTACTTGTCTTTGTTGAAGTCGTGCACCAAGGAATATAATATATTACGACCAATAAGAAAAGAGAAATATATTAATGTGACTCCTCAAGTGATATTCCAAGTTCCAAGTTTAATTGTACATAAATACTCACTTAGAGACTATGTCTCAATGTGTATTGTGCAGTCTATAATTAGGTATCCACAATATTAATTAGCTCCAATGAGCTTTTTTTTATTATTTTTGATATTGCGATGTTTAAGAATATTATCCCTGACTGTTCTGTAGGAAACGCACCCCGTCCTACAAGAGAGATGACTCGAAAAATTGAAAGATTTGAACATGTGATCTTATAGAAGCTCAAGTAAACAATTAGTAAATCTCAACCACAACACCAAATGAACATTGGTTCAGATTGTGATAGTTGTATTACGTGAGAGATTCATATATATTTGTGTCATTCTCTCAAAGAAGGTTTTTTTCATGTTTTTTTTCATATATAAACCCTTAACTGCAAAACATGCAAGCTTTGAGGAATAAAGGGTGTGGCTTATCCATTGAGAATTTAAACTTTTTTGTTTGATAAAAAAGAAAAAGATTATTTACTTTTTCTTTCTTTTTTTCTTAGTAGATTTCTTTTCTTTATTTATCAGATTTAAAGAAAAGATGACTTTAATCACATTACTTTTTTTTTAAACCTAATCACATTACTTTTGAAAACGAAAAATAAATAAAATAAGTCATATATTGCTTGTAAATCAGATTCCTTTTTTTCTTAATTAAATTAAATGCATGTTTTTCAAAAAAAAGTTCTTATTGCTGATATTGTATATAGTTAATTGAGAGATGATAATGCATGCCTAGGAGACCCCTTAATTAAAAGGAAAATTAAGTTAATAAAGTTGAAAAAGAAAGAAGAAGATAAAACAAAGCAAAAACTTTAACCGTGAAAATAAACTTGATAACAAAGCAAAGTTTCTCTTTTCACTTTTTTTCCCCAAAAGGTGTCACACTCAAGAGGCCTCATGCACAAAGGAAGCCCTCTAAAACCAAAATAATAAAAGAAAAGAAAAAAACAAGTAGAAAAAAAGGCAAAATTAAATCAATTTCATTGGTTTCCAAAAAAAAAAAAATCAATTTCATTAAAAACAATAACTGGGATTCATAAAACCATTTTCTTACGCGTTTTATAAATTACGTTGGACTAATTTTATGAGAGTAGTTGGACACTTGAACCCCTGAGGATAAACTAATATATATAGAGTTGGATGATAATTAAGATTTGATAAAAGGATCTACTACTGTAACGATCAAGAAAGACACGTACAAACAAAACGCAATTGTCATCATCTTATCGATATGCCTTAGGGTGTGAGCCAAACATCAAATGCAGTGAGATAGGTGCGTTTCGTTTATATATGCATGTCTTTCTCGTATTACAAAATCATTTTCCAATTGATACAAATATTTGCTACACAATCCATACACAGAAGTATGGTTTAAAATTGATCGTGATGATTTGATTTTTTTTAATAACTCAAAAGAAAAGGGAGAGCACTTTTAGGTGGATAGACTGGTAAACATTCATTCCCACGTCCATCCAAACCCTTTCCAATTGGTGGGGGTGTAGATTGACCCACAATTAATATTGATAAGTTTCGTGTGGTTGAACAAGAACCTTTGTGTATCTAGCTAGAATTATTCATTTCCATGCATGTAAATTATTGTAAATTAAATTCATGCTTTATAATTCAACGAAGTGGTTCATTTATTTAACAAAAAAGGAATTTTCGACACAATTATGTATGATTGCATTGCATTACCACTTATATAAAGTTTTTTTTTATGAATATTATATATAAAGTTAATTAGTACCCCTAAAATTATATTAAAGTCAAAATTTGCGCTTTTTCATATACAAATGACTTTGTACAAAGCGACACGTACACCTACTAAATATGTCCTAACCTCTATTAAAACTTATCTTTGTTACACGTTCGAAACCAGTTCAAGTGTGCGAAAGATTAACGAACTTTATATAGCAAGTCATTGCAAAGGCCAAACACCTTTATATTTAACGATGAAGTTTGTTTGAGTAATCTACTTTGAGCACTGACCCACTATATGTATGAATAATGTACATCGAAATATATGTGTGCGTGTTTCAAAGTATATCGTATGAGCACAGAGTGATATCCAATCTTAATGCTCAAAGTGAGTTACCCGAACTTTTTCTTTTAACAACAACTAATAAAAGGATTTAAACTCAGACGGGTGTGGCTAAGGACGATGATGGAGTTGTATAGGTTAGACACACGACCTCGTAATCAATTCTTCATGATAGCCAAACGTCGGGCCACATCCACATATAGTATCGTTGTGTAATCTCAGGGCCATAAAACTAGCCAGATAAAGTATCTAGATACCCACTATTACTACAAAAAAACTAATATGGGGATTTATGCAATCAATAATTTATTGAATTTTCTTCTTGTTTTTATTGTTGATTTTCATTTTTTTATCAAAAAAAATTAATTTCTTTATGGCTGGGTCACGCGAGTTGGATGACTTGGCCCTGGTGGGCCCACGAGTGGATGAGAGATGGCCCACGTGGAGAGGCCTTTGCTTGCCAACGAAGCAATAATACGATTGATCATGGATGGCCCACCAGCCAATAAAATATAAATATCTTGTTTTCGTTCATTTTCTATATGCGACAATAATCGGCGATTTTTTCCACAGCTTTTGACGGCTTTTCCAAGTTGAGGCGCGTTTGTGCGGTTTAACAAAAAAAAAAAAAAAAAAAAAAAAAGCTGATTCCAATTTATGGCCCCTTACTCTTAAATTTTATATCAAATTATTAAACTACTTAATTAATTTTTTGTTAACGTCAAAGTTATTTTTCTTTTTGACCCCTTTATACTTAAGTTTTTTACACTCATAAAAGTTAGTCGAGTATTCTAACTTTATAACTTCAGAGAAATCAACATATTTAATGTTAGATGATTTCAATTTTATTTAAATTAATATAGTGATAAAGTTATTAAGATAAAAAAATTAAATAATGACAAGCACAAATTAATTAGTCGTGTGAGATATTAGTTACTTTTTTGGTTAATTATTTTCATTGAAAATTAAAATTAGATACTTGCATCTACTTTTTAAGTTCTATATAAGATATTAGCTTTTCAGTTTTCCCTTAAATTATGAACTTCTCTGATTCTATTTAATTTTGTCAAACAAAGAACAAATCTATATAACTTATGCATGAAATGTCAACACAGAAGTACATTAGAGATTAATAATATTTTCAACTTTATAGTTGTAGCCCAATTTTGCAAGTTAAGTACAAAAATATACAAGTCACGCATCATAATTAATTACTAATGCAATCTCACAACAAAATGTGGGATTGTTAGATCTCTAAGCAATTATTTTCGTGCTTCACAGTCTCTATTTTCCCAATTATAATTACATTACGAATCTCAGATGCTTCATGTCATTATTTCCCAATGGTTTACTATATATTTGGAAAAACTTATCTATATTTTTTCATTAAAAAAAAAACTCTACCTGTGAAAAAAATACCAGCTACTTCAAGAATCATGGCTTTCTAAAATGTTATTTGAAAGAAATTTTGGGGTTAAGTTCGAGTTTGAGCTATTGTTCGAATTAATCAATTTTAATTGTTTCAGTGCTAAAAGTTTAGAACCATTCGAGCGATATCAAGAATTCTATGAAAATGCTAGGATTGCATATTTTAGGTACAACATTGATGACAATTATTAAATACACATTAAAATATGTATACAATATCTCAATACACAATCTAATAGATTCCATGGTTGTTATATTCAAAGGTGGTAAGGTAACAAAAATACATATTCCCTATCATTTTCTTTGAGTCACACTAAAGACAATCCAACTACATATAAGGGCACATAACAATATATATTTTTTGTACTCTTCTTAAAAATGACTCTTATACATTTCACTAAAATATAAATCGTAAAACCCTTATACAATTACGGTGTCTTCAGTGCATCTCTCTTATTTCGTCAAAAGATATCTTCTAGAATTTGACTATTGCATATGAGGGGTATTTCTGACATTTTGTCTCCAAACATCGGTAATCATGTAAATCATTCCGCGCCAGACTTCTAGAGAGAGATAAACACACTCTCACACAGGAGACGGCCATGTAAACACGCACAGAGAGTGAAGTGTCTACGAAAACCCTAATTTGTCCTCACACGCTGTTCATGGACGAGAATTGGAGGAAACGAACCTCAGATTCGCGTTCCCGAGACCAAGACCTTTCAATCGATATAAATCTCATGTGATTCGGTGAAGAAATTCGTTCTTTTTAGGCAAGATTGGCGTTTTTCGGCGTTTCCGGAGTTTCACATTTGCTTTTCGCGATGCTTTACCGCGGTTTCGATGATCTGTTCAGCTGAGAAAGAAAGAGAGAGTAATCAGTTTCAATTGGCAGTTTCGTTTCGCCGAAATTTGGTGGTTTCAGGTGAGCGATCTGGTCTTCGCTAAATTAGGTTACGAAATCCATCAGATCTGCATTTTTTGAGGTAATTTGGATCGGATAGTGTGCTAGTGTGTCGATCGGTACTGGTTTCGAAGTAAAGTTTTGATTTTTATGTTCAAATTAGGGTTTTGGGAGTGTTAGATCATCGATTTCTGTGGTGGAATCTCGAAAAGCCACAAAATTTATGGGATTTGTGATGCTTTAATTGAGAGAAGAGGAGAGGAGAGAAGAGAGGGGAGTGTTCAGTCACGCCCATGTCGCTGAAGAGCATTTTTCAGGACATGAGGGGGGAGATAGGGAGTATCTCGAGGAAGGGTTTTGAGGTGAAGCTGGGATACGGGCGGTCAAGATCGCATCGAGTGGTGCAAGACGGAGCGGTGTCGAGTGTGGATGCTTTGAAGCAGAGTTGTTGGGCTAACATGCCTCCAGAGCTGTTGAGGGATGTGTTGGTTAGGATTGAGGAGTCGGAGAGTGGTTGGCCTTTGAGAAAGAATGTTGTGGTTTGTGCTGGGGTTTGTAGGAGCTGGAGAGAGATCACTAAGGAGATTGTCAAGACGCCCGAGCTTTCGAGCAAGTTGACGTTTCCTATCGCCTTAAAGCAGGTATTTTGTTTTTCATTCGCGCCATTAAGTGCACTAAATCGAGTGCAGTGGAAGAGTTTGATCCATGAAGCAGGTATTTTGTTTTTCATTCGCGCCATTAAGTGCACTAAATCGAGTGCAGTGGAAGAGTTTGATCCATGTAGCCGACCCCGACTACGACTAATTTGGGATTGAGGTTTTGTTGTTGTTGTAATAGGTTCTTGCACAGTTCATATTCTTGATAGTCCTTCTGCGTTTTGATGCAGTTTGTTTCTATTTTTATTTTGTTGCCTTTTTGATAAGAAATTGAGCAGTGTGGAAGAGTTTGATCCATGTAGCCAACCCCCACTATGGGATTGTTGCCTTTTTGATAAGAACGAGCCTAAATTTAGCTTGATGTATATACAAATAGGGCAGTAGCCAATGGAGAAAGCTTTGATGTAAAAATAAATAAAAATGGTGGGATTCCTTCATAATTTGTTAGGGTGTTTTCCCATTTGTCTATTAAGTGTTCCATTTCCTTTTAGTGTGTGTTTTAGGGTTCTTCATTATTCTCTGGACGCTCATGTTGACGCAGCTGCTGGTGTTATTGAAATAGTTGCTTTTAGATATTATTGAGTGGAAGTTTCTGTCCTAGATTCGTGAGTTCAAATTGGATGTGAGTGCCATCTTTACCTTTTTTTGTCCTCCTTGATATTGACAACTCCATTGCATCTAGTTATGCTTTCAAGATTTTTGGGATATTGATATAGTGGGCTATGACTTTGATTTGTTAATGCCTATGCACCTCTTGCTTTCTTTGGTATAGAGTATAAGATAAACTGGATGAGAAAAGGCTGGTTATGAATTGTGCTTTTGAATTATCTGTGGGCGTTGGTACGCCATGAGATGAAAGACACTCTTCTATGTTACTTTTCCAGTTTCCACTATTTATTTTGGAGAGCATCTTCGGACCACTTGGTTCTGTATCACTAATATATTTCACGTTTTCAATCCCTTTTTTCCATTGTTGAATATGATTGAAAACTTAATGCCATGAGCTTTTGTTTTTCTTGTTCTCTTGTGATTATAAGCATTTATTTGCTAATGGCTAAAGTGACAGTTTTTGGTTCTATCAAACAATTTTAATATTATGAAAAATATTCGTGTGATCTGATTACAACCAGTGGGCAGTTATTTACTTTTTGAAGTTCTTATCTCTTTGTTGGATACCATAACTATAGTCCTGTCAATGTTTTGTCTAGGGTAGCTTTTAATAATGTTCCTTTTGATTTTTTCTGTGAACTCACCCATGTCTCTTTGTTATATTTTGTAGCCTGGTCCAAGGGATACCCTCCTTCAGTGTTTCATAAAACGGGATCGGTCCACCCAAACTTATTATCTTTATCTTGGTTTGACACAAGGTAATGATTCATTTGTAATTGCTGCGTTGCTAGTTTCCATTGGTGGAGTCATTGTTTTGTAGCTAACCTTGTAAATGAGAAATTCTTTTGTTTTTCATTTGTATAAAGACATGATAATCAAGATCTTTTTTTGAAGCTTCTCTTTGCAGTTTTACCTTATAATTTCAACATTTCTTTTTATTTTTTTCTTTTTGACAGCGCTGACTGATAATGGCAAATTCCTCCTCGCTGCACGCAAGTGTCGACGCACAACCTGCACCGACTATATAATTTCATTAGACTCTGATAACATATCAAAGGGCAGTAGCACCTACATTGGGAAGTTGAGGTCAATTTTTCACCATTTAAATAAATACAAAAGTTAATTTTTAGCACTATTTGTGCAATTCATGATTCTTTGTTCATTATTAGAAGTAACTGCTACTTGCTTTGGGCTGTGGCTACTTCTTATGTCAAAAACAAATAACTAGTTTCTTGAATGTTATACTTTTCATTCTGTAAAAAACCACCAGCTATTTCTGTTTCACTAATGAAAACAGTGAAGAAGATTAAGACAATATATTGCCGCCATAAGAATTAAGTTTTTCAAGCTTGTATTGAAAATAGGAAAATGATTGGCTAACCCAATTTTGACACCTAGATGTTGTGGTCCTTTAACTTTAGCATTGAGATTGTGTGAGCACGTGTTTTAAAGTGTATCCAAGGAATCACAACAACTAGGTGTCAAAAGTGGGTTACCCAGGATTCTCTTTGAAAATATTGCCTTTTCCTTTCCCTTTTTTTTTTTTTTTTTTTTTTTTTTTTTTTTTTTTTTTTTTCTTGTAACTCAATTGCTAAGGGTTGACTCTGCTTCTTCTGGTATTAGTTTCCCGAATAGTATTGATTTCAAATTACCTTTTACCATAGGTAAGTCTTAGATTAAGTAAATGGAATCTTTCTTGATTGAAAAAGAAATTTAAGTAGTATTACAATTTTGAATATGGTTGGAAAAGAAGATATATATGTATATGCACACACACTCACACTCTATATATCCTAGTGAAATTCCAAAAAAAAAAAAAATTATCATTTTCAAACATACATATAAAGTCACTGTTGTCCATTTTGGCTGCAATTATTGATATTTTGACTTGTTCCAGTTATTACATAATGTCATGTGCCATCGAAGTGCCGTGATTGATTGTGGTTGTGCCCTTTGTTGATTTAACAGTTAACACTCCTTTGATGTTATGTCTGTATCAACCGAAATAACTTCTTTTTTTTATTTTTTTATTTTGGACAGATCAAATTTCTTGGGAACCAAGTTTACTATCTATGATAGTCAGCCTCCTCATGCTGGGGCTAAAGTTACAAAAAGTCGCTCGACTCGGCTTGTTGGTTTAAAGCAGGTCTCTCCAAGACTACCCGCTGGCAACTATCCTGTTGCGCATGTTTCATATGAGTTGAATGTGTTGGGTTCAAGGTAAGACCTTAGATGAACACTCTTGCTAATGGCAAGTTGAATGTGCATAGTGTATTTTGGCAGCGAAACCAATCTATGACCTTCCATGAAATTTCCTGCCATCACTCACTGCAAGTAAATGTAGTGTCATGCTCAAGCCAAAAACAATAAAATCAAACCCCAAAAAAAAAAAATGTAGTGTTACGCTCTTAAGCTGTATATAGAAACTAGAATGTTCCTGAAACTTGTTTAAGATGAACAAATGATGTCGACTACCTACTTGCACTTTCTTTTTACACCCTTTCCCTATTTCACTTCATTGACGTTTGGATTGTTGTATGTGCTTGAACTGGTTTTGTACTTGATTAATTACTCAATTGATCGTTACATTCATTACCATTATTTATTATTGGGTGTGGTGTCTATTGAATAGTTCGCTAATATGGGAATATGGAATTACCAGGGGTCCTAGAAGAATGCAGTGTGTAATGGATGCTATTCCTGCCAATGCTATTGAAGCCAGAGGTGTTACCCCTACACAGACAGAGTTTCCACTTAGTATTTTGGATTCCTTCCCCTCACTCCCATTCTTCCGATCCAAGTCAACTCGCATAGATAGTTTCCGTTCAGGCTCTCTGGATACCCCAAAGGAAGAAGTGCTCATCTTGAAGAATAAGTCTCCGAGGTGGCATGAACAACTGCAATGCTGGTGTCTCAACTTCCGTGGACGGGTTACAGTTGCTTCAGTTAAGAACTTCCAACTGGTAGCGTCTCCAGAACATCGACAAGCCAGTCAGGAGCATGAGAAGGCTATCCTGCAGTTTGGCAAAGTGGGGAAGGACTTGTTCACCATGGACTACCGATATCCAATCTCGGCTTTTCAGGCATTTGCTATCTGTTTGAGTAGCTTTGACACTAAAATTGCTTGTGAATGATTTAACAGGTTAGTCTCTCTTCTGTTCATGTTCATTTTTCTCTGCATGTTTAACTTTATTAGGTATTATAATTTTATTTTACTTTATTTTTCTCATTCTTTGTTCTGCAATTGAGAGTTCTAGAAAAAAGGAAAACCACTTGAGGTTGCATTTATGAGTTGGATTTTCTTTTCCTTGACAACCAAGCAAGTTCAATATTAATAATGACCTGAAGCAGTAGCTGGGTGGAAAGATTAGGTTGCTTAGGAACCACCCAAAATGCCTATCAAAATCGTCTTTTTTGGTGGGAGGACAAGGTATGTCGAGATGGTTCACAATGGTATTACAGCTTGGAAGTGGTGGATAGGTTTCATCCTGCATGGCCAAGCCACCCGTCTCACTATGTCATAAATCTTAAATTTCCGTTGTGGTTAAACTATCTCCATTGTCAATTTGAATATTTCTTCTACATCGAGAAACTTAAATAATCACATATAAGACCATTTCACTAGTAACCATTTAAAGATTGAATCCAATTTATTTCAAGAAATTCTGTATTATAAGATCTCAGGTTTTGAGTTCTGTGAATCTTTAGAAATTTTCAAACACTGAAGTCTGAAGCCTAAAAAGACTGCTGATGCACCAAATTAGCAAATCTGACATTTAAAACTGCTCTTGATTAGTGTCATTTTACTTTTGATTGGTTGAGATATAAGCTCTTGTTGGATTCGTTGAGATATAAGCTCTTGTTGGATTCAAGTTCTCTTTGTGAATGAACCGGATAAATACTTTTTAAGAAATTAGCATGCTTACCATCAATAAGCAACAACTGTTCTCATCAGACATGTGTTAGATAAAAAAGATACCATATTGTTTAATTGGTCTACATTTCTATTGGTTTGGCTCTTTGGCTATTGTCATATGTTGTCTCTATGTTACCCGGACTCGAGTGTGGGTGTCAAGTATGGGTATGTGTCTAGAGGTCAGACTTGGATATTCTCTAATTTTAAAGACTCGTAGACTCTAAATGCACATGTGAAAATTCAGACATGGGTACTTGGACATGGCATACAGGTGAAAATATCTCATTATCTTTTATGAATTGGGGTACTTGTGCATATACAAATCCAAAAATCTACTCTAAATTCACAACTCGAAAAAAAAAAAAAGATATAAGTTGAAATACATGCAATTACCCCCACAAATGTCATCATCTACTCATCATGAAAGTCTATAATAGGATAGAAATGCATTAACCGTGTATTAATAAAAGAAAATTAACTATAATTGTAAGTTTTTTAACAATAAGAGCGAAATATACCTAATTTGGCCCAATATTTAAAATTATAAGTTCCAACTCTCTTACGTTAATTTCTCTTGAATAAAAAATGAAAGTGTCCAAGGTAGTTTTGAAGAGTCCGACACATCAAGTGTCGGTGTGCACATCATGCTGTGTCGGACACGGGTACTTGGCCCAAAGTGAAGAGTCCAGGTATCGAACTTTAACAATGTGAAATTGAATTTTGTTTTTGAGTCATAAAAAAGATAGCGTATTGTTTAATTAGGAAGAGTTTGATCCATAAAGCCGGCCCCAATTAATTTGGGACTGAGGATATATTGTTGTTGTTGTTGTTGTTGTTGTATTGTTTAATTGGTCTACATTTCTACTGGTTTGGCTCATTGATGCGGCAAGGCCGTGTGGACTAGTTCTTCTCTAGAACACATATTTGGACCTTTTCTTAAGTTTTTTCTCTAATTATTCTGTCAGCAGCTAGTCCATTTGAATGCTCTTTCTGGTGTCCCCGAAGGACGTCAAGATGTTATGCGGAGAAGGCAATTTTTGGTGTAAAAGGAGGCGGGTTGTGCTGACGTGTGCAATGGCTTCCTCTTTCCTCTTTCTCAACCTCGTTGTATATCTTGCCGGTTGGTGTGTACATAATAACTATTCGGAAGATGACAAAACGAAAGTGAGGATTGTTTGCTTGTTGCGTTTAATCTATTCATATCTAATGCAGGTCATCTCTTAAACTTTTTTTTTTATAACCAATTCATGTTATGAGATCTGATGCAAGCTTTTACCGGAACGGATTAAAAAAAAAAAAAACATAGTTGTTTGAGTTGATTTTGCTCTCTATTTCGGTCTTTGCTATTTCTTTCCTCTTCAATTCTTTAGTATTTCTTGAAGTTGATATTCCACTTATCATCTGAACTTGTGTGTATGAAAGTTCCAAGTCTTAGCAATTCATATTCTAGCCTTGAACAAGGTTTATTTGGTTTCATTTTGTTACTATGATTGCTCAAGAAGCCGTGAAGTATGCATAGCATGAAAGACTAGAAATGCCCATTTTAACAACAGCATACAATACGATTCAAAAGTTTTAAACATGTGATAGATTCTGAAGATTTTGAAGTTGTCTCTGCAGTGTATCCGAAATCCTTTTTTAGGTCTGTAGAACATGTTTACACCATATCCATTGCAGAATTTGCAGGTATTTTTCTAGCCTAGTACTAGATTTGGTTCTGGAGAGATGTTGCCATCCGAATACAACAACATAGCTTCCCAAAATCATTTGGGGTCGGCTAAATGGATCAAACTCTTCCATTGCGCTTGATATTTTAATATCTGATTGTGAGTTTAAATTTTGGTTTTTAGAATATGATAACATTGAAACAGGCTACATGACTAGTCGATTTTTGATTTTCGATTTTCGATATGGCTTGTAGGAAAATTGAAAAGCAACATTTAAGAGAAACTAAGAGAAAGTTGATGAGAGCATATTTCCTTTTCATGATAAAGCTAACATGGGACAGAGGAAATTGTAATAATTTAGATAACTTTTGGTATATGATCACATGGAACCAAAGTTCACTACATATTTTTCAGTAAGGTGCAGGAGATCCAAATGGCCCTGGTGGTCCTCCAAAGCAGTCCTGCAGCAGCCAACAGCAACACAAACAGCAACAACTGCAAACACCAATATCATTACAAAACAAATAGACAACTAATACTACAAATCGTCACAAAAACCTATTTCCTATTGTGATAGACTACTTGTAACAATCCATTGCAGAAAGTTTAATCAAACATCGAGTGTAGAACTTACCAAGAAGATAACACATTGCACAGGCCCTCGGCGCAGCCACCGAGAAGTCCGATCGGCCTGGGTCCAAAACCTATTGGCCCTGGTGGAGGAGGTGCCCTGCCATGTCCAACATGTTCACCACCTGGTCCCATTTACCGTGACGGTAAAATTGGCTGAGGAAGTAATGGGTAAGACAATACGAAGAGAACAGTGTGTGCTTTATAACTCTTTAAGAACACATGTTAAACTGAACAGTGTGTGCTTTATAACTCTTTAAGAACACATGTTAAACTACTGGTCAATATAGATAGAGTTTACTTACCTCGTTTTCAACTGCTACCTATCTGCACTTCCAATTCACTAGACCTGTCGTCATGATCCCCCCATCTACCAGTTAATACAACAAGGATAGATGATAGATCCCTCTTCATGGCTTTTTCAAAAAGTAAAGTTGTTTTACTTTAAAATTTATTAAATAAAGTAAATTTCTTTAAAATTACAAATCTAATGTATATAGTCTTTACTAAAGGCGTTATTAAGTGTGACATGACAGTGGGTGTGTGATGTGATAATTTCAATTATATGAATGACTCCTTCATACAAAATATGAAATGTATGAAAAAGAGTCATTCATACAACTTATATTTCACCCATACCCTTGACTGCCTATATTAAAAATACTAAACATACATCAACCCAAATCATACTAAAATATATATTAGGTATGTTCCACACTAAATTGAGATGCATATAGATAACTCAAACACCAATGTGTGTTTTGGTATGTTTGTGTAGCATTCCTAAAATCTAATACCATTTTCATTGAATTCCTCTAACAATTAATTTTTCAAGTACACAACACGACGAAATTAACAAAGTCATATACAGGTCAAAACGTATCACACATAACTCATACCCAGTATAAAACGATAAAAGTAAACAAACGTATCAATAGGGAATTCCACAGTCAGATCACAAGAAGTTCGCGAAGGTCTACGCTAGCGTCCACGTCTGCAATGACGTCATGAATAACGACAATTAAAAATTAGGTCGTTACAATACAAGTAAGAGAAAAACAAATAGCAAAAACAACTCGAACAAATATACAAATCCAAGAAATTACCATGACATGAAAGAAACTCATACAAAGGTATGATGCAGTTCTATCGACGTCGATGTTACTCATCTGTTAGGCAAACCGATCGTACTCTATTTCGACTTGGATTTCTCCGTGCTTGTACGTCCGGTTGAGTCTGTTGAGCTCGATGAGTTGACTGAAATTCTTCCTCGCGTTGACTCGATTCACCTCTACTACCAGTGCTATCAAAGATAGGGGGTTGAACCATTCCGACATACTGACTTCCTGTATGTGGTTGGATGAAAGGAACATGAGGTGACATGCCTAATAAGTACATGAATGAGCCATCTCCACTATATGGAATATTGTAATTATAATATGGCGGAGTAAATGGACTTGGCATGTATTAAGGCAATGAACCATGCATTGAATGTGTAGGCATTCTATGGTCCATGTAGGAAGATGATAACCCAGGCGCATATGGATCAAAATGATAAGGATGAACACTCATGCTCGATGCCCTAGGTAAAAACATATGAGCATCAGATTGCGTTGGGGGCGACAAATGAGTGTACCCATAAGAAGAAGGACGAGTTGGAGGTGGTGGAGGAGAGCGTCTGTTGCTCTCACCAACAGTTTCTGACATTCTTGGTGTTGAACGGGTTGGAGGTGGTGGAGGAGAACGTCTGCTGCTCTCACCCAGAGTCTGTGTCCTTGTTGTTTTTCTTCTCCTCCCTTGCTAGGCTTTTATCCTCTTCTTGCTGTTCTTCCTCTTCTTTTTGAGAAGCTTCATCATCTATTTCTGGCTTAACTACATTTTCATCATTCCACATAGTAGTCCTTTGCCATTCATCCTCATCTAAGATTTTGATGCCTTCATGTAGAGCGCGCAACGCCTTGATCGATCCTGTCATCAATGAACACTCACTCCAATTGAAGCGCAAATGTAGACTGATATACAAAAAAAAGCAGTGTTAGTTAATAATTTTAAATATGACTCATGAGGATAACAACATTATAATTTCAAGCTTACCGAAAATTCGTGTAGAGCCCCGTCATGCCCAATGAATTGCCTGGTGATAGATCCGTAACACCTCATGTACTCTTCTTGATCATGTTCCCCTTCTTGTTCTATTGTGGCTATGGTATTACCATGATTTTCCCACAACTTTATATATCTTATATGATACACTACCCAATTTTCTTAAGGGTGTCCTCTCAATTGGACGCTGTGCAGACGTGTGTCAAAATCACAATTATATGGCACGACCTGTGTCAATCCGAACTGTCTCATTACCCTTTCAGGTCTATGCCACTCAACTATATGGAAACAAATTAAAGGACACGTTGAATGACAGCTCCCATGACCTTGAGTACAAAATTGTGGAAGTGACTCGAGGACATCAGCGTATGGTTGCAACTCCTCGACATTCTCCCTCTGTGTGTCAAGTGCATCACGATATGATGATAAACGTGTGTGGATGTCCTAGTTACCGAAAATGCAACTATCCATCTGTATACAAAACAATAAATTAGTCATAAATTAAAAAGACGCAATGAATAATTAAAAATAATTTGAGAAACATTTTTATTACCGATATCCCAAAGGAACTTCATTGGGAATGTATACTCCATCACATGTTCGAGGTCGAACTCTAGGAACAGGCATGCGCCTTGGTGCTATAAATGAAAACCTATCTCAAGCCCATAGTTGTATAAGAATTGACGCACCAGCGACCTCATGCGTACCAGAGCGAGATCTGCGACATAACTCCCTGTATAAATAAGCCAAACATTGTTGGACTAAGTGGTTAGTCACTCTAACTCCGACCGGGATTTTGATGGAAATAAACAAGGTGAAAATGTACTAATCAATATCAAGTGTATTTCGCTTTTTGTGTTAAAGGATGCAAAACAACACATCACGGCATTCAAGCCATACAAGTTCAAGATCCCAGCATTCGTGAAGGAATGAAGATGGAAGACCATATTGCAATTTGTAATTTCGATGTAAGGTATCAAAATTCTTTCACGCAAGCCAAATGCATTAGTTCATGCATATCAAGTCTTAAAACCAATTTTCAAAAGTCATGAAGTAACTTGGTATTTCAAAATGAAATTTAACACATAACTAGGTCCACGAGTTTAAACAAGGTGAAATCATGTGTTAATGATCATTTACATTTTGGAAATCATTGTTAAAGTTTTCAAGACTGAAAAACTTGTTTTTAAAAGGTTTTTGAAAAGAAAAACTGCAAGTTTGCAGAAAAGCCCCTCGCAAGTTATGAAATCGTGATTTTCCGTTTTCGGGTTTGTAAAAATATCCGACCATCCAATTAGGCTTAATGACCCATAATAAACATGTATAACATGTTACATTAGGGTTGGTTAGGTCCCGGACGTGTGTAAGGGTCGCTAACACAAAGGGAAAAAATAATTATTTTGAGCTCCCTCGAGCTTAGCGCGCTAATACGCCATTAGCGCGCTAAGTGCGTAGTTAGCGCGCTAGGTCTCGATATAGCGCGCTAATTGCCTCCCGACAGCCTTTTTTAAAAAGCTGGAAAATGAACTTTAATTTGAATTTTTGATGGATTTTGGACCCTTGGATCCCTAGAACGGTCATAAACTGTCAAGATGGGATTCCTAACAATATAAAAACACCAACACAATGGTTTTCTCAAAACAAGGCAAACACACACTTAAAAAGTTCAAAAGATTCAAAAGAAGAACTTTGATTTTTGTGAAAGGAACAAAGGAGATTCTTGAGGTCGTTCACAAGCACAAAAATCCAAAGACTTTGAAGCATTCAAAGAGTACTAGATTCTCCTCAAAGCTGTTCTCTTTTGTCACCTTCTTGGTTGTAAGCTAGTCCTTGTTCTAGATTCCTTCTCTTGTGCTTAATCTACATAGTTTTGTGTGTGTTGAATCAAAATCAGTTTGTTGTGTGTTTTAACACTATTATCTTGGGTTTTACACTTAAACTTATTTTATCAAACCCTAAGATTGATTTGAACAAAAGTTTTGCACTTAAACTTCATCTTTGTTAAACTATTGTTCTTTGCCTTGAAATCGGTTTTGCACAAACACATTGGATTTTAAAACGACTTCATATTTGGAATTTGCAACAAAATCAGTGACACACTTTGCATTTTCCATCCATTCTCATACTTGCATGCATTAGAGTTGTTAGGCTCTAGGAGGCTTGCTAGTGTTTGAATTTGATATAACTTTATATTGTAAAGTGTATCTCATTTCTTTTCGGCAAATTATTGTAAGTGTATGATTGTAAGACTTAGTGGAATCTAAGTCAAAGGGAAAGACCTAGTTGAGGCTAGGCACAATTTCTAGTTGCGGCTAGATAGGAAGTCCTAATTGTAATTAGGCATTCTAGGCTTGTATGCTTAGGTTGTAACACTTATTTGGAATATAAGTGAGGGGTTAAAAATCCTAACCGGGGAGGTTAGGTAGTGGATGTAGATCATTTGATCGAACCACTATAAATCGTGTGTCGCTTTCCATCTCTTCTACTTCATTCTCTTGCATAGCATAGACATTTGTTGTTACTTGTGCATAAAAGTTTTAAAAAGGCAATAACCTCTCGACACACCCAATTCCCCCCCTGGGTGTGGTTTCAATTGGTATCAGAGCGGGTTATTGCTCAAAGTATAACTAACGTATCTTTGAGTGTTTTTATGCAAGGATGCAAAGTCTAGATCCGGCTCGCCTTAGAGAAGGTAACTCCTCGAGTAGGCCTCCATACTTTGATGGAACCAATTACGCACATTGGAAAGTAAGAATGAAGTTCTACATAAGAGCGCAAAATAGATTCCTATGGGATGCAATTGAAAGTGGATACACTCCACCCGACAAGCCATTGAAGGAATACACCGCCGAGGAGATCAAGAGTGAACTTTCAAATGATCAAGCCATGAATCATCTATTTTGTGCATTGAGCGAGAATGAGTTCAACCGAGTAAGTGCATGTCAAACGGCAAAGGAAGTATGGGAAAAGCTTGAGGTTCACTATGAAGGCACAATGCAAGTGAAGAAGACGAAGTTGAGGATCCTTGAGGAACACTATGAGACCTTCCGAGTTGGATCCGATGAAGATATCGCCACCGCCATCACACGATTCACTAAGTTGTTAAATGAGATCAAGAATCTTGGAAAGCATTATGATCAAGAGACATCGGTATACAAATTCCTTAGAGGCTTGCCTAAGGAATGGGATGCCAAGAAGTATGCAATCCAATCGGCACAAAATCTTGGAGACTATACTTTCGATGCATTGTGTGGAGAATTGACGGTCCATGAATTTGAACTCAAAGACCAAGCAAGATTGGAAGCATTAAGTGGAGGTACAAAGAGCTCAAGAAAGGAGATTGCATTGAAGGCAAACAGTTCCCCTAGCGCATCGGTGGAAATCATTGAAGATGAAAAATCTTGTGATGATAATGATCTTGAGGAGGAAGTTGCAATGCTCTTAAGAAAGCTCAACAAGGCCATATACAAGCGAGACAAGTATAAGAAGAAGTTCCGAAGTGGAAGCAAGGGAGGAAAGTCAAACGAAACCATATGCTTTGGGTGTGGCAAACCGGGTCACATCAAGGCGGAGTGCAAATCGAAGAAGGTGTTTGACAAGAAGAAAGGAAAGAAGAGCTTCAAGGCAACTTGGGATGACTCATCATCATCAAGCTCGGAATCCGAATCGGAGAGTGAAAAGGCAATACTTTGTCTCATGGCACAAGGCGAGGTAAACTCTAACTCTTTTAATTTTGATGATATAGATGATTTGGATGATGTTCCAAATCTTGATGAACTTAGGAAAGAGTTGGAAAAGGAGGTCAAAAAGACCAAACAACTCAAAAAGAGCTTAACCATAGCAATTAGCGAGATAGAGTCACAAAATGAGACCATTAGTGATCTCCAAAGTGACTTGAATGAAGTCATAGAGGAGAGAGATGCCTTAGTCAAGAAAGTAGAGGACTTGACTAACACGGTGCATAAGTTCACCAATGGCAAAGAAATGTTTGACATGATGTTGGGAGCACAACGACGTGCACTCAACAAAAGAGGCATAGGTTATGGAGCAAACTTGTTAAGTTACAAGAAATTGCTCAATGATGATCGTAGATGCTCTAAATGCAATAAGACTCATGAGGTTGGGAAATGTGCTCTACAAAAGGCCAAAAAGGGTAGACTAGCTTGAGTAGTTAAAAATGTTTATGACACTAACTTTCTCGGACCCAAAGGAGCTTGGGTACCAAAATCTAGTGTGTTTCCCATTGTGTAGGATGCAAGGAAAAGCACCCCATGGTACTTAGATAGCGGGTGCTCAAGACACATGACCGGAGATGCACATCAATTCATTGAGCTAAAGCGGCATGACGGTGGAAAGGTTACATTTGGAGACAACAACAAAGGAAGAGTTATTGGTCTCTTGAACCGTTGGTAACCATTCACTTTCTATTTCTAATGTTTATCTTGTTGATGGTTTGAAACATAACTTGCTTAGTGTTAGTCAATTGTGTGACAAAGGATTTCATGTTATGTTTGAATCATCAAAATGCATTGTTAGGAATGAAAAGCATGAAACTTTG
Source organism: Stephania japonica (assembly GCA_039657345.1). Taxonomy (NCBI): domain Eukaryota; kingdom Viridiplantae; phylum Streptophyta; class Magnoliopsida; order Ranunculales; family Menispermaceae; genus Stephania; species Stephania japonica. The sequence goes on from CM077557.1 coordinate 69,983,045, forward strand.
TTTGTTGCATATAGAGATAAGAATGTTTATGCCATTAACTTTGATGAGATGCATATGCAAAATGTTTCATGTTTGAGTGCACAAAGTGATTGTGATGCATGGTTGTGGCACCGTAGACTAGGACATTCTAGCATGGAAAATTTGTCAAAATTGACTAAGCATGATCTAGTTAAGGGCCTACCCAAGTGCACCTTTAAGAAAGATAAGGAATGTGAACCTTGTATCCTCGGTAAACAAGTGAAATCGTCATTTAAGACGAAAGTAACAAGTGATGTAACTCGAGCTTTAGAACTTATCCATATGGATTTGTTCGGACCTACCCAAACACAAAGTCTAGGAGGTAAATCATATTGCTTTGTTATTGTTGACGACTTTACAAGGTATACATGGGTGTATTTTCTATCTCACAAGCATGAAGTATTCGACGTGTTTGTAAAGTTTTGTGCTTTAGTAGAGAATGAAAAATGAAACAAAATCACCATCATTAGAAGTGATAGAGGTGGTGAGTTTGTAAATAGGAACTTGGAGGATTTTTGTGATAAACAAGGTTATACACACCAATTATCCTCTCCTAGAACACCTCAACAAAATGGAGTTGTTGAAAGAAAAAATAGAACACTCCAAGAAATGTGTAGGACTATGCTAAATGAGTACAACGTAGCTAAGCATTTTTGGGCCGAAGCCATTAACACGGCATGCTATGTTATAAATAGAGTAAATGTCCGAAAGCAAGTGAAAAAGACTCCTTATGAACTATGGAAAGGCCGAAAACCCAACATAAGTTATTTTAAGGTGTTCGGGTGCACTTGCTATGTTCTCAACGATAGGGATCAATTAGATAAATTCGACCCAAAGTCTAAAGTATGTATTTTTCTAGGGTACTCAACACATAGCAAAGCATATAGGGTGTTTAATAAGTCAACCAAAACCATAGAAGAATCTATTCATGTGAAATTTGATGAAGTAGATCCCAAAGTTAAATTAATGCAAAATCTTGAGAAATTGAGGATTGAAGATGAAGATGATGGCACTCTAGGACAAACCTCAAATAATCAAGAGCTTGAGTCAAACAAGGAATCCGAAACAAGTATGCCTAAGAATTCAAGACTCCTCATTGGTCATTCATCTCAACAAATCATAGGTGATCCAAACAAAGGAATAATCACTAGGTCAACATTGCAAAGAGATGAAGGACACTTAGCTTTTGTGTCACAAACCGAGCCTACCAAGATAGATGATGCCTTAGGAGATGAGTTTTGGGTTATGGCTATGCAAGAAGAGTTAAACCACTTTGTTAGGAACAAAGTATGGACATTAGTACCTAGACCTAAGGATCACTCAATCATAGGCACCAAATGGGTCTTTAGAAACAAAAAGAATGAAAAAGGTGAAATTGTAAGAAACAAGGCTAGATTGGTTGCACAAGGCTACAATCAAGAAGAAGGAATTGATTATGAGGAAGCCTTTGCACCCGTAGCAAGACTAGAAGCAATTCGCATGTTGCTTGCCTATGCTTGCTACAACGGGTTTCTACTATACCAAATGGATGTTAAAAGTGCATTTCTAAATGGGTTCATCCATGAAGAAGTTTATGTAGAACAACCACCGGGATTTGAAGATCATGAACATCCAAGCCATGTCTATCATCTTCAAAAAGCCTTGTATGGACTAAGACAAGCCCCTAGAGCTTGGTACGATAGACTTAGTGCGTTTTTGCTTGAGAAAGGGTTTAAGAAAGGAACATTAGACCCCACTTTGTTCATTTTGATCAAAAAACATGATATGCTACTTGTTCAAATCTATGTTGATGATATCATTTTCGGGTCATCTAATACATGTTTATGTGATGAATTCTCATCATTGATGACAAATGAATTTGAGATGAGCATGATGGGTGAACTAACATACTTTCTAGGCTTGCAAATAAAACAATCCAAGCATGGCATTTTTATAAATCAAGCAAAGTATGTGAGGGACATGCTAAAGAAGTTCAAATTCGAAAATTTGAAAGCATGTGACACTCCTAGTAGTTCAACTATCAAAATGGACAAAGACCAACTAGGAAAATCCATAGATCCTAAACTTTACCGTGGAATGATAGGTAGCCTCCTTTACTTGACCGCTAGTAGACCCGACATTATGTTCAGTGTGTGTTTATGTGCTAGATTTCAATCCGATCCTAAAGAGTCCCACTTAAAATGTGTAAAGCGCATATTTCGATATCTAAGTGGAACACAAGACTTAGGATTGTGGTTCAACAAAACCAAGAGTTTTGAACTCCGAAGTTTTGTTGATTCTGATTATGCGGGAAGTCTAGTTGATAGGAAAAGCACTTCTGGATTTTGTCATTTGCTAGGAAACTCACTTATCTCATGGTTTAGCAAAAAGCAAAATTCCGTGGCTTTGTCTACGGCGGAGGCCGAATATGTGGCTGCCGGGAGTTGTTGTGCTCAAGTTCTATACATGAAACAACAACTTGAGGATTATCAAATCCTAGTTGGGTGTGCTGAAATTTACTTGTGATAACACAAGTGCGATAAACATATCGAAAAATCCGGTGTTACACTCTCGAACGAAACACATTGAGATTAGGCACCATTTTCTTCGTGATCACGTCCAAAAGGGCGATGTTAAACTTGTCCATGTGTCCACAGAGGACCAATTAGCCGATATATTCACAAAGCCCTTGCCGAGAGATCAATTTTCAAAAATTCGGCGTGAGCTAGGCATGGTTCGAGAATCGGACATTCTACACATGTTTTAGTTGTTCTAAACCTATTTATATGGTGTTTTTGAGGTGTCCAAGAATTTTGAGGTCAATCCGAGTTGTATGTCAAAAATCGAAAAATTTCATGTCCAAAATTTCCAGAGGGAAATTAGCGCGCTAATGATGGTAATTAGCGCGCTAATGGTTGTGTGACAAAAATTTTCCAGAGGGAAATTAGCGCGCTATTTCCAGACATTAGCGCGCTAATACGTTGCTGGCCCAGAATATGAAACGACCCATTAGCGCGCTAATATCCAGAATTAGCGCACTAATGACGTTCGGCCAGACTTGTATAAATACGTTTTCTAAACCTAAAAACACTACAACTCACAAATCTCTCCTCTCCTCTCAACGTCTCCACCACCATTTCGCCTCCTACGGGTAAGCTCCTCACCTCTTTTTTGTCAATTTCTTCAATTTCTTTGTTTCTCGTCATCACGTTCTCTCCATTTTTCGACAATGTCGACTCGCCGTCCCTCCACCCGTCCCTCCTCCCGTCCGACCGCCACCACCAATCCCCGTCCAACCGCCCCCACCACGTCTTCTCGTCCTACCCAGGCCACGTCCTCTCGTCGTCCATCGCGACGCCGTGTTGCTCAACCGTCCTCCTCCTCCTCTAGTGAGTCGGAATCCTCACAACCCGCCCCCACTCCGGCGATTGCCCCTCAACGTGAGGGTCGCGCCAAATCCGTTCATGAGGCCCCATCGGTCCTCGAGTCCGTGGCTCCCCGACTTACGGATGCCAAAATTCTTCGACTCGCTGTCGTCGATTTTGCATTCTTTGCTAGGGCCCATCTCCCGATTTGGGAGATCTTCGATGCGCCAGGATGGACCACATTTTGTGCCCATAACGCCACTTATAACCCCCCATTGGTCCGTGTTTTCTATTCCAATCTTGAGACCACGGCCCAATTCGTCCTCCGCTCGTCAGTTGGTGGCCGCTCTATTGAGATTACGCCTGAAAATCTCGCTCATCGGCTTAACCTTCCTTTGCACCCTCCTGCCACTACGGTAGTGTGCAAATTTCTAAGTTGGCCGTTTGATCGTCTCGATGTACTAAATTCCTTTCTTCAGCCCAATCGTACCTTAACTGTATATCCCACTGGCATAACGGATACCGATTTCAAACTGGTGCCCCACCTCATTCATAAAATCCTTCACAAAGTTATTCTTCCTCGCGGTGGAAGTAAGAACTATGTCACTCTCCTTGACATGTTCGTTCTTGGGCACCTGTTTCGAGCCATCCCTCTCAGCTTGCCTCACATTATCATTGGCTATATTACGAGCACGTGTAGCTCCGGTCGTCATCTTCCGTATGCCCATATTATCACATCTTTCTTGGAGTCCGCCCAAGTCGATCTTACTTTGGGAGGTCATCCTCTCACTGTCTATGACACCGTCGACATGGCCACTCTGAAGGCCATGAAGTATCGCTACATGCGCGATAGGCAGCGGTGGATACGCGACGATGCAATTCCGGATGGTCGATATTACGGCGGCTACGAGTCTCCATTGCCTACGGACCCTCCGGTTGCTCCGTTTGATGCGCCCGACTACTTGGAGTATAGCTACAGTTTTGGTGGTGATGACCATGATGGCGATGGAGGCTCTGCTGGCGATGATGACCATGATGGCAATGAGGAAGCTCATCATGACTCCACCGTTCCACCCCCGCCGCCGCAGCACTACGAGACTGCCCCGCCTCCACCTCCTTCTACATTTGGTGGTTTCACACCTCCACCGGATATGTCCCCCTCGTCGGCCTACGTCTCTGCACAGCTAGGTTATCTGCACTCCTACATGACTCAGACATTTGCTACCGTCGAGGCAAGCCTTCAGCATCAAAATGATCGTCTTCGTCGCATTGAGGGTCATTTGCTTCCAGCACATCCCGCGCGCAATGATCGTTCCTCCAGTTCTGCACGTCGACCATCATCCTCGAGGAGGAGTGTTTAGTTTTTTTTATCGCATGTTCAGCATTAGGTTCTATTCGGTAGTTATTTTTTTGTATAGAACCACTAGGTGAGCACTAGGCTCCAAACTGTTAGGCTTTGTTGTTCTACATATTTTTCTTTTACTCATGTTTACGCCACAACTATGTTCACACCGCTTTATGCTATCTATATCATGATTTCTTTTATTGCGTATCTCTGAGTTTCTATATGGCTTTTTAGTGCTTCACTATGTATTATCATATCTGATTGTGTATCGCTTCCGTCTATTGTCTTTGGTTATGCATAGAGTAAGGGGGAGCGTATTTGTTCTTGTTTTCATTATCTTATGCATCATTGTATTTCTCAAACGGGGGAGCTTGGCTCCACTTTTTGATGTTATCAAACGGGGGAGAAATGTGGTTGAACTTGAAAATGTTGATGTGTTTGAACTTGCACAAATGAAATGTACAATCTTGAATGAAATACACACTTAGATTATGCTTTATATTTTTTTAAGTTCACATTGTTTGTTATCATCAAAAAGGGGAGATTGTTGGACTAAGTGGTTAGTCACTCTAACTCCGATCGGGATTTTGATGGAAATAAACAAGGTGAAAATGTACTAATCAATATCAAGTGTATTTCAGTTTTTGTGTTAAAGGATGCAAAACAACACATCACGGGCATTCAAGCCATACAAGTTCAAGATCCCAGATTCGTGAAGGAATGAAGATGGAAGACCATATTGCAATTTGTAATTTCGATGTAAGGTATCAAAATTCTTTCACGCAAGCCAAATGCATTAGTTCATGCATATCAAGTCTTAAAACCAATTTTCAAAAGTCATGAAGTAACTTGGTATTTCAAAATGAAATTTAACACATAACTAGGCCCACGAGTTTAAACAAGGTGAAATCATGTGTTAATGATCATTTACATTTTGGAAATCATTGTTAAAGTTTTCAAGACTGAAAAACTTGTTTTTAAAAGGTTTTTGAAAAGAAAACTGCAAGTTTGCAGAAAAGCCCCTCGCAAGTTATGAAATCGTGATTTTTCGTTTTCGGGGTTTGTAAAAATATCCGGACCATCCAATTAGGCTTAATGACCCATAATAAACATGTATAACATGTTACATTAGGGTTGGTTAGGTCCCGGACGTGTGTAAGGGTCGCTAACACAAAGGGAAAAAATAATTATTTTGAGCTCCTCGCAGCTTAGCGCGCTAATACTGCCATTAGCGCGCTAAGTGCAGAGTTAGCGCGCTAGGTCTCAGTATTAGCGCGCTAATTGCCCTCCCGATGCCTTTTTTAAAAAGCTGGAAAATGAACTTTAATTTGAATTTTTGATGGATTTTGGACCCTTGGATCCCTAGAACGGTCATAAACTGTCAAGATGGGATTCCTAACAATATAAAAACACCAACACAATGGTTTTCTCAAAACAAGGCAAACACACACTTAAAAAGTTCAAAAGACTCAAAAGAAGAACTTTGATTTTTGTGAAAGGAACAAAGGAGATTCTTGAGGTTGTTCACAAGCACAAAAATCCAGCACTTTGAAGCATTCAAAGAGTACTAGATTCTCCTCAAAGCTGTTCTCTTTTGTCACCTTCTTGGTTGTAAGCTAGTCCTTGTTCTAGATTCCTTCTCTTGTGCTTAATCTACATAGTTTTGTGTGTGTTGAATCAAAATCAGTTTGTTGTGTGTTTTAACACTATTATCTTGGGTTTTACACTTAAACTTATTTTATCAAACCCTAAGATTGATTTGAACAAAAGTTTTGCACTTAAACTTCATCTTTGTTAAACTATTGTTCTTTGCCTTGAAATCGGTTTTGCACAAACACATTGGATTTTAAAACGACTTCATATTTGGAATTTGCAACAAAATCGTGACACACTTTGCATTTTCCATCCATTCTCATACTTGCATGCATTAGAGTTGTTAGGCTCTAGGAGGCTTGCTAGTGTTTGAATTTGATATCACTTTATATTGTAAAGTGTATCTCATTTCTTTTCGGCAAATTATTGTAAGTGTATGATTGTAAGACTTAGTGGAATCTAAGTCAAAGGGAAAGACCTAGTTGAGGCTAGGCACAATTTCTAGTTGCGGCTAGATAGGAAGTCCTAATTGTAATTAGGCATTCTAGGCTTGTATGCTTAGGTTGTAACACTTATTTGGAATATAAGTGAGGGGTTAAAAATCCTAACCGGGGAGGTTAGGTAGTGGATGTAGATCATTTGATCGAACCACTATAAATCGTGTGTCGCTTTCCATCTCTTCTACTTCATTCTCTTGCATAGCATAGACATTTGTTGTTACTTGTGCATAAAAGTTTTAAAAAGGCAATAACCTCTCGACACACCCAATTCCCCCCCCCTTGGGTGTGGTTTCAAACATGCACTTCCTCAACTATACTGTCCAACTGTTTGAAGATCCTCGAGCAACGGAAGAAATATCAAATGTACATATTGGTTCGACTTGTCAGCGAAGACACAACCACCAATAAGTTATAGAATGTACGAACGAACATAACGTCGAACCATGTTCTCATTGTTGTCATCCTCTATAGGTGACACATTTTCTTCGAGCCATGAAACAAAAACTCTATTCCCAGAAAAGTCAAGTGCATCAGGTCTTGCACCAAGTAGTCTTTCACACACCTCGAGATAGTCTATATCTGTGCTTCCAGTTACGGGCATACCATTAATAGGTAACCCGAGCTAAATCTCAACGTCTTGGAGTGTTATCGTACACTCACCACAACGCACGTGGAACGTATGTCTCTGAACGCCATCTCTCAACGAAAGTGGTGATCAAAGCCCAATCAAGCCTCAAAAATCTTACGAGTGAAACCTCATAAAAGCCACTAGAACGTAGGTAAGGGATCATTCGATAATGGTAATTCACCTGTCGATCAATGACACCCCGTCTTCTTCGCATGCGCATCGTATCATGTACCTTATAATTAAAAAATGTGTCGATATATATATGTATTAAACGTTTTTGCATAAATATTAGGCACATACATGCTAAATGTATATATCTGACCCCTCCAGACTTGCGATGATCTGTGTGTATATTGGAGGCGTAGAAGAGAAGGATCAAATGGTCCTGGTTCCATGTTTACTCGCTACAACTGTGTGATTAGGAAAATTAGTAGAGTAGTTTTAAAAGTCACAACGAATCATTACTACGAGTTAAAACATTAACAAAGACATATCTATTACTCTACGTAACATATCCGAATACTATATTAATATCAATATTATGAAATTACCAACTGACATCATTTACAAACAAAATACAAATTCCCTCATTGGTTTGGATTGGGGGGTTGAGCTTTTGATGGACAATTTTTTTTTATGTCCCTCTATACGACAAAGGCTGCAACGTGGTTCCTCCTAGTAGGGACTCGACCACGATCTCTATTTGGATATGTTGTTCGTTTATGTCCTTCTTGATGACATATGCCACATCGCAAGGTCCTCGAAACATTAAGAAGATCCATCTCATTTTGCCTTCGTGTTCCCTTTTGTCTCCCTCGGCCATGTCTACACTTAGGATCTGGTAAAATCTTCGTCGCAAAAGTTGGTCAATAATTTTCATCGGGGATGGCTTTGAATTGAGAGGAGTAGCATCGTGCGTACACGTCCATCCTGTAGTATGGCTCAATAAATTGTATATAATCAAGTCGAATAAGGGCACATGCAGCTAACACGTGTAAGCAAGGGAAACCAAACGATTGTCATTTATTGCAGCTGCAATACCAGTTCTTCCGGATAACAATTTGTGTATTGTTGCCTTTATGCATGCGATCACCATGACGTCCAGTGAGCACCTCAAACTCACCATTGTCTCGATTTATCAATTTGACGTAATGTCTCCTTGCAGATTGTTCATAATGTGCGATTTTATTCATGACATATTTTATGTAATAGCGCCCGTGCGAAATTGCTTCATCGATTTCCTGCTTGCGTCGGTTGGTGTATGTCACCAACCTGAAGTAAATCATTTAAATCATTGTTGTTATTGGCAAGAATCGTGCCCCTTTCAATACACCGTTAAAACATTCTACAATAGTAAGATAATGTCGTGTCAGTAATATCAACATAGTGATAAAAAAATATAGGATAACAAACATAATTAGTATCGATTACATACCAACCCCATTAGAATTCATCCATCCGTACCGCATGCCTCCGTTATGCGATTGAGTCCAGAGTTCCTTGGGAATGACATTCACATATTGAAGACATTGAGGGGTTCCTGATAACAAATAAACAAAACGCTCCATGCATGCATCAAATTTCCTCACTTGATGTTAACCAGCAGCTCGAGAAAGAATGTTCTTCAACGATTCATTTTTGAAATTTGTGTTAAAATTACTGGTCAAGTGTCGCAGTCAATAACGGTGGTATCCTCTTAGTGGACAAAAACCATTTGCTAGTATGTTAACAGACTCAAGAATGCCAGAGTGACGGTCAGAAATAATATAAATATCATCTATATCGGTCACGTGTTTATGCAACATCCTCAAAAACCACCCCCACGAGTCTGTTGATTCGTTTTTTGCAACTGCAAATGCAACTAGAAGTAGATGTCCATTACCATCAACAGATAGGACAATCAGTAGTTTACCACTGTATTTGCCATACAAGAATATTGTGTCAATCTGTAGAAGAGGCCTACAATGCTTGAATCCTTCATTGATGTTTCGAATGCGAAGAACACATGACAAAATTGAGGATGCTCGTCCTGATCTCATCTGCAGCCCATTGTCTGTGACCAATCAATCTTTGTCCCTGGGCTCTTATTATGTACAGCCGTCAACCATCTTGGTAACTTAGCATACGACGCGTCCTAATCTCCGAATGCATTAGCAACTGCTTTCCTTTTAGCGTTCCACATTCACTTGTAGAGAACTTCATGTCCGTATTTTAGCTTAATCATTTCTACCGAGGCCTTGATAGTAATTGCCTGATTTATTTGGACAACGCTTTGCATTTCACGTGCAAGCATGTTGGCGTCGAGTTGGGCATGACTGCATTCTATGCTGGGATTTATACAGTTGTGTGGCTCGTCTAATTGAGTGATCTCCCATAATTGTTTCTTCTTTCGCAAACAAGCACAGAGACGACACATACACCCAGCTTCCGGTGCACTTCTGCACTTTACCACTCATAAGGTTGTAGTTGACTCCATAACATGGTATTGACAATGGTTGTTAACATGTCATACTTTGATGGCATGCTGCAAGTCTTTCTTATTTTCAAAGCACATTCCTCTTTCCAACTCAAAATTAGGCATATCTCATCAATCGAATGATGAAAATGTTGGGTTGTAGTAGAATCAGTCACTTCCCAATCAATTTTATTATACACCGGCAATGGTTGGTAAAATTCTTCATCTCTTGCTTCTTCCATGCACTCCTATTTGCCAATTGCAAATTACCCATCATCTTGCAAGTTTTCTGCCCTTGGAGGTTTGTAAGTTGGGTCGTCTGTAACAACATTTATATTTTCTCAATTAACAGATGACGCAACATCCTCAAGGGGACATACGTCCTCGTCGATGTCGTTGTCGTCATCCTCATTAGGATCATCACTGGAGGGCACTAATGTCATCATCAATCGGAGTAACAAATCTATCTTGCACAACATCACCTATAGGTGATTGCATATGTAATCTTTCCATCATTGATGTAGGACATGTCATGCCCATATTTTCTTCTACCACTTGTGAATGCACAGTAGAGTTTTGAAAATGCTCGATTGGCTCACGAACGGTTCGAAGTCAAGAAATGACTCACTTTGAGTTTTTATCGGTCTTGTTAGGAGTTGCGAAGAGTCGTTAATCTAGTTTACTTATTAGATTAATTTCGGGGACGAAATTCTAATAAGTGGGGAGACTGTAACAACCCCAAATTTTTAACTGACTTGTGTTACACTTGTCAGGATTGTGACCCGGCTACGTAAATACTGAACAGTATTTCAAACTTCGGGAGTCGACACCGAAGTGATTTTATGATTTTTTGATTGTGTGTATTAGTATTGTAGCATTTTACGGGTTTCGAGCCGTTCGGGTGATATTTAATTGAGTGAGGTTTCGACTAGTTAAACGGGGGATAAAAACAAGTAAAACATACAAATAAATAAATTTTTAATTAATTTAATTAATTACAAGGTGAGAGACTACACGCGTTATGGGAGTCGGAACAAGGAAAAACGGACCGAGGAACGTTGTTTGAACGCTGGAGTTGGTTAATTACACAACATACAGGCTATGGGATTGGAATTGTTAAAGTGACACACTCCAATGGTGAGGAGCCATGAGATTGACCTCGAGATGCGTGTGTTGAGATGGAGAGCCATGCAAGTGACAACACCCACCTACTTTAAGGTGTAATAAAGAAAAATAAATAAATAAATAAAAATACCCATAAGGGCAATTGTTTAAAATTGTGTAGGAAGTAAGTTGGGGGTAAAAAGGTCATTTGGCCATATATATAACAATAAAAAAAAGAAGAGAAAATAAGAAAGAGAAGAAAAGTTTTTGTTAAAACATATAACCTATGAAATTGGAAATGTATTCACCGTATCGAGGATTTTTATTCGTGTCGTCATGTCATATGATTCCGTTGTATAGTTGATTGACTTAATTTTGAGTAAATGATCGGACTTGTCATCAATGTTGCGTGGTTTCGTGTTTCGATCATTTTTTGTTGATGACGTCGGTGTTGAGTTTTCAGTCAAGGTTTTATCAATCTAGTTTGAATGCTCTATTGAAATCACTTGAATTAATAGCACGTCGTGTGTGAGAACGAATTTATGTTGGAGTTGCGTGCTCATGCATGGTTTCCTCGCGGTAGTAAACGTGAATGTGTTATTTCATGTGTTTTTGTCATCGGGATTTCATTATTTTGTGTTGAGTTTATTTCATTTCAAAACTCATGGCATGAATACATGATTTGGTGATTCGAATTCATGCATAGGTGAGAATATACAAGGGTCGGGTATTTGTTTGGTATAGATGTGTATTGAGTGTTCGAATACATGGTTATTTCGAGGTATGGTGTGGTTTTCAAAAATCTAAAAGAGTTGTGTTTCGTTTGATTTTTCAGTCGATTTGCATCGAGTCGTTCGAATCATCAAAACATTGGGGAAAACACTAAGGTATTCAACCTAGGTTTAGTAATGACTCGACCCACTAATTAGAGTTTTCCGACCTTGTCAGGTAGCGGGAAACTTGGAAATACGCGTTAGGAATGAGAATTTGTTTCGCGGGTTGCGATAGTTCAGGTAAGTACATTTGCCACAAGCATTTGTACGTTTGTAAGCCAGTAAGAAAATGTCATGTGATTCATTATCATTTATTCAGTCTTGTTATGCTCTATTATTGGTATTCCATTCCATTTCTTGTTGTGTGTTTCCCGGCGTAAGTGTTTCGTCTCGAAAGTACTAGGACCTGCACTAGAGGGATAAAACGCGGGCACTCGTGCGCACGAGTGTGTGACCACCCTTAATGACCGTGTGACACCGAGTACTGGGTGGGTGGGTTTGAGTCCCTCCAATCATAGCTGTGCTTTCGCTTGTGTCGATGCCCGGGAAGACCTCGCGAGGTCTTCGTCGTTATGCTATGATTTAGACCACTTATGAACCTCTTTTGATTCCTTGGAACACACTTGATTTTCGATTGATATTTATTAGTCTGTTCATTATGCATCTTGTCTATTTAAATTCCTGTCATTTTATTACCGCATGATATTTAGACTGCTTTACTTGTTTTATCATGAATTACTGTTATCTTCTTCTGACATTACATTCGATTTTATTCAGTTGCTCACCGTCTAGTTTGTGACGGTGGGTGCAGATAGGGCGGAGAGCGGCAAGGGCAAGGGACCCTGCCTAGGTGATCTATTGTGAGGATTAACAACGACATCAGAGAGACTCTTTAATAGGTGTTTATACTTTTGCTGATGTGTATATCGTTTTATATTTATATTGTTGGGATCATTGAACTTAGTATTTCTTTTGTGAGACTGGTATCATGTATATATACCTATCGAATTGTACATGAATACCCGGGGTTTTCCACTCTTATAGAATTCATCTACTTCCCTTGATTGAGTTATTTTCCCCTTTATTATAATTGTTTTAGTCTTCCGCTGTTTATTATTGCAATAACTCTTTCATAAATTACTAAATTGATTAAGTTGAAGGCTGACTAGGCTCGTCTGGTTGCCGAGTGATGACTCGGGGCTTGTACGGGTCTAGGCCGGGCGTACCCAATTGCATGGGGAAATTGGGGCCGTCACAGTCTCACCCGGCCTAGACCTACGTAGACTCTCGAGCCCTTACTTGCGAAGTCTACGCATCCTAGTCAGCCTTAAAACCTCATATACGTCATTATTCTATTATTTAAATGTGTGAGTTATAGGATTATAAAGTTATCAGGAAATTCGCAGAGGAAATCACTATAATCAATTATAACTTAATAATGGAATATCAGGAAATATAAATAACCTATCATGTGGAAACCCTGAGAAATGGATAAATATATGCATGTCTGGTGATCAAAGCTAAACATTGTGACCATACATGATATCCCTAGTCTCTCAACCCCAATACATGTCCCAATATTTTATAAAACATACATTATAGTAATCACAGTCAAAAGAAACAAGACCTACAGTGAGTAAAGGAAAGAACTGCTCCGAGAGTCCTTAGAGGATATCACCTAGCATCAACTCATTTCCCTTGCTCGTCTCTGCTCTATTTACACCACCGTCACAAACTAGACGGTGAGTGTGTGAAAAATATGAAAGTAATGTTAGAAGAAACTAAACAGTAATTCCAGATTTACCAAATAAAAAGTTCAAATATCATGCGGTATTGAAAAAATGAAATTCAACAAATTACATGATAAACAGACTGACAAGCATAGCAACAAAGTTTGAGTATCCAAATAGTCAAAAGAGGTCAATAAGAAGTCAATTTCCACGTAGTACAATAGTACCACAATCTATAATCACAACAGTCCACAACAATCCAGTACTTGGGGTGTAACCTACTATTAAGGGGTGGACAACACCCCTGCAGGTAGTGTTCACGTTTGCCCAACTAATATGGACCCAGGAGTACTTCATGACACACTTACGCCAAGACACTCAACTAAGGAAATATAGAATGGAATTCCAACAAATAGCTCAATTCAAATAGAAAGGACAATAATGAAAAATGAATTAATGTGCATTTTCTTATTGGCTTACAATCGTACGAAAGACATACCTCAAATACCACAAAACTTCGATCCTCGCGTAACCCTCTAAGTTGTCCCACTCAAATTCTCAAAGTCTGACAATTATTTAACCAAAATTTGGTTCAATTAGAGTCATTTTGTGACCCTAGATAGTCCCCTAAAGTTTTTCCAAAATCTTAGAAATTTATTCCAAATTTATCCATTTTTACTGTTCCCCATGCCGCCATGACACCGCCAAGCTAAAATCCATGGTGCCAATTAAAGCATGTACAGTGTTTTGGCTCATTGCCTCAAACGTCGTGGCCGACGCCGTGGGAGAAAATTCCTACAGCGTCCCTCACCGCGTGACAGACAGAACACGCTTTTTGGAGTTTTCTGGAACCCCGACTCATGTCGCCTCGTTCTGAGCCTATCCCAAACTCTTAGGACGTCCAAAATAACATCAAACACACCTCACTTTGAGTCGAAACCCCGACAAATACCCTGATTAGTAAATCATACAAAAATTCATAAAAAAAAACCCAAAAAATTCAAATTCCCTCAAATACACAAACCAATTCACAAATCATCAAAAAATCATCTCATCGATCCCAAAAACACCACCCAAACTTATTTCCAACATTTTTTGAAAAATCTCGTCTGAAATCGTCGAGATAAAAACCCACAAAATTGACACCAAACCATAGACAATCACGAGGGGAGTCGGGATCCTACCTTTTTACATATGATTGGTTGACCTCCGATGTTGCAACGAGCTCGAGAACACCCGAAACCCACGTTCCTTTTTCGTTTGGTTTGATTGAGAGGGAAAACAAATGAGAGGAGAGAGAAAAGTTAACGGGTATTTATACTCTAACTTCATCAACTCCCACGCACGAATCTTGAGACACATCTTGTGTCTTTGTAACGGCCCAGCCATGGGGCGCACCCCCTACAGCCTTTGCACGGGCGGTGTGAGTCATGGTGCAACCCAACCTCCTCCCATATGGCTCCCAGCCGGTCTTTCGCCCCCAGACTCGAACCTGCGCCCTGAGGGATAAGTACACAGGTTTAATGAGTTTGGTACCACTGAGCTGTCGAGGACTTCCCAGGAGGTCACCCATCCCAGTACTGTTGCAAGAGTAGTACTAGGATGGGTGACCTCCTGGGAAGTCCTCGACAGCTCAGTGGTACCAAACTCGCTAAACCTATGTACTTATTCGTCAGGGCGCAAGTTCGAGTATGGGGGGCGAAAGACTGGCTTGGGGGAGCCATATGGTGTGGGAGGGGTTGCGGTCCATGGCTCACACTGCTCCCTGTGCGGTGCCAGAGGGGGTGCGTTCCATGGCTGGCTCGTTACAGTCTTCCCTTTAATCCATCCAACAACTCTAACTCGCATTTAAGACTTCAATAGGTGACTACAACTTCCAATCCAATCTATTTCTCACTCACACCACTCATTCTCGGACCCGTAGCATCTTACAACTCGCACCGCGTGCGTTCTCGGACATAACCTCGCTCTCAAATTTTATTTAATTATTTATTATTTTTTGATAATTCTCTAATTACTATTTTCTGGTGTTTAATTACCCATATTATACCCTAAAATTCTTATTTTTCCTAGACGAATCTCACATAGAAATATGTGGCAATTAATAAAATAAAAACCTCACACTATGACATATAGTGTTGACATTCGAATATAAATAATAATATAAACATCACAGAAAAATAAAATATACCTCAATGTCGACTCACGAGGCTTAGGTAATATGATAAGTCACGACGGGTAAGTCACTGTCCAAAAACACGATACGTGTCATTAATTAAATTTGAGAGTCGTTACACTTACCGTTGTGGCAACTCGACCAGGTTAGAGTAGTGAACTAAATCACTTACTATACATTATTGGGGCTACTTGAATTCAAATTTTGGTTCCCTAAACTCTAGGAACATTATAACTGAATTTTTGCCAATATCATCAACAAAGTGGGATCCATGAAAATGCATCACATTGATGACAAGATTCTCCCAATTTAATCACAGAAAGCATTGTCAGTGATGTGTGCCAACCGCCACTTTCCATCCACCAATTCTTCTTTTTTTTTTTTTTGCTAGGTATGTAATAATTTATTGTATTAAAGTGGTGGATCATCCATCAATAATAACTGCTTGATAACTACAAACTTACTAAATTCATAGGGCCAACACACGGTTTGATACATGTATGCATCCTTAAAACAGTAACCACCTGTGGTTTCCTCCAAAAGAAAAACTAAAATAAAATAAAATAAAATGGTATGTGCAAACTACATTTTACTATAGGCAAACTATAAGATGTGTATATTTCCACGTATTGATGAGAGCACCTATAAAAGATATTTACTTTCCAAAATGCCCTTGCCCTTGTGCACCCAAAATTAAAAAAAAAATTTCAACACCAACGGCGAAGAAGAACGCAAGCCCTAGCTTGATCTTCGCGTCACCCCCACGATTGTGCTTCGGCTTTGCATCAACTCGACCAATCTTCGTTCTCATGCTAGGTCTTTCTTCTTCCAGGCGGTGGTCGGAGGAGGATGTACGGTCAATCTTCGCGTCACACCTGGGTTCAACTCGATTTGTAAGGTAAGATTTTGTTTATTTGTTCAAGTTTGTACTGTTATGAGCAATTTTGGTGGTTGTGTATGTGTTTGTAAGTATTTTTGATAGAGTATGTTAGACGATTTTGTGCGTTGTTGATGGTCGATGCTCGATCGGTGACACAAGTCCGATTTAAAATGCACTGGTTTGTCCAATCGATTATTATTTAAATCGAACTAATAATGTTTATTTTGGAAATTGAAATTTGAATTTGATTTATGTGTGTATATTAATTAGTGCACAAGAGATCTGTACGTTCTTTGATATTTATTTCAAATGTATAACCACATTTTTTAGTGTCACATTTGCCCCTTGAATTTGATTTAGGTGTAGTCAAGATAGTCAGGCAAACACAAATTTCCTTGCAAAATAGTAAATCACAGTATTAAATTTAACCATCAATCAAGAATCACAAAAAAAAATAAAAAATAACTCTAAAAATAGTTGATTCAGTCTAGTGTTACCGACAGAAACTCAAGAGCTTGGTCACAGGTGACCGAACATACATGTTTTAATGGGTAATGCATAACTGAACAGAAGCCATTTGGTATTCAAGTATTCGTTCGGTCATAGGTGGTCGAACAGACATGTTTCAATCGACCTCGACAAACCAAGCAAAAACCATTTGTTCGGCCCTGCGAGGCCGAACTAGAGGCAGAATCCTTGGTTTGAACACGAAAAAAATACAAAAATTGAATGAAAACTCAAGAAATACCTCTCCATCTTGCACATCTGTATCTCCTACACGTCCATCCTCTATTTTTATGGAAAATAGCCACTGAACAACGCAAACATACAATGCCCTAGCAAGAAAAAAAAGTTTGTTCAAACCCTATAAAATGAATTCAAAACAGTGAAGAAACATAATTTTCCAGCAAGAAACGTGAAGAAATCGATTCTTACGATGGTAGTGGGCTCCAAAATCACAAGTTCGTATCACCGGTAGTCGAAGGATATCGTCGAAGTCCAAAGTGACATTTGTGTCAAATGCACAACATGAGAAGGAAGAACATTTTTGGAAGTAAAGTGAAAAAAAGAAGTGGTTTGTTCATAGTAAAAAGTGGTTTGCACATAATCGGGCCAAAAATAAAATAGCAGTAACCATGGCCTACTGGGACTTCAAAAAATAAATAATAAATAAATGAACAAGCCTGATGATAGAAAATATCCTAACCTCCATATATTGTATCAATTATATCATAACTTTTCAATTTAACATCAATTCTATTCTCATTTAATTTTGAGCATTTTTTTAAATCAATTTAATCTTTAAACTTTTCTTTTCATGATCATCCACATTGATCAATTTACATTAAAGTTTTTTAAGTTCCTTGTTTAAATTAAATTTATGAAGACTCGCAAAATTAATAATTTATAGATCAATATGATACATCAATACTCTAATTAATTATTCATAGATTACTTATAGTAAGTTGAAAATTATGTGTATATACATATGAAAATGACACATAAAAACTTATTAGATGGTTACTCATAGTTGTTTAATTTGACAAAAAAGAAATTATGTATCTAGATTATATATGAATAAATCCTTTAAGGATATTATAAGAAAGTTGAAAAGAATGATGTGTGAGCACATATTATGACAAAAAATAGGGCTAAATTCGGTGAAGATAGAATTGATACTAATTTGAAAATGTTATGATATAATTGATACTAATTTGAAAATGTTATGATATAATTGATAAATTTCAAAAGTTAAGATATAATTGATACAAGTCGTAAATGTTAGGACATTTTTTATCATTAGAGCAAATAAAAATAAGCTATGTTGTTTTCAAAAAAAAATAATAATTAGCTATGTTGAAAATTAACTTAAAGAAAAATTATAGGCAACCTGCTCTTATGGAAATTTGAATATTTTCAATCTAGAGGTGATCATTTTTCATATTGGTAAAGTTACCATTTGGAGACAAATTTAAAAGAGGATATAGCTCTACTCTACAGTATCACTTGGAGGCAAATCTAAGATGAAATTATAAATGACACAAAAGCACCTCAAAAGTACCCTTCAAAACAGTTTATTTACGCTTCTACTTGAGGACTTATTTTTTGTCTAAACCACTACCCCATATTTGGACTATTTGACTACTAGTCTCACATTATATAAGTGGGGAGAGCTCTCAACATTGGTGTTTTCATTCTTAGGATTTTATATAAGCTCATGTGAATATCAATGAGACTTTAATTAAATAGGATTGACTTAAATATATTCTATATGAATTCTGAGTAGTTAGTTTGTTGATTAGAATCTTGTTTACGTGTCATAGTTTTAAAGTTCAAACCTCATTGGCTAAAAAAAATATAATAATAAAAATAAATAAATAAATAAACTCACTAATTGCACTATTCTGTTACTTTTCTATTTTTTTTTGTTTTTGAAGAGTTGTAATATTTTGTTCGTCTTTCCTTATTAAGTATTGTATTGAAAATTACAAGAAAAATTAATTTTTAAAAACTCTAATATATATTGTTACAAGTTACATTGTTAAAAGTTAATTGACACGTAACCAATATATCATAAATAGTCATTAATTATAAAAATCATATGTAATGATTTGCTAATTAAATGTTATAAATAAATAATTTTGTTAAATTTACATGTCATTATTGTTTATTGTAAGAAAAGATATAATGTTAAATATTAATTAAATATTCTGTAATTTTAAACAATGTGGAGGATTTAACATAAGTTTTAATAACTTTTAGTATATTAACATTATTAGGTGTCCTCTTCAAAAAATATAAAAAATAAAAAAATAAAAAAACATTATTAGGTGTCATAAAAAATTAATTTTCTTGCTCACATAAGTTGATATTACATTTGAACTACTTCTTCTTTTTACACAACAATTGAATATATATATACACACACACAAAAATACACATGGTATCGAAAAAGTCGATAATTTTTTATTAAATGAATAAATTATTTATTTTTTAATATAAAATATTTATATATAGGTTTGATGGGTCGGGCTTAAGCTTTATATTTTTTACATGGATCGAGCCTGAATGTATATGGTGCAATGGGTTCGCGATAAGGTTCTTACGCCTGGGTCCAGCCCAAGCTCGTTCCAAGACTAGGTCTAGTTGTAATCATAATTAATGCCAGATAAGTGATCAAGAAGTGACTGCTGCATTTGAACCCCAACCAAGCCAACCAAACCTACCTGTCAAAATACATCTCTATCTAGGGGTTGCTTGTATTATTGATATCTTTCACATGTTATTTACGTGATTGTTTTTTGGACTAGACTTGTGAGAATGTTCCTCATAGTAGTATTAGTCTCAGTATACTTTTTAAGTCGTAAGAACATGTCTTGATCTTTTTGAATTTTTTATTATATCCTAATCATTCTAAATTATTAATTAGAGTCGTATTTTTTTTTTGAAAACTATTAGATTTGTATCTTAAGTTATTTTTTAATTATAAATTTAATAAGGTGACACCTAAATAATAAATTTAAAAGTCATCTATCACTTATCAGCCTATAACTACTAAAATAATTACTAAATTTATTTTATATTATTTTTTTGTAAAAAATTATTATTATTTAATCTCATTGTTTAAGTAACACTTTATTAAATTTAGAGTTAAAAATGACTTAGGATACAAATTCTAACAATTTAGAAAAAGTTAAGATATAATAATAATAAAAGTTGATTAATTATTATATTGTAAAAAAAAATATAATAAAAGGTTATAATATTTTAACCCATTTAGTTAAAAAAAGAAAAAAAAAATGGTTGATGCCCATTTGCAAGCCTAATACGGTCGGACCCGTTTTAATCAACCGACCGAGTACTCTAGCCATTCATTTCCGTAATCAACTCCTCACCACGTGGCACGCTCACATGGCACCAAAGTCAAGTTTCGATGGCCCACAAACTTTAGTGCCACGTGTTACCTTATAGCGTGCGTGGCCTCTCTCTCCAAACAATTGTAGTCGGCATACCAAATCATCTATTTTTCACATAAGATATTGAAAAGTCTATAAGAAATATAACTTTGTTATATTAAGGCATTATTTTTTTTGTTGTCGTCATCATCATCATAAAAGCATTAAATCGAGCAAATTACTGGAAGAATTTGATCTATTTAGCTAACATTAACTAATTTATAATTAAGACATTATTGTATTATTTTATTTGTTTTTGAATAGTAAATTTATAAAATTGAGCTTCATAAGTGACATGTTAAATATTACTAGAATTGAGTCATGTCTAACTCCAACAGGAATTGTTATCGCCGAGTTAGAGGATTGGATATTGGCTCTAAAGATTAGTCTAGACTCTAGTTGAACAAATATTTGTGTTGACGAGTTTGAACTTAAATAAAGCTAACAGATCTATAGATATGAAGTTCATCATTTATTGAACAAACATTAATATCGAACGTCTCATTCATACAGTTCCAAATAAATATTAATTGTTGCGGATAAATAAAAATATATATTGTTAGAAAAGTTTAAAAAAAAAGAATTAGTTGTTCTACAGACATTTATCCAAAAAGAAAATATTATACAAACAACTAATTTGGAATAGATAACTAATTACATCATGTATTTCAATTATTGTACTTTAAGAATTAACTAGTTTGTAGTCCCACACCAAAAGTTGACGGTTATGCATTATTTAGTAAAAATGCAGTTATATATATATATATATATATATATATGCATGTTTGTGAAAAAAAAATTAATAATAGATGAAACTAATCTCATGCTTTCTTAGACTTAAACAGACCAAGATTTCAACTTCAAAAAAAAAAAACAAAAAAATTGATCAAGATTTCATTTCACACGTTGAAAACTACTCTTAGTACAAAGTCTGTACATTAAATTAAATGACATTTTTGTGAATTATGAGTGCTTCAAAAAAATCGGAGATGACTCAGTTCTTTTTTTGTTAATTTCTCGATATTATTAGTCTTGAAGGGTACAACACAATTCCTCGGAAGACACATAATTTGGTTATAAGCGATCTAATCGTGATAGACCATATATATATATATATATCCAACATGCAACATTAATTAATTTTTTTTTACTTAAATAGGAACGAGACTTTTTTATCACTGGCCAAAAAAATGAATATATATATATACATATAGTTTTTTTTTAAAAAAATTAAGTATATCCTCCAACATTAGAGCGTGTAAAATTAAAAACATATAGCTGTAAAGTATATATATGGGGACTCTCTCAAGAGATTATCTGAACAATAATTGTTAGTACGATGGAATACCTACTACTAGATCCTTAATTTAATTCTACCAATTCGAAAACAAGAAAGTTGGTGACTTGTCCATTATCTATCAGTTTAAACGAACCACAACCTGGCTTTCAAAACAAGAGCACGCGAAGTAGCTCTCTTGGTCTTAAAGTGCTGAAAAGCTACCATCTATATGTGCATGAAATCATGCATTTTTTCAAACTTAGATACCAATCAAACTATTAATGTCAACTATGCAGATCAGATTTATTTATGTAAAGGCCGGCCACGCAACTTTCTTCTATTATCTTCAAGAGTAGGATCCGATGCATGCACAAATTAATTAAAAGATTACAAGAGTCATGAATTCAAATATCTTAGTAGTAGATTTCAAAAAATAAATGAAATTCAAGGATGTTATTGCGGCACAAAGTTTTAAATCATAAGAAAATTGCATGCCAAAGCCTCTCTGATAAGATGGTAAATACATCATTTGTCAAAAAGGCAAGACCTCGAAAAATCGTGGTTCGATTCTCATTGAAGTCAAAAAAAGAAAACTGCATGTCAAATTAATGACTTCGTATTGGATTTTGTATCATGTTAGCTTAATTAATTCTCTTAATACAACAACAAGATAGCCTCAGTTCTAAATTAATTGAGAAAATATTTTTCCTAATAGATCCCCTTGCAAAACTTTAATTTGTTAGTTTTTTTTTTTTTTTTGATAAACAACTTTAATTTGTTAGTTGGTCAGGCTTTTCTAGCTTCTTTTTTTTTTTTTGTTATAAGAATGAGATTTAATTTTTTTATCCATCTGAATGCTAACAAAATGAGTTTCTCGTAATGAGGAAACCTAATACACCAATATTTCGAATAAACTAGAGTACTGGCTATAGGTACACATAAATGTTAATAGTTACCCACCCTCTCAACTACACTAATCCGCGAGAACGGAGTTGAAGAGGAAGAGGGAAGATGACTCGTATCAAGAGCCATCTAATGTAAGTAAGCAGGAGAATCTTGCACTCGATGGTAAATCGAACTAATTAACTACGCAGGGGCGGAGTTAATTAAGTTAATGTTTTGCCTTCAAAAAATCTATATATAATTACTACCCCCTGACATCTCCAAATATTCCTAATGTTTTGCCTTACAAAAATTCCTAATGTTTTCTCTTCATTATAAGTATCCATTCCCTAATGTTACCAGCTGCATGTAAATAAGCAGATATACATCAAATGTTTAAGGGCTGCAGCAAACATTAATAGTGGCAATGGCATATATATTGAATTTATTTCACACACTTAGATAAGGTATATGCATAATTAACTTTCAATTTCATTAATTGTGTTGTTTGTCTATGAACCTAAAATTAACAAAAGAAAATGTCATGCATGTTACATCCAAAATCATTATATTCTTCCTATGCATACATATGTACTACTATGATGAAAACTCTAAAACTCCACCCAAAAAAAGAAAAAAACTTTAAAAAGGAAAAGAAAAAAAATGAAATATAGAACTGTAACTTAGTATATGACATCATTAAAGTTTGCCTATATTGATAAGTAGTAGTATTTATTTACTACTGGAATCGGTGATGTCACTGCAATGATTTTGAATAAACTACTAGCTACTTGGGATTCTCTTCAATGGTCCAAATGATTGATCAGAACTATATATCACATTTGTGGGGCCCACATGACGTGGGCCTGAAATGGGCACCCACCCTGAGAGATGGACAGGTGTGCAGCGTTGATGCAGTGTGCCGGAGCGCTAAATAACAGTGGGGACCGGACCATGCATGGTATCACTATCACTAGCTGATCACCCACTCTAAACAAACACGTACACACAATAAGGCACAAAGTGAACACAAAACAAAACCAAAAACAACAACAGTGGCAGAAACAGCACTGGCAGTATCATGCACAGTCGGGCACAGACCAGTCTTCTCTGCTGTTACTGTCACGTTTGGACGTTTTCATTGCTTTTCTTTTCTTGCTTTGGCTTTGCAGCAAAAAGAAATAATTAAAAACAAAAGCAACCACCGTTTTGTTATTGTTATGTAATTTTAGCAGTTTTTAATGTGTTTTAATATTTTAGAGGGTTTGTCAAATTATTTTAATTTTTAATCTTATTTATAATTAAAGTGATGACAGTTTTTTTGAATAAATAAAATTAATAAATTAATATACTTTTTAATTTTATGTCTAATCATATACCGAGTTATTAATGATTAATAAAATTTCTATTTTTCTTCCAAAAAAAAAACTTATCACCCAGCTTAATTTCAAAGTAAAGTTCAACTCACAAATGTGTTCAACTCACAAATGTGACGAGAGACTAGGAAAGGAATTGCAATGGGGACTTTGGATTTCTCGAGGTACGCATCAGTGAGTGATTCGAGGTATATAATTCTAAAGGTAATAGAGCTTATGATGGAAAAACAGTTGTCTCAATACATTCAATGGAGCCGATACAGACAAATTAAGAACAAATTTGATATAATTATTGATATAATTAATTGATTTTCTAATCTTAATCGCTTTAAAAGAATATTCAAGTATCATCCTTCAGTTGGTTTTTATAGAACTTCGATTGTAATAATTGAACAATTTAACAATTATTTACTATTTTTTTTTACGTACGTTTGAAACATAACTATATATAAATATATTATTTGAATCATAATAAAAAATAAAACTTTTAATAAAAAAATAAATACAAAACTTTCAACAAGTGAAGACAACCTAAACCTTTAACATAAGAAGATGACAAGTAATTATGAAATATCAACAATTAATGTTGCAACATTGTAACTTCAGAAATAAAGAAAGAAAATCACACATTGGAACGCTTGTTTAAGGAGGTATAAATGAATAATTTTAGGTCCCAACCCATACACTAAGGTATGGTTGCTTTTGATGTTACCGTTATGTTTTTTACTATTATTACACTGTGGTGTATAAGACTATTCCGATTATTTCATAGGAGAAGCACTGTCCCTCCTATAAGAAGGGGAAGTTTTTAAGTGTATACACAACTCTTCTTTTTTTCAAGTTTAAAGTGACTCGATTTTGACAATTAATTATTTTTTAAGTGTATACACAACTCTTCTTTTTTTCAAGTTTAAAGTGACTCGATTTTGACAATTAATTATTGTGGTCTCTTAAATACAATTCGAAAAATATTAACATACATCTCAATACAAAATTTAAAGAACTACAATTCAGGGTCAATTTTGAAGGTAGGCATGACGAGCGACCACCCCAGGCCCCCACCCTAACATAGGCCTCCAATTTTACTGATATAGTATTTTTTTTTTGGTGAAAAACTAATTAATGTAGTACTAAGAGTATGTTTTTTAATTTATGAGTTTTCTAAGTTAATCTCTTTGTGCATGTGATTGTCTAATTCATTATGTGGGGTTGTAAAAGACCCCAACTTAGATGAATCCCATCATAGAGATTTAAGGTCATATATGAATCTCCCTGCTGTCTATTTAAGAAGCCTTCGTTTTATTTAGAAAAACCACGTCCTCTCTTCTTATATCTCATTACCCGGTTATTTTATGACTTTCCATACGTAGTAAATTAATAAAATCTATATTTTTTTTCTAAGAATCAACTACTGCTTTGATTAAAAAAAATTAGTAGTGTACATAAACTTAAAAATCAATTATTTGTGCAATCATAATAAATTAACAGAACTAACATTTTCTTTTTGTAGAAATTAATTGATGCTTTGATTAAAGACTAATTAACGCCTACCCCAAAACAAGATCGATTGGCATTATATAAACAAATTTATTTTTTGAAAAAAATATATAAACAACTTAATTAATTGATATATAGGTCTAACACAAAAAATAATTAACTTTTTGGTTAATTTTTTCTATTATACGTATTGATCATATTATCTTTAAATTCATGTACTACTTTCTATATATTAATTTTATTTTTCTTTAAAAATATACCAACACTTTTTTTCAAAAAAAAATTTTATATATATAGAAAGATATGTACAGTTCTTAAAATTATATAAATCAAACAATAGCGTAAAAATATATTTTTCTTTAGAAAATAAGTCGAATAAAAAGATTCTCATTTTTTGTTTCGCCCTAGGCCCAAAAAATGTTAAAGCCAACACTGTTGCAACTATGTGTCAAATGGAAGGGTGAAAAGTATGTCATCCAATCATTTTTGTAAGGAATATACTTAAAAAAGTTAAAAGATTTGAGATCCAGACTTCTTAAGGAGACAATCCTAACGAATACAGAAAAACAATGGTTAAATTGTTGATTGTTTATGTAGCTGTAACGTTTGAATGGTTGAAACCAATGAATAATTTAGACTTAGAAAATGCTACAATGACAAAGGTAAGTCACACCCTAAGTTACATGGTCCATTTATATATATATGCCTCAAGATACATATATATCCGAAACCTAGTGCATAACATGCGGTGCCTCAAGATACACATATCTCCGAAACCTAGTGCATAACATGTGGTGAAAGTCGTAGGAGCTCTTATGAGATGGTGCGTCTTTTAGTGTGACACATTGGTGTGAGTATAGTATTTTCCTTGACGTATTATGTGTCGATCGATAATGGCAGAGGAGGGTCAAATTCAAACCGTACGGACTGGATATAACTTTTTGAAGCTGCGTAAGGTGATCCTGACCGTTGACGGCGACTATGTTCAATATGATCATCATCCTTGGCGCTACCGCAAAGCACTGAATCATTACCCCCGTGCGAGAGATCGTTTTATTTCATCATCTTTTTGAATCTCTAGTCTTTATCGGGCTTTTGTCTTCTTTTCTTTTCTTTTTGTTTTTTGGCCTTTTGTTTTTAACATGTTTAGTATATTCTAAGAAGTAAGAAAATAACATGTTTAGTACATATTTGAACATTAACGAAGTTTAGCTTTGTAACAAAACACGATGGTTGAGTTCGATCCATACGATCGACCTTAACTAATTTAAAATTATTATTTTTTTATTATTATCATATTAAAGCATAATAACTTAATAGTTAAAAAAACGAACGAAAAGTTTAAGTATAAGTACAACTCTACATCATAATAATTAAAACGTTTGTGAATTGCATAAATTAGCCTATTTGAGATATTTAAATCTTTAATTAATGTACATAACTTAGAGGCGGAGCCATAATTTCAAGTGCTATAGAGCTAAACTAAAGGTAACCTAAACATTAATTTGAGGGAAGGACTAGCTTATGTAATTTTTATAAAGTTTTTAGTGATCAACTACATGTATAAGGGCACATACACGGTTGCTTAAACCTATAAACTAAGGTAACTAAGGTAACTATGCATATATGTGGCTCCACCCCTAGTTATGTATATCACTTTTTGACTTAATTTTTTAGTTCTAACATTGATTATATTTTTTCTTATTGGTGCGTAACTCAAGTTGAACTCAAATTTTATCATTAATAAGGTTCGGACACTCAGTTATATATATAAGGTACTACTACCATGAAAACCAAATATGTACTCATGTCATGTGTACACTATTTACAATAATTGGATTCTAATCAAATACATTAATTAAGATACCATAAATACAAAAACATTTAATGCACAACACATTATGAGATATTCCTATTATATGGGTATATATATATATATAACCTATATATATATATCAACTATATAAAATAGTCAATAACCAATTCATGAATGCCAAACAAAATTACTTCTCTTGCCCTTTCTAATTTTGTGATATATAAGTAATATAATAAGCACGAATGTTAGTTATTTCATCCATCACTTAATTTTACAATTTAACCCTTTTTTAAAATCGATCTCTTTAAAGTTACAAATCTATATTTATTTCATCTTTCACTCAATTTGACAATTTTACCCTTTTTAAATCAATTTCATAGATGTTGATATATCTTTATATCCTTTATTAGATTACTTTTTTTTATTTTTCAACAATTACGATTTTTCAAGTGAAATATATTTCAATTTATAGATAACAAAGTTTAGCTATCAACTTTAATATATCTAAAAAAAAGTCTCCCATTACTTCTTTATATTTTGTTATATTCAAAAACTTTTTTCTTTTTAATCTTTTTTATCGGTATTGTTGGTAAAAAAACATTTTGTTAGATTGATAAGCCACTTTCATTATTCGTATTTATATATTATTTTGTTTCTTATATTAGAACTTAATTGTCTTATATTCATATAAAAACTCATATTTTTAAAAATAATAAAAGCATATTATCATACTTGAAGTAATTCTCGCGAGCATAGTGAGCAGGTTCATTTGTGCGAAACACATTTGTCAACTAGTATATATATATATGATTGAATAGATAGATTATTGAGTGTTTAATTGTGGGTTTTCGTTGGGTTTGAGGTGTGTTTATCTCTAACAATTGGATAGTCTTGATAACAAGTGGTTTGAAAAAAAATAGAAAAAAATAGAGGGTCCGGCTATATCCACCCCACAAACACACTAAAGTCAAGTGTAACGACCTGAATCTTCCCCGATCCAATTTAGGGGCAATTTAGTAATTTAAATACTAAATGTGTGTTGGATTTCTTTGGATTGGATTATTAGTGATATAGTAGAATATCCTACACCTTGAGATGTACATTTTATGCGGTTTGAAGAGATTTCAGAATATACGTTCGTTCTCATTAAGGAAACTCACAAGAAAATAAAGATTTGAAAAACGTTTCTTAAACACGAAGAAAGTTATAAAAAAAGGACGAGATCTCCGAATTTAATAGATCCTATTAATTAAGGAAAGATTTGTGGAAACATTCCTAGTTAAAAGGGGTAAGATCTCCAAATTTATGAGATCCCATTAATTAGGGAAAGATTTATGGAAACTTTCTTGGTCAAAAGGCTCATTAAGTTAAAATAATGAAACGACCTAAAACATATTAAATAGGGAGTTAGACTTAAGGCCCAAGTGGGAGGGCACTTTAGTCTTTAATACAAAAGGATGTATGTAACCTAACCTAACCCTAGCCTATAAAAGGAGAAGTTGAGTAAACCTAGCCACCACTTGTTGTTCTACACTATTTGAAAAAAGATAGGAGATTAAGGGAGAACAGCTTGGAATGGTGAGAATGAGTTTTGAGAAGTCAAAGAGATCAAAGAAGTTCGGATTGAACATTCAAATCGAGCCCTAATGCGAAAGGATCAATACTAGGATTCGCGGCGAGTTTAAGGTAAGTGGGGAGCTTGCTCATATCGCATATGGCATGATTATTAGTTACGCTTAGGATTCATAATTTGAATTAAAGACTTGGGATTTATGGGTTGCGTCGTGGTATTGGCTCGAATCTACGAATCTATGGAATGTGAATGCACTGTTATTCATGGCCCCAGGGTGTGGAGTTTACCACCGAGGGCTTTACTTGACTAATTGAATTCATAAGTATGTCAGGTAGGGACATGAGTTGGAGTTACCTTCTCTTGTACTCTTGAGACATAGAGATGTGCATCGGTGATGGCTTGGATGAACCTATCGTTGATTTGATGGGACAAACGAGAGGGCACATAAGGCCCGTGTGCTAGCTGGTTGTTTCCATCACTTTGAGAGTAGGAGAATCGGTCACCGGATTCTTGGCAATATCTAGTATGCATTGAATGGAACATCGACTTATCGTATTATTATATTTTATAGTACATAATCTCGCGAAACCCCCTCATTTATATGAAAGTTTGAAATTATGAAATGATTTGTCAATCTCTTTAATGCTATGCATGATTATTGTTGTTATAATTTGTGGCTTACAAACCTTATGTCCATGATAGTATTTGATGATTCATTTATAAGTCTATCTCTTATGAAATCTTGCTACATGTTATTATTCCATGAATTCTTGTTTGGTTGTTTTCCAAATACATGCTAGACTTTGCATGCTTATTAGGTATTACTTGCATATTTGATGGTTGAGCAAGTTTTCCACATTACTGAGCTCCGTTGGTTCTTTTAGCTCACCCCACTTACAATACAGGTTTATCGATGAGTGCACTAGAATTGAGACAAGGGAAAAACGAGCTTGAAGTCTTCATTTGATGTGAGCCATGAGTTGATGTATATCATGTATATTCAATTTTGAAACTATTAAACTTGGGTTGTAATTAAAATAAGCCTTTAGGTAGTTTGAAACCTACTTACCTTTAGTTGATCCACTTGGGAGTTTTAATAGTTTAACTCAATACGAATCCATTTATAGTTTCATAGATATTCTTGTGAACTTAAATCTATTGGCTTAAGGATATCTCTTTATATTTATTCCGCAATTATTATCCTTTGTTTAGCCAATGTACTTTCCGCTGGTTTATTTGTTTAGGCGTGCCAGACCGTTATTTGGGCCTGGTTCAGGTATCGGGTCCAAATGGTAGTCTGGGCCGGGCGACCCGATCCTAGGTCGGGGACGGGTCGTCACAGTTGGTATCAGAGCATAGGGATTAGAACCTAGGGAAACGTTAGGTTAGGGAAACATAAGATGAAGGGTCTTTAAGTTTAAAGGTCAACTTAAGTCGAACAAATCAGTGGTATGGGACATTGGTCTAAAGTCGACTTAACACGCAATAATGATAAATCCTAGAATGGGATGGGACAAAAGAAATTTTATAAAGATTTAATGTGATGACTATTTGCTACTTTGTGTATATAAATATATCATTAGATATATAGGTAAATGTCTAAGAAATTTTATAAAGATTTAATGTGATGACCATTTGCTACTTTGTGTATATAAATATATCATTAGATATATAGGTAAATGTCTTTCCTTAAGACGTGAAACTATGGTTTCACGAGTTGGGAATGACAAATAACGACACAAGAAAGTCGAAGGGAAGTCCTCAGAAGATTTCACATGCACTGTAAGGAAGTCTTCAACGATTGCTGCGAAAATGATTCTGAAAGAACGACTAAACTTAAATTGGAAATTGTATGGCAAGATGCGCCTATACTTCACGATAGAGTGGCAAATAAAGACTTAAGAAAGAATCGATAGACTTGAAAAGACAAAAAGACGCCACGCTAAGTACGCAAGATGGAATTGTGAAGTGGTCACATTTCAGAAAAGTAACTCTGAAATTAACGATCCTAGTAAGGATGCAAATGAATCGTTTGTTTCAAACAATGATAAGTAAGTTAGTCCGGCCAGTAGGCTGAACTTGAAAAACTTAATTCAAGATATAGACGTCAAGTATACTTTTAAAACCTCTAATGCTTGATTAAGAATGTGAACCATTGGTCTATAAATTCGATTTGAAGGTTATTACTATAGATCGAATTATGTTGTTTCAGGTGATCTATTTTTATCGAAAAATGATTTTTCGACTATATTGGACCATGATTTTTGTATTGTTTTTGAGTGGATGTTTGCTGCACTTTATTGAAATTTTCATGGAAGGATTTAACGTGACTTTACAAAATTTTGAAAAGGCAAACAAGTACAAAAAAAAAAACCATTTATTTTTCTTGGTGTTTAAAAGATAAAGCAAATAGACTCATACATATTTCGAGTATTTGACGTTGTAATTGTAAACTTTACATAAAGAGTTTTACTGAATTTCAAAGTTTTGACTTGATGAAAATGCAAAGCATCGTTTGGATCTATGTTACCATTTTGTAGTGTTGGAATACAAATTTTCTCGTGGTCGTGATTTATATTTTGAAAGTATATTGACCAAATCGATTCGAAAGAGGTATTACAATTCGCTTGAAATGCGAGAAAGCTTTTAAATGATTCCATAAAAATAAGCTAGACTTAGCTTGAAAAATCGAAACTTAATATTTTGAAATGGACCTTGATTTGGATTTAACTTTTCGATTTATTGAATTATGGCATTCAAGTTTCGATCGAACCTCTGTAAAAGAAAAATAAAGCTAAGCTAGTTATTGATAGGTTGAATATTAAATATGAGGACCCAAATTGAGAGTTAGCTCGAAGTGTAAATGCATAATGTACGAGATGGCGAATGAGAAATTAAAGAATACATTGAAAACTACTCAATGAGAAAATCTAGTGAGTACAAAATGTCAAATTAGTACACTCAGAGATGGGTGAGTTACTAAAATTGGGAATCCAAAATCAAAGACTATTTCAGTGAAATAGTCATGTGTGAAGATCGTGTTGCCAAGTAGAAAGATTTGTAGATGTTGTAAAGACTCAAGATCTGAGGTTAAAATGACACAAATTAAAGGTAACCATTGCAACAAAGAAATTATTATAATATAATCAGAAGCGAGTTAACTCATAAAGTTGGGAATACCAGGAATTGATAAATTGTATTCGAAATGAATGGAGAGTATGCAATAGCAGTACCATGACTGAATAATTAAAGGAAGCCCCAAACTAAACGATATGTGTGAGTTATATTAGTAGGCTGTAAAGAGCGTATGACGCAGTTAATGATATTATAATGAACTCGATGATAAGTAAATCATTAAAATCGAGGGTACACTAATAAAAAGAATATTTCTGATATGATTAGACCAGTGGATTCATAACTTTTGAGTCAAAATGAAACCTAACCTGATTGGTAGGGGACGGTTGAAGGAAAGATGATGTTGAAGAGTCAACGAAGGAAACAATTGTCACATAACATAAGTCAACAATGACTTGATTCTTAAAATTGGAGATACTAGGTTAGATCAACCCCCCAATAATAAAGTGGATATTATGTAATACGCATGAAACAATAATTAGGGATGATACGAAAAATACCCTAAACTAGCAATGAAACTTAATATGAGTAGAGAAGAAATTTTCTAAAACTTCACACCAGTAATAATTGTTAAACAAAATGTGTGGTTTACACTTGGAAGCCTGAGAGCTTAGTATAAGTCCAAATGTGGAAGCCTTAATTTGATGATGTAAGATAATTTAAAATACAACCCAAGTGGGTAAGTAATAGGTTTGCAAATGATAAAGTGTTGACGATATCAACACGTAATGATAATGCACGAACGATTAAGGCTGACACCTTAACAAGTGGCAAAAGCATAGATTACTTATGTAACGACCCAGAAATTTGGTTATTTGTGGATGATAATGCATGTATTAGTATATTAGTATTTTTACGGGTCTCGAGCCGTTTGGGCTATATTTTAATTGAGTGAGGTGTCGCTTAGTTAAACGGGGTGTTTCGGGAACCGTTTTAGTGGATTTTATTAATAAACAAGCCAAATGAAAAACATGACCTAAGTTGAGGAAAATAAATTTTTACAATAAAGTATAACATAAGCATAAGGGAATTTATTTAAATCCCAAGGGTGGGACCGCCTCGAGAAGCGTGTCGAACGCGGGACACTGTGTACCGAGTAAGTAAGAATTTGTGAAACTTTATTGGTAATTTAATAAAATTAATATGGTTAATTTAATAGGTTAATATGTATAGGATTGTTAAAGTGACACAAGTGAGTGAGGAGGACCATTAGATGGGCATAGAGATGTGCACATGTGTTAGAATAGGATGATGAGCAAAATGACTCATAAGGGTAGCTGTCCAAGGGTTGGGCAAGTTTAAACTCAAGGGCAAAATGGTCATTTCGTCCTAAAACACATGTATAAAAACAAATGAAACCCTAAAACCTTAATGTGCACTATTCATCATCTCCTCCAAACCACCACCGTCACTGTTCATCGTCCTCTCCCCTCGCCACTGCCGTCGCCTCCCACCGGCGTCACGGACCCCGACGAGGTCTCTCTCTCCGATCTCTCTCCGATCTATCTCTCTCTCGTTCTCCCCACTTTAGTCACTATGTTCACGTTATTTTATGGAGTGTGGGACTGTTGAGGACATGTTTCACCACTGTTTTGGGGGGTGCTGACCGGAGGTCGACCTCCGGCGACGCTGCTGGCCGGAGGTGACCCCATGTGAGTTTATGTTGGAGTGTGTAGGTGTGGTTGTTGATGGGTATGTGGACTGTTTATTTTTTTGGGTATGTTGTGTGACGGTTTTGGGGAATGTGTGTGTGTGGGGTGGCCGATATATATATATATGGGGGTGTAGTCATGCATGCACACCCCAAATAAGGGGTGTGGGTGTGTGCACTTGAGTGGGTGATCATAAACTGTGCTATGTGTGTGTGGAGTGTGTGGCCACAAATTTGATTATTCTATGTGTATGTGTGACATTTTGAGTGTGTATGTGCAAGGGAGGTGCACATCTCACTGTGTGTACACCACAGTGGGGTGTACACAACACTGTGTGTGTACACCACATTTGGGTGTACACAACAGTTGTATATGCTTGAAATAGTGAAAATGTGTACATAACATAGTTTTACATAATTAAGTAATGTCTTAATGAATGTGAACATGGTAAATCACAATGGGGTGCACACACCAAATGGGGTGTGTGTGCACAAAGACAAATGGGGTGTGAAGAGTTAGTGTGCACACCAAATTAGTGTACACATCAATTGTATGTGTGTGACCATAATATACATTATTGTAGGTTTAAGAATGAATAAATAAGATTATAAGTATAGACATCGGTATTAAATAAATATGGACTTGTAAAAGGGACCTAAACCACTCATTTTTGATATAAGTCCATAACAAGTCTCAATTGGTGTGTGTCTGGGTTGTGTAAAACCCAAAGAAAGTTTAATATGATCAGCACAACCTAAAATCCGAATACATACATAAAATGAGGGGAATAGCTCATATATATCTAAGTCCAATAAGTGTCCACCTATTAAGCACACTTAGGTGAATATAGGCTTGATGCATGGATCCAACAAGAACCCAACCGGACTATAAAGAACATCAATAATGGGATGAGTTCCATTAATTGAATGAATTGAAACAAAGTTTAGGAGAATTATTCTAAAACTAAATACTAATCCTAAACCAATCTTCGGGACTTAAATCGTTGTCAGGTAGTCGAGATACATGGGGAAGCGCGTTAAAGTCTCGGAGTGAGTACCGGGTCACGCTAGATCAGGTAAGTACATGCATGCCTTGTGTGTATGTACGTTAGTAGACCAGTAAGAAAATGACATGTGATTTATACATCCTCTATTTATTGCTATTGTTGTATCGATCCTTTGCTTGATATTCCATTCCATTTCCTTGGCTGTATGTTCTTGGCATGAGTGTGTCTCGAAGGTATCATGTGGTCCCGCACTAGCTGGGACAACGAGGGTGCCCTCTGCAGGGGTAACTGACCACCCCTAGTGATGTGTGTACTGGGTACTGGATTCGAGAGGTGTTGCGATGCCTCTCGAGTTTCACGCTGTGCTAGTGTTGCGACATTGCCCGGGGAGATCTTGCGAGATCTTTCTATTGCCGTGAAATTAGACCACTCATGGGCCTCCTTTGAATCTTAGAACATGCAAAATATCGATTGTTTATCTTTCGCCTCTTTATCATGCATTTGATTTATTTACTTTCCAGCTTATTTCCTTTCCGCATGATACTTAGATCGTTTTTCTTGTTAAAATCATAAATTACTTGTTACATTCTTCTCGTACTACTAGCAATTTTATTCGATTACTCACCGTCTAGTTTGTGACGGTGGGTGCGATAGAGTGGAGAGCAGAGGGCAAGGGGCCCCGCCTTGGTGATATACTTTGAGGAGTTTCAGGACATCTGAGAGACGTTATAGTAGGTGACCATACTTTGTTTACAGATGTGTATATCGTTTTCATACTTGTTTTGTCGGGATTATTGAACTTGGTATATCTTTATTGAGACTGGTATCATGTATACATGCCTATCGAATTGTACATGAATACCCGGGGTTTTCCACACTTATATAATTCCTAATTTTCCTTTGATTGAGTTATTTCCCTTTATTATAATTGTTTTAGTCTTCCGCTGTGTATAAATGCAATAACTATTTCATAAACTGCTAAATTGAGTATATATGAGGCTGACTAGGCTCGTCGGGTTGCCGAGTGATAACTCGGGGCTTGTACGGGTCTAGGCCGGGCGTACCCAATTGCACGGGGAAATTGGGGCCGTCACAACTTATATGGCATAAATGTTTGCCTAAGTATGGAGTACATATGAGTTGCGTAAAGGAGTCATGATTAGGTTGCTTAAACGTTAAGTGCAACTGAACGAATGTTTGTTGTAGGATACTTGATTAATCAAGAGCATGAGCATGGAAATAAAATTATTTGGTAAATGATATTGACTATGTGAACATCTAAGACCGAAATCATTGATGATTGGGAAATGAAACTCAAGAGTTATACTAATAGAAGTGAAAGTTTGTAGAATGAACCTCACATATGAGGTCACTTTGAATTATTTCCATAAGAAATCAGGATAATATCGTTACATTCAATAATCATTGAATTTAGAGAAGAGGAAGAACATTATGAATGACTTCGTGTTGAATGTGAAGAGAGGAAACCATAAGCTAAACATTGCAGATAACTCTCGATGCATGTATAAAAGTGAGTTTGGGTACCCTTGAATTGAATCATAGCTTTAAACCGAATGACGTGCAATAATGCTTGCCTAAGTACTAAGTACTCATCGTGTACTTTACTTATGGAGTACCCGACAGACAAATAAACGTGCGACAATATTAACGCATACGAGTAATAAATTGAGAGATAGAGGGTGAATAATAAATTTGAAATGAATGAGTCGTATTGAGATATGAGTTCTTAATGACAATACCGGTGATATGAGTTGAATACTCTCAGAAAACGACGTGGAAGTTAAAATTAAAGCATGAAAGCTAAATCAACCTTGGTTCTCAATGAGAGAAATTTTAACCAAGCAATGAGAGCTAAGAGGTAGCTCAAAAGAATGACAAGAGGCATTAGTGAACTAAATGTGAACCTGACTAGGCCAAGAGAAATTTAAAATGCTCACCCATGATCATGAGAGTTAATCGATACGAGGACACAATGCGAAAAGTTTTCGAAAATTTGAGTTATTGCAATAAAAGACCTTGCTGTGAAATAAAGATGACAAAGTAATAAGTGCATACAAATGAGTACCGAAATTCGCTTAGGGACAACGAGGATAATGAATACTTCACAAAATTATAAAGGTGGAAACTTACTACATAAGTTAACAATCAAAGGTGACAGAGGAGTTACGAGGTAGACCGTTAGTCAAAAGTTGACTTAAATTCATAACCTACAATAATGAATGTCAATAAATGTATGATGACAATAATATTAAGGTATTATTCTGTAAAGGAATACTGTGTCTGCCTAATTGTAACCTTCACAGATAAGTCGCGAGGATATGATGAGTCGTTCTTTGATATATATATAACTAAGATGTTGATAGAGATGGTGTACTAGTGTTCATATTATAGCAGATAGCTATCCATGTTCCTACTACCAGGTGGTGGTATGGTTTTATTGCCAGATGAGCAGAGATATACCTCTTTTCAACACAGATAGACACCATATCACATCTTAATATTGTTCTTTCGTTTCTTTTTTTTTGGACGACTCGAGTGCACCTTGCGACTTCGGTGGAGATCACAAGGGAATACCCCAGAAATGCGTAACTATATGAGAAATTGGCATGTAGCTAAGTATGATAGCTCTATTGATGACCTACACGAGGTAGCCTTTATGAATTTTAGTTTGTAAAAAGAAAATAAAAATAATGAGATATATTAAAGTCATGAGTAAAACTTTATTTCATGTGGGGTATAGGCTGAATATGCAGGCAAAAATGCACCAACTAAAGGATGGGTGGTAAAATAAATCATTACGGACGGACACACCAAACTGCGAATGTAAATATTTTTACTTTCGAGGACGAAAGTTCTTAAAATTGGGGATGTTGTAACGACTTGAATCTTCCCCGATCCAATTTAGGGGCAATTTAGTAATTTAAATATTAAATGTGTGTTGGATTTCTTTGGATTGAATTATTAGTGATATAGTAGAATATCCTACACCTCGAGATGTACATTTTATACGGTTTGAAGAGATTTCAGAATATACGCCCGTTCTCATTAAGGAAACTCACAAGAAAATAAAGATTTGAAAAACGTTTCTTAAACATGAAGAAAGTTATAAAAAAGGGCGAGATCTCCGAATTTAATAGATCCTATTAATTAAGGAAAGATTTGTGGAAACTTTCCTAGTTAAAAGGGGTAAGATCTCCAAATTTATGAGATCCCATTAATTAAGGAAAGATTTATGGAAACTTTCTTGGTCAAAAGGCTCATTAAGTTAAAATAATGAAACGGCCTAAAACATATTAAATAGGGAGTTAGACTTAAGGCCCAAGTGGGAGGGCACTTTAGTCTTTAATACAAAAGGATGCATGTAACCTAACCTAACCCTAACCTATAAAAGGAGAAGTTGAGTAAACCTAGCCACCACTTGTTGTTCTACAATATTTGGAAAAAGATAGGAGATTAAGGGAGGACAGCTTGGAATGGTGAGAATGAGCTTTGAGAAGTCAAAGAGATCAAAGAAGTTCGGATTGAACATTCAAATCGAGCCCTAATGCGAAAGGATCAATACTAGGATTCGCGGCGAGTTTAAGGTAAGTGGGGAGCTTGCTCAATTATCGCATATGGCATGATTATTAGTTATGCTTAGGATTCATAATTTGAATTAAAGACTTGGGATTTATGGGTTGCGTCGTGGTATTGGCTCGAATCTACGAATCTATGGAATGTGAATGCACTGTTATTCATGGCCCCAGGGTGTGGAGTTTACCACCGAGGGTCGTTAACACCCCAGGGTGTGGAGTTTACCACCGAGGGTCGTTAACACCCCAGGGCGTGGAGTTTACCACCGAGGGCTTTACTTGACTAATTGAATTCATAAGTATGTCACGTAGGGACATGAGTTGGAGTTACCTTCTTTTGTACTCTTGAGACATAGAGATGTGCATCGATGATGGCTTGGACGAACCTACTGTTGATTTGATGGGACAAACGAGAGGGCACATAAGGCCTGTGTGTTAGCTGGTTGTTTCTATCACTTTGAGAGTAGGAGAATCGGTCACCGGATTCTTGCCAATATCTAGTATGCATTGAATGGAACATCGACTTATCGTATTATTATATTTTATAGTACATAATCTCGCGAAACCCCCTCATTTATATGAAAGTTTGAAATTATGAAATGATTTGTCAATCTCTTTAATGCTATGCATGATTATTGTTGTTATAATTTGTGGCTTACAAACCTTATGTCCATGATAGTATTTGATGATTCATTTATAAGTCTATCTCTTATGAAATCTTGCTACATGTTATTATTCCATGAATCCTTGTTTGGTTGTTTTCCAAATACATGCTAGACTTTGCATGTTTATTAGGTATTACTTGCATATTTGATGGTTGAGCGGGTTTTCCTCATTACTGAGCTCCGTTGGTTCTTTTAGCTCACCCCACTTACAATACAGGTTCATCGACGAGTGCGCTAGAATTGAGACAAGGGAGAAATGCGCTTGAAGTTTTCATTTGATGTGAGCCTTGAGTTGATATATATCATGTATATTCGATTTTGAAACTATTAAACTTGTGTTGTAATTAAAATAAGTCTTTAGGTAGTTTGAAACCTACTTCCTTTAGTTGATCCACTTGGGAGTTTTAATAGTTTAACTCAATACGAACGCATTTATAGTTTCATAGATATTCTTGTGAACTTAAATCTATTGGCTTAAAGATATCTCTTTGTATTTATTCCGCAATTATTATCCTTTGTTTAGCCAATGTACTTTCCGCTGGTTTATTTGTTTAGGCATGCCAGACCGTTATTTGGGCCTGGTTCAGGTATCGAGTCCAAATGGTAGTCGGGCCGGGCGACCCGATCCTAGGTCGGGGACGGGTCGTCACATCAAGCCACCCCTAGTGTTTTGCTCCGACTAATTTGAGATCCATTAACTTGCCCTTAGTGTTTTGTGGGGTGCACATAGCCGAAACCAAAACATATTGGCCCCGTTTGGTTCAACTTATGAGCCTGCTTATCGATGACGTAATATCATAGCTTAATTGAAAAAAGATATTTGGATAATATGCGATTGGTCCCAAATCGCAGAAAAGTTATTTTTTATATAAACATCCCTCCTCATGCTTATCAAGATTTGCGAATGCAACCTGATAAGACTTTTTTTAGGTAAAAATACTTTTTAAAGTGAGAAACCAAATATACAAAATTTGCTTATACCAAAAATAATTATAACATAAT
The DNA here is from genome assembly GCA_039657345.1 of Stephania japonica. Taxonomy (NCBI): domain Eukaryota; kingdom Viridiplantae; phylum Streptophyta; class Magnoliopsida; order Ranunculales; family Menispermaceae; genus Stephania; species Stephania japonica. The sequence goes on from CM077557.1 coordinate 70,023,023, forward strand.
TGAAATATGGTGTTTGGATAATATGCAATAGGGTCCAAAATCGCAAAAAAATTATTTTTTTAGATAAACATCCCTCTTATGTTTATGAAGATTTATGAATGAAATTAATTTGATAAGATTTTATAAGTAAAAGTTATTTTGAGGAACCAAACACACCAAATTTGCTTATACCAAAAGAGAAGAACAAAAGTTATCTACTAATAATAAAGTTATCAAATTCTGCCTCTCTCTTCTCTTCAAAACTTTAAAATTATTTTTTGATTTATTTTTGTGATTTTTGTTTTTGAACCACTGCGGATCCTCTTAACAATCGGCGGTGGTTTCAATCAAATCTTTCTTGTTATTTGTTTTGTGATTTTAGTATTTTTGTATATTGTCATAAGTTTTGACGTTGTAAATATTCGTCCTTGATTGTCAAAATGTTTCAATTTAAAAAAAATTAAATTAATGACAATTTATTTGTACAAATAAAATTAACGAATCAATATACTTGATTCTATATCTGGACTTGTATTAAATAATAAATGATTAATAAAATTTTAATTTTTTTTAAAAAAATAATTACTTAAATTATAAATAATAAGTAATAAATAAAAGTTGAACCAAACCAATAAGGGCCATGATTGTTTTTAGACTAAATTTAAGATAATCATTTTTTTGGATTTGACTAATCAAACACTTATTAGTACTCATCAATACTCCACGCCTATCATTTCCTTTTTGGCACTGTTCAAGGATCGTGCGTACCATAAATCGTCAAAAATCTATGTTCAACTACTTTTCATACTGTTTGCAGGTCGTACTCCCATTTTCTTTCTTTTCCAAAACTTACCTTCCATCGCTATTTTTATTTCTAAATTTCATATTCAACTATATTTCTAGCCATTCATTTTCAACATTTGTTTCTTTTATCTTTCAATTCTATTAACAGAAAATTGCTGCTTAATTTTATGTTTTTTTTAACAAAGTAGTGTATTGGGCTATACATGTATTAGTTAGGAAAAATGATAATATAACATACTTTGAGCGTATATTTATTTTTTAATTATTAATAATTTTTTTGTCTCTTTCACATATATTTCACATATGATAAAATATCATAAATAGTTAAAAAAATAAAATGTACTAAATTAATATTTTTTATTAGTCAACATAGGCACTAACTCAAGTTATAATAAAGTCGTTATAGAAATAAAGCTCTTCTTGATGGTCATATCGCCCTATCCATAAACTCAAATATCAAATGTCACAAAAGAGATTTCAATAAAAATATCAATTTACAAAAGTTTTTTTAACAAATAATGAATTTGAATGAAACAAATAGAAAATTTTGACCAAAGAAAAACAAATAGAATAAGATAATCAAGCGAGAAAATAAACAATTATAATTAATGCTCGACTCTAAAGGCTACTTGATGTGTAATGCCAATCTTATTTTGTGCAATTTCTATCTCTACAATCAAATTTATATTTTTAATCAAATCACTCAATCTTCCTCAAAACTTTCTTTCTTTTTAGCTCAATATAAACACAACTTATATTTAATATTATAGACTATTATATTTAATAATTAATATTATAGATTATTACAAAATAATTAAGTGTTGCAATTTAGGAGTTCTAACAAGAACTATAATTGGTTTAAAAAAAAAAAAAAAACAAACAAAAACAAAAACAAAAACAAGACTATAATTCTCTCTTGTTGGGTTGGGTCAGGGAGAGAGCAATGATTATTATGCCTCAGTAGATTTTGGTGGTTAGTGTTAGATTTTGAAGTGGTGTTAAGGATAGTACTTGTGGTGGAATACTGACTTAATGCTTTGAGGCTTCATGTAAGAAATGTTTGGAAGTCCAAGAACTCTCTCAAGTAGCTCAAATGATTTGAGCAAAAAAGAAGTTACAACTTTGAATCTTGATAATATCCGTTTCATGTAACACCTCATATAGCATCCCGAGTCGAAGACTTTAGATTCACATTGATCAAAGAAGAATAATGTGGATTCAAAGCGCATTGTGTAGATTCGGAAGTCAATATTCAATCTTCAATCTTCAATTAGAGAACACCAACTCAAAAAACTTCTAGTTAGCAATTTGAACCTCTAAAACTAATTAATCTTCAATATATTGTTTCTTGTGGCCTCAACAAAACCACCAATAAATCACCTCATTGTTGAATTTACATTCTTTTTTTTTTTTTTGGTAAAATGAATTTACATTCTAGAGTTATAAGCACTATAACAAAATTTATTTTTTACATCTTATATGGTTGTTATCCTAACATCTTTAAAACTTATCATAAATTTTGTAGGTTGTTCAAAATTATTGAATATTCAATTAATATTTAATAATATAACCTTTTATTATAAAAAATAGTAATGACTTGTATTAAGTTAACAAATCGCTACTTATTATTTTTAAAATTAATGATTAGTTATATGTCAATTAACTTTTAACAACACAATTTTTAACACTTCGAAAAAAATAACTTTTAACAATCTATATTAGTGTTTTAAAAAGAGTTTAAAGACCTTCTATTATGGAAGCACATTGTTATTCAATAATTTCAACCTCCAATAACACTCTCAAATACTTGTACTCTTCAATATCTCGAACGATTTTCTAAATTAATTTACTTGGAATATATGACTAAACCCTTAACCCTAAAACCTAAAGGAAAGGTCTTGATTTTGGGCATTTATCTTCAAAAATTTGAAGACTTATTAATTCTAATTGACCATTAGATTTGATTAAAGCTATTCAAACCTCATTACTTTGTTCTACCTCACTTTTTTTTATTTCAAATTTTGCTATATAATGGTTAAAATAAAAAAAATAAGAAGATTGAGAGGTGCTGGGGTGAGGGTGAGGTTGAAAAGATAAACTTTAAAGTAGAGTAAAAGGAGTAAATGAGACACTTAACAAAAAGTGGAGTCCAAAAATACCTGACTGTGGAAAAAATTACATCCGTACGGTATTTTTTATTTTTTTATTTTTTTATTTTTATTTTTAATTTTAATTCGTAAATTATTGTGATTTTCTTTTTTATTCTTTAATTAAAGTATATCGCCTTTTCAAAAGGCGTAATTAGAGTTGTCCAAGCTGACGTGGCGCACCAACACGAATGACGCCTTCTGTAAAGGCGCCATTCGTGTTACGTGGCGCCACGTTGGATTGCATGAATATATATATATATATATATTTTATATATAATATATATATATATATTTTATATACCCGTCGCCAATCGATTTTGGCGACAGGCTCTCCGTCGTCAATCCCGTCGCCATTTCATAAAAATCACCACCTCACCGCCACATCACGCCACGTCATCTTCAATAACGCTGAGATATACATTATTTTTGAAATTTTAAAGAAATTTACGAATTTAAAAGAAAACCAACCCTACTTTTTTAATAAGCCCCTCTCCCTCTCTGCTGTTCCCTCTCTCTCTCGGCTCACAAACTCAACCCAAACACACACACAAGCACTTGCCAGTGTTCGCCGCCTTCTTCTTTGCCTCAGTTATTGCTATTGCCGTGCGCTATCGCTCTCTCAATCTCACACACACTCTCTTCCTCTCTCTCGCATTGTTTCACTGCTCTCACTGCCTCTCTCCCTCTCCCTCTTTTAAACACTTAAACACCGCTCACCGTCCCCAACCAACATTCAACCCCCCATTGATGACCCTAGGTTGTCAATAGGGGGGTTGTAGGGGGTGCTTGCAGAGATTCTCTGCATGCATGCAAAGAATCTCTGCAACGTGTCACTGCTCTCACTGCATGCGTGGTGTCCTCCCATCCCATGTGGCGGACCTAACACGAATGGCGCCTTTACAAAAGGCGCCATTCGTGATGGTCCGCCACGCCATTCGTGTTCGGTCGCCACATGGGATGGGAGGACACCACATCCCATGTGTTGGGTCATTCGTGTTGGTCCGCCACGCCATTCGTGTTGTAAAGGCGCCATTCGTGTTGGACCAAGTGTGTTTCACGCTAATTACGCCTTTTCAAAAGGCGATATACTGTAATTAAAGAATAAAAAAAAAACCACAATAATTTACGAATTTAAAAAAAAAAAAAATAACCGTACGGATGTAATAGGGCCGAGGGAGAGAGGAAGAGAGTCTATGAGCCGAGAGAGAGAGAGGGAACAATAGTCAGGAATATATATTATATATATAATATTATATATAATATATATATTTATTCCTGTCTATTTTATATATATATATATTATATATAAAATATATATATGTATTATTTTATAATATATATTATAAAACTTAAATAGATTGGCGACGGGGAGCCTGTCGCCAATCTATTTTTAATATATATAAAATATAGATTGACGACGGGGAGCCCGTCGTCAATCCATATTTGGCCCTCCACATCACGAATGACGCCTTTTGCCATTCGTGTATTGTCACCTTCCACATTACGAATGACACCTTTACAAAAGGCGCCATTCATATATTATCCCGCCACTTCATACACGTCACACTTAATAACGCCTTTAGTAAAAATAAAATACATTATTTTTAAAATTTTAAAAAAATTTATCTTATTTAATGAATTTTAAAGTAAAACACCCTTACTTTTTTAATAACTCCGATTCTTTAGATTTATGTGGCACGTATCTTGAGAACAAACACTTGACAACAAACATCAACACGTGAAATAATCGCAATTTCTCGAGCGTTCCCGAGAAACCGCCGAGAAATTGAGCTGACTTCATACAGAACATACACTGTATATACGGCTCCGTATATACACTCCCTTTTGTGCGGTCGCGCCTGTTTGCAATCAGATAAGGATGCTCCATCCAACGGCCCACATTTTTTATAACACGTGTCCCCTTCTCGGCCATCAATCCCCAAATCATTTTTGACTGAACCCACTCTCCAAAATAAAACCTTATCCCATCCGAGTCCTTCCTCTCTCTCTATACTTTCTCTCTCTAAAACACACACTTCTCACTCCCCATCGATCGATCTGAGCTTCGTTAATGGCGTTTGAGGTCTCCGTTTGAAAATCTGAGAGACCCCATTAACGAAAACCCCCAAATCTCGACCCCCTTTTATGGATTTCTTAAAACTCGTTCGATTTCTGGGTTTTTAGTACAGATTTGGTGCAAAGACACCTCCTTTAATGGCGTCGTTAATGGCTTTCAAGATCTCTGTTTGAAAATCTGAGAGACCCCTTTAACAAAAACCCCCAAATCTTAACCCCCTTTTGTGGATTTCCCAAAACTTGTTCGATTTCTGGGTATTTAGGGCAGATTTAGTGCAAAGATTGGTGCAAAGGCGCCACTTTTCATGGCGTCAATCTGAGTTTCTGCGAAAATCAGCTCAATTTGTTCGTTTTGGGTTCGATTCGTCGCTAAAGATGCCGGCTTTAATGGCGTTTTCGTTTCCGGAGGACGTGCTGGAGCACATTTTCACTTTCATCGACTCGGACAAGGACCGGAACGCGGTCTCTCTGGTGTGCAAGTCGTGGTACGATATCGAGCGGTGGTCGCGGCGCCGAGTGTTCATCGGGAACTGCTACGCGGTGTGCCCTAGAATCGTGATCCGGAGGTTTCCGGAGTTGAGATCTCTGTCTCTGAAGGGGAAGCCCCATTTCGCGGACTTCAATTTGGTGCCGGAGGGGTGGGGGGCGTGCGTGGATCCGTGGATCTCGGCCATGGCCGAGGCGTATCCGACGCTGGAGGAGCTCAGGTTGAAGCGAATGGTGGTGACTGATGAGGGATTGGAGTTGATTTCTAGGGCTTTTAAGAATTTTAGGGTGTTGGTTCTGTCGTCATGTGAGGGGTTCACCACTGATGGATTGGGTGCAATTGCTGCCAATTGCAGGTTTGTCATGTAAAGATTGGAACTCCTTAGGGTTTTGGTTGTGTTTTTGTTGATTTTGTGGTGTTTTTAGCTTAAAAATTGTTCGTTTTTGCGTTTGATTATGGTTTGTTAGATTAGATGTGAAGAATGAGCAAATTGAAGTAAAGATTGGAACTTTTTAGGGTTTTAGTTGTGTTTTGAGCCTGTTTTGCTGAATGTGTTAGAAATCTTTTTAGGGTTTGATTAGGGTTTGTTAGATTAGATGTGAAAAATGATCTAATTGAAGTAAAGATTGAGATTTTTTAGGTTTTTAGTTGTGTTTCTGTTGATTTTTTGTGGTGTTTGTAGAAATTGTTCCTTTTGGGGTTTAATGACTAGGGTTTTGTTAGTGATGATTGGTTTGGTCAGACAAAGATGTAATGTGGGAAATCTAGTCAGGGTTGTTTGGGTGTCTCTAGATTTTATTAGCTGAAAAAGAATTTTGAAGATCTAGTAAAACTTTGTTTGTTTGATTTGTAATGTGGAAATCTAGTCAGAATCATATACTCACACAGACACTTTATTTTCTACCCTTTTTTGTGTTGTTTTGGACTGTTGTGACATGGGGGGTTCTTTTTCTGTGTCTTGTATGATTTCTTGTTGGACTGCATGCATGGATTCTTGGATTCCTGGATTCAGCTCTCACTGAGATTTTTTTTTTTTTTTTTAGTTTTGTAAAATTGGGGTTTTGTATTCAGAACTCTTTTTTGGATTCTTTGCTTTTGTACTTGTTGGATTCTCCATGTTTCAAGTTCTTGGAGGTGATTAGTGACTAAGAAAAGTTTATCCTTTAAGGAAGTTTCAACTTTCAAGTTTGAATTACTTTTGCTTGGTCTTTGTTTATGTTATTTAATGTTGCGGTGAGCAATTTTTTTAATCTTGTGTGTGTTTGTGTTGGTGGGGGAGAAGAAAAAGAAATAGTTCTTTGTTCCATTAATGGTCTGTTTGAATTGAAAGTGACGTTTAAATTAATTTTTTTTTCAGTCTTTTTAGCTGATATCTCTGAATTTTGGGAATGAATTTTAATTTTTTTTTTAGCAAAGAGGGATTTTAATTTTTTTCATTTCTTTTTTATTATCAACTTAATTCACTCCTCACGTCTGGTTATGTTATTTACTAGCAATTGCTTCTGTGTGTTGTTTAATATACAGGAATTTGAGAGAGCTTGACTTGAGAGAGTGCGAAGTGGACGATAGATCTGGCCACTGGCTTAGTTGTTTCCCCGAGAGTTGCACCTCGCTGGTGTCCCTGAACTTTGCGTGTCTTGATGGAGAGGTGAGCTTTCCGGCACTGGAGCGTTTGGTGGGCAGGTGCACCAACCTGAAAACCTTGAGACTGAACCGTGCCATGCCCCTAGAAAAGCTCCCTAACCTTCTTAAGCGGGCGCCTCAGCTGGTTGATCTGGGTACAGGCTCATTTTCTGTTGATCTTTATCCTGAACTGTCTTCAAACCTTTTGGGTGCTGTTACTGGATGCAAGGCGTTGAAGAGCTTGTCCGGGTTTTGGGATGTGGCCCCTGCTTGCCTCCCATCCATTTATCCAGTCTGCTCCGGGATCACTTCATTGAACCTGAGCTATGCTACTATCAGAAGACCCGATTTTGTCAAGTTTGTGAGCCAGTGTCATAATCTGCAGCAGTTGTGGGTATGTTTCTTTAGTCCTTGTATCCTACTCTAGTTTTAGGTGTTATCAATCTGTTCTCTAGACAAAGTTGCTGCTTTTTTACTGTATAACTATGGCTCACTCAAGAACATGGGATTTTAGGTACTGGACTACATCGAAGATAGCGGCCTCGCTGCTGTTGCATCATCCTGTAAGGACCTGAAGGAACTGCGAGTGTTTCCTTCTTATCTAAATGATGCGGAGCAGAATTTTCAACTGACTGAAAGAGGGCTTGTATCTGTTTCCGAGGGTTGTCCGAAGCTACATTCAGTGCTCTACTTCTGCCATCAGATGTCCAATGAAGCTCTCTTTACCATTGCAAGGAACTCTCCTAACATGACCCGCTTTCGTCTTTGCATCATCGAGCCCCATACTCCTGATTACTTGACCCTACAGCAACTTGATGCAGGTTTTGGTGCCATTGTTCAACACTGTAAGGGCCTACAGCGCCTCTCTCTTTCCGGCCTTCTCTCGGACCGTGTGTTTGAGTACATAGGAAACTATGGAAAGAAATTAGAGATGTTGTCTGTGGCTTTTGCGGGGGATAGTGATTTGGGCCTTCATCATGTTCTATCGGGATGCCCTAGCCTACGTAAGCTGGAAATCAGAGACTGCCCCTTTGGCGACAAGGCTCTCCTGGCCAATGCGGCAAAATTGGAGACAATGCGATCCCTTTGGATGTCCTCTTGCTCAGTGACTTTAGGAGCCTGTAAGCTGCTAGGCCAAAAGATGCCAAGGCTAAACGTTGAGGTTATTGATGAAAGAGGATCCCCTGATTCATTACCAGATGATTGTCATGTGGAGAGGTTGTACGCTTACAGAACGGTTGCTGGACCGAGGTTTGACATGCCTAGCTTTGTTTGGACTGTGGATGAAGAATCTAATGCCAGATCCTCGTAACGCATCAAGTCTGATGGTTCTTACTTGGAGAAGGGGTTGAAGGTATGGTTCTTAATTTAATTGTATTAGTTTGAATTTTGTTGTCTTTTTACCATAGAGCAGAAGTGGTTAGCCGATGAGGATGATGAGATAGGAAGTGCTTATATGGCGGGTATTAGTAGACTGACAAGGTCCTATGCCATTTTCCCATTACCTGCTGCGGCAGAGGGTATGAATTGGCTACTAATAAAGGATGGTCAGTTTGATTTGCCTAGTATTTTTAGTGAGAAGTTTTTATCTTGTATTCATGTTGTACCACTGAGGAACTTCCATTTATCGAATTGTAGCTTTCATCTTTTTAGCATCCCATGATCTTTCATTGTCGTAAAACTTATGGAATTCTGATTCACCGTAAAATAAATGCCAATTTAAGTCTGGTAGACACTTTAAATTTGTTATCTTGCAATGCATCTTTGATCTTGCAATGAGTTAATCTCCTAGTCGTGCAACTCAGTTTCTGATTTTTTTGTGTACTATTCTCCTGATTTTTGGTGCAATATAGACTTGGGAACTTCTTACCCCTTTATCTCTGCCCTTTTTGGCTGGACTATCTCCCGAGCCAGTTAGGTGCCGCAAGGCTCTCCACTTCCATTACTCAAGAGCCAGCAATGTACATGGGTTCGTTCAATTCCATGACATTTTGGTCACGAAGCTCATCTCCGTGAACTTAACATTGCGCCATTTCGACTGGGGTGACTTGTGGATGTTAAAATGATCATAAAGTTACTTTAATATCGTGATTTGAATTGTTATTCAAATTAGTTTTCCAGCTCTTGTTCTGATGTCTATTATCATCATCATCATTGTCTTTATGGTGGGAAGTCAGTTTTCACTGACTGCTTTGCCTTTGCATCATGACTGCAAAAATGTTTGTTCTCTTGGCTTGGATCATCCTCGTTAACTTCTTCTTCTTGGCTCATGAACAGCTTATCTGCATACTTTGTAAGACTCTTTACTTTATCAAGTTCTAAGTATAACAGGTGATTAGATAAAGCACTATGTTGTGGTGTCTAATCATATGAACTGCAGTTAAACAGTAAATCAACTTAGCCTTTATTTTTCTAGGGTGTCCAAATTATCTGCATCATAAAGGACTAATCAAGCATGGGAATTTCTTGTGACAATAACAATACCAATACCAATACCAATTTACTTTCAAGCTTTCCATGTTCACCTTCTTGAACAAACATGGTCAAGTCTATGTCAACAACACAGGATTAAAGAAGGCACTGCAGTACAATACTACATGACCAATTGATGCATGTAGGAGGGGCACTGAAACTTTGCTAAGCATGTGCCACAGTACATACTACTATTAGAGCAGAGCAGATGAAGAAGCTTAATTTTCACCTAGACTAAAATGTGAATGCACGGTGAATCCAAACAATTTATACAGTTCATGTTCAATGGCCATCTTTAACTGATGTAAGACTTGTCTAAGGTGAAAAAGCACAATTAATGAAAAGGGTAGTTACAGAAAGCTAATTGCAGGACATGATCAGATTCTACAATTGAAAAAGAAAAGAAGAAAAAAGTTCTGGGCCATGAATGAAACTGTGAAAGCTTCAGCAGCAGAACAGGTTGGAAACTTTGGAAGAGAGAGATAAGGATGTTTCAGTCTAGGCACTTGTGCCATAGAAGATGGTCCAATTTCCTACCATAACTTTTCACTAAACTTCAGCTTCACAGTTGGCCTACTTTATTCTCCACCTGATCATAAATTTCAATGACGCCACAAAGATAAAGAGATTAACAACCACTCCGTCTGAGTGACAAAGGACCTGGCTCCCATTAAGCAAGGCTTCGATGTATGAGTTTCGTGGATGGAAATATTAAGTCCTTTTGGAGTTTGACAATGTTGAATATAGATTAGTCGTTAGTCGGTATAGTTGGTGCTGAATAGTGACACCACGAAAACCCAAAAAAAAGATCAAACAATGAAAAAAAAAAGCGAAGGAGATGCTGAGAGACAGACAATAGAGTGAAAAAGAAGACTGCGTGAGAGATGCAAGGCCTAATCATATTAGCCAGTTTTATTGATTGAAGGGCACCAAGCTTTATGCATAGCAACTTTATGAATTTAGAGTCAATGAGGGGATTCCCTGACTACCCAATTATAGTGCATTCTTTTTAAAATCCAAAGTGAAATCAAATCATGTAATCCGGGGCATTGCAGAGAAATGCAGTCTTGGGTAATGCAAAAATGCTGTGTTCATGATGTTGCTATGCTTAGATGAGCTGAATAGGGTCCATAAGTAGTAATTCAAGGAGGAAACACATGAACAGTATACAAAAAAATTTTATTCTTCTCAATCAACAAAGCAAATGCAAATGATTTTTATATCCAAGAAAGTTTTGGCACTATTGCAGTTCAAAATTCTGAGTTTCTAAATCTGCTATAATTAAGGGACCAGCTTGGTTGACCTCAGAAGCAATGTGGACCTAAAAAATGAGTCTCTTGTAATGGATCATCATCACATCACCTATTAGTTGCTATGCCTCAAAAGATAAAAAAAGACTTATATTTTTGAAGATTAAAATAGAGGTTCAATGTTTTAATAGTCCCTCTCTTATTCAAATCTCAGTCACCAACATTTATATTCCAGATAGGTAAAGGAACAGGAAAATGAAGCAGTACAGATGAATGCAATTATAATCTTGATGCCTGATATGGCAAAAAATGAGAGAAAATTCTACATCTCATAGCAGTAATAACAGTGAACAAGGGAATGTATGAAAGAAATAGTTTGTTTGCAAATAAGGATATGTAACGTAAACGTCGTAAGGATAACATATAATCTGCATTGCAAAGATCAACTTAACTTGAATATGAAAAACTAAAATCTGGAGCACAAGTCAAAATTTGTTCTAGTAAAGCTGAAAACCACCCACTTTTCTAGCAGAATCTCAAAAGACACTTTGGTGCGATTGACTATTGAGTAGCATTTTATGGCTTTGGGTGCTTCAAAAGCTGGTAAAGTAGGTCCTTCAACATAATTCCAAAGCTTTAACAAGTGCATATACTTCAATTGCAATGCAGTACCCACAACTCAAAACACACATCTTCATATGTTATGATATGAAAAAAAAACCGGTAAGAAGCTATAGCAATAGGAAGCATAAAACTAATTAGAAAGAATCAGACCATGACTTACATTGAATGATATGTTTCAACGCTTCCCTTAAAGCTTCAATCCCAAATTAGTTGAAGTCGGCTACATGGATCAAACTATTCCATTGCACTCAATTTAGTGCTCACTCTAGCTATGAGAATTAAGGAAAGAAATTGGTAGAACAAAGAAATAAAAATATCCATTAATGTACTTGTCACCTTTGTACGGAAGAAAGGATAACTTACTTTTTCAGGACCTACTCAAACTATGCCGAACTCTGTTACTCCATGATCATTACTTGCTTCATAGAAGTACTCAACTTGCACTTCTTTCTATTCGCAGGGGTTATCACTTATCGACAGTAAGGGATCGAGTAGAATCAAAATAAATCGTTAAACACCACAACACACTTGAGGAATTCAATTCAAGCAAGCAATGGGGAATCTGCAGCAAATCTTACTAGGAGACTACAGAATTGCTTAAACAGCCAAAGGCAACCAAGAAAGATATGTAATTCACTGTAAGAACTTCAAACTTATGTAAAATGCATACTAAATTACTAATGATCTTACAATTTCATTCGCTTAGAATCAACAGACCGACAATGCGCGTAATTAAAATAAAGCAAACCTTCTATAACTGCTATTTTACCTCCATCACAATCTATCTACCAATTATGTCTCATTTATTCATTTACTCGCAAATATAGTTAATAAAACACTGCAATTGTACATGCATGGATGCACCATACTACTAGTCAGTTAAGACTACATAACAATGAAAATAGAATCCAAGCAACAGTTTCATGTCTGAAATTAATAGAAATCAATGCTGCCATATATGGCTGAGGACTAGATTCTGTAGGAACTAGGAAACCATTCATTCTCAATTCTTCCACTTTCAAGTTGATGCAGCAGTAGCAATGAATAATCAGCTCTAAATCAAATTCTTTGTTCTTGCATTTTGCAATGTCCGTAAAATCTCAGAGTCAACCGAATCGAAAAATCCAAAAGAATTTTGTGCAATATGCAACTTGTATATTCCTGGATTTCACCATTCTGTAACTACTGTAACTCAGTAAGAAAGTTATTCACAAAAAAAAAAAAAAAAAAAACCACTAAGAATGGCTAACTTTTATCAATTCATATTATTACGGTTGTTATGTGTTGATTGATCTCTGATTCCAAGTTCAATATATATATTGAAAGTTCAGCAATGTTCAAAGGGAAACTTGACACTAAAATTCGTTTCACTATATTCCCTCTACTAGTCATTAAACCTAAATTCAAAAGATCATTCACCCATTTTGATTTTGAATCAAGGCAAAGCCATGGGTGCTAAACACTCAAGATTTCCAAGTAGCGTCTCTAACAATGGAAGAGGAAGCTCAAAGCAAGATACCATAAGATCAAGAAATGGCCAAGTTTCATTATAATTTGTATTTGAAAAAAGTTACTAGTTTTTCATCAATAAGGTTTATTCTTGCAGCTCGCCAAACCGGAGCAAGATCTACCACTAATTGCAAGCTGGTTGCACACTTGCATCCTATCCTTTATCCTAAAGTTTATCCAATAGCTCTAATAGGAAACTGGTTGCACACTTGAGCTTCAAATCTATGGAACAGCAAGTACCCTATGATAGGCAGCTTGCATCCCTTCAGTGCAAATAATTAAGAAAAGTATGGGCTAAGTCACTATAAAATTAATGAAGGGTAAGTGATATGTGACCACATAAAGACTAACAGTCGGACATAAGAACATAAGGCATTGAACACTAATAGCAAAAAGCTTGCATATTTAAGCTTTGAATCTAAGAGTAATAGTATACTAATAGTAGGATTACTGCAAATAAGCCAGAAAAGTGTAAACTATAGAGCGAAAAGAAAGTTCTACGAGACCACTTAAAAGTTAACATTTAACAAATAGAAGAACATTTAGCAAAGCTTCTATTCCAATTAGTTAGGTCGGCTAAATAGGTCAAACTCTTCCACTCTCCTCAATTTAATGCCCTTGATGGCGTGCTTTCAAATCTTCTTATAGGTTAACATTTAAGTACTGAAACAACAAGAATCTCATATTATTCTAGTTGAAATCTAAGTATTATTATAATTGATTAACTGAACTAACAGAAAGTGACCTTTTTTGCCAAAAACAGAAACTGACTTGGAAAGGGAGGAAAATTGGAACATTAATACTTAATAGTGACAGAAAGGGAGAAAGATTGTAATTAAAGTATTAAACCAACATTTTTTTGCCCATTTTTTTGCCAAACCACAACAAGAGAAATTAAAAAATATATTTGAATCGGAAACTTTGTGGCATCATTTGTATCAAAACAAGACTACAGAAAATAATACTACGCATCTCCCAAAACTTTTTCAAGAATACTCTCAACACTTGACAATCAATTGCAAGTACACATACATACAAAACAACAGAGCCCTTTGAAATACAAAAGAGATCTGCTGATATTCCGCAAAATCAACTTGAAATACAAAAGAGATCTGCTGATATTCCACAAAATCAACTAAAAAATGGTCAGCGTGTTTAGCATCACAGAATTTAGGTACTGAAGACCAGTGGCACCCAAGCAAGAATTAGGATTCCACATTCATGTTCATCCATGTCTTGCCAAATCACAATACATGTACTCGAAGAATTAAGTTCTTTCTCTAAGCCTTGAACCTCCTGAACTCGAACCAAATTTCATAGTGGTTGAAAAGCATACTGTCATGTGTATGTTTCCCAATATACTCAAGCCCTAGACTCGACAGCCTCTTAGTACACTCGTCCCCTCCCAATCTCGAACAGAACTTAATGTTATGAGAAACAAAAATCCTCCCATCAAAGGGCTTCAATTTACCGGATAACCTCCCCAATCCAACCCAAACAAGCTGATCAGGCATATGTAGAAACACAGCACTGGCATATATCAAATCATACTGAACCCCGGACCCAAACCTACTAAAATCCATATCTTCCCCTCTCAAAATCAATGGTCTTTTATACAACAGACCATGAGAAGGCAACTCATACTGAAACGCAGTGATCAAAGACAACTGATCTCGTTCAAGACAATGAAAGCGATGAGAATTCAAGTACCGTATAAAATGCAGCCCTACACGAAGCGTCCCGCATCCAATCTCCAGCACGAGTGAATCCTGCTTGAGCTGAACTGACTTTGCCAAGAACTCAAACACATCACGCCCACCTGCCCACGGCTCCCCATAATTGCTATGGTGTCTTCCACCAGCAATTCACCGGGACAAGGCATAGCTGTGTGGTTCAAAGCTTCTGCTGCTTCATAGTGCGATATACCCTTGAATCTACACAAATTAACACAAATATATATCAAACACTAGATTCCATAATGCTAACCAGCAACTAGGTATTGAATCATAATGCCAACCCTAGGTTCCATAAACAAATAAATGGAATTACAAAACAAAGATTATTCAAGAGTAAAATAATGCTTGAATGATTCTCTCAAAGAACGAATCACCCAAAAACTCTCACCCAATCAAATTAATTCAAGAAATCACTGACAATGGCAAGGGTCAAGAGAATCAATTCGAATTGAATGTAAACCTAGAGCTCACTCACTCACTCAAACTTCAAGTCAACCAAAGTTTTTGGAGAAGCCAAAAGCAAAATCAAAACAGAAACAAATGCGAATGACAACCCTAGATTCCATAAACGAATCAGTCGAATTACAAAACAAAGATCATTTTAATTTTGAAAGAATAATCAAATCCGAGGTAAAAAATTTGGGACTTGCAAATGATTTCTCAAAGAACGTATCACCCAAACTCACAGTACGCCAAATCTAATTCAATTCAACCAAAACCCTAACCTAATCAAACTAATTCACAAATCAGTTACAACGTCAACACAACCAGTTCAATCGAAACAGAAATTCAAGACCCCACAGACTCAAACGTCTAACAAATCAAATCAAAAGTTTTCAAAAAAACAAATCAAAACAAAACAAAATGAAGCAGAGATTTCGATGTGCTGTTCCATACGGCTAACCACAAACTAGGCATTATTGAATCACAATGCTAACTCTAGATTCCATAAACAAATAAATATAATTACAAAACAAAGATCATTCAAGAGAATAAACAAATCCGAGATCACAAAACTTGGGAATTCAAATCCCCTCAAAAACCCTAACCTAATCAAACTAATTCCCAAATCACCAACAATGCCAACACAACCAGTTCGAATCGAATCACAAACTCCAGACCTCACACACTCAAACTTCAAGGCAATGAATCATAAAGCTAACCCTAGATTCCACAAACAATGTCGAAGCGAGATCACAAAATTTGGGACTTGCAAATGATTTTCTCAAACAATGAATCACCCAAATCCCGGATTCAAATCAACCTAAAATTCTGACCTAATCAAACTAATTCACAGATCACTGACAATGCCAACACAATCAGTTCAAATTCTGACCTAATCTAACCAGCAACTAGGCATTGAATCGTACCCTAGATTCCATAAACAATGATCATTCGAGAGAATAATCGAATCCGAGATCAGAAAAATTGGGACTTTCGAATGGTTTTCTCAAACAATGAATTGCCCAAACTAACATCACATTAAATCCCGAATTCGAATCAACCAAAAATCCTAACCTAATCAAACTAATTCACAAATCAGTGACAACGCCAACAGGCCCAACACTATCAGTTCAATCGAATAAGAAATTCCAAACCTCACACACTATCAAATCAAATCAAAACAAAGCAGAGATTTTGTTTGTTCTTCCATGATGCTAACCGCCAACTAGGCACTGAATCACAATGCCGAACAATGTCGAATTTGAGAAAAACTGGGACTTTCAAGTGACTTTCTCAAAGAACACAAAATCCCTAATTCCAATCAACCAAAACCCAAACCCTAAACAACAAACCCTCAATCACAAATTAGTTGGAGCCCGCTACATGGATCAAACTCTTCCATTGCCCTAGATTCAGCTCAACCAAAACCCTAACCTAATCCCCATTCCCTAACAATGCCAACACAATCAGTCCAATCAAATCACAAATTCAAGACCTAAAACACTCAAATCAACAAAAGATGTAATCTTTCCATGACGGGCACTCACTGAATCAAATCAACAACCAGAAAATTGGTACTTGTGAATGATATTATCAAAGAACACAAAATCCCCAATTCGAATCAACCAAAACCCTAACCAACCAAATCAAGCCAAACATCAACAAAGACGAAATCCTTTAGAAGACGGGCACTCACTGAACAAGGTCCTGCAACTGCTGCGCGCGAGAGCGGGGGTTGATGCCCTTGCGGAGCTTGTTCTTGGCCTCCTCGTAGTCGGAGAGCTGGTTGTGCCGAATCTGGTGGTTCCGCCACTCGATGTCTTCGTGGGTGGTCGAGATTTCGTCTCTGGAGATCTCTAATGGCGGATTCTTGGCAGTCGAGCACGTGCATGATCGCAAGTGGTGGTGGTGTTGGTGGTGTTGGAGGCGGAGAAGAAGGAGAGGAGGACGAAGAGGAGGATCGCGGCGGACGCGGCGGAGATGAGTAGCGTTGGGACAGTGATCACTACCACGCTCTTCGAATTCCACCGCGCCATTGTTGGTTTTAGTGCTCTCTTCTCTCTTGTGATCCTTTAATGAGTGATCTGCCTGTGCACACTGTGGAGTGAGCAATGGAGTGCGTTGATATGCATTGAGATGCGTTTTTTGCATTTCTTATCGGTATACTAACTATCGGACTACTCTAATTTCGCCTCGAGTCCGCACTGTATAAGTGGGGGGAGCTCAGCTCTCAGGTTTCAATGTAAGTTAGTCAAATTTTAGCTTGTTTACCTTCTAAGTTAGTTATCTTATTTCCCTCGAGCTTAAATTAATAGGGTATTGGTTCAGTAGACTTCAAATGAATTTACTTTGATTGAGAGATCTTTGCCTCTTTGTGGGCCAATCCTGCTCGACTCAAGCTTGAATTAATACGGGACAAGTGCATTTGGAGCAATGCAAACAACAACATAGTCTCAATCTCAAATTAACTGGCGTTGGTTATATGCATCAAATTCTTTCATTGCACTTAATTTAGCGAAAACATTTAAAAAAAAAAAAAAAACAAAATGCCAAATAAATATGTTCAGTAGTTGATGACAAGTAACAAAATCATCTTTTGAAAGTCTTAAACAAGGAGACTTCACTAAAAGCAATCAGGTTGAGTACAAAATCAAGTTTGAAAAGCTTACAAGATCAGTCTAAAACTAATAGTTAGGGTAGAAGACCTCAAACACCAGCTTAGTGCTCACCTAAAAACTAATGAAATCAATAGCAAAAAGAGTTCGAATTACTCTCAAAACGGCACTGAACTGAAGTCAGTATCAATAACAGTTATGCTGATTACAACTCCATCTAGAGTTTTTCTTCACAAAAAAAAAAAAAAAAAAAAACAACATCTAGAGTTTAGTGCAAGTCCAAATACATATACAATGTCTAAGAAAACCTGTTTGCTAAGACCTCTCATGGCAACTAATGTAACACTGCCAATTTCTTAAAGGAAACTTTTGCACTCATATTTGTAAGAGTCCAACAAAAATCTAATAGAATACTATAAAGTTTCGATTTGCACTAACAATAGTGAAAAATTGAACCAGAGAAAATGCTGTGAATTTTGGTGTATGTTCTTCTTCTTCTTCTTATCCCCATGCCTCCCATGCCTCTCTTCTTATAATTAGAGCAAAGAGTGGGATAGTGGATTGTTATCTATTGAGTGGTTAAATGATAACCACTCCACTTTAATTGAGTAGTCAATTTGTTACAGCTCTACTTTACTAGTTGAATGGGTTTAGTAACTGCCCCATTTATTGAGTCTATTAACTACCCAGTTAACTACAACAATTTCTTTTGAAAATGTCTAACAATCCCTTGCCATTTTTAAAATAAACAGATCACTAATCCAATAACATTTTAAACATTATATGCATAAATAATGGTATCTTGTGATCTGAACCACTAATTTGTGAAAAGTTCATTATATCATATCATAATTACATGGTAGATAAACTTTGAACCAATGATTCTATTTGATATGTAGCATATACAGATCACACATATAACATACACCAGCAAATTGCCATAAATTTCCTGACACATTCAACATTGGCCTTATGTCTCATATCTTCTGTGAACATTTTCGTAGCCAAGCCCTTGAACTCCTTGAAGCGGCGGCATTTCACATTTACATAGGTAGTCTCCAGTTTAGCACCCATGCAATTTAAACATCTTGAAGACTATTAAGAGATTAACTCAACCTCTTCCTTTTCCATGCGAGTACCAAGCACTAGCTACCCTAGGATGACTATAATTATATAGTGCTCACAGTCATACTAATAATGTACTTTGACTACATTGAACTCAAAACTTAACGTAATGTTAAGCTTTGAATTGAGTTTCCATTATTGATAACTTTAATTCATGGGTTTGAGACCCGTCCCCCTTGATGTTTTATTCACTAAGTCCTTGGGCAAACCTTTAATTAAAGGATCTGTCAAGTTTTGACTAGATTTCATATAGTCAATAGCGATAACTTCATTTGTTATCAATTCCCTGACACAACTGTGTCTCAATCCAATATGTCTGAACTTGCCATTGAACACTTGACTATAAGCTTTTGCCAATGTGGCTTCATTATCACAATTGATAGACATAGGAGCTAATGGCTTAGGCCACAATGGTATCTCGTGTAATAAGTCATGTAACCATTCAGCTTCTTTTGAAGCCGATGCTAGCGCAATAAACTTTGATTCCATGGTAAAACCAGCTATTAATGTTTACTTCTTTGAAGCCTATGAGATTGCACCTCCAACAAGTGTGAAGATCCATCCACTTGTAGAAGCATGATTTTGATTTTTTACAATCCAACTTGCATATGAAAATCTTTCTAAGACTGAAGGATATCCACTATAGCATAAGCCACAGTTAATTGTTTTCTTCAGATATTTCAAAACTCTTCGAATTGCAAACGAATGCAACTCAGTTGGATTAATTTTAAATCTGCTCAACTTGCCTACTGCCAAGGCAATATCCGGCCTAGTGCATGTCATTGCATACATTAAGCACCTCATTAGTCTAGAATACTCCAGTTGTGAAACTGGATTGCCAGTATTTTTAACTAGCTAAATACTTGGGTCTAGCGGAGTAGAAACATGGGCACAATTCAAATGATTGAATCTATTGAGAATTTTCTTAATATATTGAGATTGAGTTAGAGTAATACTCATTTCATCTCTTACAATCTCAATCCCAAGAATGACATATTCTTGTTTAAACAATTATTTTATTTAGCGGAAGTCTTTAATATTTTAGCGGAAATTTTTTTTTTTTTTTTTTTTTTTTATATTTTTTTCTTTTATAAAGCCTATGTGTGGAAACTAGGAAATAACGATCACCATATATATGCAAGTAAACGGCGAACATATATAAACAAAGTGAAAGCCAAAAGTCGGGTAATCTAACGCTCATCCCAATAACATCCCAAAAGATAAAGACATAAGTAAACATAATACAAAAAGTACCCTACATGTACGGCAGCTACGCGCTCGGAGCTCGAAGGTAGTCGCCGATCTTCTCCTTGCCGGCACAGGGTCTTGCTCGATGGACCTACACCCACCGTCACAAACTAGACGGTGAGTATAGTGATATTTAAGTGATAATTGGGAAATCTAATACTACATTTCCAATTTAAACAAAAGGTATTTAAAAGCATATGTAGTGAAGAAATGCTGAATAAATAATGCAAGTAAATACCAACGTTAACGAGATACCCATAAACGACACGAGCTAATCGAGATGATCTACGTCCTGGTCGGCGGTGAGAACTATCACCTAGCCTTTTCCACTCTCGTATGGAGCTATGCTCAACATATGATAATAATCTCTCTTCTTTTTTTTTTCCTAATAACCTCAAATTATGAGCTGTGCTCGCGTATTTAAATCATTTATACTTGCCGACAACCCCGTGATCCATGTCACGTGTGCCGCCCAAGTGTAGTGGCGAGTGCCGGAGACCCCGAAAGACCGAAATCCTCGTGAATCCGCGCATCTCATGTGCAATGGACACTAGATAATCCCTACTTTAGTTTTCAAGAATATATATCCTAAAGTTGTTACGATTTCAACATAAGTTAGGCTACAAAGCCCCAAGGGAAGTAGAAGACAAGTCCAACATAACGATAACCCTATAGCATGCATTTTCTAAATATCCATTAGCCACATTCCAAGACCAACATTGAGCATATAAGGAAACATGGAGTCAATGATATAATAAACAAGGCATCATGCTATATCGATATTCAATATGAGTAGAAACAAGGAAAGCATGATGTGGGAAATAAATTAGCTAGTCTACAAATAGACCGAAAATTTATAAATGACTGGAATGAAATAAAGTAAAGAGTTCCCACGGTTTCACTTACAAGTCAACGCATGAATAGTCCTAGCTATCCGCCTCTCGACACCCCGATCGTGCACCGAACTTCCAAGAATTCCCTTTAATTCTGAAGTTCATTTTTATAGCATTTTAATTGGTTTAAAGTCACAATAAGTGGATTTATGATATTTAACTAAAATTTAGAATTTTATGTCAATATTTAATTGTGGCACATTTTTCGAGTTATTTCGGGGTACCAAAAATACTCGAGAAGTCCCGAATCATTTTTTCTACCTTTTTCAAATTTTCTATATTTTTCTAGAATTTTTCCCAATTTTTCTGATATTTTTCCCCTATTTTTCCTATTTTCCAGCAAATTAAAACTTTTTTTTTTATAAATAAAAATATTATTTAAATATATTATTTAAATAATATTTATGTGGGTCCCCCGAACCGGGTCGGACCCGACCCAACCGGGTCGGCCCGGTTCGGCCTTCTCAGGTCCGGGGCGGGTCGGGTCGGGCCGGTCCAGCCCACCGGGTTGGGCAGGGGCGGTTTGGCCGGCCACTGGGATGGGCTGAGGGCCGCCAGCCGGCCTGGGGGTGGCACGCACGCACGCACGCGCGTGCGTGCCCCCCTCCCCCATCTTCTTCTTCCTCTTCCCCAGGCCACTCTCTCGGTTCAATTCCCATTTTTTTTTTTTTCCTTCCTTCTCTTCTTCTTCTCTTCTCTCCATTTCCCTTCACTCTCCACCCATTGGAGACCTCTAAAACCTCAAAATTTCTCCACAAATCCACCAAAACACACCCCAAAATTTCGGATCAAAATTCATGCAAATAACCCAAATTCCACAAATCACCGCAATTTTCCACCAATTTGATCTAAATAGATAAGATTCATCAACTAAACCTCAAGAACGCCAAATTTATCAAAATCAGTGACCCAAATCTCTCGAAATTTAAATTTCACTCCAACATCCATTTTAATGGAAAATCAACAAAAATTAGGGTAAATTACCTTGGATCGGTTGTTGTGAAGCTCAATCTCATCTCCAAGCTCAATTTCGTTCCTCCCAAACGTCGATTTTTCTCACAAAACCCTCAATCGTTTGAACAAAAATGGGATTTTTGCATGTTAACAGTGAAAGGTTGTATATATATGTTGATGGGATCTAGTGTGCATTGCGCATCTCGAGGTAAATCTAATGGCTACTAACTAGGCGATCCAGCCTCTCATGTGACACAACTTGGGTGACTCCCATCATGGGAGTGTGTGGCGACACGGATCTCGAGGTATGTCCTAAGGTTAGTTTAATTCACAACAAACTATAGGATATTAAAATGTAATTTCTTAATAAATAAACCATAGGTTAAATCGATTAATGTACATTAATCCCATATGGACCATAATTAATTGGTCACACAAATTTGTAAAATTCATCTAAGTGGTCACACCGACTCTCAACTACCCGGCACTCGGTGTCCCGACTCGCACGCAACTCGAGGCGCTTTCCCCGTGCGTCGAACGTCGTATTTTCCAACTAAATTAAATAACTTAATTTATTTTAAGGTAAATTTGAAATAAATTGTTATTTCCTAGCCTAGTCTCGCTACCCCGGTAATTCCACTAAGCACTCGTACTTGCACGCACTCCAAGGCGTGTCCCCGCTCACGTCTACTCGACGTCTATAGTTTGCAAAAATAGACTTAATTAGTCTACACACATACACAACACTAGGCATACACCAGTACAAATATAACATTTACCTCGGCCACGTGCCTCGGTCAATATGCGCGTCTCATGCGGGCCCCACGTCACGGGTCGGTGATCCTGATTAAGCAAGTTAATCAAGATTAGGAAATTGGGCCGTGACAAATATTCCCAACAAAATGGAAATTTCGTCCTCGAAATTAAATTCGAGTTAGGATTATACCCGACTCGAAAAGGTACGGAAACGATCTCGCATATAGTCTTCCCGCTCCCAAGTGAGTTCGAATCGTTGTGGAACTGCCACTTGACGAGCACCTTTGGGATAGACTTGTTCCTCAACTGTTGTACCTTTCGGTCTAGGATCTGGATAGGCTGCTCCTCATATGAGAAATCCTCGCTCAGGTCGATCTGACTCAAGTCAACTGTCGGTCGTGCGCCCGCCTTCGACTCAGCCCGTCGAAGCATTGAAATATGAAAGACCGGATGAACACCCGACATTTGCGAAGGAAGCTCTAACTCGTACGCAACCTTTCCAACCCGTTTCCTTACTCTGAATGGCCCGATGAAACGCGGTGCGAGCTTGCCCTTCACACCAAATCTCTGCAAACCCTTCCGAGGGGAGACCTTAAGATAGACGTAGGCTCCCTCGGAATAAGTGATATCACTGTGGTACTTGTCTCGCATATTTCTTCGTCTCTCTTGGGTGCCTTGAGTCTCTGTCGAATTAATCGTACCTTCTCGGTGTGGTCAACAACAATCTCGGGCCCTATTGGGGCACAATTCAAATGATTGAATCTATTGAGAATTTTCTTAATATATTGAGATTGAGTTAGAGTAATACTCATTTCATCTCTTACAATCTCAATCCCAAGAATGACATAAGCTTACTCATATCTTCTTTGCACAGAGTCGATGCACGATCGTAGACTACCATCATTTTTTCATTTGACATCGAAGGTGTGATGAATCCTTTCTCCCCTATGTCCTTAAGGCGAGCCCTCAACTCCTCTAGCTCCTTCGGGGCCATGCGGTAAGGTGGTATCGCGATCGGTTTGGTGCACAGTACTAACTCAATGATGAAGTCTACCTCTCGCGGCGGTGGCGGTCTGGCAACTCCTCGGGAAAGACGTCGGAAAACTCTCTAACAATCGGTATGTCCCTCAAGTCGGGGTCCCGACTCTCTGCATAGTATATACAAGGCTACTAGAGTCTCCATCTCCTCACTAGTCGCCAATCTACCTCTCGTGTATCGACTCTCGGTGTACCACCTCGGTGTACAAACATCGGACGTCCTGGGATCTCAAATATGATAGACTTACTAAAACAATCTATGTGAGCATGGTATGCGATAACCAGTCCATCCCAAAGAGCGTCGAACTCTAACATCTCGGGGACTACTAAAGTCGGCGGGTAGCTCTATCCCACTAATCTCTCTTTGGAACTCTCTCCACTAGACTATTAGGGTAAACCACTATCTCCGGCGGCGGTGCTCAATATCAAATGTACTCCAAGCCTAATCGGTGTCAATCCTAGTATGCCTAACATGCGTCCGAAATGAAGGAAATAGTGGAACCGAATCAAACAAAACATAAGTCTCTCTACCGGCGATAGAAATCATACCCTCGATGAGACTCACGCGTAGCGTTAGTATCCGCCGTGCCACCATTTGTGCCACCATGTGAGCGCCTCTCGACTCTGTGGTGGATACATGCTGCTTGCCGTGTGGACACTCCCTCAAATGTCCCACCCGTCCGCACCTATAACATGAAACACATGCTGTCGCCCATTTGGCCGTGCGGGCATCCCCAACCGGAGTCTGTCTCTGCATCCCGACCCACGACGGGTCCTCTCGGCCTCGACCCCTACCTCGGCCTCTACCACCTGTGCGATCGCGTCTTGTCGTGGTGCCGATGGTGCCGGAAGAGTAAGTCTCTCGGCGCGGTAATGCTTGGCCCTAATCGATGGGTGGTGGTAAGGAACGTCCTCTCCCGAGCTCTGTCTTGACGCGACATAAGACACACCGAGGTACCACCGACGTGTGAAACGTGAAGTCATCCCCGATCCTTGAGAACCTCTATCCCATGTCCTAGGTGCCTTGCCACCCCGTCGTCTCCTCTCAAAATCTACGGCTGCTCTAATGTCAATCTACGCCACTAAGCTTTGTACTGCTGTCGGCTATTACACCAAGGTAGTAGGTCTCGTGCGAAAGTGCACGCTCGTATATCTCGGTAAGTGTCCTAGCGCCCGTGCTGACTACGTGATAGCCAATGTCTGCTCTCAGACCTGCCCCAAAATGATACACATCTCCCAACTCATCTCGGACCAAATCCCATGGCCTCGGATACCGTATCTATCTCGGTACTCCATAACCGACTCATCTGCTTTCTCTGCCTCAAACTCATAAACTCTCTCCTCAACCTCATCATGATTGCCGTGGCGAGAAATGCTGCGATAAAACTTGGCCTTAAAGGCCGTCCATGACTCAAAGTCCCCATCAGTAGCTATGGTGGTACGCCACCAGACGTCGGCATCTCTCTGTAGCGTATAAGAAGACAAATCTGGGCGTAGTCTATCCTCGATCCCCAAAATCCGATGTAGCTTCTCTTGTGATAATATCCATCCCTCAATCTTCTCAAAGTTTCTCTCCCGTCGAAGTACAGGTGAAGGCGGAGAAAGTCCTTCACCTCGCAGTGAATCCCATTTCTGAGCACGAAGGTGTAGGTGTGGGAGTCGGAGTCATCACTGCTACCTCTGCCGTCGAAACGGTCACTACCGGAAGAGTCGGCGTCACTACCGTGTCCTGAACAATAGGTGGGTCTAGTACGGGTGCAGTATCTGGAACGCTGGGTGGTATAGTAGTAGGTCCGGTCGTCGGATGTGTGGTAGTCGCGGGAGTAGTGGCGACGGCTTTGAGTAAGTGCGGTGATCTGTCTTTGTCATGAAGGCCATGAAATCGAGTCATCTGCTGTCCCTGTGCCGCTACTCTATCCGCCAACCTCTGATAGTCGTCGTCTGATGTAGTAGGAGGCTGACTAGTGCTAGCACCCCCATTGCCTGTCTCGCGTGCATCCGTCATCGTCGTCTGCATGTGGATAACGATTTCCTATCACTATTACGAAGTATACCACGTATATACGTATACATATTGAAAAAGATAACATATATATAAAAATTCCCAACTCACTTTCACTCAATTCCCAACAAAAAAATTCCTAAGCAAGGTTCATCTGGTTTCCACTTCTAGGGTGTGTATTTTGTTCAAATTTACGCTTTACTCCTTGATAAATGATCTTTGATACCAATCAGGAAATTGGTATCAAAATCCTTATTCAACACTATGCTTTGTCCCTAAGGTTCTAAAACCTAAGCTACGATACCAAGCTGTGACGACGCCCAGCTTCTAATCTAGGGCACCGTCCTGCCTAATCCCGTAATTAAGCCCTAATAACAACACATAGGACCCGATTACGAATTAGTCGGCCTATACTACTGTGTTCTCTTGTTTAAACAATTATTTTATTTAGCGGAAGTCTTTAATATTTTAGCGGAATTTTTTTTTATTTTATATTTTTTTCTTTTATAAAGCCTATGTGTGGAAACCAGGAAATAACGATCACCATATATATGCAAGTAAACGGCGAACATATATAAACAAAGTGAAAGCCAAAAGTCGGGTAATCTAACGCTCATCCCAATAACATCCCAAAAGATAAAGACATAAGTAAACATAATACAAAAAGTACCACTACATGTACGGCTACGCGCCGGAGCTCGAGAGGTAGTCGCCGATCTTCTCCTTGCCCCGACTGGTCTTCTGCTCGATGGACCTACACCCACCGTCACAAACTAGACGGTGAGTATAGTGATATTTAAGTGATAATTGGGGAAATCTAATACTACATTTCCAATTTAAACAAAAGGTATTTAAAAGCATATGTAAATTTGAAGAAATGCTTTGAATAAATAATGCAAGTAAATATCAACGTTAACAGATACCCATAAACCGACACGGCTAAGTCGAGATGATCTACGTCGGTCGGCGGTGAGAACTATCACCTAGCCTTTTCCACTTCTTGTATGGAGCTATGCTCACACATATGATAATAATCTCTCTTCTTTTTTTTTCCTAATAACCTCAAATTGCGGAGCTGTGCTCGCGTATTTAAATCATTTATACTTGCCGACAACCCGTGATCCATGTCACGTGTGCCGCCTAAGTGTAGTGGCGAGTCTTGCCGGAGACCCCGAAAGACCGAAATCCTCGTGAATCCGCGCATCTCATGTGCAATGGACACTAGATAATCCCTACTTTAGTTTTCAAGAATATATATCCTAAAGTTGTTACGATTTCAACATAAGTTAGGCTACAAAGCCCCAGTAAGTAGAAGACAAGTCCAACATAACGAGATAACCCTATAGCATGCATTTTCTAAATATCCATTAGCCACATTCCAAGACCAACATTGAGCATATAAGGAAACATGGAGTCAATGATATAATAAACAAGGCATCATGCTATATCGATCATTTTAAATTTGCTTGAAAATTTGTTTTTGGTCAACTGAACTTGTTCGAAGTAATTTTAAAAAATTAGCATGTCATCTACATTAAGACAGATAATGACACCATTTCCTTTTTCATCAAACTTGCTATATACACATTTGTTATATTCATTTATTTTGAATCCATTAGCAAGTATAACCTGGTCAAATTTTTGGTCCCATTATTTTGGTGCTTGCTTTAAACCATACAATGATTTTTGCAATTTACACACTTTATTTTTATGACCAGACAATCTACACTTTTTTTTTTGAAAACAATTTACACACTTTATTTTCACAATCATCGGACTCCATAGGCTTAGGTGTATTTAAAACATACACCACGTGAAGCGCCACCAGCAGGAAATACACGTGTTTCTGCCACCTCAAGAAATCTCCTCCATCGAAGCGACTGAGCTTCACGATGTTCGCTGACAGTTCCTTGATCAAAAGAACAACAGAAGTTTCCTTCAAATTGTTAGACCAAAAGAACAAACAATAACTTCAAAGCGTGGAACACTACCACTTTTTTGCACTCCCATTTGCAAGAGTACAACAAAAATCCAATAGATATTATGAAGTTCCGATTTGCACTAACAATAGTGAAAAATCGAACCAAAGCAAATGCTGTGAATTTTGGTGTAGGTTTTTCTTCTTCTTACCCCCATGTCTTCCATGCCTCTCTTCTTATAGTTAGAGAAAGGAGTGGATAGTGGACCGTTATCAATTGAGTGGTCAATTTGTAACTACTCTACTTTAATTAGTTGAATGAGTTTAGTGACTACCCATTCATTGAGTCTATTAACTACCCACTTAATTATGACAAATTCTTTTGAAAATGTCTAACAACTAATCCAACTTAATCAACACCAGTTTAATAAACAAGAAAACAAATCAATCAACCATACCAAAAAAAAAAAACCCACAATTCTGTCAACACAAAAAATCAAAAACACATGCCAACCAACCTGAAAAAAAAGGGGAAGAGATGACACAGCACTCTAAATGAAGTAATAACATTGACAAATTTTACAAATAATAATACCAAAAAAGAAAGAATTAGACTTGTTTCCTGGCAGTTTCTCAGATGAGATCAGACATTCTTCTTCTGTGACGAGGGAGGGCGACTTTCAAATTCGAATAAGAGGTAGTCACGCGTTTGTTTCTAGGCATGGAGGGTGTTTTCGAATCCGAGCCATTGCAGTTGGTAGCATCTCTCATGGGCTCATTCGCTTCACCATCATGTGGAGGCTTCTTGATCGAGCATTGTAGGGAAGTTCGGAAATGTGCATCTGAATAGCTGATGGACTGCGACCCGGAGAATTGGAATGAAACTCTGTGCAAAGGTCTTAAAGGTTTCACTCTTGAATTAATCTCTTCTTCTACGGCGCCATGTCTATGTCTACTAGCCGCCGTGGAAGTCATGAACCGAGGAAGCGAGCTTGAGCTGTTTCTTTTAATAGGCTTTTCTGCTGTCTGATGTGTTCCTAGTACTTTTTTACATTCTTCAGGCTTAACTGAAATCATGTCGTTATCGTTTTGAGGACGGTATCTACCTTCGAAAAGCTTCTTGGTTTCGTGCAGAAGGAGCTCAGCCTTATGTATTTGGTTCCTCACTTTCTGGCATTCTTCTTCGGCCTCTCTCATCTCTTTCTCAACTTCCAAAATCCTCCTTTCTCGTTGTTTCCTCGAATCCTAATGGATGGTAGGCATTGTTAGGAACTTAATTAGGATAGATATCAAAGGTTTAATTTATAATCTGAAAACTTGAAATCGACTGTTGCAATCTAAGTAATTAGAAGATCCGAATAAGGAAGTACCTCAGGAAGCTCTTTATTGGACTCGATTGCTCTCACTCTCTTCGCAAAATTCAACGAACAAGTGGTCTCTCCACTATCCTCTTCGCATGGACTAATGTGCACAAGCATCAATGCTTTCGAATCATCACCTAAACAAGATAAAGAACAATGTAGTTAGCAGCAGATGCTGTGATATCAAATGGAATGAAAAAAAAAGCAAAAGGTGAGACCAAATGCACTACCAAGAGAATCTCTCAGAATTTGAGTCAGTTTGCTATTCCTGCAAGGATGCAACGCCAATTTTAGACTTAGAGCACAAGCATCAGATTCAAGACTGCGCAAAGAGGTTAGAATCGCAGCAAGTATATGAACTTACCTGTACGGAACATGACCGCGCTTTCTTTTCAATGCAGCGATTACATCTCCAAGAGCAGAGAGTGAAAGATTAATGGCTTTTCCTTCATCGAGCGTCTGCCCAGTAGCTCCGGTCTTCAGTAACCGCTCGCTCCCACCAAGATCCACCAACCACAATTTGCTAAATTCTTCCATGCATTCTTCGGAACCCCCAGATCGCCCAACCGTAATTCTAGTTAAGCTAGATATATGGAACTAACACATAATATAATTACCAATTCAGACTAATCCATCAAAACAGTGAAATGCTAGAAGAGAGCCAAGAGCCCACCAGTGAGATCTGCTAGATGATTCATTCACATTTGTCCACGATGTAGATCGGGCTCGCTTTCCTTTATTGTACCATCGACTTGCTTGTGTGAAATCGGATACACTAACATTAGTGAGCCCTCAATTTCTACACAACCATTTGGATCTGTTTGAATGTTGAGATTACTGCAAAACCAGCGAATCTATATTAGAGATTCAATAAATTAACTAAACATCAACTAAGATAATATTCGTGATCCACTTATTTTGGGTAGTTCAGGATCGTACCATTTCGAAGAACCATGATGAATCCTGTTGGAAGGCTTTGGAGCTAGTAAATCTCTAACACTACCCATGTAAACCTCTAACATGCTCAATGTGAATGTGAATTCATTTGAACTGTCCGTTGAAGCCTGATCGAAAAGCTCTTTCAGGGTTCGAGGGACAATTCCCGGTAGATTATTTGTTCCTTCCTAAACAATTGGTCACAATTCAAGCAATGTCGCAACAAGGTAAATTCCTAGCCAAAACCCAAAATGGTTAAAACAAAAGCCCCATAATCTAAAGATCATAGTAACTAACCATGGTAAATGTTTTGCCTGTACCAGTCTGACCATATGCCATGATGCACACATTGTGCCCATCAAGTGCAGATCTAAGAATTGGTTCAACCTCCATGAATACATCTTCTACAAAGTTTTTTGAACAAGTATACATGTATAGATCTCTTAGAAGAAAACCATATAATATGACAAAAGATTAAACAAGACACAACTGAATTTCTAGATGTTCTAGGCAGCTGACCTTGGCTTGCATTTTGAGGGAACACTTTATCAAAACCAAATTCTTTCTTGCTCCCACCAAAACTAACAACCAATTTCTCTGATCTTACACAAATAACCTCGTGATTTCTTCTCTTATCAGCGATTAAAAACGGTCGAACGCGGCAAAAAACCCGAGTGCTGCCTAAAAAACTGAAAATCATTACAAATTGGCAAAAGAGCTTAAACACATATGGAAATCCAAAATCTAAACCAGCTCTTCCCATCACCTTTGACGTCTAAAATCTTGTTCAGTGCTTCTCTCCTCTTTGCATCCAATGATCTTTTCTTCAGTCTCAACCCTATAACCTCTCCTGCAAAACCCAGATTCCAAAAAATGATTTTCATTGATAGGAACGAGACTTTATTTTACTATAGCCAATAAAATGGGGGTATGTACATGGCGAGAAACAATGTGTTTCCGGTAAAATAAAATCGAAAAAAAAATCCCTACCAGTGTAATAAGGGAAAAACGTGTTGTCTCTATGAAGAAATCATTCGTTCCCCCACAATTGGATCAAGTCAATAATGTTTACTTGATCCAATGTGGTGTCATATTCTCACCAAATCAACCAGGTTGAACTCATGATCCTACGGCTGGGATTTACAAAAGTCCACAAATTTAATTTACAATTTAGAAAACCCAAATTCCAAAACATGATTTAAGACTTCTCCCTCAAATTTAGCCAAAAATCTAGAAAACCCAGAGTTTCCAAAACATGATTTAAGACTTCCTACACAAATTTAACCAAAAATTTGGAACACCCATCATTGAGAAAACAGTAAAGTTTACCTTCTAAGTGCAAGATTGTCTGTTCAAGCCCTTTTTGTTGTTGCTCAGGAACCACATTGACATCAGTGAAGCTAACAAGGGTGCTTGAAGGGGATTCAGGGGAAGCCATCGGAAGCCCATCAAATGAATCTGGACTAGACACCATTGCTACTTCCTCTGTGAGCTTCTCCACAGTGGGCATTGATGAGATCTGGTCTTGATCACCCAAAACAAGCATCTTTGTTTCAATGAACAACACTGATTCGTTAGCTTTTTAGGCAATTTTAGTGAACAATCACCATTGAAACTGAGAAAACAACAGCTCTAGATGACAACAAAACATGTTATAACAAAAAGTACAGCACGGCCACAACAAGTGTGACATAAAACTGTGGAATCACAAGAATACAGGAGTAGAAAACTATGATTTACTGTGTAGTGATTTGGGAACTATGAGTGTGTGATCAAATGCTTTGAAGAGAATTAAATGAAGAATCTTAGAATCCGATATCATGGAAATTGTAATGGTGAGTGAGTGAAAGAATAGTTTTAGATCTGTAAAGGTTGGAAGCACGGAGAGGAATGTGAGTGGAGAGCAGAGGAAGGGCAAAATTGGAAACATAGATGGAGTAGCTTTGACTGCAATTTTGATTATTTAATTTTTCTTATTACAAACTCGTTAGGAGAAACCTCACATTTTTTGTTCAAATTGTAAGTTTATAAGGAATAATCTCAATTTTACTGAGGTACAATCAACAGGCCTAAATAGTCACAGTAAATCAATAGAGTTGAATGACAATTAATTAGTTTGAATGATAAGAGATCAGCTCATGTTAAGTAAGTTTTAAGTTTTAGTCCCGTGAATGATGGAACCCAATGATATTCGATGTCAAATACTATATAAAAAATAAGCAACAACAACATAGTCTCAATCCTAAATTACTTGGGGCACGTAGAAAAATTAACAAAATAATAATAATAGAGTTTAAAAGGGTATCAATGGGCCACATCAAATCTGTAAAATTTAGACAACTCTCGTAGACTATGACGAGCTTGTATAACTAATCTAATCTATATTAAACTTTTTATTTTACTAAAATTTATAATGGACTTGAATTATATAGCAACTAATAAATGTTTATTATTTATAGGTGTTTTAACAATAGAACTCAAATATATATAACATTTATTATGTATTTAATGCAAAACACATTAAACGTGCAGACATTAATCATCGTTGAATTAAAATTCTATGCTATTATAATGTCGAAAGCACATAATTTCTATGGGTAATATATTTGAGCTCGATTATCAAATTACCTATCTATGGGTAATATATTTGAGCTCGATTATCAAATTACCTATTATTTATTATGATTATTCCAAGACCCAAATTATGGAAAGCTAGACGGGTTGTGAATTTTATGGTGATTTTAATTACTGCATTTAATTTTTGGAGGGTAAATTTTTTTTTTTTGTTATTGATTTGTCTTTTCTAATTTCTCGACTTGGCGTTAACGGCAAATCGTAATTATGCGCCAAAAGAGCGAAGCACTGATTTGATCAGACTTAATGCAAATTGTAATGTCTAATACTAATAGTATCCGTCAGATTATTTTACTAGAGATGCGCGTAAATGATCGAATGGTGTATCACAACGAAGTCATGATAGTTAGTTGTGTTAAGAATGGCTTTGCAGGCTTTGGTGTAACAGTAAAATTCAAATTTTAGTGCCTTGGTTGGTGAGACGTTGGAGAGTGTTCTCTCTCTACTTTGTCGGAAATTGTGTGGCTGTAAAAACAAGTCAGTCAGTTCGACAGTAGAAAAGTTGATGATAATTTGTTTTGACCCCCTATGTTTCACGTATCATAGGAAGAACCGAAAAATCTTCTATCCTAGTGAGATTAATTAGGTGAATCCCTTTCATTTTCAACAGCAAATGTAGTTTTTCAGTGAAACATAATTAATCTTTTCTTTTTAAGATATACGTGTTATAGTAAAAAATATATATAACAAAAATTGTAATAGATACTTTCCCACAATGTCTTTTTTCGAAAAAAATTAATCTAATAGATACCTAAGAACTGAGACGATGTTTTGTTCATAATTTTTAAAAATATTGAAGGAGGAAAGTCTTGTGGTGGTAACAAAAGACGGTAATGCCAATAATTTCCTGTTCTAGTGGTACTAAGGAGATTGTGGATTCAATCTCTCATCCAATTCCAATATAAGGAAACTTCAGTTTTGTTTTAACTGTTTTCCATACTAGTTATTTTTGTCATGGTATTGTTGAGATATTTAGATGAAGATTGCTATCCATTTTATGTTTCATATGCTTAAAAAATGTGTAATAGCTACAATGATATAAGAAAAATAGACCAATGTAACCAAAACATAATATAAAGTATTTATTCTTTAAGATTTCAAATCAGTTGTGACCAACAACCGTATAATATAAGGCATTAATTTCATTGGATGAATAAGGTTTGAGTCTCATGGAATGCATAGTAAATGTCAAATCTTTAGTTGAGATTTACTGTATAAGGAAATGACAATAATAAATTTTGTTAGAATAATTTATGTCAATTTGATAGTTCTTCATACCGGTTAGGTCCATTAGGCTCACCTAAACTATATAATTTTATTGTGAACAATCTATGTTTTATAGGTCTACTATGACTGATTAGGTATGTCCATTAACTGATTGTTGGCAGTAAGCTTAGAATTGTTCATCACAGGTTTGTAATTAGGTGGACTATTGAAATTGGGTGGGGAGAGAGTGTGGATGAGTTGGAATAACAATATTTTTTTCATGAAACAACCATCGCACTATTTTTTTTTTAATTAATTAATGACTTTTGTTTGAAGAATAGTGTAACCACCGCACTATTTTTTTTTTGGAAGCGGCTAAAAGGACCACAATAATGCTCTACATACCCTAGTTTTGCGAAATTACCCAACTACTCCTTCGTATAAAAGGGTTTTTACTCACTATACCCCACTAATTGCTAAACATACTCCAATTTTGTGAAATTACCCAACTACCCCTTTATATAAAAAGGGTTTTTACTCACCATACCCCACTCACCCTACTTACCTCATACCTCAGTCACCTCTCTCTAATCGCACTCACCAAGAATCGATCAAATCCGACGAAATTCGAGCAAAACCACATGGATTTGATGAAGTGGGTTGTAACGACTCTCAATTTTAACCTGTGCCACATGTCACATTATAGGACTCTGACCTGATCGTCGTGACTTGTCATACTGTCTAAGCTTTGAGAGTCGACACCGAGGTATATTTTATTTTTTTGTGATGAGTGTACAATTATGTATACCCGAATGTGAATGTCGAATGTCATAATGCATGATTTTATTTTGTTTTGTTGCATCGGATTTGTGTGTGAGGTTTTGCCTAGGAAAACGTGAGTTTCGCGCAAATTTTGGGTATTTTAAATATAGAAAATGATAATTATTAGATTATTGGAAAATAGATAATATGTAAATATGTCTCAATAGTTGATAAACGTGAATATGCGAAGTGCGAGTCGTAGTGCTGAGTCTATACTAGAATGCCTATAAATGAGATATTTGTTCTCGAAGGATAAAGACAAGTGTACAAATCAAGGCGCTAGAGTTGTTGGACAACTTTGTTGAGAGCCATAGATTTGCCTCGAGATACGTGTGTGACAAGTGATGATGAAATGAAGTATAAAAAGGAGGAACTGGTTGAGTTAACTCCACACTTCTCACCAAAACCTACAACTCAACTCACACACCCACACCACTGACGATTCAACACAAAAATTGGATTCTTGGGAATAAGTTCTTGGTGGTTTTCATGAGGATTGAAGGTGTGGAATTGATCGAGCACCTCGGCAAAGGTGAGATCCCGTCTTTCCTTTCGATTTTGGAAATTTTAAATGTGGTTTTTGGGAGTTTTGTTAAATATCCAAATTTGGGAGTTGTTTCCACTAATTTTGGTGAATTAATGGGAAATGTTTGAGATCATTAATGTGAATTAATGTTGGGTTTCAAAGGTTGTTGAAGTTTTATGAATATTTGAGGTTTTTATTGATTTTTAGAAACATTGGAGTAAATGATGGTTTTGGACATTTTTAGTGGGGTTTGAATGGATTTTTTGTTAGTGTTCGAGGTCCCTACGACAATGGCGTAGGCTCGTAACACGGAGACGAGAGCCGGGGTTGTCGAAAACTTAAAGAATTCAATTCCTGTTAAGAGCGACGCGAGTGGCGTCGTGGAGCATAAATCTCCACATCATCCAAAACATATGGGATTTTCAGAAGACACTTTAAGTGACGCTATGAGCAATTGCTCTTGGCGGCTTCACTCACTGCATCCAGCTAGTGGGAGCTTGAGCTTGGCGACGTCACTCACGATGTTTAGAACAGTAAAAACTGAATTTGTGTAAAATATTTCAAAAATTTTGAGAAACTTTGGGAATTTATCTAGGATCATGATATGATTCTAATACAATCAAATTGGATCTAAATGAATATCAGGAATTTTGGAAATCAATTTGGACAAGTTAGAGCCACGTGAGGAATGAATTTTCGCGTCGATTGAGGTAAGTTAGTAAACCAATTAAGGAAATGTGTAGTAATTCAATTTCCATTATCGTTGTTTCTATTGGCATGAACTATTTTGTTGAAATTCCATTCTTTTTATATTCCTTGGTTGAATGTTTTTGGCCTAAGTGTATCAAGAAGGTACTCTTGGGATCGTGGTTAGTTGGGCTTACATGAACACTCTTGTAGGTGTGTTGCCCACCTACCTAGTCATGAGTTTTCCCCGTGTATTGGATTGTTATAGATTTGTTGTGGCTTGTTGTGGTTATAGACCACTTAGTTGTCTCTTTTGACTCGATAGATGCTTGAATATCATTAAAATACATGTCAGTCCGTTTATCATGCAAATTTGTGTTATTTATTTGTCTTTAAATACCGCATAATCTTAGACTCCTTTTTGGTTATTCACGAATTACTATTTATGTCTTTCTGACATTATTTTCAATTTATTACATATTCACCGTCTATTTTGTTACAGTGGGTGAAGATCGAGGCAGAGACTAGCAAGGGAAAGAGACTGTTGATTGGTGACTTCCTCTAAGGACTGTCGGAGCAATTTCTTTCCTTTTGTCATAGTATGTTCTGCCTTTTGACTTGTGATTACTGTATATTATGTTTTGATAACACTGGGTACTTTTGGAGATTGAATGTAACGACCCCAAATCCATTGGCCGCTACACGTGAACCATGAACCCACCAGACTGCCAGTTTGGGTCCCACAACCACTCAAAATGGGGAAAACCTAGGCAATTAGTAGTAACGTGTATAATAATCACAATGCATAGCAGATGTTCATCAAGTCACAGTGGAAGCATATATAAGGCTAATATAAGCCTAATGTGGAAACCAACCTCAAAACATGATCATTTATATACATAACATCAAGGGTGCCTCATAGTGTATCACATGGATATAAGTCATAAACATGGTAATCTAATCTAGTCTCACAAACCATCCCAAACAAAAACAATATATACATATATGTAAACGTGCACACGTACGAGTTGGGTAGTCCTCAGTCAGTTAGTCACAAATATTCCTCGAGCTTTCCTTTTCCCTTGCTAGTACCTGGATCTGCACTTAAACCATCACAAGAAGCCAGATGGCGAGTCCTGAGTGAGTAATCTCAAAGGAAATTCACTAAGTAAATACAAAATGTAAAGTTATAGAGATCAAAATACTATAAATAAACATGCAGAACAAAAGAATACAGACGATTGCGGAAGATCATCACATGCATATCAATAGCAGAGAAACAAAGTACATAGGCACTCGAAATCAGACCAAACCATACTTCGGGCTATCCACCAGGCATGACCCTCAAGTAAAACCATTCAACGAGT
Organism: Stephania japonica; assembly: GCA_039657345.1. Taxonomy (NCBI): domain Eukaryota; kingdom Viridiplantae; phylum Streptophyta; class Magnoliopsida; order Ranunculales; family Menispermaceae; genus Stephania; species Stephania japonica. The sequence goes on from CM077557.1 coordinate 70,060,265, forward strand.
TTACCCTCCTTTAAATGGCCAGCGTAGATCCTCAGCGCACCCTCGTATGCCTACCATACTCAGGTAGCACAAATTCACCGGCGTATGCATAGACATGCTATGGTTCAATGGACTCTATGCCTAGCACGAATGATCAACAGATGGGGAGTAATCGCATCACCGTAAAGACACTAGGTAGGGAATAAACAACCTCTACCGTAATGACACCAGGTGATGGTACGCTCAACCATCGTAAAGAAAGCATCAGATGGGAGTAAACTCCACCATCGTAAAGCAAAGATGAATAGATTTGCGAATAAATGGACATAATGTAAATAAATCAAGCAGTAAATACTAAAGTGAAGTTCAATTGGGATACTACACACCTCAAATCGCACTCCAAACCTCATTCCTAGCCCAACTCAATGCCCCAATGCCAATCAATTCACCAATCGTACTACCTAAGTTCACAAAAGTCTGATAAATTCCAAATATCATAAACCTCAAATATTCAATTCAAAACTCCAATTCATCGATAAAATCATTGATCAAACACCTCAAGCAGTCCATTTAAACCCCTAGATTACATCCCATTTGGTAAATTTTTATTAAATTTTTAGTCCCAAAACTGTCTAAGTAGTCGCCGTGGACACCGCTACGTTCAACTCTCACAGTGTCTTAGGCGTCGTGAACACGCCGTCACACTATCTCCTCATGGCATCATAAAAACCGTCTCCCTCCACTACGCCTCTGCCCAAGACGCCTCGGGTGGAGCCGTGGGTTCTAAATCCCACGGCGTACCTGATGGCTTCTTTGGCAGAGAGAGTTTTCCCAAATTTTTGAACCCTCTCGGCTCGTTGTCGCGATTCGTGCTTGCTCCAACAACTCATTAAACACCCCACAAAGCCCATGAAACGAAAACCCCTCGACAACACACGCCCGAAACCCAAATTCGGTATTTTTTGGCTAAAAACCCTAAAAATCACTTGGAAATCAAACCTCCCATAGCAACAATACCAAAACCACATCTAACACACTCAAAACCATTCAACAATTCATAGCAACACTATCCAAACATTGGTGTGCTTGAAACCCCCATCGAAACCTCTGTGAAAACTGACAAAACACCCGCTAAAACATAGGAAAAGGAGAGCTAGTCGAGGGTCTTACCTCGTTTATCGATTTACATGTGTTTTTGATCTCCAAATAGCCACTTGAATCACTCAAAACCCTCTCACACTCTCAGATTTTCGTTCAAGCACTTCGAAGGGAGAGAAAATGTGATGAAGCCAATGACACACCACATATATATAATTCCTTGATCATCCAATCTCAACACACATATCTCTATACATCATCAAGAGCTAAGATGGGTCAAAGGGTTTCCATAAAAGGAAAAAATGTTTGACCCTTATTTGTTTGTCCATCCCTCATCCTAGCAACAACTCAATCCTCGAGCATTCTAATTCCCGATTCCGGACAGCGAACTATGCCACTCTCATGAGCCAACGACTCCGAACACTTCCATGTCATTTATTATGAATTATTTAATAAATATAATCACTTATTATGCATGTTTAGACCCCCGGCCTAGTGTACTAATTGTTCGTCACCCAATAGTCGCAGCGAACACCCATCACACCAACTCGCACGTTAATAAACAATATAAACAAGCATATTACGATGCAAAATAACTAAATTGAATATAAATATCACAATTACACATCAAAAAACACACAAGACGGACTGTATACCTAATACGTACGCTCCGAATCCTCACTGTGGGACCCGCGTCCGTCCCTGTTGGCATCCACGTCTGTAAATGACGTCACACATAACGACAAATTAGAATTGGGCCGTTACATTGAGTGACTAGGATATCATGTATTATCGCACTATTATTTTTTTGCCACCAAATTTACATGTTTATCTAGATATTTTAGGGTTTCCACACTTTAGGTTGTTCCTGACTTATACTGTTGAAAATATTATAAATGTTTAAGTTATTTCCGCTGCATTTAATACTAAGGACTTATATGATCTAATTACTCAACTTTAAATGGTTAAAATATTGATGATGTAACAAATGAAGATTGACTAGGCTTGCGTTGACTTCACGAGTATAAACTCGAGGTTCCACGTATGTCTAAGTCGGGCAGGGCCCAATTTTATGGGGAACTAGGGCCGTCACACGGGTGTTGTAAAGACCCCAATTCCACAATCTTAAATTGGGCCCCACCCAGCCTAGACTTACGTGGACCCAAGTCAACGTCATGCGGTCAACGCAAGCCTAGTCAACATTTCTTACCATTATCCAACAATTTAAGCATTTTAATTGTGAGTTATTCAAGTTAATAAGTTATTAAAGTACAACGGAAGCAATTAAACCTCAAACTAATAGAATAAACTCTAAGACACACATTAGGACAACCTAGAGTGTGGAAACCTCGCATATGCATATATCTATTAGATATAACAAGTCAAATGAGAGTAAAACATCTTTTATACATGTCCCAAAATCTCTCAAAACCCAAAACCACCCATATGTCAATACATATACATAATAGTACAAACAACCTACACAATAGACAAGATGAGGTCGTCTCGCTGCCCTCAACTGCAATCGTTTATCACCAATCCCTTGCCTTTATCTGTCATGCAGTATGATGGGGTTGCGCCCATCGTCATAAAAAGAACGGTGAGTATAGAAGATAACAGTAACAACCAAGTGAAGTCTTATCATAATTTCAATGCCAAATAAACGGCTAAACGAGCATCATGCAGGAATATCACAAAGATAATAAAAGACAACATGATAATTAATCACTGAGATATCAACAATAAATTAGTGTCAATAGCACAAAGCAAAAAAAAAAACATTTAAGTGTTCCAAGTCCATCAGGTTGCCACACAGAGTTCACAACCTGACTTCCCAAACAAATTGTAGACCTAAACAAACCACCATAAAGTTTAAGATGAATCACCCTACCATAACCCATACACAGTAAGACTACAAATCCCTAAATTTTAGGTTTAGGCACGTCCAAAAATCCGTGTAGTCATGGTGGTGAAAGAGATTACAAAGCAATCTCACTGCACCCGTGCCCACTATATCACCCACTTAGACCCAAAATACCACTCATTAAGAAATTCAAAGAAAACAAAACCGATAATCCACCAACGATAGATATCACCAATGAAATCCAACACCATAATTCAAAAGAAGATTTTGCTCAACTAGTATAATAACCAATAAATGCACAAACGAAATTATATAAATGCTCCGGTTGGTTTTACTCACAGTACAATGCAAAACTCCACGATCGCAGCTCTCACACGTCACCAAACTGATCATGTAAGCTTGTCACCAGTCTACTAAGTACCTGGTAACCATTTTCGATCCAATTTGGTTGTGTTAGAGTCTTATTTTCGTTTTGTTGTAGCTTCCCGTTAATTTTCACCATTTTCCAAATATTACTCACTTTCACTATTTTAGGTCAATTTCTCGGGCATTCGGTCACATTCGAACCAATTGAAATAACCGAGAGAGGTTTCAAAATTTTTAAAATTTTTCAAAAATTAGGGTATGTGAACCGTGCCACGTCGTGAGGGCTTCACTTAAAGTGTGGGGCAGGATGTCCCCTACCCCGAACGTCGTGACTGGCACCATGGGGCTTTAGGCCCCACAACGTCTATTGCGGCGACACATCCAGAATATGACTTTCAGGGCTTTCACAACCCCGGCTTGCGTCGCCGTGTTCTGAGCATATCCTAACCTCGTAGGGACCTCAATTCCCATCCAAAACCACCATAAAACCATAACAAGTCAAACCACCGATAAAAAAAATGATCAAACATGCACAATGTAACATCCCTTAATCCAGATTAGGGAATATTTGGCCTGAAACCATAATCAAGACTTGGTAAACTAGATCGGACCTAATTAGAGCAAACAACCTTGTACCTATTCCATACAATAACCTGTATATCTTGATAATCGATAAAAATTTAATACAAAACGCAACAAAAATTTAAAACTTTTTTGATTAAAATAAAATATACAACACCGACATAAACCTCGGTGCTATGCTCATATTCTCACATTGATTATTGCAAAATCACAAGATAATACAATATATATATATAACAGGGAAACTCACGACACCGTAGAGAAGATACTAAACTCCTGATCTTCTCTTTTCCTGAGTTTCAAGTCCTAACGTACGTCCATACCTGAAAATGTTAAGGTAGGTGAGCTCTTACATGTTCAGTGAGCGACTCCTATACAGACTATCAATTATCAATTACTATCAAGAAATAATATATAACAACGTTCAACCAATGCATATTTAAAGGACCATTTGAATCAATATAATCAATACATAGCAGATGCAAGTTCATTAGTCTATTGCAATGTACCCATGATTTGTACTTTCAATCTCAGTATTTGAATTGAGTCGCCCTCTCACATTCTTCAAGAACCAGTCACTGGGCATCTAACCAGCTCTTGTCAATGTGTCGCTAATTCATAAAAGCATAGAGTCGCACTTCCTCATTATCATTAAACCAATCACTGCTCATCTGATTGGTTTATGACTGATGAGCAGTCAAATCAAATGGAAACCATTGATCGAGATATTTTCCGAGTCATTGGGGGCGCGGTGATAAGAAGCAACTCCACCACAACTGTAACGGCCCGAATTTAATTCGCCGTTATTATTGACGTATTGCAGGCGTGGCGGACAACTCAAACACCCGTCGGACCCGCAGCTAGGTTATAGCATACCTGGAATTAGGTAAATTATTGTTTCGAGTGTTGTTTTGACTAAATTTGCGATGTTTATGTTTAAAATAGGTTAAACGACATCGCGATGTGCGAAATTATATTTCAATTGACGTGTGAGATTGTGTGTTAAATATTCGCCTCAATATGCGTGTCGGCGCGGGTATTGGATAGATTAAAAGAAGAAATATTAGACCGGGGAAAATAATACACACATTAAATGAATTAAATGTGAAATAATATAGTAAATTGGTGGGTGTTTAGGGACACAAGGGGTCGTGGTCAACACGCTTAGGTGGTACGGTAGTTGCATGCCCGAGTACGCTCGTTGGCGCGCACGATGAAATTTTAGGCGCGAAAATATAGGCGAATATATATATATACATATATTAGAAATCAGAATAATAAATAAATAATTGTGAAATGACCAAAAAGGGTATTTGTTTGTTAAGGAAGGTCATTTTACCCAAAATATTGATAAACCCACCACCGACACCCACATTTCTCCATTTTCGATCGGTTGGGTTGGGTCAGACCCGGTTCAGGGGACCCACCCCATATTATTTAAATAATATATATTTTTTTTATTTCATTTTATTATTTTATTTAAATAAATTAAAAACAATTTTTAAATAAAATAAAATACAGAAAATTATAGAAAAATAACTAAAAATTATGGAAAAATTCCAGAAAATATGAGAAATTAGAAAAAGGTTCATAAATGAGTTTTGGAATTTTATCAAAATTTTAGCAAGATATTGTCAGGTTTTTTACTTCGAAAAATGTAAAATTGACATAATATGTCAAATTGAAGCTAATTCAATGACAAATAATCTTAGGTACATTTGAGAGATAATTTTGACTGTCGAGTGATTTTGGAGCTAGACCAGAGTTTGATTTTCGGGACGCGGAGTGCGGATTGAGGTGTGTAGTATCCCAATTGAAATTAATTGAGTATTTACTTCTTTTGGCAAGTTGAATTTAATTTCTTTCATTTCAATACTCTATTCTGGTTATGATTATATGGGCGGATGTTGAGCGGGGCTCCCTTCGTTCCATTCTTGTGTGTATGTCCACTACACCATAGCATGTGCTACCAGATCGATCTCGGTGAATAGCTTGACCCGAGTATCACGTCGTGGCATGTGTCGGTGCGTCGTAGGTGTAACGTTGGCTATCGAGCGGATCCAGATGCTTGCCCTGCTTGAGTCGGACTCGCCAGCAGTATTTTATGGAAGAGTCTGAATTATGGTGTAGTCTGACCCTAGGGGCTAGGAACACACTTTGAGCTTTTCTTATTATTTATTCATACGATGAACGCAATTGCCTATATTTATTTTCGCATGTTTATTTAATAGCTTTATTTTAAATTCTAGTATTTACTTTCAGTATTGCTCATTTAATTTTCTTGGGAATACTCACTCTGAACTCGTCATTTGTCTTTTGTGATGGCTTGAGTGCAGATCCTAGTACGAGCAGGGGCAAGGACAAGCTGCCAGAGTACTGTTAATCTGAGATTACCTGACTCGTACGTTTGTATAGTATTTATTTTGTTTCATTTTGGGTTTGGGAATTTTGAGATACCTTGTGTATATTGATCTTTTTGACTTCAGAGGTATTTATGGTTATATATGGGTTTTTCACATTAGGTTTATAGTTTTGGTTACACATTTATAGATTAATTATCTGAGTAAATGTGTTAAAGGCTTCCGCTGTGTGCGAATTTGAGGATTCTATGATGACTTAACATATAATTTATTTTCAATACAACTTAATCAATAAATGGATAATTAATAAGGTTTAAAAAGATAAAATGGAGGATATAATCAAATGTAGCGCACAACTGTCGTTGGTAAGACAGACTGTGGGTTCGCATTGGCCCCCGTGGCGGTCCATTTGAAAATGGGCTGTTACAACAGTTCCAAACCCCAAGTCGATCCGTACCACTAAACCTCTTTCCGAATTCATTTGTCATTCCAAAACAATTTATATAAAATAAAACTAAATCATGGTACATTGCCCAACTCCTAGTTCTGAACGTGCTCTAATAATACTATTTTACATTACATAATTGATAAAAAAAAGTATGAGTCTCACTTACCTAACCTGAGCTTTTCTATGTTTACAGACTTGTACGACTCCCTGGAGTCCTCAAACCTTTTTCCCGTTGGTCTATTACCTAAAATAGATCAATTGTCATCGATTTACATCTAATTTTCATTTATTAACACTCCTAAACTAGTCGCATTCGAATCCGGAATCCCATAACCTAGTTTATAACCTATTTTGACTATTTTAAGTTTTTCGAGGTAAAAACCCCAGTATAAAGTCTTTCCCGACTTTCAAATTCCTCATTTTCCATAAAAATTCCTCAATTCCTATTTGTTTGGCCAAAATACTATTTTTCCATATTTTTTTCTATTTTTTTGGAATTTCTTTTCCTTTTTCTTTCTTTCTTTCTATTTAATTTAAACCCGAACTGGGCCGAACTAGCCCGGTTCGAAGTAATCTTCTCCAACAGAACGTACAACGTTCTAGTTCCCTTTTTTCTTGATTGGGATTGGCTCTCAACCCCAATCCGAACTCAACTTTCTTTTTCATTCTCGGCCATGGCAGAGCCACCACCAACACCGACTACAACAACAACTCGGCAGCAACAACAACATCAACTCAAGCTCACCTCAACATCGACGTCTACGAGCTCCCAAGCTTCTCGCTCCCTTCTCCTCCTCTCGGTCTCCATCGCAATCTCTGCTCATCTCTCTCTCACGTTTCGTTCGCCTTATATTGGAGAAGAAGGTGGTTGGCTTGGGGAATTACTAAAATACCCCTAAGCCTATCCCCTTTTCTTTGATTGGCAATTACCCTCAACAATGATTTCCCATTTTCTTGATTTATTATATATATATATATATTTATATTTATATATACTAATTTATATATAATATATATAAATATATATATATTTATCGATTTTCGTCGCACCTACAATTTTGTTGTGCATACCAATGAGCACCCTCAGACGTGCACACTACCGTACGACCTATGCATGTCACCCGTGACTATGCGAGTCACTCGACGCTCGACAATTTACCATTATTTTATTATTTTATGTTTTAATATATATTTATATTTATATATCAAAATATATATCTATACGCCTATAGTTACATCTACGCCACATGATTCACGGCAACGAGCATACTCGGGCGTCAATGTTGTCTCGAGTCTCATGTGTGTCCTCATGACCCACACATGGTACTTGGCGTCTCATCATTTCTTCAATATTCATTTATATATACTAATACAACTCATACAAATACAATACATCATACAAATCCATACACACTTTTATTGAGACAAACCAGGCTTAATCACGAGCCTAACTCAAATTAATTAGAATTCGGATTAACACTAATCGCGTACTTAAGGTAACGAGTCGTTACACACAAAACCTACGCCAAAACGACGAGAATTGAACGGGGAGTTGGGGTCTTACTTCCATTTGCATCGTGGCACGATCCCTTGGTGTCGATCCACGACAAAAAATTCAAAACCCCTCAGCCTCCTCAATGTCTTCTCGATGAAAAGAGAGAGAAATGAGTGGGAGAGATGAGTTGGCTCACCTATGTATAGGGTGGCCTTCATCTTGGCTTATACTCGTATCTCGAGGCATATTTAAGGGTTCTCATTCACACTAGCCAACAACCGTTTGTGACTCACTTTGGGACTCCCCCCTTGTTCCTATCCTCTTTTGCAACTAATAATTGGCGTATCTCGGGCGTTTTTGTGTCCGACATGCACAACAACTCACATCGTCACGCGCGAATGGAAATACTAACGACCTGAACATATTCTCGTATTATTTAATTATCATATTTTATTTTTCGGTCATCCACAAAAATCGTTTCTCGAACCCGTGTAACAGTATTTCGTTCACCCGATACTCGTTCGACACGTTTTCCTAGGTAAATCCTACTCGTAACTCGACGTCACCGTCTTATCACACAAACACAAGTATAAATAGGAAATACACGTTGTCACATAGACATAACATAATTTTTCGAGTCATTACAAGTGCATTCATCATCTCTTTTAGTGTCGATGTAACAGCCCAAATTAATTTAATTGAATGTTAGTGTTAATCACGATGATTAGTGGTTCGTTCGGGCATTAAGGGGACAGCTGGGTGACTCAGAGGAGGGAAACTCAGGTTATATCTATAATATTTGTGCATGGTGTGATGCCTAGTATTGCGATGTCGAGTGTATTAATTATTATATTGTATATAAACATCGCATGTGTGAACGTTGATATCGGGCAAGGCTACGAGTCAGGTATATGTCCCGAAGTGTGTGTGTCGGGGACCGAGTACCGGGTACGGGATAGCCAGGGTACGGGGCATGGGTTGCCGGGTAGCTGAGTATTAGTGTGACTAACCTATGATTTTTTATATGATTTATTAGGTGGCCTAACCTAAGGTTGAATTAATGTATTAATGAATAAATTGAAGTCCTATAGTTTGATAGGAAAAATCAACGTGCATAGGATTATCCTCGAGATGCACAACAGTGTGATCTAAGGCAAGTGTTGTTAGGATAAGGTATCAAGAACTTGAGTGACACAAGGTGATCAGTGGCTGTTGGATTGTCCTTGAGATGCGTGTACACAGTAGATTAGACAACCACCTATATATATACTTCGATCGATCGTGTGACATGCAAACCCAAAAACCATTTTCTCAACCAAGATTTCAGAGTTCTAAGGAGAGAAATCGTGGATTTGGAGCTACAACTAGGGGTTTGGAGGTTGGATTAGGCAATCAAACAATGTGATGTAAGGTAATCAACTCTCATTTTTATTGATTTTCCATTAAAATGGATGTTGGAGTGAAATTTCGATTTCGAGAGAATTCATCACTGTTTTTGGTTACATTTGGTGTTTTTGAGGTTGGTTTGATAAATTATTTCAATTGGAATCGAATTTGTGGAAAATTGAGGTGTATTTGGTGATTTCGGATTTTTGTTTACACGCAAGTAATTCGAGAATTGGGTGTGGTTTGTGTTGATTTGTGGTGAAATTTGGAGGTTTTGAAGGTCTCCAATGGGTTGAGAGTGAAGAGGAATGGAGAGGAGGGAAGAAGAAGCAAGATTGAAGAAGAAAAAAAAACAGAGATGAAAATCGTCTCTGGTGTAAACCATAGACGATCCAACGCGTGCGTCCCCCGAACCGGGTCGAACCGGCCAGCCAGGCCTGTCCAGGTGGGCCCCCAATTAAAAAAATATTTTTTAAAAAAAATTTAAAAAATATATTATATATATATTATTTTCTGAAAAATAAGAAAATAGTTGAAAAAATATCAGAAAAATTGGAGAAAATTCTAGAAAAATATGAAAAATTTAGAAAAAGGTAGAAAAGTGATTCCGGGACTTTTTGAGTATTTTTGGAACCCCGACATAGCCGGAAAAGGTACCATAACTGAAAAAAATAGAAATATAATATAATATCATAAAATTATATAATATGGTTTCAAAACATATAAAACACTATAAATGGACTTCAGGGACAGGGAAACCATAGATCGGACATTGGGGAGCTAGGTGGGGCGTACTGACTGGTCCGGGAAGTTGGAGTGCGTAGTTATAGGTGCATAAAACCCTTGAGAATGTTACACTTTAAATTCATGTGTGATTTGTTCTGGTTAAGCGAGTATTTATTTATTTGTTTATTTAATTATCGTTATGTTACTTAATTGGTTGCCATGTATATGCACTGTGATCATGTGTTGGTCGGTGTTTGACTTGTTCACATGGTCGGAGATTAATCGGGATGGTTGTGGTATGGAATTGAGCAGGCTAGATTGTAGCACGTGTATTTGGCGCAACCGGTGAATAGCTACCCGAGTAGTGGGGTGCACGTGTCTGGTGGGTTGTGATGTGTTTCCGGTCACCGTTAGTGGTTCGGGTGTGGTCTAGGCTTGATGTGCTCAGCCGGGGCATCCGAATTCACAAAGTATGATCTAGTTTTGTTAGACTCCGTCACACCTCTGTCTAGTTTCCATTGATATCGTTGGTTGAACCGGATTTCTTGAATGATGTTTTATATTCACTGTGTGTGATCGATGGTTTTATTGTGGATATTATTTACTGCCAGCCATAGGAATATGATTCCTATTGTCATGGTCATATTCACATGTCTCGCAGGGTATTGTGGTTTTCATGATTAACGTGTAGACTTCTCTTGGGAATTTACTCACTGGGCTCGTTGCTGTATGTGTTGGGCAACTGAGCGCAGATCTTGGTACGAGCAAGAGCAAGGGAAAGGAGGTACTAAGCGACTATCTCTAAGACCGTTGCTGCTGATAGCTTGTGTTTTGATATCATGTATGTATATATTGTTTTACTGGGTTTTGAAAACTTTAGAACTTTATCACATGTATATGGATTACTGTTTACTTCGTCTCAGTTATATACATGGTGTTATCTCCGAGTTTTCCACTACTTAGGTTAAATAAATTCTCATAAAATACGAATTAAATGCTTCCGCTAATGATGTAATTGTAATTATCAACTAACCTGCTAAATGTGTTAGACAACTTAATATAGTAGGATTAGTTACATGGAGCGTCACTTCACAGAGCTGCGGACGTGGCAACAGTGATGACGTGTCCGGTGACGTGACAGGCGCTGCTGGGCTTGCGAGTGGAAGGCGTGGGTCATGGGGCGACCTTGGGAGATTTAGGGCCGTCACAACCGATCTCGAGGTTTTTTTTTCTTCTTTTTGAGTCGTTTGTGTGTGAATTTATTTTTATGTTTAGGGCTTCGATTTGAGGCTCGAATCTTATATTTTGAGTACAAAGTTTCAATGAAATCGAAAATATTAAGTGGTTCTGAGCAAAACTCACTATTTTTTTTGTCATTTTCATGTATTTTTGAGAGTTTTGAATTTTTTTTAAGGTGTCGGTCCTGTTCGTCCGACGACTCTGTTCGTTCAACACCAGCGTGCAAGGGCATTGGGGTGAGTGCGAGGGTGAAGATGACGAGGTACACAAGGTAAAAAAGTTGAGTACAATAAGCAAGGGTAGTTTTAGAATTTTAAGAAAAAAAGTGAGGTACACGAAGTAAACAATTCAAAACGGGGTATGTGGAGCAATGAATGATTTCTGTTCCTTTTTTCCTTTAAGAAGATCACAAAATTCTTGCGGAAAATTGTGGTTGTCTTTTCGCTGTGGTGGTGGTGGGTCCGGAATTAGAGTTGAATGATTCACAAATCAAGCTTATAAGTCAATCAATTACATAGAAAAGTTAAGACAAAGTGCAACTAAAGGCATGCCGGCTTACATACGGTGTTAATATTTTCAATCTTTCCAGTACCATTTCCTATGTCGTCTACGTGTCCACCTTTTCGGAATAAAAAAGGCAATGCAAATTGTGTTATATACTTCCAATTTTGTCCTCCGTCCAAGAACCAAATTCTCCCACGGTTATTTATCCTCGTATTATATATTCTTTTTTTTCTCAGAAATCTTCATATATTCTTAAATGCCTATATCACACACACACACACACACATATATATATATATATATATATATATATATATATATATATAAAAGTTTAAAAGGAAAATATTATAATAATATTCAAAAGTCACATGTTGAACATGCCTCTAGATACACTCCTTACGTATTATGCACCAAGAATTATATGCGCACTCATCAAAGTCACACTTATTTTCATGTGTTATGTTACAATGACACTTCAAAGTCACACCGGATGACGTGAAGTGCAGGTCCACGTCTTTAAAGTCATATGTGCATGCCTCGAGATACACACCTCGCATATTATGCATCGAAAACTATGTGCCCACATTCCAAAGTCACACACATTTTTACATTGAAAAAATAATACAATGACATCTCAAAGCTATATCAGATGATGTGACATGCAGACCTACGTCTTTCAAAATCATTTATTCGCACATAGAGATATGCACCATGCATGATGTGTGTGCACCCTCATTTTCACATGAGTCCATATGTTGTCGCTTCGATACGACTTTAAGGTATCATTGTGACATCTTACTGTAAATTATTGTAAAATCTGTAATTTTTTCTATCTGCTTTATATATATATATATATATATAATTTTTTTAGAGAGGATTCATATAACAATTTGAAAAAAAACAAGAAAGCATGGGCCAATAATAATATAAATTTATTTTATATAATATGCTAATCATATTTCTGTAAAAAAAAATCGTGTATATTGTATGTGTAAGGTTTGAATAATTTGGTGCTAGGAGTGTGTGGATGGGTAAAGTTGGAAATAAATAACACAATTTGCACACCCTTTTTTGTCTTTGAAAAAAGGTATACACGTGGAGTGTGCAAGAGAGTGGACTGGAAAAACTTGAAAGATTAGCACCGCATGTAAGTCGCACCCTACCAAATTAAAGTAAGTAATGACTATTCTTTTTTTTTTTTTTTGGTGAAGATATGACTACATTCAAAACATTTAATTTTTCTGGCAGATAATTAATTTAAATTTTAACTTCTATTTATATTTTCGCAAAAAAAAAACTTCTATATATATAAACATAAAAAAGATAAAAAAGATATTATCAGAACAAATTTAATCATAACTAAAAAAAAAGCGAATTTAATCAGATATAAATTAAATGTCTCAAAGGGCCATAACAAATCTTACTTTCCAGTTTTGATATTAATCAAAAGTGAAAAGTAATTAAAGACACACTTGTCAGAAAAGATAAAATCTTGAGAGATCGAGGTTCGACTTTCACTAAAGTTAAAAAAAATATATACTATTATTATGCTATTTTCTTTTTTTAAGAAAAAACAACAAGTTGTCCCATAACGAGACTTGAACTCTAGTCTGCTTATTGAGTCCACTAAGAAAATGGAATTTCCAAATTAATACACGAGAGTGTTGCAGTTAGGGTTTGGAGCATTGGTTTTTTTTTTGTTGTGATTCTCAAGTTTGAACCATTGCCGATCTTTTCTATTTTGATCTACGGTATTTTCAATGACAATCTTTACTTTTATTTATTCAATAAAAATTAAATTTATTCAAATATGAAATGTTCAGTTTCATTCAATCTGTAACAGTTGTCAAATTCATCATTAACACCACTTGTCTCTCCTCCACACATGCATCTATTGTCACTCAATTTCGCCCCCATTTTTATTTGCTAATGTATGGATCTGCGACAGTAATTGGTTTGATATTTTTCACTAAGTTTTTTCTTAAGTAGTTGTCTTCTCTTGTTAGAAGCCTGAGTCTTTCTTATTCTCTAGTCAGAAGTTTTTATTCATCTTCTCTAGTAGGAAGTTTTATTTTCAGTTATAGATCAAAAGAAAAGCATATAAGTTGCATATTAGTTTGCAATCTTTCGCAACGTCGATTTGATCTCAAAGTATGGAAAAAGGCAGTTATTGATGTAATTTCATTTTATTCACTTCAGTGGGAATTGAACCACGATCTCCTGAAGTCTTCCCCTTTTGACAAGTGATGTCTTTACCATTTCACTTGAGCGGCTTTGTCTATTGATGTAATTTTACTGTTAAGTCAGATGTAATTGTGAACAATTTTTATAAATGGAAATATCTTTTCGTAAAAAAAAACTCTAGACTACCTGCTCAAGTAACTCTATAATAAGATGACTTAAAAAAACTCTATAATAAGATTATGCTATTAATTTATAAAATAAATAAAAAGAAGCGAGTTGAAATACCTTGAAGATGAAAAATCCACCAACTAGGGTAAATACAAGAAGGAGAAAACTTGCTCTAGCAGGAGAAAACTTGCTCTAGCAACGTGGAGGAAGAGAAGAAAAGAAGGTAGGCCTAAAGCACTCCAAGCAAAAGACAAACTACAAAAAAATAAAAATAAATAAATAATAAAAAAGGAGCTTTCATGCCAAAGTATCTCTAGTGAGATGGATGAAGCATCACTTGTCAAAAAACAACCCATACCCATGGGTTAAATTGCTATCCCTAGTTTTGTAGGGAAATTACTTGCACGTAAGATCTCTTCATTTTATTTTTATTTTTTTCTTGACTTTAGTGGAATTCAAACTGACAAACTCTAATGGATAGGGTAATACTCGATCCGATATATATCGAGTACTAAGGGTATAGATTTATGAATGAAATACTCACGTGAGTATGGCTAGAGTAAGAGTATTAGCATCTACCCGCCCCATTTAACTAATTATCCACCCTATATATCTATTTATATTATGCTCTTAATTTATATATATTAACTTAGCATTACTATTAAGATTGCCTATTATTGAAGTTGAAGGTATATTTTTTCAATTTTTGAAGATCTAAAACTTTTTTTTGGCTTACATAAAACAACTTTAATATTTTAAATTTTAGAGTAATTATTAGAGACAACATACATTTTTATTTTTAATAATTATAGAAATAATATGGTATGTGGATTCTGTTGACATTTTATGCTAATTTTTTATTTATTTTACTCATTTTAAATTTTTAAATTTTATTATATCATATATTTATTTAATAATGGGTATGAGTACCCACATGTACCGCGCTACCAAAACGAATAATACTCATACCACTCCATCAAAAAATAGGGTAAAAGAGTTAAGCATGTCCAACCCATACGATGAGGCGGGTATAGATATGGTGTATCCCTGTACCTTCCCCATATCCCCATATCCTACTATTTGACATACACAAAACTCTGTAGTTTTCATCAAGATCCCTTAACAATTCAACGACGAGATGTAGGCCCAAGGACAATGTGAAGAGAGTGGACATAAACAACAAATCACAAGAAGTTAATTATATATATATATATATATATATATATATATATATATATATATATATATATATATTGTAAACATGGATAACAAGTTATGATTAATTTGTATACTAGTCGATTTTCTACGTTTTACGCAGGATTATTAAATCTTTTTTTAAAAAATTAATAAATTAATTTACATGAACATACTGTAATATTTTTACAATTAGAATTGTAATTCACAATAATCAACTAATATTTTTTATAAATAAAATATATAATAAGAATGAGATTAATTAGGGTTTAAGGTGATTTGAATCAAATATGAAGATTGATCTGAACAGAAATAATGGGGAAACAAAAACAATCTTACATATCCACTTATAAAAACTTTCCTTGTATAGCTATATACTATAAAAAAAAACCTGTCTCTTTAGAAAACAGAATCAAAGTTATAAAGGATCGCAGTTGTGAGTCTTATTACCACCCATCTTACCTCACTCAAAAAATAATCCCATAAAAGCTACATTTTGTTGTGAATTGAATTGAGATTTGCTAGAACTAGAGAAGGAAAGTAGAAGAACTAAAAACTTCTACTACTACAAAGAACTACAAAGAACTACAACTACAAAGTAGAATAGGAGAAATGAGAGAATTGAAATGAGAAGTTGTATACAACTTGGTGTGTTTTTACAATGAGGTTGATACCCTTTATATAGGCCCTTTGGTGATGATGATAAATGTACTAAGACAATGTTTACAAGTTACACATACATCACATGCCATACAACTCTTTACAAGCAATGTTGATAACACATGAAATAATGAGTACATTGGATATGGATGCAAGTAAAAGCCATGCTTGATATTACCACTCAATGTAAGAGCCGTGCTTGACAATGATTAGTCATACAAAGTCTTGATCAATTGTTCATCCATATCATAACACTCCCCTTGGATGACAATTGTTGAGAGAATGTGCCTCATTAAAACTTTTACTAGAAAAAACCCTGTGGGAAAAAAATCTAGCAAAAGAAAAAGAGTACACATTTCTTATTAATCTTAAGATGAGTATAATATTTTTATGATTGCCTCATTAAAAAAACCTTGCTAGGAAAACTCAATGGGATAAAATCATAGCTAAAGGAAAAAGAGTGCAATATACTAATCAATAACTCCCCCTCATGTGAACATGGGTAAAACTTGTTCAGTTTATTTACTTGCAATGCCTTTAAATTTACATAAGCCAATACCATATGTAAGCCTTTTAAATGTCGTAGTTGGTAAGGCTTTTGTGAATAAATCAGCAAGATTATCGCTCGATCGGATTTGCTTGACATCAATTTCACCATTCTTCTGAAGCTCATGTGCATAAAAGAATTTTGATGAAATATGTTTTGTTCTGTCCCCTTTTATGAATCCTTCACTTAATTGTGCAATGCATGCTGCATTATCTTCATATAATATGGTTGGAGAATCTTTTATTGAAGGCAATCCACATGATTCTTGAATATGTTCAATCATGTTTCTCAACCAAACACATTCACGACTTGCTTCATGAATTGCAAGTACTTCAGAATGATTGGAAGAAGTAGCAACCATAGTTTGTTTTATTGACTCCATGATACAACAGTATTACCACAGGTGAATACATATCCCATTTGAGAACGGACCTTGTGGGGATCAGATAAAAATCTAGCATCAACATAACCTTGGAGATTCAATTTTACCCCTCTCGAGTAAAATAAACCTATGTCACTTATTCCTCAAAGATATCGAAAAAATGTTTAACACCATTCCAATGTCTTCGAGTTGGTGAAGAGCTATATCTTGCAAGTAGGTTGACAGCAAAAGCAATATCGGGTCTTGTACAATTTGTAAGATACATAAGTGCACCAATTGCACTTAAATATGGTACCTCCGGACCAATTTGCCCTTCCTCACTTTCATGAGGTCGAAATGAATCCTTATCCACTTCAAGTGATCTGATAACCATTGGAGAGCTCAATGGATGTGCCTTGTCCATATAAAATCTTCTTAATAATTTTTCAATATAATTTGATTGATGGACAAGTACTCCACTTGAAAAATGTTCAATTTACAAACCAAGATAAAGTCTTGTTTTTCTAAGTTCTTTCATCTCGAATTCCTTTTTCAAGTATTCAGATGTTTTAACAATGTCGTTGTGGTTTCCCACTATATTTAAATCATCAACATATACATCAATAATCACAAATCCTGTTGATGATCTTTTAATGAAGACACATGGACAAAACGGATTATTTACATATCCTACTTTCAGTAAATAATCACTAAGACGTTTATACCACATTCGTCCGGATTGTTTCAACCCGTACAAAGACCTTTGTAATTTTATAGAATGCATGTTATGAGGTTTTGATTTTATTTCATCGGATATTACAAATCCATCAGGGATTTTCATATATATATATATATATATCTCACTGTCAAGAGATCCGTACAGATATGCTGTAACGACATCCATTAAATGCATATCAAGCCCTTCAGAGACTGCAAGGTTTATCAAGAACCGAAATGTGATTGCATCTATAACAGGAGAATATGTTTCCTCATAATCAATGCCAGGTCTTTGTGAGAAACCTTGAGCTACAAGTCTTGCTTTGTACCTTGTAACTTTATTTTTTTCATTTCTCTTTCGTACAAATACCCATTTATATCCAACAGGTTTTACGCCATCTGGTGTTTGGACAATTGGTCCAAAAACCTCTTGTTTCCTTAACGAGTTTAGCTATGCTTGGATAACATCTTGCCATTTTTGTCAATCAGGTCTTTTTTAACATTCGTCCACTGATCGTGGTTCTGGATCATCATCATTTTCACATATTTCAAAGGACACATTGAAAGCAAATATATCATTAGGAACAATTTTATTTCGATCCCAAATCTTACCAGAGTTTAAATAATTTATTGAGATCTCATTACTTTCATCTTTTTCATATTTTCTAGAGGAAGTTGTTCCTTATCAGAATCAACTTGTTCTGACAAACCCTTATCAAAGGATTCTTGTGCTTTTTCAAGAGTATTTTGATTTGTATTTATTTTTACTCCCATTTTCATCTTTCGAGGAATTGTATCCTTTGAACCAACCGGTCTTCCACGCTTTAAGCGTTTCGTTGGTTCTTGTGCATTTTGTTGCACAGAGACATCAATTCTTGCAGGAGCATTTACAGCTGGAATATGTGATTTTGTCACTTGTTTTGCATCATTAAATGCATCTGGTAATTGATTTGCAATTTGTTGCATATGAATGATCTTTTGAACTTCAAGTTCATACTGATTTGTTCGTGGATCATAATGTAATAAAGTTGATGCATTCCAAGCAATTTCGTGCTATTCCTTTTGAATTGACTTTTTATCTCCCCTAATGGTGGGAAAATTGCTTTATCAAAGTGACAATCAGTAAAACGTGCAGTAAATAAATCCCCTGTTAAGGGCTCAAGGTATCTTATAATGGACGATGAGTTAAATCCAACATAAATCTCAAGTTTTCGTTGTGGACCCATTTTAGTTCTATTGGGAGGTGATATAGGAACATACACTGCACAACAAAAAATTCTTAAGTGTGAAATATTTGGTTGTTGACCTAAAATGAGTTGCATGGGGGAATGTTCATGATATGCAGTAGGCCTATAACGAATGATAGATGCTGCATGAAGGACTGCATGTCCCCAAACTAAAGTTGATAACTTAGTTCTCATGATTAAAGGTCTGGCAATTAATTGAATGTGTTTGATTAGAGATTCTACCAAACCATTTTGGGTATGTACACGTGGAACAGAATGTTCAATGGTAATTCCTATAGACATGCAATAATTTTTAAACGTTTGAGATTGAAATTCTCCAGCATTATCAAGACGGATGGTCTTGATTGGGTTGTCAGGGAATTATGCTCTTAACTTAATGATTTACGCTAAAAGTCTAGCAAATGCAACATTGCGGGTCGAAAACAAACAAACATGTGACCACCTAGTTGATGTATCTATCAAAACCATGAAATATCTAAATGGTCCACAGTGAGGATGAATAGGTCCACATATGTCTCCCTGAATGCGTTCTAAGAAAACTAGGGATTCCACAACAATTTTACTTGGGGATGATTTAACTATCAATTTACCTTGAAAACAACTAGCACAATTATAATCACCAGATGAAAATATTTTGTGACTCCTTAAAAGATGTCCATGCGAATTATTAATTATTCTTCGCATCATTGATGATCCTGGATGACCAAGCCGCTCATGCCATAAAATGAATGTCTTTGGATAATTAATTTTCTTATTTAAGACGACATTCATTTCAACATGCCTTATATGAGTAAAACATAATCCAGAGGATAAAGCTGAAAATATTTCTAATACTTCTTTTTTCCCATTTGAAACCAATGTGACAGAGAAATTCTCTATTATTTTCGTTCATGGTTTCAATGTGATATCCATTTTGTCGAATATATTTAAAGCTGAGTAAATTTCTTCTCGATTTTTCAAAGTATAGGTATTGTCAACATGAATTGTTGTTCCCCTAGGCAACATAATATTTGCTCTTCCAGTGCCATTAATCAAATTGGAGATGCCAGATATTTTTTGAACATTAGCCTCAGCTAAGTTCAAATTGGAGAAATATTCTCTTCTTTTGATGATAGTGTGCATTGTAGCACAATCAACAAGATATATATCGCCATAATCTGAACAAATAACTTGATGATCTATTTCTACATTGAAAAACAATATGGTATTACAAAAATACCCTTTTCGTAATAAAATACGAATATCTCAAACTTTTTGGATCATTAGTCACTTTCAATATAAAATTTTTGCCTTTACATTTAACAAAAATATGTAAAATATCACAAAAATATTTGGGTATTGTATATATGACAATATTTAGGCAATAGCCTTTCATATGTGACGAAAACGTGTCACAATTATGAGTGTTCATTATCAATAATGTATTACCTCTTCTAGAGGTGCACCACTTTAATTTCAACCTTCAGTGAAATTATCAACATGACTTTTTACCATATCTTTTCACCTTTTCCACGTCCATAATTTGGTATTGCGACCATGGTCATAGTATGCAACATATGCTTCTTAATTTGAAGTTCAACCAATTGGACGGGAGTGATATTATATTTATAATATCTCATTATTTTACTCAGCTACCACGAGACAAGAATTCAATCCATTATTAATACTTAATGGATTGACATACGCACTCGATAATTTGTTGCAGTAATATATCGAGGCGAGCCACGTGGCCTTTATTTGTCTCATCAGTCATACTTTTGCATACCTCAACATAGAGGTAGTTAAAATTGCAAAATAGTAAATGATATTTGACTAATATAAATTTTGTAGCGTGAGACCCAGCCGCTCATTTTGAGCCTTTTGAAGCATCACCAATTTTGGTCTTGATATAGATAGCTTCATGAGGTGAAATGATAATATAAAGTGAAATATTCACTTTTCAAATCTCTAAAGAGATATTTGACCAATAAATATTAGTATTATACCCATAGTCTTGCATAGATGTTTTATATATAATTTGAGCATCCCATTGCCTTTACAAATAGTTATTATTGTCAATATTGTTAAGGTAATTAATTCAATTATAATGAAATAAAATTTTTATGAAAATAAAGATAAACTAAATAGTTTTCTTTTTATACAAAATAGATAATATACCATTAAATATAGTTCACAACTTGATTATAAATACGTAAAATGTAATACTTGTATGAGTTGATGGGACAACCTCCAAGTTGGGTGACGAGACGAAGTCTACTTAAAACCATGTCTCATCGAACGGGATAACCCGTCTCCCTTTCAATGTTTAGCTTTACCGGAGACAAGGCTTACCCACTATCAACCCAAACTCATAACACAATTTGCAATATAAAAAATCAAGAATGGAGAATAATTAATCGTTTATAGTATAGCGAGAAAACTAGTTATGTCACATATTGACTTTTGATTTCTGATGTAGAAGATCGTACAAGACGCAACTGCATAGCATACTTTCGCAATCGATGATGTTATAATACATAATATATGAATAAAATATGCATATAAAAGTGAAGCAACCAACATAATATAGAAATAAACCGAACTAATAAAAGTTATACCTTCCTAGCTTTGTCTCCTTAACAAGCCTTCTTGAACTTCAAGATTTCCTTAATGCTAAAGCAAGCTCGTGCTGATAACGTGTTGTGAATTGAATTGAGACTTGCTAGAACTAGAGAAGGAAAGTAGAAGAACTAAGAACTTCTACTACTATAAAGAACTACAAGGAACTAGAACTACAAAGTAGAAGAGGAGAAATGAGAGAGTTGAAATGAAAAGTCGTATGCAACTTGGTGTGTTTTTACAATGAGGTTGATACCCTTTATATAGGCCCTTTGGTGATGATGATAAATGTACTAAGACAATGTTTACAAGTTACACATATATCACATGCCATGCAACTCTTTACAAGCAATGTTGACAACACATGAAATAATGAGTACATTGGATATGGATGCAAGTAAGAGTCATGCTTGATATTACCACTCAATGTAAGAGCCATGCTTGACAATGATTAGTCATACAAAGTCTTGATCAATTGTTCATCTATATCATAACACCTTCCACATATCTACTCCACCCTCCACATATCTACTCCATAAAATAATCCCATAAAAGTCCATCTTAAAATACATTTTGGTCGCACACCTTTGTCTTTTAGTCGTTTATGATATTTTGTCAGATGTGGAGCCTACGCTTGAGAAGACAAGAATGAGCCATAAATAACTAAAAGACAAAATTGTGCATCTAAAATGTACGTTGAAAGATGGTCATTTTATCAGTTTCCACTTATCTTATTTTTAGTTGTTCATGAAGAAAGTTTTATGGATTTAGATTCATGTACTGTTAAAACAATTTGACATGCTGTACAATATAAGTTTAGTAAAATGATTATTTAACCCACTTTTGACACCACAAAATAGATGCAGATCTGTTCAATTTTTATATAGGCCCAATCCAAGGTGAGGAGAGTGTGGTGACTAGTTTTATGTATGGGCTACAAGTGTGAAGTGCGGTTCACTCCAAAATGTCAAGGCAAGATAGAGTGTCCACTCCATACTAAGTAGTCCATGCGGGACTATTCCAACATCTCCAATACTCCCCCCTCAAGTCCAACTCAGACTTGACAACCATTTTTATTGGATGTCTACAAGGCCCTTGGACAATGAGTAATTAAGTCAACCAACGGCTCAGATACCATGTTCAATTTTTATATCATATAGCCCAATCCATGGTGAAGAGAGTGTGGTGACTAATTTTATGTATGGGTCACAAGTGTAAAGTGGGGTTCACTCTGAAATGCCAAGGCAAGATGGAGTGTCCACTCTACACTTATAAACCTTTCTTTTTCTTTCTAAGTAGTCGATGCGGAACTATCCCAACATCTCCAACACTCCCCCTCAAGTCGAACTAGGACTTGACCGCAGAACATTAATCAACCATTTTTGTTGGATGTCTACAAGGCCCTTGGACAATGAGCAATTAAGCCAACCATCGGCTCTGATACCATGTTTAATTTTTGTATAGGCCCAATCTAAGGTAAGGAGAGTGTGGTGACTAGTTTTATGTATGGGCTACAAGTGTAAAGTGAGGTTCACTCCAAAATGCTAAGACAAGATAGAGTGTCCACTCCATACTTATGACCCTTATTTTTTCTTTATAAGTAATTCATGCGAGACTATCCCAACATCTCCAACATGTTCAAGCCATCCAAATACATCTCAAAATGTGTGTGTATGATGCATCCAACGGGGCAACCTTCATTTTCTACATAAAAATGATTTGATTACATTTTGTAAGATTACACTATAGGATAATTGTTTAAGAACCAAAATAGCATTGTACACTTTTGTGTTGGACGGTGCATTTCCACCACTTGGCAAGAAAAGAATCTCTAAAAGCCCAAAGTACTCTATCGAAACAGGCCCCAAATCTCCTCTAGTTCAACACTCCATTCGAGACCAATCTAACGGCAAACCAACACTCACAAAACGAGAAAAACCTGAACGTGCGCACCACTACGAGGTTGAGAGAGGGAAACCCTAAAACGGGCATAGTGCGTGTGGCCTACCATGCGACCTCACTTTCAGGCCGTCCATTTTGGGTGGGCCCACTTCACGTGGTTGATGTGGACGGTAGACGATGACTTACGAAGTGTGCTGTCAGCCTGTCCAGGTATGGCCGCGCGAGTGACGCTTTTATTTTCATGTGCGTGATGAAAAAAAAATTAATTTCTAAACTTCGCTTTTTGACAAAATGAGACAAAATATATTTGTAGTTTTCAAATGGATAATACGTGCTGCTCTCCTGTCAACTTTTCAGTGATAAACATAGCTTTCAAATAAGTGAGATTCATAGAGAATAAAATATAATGTCAGTTTTAGCAGCTAGCACCATATAATTCACCTAGAAAAAAAAATGCTGTTGATGTTTATTTTAGGAAAGAATTTATTTAACGAGTTGTTAGTTTGATTAGTATTGAAGTAAAGACGATCATTTCTTTCTTTCTTTTTTGACGAAAGACGATCCCTTCTTTCAATAAGGGAAGAGTTTTGTTGTGATTGTTTAACGAGTTGTTAGTTTGATTAATTAATTAATTAAAAGTCTTCTCGAGTAAATTAACTAATTTATTGCAGGATATGTTGCGTTGTTATCTCGAGAAGGTTTGCGTTCAAATTCAAGTGTTGCCAAGCTCCAAAAGTACGTTTGTGTTAATATCAAGACTAATCTCTTAGTAATGTAAATTCTAATTTTAAGTGTTTTAGCATTTACAATCAATGTAATAAAATGGAATGAAAAAAAAAAAAAATCTCCCATAAGCCAAAAAGAATATTTTATTTATTGAGCAAGTAAATAAAAAAAAATTTCTGTTGAAGATTTTTGGCTTCAAAATCCTCTTATTGTATATCCTCATTAATTATTCTCATATTCACACACATTTTTTTTTAGTCAAGATATTCACACATTTTGCTCAAACCAATTGTTGGATATGTAGCTTCAATATTTAAATGGGCTTGGGCTTTCAGTTTCATATATTGAGTAATAGACATTGGGCTCCATTGCATTAAACAAACAACATGGGGCTCCTGTTTTCTTACGGGCCTGGGCTTCATAAAAGTCAGTTCAAACAATGGAGAGGATTCCTGTCCAAAAAGGCACTGGTTTGACCAACAGTCGGTTGACCCAATTGGTAAAAACAATTGGTCCCCTTAAAGGAGGTTTTGAGTTTGAATCTAATACAAAAAAATTGAGTTGGAAGGGCTGACCCTTATATATAGCTTGAAATTGCCCGAGCATAGATTAGTCGATGTGGTTGGAGCCGAAAACTACGTGAGAAACCCAAAAAAAAGGCATTGGTTGATTGGTAAGAGTTTTTCAAAAACTCTAATTTATCTCCATTAAGCGGGTCTTACCTGACTCAGCTCAAATTAGTCAAAGGCCCATCAAATTGCAAATACAAGTGACTTGTATTGAATTGAACATATTATTAACTACATTAAAATTCGTGCGCATTTGATGACACAAAAGAAGCTTATATGCCAAAACATTTCTGGTGAGATGTGTAAGATATCACTTATCAAATGGCAAAATAGAGAGCTGGTCATGGGTTCAACTCTAGCTAAAAAAAAAAAAAGGAGCTTATATATTTTTGATGTTCACATTAATATCAAGATACTCTTTTTGTCTAATTAGCATCACACAATAAATTAATGCATCTACAAGATCGAACAAGATCAATAACCAATGATAACAAATTAACAAGCTTGCTACAGAAAGTAATTAAAGTGTTGAGAGATCGACAAATTAAAGAGCACTAATTAACATCACTAAATACTGCTTATACGTACATATGATCTCTTCGTAAAGAACACGTAAAGAAACATAACAAAATAACAATTAAAAAAAAAAATACACATTTTAGCGAGACTTGATTCTATAGAGGCTTATGGTGGCCAAGGCCACGAGCAACAAAAAGGCTAAGGACCCGAGAAGAGACACAACTATTGACCCGGCAACATGGGCGCAGAACTTACCGAACACATTGCACACCTTGTTCCACTTCACATGTGAGTTCCCTTTGTAGCCTAAAATTCCGATGGCCGCCGCTGCGCCATTGCTCGAGAAAAGGAGCGCCGCCATCACCAAGTCCAGGAGTAGTATTGCGAGACCCAAGCCGTTCGATTTTCCTCGGTTTCTCAGTGTTACAATCATGGACACTATTGCGTAGACTAGTGCTATGATGTTTGAGATAAAGAAGAACCTGTTTTGTTAACCACAAATGAAAAAGAAAGAGTTAAGACTTTTAAACATCAGCTATAATATGTTTTAACTTAATTTCAAGGCTTTGTTTAGTAGAAGTAGTAATCATAATAATCTTATTTAACGGGAAAATAGTAAATACAAATAGATTCAACTTTAAACACAAGTAAAAAGCTTCATTTCATTCCAAACAACAAACACATAAATAAGATCATCCTTATATATTTTTAAAATATAAACCAGGTGGCATATATATACAAAACCCAAAAATATAAACTATATGGCATATAGATACAAAATAACAAACTATGCGACATATAGGTACAAAATAACAAACTATGCTAACAAACCACAACATATAATTAATGCGTTTTTCTACATATCGAGAATATATATCTTCCAACGCATATTCATATCCTTTATTGTGGCAATAAAATTTTAATTAATCATTTTTCAAAATAAATATAGCTTCTATTCATAAAGTATGAAATTGGGATTTCACCAATGTTTACATAAGTTTTTTTTTCTCTTTTTATCACTTCTTTTTTTCTCATCAAATTAATTTTATTAGGATTATATTTTTGTATAGCCATATGCAAAAAGTTTTTAAACTTTCAAGGCATATATTCCTTAATTTTGCTACAAAAAAATTAAATGATATTATTCTTCGCTTAAAATTTATTCGAGAGTATGTAGTAAGATTATTTTTTTAGTTTTTTTTTCTCATTAAGTTAATTATTTTTTAACTAATATATTGACACTAAGTCTTACCCGTGTGCGAAGCGCGGGATTTCGACTAGTTTTTTAAAATGGATTTCTCATAGGACGGGGTGGGATAGGGCATGGGGCGAGATACGGGGCGGGGCAACGGGGATTCCCCGTGGGGCGGGGTATGGGGCAGGGCGACGGAGATTCCCATCGGGGTGAGAAACGGGGAAAACTACAGGGCAAAAGTATACCCCGCCCCCCCTCCCCCCCATTATGTGGGGCGAACTTTCGCCTCGCGCCTCGTCCTGGCGGAGGCAAAAATGCGAGGAATCCCCATCCTGCCGGTATGGGGCCCGCAGGAGGCAGAGATTCCTCGCACCATAGGGGGCGAAGAATCCCCGCCTCTACTTACAACTCTGCTTTAGTTACTATTGTAATAAAGAAAAATATTAGAATAACAATAACTCAATAAGTGTTGTGATGTGACTTTTTGTTGTCATGCACTTCTCTATAATAAATTTTGTGCTTTTGAGGCTATATGTTTGATGTAGTTGTTGTTTGTGGTGCACTTGACAACTAGCTTTTTATGTTGTCAATGTCGTAGAATAGACGTGGTCTTAATTAAAACTTTAAAATGGAAGTAGTTGGAAGCTATAAGTTTTCATAGTGTTCAATGATAGTATATTCAAGTTAGTTGGATCTACTTATCCAAGAAAAAGTTAGTTGGATCAATGAGCATTTAAGGCAAATACACAAGTGGTGAATTATTTGTATGCATGTACGGCGTGACGTGAGAAATACAAGAACAAAATATCTTTCACTCACTTTAATCCGTGCACTACTAATAGAAGGATTTTTTTTTCCGAAATAGGATAGGAAAATTGATTGCAACCGCAACATTTATGACTATATGATTTACTGTCTATGATATATATTTTTTTTTCAGAATACTGTCTATGATTTACTGTCTATATATCCTGCAGTACTATATCTTATGCCTTTTAGTGTGACATAGCTATATTGTCATTATAGTATTTTTTCATATAAAAATGACCCACAAGAACTATTCATGCATGTGACTTCAACTCATGTAGTTATGTACTGAGAATTGTGTGTATATATCTCAAGGCACATATCAATGGCTCGAATGTTCCATGTGACTTCTTGTGTAACACATCTGTTGTCATTCTGACACTTCTCTTTTTATAAGTCATTCCATAAAAAACTTTGTCAAAAAATACAGTTATTTTCAAAAATATAAAGAACTTTTGCACCTCTTTACTTATTTTGCCTCTAAATGTTTAATGTATTTAAATACTTATTTTCTTTTTATTAGATAAAATAAAGAATTGGTATAGTTGATTATGTAATTAAAATATGAGTAAGAATATAATTTTAACTTATAATTAATATTTTTTTAATATATACTACTTTATGTAAAACATTTATATTACTGACCGGGAGACATATATCATCA
Organism: Stephania japonica; assembly: GCA_039657345.1. NCBI lineage: Eukaryota > Viridiplantae > Streptophyta > Magnoliopsida > Ranunculales > Menispermaceae > Stephania > Stephania japonica. The sequence goes on from CM077557.1 coordinate 70,088,370, forward strand.
GCCAACTTGCAAAATATTAAAAAAAAATCTAAAATTGGAGAGTTTTTTTTTGGCAATGATCTATAATTGGAGATAAGAGTACAATGAGCCGACTAGCTAAAATTAGCTAGTCGGCTAGCTATACACGTGGTCTCTATCTTTATAAAATTAAGCGAAAGGGATGGTCTAACTTGCCAGCTGTAATGGTTATGTTTTCTATACATGGCGACATTTTATAATCGTTAGATGAATATATGTACTTCAAATAAAAAGCATCGATTAACGTGCGATGGAAGCAGTCATTTTTTAAGAAATTAAATCGATGCATTTTTAACTATTTTTAATAGATTTTTTTTTAAACAATCCAGTTTACATTTTAGATTATAAATTATTTCGACAAAAATTTACGTTTCATTAGTTAGATTTGAATATATAACATTTTTCGATAAGATAAATTGTTATAAACATGCGCAATATAGATTAAAAGCTAAATCTTGATCTCTCTCTCTCTCTCTCTATATATATATATACTTCAAGAAATTTTTTTTATTATTATTTTTAATAATTATGAATGTCTAAATCTTTTTCATCTCCTTGTTATTTTAATTTTACTAATCTTATAGAAGTTAGTCAGATGTCTCAATTCCATAAACTGAGATAAATTAAAAAAATATAATATTGCTACAAAAAATTGAACCTCCAACGACTACTTCAATCAGAATAAATAATACTCTTTTTTTGCCACACCACATATCGACCTCTTGTAGCCAAGCTATAAACTATTAATTGTAATTTTTTTTTACTTAAGTGGTAATCGAACCACGATATCTCGATGTCTTGCTTTTTTGATAAGTGACGTCTTTGCCATCTCACCTAAGAGACTTTGACAGAAACTATTAATTGAAATTAGTTAGCTTCTCTGTTGTTTCTCATTGAATTAGATCCATCTAAATCGCACTGATCAACTAGGTCATCACATGATACACTTTGAAACGCAATTGCATGTATCTCGAGATGTATTACACAGTGGTCAGTACCCAAAGTAGATCTCACAATAGCTATCCCATTAAATTATCAAATTTCAACTAGTTTTAATTAAAATAAATAGCTATATACGTTAATAATAATAATATTACCCCTAAACCAAATAAATTACTACAAAATAATAAAAAAAAATTCAATTATAATTGATTTTAACTATAAATTATTAGTTAAAAGATATATAAACAGTCAAAACATCTCTAATGAGATGAAAGGTATCACTTATCAAAAAGCATGATTTGAAGAGGTTGAGAGTTCGAGTTTAGCCGAAGTAATGAAAAAAAAAAAAAAAAAAAAAAACAAAAACAAACAAAAAGAGAGAGGTATAAGCAAAGAACTTACACGAAGGCGGAAGAGTATTGCCACTTAGCCACAGCCTCAACATCGAGCGGGGGCAAATTGGGAATCACAACCATTTGCACGGTTTTCTCCTGCTTGCTTATAGCAGCCACTATAATGGCCACCAAAGTTGTCACCACGGCCAACATCCTTAGCAACACCTCCGACGAGCTCAACCGGTTCTCGTTCGCCACGGCCCTCGACTCCCTCGACCCGTTGGCCATCGGGCTCGGGGTCGCGCCGTCGTAGCTCATTGGCTTCAATGTGCTGGATTCGGCCATATATGAATTCTAGATAATTGAGAGTAGGAGAGGAGAAGGGGTTGGTGTTTATATAAGGGCAGATATGTATATGTGCATAGGTGTGGAGATGTAGTTGAATTTATTATGCAGTGACAAAGTTTGAATCCTCAAAAGAAGGGTACTGCGTGAGGAGGGAAGGATGTGGTGGTCTACGAGGTGGGTTGGCATATATGACTCTAGCACCTTGAGGTGGACACCACGAAAAGGTGTGATTTAATTTTGCTGCTTTTGACTTGTTGAATTTATTAAGAAAAATATTAAAATGACAACTCTACGTCACACCACAACAAAATTAATACATTAGCTCATAGGAGCTGTTCATGCAGCCTCAATCACTTACTTGTTATACATCAAGATCTGTACATGTCTGCATCTTAGGGCATATACAAAAAGGGCTTATATGAGTCAATATGTTTTATAGACGGATATATCCATTGCCATTCTAACACTTCTTATTTATTAACTTGAGGAGGAGAAAGATGACCGCCTCTATGCTTCCACCATTAAAAAGCCCTTCAAATCTTGTATTTAATTTAGTGTATATAGGTTTACATAAAAACAATTAAATAAATATCAAAGTTTGAAGGGACAGACTAAGAATGCCACCATATTTTTTTTAAATAAAAATGCCCCCATGTTTATGTATAGGTAAACACTTTTTATTGAGGAACCCACTTTCAAAGAAATAATGAAAAAGGTAAAAAAAAATCAACACTTTTTAAATTATAATTATAATTTAATTTTAATAATTGATAAGATAAATGAAATAAACTAATTTAAAGAAGGCTCATTTTTCAAGATTTCTCTCTAGGCCCCCAAAATGTTAGGATCGGCTCTGTGTACTATATCTAAGTAATATAATAAGCATTAATGTACTTATAAATTGAGTGGTCCAATAGTTTCATATGGTGTTTTGAAGTAAAAGGTTATGAATTCAAACTTGGGGGGAAACAATTGTTTCTTTCTTATGTAAAGAAGTATAATAGACACCAATGTTCTTCCATAACTTGAAATGTTAATATTACTTTTTATATCTATCAACTATATAAAAGCACAAATAACCAATTTATGAGTAGTAAGTAAAGTTACCCTTTTGCCCTTTTTAACATATTGCCCTTTATATTTTCATTTTCAGATGTTTAAGTCGAAGTTATCTTTTGTCAATTTTTTTTATTTTCTATATATTTTCATTCTCGATTTCCTTTTTTTTTTCTATTTATGTACATAGTGTATTTGTACATTCTATTTTTTTTTTTTTTGAATGATGTACGTTCTATATTTATTTAGATAACAACTTAAATTTTTTGTAGAGTGGATAACTACCTTTTTTTTTTGAAAACCAGTGGATAACTATTTAAGTTCAACTCAAATTTATCTTGATTATTTGTATGTAATTACATTCAATATTTTATTAAAAGTAAAATACTAGAATTCTAGAATTTTAATTTGATTTATGTGTACGTTTCATAGTTGTATGTAATTGCATTCTTGATTAAATAAAACTATACACATAACGAAGATTATGTCCAAGTTATCTTTTATATATATTTTTTAATAATATTATTTTTTCTTCGTGAACAAATGATATCGTTAGTTTTTATATATAGACCATACTATTATTATTATATAACCAATAAAACCTTTTTTTTATATCTGTGCACCAATTTATATATTCTATACTATAGATGTTATACATCAATGTTAAAAGATTCCTCTTTCACTTGAGTGGTCGCTTTTACCGTTTAATTAATTATCTATTAATTAGCCAACTACTTTCTTTTTTGATTTTATCTTTGTTTGTTTATTTATGTGTATTACCTAAAAAATAGAAGATCTTTATACATATTTAAAATATTTATTATAAATCATTGACTATATTTATTTCTATTATGCACTATAATAGAAGCACTAATTTCAACTTTGTCATTGACACATAAAAGCCAATTAAACCAACATATAAGTTAAGTAGTATATTTTTTAGATAATAAAAATAAGTTGTTAGATTAATTAAATTCCCGCTAACACAGCAAGCGGGCTATATAATGCGAATTATGTTCACATAACTATATATATATATGGTTATATAATAATAAAGGTACAGTGTAGATGAAATTTCAAAATTTCTTAGGATAGGATAATTATAAATTTGATTAAGCCTCATTATTTTTCAAACAAAAAACTAAATAAAAAGTATAAAAAGAAACGATAAGATATAAAAAAGATAGAGTAAAAACAGGAAAGAGAATTGTAACAAATATATATAAATATATATATATATATATATATAAATATATATATATATATAATCGTTTCTTTTTATACTTTTTATTTAGTTTTTTGTTTAAAAAATAATGAGGCTTAATCAAATCTATAACTATCCTATCCTAAGAAATTTTGAAATTTTATCTACACTATACCTTTATAATTATATAACCAATAACAATACCTCTATGTTATATATACACATGAATATCGAATTTATCTGTGAGCACAGCGAACGGGCTCCAACTAGTAGCATGCATAAGAACTAGTATTAGTCTATGACAATATTTTGGTGTATAAAGGTGCGGTTTAATTTTGCCTGTTTTGACTCGTTGAATAATTTATTAATTCTTTGACAAAAAAATCCACCACTTGACAACCAAAAAAAAAAAAAAATTTATAAATTACTAACATTTAAAACTAGGTCAAATATGTTAATCTATCCCAAACTTTACTTAGAGTTTTAAATTTATTTTGAACAAAAGATTGTCTTAGATCTATTCTAAACTTCACTTTTTTGTCTCAATTTTACACCCAACCCAATATTATAAAAAAAACTCATACTTATGTGAAAGAACAAATTGATAAAATGAGCTCAATCAAGCATCAACATATGAAGTTGCTTCTAATTAATTTTAACATATTTTGATCAAAATTCTTATAATCCTTCTTAATTATTGCATTTCAAGCTATCTTAGTTCCACATAGGATTTTTAAATACTGTAAAAACATTTATAAATCATATTTTGATGTGTTCAAACCAAAACTTAATTCTTACTTCCTAATTTTATTTATTTTTCTTATAACATAAGAGAAATTCTAAATTAATTAAACAAGCAGCCAATTTTTCCCTATTCAAAAAAAAAATATAGATTTTAAATCAATTAATTTCTTTACATCAAAAATAATTTGGATTCAATTTATTTGCCACTTGCACCCTAAGTTGGTCCAACTTAAACATTTTTCACATATTTAAAGAGACTACCAACTTGAGATCAATTTAATATATACTACCATTTTATTATTTGACGTGTGAGGTAGAGAATCAGAACACAAAAGGGGGTTCCGTTTCCATGGTGTGTACATGTTATTAATGCGGACAGGTGTGGAAGTGGAAGCTTCTTCGCCTTAAAAATACACCAAACGGCGCAGTACCATCCCTATTTATTAACATATAGTAATAGTGTCGCACGTAAACGTTACACAATTAAATACTACGTGTGAACCACTTTGAAGAAGAAGACAAGAGTTGGTGTCATAGAACAAGCTGCTCAAGAATTGACATTTAATTTCAGTCTTGGTTGTGAATTGAAGAGTGACAAATCAGATCGATCTTTATGGGCGTGGACCATATATTACAAAAAATCAGTTTATGGAGAGATTTTTAAAATTTTTATAAATATGAAAGAAGTTTTATGTTATTTCGAAGAATGAGTAAATCCTTCTACATTTGTTGATGAATTAACTATATTGTTGATATTGTCGTACAATATTACTACAGTGTTTGTCAGGTTAATTTTTAAATGTGGTCATTCAACTTTATAATTTGTAAATAACATTTTAGTCACCAAACTTAATTTGTAACAATATATTCACTAAAAAATAAAGTCTTGTAACTGAACTTTGTATTTTATACTATATAACACGAAAGTCATTTCGATGACTTTTTAGTCGGACATGTGACTTGGACTCTTATCTCACATTAAGTTTAGTGATTGTTGGTGTAATGTCATTAATTGCCACGTTATCAGTCTTGCCAAATCCTGGACCAAAAAGCTATCAGAATAACTTTTCTATTACAAAACATAAGATTCAATGACTAAGTTGTTACAAATTACAAAGTTAAGTAACCATAAACCTGGGCCTATGTAGTGTGATGGCCCGGATCATTCCTCACTTCCTTAGTGTCTCGAGTTCGAGTCCTGGAGAAGTAAAAAACGTTAAAAGTTCAGGTTAGGGGAGCCGCCTTCGGGTTCTACTAACCCTGAGTCTAGACTAGACGGTGTGTCTAACGCAATCGGATACTGGCGGGTGACAAAATTCTGGGTTAAAAAAAGGTTAAGTAACCATAATGTTACAAGCGTAAATTCAGTGACCAAAGTGTAACAAATCATAAAGCTGGATGACGATGGGAGAAATTATCCCTCTGTTCGCCTAACACAAGTCTTATCTTAACTAATCCTTTATTTATCTCTACACAAATTGTGTAAGGTTAGATTTTTTGTTGCACCATATACCCTTCCATATCATCTTCATCTTTATCTTCTTTAGATTGGGGATGATAGAGTTATATTTTTTTACCTTAAGTTTTTTTTTTGGTAGGAACACGATCCAAAAAAATGGGTCGAGAATTACGTTGTGCTATCGCACTTATCTTATACTAACAAGAGGGAAATACAATGAAACTCTATATCTAATCTATGAGCCCCATGCTGCAATCCGAGCGCATTCTTCGCTAGGAAGTCTGCACAAACATTAATACATCTGGGGATGTATCTAATGTAGCTATCCCCCATCTGATGAAGAGTCCATTGAATCTCCTCGATCTCGTAGTCCATGAAAACCAGAGTATAATGAGGATCCATGAGCAAAACAACTTCTAATGAGTCTGTCTCGATCACTACCTTAGTGAGTCATTTCTCTTTTGTCATGTGGACTCCGTACCATAATACCCACATTTCTGCTGACAAAGGTGGACAACTGCCCAACTTGACTTAAAAACCAGAGATGAACTCTCCTCTGTCATCTCGTAACAGCTCTGTATGAGCATGTGATGTCGTTTGTTATTACCCCATCACAATTCAGTTTTGCCCAACCCTCATCCGGTTTCCTCCATCGTGTCTCCCTCTTAGCTTGCCCTTCAAGACCAACGGTATGTGTTCGAGAGCTACATCTAATTATCTCATCTGTTCTATTTCAAGCTTGAGAAATCACTTCCATAAGTGACGCCTAAATACCTTTGAAGACAAACTCGTTTCTTGTGAACCAAAGAACCCAACACGTTACACCAAATATGGTCTTCCAAGAAGAGGCACCTTCTTTCATATTAGAGTCCAACCATTCTCTTTGGCTATCACTAAAGAAGTTAGGACTCTGTCTTCCTATCAAAAGATTATCCTAGACCATCTTTGCTATAGGGCAGTCCCTAAGGGCGTGGATAACCGACTCTGATTCTGCATTACATTTCCTACAAACATATCGGAGGTATTAATTTGGTGTTTACAACATAACATGTTAGTAGGGAGGCGATCATGTCTAGCCAACCATACAAAAGTCTTGATTCTCTGCAGATCCTCCCAATTTCACACGGACCTCCAGCCTGTATCATCAGATTGGATATCTTCATTGGCAATTCACTTATAAGCCTTATTAACTGAAAACTTCCCAGACTTGTTGTACATCCAGGAGATCCTGTCCATTCCTTTGCTACTATTAGGGTGAGAAGTGGCCACGATTTTGTTGCATATCTCACTAGATAGAATCTGTGCAAGTTTCGAGATGTCTCAACTACCTGATGCTGTAGTATAATGAGCCACCTTCTGCTCTATGTCCCTATCGGAAAGTGAAGTAGTAGCATAGGGTAGGAGATAGTCCACATTTTTCACTCACTTCTCCTTCCAGAATAAAGTTCCCTATCTATCTCCAATAATCTTAGTAAGGCCTTCCTTGAAGAGATGCCAAAATTGGCATATACTCCTCCATACCAACGAGGCAGGGCAACCCGCTCTAAATGAAGGTTCCTCATTTGTCAACTTGCAATACTTCCCTCTCATGACTTGGGCTCATAAGCACTCATTTTTAGTATAAAAGTCCCAGTAGAGCTTCCATATAAAGACTTCATTATTGTCCCTCGCCTTTCTAAACCCTAACCCCCAAGTGACTTATTATAACACAATACCTCCTATCGAACTAGGTGGACTTTCCTTTTTACGTCAGATCCCCAGATAAAACTGCGCACAATTTTATCAACTTCATCCCATACCGTCAGAGGGAGTTTTACGGTCTGCATTTAAAATATAGGTATATGTTGAAAACATGTCTTGGCTAGCATCACCCTGCGTGCTAGCGAGAGTTGTTTCGCTTTCTACCATCCTGAGAGTCGTGCCCTCAATTTATCAACAATATTTTTGTAGGTGTCTTTCTTCGATCTTTGATGGAGGATAGGAAAATTTTTGGTTTGTTTTTGCTAATTTACACTTCTAGTTTGTTTGAGTTAACTTCTTAGAGTTCATATTTTCATGTTTGGTTTAACTTTAAACATGCGGGAATGAAGTTGGAAATGTTTAAACAATAAAAAATATGAATTGACATCAATAACATTCAAACAAGAAAGTGAAAAAGATATGAGTAATAAAAGAGTCATCATTAATGAGAGGAAATTGTGTCCACAATTCATACGAGATAACTCTCAGAGAGAGTGGAGAATATCTCTCACTTTAAGGTGTAAATTGAGAGATAACTTGCAAGCAAGTTGAATAATCAAACAAGATTAGTTTTCAACTCTCTGTAAGTTATGTATTGGGAGATAAACCTACTCTAACCAAATAAGGTCTAAGTGCTAGCTAACATCTAAATCAAGCACTAATCTTATAGTTAAGTCAAGGTTTAGCAACACTTGAAACAAACGAGCCGTAAGAGTAACTTGTAGAGCAACCCTTCATATGGGACATGTCAGTGTATGAATATGAATTAGTAGACGCGGTTGACTTCGGACAATGAGTAGAAATCAATAAATAAATAAATAAAAACTATAGGGCGTGTCACAACTTGATTTGGTCAAAGTTTTGTCAGAGTTGAATTCTCACGGTGGCATCTCCGATGGAGAGTCCACGGATAATCTTATCAATAGCTCAAATAATTATATAATTCATAAATATAAAATAAAGTAAAACACTTAAATAGCCTTGGAACTCTCTGTCTTTTTTATTAAAAGAGGTAAAAATCACTCAAATTATATTTAGTTAATATATTATAATTTTAAAAAGAAACTACCACACTATTAATAATGATAATTATTAGTATAATCTAACAAAGTTCTCAGACATGGATTGCGTATCATACTGCTCTTAATCAAAACTGTAACTATACTTATTTTTTTTGAAAAAAACAAAATAACTTTTACAAACTAAGTCAAAACTTTTAATGAGTTTTTAATTTTTTTTTTTTTTAAAACAATGAGTTTCTTAACTTTAATTTGTTAAAAGTTGATAGTAAAACTATCTATTCCCTCTAATTTAGTCCTTAAATTTTATTTTCTTTTAATTGAGCCTTTTCTCGTCAAGTATATTTAGATAACACAGAGAATAGAAACTTACAAAGTGAGATGATTCAATTCATTACTTAAAAATATTACTAAATTAATAAAAGATTTCCTTGAAAGTCTTTGGAGAAAGTCAAAAAATGTTTATGTTGATATGTATCTTCTTAAAGTGTGTTTTGACTTATCTAAAACAATCTCCGATTCTCAATAAAAAACTGAAATTGGTTCATAATTAGTATGTGACTCATAACTACCCACATCAGATAATTACGCTTCTTAATCATAATTAAATATTTGAGAAAAAAATTGGGAGCGACTAAATGGACTCCACATATATTGGGTTTTGGAGTTCATGCGCAGCGGAGATTTCAAAATTATTTTGAGAAAAACCCTAACAGGATCCGAATTTGATTACATTAAAACACGTTTAAACTATGAAAACTTAATCATACCTCAGTCGCAATATACCTTTCTGAAGGTTAATCGATCTCTAAGGCGCTGCCAACACGAACGCCCCTCTATCAGCAGTCCACACACGAATGGCGGCCGAGATTTGAAGTGCTAGCTTCGAGAGAATACCAAACCTTTTTGTTTCTCTCCAAAACGATCCAGAGCATACCAAAACCCTAAGTCGTTTCTTAAATCGAAAATAGAGTTTTGGCGCTTTTAATCTTTCTTGTACTTGTATTCTAACTCAAAGCGTCTATTTATACAACCCTTGTATATAGACGGTTAAGTAAATTACACATATACCCTTACTTAAAGAGGTATAAGTGTAATACACTACAAGGACGTTTCTGTCATAAATTTTATCATATAAAATTCATTCTTACGAATCATTTTAAAATCTCGCAAAACCATTCTTAGTGTGTGACCCAATAGGCTCATACAACGTTGGCAGTATACCAAAACACATTTTGGTATATAAGTCATAAGCGGCCTCTAGCAAGACATTATGACTACCCAAGTTGTACGAATATCAAATTGATACAACCTAATCGATAGTGTATATAACATCCTTTTGTCACACGCTATCCTTTTGATCAAACATAAGACATGGAATTGTCATCCAACATGTTCAATCGTACTAGTCTCGATTTCTAGGTAGACTGAAAACATCTAAGTGACATTGATCAATATCAATTCACTTAGACTAGGCCTTTTAATAGTCTAACACATCGAGGGATCCACTGGATATCTCTCTTTATATGAGAGGACAAATTCTATCTCGATTACACAACTTCACCACATTATTCACACAAGAACCAATCACAACCTTTATAATCGTCCAGTTAAAGACAACGTTTGATTGCGTCAAATCACTGTATTCCTAATGTTGAAGTCTCTGGTAATCTCAAATCAGAGGACTGAAAAATATACCTATCATGAGAAACAACTATAACTTAATCCATGTGATATTCTCATAGCGGGTCGGTCCAGTACTTTGTTCCCTAACAAGTACTCATGATCTTGATTCGTATTCCTATACGTATGATCATCGTATGATCATCAATTAAGACTCACACTAGTCTTAATTCATTATAGTTCCCAGTATAATAATCGACTAGGGACATTTAGGATATTTCTGTAAATACCCATGAATCTTATTATAATGTAAACATGCAAATCAATTATAATAAACAACAAATGAAATCCTCAATTTTATTAACTAAAATATATTCATAAAGACTATTAATGGATTGACCTAGGATACATTTCCCAACAACATATTGCTTCACATACCCCAATTTTGTGAAATTATCCAACTACCTCTCCATATAAAAGGATTTTTACTCATCATACCCCACTAATTACTAAATGTACATCAGTTTTATGAAATTACCTAACTACCTCTTCATATAAAAATGTTTTTACTCATCATACTCCACTCACCCCATACCTCAGCCATCTCTCTCAAATCGCACTCATAAAAAATCGATCAAATCAAAAGAAATCCGAGCAAAACCACATGGATTCGACGACGTGGATGCATTCATCATCTTTTTTAATGTCGATTTTGAGGTTTTTTTGGATTTTTTTCTTTTTTGAGTCGTTTTGTGTGTGAATTTATTTTTGAGTTTAAGGCTTCAACTTAAGGCTTGAATCTTATATTTTTGGTACAAAATTTCAATGAAATCGAAAATATTAAGTAATTCCGAGTAAAGCCCGCTATTTTTTGCCACTTTCATGTATTTTTGAGAGTTTTGATGTTTTTTTATCATTCTGGTCGTCCGTGGGTTTCAAACTAATAAAGGTGTCAAAAAAACACAACCGACACCTCTGAAAAGGTGTCCGACGAATAGAGCTGACACCTCTAAAGAGGTGTCGAACGAATCGAGGATCTCTCCGTCACCCACTAAAACTAAGTTATCTTTGCATTATTGGTTGGAGTCGACTGAAACCTCTTTAGAGGTGTCGACTCGGTTCGTCCAACACCACTTCAGAGGTGTCAGCTTTGTTTGTTTGACACTCATGTGCAAGAGTATTGAGGTGAGGGTGAGGGTGAGGATGAGGGTGATGGTGTACACGAATTAAAAAAGTGGGGTATAGTAAGCAAGGGTATTGGGCGAGGGTGCGAGTGATGGGTATACGAAGTAAAAAAGTGGATACAATAAGTAAGGAGTATTGGGGTGAGGGTGATGGTGATGGGGTACACGAAGTAAAAAGTGATGTACAGTAAGTAAGGATATTTTTGAAAGTTTTTAGAAAAAGTAAGGTACGCTAAATAAAAAATGAGATACATGAAGTAAAAATTAAAAAATTAGAGTATGAAGAGCAATCTACGGTCCGTTTAGCCACTCCAAAAAAATTCCATGAGAGATAGCTGACCTGTAAAATCCATAGAGTTCCGGCTTGTTTCTCAATTTAATTTACTCACGGGGTTGACAAATTAGGCAACACACTTCATTGGATGTTAGTCAAAACAGCTTATTATACATATAAGATAGAAATATATAATAAATGTGGTTACCAATATCAATTGATGCATTCAATTATTTTGAGAAAATAGTTTCACCATGATAGGGTACGGTATTGACTTTATTAAGCCCTGGTCCATTTTTTTAAAGTTAATTGAAGTACTGGAAAAACTTAAATGATTATAATAAAAGTAGGGAGTGGCTAAATGGACCCTAATTTTTGTTAAACATATCCACTTTTTTTTTAAAAGAATGTAATGATCCAACTTCCTTCCATATAAAAAGGTTTTTGCTTTTCACATACTCCACTCATCTCATCCATCTATACCCCAATCACACCACCATCTCTCCCAATCTCAAATCGCACTTACCTTTGACTTTAATCCGACGAAACTCAGACGAAACCGCATCGATACGACGCTGTGAGTGCAGTTCTCTATATCTTTTGTGTGTTGATTTTAGGGCTTTCTTAGATTTTCTTGATCGTTTTTTAGTCTAATGTTGTTGTTGTTGTTGTTCTTGGGTTTAGAGCTTTAATTTTGGGTTTGAATCTTGCATTTTAGACACAAAAATATTGAGAATATCAAGTGATTCTAAGCAAAACTATCAATTTAGGGCTTGGATCTTGCATCTTAGACATTTTACTATAAAAGATTTCATCAGTTGGCCAGTTACCTTCTATCAAGACCGAGACCTCTTCAAATCCCCCGGCAGAATTTAGATAAGTCGGTCGAAACCTCTAAAGAGATCTCGGTGGGTGTCATCTGATACCTTTTTAAAAGTCTTGGTCATGTATGGCTGAAACTCACTGGTCGGGGAGATAAAAATATATTTGAATAATAGGGTATATTTAGCAAAAAGGGGGGGGGGTACATTTAGTAAGTATATAAAAGTTTGAGTAACCAATTCTTTTGATAACCCCATCAGCAATGTCTCCGCTAATTCGACGTTCAAGGATAGTAAGAACATCGGGTTTGTTAGCTCTTATAAGTTCTTTGACACTCACTCGAAACTTAGGGCTCTTTGTTTATTGATAGTTCCAGGATATAAAAGACATATTTAACTGTATGTTTGAAGAATCAGGAGCCCTTTGATGACCCTGCATCATTAACAAAATTTGTGAAATGGAGCGCCTCCCCTAATGGGGACTAACTCATTACCTTAGATTTTTAGAGGTGATGGATTCTTAATAACCATGCTACTAATTTGTTCTCGGGTCGGGAATGATTCTCCTTTGATGTTGGTTTAACCTCCTGCCAAGACAATTCTTCCACTCTATATCTCTTCTTTCCTGCCTCGAGATTGACATTATTATCTATGGGAGCAGAGAAAATGGGAGAGGCCTAGTGGGATGTCATACTTCGTGCCTTAGATCTTAACTTGGTGGGTCGATTGATGGTATTAGCCATGTTAAAAATGTCCACTAATGATTTAGTAGGGGCTTTAGATTTTCCTTTTCTATTCTTCTTCTCATCTGGATACTAAGAAACTGTCTTGTCACGCTGGCTATTAAAAATGACTCCACGATTTGAAAGATTGATTTCCTTAGAATGAGCCCCTATTGATGACTTTCCATCATTAGAATTTAAACTTCCAAAACAGTTACTCGTAATTGTGGGGGTGAGAAATTGTCTTCCTAGGCTATTAAAACATCTCAATGATTTGAGGGATTGATTTCTTTAAAATGAATCCTTATTTGTGACTTTCCATCATTAGAATAAAAATGTCCAAAACGGTTACCCGTAATTGTGGGGTGAGAATCCCCAAATCTTCGCTTGATTGTTTTCTTGCGAGTTTGCGGGCTTTCCTTCATCGGTCTCCGGCGAGGGCGGCGTTATGCTATCATCTAAGGTCCGAATTTATCATCTCCGACCGCTTCATTTGGAACCGAATTAATAGCCTTTCCAGAAAATGAACTAGCTCCCTCTTGCCTCCTTGTGCCTTTTTCGATTCCTGTATCGTCTCCTTCTTGAGAGGGCAGGCAATAGCATTATGACCAACCCGACCACATGAATAACATATATAAGGAATACCTTCGTATTCAACAGTAAGCCATACATCTACCAATCTACACTTTGACACTAGGGGTTGAGACAGATCCAAGTCCACTGCAATACGTGCAAACTGACCTCTTTGACTTATCTCAGTATTGAGGTCTAGTTTTATTGTTCTTCCCACCATATTACCAATACTCGTGAGGATTGGCTTATGATAATACTTAGCAGGGAAATCAAGAATTCTGATCCACGTTGCTCTGCTCGTACCAACGGAGCATCAGTTGCCCGGAAAGAGGAATAATAACATTGTACTGACAAAACATGCCCTAAAATGTACCACGAACCCTCATTCAAAGCTTTCTCTACATCGTATTCACAAGTAAAATGAACCAAATAGTAACCATTAGTCAGATCCATAATAGTGAATTCACCCCTTGGATCTCATGAGTTTTTGATCTTGTTATTAAGCATCTGATACCCCCATTGTTCTGCCAATGAGTTTAACGATTAGTGCCTTCTCCATCTGCTGATCCATAAAATGGTTCAACTTATCCGATATCACCATGAAAGACCATATCAATCATGATGTCCCTCACTTCCGGAACCATCTTTTCTACAAACTTGTACATCTTTTCTGCCAATAGTCTATCTCTATATGACCCATGATCAACCTCTATACTAAAATGCTCACTCTTCGTATCATATTCTTTGTGATTTACGTGTGTCGGTAGTTCTCCAGCACTCGCCGGTAAAATGACAAACAGAGTGAAAGAACAACTCATCTCTCTGTAGAGCACTCTTTATTTATTTTTAATAATATTTTTTGTAGAAGATTTAAGTCTTTTGCAATTCTTTTGCCTTTAATTTTAAGTTGAGCTTATCTAAAGATAAAGGGAGGTGTGTCTTTTAAAAAAGAATTTGAGTATTTAGATACGACTAAGGCCTTGTTTGGTTTGTTTTTGCCAATGTACACTGTTAGTTTAGAGTTAACTTTTGAAGTTCATATTTTTATGTTTGGTTTAACTTTAAACTTTTAGGGAAGTTGGAAATGTTTAAATAATAAAAAATATAAATTGACATAAATAACCTTCAAGCAATAGAGTGAAAAAGATATGCGTAATAAAAGAGTCATCATTAATGAGAGAAGAAATTGTATCCACAACTCATACGAGATAACTCCCTAGGGAGAGAGTGGAGAAATATCTCTTACCTTAATGTGTAAGTTGAGAGATAACTTGCAGGCAAGTTGAATAATCAGACAAGATTAGTTTCCAACTCTCTGGAAGTTATGTCTCGGGAGATAAACCTACTTTTAACCAAACAAGGCCCAAGTGCTAGCTAACATCCAAATCAAGGACTAATCTTATAGTTAAGCCAAGGTTTAGCAACACTTGAAACAAATGAGCCGCAAAAGTAACTTGTAGAGCAGCCCTTCATATGGGGTATGTAAGTGTAAAATATGGATTAGTAGACGCGGTTGACTTCGGACAATGAGTAGAAACCAATAAATAAATAAATAAATAAAAACTATAGGGCGTGTCACAACTTGATTTGGTCAAAGTTTTCTCACGTTCAAAAGTTCATGCAATAACTACGGAGTATTGTCACAGTTGAATTCTCACGGTGGCGTCTTCGATAGAGAGTCCACGGATAATCTTATCAATAGCTCAAATAATTATACAATTCATAAATATAAAATAAAGTAAAACACTTAAATAGCCTTGGAACTTTCCGTCTTTTTTTATTAAAAGAGGTCAAAATCACTCAAATTATATTTAGTTAATATATTATAATTTTAAAAAGAAACTACCACACTATTAATAATGATAATTATTAGTATAATCTAACAAAATTCTCCGACATGGCTTGCATTCTAAATGACACTTTCAATTTTCATATCATATTACTCTTAATCAAAACTGCAACTATACTTATTTTTTTGAAAAAACAAAATAGCTTTTACAAACTTAGTCAAAACTTTTAATGAGTTTCTTATTATTTATTTTTTTTTTTGAAAACAATGAGTTTTTTAACTTTATTTTGTTAAAAGTTGATAGTAAACTATCTATTCCCTCTAATTTAGTCCTTACATTTTTATTTTCTTTTAATTGAGCCTTTTCTCGTCAAGTATATTTAGATAACACAAAGAATAGAAACTTACAAAGTGAGATGATTCAATTCATTACTTAAAAATATTACTAAATTAATAAAAGATTTCCTTGAAAGTCTTTGGAAAAAGTCAAAAAATGTTTTTGTTGATATGTATCTTCTTAAAGTGTGTTTTGACTTATCTAAAACAATCTCAGATTCTCAATAAAAAATTTACCATCTAGAGAGTCTATTTTCCTACTTTTGAAAGTGTCATTAAAATTGGTTCATAATTAGCATAAGACTCATAACTACCCACATCAGATAATTACGCTTCTTAATCATAATTAAATATTTGAGAAAAAAATTGGGAGCGGCTAAATAGACTGTCACATATTGCTTCACATACCTCAATTTTATGAAATTATCCAATTAACTCTTCCATATAAAGGGTTTTTACTCACCATACCCCACTAATTACTAAACGTACATCAGTTTTATGAAATTACTCAACTACCTCTTCATATAAAAAGGTTGTTACTTACCATACTCTACTCACCCCGTACCTCAGTCATCTCTCTCAAATTGTACTCACCAGAAATCGGTCAAATCCGACGAAATCCGAAAACCACATGGATTCGACGACGTGGATGCATTCATCATATTTTTTAATGTCGATTTCAAGGTTTTTTTAGATTTCTTTTCTCTTTTTTGAGTCGTTTTGTGTGTGAATTTATTTTTGGGTTTAAGGCTTTAATTTCAGGCTTGAATCTTGCATTTTTGGTACAAAGTTTCAATGAAATCGAAAATATTAAATAATTCCAATTAAAACCCACTATTTTTTGCCATTTTCATGTATTTTTTGAGAGTCTTGAAGTTTTTTTATCGTTCTGGTTGCCCGTGGATTTTGGACTAACAGAGCTGACACTCTAAAGAGGTGTCGGAAGAACACAACCGACACCTCTGAAAAGGTGTCCGACGAATATAGCTGACACCTCTAAAAAGGTGTCGGGACGAACCGCACTGAAACCTCTTTAGAGGTTTTGGTTGGATCCATCCGTCACCCACTAAAATCAAGTTATCTTTGCATTATCGGTTGTAGTCGACTGAAACCTCTTTAGAGGTGTCAGCTCGATTCGTCCGACACCACTTCAGAGGTGTTAGCTTTGTTCGTTCGATACCCACGTGTAAAGGTATTGAGGTGAGGATGAGGGTGAGGGAGGGTGATGGGGTACACGAATTAAAAAAAGTGTGGTACAGTAAGCAAGGGTATTGGGGTGAGGGTGCGAGTGATGGAGTACACGAAGTAAAAAAGTGGGCTACAATAAGCAAGGGATATTAGGGTGAGGGTGAGGGTGAGGGTGAGGGTGAGGGTGATGTGGTATACGAAGTAAAAAAGTGATATACAGTAAGCAAATATATTTTTAAATTTTTTTTTTAAAAAAGTGAGGTACGCTACGTAAAAAATGGGATACATAAAGTAAAAATTAAAAATTAAAGTATATAGAGCAATCTGCCAGGTCGATTTAGTCGCATCAAAAAAATTCATTGGCTGACCTAGGGTTCCAGCTTGTTTTTTCAATTTAATGTACTCACGGAGTTGACAAATTAAGCAACACATTTCATTGGATGTTAGTCAAACAGCTTATTATACATATAAGATAGAAATATATAATAAATGTGGTCACCAATCTCAATTGATGCATTCAATTATTTTGAGAAAATAGTTTCACCATGATAGGGTACGGTATTGACTTTATTAAGCCCTGTTCCATTTTTTCAAAGTCAATTGAAGTACTGGAAAAACTTAAATGATTATAATAAATGTAGGGAGCGGCTAAATGGATCTATTTTTTTTAAACATATCCACTTTTAAATAAAAAAATGAAATGACCCAATTACTCTTCATATAAAAAAGTTTTTGCTCTTCACATACCCTACTCATCTCATCTATCTATACCCTAATCACACCACTATCTATCCAATCTCAAATCTCACCGTTGACTTTAATCCGACGAAATATGAACGAAATTGCATCGATTTGACGCTGTGAGTGCGGTTTTCTATGTCTTTTTTGTATTGATTTTTGGACTTTCTTAGATTTTCTTGGCCGTTTTTTAGTCTAATGTTGTTGTTGTTGTTGGGTTTAGAGATTTGATTTTGGACTTGAATCTTGCATTTTAGACACAAAAATATTGAGAATATCAAGTGATTCCGAGCAAAACAGTCTGTTTAGGGCTTGGATCTTGCATCTTAGGCATTTTACTATAAAGAGATTTCAGTGGGTATTAGCCGAGACCCAGTTGCCTTCTACCAAGACCGAGACCTCTTCAAATTCCTCGGTAAAATTTAGATAAAGCCGACCAAAACCTGTAAAGAGATCTCGGTAGGTGTCATCTAATACCTCTTTAGAAGTTTTGGTCATGTATGGCCGAAACTCACAGGTTGGGGAGATAAAGATATATTTGAATAATAAGGTATATTTAGCAAAAGGGGGGTACATTTCGTAAGGGTATTTTAAGAATTTTAAGAAAAAAAGTGAAGTACGTTTAGCAATTAAAATTAAAAAATTGGGGATATAGTGAGTAAACGAAATTTGTTTAGCAAAAATTGAGGTCCGTTTAACTGCTGCCTAAAAGTAAATTCATAGAGTGTAGGTCAAAATATCTCTGATGAGATGGTTGAGACATAACTTACCAAAAGTAGTTTTGGAAAGTCATGATTCAACTCTTAAAAAAAATAAAAAATAAAAAATAAAAACTCAATAGAGGTAGGTGAGTCTTTAATAAAAAGAACTAGCTTTGTTGTATAATGTACAAAACTCGAACCTTGTTATGAAGGATAGCCACTATATATAATTATTATAACTTTTTTATTAAGAAAGAAATAACTTGCACCTACCAGAGTTTGAACCATGACCTTTAACTCTCATCCTCCATATCAAACCATTAAGCTACCCAATTGGTTTATATAATCTTTCTCTTAGTTGAACCTTTGCCTTTTAACTCTCACTACAAGAAATTTGCCTATTAATGACATTTAAAAACTGTCGTTAAAAATAAAAGATGACAGTTTTAAACAGTCATAGAATGGGGGTGTTGTAGAAAGTATTTCCTTACAATGACAATATGTTTAGTGTCATCTTTAACGTTTAATGACACTTAAAAACTGTCATCGTAACTATACAATGACATTGAACAACTATCATAAAAGAGCTTTAACGACAATTTTTAAATATCATTGAAGCTGTATGACAAATAAAAAAAAATTAATAAAAACTATTCAAATGTATATAAAACCTATTAAACAATCAAATTCATTGCGCTAAAATTAAAATACCAACAATATCTAAATTCAAATTCAAATTCAAAGAACAATTTCAATATTGTAGCAACTAAAAGCTACTACATGCACCATGTATTTTCAAAAAAAAAAGCTACACCATGTATTTTAAAAAAAGAAACTATGCCATGTAACGATTACATATGAATACAACATGGCAAGACTAGTACCCCTTCAAATTCGCAACTTTTCTTCTTTGCAACCCGTCCAACAAAAATAAAAAAATCAATAATAGTGTAGTATATCTTTTGATCGAAGAACATAGAGGGAAAAAATTCAAATAAGCCCAACCAAAATGGCAACCCAAAAAGTACCAAATTTTTGTCAAAAACTCTAATAAACACAAAAAAATGACTTCTCACCATCTAAGTTACAACTAAATATCTAACAACAACATATAAGTTTCTCACCTTCCAAACAAAATCATCAAATCATGACCACAATAAACAATCTTACAAACTACATTCTAATGCTTAAAATTAAGTTAACAGAAGAAATCAACTTTTACAAATGGTTAGGCAATAAGAGAGTTCTACCAATGCTTGAATGATAGAAACTAACTATGACTCAAATTTTTTTTTTTTTTTTGGGGTAGGACTATGACTGAAACTTCAAGTTCTCAATCCTATGTAAGTTTCTCACCTTCCAAACAAAATCATCAAATCATGACCACAATAAACAATCTTACAAACCACATTCGGAATGCTTAAAATTAAGTTAACAGAAGAAATCAACTTTTACAAATGGTTAGGCAACAAGAGAGTTCTACCAATGCTTCGAATGATAGAAACTAACTATGACTGAAATTTTTTTTTTTTTGGGTAGGACTATGACTGAAACTTCAAGTCCTCAATCCTATGTATCCTTCTTTCGAAGGGTTACTGCAAAGGAGCAAACAAACAATTCTAATGGTTCTTAATTTGTTACATCACAACCCATAAAGGAAAAAACATTATAAGCTGGGATTTAACATATCAAACAAAAGAAACGAATTTGAAAGCAAACATTAAAGGGGTTTGAGGGCTTTACCCGATTACGAGATGGCATGATGATCGTTTGTTCAAGAAATGATAAAGAGATTTAGAGACAAGAATCAAATGATGTATACAAATTTATTACAAAAGAAAGATATGGAACCATATAAGTGTATGAAATTAAAAATAGAATTGAGTTACCTTTCCAATATTAACACAAGTAGATGAATGACATTGCATAATCAAATCGGTGTACCTTGAACCAACGTGCATGATCTCAAGAAGAATTCTTGACGTTGAATGAAAGATATCCAAGTATACCTACACCCACCCATCAAGTCTCGGTTCTCTCCCCGTACATTCGATCTACATATATAAGCAACAAATTAAGTCATATCTATATATATAACTTTGTATTATTACTTGCACGGACGAGGTCACACACACAAAAACAATATGACAACCCGAAAAACCAATAACCTTAAAGCTCTTGGTGGACAACAAGTCCAACAGAGTTCTCTTCGCCGAAGCCAAAAAGGACTTCGTTGATTTCCTCTTGGCCCTCTCAACCCTCCCCTTGGCTCCATAACAAGATTCCTTACCACCAAGGACATGGTGGGCGCTTTTGGGGACCTCGTACGATAGCGTCGAGAACCTCGAAGACGCCTATATGCAGCCCAACGTCGAAAAAGACGCCATCTTGAAGCCAGTCTCAGCTGCTTCATTTACGTTGTCGTCGAGTACTTACAATCCTCTCTTGCTTCCTAGTGATTCAGTGGCTACCATAAAGTACTACAGATGTGCACAGTATGCTCATCTCAGCATAACTAGTGATCCGCAAATTCAGTGTCCTTATTGCAAGTCTGCTATGTCAACCAAGATAAACTATATCCTGCCTAAAACAGCTGACCAAGGTTTTGTAAAGGGAGCGACGACGTTCATGGTAACAAATTGTGGACACATATCCAACGTGCTTTTGACTTAACAACAAATCAGAAAATTAAGGAAATACAATCTGAACTGAACTAGACTTATTCAAGAAAAAACAGGGCAACTAAATTAGACTAAGTCCTACAAGTAACGGTAAAATAACTAACAACTTTGAATCACATTTTCAACACTAAAACAGAGCATATTGATCATATACTAAGGATTAACATGAGTTCCAACTTGATTTGGAATTCGATAAACCAATTCCACAGCTAAGAACACTCATACTAAGGATCTTAACGAATAAGTTATAAAAATGAAATAGAAATTTGTGGAACATTCAATAGCCATTAGCATGTTAGACACAAATAGAAACAAAACTTAAACAACTACAGAATTTTTTATAAAGCACAAATAAAATATACAGGACAAAGGGGTAGACTTAAATTGATTATATGAAAAAAAAAAAAGCCCATATTCTCGTAGAGCATCTATGAGATTAAACTTTCTAGACATCTTCTTGGAATCAATCCATTGCCTATCAAATGATTTGCATGAATGAAGATATTTAAATTAAAGAATATAAGCAAAGTCACAAAAAGAAAATTAGAGATTGCTTGAGAAATAAGAAAGCAATCCAAAATTATCAAAAGAGATAGTCACCTCTCTTGATCCATAACTGAGTGATCATTGTGTTTCTCGTGAGGTTGCAAATTTCCCAAGCCTAGATTTCTAAACCCGCAAGGGGAAAGATTTGGAATACAACCAAATAATTTAATTAATCATTGGTAGTGCGCATCTATAAGAACATACTAACCTAAAGAGATCCCTTCGCTATGGAAACTCTAATCGCTAGCATAAGAGCAAAAAGTTTACCGATCAAGAACAAATAAAGGTATATAGCAAGTAGAATAAAAAAATAGTAGACTACATAAGCATCTTCATCGAGTCAAATAAAAATCAATTGATTGAAAATTCCAAACCGACAATGGAAAAAGAAGAGTGACATCTAATACTATAAGATTCAATTAAATAAAACAACAAAATGTGATTCACCCGAATATAATGAATTGACAACGGAAAAAGAAGAGTGACATCTAATACGAACCATAGCCTCTTCTCATGAACAGGAGCTTCGGGAGGACATATTGGCAGCGTCTGAAGCATAAATAAGAAACATAGAGACGACAAAAAAAATATAACATTGCCCATCGGGTCCAATATTGTACATGCGTAGTAGAAGAAGACATTGACATATCTTTAATAACAAAACTCTATTGAACCATAACCCTGCCCCAAATCAAATTGTTCATCACAAAATGCAATTACCAACACCTCAAGCGCTCCATTACAAAATGCAATTACATGAGAATGCCTTTTTTTTAATAAATTAGTCAATCTGCCATTCGACAATCTTTAAACATGAGAATGTAATCAAGTTACACATTCCTTTTTAGTTTTTTCTTTGCATGCATAAGTGACAATGTTAAGATACTACCGAGACCTTTAAGATACTTTAATTGTTTTTGAACAATCTTTTCAGCTAAGATGCAAGTAGAATTACTAGTGAGTCGAAGAACCGTAAGAACCAACATAAAGACCTTGGCCAACGAGTTCAAGTGATCCACTCGCTCTCTTTATTGACCGAAACGTGTGCTCGTCCATTACAATCTTAGGTGAGTCCCTACGATGAAAAAATTAAGCAATTATTAATGAAAATTATTACTCGAAATCTCTTTCGATGGGTTTTAGAAAATCTAAAATGATCAAGTAAATTTTTCAATAATTAACTCAAATAGGAAAAACTTCAAAGGAAACTACAAAACAAATAGCATATGGCCATATCTCATCTACAGCTAGAACAAGTACTTGCCCCCTCCAAAATCACGTAAAACAATTGCAAAGCAGCCCCAAGAGTAAAACCCACCTTAGAAAATCTTTCCACACCTAAAACAGAGCACACTGATCATATACTAAAGATTAATGCAAGTTCCAACTTGATTTGGAATTCAATAAACTAATTCCACAGCTAAGGACATTCATACTAAGGATCTTAACAAATTAATATGGAGCATTCAATAGTCATTAGCATGTTAGACACAAATAGGAACAAAACTTAAATAGCTACAGGATTATCTATAAAGCACGAATAAAATATACAAGGCAAATGAGTAGACTTAAGTTGATACTATGAAAAAAAATGAGACCATTTTCTTATAGAGCAGCTATGAGATTAACCTTTCTAGACATCTTCTCATAATCAATCCATTGCCCATCAAATGATTTGTTGTAGTGCATGAATGAAGATCTTTAAATTAAAGAATTTAAGCAAAGCGACAAAAAGAAAATTAAAGATTGCTTGAGAAATAAGAAAGCAACCCAAAATTATCAAAAGATCCCAATGATCTCACAAGCTTTCATCTAGTTTTAGTTATGTTTGTGTTGTTCCCATTTGTCCTATATGTAAGGTGTAGATCCCAAGGATCTCTATTTAAATTCCAAATATGGGGTGTTCTACTCAAAAAATGCACTTTCCAATATAATTGCATCCAATTTGTCAGGGAAAAGGCGCCAAAGATATCAACAAACAAAAATTTATTATAGATTGCTAACTTTGAGCACATGTACAGATACCAATAATCAAATCTTGGTATTGCTACATGTAATCAATGATATACGTCTAATCCAACGAGTTAATTTGATCATACAAGCGAAACAATGCTAGCACACCAACAACACAAGTACACAACAAAATTAAAGCCTCATAATTCTTAAAGTAAGAACGACACACAATAATAATTGACATGTGAAACACTTCAAACTAAGAGTCTAAGATATAGAAAAATAATCTCAAGAGAAAAACTGAGCCTACATCCGTTGATCCCAAACTGAAGTGCAAAACATATTATAGGGCCATGTTAAATTATAGGACATCCAAACCGTGTCAAATTATACTTCTATAGTCATGTTTTTCTCTTTAAAACAAGCCTAAACAGATCATTTTGAACCAAAGGCACTATATTTGGATCTTCCATTTTCCTAGGTAATATACTCAATTATAGATTTTGGTGCTCAGTGTGCTCAATGTGCTCTCTTCAAGGTCTAATGTTGTCAAGTTCTAGCTATTTGTAGAAGAGAACCACACTAGAGTTCAAACTAAGGTTTCACTTCCAAAAATCTTCAAATCGACAAAATTTGATCCAAAACACTACCAGACAAACCGATAACAACCCTAAACCACACCACATAACAATCAGAAACCAAGCCGCTATGGATCGACACGAAAATGAAGAAAAAAAGCAGAAACAACATCATATCTCAAATGAATCCCTATTTGACCAAACAAACAAATTGTAGACTAAAATAGAGAAATCTAATGAGAATCTACCTTAATCCACCGAGATTTTGGTCTCCAAGCACAGATTGCCAATTAAGAACACAGAGTGACTGATCGATTGAACATAACACACATCAAACCCTAACCCGCAAAGAGTACTCCTAGAGCTTCGATTCTCGATCTGTTGTCTCCATTAATGGCAGCTATCTCTTGAGAGAATCATCGAGTGTACTCTCAGGGCTTCAACGCGAGCGAGAACATGCAACCTTGAAATGAGAACAGCGAGCGAGAACGCGAGCTTCCTCTTCTCGGTTGATGAATATGCAAAAATGAGAGTGACTAATCGATTGAAGGGTTAGCTCTCACTTTGACCAATATACCCTTCTCAACTTTCGGGGAAGGAGAGTGTGAGCGCTAACTTTTTTCAACATAGGCGGCTTCATTTTTCTTCTTTTTTTTGTTCGATTGGACATAGAATTAGCATTCTACAATGACATTTCTTAAAATGTCATTAGTTATCAATTATCCTATCATTGAAAAAATTAGTAGGTACAAAGAAATTGTTTTAACATTTTGATGACATTTTATTAAGAAATTGTCATGCTTAACCAAATTTCAATGACATATTTCTAAAACTGTCATAAAATTTGAGTCATAGAAAGTGTCTTTTGTTGTAGTGTCTATTATAGATAGTTCTGGTAAGGTTTTTATTTTATTTTTTTTTATTTTTTATATATATATTAGGAAGATACCAACAGGTCTAGTTACGAGTGACACATTATAGGAAAAGAGACAACAATGATATCTTCTCTTAGAATAGCTGACAAATCTGACGGACACAGTGACTGAAAATATGCATTCCCAATCTTTCCTCTTATGATAGTGTGCGCATCTGGAAGAGCACGTATGCAAGAAGGAAGTTTGAGCTTGGATAGAAACAACGCTCGTAAGGAGTCCTATTGAAACCAAGAAATATTGGCTTGCCTGCCATCCACACCAAAATAGATGGAGTTTTCCGAAAAAACTTGTGCAAAAGTTGCGAACCAGTTTGCCGCCCAATTTCCTTTGCGATGTGTATGAACGATTTGAATATCCCAAGCTCTCTCCAGAAGTTGGTGAATTAGAAAGACTAGGTGTCACGATGATTTCTTGGGATACTCTTACCCGCAAGCAGGTTGACCACATTTTTATTATCAATCTCCAAAATAGCCTTCATGAGCCCCATATTCCATGCTAATTGGAGTCCTTGGAGGGCTCCTCATAGCTTGGATTCAAAGACAGCAAACTCCAGGTTCATGACATGCAAAGCCTCCTAAAAAGTCTCCAGCTTCATTTCTAATAAGACCCCCCCTCACTCGTCTGTTGTTGATCTCCTTTGACAACTCCATACTATTGATTTTCACCCATTGGCGAGACGGGCACCTCCATCCAATCAAGAACTTCGAATGGGAGCTCTTAGCCGAATTAAAGGAGAGGAAAGTCTCATTTGCCTGATGGAACGATCTTGCCTTTGCCATGATTGTATATATGCATTTTCGTTTTGTTAAAATATATATGCATTTTCATTGCAAAACAAATAAGATTTTTAAAACTACGATTTATAAGAACAATAACACTTCAAATCATGATCTATGCCTTTTTTTGGTTCGGGGGAAGTTGGAACAAGTAAATTAAGTTTTAGGAGAGTTGGCACTTCTCTTATTTAGTTGGTTTTTTTTTTTTTTTTTATGCCAACTTCCATAGAAGTTAACACTCCCAACTTATATATCCAAGATATATAACTCCTTTAGGGTGTGGGAAAAGGATCCCATTATTTTTCTTGAGGGAAGTTCAGAGTTACGACACAATTTCGAGGTACGGGCCACATATATGGTTCAGATTTAGAACATGATTGATGAACCATTGTTAGGAAAAGAGCATATGAAAGTGTTATTTTCCACTCCAATGGCAATTGACTATAGACAACATATTTTCAATACAATAAATCTACTTGGACTCATGAGTCCGGACCCATAGGGAGGTTTTTATATTTTTTGTACACATTCAAGTGGTATAATATGAATTTTACAAGTGATTATGGTTGTTTCATTAATTGCTCGAGGGTGTATTTGAAATTAAATAAAGTTTCGAGTCCGGACTCACGAGTCCAAATAGCACTACCCTTTTCAATATACAAATTTAGAATTTTATATAGGATGGTTTGCCAAGTCCAATTTAAAGAGAGTGGGGCTTAAGTTAAGGAGAGAGTAAAGTAAAATGATATTACGACGCCATAAGAAATATACTTGAAGTTGTATATTTACTTGGAGATCATGCAATAAACATGATCAACTTTACGTGCACATCTCGATGTACATGACATAGTCTTCTAGTCTCTTGTGCTTATCCAAGTAAGGGGAGAAACAAAGAAAAAAAATGAATCTTCACACCCTTTTTTATTGTGTCAACTGCCAGTGAATGGAGAGCATAAAGAAGAGTACAATCCCAGATAAGTATTGACGCGTCGTAACACGTCAAATATAATTTTCGATTCTACACCGAAAACTACAAAGACTGCAGTAGTGGTAAGCTCGAGATCGAACCTTAAGGACTAAGCTACTGACTTAGGTTTCTAGGGGGAGAAGAGAAGAACAAGAAATTAAAAGCCTAGGTATCCAGCTTCACGATCAACACCAAACAATTTGGGAACGATTCCATTATTCCTCGGTTTATAAGAGATATAAGACTAACATATGATCTAGTGCAGCTATAGACCCGGTGATGCACTCGATTCTTCGCACTTCCTGATGTCGGCAGCCAAGGTATGACCGTTAACTACTTCCCTAACCAAACATGCAACCTGATCGCTGGTGCTCCAGATTTAACGCGTTGGCCGCATTACTTTAATTCGTGAAGGCACTATACCTAGACAACCGGATCGCTAGTGCTCCCGATTTATCCTAGATCCATAAGGTATTTGACCAGTCTCAAAAGGGTCTAATCAATTAGTAGGGTCAATTGTCACTAGTGTGGTCTTATCGCACAAGGACGGGTGCTTACGAATCACTGACATGTAAATCAAGGTTTAAACTAGTGTTTAACCTCAATTGTTCAAACAATACCAAAGAAAATAAATCATAGAAAAGAATCAATAAAATCATGCATAGATAAACCTCCTAATGGAGTCCCAAGTCACAAGCTCGACCGATCCACCTTCTACCTAGTTGAAGGGGATTAACTAAACTAAACCCTAGTTCAAAAATAAAAGTACAGACTAAACAAAAGTAAAACTCGATTTTTCTTTCTTTTCAGAGCCTACTAGTATTTATAGGAATATTTTAAGTTGGTTGAAACCCTAAAAATTTCCAATTTTTGTGCTCACATATAAAGGATATAGAAAGCTTGTTGAGCCCTGGGAGTTGAGGAGTTTGCACACGTGCCAGTTGTTGGTTGGTGTAGGGAGATATTCGTGCTGACGTGGCGAATGGTGATTGGAGAAGGACTGTTGCTATGACGCGATGAGGAGGGTTGTGACGTGCTGGAGACAAAGAAAGGACGTGCCACGTGGCGCGATTTGATTGGAGTACAACTGTTGTGTTGACTTGCTGGACGAGTGGGCGGACGACACATGGCGGCAGTAGAGGGTACACGAGTACGCGCGACATGTGACGACCCATCCTTGACCTAGGGTCAAGTCGCCCGGCCCAATACCGTTACCTAGACCCGATACCTGAACCAGGCCCAAATAACGGCTTGGTACGCCTAGATAAACCTGCGGAATAATCATTCTAACAAGATATATGATAATATGAGTATAAAAGTTAATCATAATAAATTCATATAATCCTGTATATAATAATAAGATCTATAATCTTAAATATTTAAAAGTCTCATACAACTTCATAATAATAATAAAAAGGTTCAGAACTACCCATTACTAATTCTCAATTTATAACCCACGTACGAGGTTTACAAAACGATTAATAATAATGTTAAACTTGTATTATATGAGTCTTACATATGAAGGTACTTCAAGATAAATCCTTTCCTTTGCCTTTCTTGTCTACTGCGCTGGTAGAGGGACCTGTGGGGTAGAGTGGGGTGAGCTAAAGAACCAACGATGCTCAATAAGAGGAAAGACTCGCTCAAACATTAAATATGCAAGTACTACCTAGTACTCATGCAAATTCTACATGACATTCAATCCATACGCATAACACAACATGTAATAACTGAATACATGTAATTAATAACAAAATTATAAGCATATTAATTGAACACATAATTCGATACAATTAAAGATATGGTTCATGCTCATCGTAATTATAAAAATGGATTCATATTCCAAGAAGGATAAATAACTAATACTTCCATTTCCAAATTTGTCATCCAATATTCTTCAGATCAATATCTCATATCGTATCCCATTCACATTACTATACATAAACATAACAATTTTACAACACATTTGATAAACATTCATTTAAGTCATGCATAATAATATTCATCATTATTCATTTATAAATTTACACATGACATACAAATAAAGTCACACGAAAGATTTAAATAAAATGCGATAGATATAAATATTAATATAAGCCGTTGTTCCATTCAATGCGAACTAGATATTGGTAAGGATCCGTGTGACCGAATCATCTATTTTCGAATTGGTACAATAATCAGTGGAAACGTAATGGCCGTTACGCCCTCTAGATAATCGCACCAAAACAAAGATAGATTCATCCAAGCCGTCACCGCTACACGTCTCAAAGAATCATCAAGTAGCAAAGGATAGAACTCCAAACCCTTACACTCGAATAATTCACCTTATGCATTCAATTAGTCAGGCAAACCCTCGGTGGTTAACTACCACACACTCTGGGGCGTCCAAGATATAGACCACTTGCTAATTTGGCCCGCGGTGGAACTCCGCACACTCTGGGGCACCGAATAACATAAAAGACAAAACAATATATTCACAATTCCATAGATAATAGAGATCCAAACCAATATCACGACGCAACCCATTCCCAAGTCTTTACATTCAAAACATGCATTCCTAGTTATCTAATAGTCAAGCCATATTTAATGCATGAGCGAAGCTCCCCACTTACCTGGACCTGTTGCGACGCCTATACCGACTCCTCGCGCGATTGGGGTCCCACGTGAACCGCCTCGCGAATCTAAACAATTCATACAATTCTATATAAGA
The DNA here is from genome assembly GCA_039657345.1 of Stephania japonica. Classification (NCBI taxonomy): domain Eukaryota; kingdom Viridiplantae; phylum Streptophyta; class Magnoliopsida; order Ranunculales; family Menispermaceae; genus Stephania; species Stephania japonica. Next base: position 70,118,330 of record CM077557.1, read on the forward strand.
ATTTCACTAAATTTAAAGTTGTATATTCTAATTTTTTTTAATTCATATTTGGGGACCCAAATGGTGTGGATCCCACGCGATGTGCCGTTTAAGGGCTTTGCCGAGGGTATCGACGCCCCTCGTAGGTTTTATCCTATTTTTTATTTTATTTTATTAATTTTTTTTAATTGGCTATTGCCACCCCTTCTTCCTCACCATAATGGGGTGGCTAAAGCCATCCCCCCATATTAGGCCGCGGCGTTGTCTTTTCCTGACGGCGCCACCAGCGCCGCCCCAAACCAATGGCTCCCTTGGAGTCGCCACCCTATTTCCTTCTTCTTCAAAAACAAAACAAACCAAAGAAGAAGAAAAGAAGAAAAAGAAGAAAGAAAAGAAAAGAAAAAGAAGAATCACCACCACCACCACCACCACCACCATTTTTCCTATCCAAAAATTCCTTCTTTTTTTTTTTAAACCAACAAATAATAAAAAAAAACTTAGATGGGATTAGGGGTTGGTGTGTTTACCTTCTTGAATGCTTAACTACACTCCATCATCATCTTCATCATCATCAACCCTCCTCCACTTCTCTCCCTTCTCAAGTTTAGGGTTTCAACACAAAAGAGGCTTCAAACTTATAAGAGGTTTATATAGGTAGGGTTTTTAAAGTAGGGTTGTTCACAATTTAACCTCAAATTACATAAATACCCCTATGGACCCAATTCCCTCATTAAGCCCATTCTACCTATTTTCACTTAGTCTAAATCCAAATCTTGTTAATATTAATTTTTGTGTAACAATTTGATTTGTTCACATATTTTAATATAAAATTAATAAAATACCTTTAAAATGGGTCGGAGAATATTTGGGTCGTTACACGAGAAGTCACTGAAATGTAAGAGACAACACCAGCACGCATCCCGAGGCAGATCGACGCACGCGCAGGAGAGATGCAGCATGGCGAGGGACATGGCATGCGTTGAAGAGTTGACCGGACACGTGTTGGTTTCTGATTGGCTGGGAAAGCTGTGTGTGATGCGCCTAAACCAATAGGTGACTTGTGGCGGCCCCAATTTCCACATTGGTCCGCTACGGGAGGCCACGCGGGCCCACAACTGTCCACGTCACCGCCAGCTGTGTCCCACGCCTAATTATCCATTATTAATCAATTTTTGATTAACTTTGATGTTATGAGTTAACTTTTATTCCTTTAATATCATTTAACCACAATTTACGCAGCGGAAGATTTACTAACAACATAAAGATTCAACATGTATATTATGAGCAAAATGCCTAAGTGGAAACCATATTAACTGTACATCATATACATATCATCTAAGATCCTCAAAATATCAAAATATACAACCTATCTCTCAAGTCCCAAATCAACATAAAACAAGTAAATATAAACATACGTACGAGAAGGGCTAGAGTCATCAATCGATGTAGTCCTCAAGCTTGCCCTTTCCCAGGCTCGTACTAGGGTCTACACTCAGCCATCACGAAAAGACAGATGACGAGTCCAGAGTGAGTAATCCCAAGGAAATTTACCAAGTAATTGCGAAAGTAAAAGTACTGGAATTTAAAATACTATTATTTAAACATGCGGAACAAAAGAATACAGACAACTGTAAAAAGGACCATCGCATACATAAATATAATGATGAAACAAAGTACGTGCACATAAAAATCAGACCAAGTCATACTTCGGGTTTTTCCCCAGGCACAGCCTGTAAACACACCAATGGGTTGGCCCTAGACCCTCAGGTGGTCGGCGTAGACCCACGACACACCCACACAAGCCTACCATACCCGGTAGCCTATTCACCAACGTATGCCTGCCTGACAAGTGCTATGACTTAGTGGACTCTATGGCCGTAACGAATAAGCACCGGGTGGGGAGTGACCTCAACACCGTAAAGACACCAGGTAGGAGTAACTCCACTACCGTAAAGTCACCAGGTGAGAGTACTCAGCCACCGTAAAACAATAATGAAATGTAGTAAAGAATAAATAGAACAGAATTCAAATAAATTAAAATGTAAATACTAGAGTGAAGTTCAATTAGGATACTACACACCTCAAATCGCACTCCTCGTACCGAAAACCAAACCTTAGTCCAGCTCCAATAAATGCCGACAATTCAAATTATCACCCAAATTATACCTATTACCATTTATCACTAAATTAGCTTCAATTTAATATATTATATCAATTTTTCGTTTTTCGAGGTTAAAACCCGACTATATCTCGCCAACATTTCCGAGAAAATCCCAAAATTCCTTTATTTGATCAAAATATCATTTTTCTAAAATTTTCCTATTTTATATGAATTTTCTATGAATTTTCCTGAATTTTTTTTTTCCAAACTGTTTTTTTTTTTTTTGATTAGGGGCGGTTCAGCCAAACCGGGCTGAACCGGCCCCTTCTTCTTCGTTGGAATAGAATTTTTTTTTTTTTTCATGAATCGAGAGAGGGAGAGGGAGAGGGGGAGAACAACGTGGGGTCGTCTCCCCCCTCGGACGAACTGCTCTCGCAGTTCGTCCGAGCTCTCGAGCTCCAACCCACCTCCACCACCGAACCACCAAACCGCCTCCACCACCATCCAACAACGCACACAACAACACAACAACTCACCTCCTTCGCCTCTCCAACACGAGCTCAATCTCTCTTCCACTTTCTCTCGATTTCTCCTCCTCTCGATCTTTCTCTCGATCTATCGATTTTTCTCAAAATGTGAGAAAATGGTGATGACGGTGGTGTTTATCAAAATTTTTGGGGTGAAATGACCATTTTGCCCCTATGATCTTATCCTCCTCCTTCACACTCTAATACCCTTTTTGGTCATTTCATAATTATTTTCTTAATTTCCTGATTTTTAATATATATATATATATATTAAAATTCCTTATATACATACATATATATATATATACTTACCTATACTTTCGCGCCTAAAATTTCGTCGTGCGCGCCAACGAGCATACTCGGGCGTGCACACTAACGTACCACCCACGCTTATCGACCACGACCCTGCGTTTTACTAGGCGCCCACCAATTTATATATTTTATCACATTTAATCCATTTAATGTGTGTAATATTTTTTTTTCAACTTAAAATTTCGTCTTTAATCTACCCGGTACCCGCGTCGACACGCATATCGATGCGAATACCCATCACACAATCTCACACGTCAATTTAAAATATAAATACACACATCGCGATGTCATTAACCTATTTTAACATAAACATCGTAAATTAACCAAAACAATACACAAAATACTATTTACCTAATCCGGATGCACTCCAGCCTCTCTGTGGAACCCACGAACGTCCACGCTGGCATCCACGTCTGTAATGGCGTCATAAAATAACGACAAATATTAATTGGGCCGTTACATGACTGCCACGTGTCAAAATGGTAAAAAGCTGGAACTTGTCATATGAAAGCGTGCAGGACTTCAATTACCAAACTGTCGGCGCATACTTCGAGAACAGACCTTCCGGCATCCGATTACTGTAAGTAAATACTCAACCAAAAATATTTTTCCACTCCGAATCCAACCGTGCACTTCATTTCACCTAAAAACGAAAATTAAATATAATTAGATATATATTTTAGAATTATTCCATAAATCACTAAATCCCTAAAATATGCATTTATCACCATAAAATAAGATAAATATAGTCCAATTACACATAATAACCTATACTAACTAATGCGTAAATGAACACTTATCAAGTATATATCATTGGAGTGCTTTAATTCTCCATTGTTTTTATTTATTCTCTTTGGAAGATATCAAGCAAATATAGAATAATCAGCTCTGCTAAGTGCTTTGTTACAGCAACTATTCAGAAGCCAATTAATACAATGAGTATATTTACTTTTTTTTTCTACACGAGAAAGTAAAATCACAGGTTATTGGGATAATTTTCTTTTGATATGAACGAAACTTTATTTATTATATTCCAAAACTACAACAATGCGGTGAAAAATAATGTGTTTCCTTAAACAAAGTAAAAAAAATAAAATTCGGTTCATTGGGATACTATTGCTTCTCCATATACAAAACTCATCGCTAATGCATGATCTTTGTGTCGCTGACGAGTCTTTTGGCATAGTGGTTTAACGCACCTCTCAGTCTTACGTATATGGTTTGAAACCCTTTCCTACAGATGAGAATGAGCGGAGCGAGGACCACAAAATTCTATGGGACCAAATGTTATCCTCACAAAGAAAAAAAAAATCAAGACTCTAGGATGTTGGTTTATTAACTAATCAAAGCAATGCTTTGCTACTTCTATTTTATTTCACCAAACTCGAGACAAAATTCAACAAACTTTTACCTTGGATGCAATGGCAAAATACGCGAACCTTTACTGCCTCTGCAATTGACTGAGCTAAGAAATTAATCAGTTCTTGAGCTCTGCGAAACCTGCGTAGAACAGACTCCATTATCAAACATTCGGTCATTGACTCGCTGATAGGCATCAAAATGATATTTGGACGTCAGATATGTTAGTTTCATTATCTTAAAGCATGAACTCATCATTTTTTTTTTTTTTGATAAGAAAGAGACTTTATTAATAACTATAGCAAAAGTGGGGGTAAGGACTATTGAGTTCCAAACCCAAAAGCATGGACTCATCATATTCAGTACTTTCTGCAGGATGATCTCAAATTAAAATATATGCATCCAACATAAGATTTAAGACATAACAACAAGATATATGCATAAATCTCAAAGAAATAATTTGCCTCTCATTTTGGCAATAAGAGTAGTGTCATCAGATCTCTCATCTGCTAGAATCCAACTTCTGTAGAGATAACTGAGAATTCGCAGAAAAAAAACCGCTGACATATACCAAAAATAATAAAAATAAAAAATTAAGCCTTTTCCAACCGCATGAGGTTGGCTCTTCCTTTCCATTCTGTCATGTCTGAACCTTTAATTCATAAACATGTGAGGGAAGAAATTTAGGTCTTAAATGTCGACCCACTATTTTTGTTCATCCTCTTGTCCATCATATCTATTGGCAATTACTAATCAAGTTCATGATTGGCATCCCTAAAATCTATATACTATATAAGAATTAGTGAATAACCTATGTGCCCGGCTTTGAGTATTCTATATAAGTCCACGTCGAGTTACGAATGTGCTACATCTGAATGATCACTTGAACATAATTCCAGTCATCAGCATCAACTTCAAACCTTTTAATCCAAATAATTGCTCTAATTGGTCCTTATGTCGGCTCACGATAAATTCCTCTCCAACTGATGCTTCCCTATCTCTTACATCATCCATGATATCTCCTCTCTCCTTATTATTCTATTTCCATGGTGATTCACTTGAACTTTCACCATCATACTGCTAGTTGCAGTTGTAATGTTCAGACAATAAAGATATATTCTACATATATGCATATATGGTCCTTCTTCCTGGACATTTCACTTCTTTGTTCTTTCCACCCAAAATATCACGGTTCATGCCATTCACCTAATAAAATAGGAGTTCACAGTTCATTTTTCAAGAAAAAAATATAATAAATTCTCCATATCCTTTTGTTTTATTGTCTTATGAAGCAAATGAAGTTTCTATGCAACAAAAGGTTGATTAATGCAAATCCAAATAGCCAACTTTGTGCTTGTATATAGGAAGAGATAATTCAAGTTGGTGAATGTCGCAATCTTCAACTATGCAGAATATATTCGACTATACAAAATTTGAGACTCATAACATGTCGAAAATTTGGCGATGAGGAATCTGATCCTTAATGGAAACCGAAAGGACCATCGATGGGCCCATGGCCTTAGAGAAAGGGAACCAACAAGGCTACAACAAATTAACTGAAAGTACTAAATAAGGAGGAGAAGGCAAGCCTATTGTGCAAGTGAGAAGAAAAACTCTGCTTTGAGCCAAGTAGAAAAAAAGTAAAGTTGAGCAATGGGTGCCAATGAAAGGTACGCGGTAGCAGAAAGGCGTACAGCTTTCGACTATTGTGTCGATGCCAATGGAGTGAAGTGGCCAATGGTGACCTCAGGTGACCAGTACTACATTGTCAAGACTGAAACTATTACTGGAGAAGTTCGACTTGTTCCACAGGTGACCATTACTGAAGAAGTTCGACTTGTTCGAGTTGCTCCTGTGGAGGTTGCACTCGCCAAAAATCAGTACAAAGTTCACAATGGATCGAGTCGGTCATCGGCGAGTGAGTACTACAATAATCAACCCCCCAGTCGACTGACGAAGTCACACCATGAAAGCAGTTCACACAGGACTCAGAAAACAAGCTCATCACACTCCCACAGTACTGGAACTAACAATAACAGAACCTACAGCAAACAGTCTATGGAGATTGCTAAGATAAGTCACAGGGTTTCTAAAGCTGTTAACTTTTCGTCAACCGAATCTGTCAAAGTAAATTGTAAAAGAAACTACATAAAATAATAATGCACTGTATGTGCAGTAATGCATTTATAAGGACGGCAGAGAAGAGCATGCAGTAACGAGAACGAGAAGATAGCAAACAAAGAAGAAAAACAACACCAATAAACACAAAGAATTAGTGTCGATGTTGTTAAGCCAACAAGCCTACGTCTGCAGAGCGTCGCTCAGAAAATAATCCACTACATCTAATGAACCTCGCGTTGGTTAACAAGAAAGTCTAGTGTTTTAGTTAAGTTTTCTAATTATGTTTTGAGTTTAAGAAGTTTAAAACTAAGTTTGTGTTTGTGTTTTTAACAATGTCTATTTATGTGTTTTTCGTTTAATTAGTAAGTTGTGGTGTCTATATAAAGATCCCAAGGTTGGTTTGTAATATGCAAGTTTTTATTGATTGAATAAAGTTTAGAGAGTTTGTGTGTTTGTGAGATTGTTTTGCTTCTGCTATGCAACACAAAGCGATGCCCACAAAGTGGCATATATTGGGTATTTATAGGAACACATCCCAACCACTTCTAGGACGTCAATCTTAACTAGAATAATACAACTTAGAATCTTGCACAGATTCCTAACTTGTAGTTGTTGGATTCAACCAACATTATGATCCATTAAGTTTTCAAGTACTCCTCGAACATTGACTCGTGATCTTCTCGTTAATATATAAGTTTGAATTAGATGCGTAGTTCAATTAATCCAATAAGAACTACGTATGCTTTATTTCCTTAATGAATTGACGTTCATAATTGGGTAGTTAATCCAACGTCGACAAACACCTCGATCTCTTTCATTGTTAGAGATATGATTGATTGGTTTCAATTAATGTGTTGTAACCAAGCACGTCAAGCACGTCTCGTTGACATCATAAGTTGCTCGACATCCTTGTTGTAGGTAGTTGTAGTAGAATACTTTTTTAAATAAATAGAGTTCTTGACATATAATGACTTATATGTCATTATATATATATGCACAACATATAATGTACACAACATATATATGCACGGAACTAACAATCTCCCCTTTGGCATTGTTTGGTCAAAACCAAATAACCAAAGAATGTAAGGATCTGACCTTTTAAGTTTTTAGTAACTGTTGTGAAATGTGCTACTAACAAAACATAGCAGCAAGAATACAACAAGATCAGAAATACTCCAAGTAGCAGTAACCAACAGCAGTTTTAGCAACAACCACCAATAACACTAGTAGTAAGCAATTACTACAAAAACACACCATTACTCCCTTCTTTTGGCCAACTAATGTCAAAAAATAAAGAATAACAATAATATACACCAGTAAATCCAACAATAATACCAAAAAAAAAGTAAATCGATCCAGAAAGAGGAATATTACAGTAATCACCAACTGTAACAGTAGGGTCTAGCCTATAGAACTGAACTAGACATAATATTCTGAATCATCCTGTAATGGTGTGGATGAAGCAATAGGTAACAGTGATGAAGATGAAGTGGTAGCAATAATAAGATGTTCCCCCTTAAGTAAACATTGTGTTCTCTTCTTAATCTGTTGTCACTGTTAATTACTGTGCAACTTGATAAAGCAACCATAGAATTTCCAACTCCATCAGCATCAAATTTCTCAGTCAAGGCATAATAAGAAACCCATAAATCAACATGAACAAGCGGATCAAGAACACAATGTGAAATCCCAAATTATAAGCTAGAAGTAAAAGTAAATCGAAATAATTGTTACAGTAAACCCCCTTGATCCTTAATATTTTTCAATAAGTGCATGTGTGGCGACCCCAATTCTTGAACCAAGGTTGCCCGTCCTAAACTGCTGCTAAACCCCTCGAGAATTGAGCGGGTCAAACGGCGATTCAGTAAGCCTTAACCTGCAAAATAATAACTACAAGGCTATCTAATAGTGACAATTCTAAGGCATTAAATAAAATGCGGAATAATGGGTGTCTTCCTGAATTGTATATCAATACGGAAGTAAGGTAAGAGATAGTCTTACAAACCATATAATAAAACTATGGGTTCTAAACAACTACGCAACAAAATCCCTATTTAATATATTAATATCTCAACAAAAACAATAATAGAGTATATCATTCAACTCACGCAAAGGAAAGGATTCCTAAGGCAAAACTTTATACTTTCCTTTCCATATCGCAACAGAAGAGGTACCTGGAGGGAGAAGTGGTTGAGCAAAATATAGATGGGCTCAATAAAGCGGGAATCCGCTCTACCATCAATCATCAAGTAATACCAAGTGCAAGATATAATTAGCATGCAACGTACAATAAGTAAAAAGATACAAGAATAATAAACTCAACTTAGAGATATCAAGAACGAAAGTATAATCATAAGCAAGATTCATAGATATGAATGCAAATCATACTTCTATCATGCACACACAATACATCACTGATGATCTATTTCTTACTCGCGGTGAAGATAGATCAACTAACCAACACATTGGCGTTTATGCCGTTTAACTGGGCTTCTTGACACAAGCAGTGTTCTTCCAAGCCATCACCTTAAATTTACCAAAGGACTATGGTTCCTCGAGCTAGCAACTACTATCTCGATTGCTCATGTCCCCAGTGTGAGCGACTACAAACACGGTAAATAATAATTGGAATGAATCATGGTGCTCGCGATCGTAGTTCAAATGTCCATATGTTAGCAACTACTAAGACAATAAATAATAATTGTGGTTCCTGCAACTACGATCCCCACATAAGGTATATGCATGCAACCATAGATATAGCAAGCAAGGTTTGAAAATCGACAAACTTCGCCAAAATTCGGCCAAAGTTTGTCGATTTTCCTAGTGACAAAGCGAAATCTAGGTGCTCAAATAAAAGTGCACTATTTCACCCAAAAATTCGACGGACTTCGGGAACTTCGACAACTTCGATCGAAATTAGACCAAAATAGAAGTAAAAATGTAAAACTTCGATCAAAGTAACTTTGTTTCGATAGACTTCGGGAACTTTGATCAAAGTAACTCTCTTCACATTAAGTAGTAAAAAAAGCCAAAATTTATCATATAAAATAATATAAAAACAAATATTAATTTCACACAAGTTACAAGTTGCAAATTGCGTGTTTATCGCAAAAATGACTATTTAAAACAAGTGTGTTGTGATCATTATGTATTATTATTGTATAATTAAGTATATTTCTAACATTTTTATGAAGGAATTTGAGTTTTGTAGCATTTAAATTGAAATTCCATAAACTTCCGTGCATTGGTGAATTTTTGTCAAACTTTCATTGTCGAAGTTGACTTCCTCGAATTACTTCCGTATTTTAAGTGAAGCGAAGTTTAAAGCGAAGTCAAATTTTCAACCTTGATGGCAAGAATAACGTCAATAGTGCATTGCATCCCATCCCAAGTTTCTAACTTACATGAGACCTAAGTTATACTAATAACATGGCATGATTAATAATAAAGCAAACCTCACGTACCTCGATCGCTGCTAATCCTAATCCAAATCCTTACTCCAAGAAGTCTGATGTGACCCTCCTTGACTATTTACTTTAGTGTTAATCGACACAACTTATTAAACTCTATTTCATTGAGGTTAGTTATTTAGATTGGTCTTAAGATCTTGAAACATTGTTAAACCATTTTTCAAAGTAATGTGTGTCAACTGTAAATTAATGGTGAGCACAAAGAAGAGTACAATCCCAGTTGAGTATGTATTAGAATACTTTAATTGTTCTCCACCGCTTTTATTTATTCTCTTTGGAAGATATCAAGCAAATGTAGAATCTTCAAAGGGACACACCTCTGCTCAGTCCTTTGTGACAGCAACTATTCAAAAGCCAATTAATACAATGAGTAACTGGATTAGTCTTTTTTTTTTGTCTGCATGAGAAAGTAAATTCAGGTTCATTGGGATACTATTGCTTCTATCTGATACAAAACTCGTCGCTAATGCATGATCTTTGTGTCGCCGATAAGTCTTTTGGCGTAGTGGTAGAATGCCCCTCTCAATCTTAAGTAAAGGGTTAGAAGCTCTTTCCGACGGATGAGAACGGGTGGAGCAACGAGTGAGGACCATAAGATTCTAATGGGACCAAATGTTGTTCTCACAAAAATAATCAAGACTCTAGGATGTTGGTTGATTAATAACTAATCAAAGCAATCCCTGGCTACTTCTATTTTATTCCACCAAACTTGAGACAAAATTCAACGACTTTGCTTTGGATCCAATCACAAAATGTGCGAATCTTTGCTACCTCTGCAATTGACTGAGCCATGTAATTAATTAGTTCTTGAGCTCTGCAAATTAAACCTGCACAGAACAGACACCATTAAACATTCGGTCACTGACTCGCCGATAAGCATCAAAATGATAATTGGACTTTAGATATCTTAGTTTCATTATCTTAAAGCATGGACTCATCTTATACAGTACTTCTGCAGTATGATAACATGCATGTATGAATCTCAAAGAAATAATATGCCTCTCATTTTGGTAAGAAGAGGGGTGGCATCAGATCTCTCATCTGCTAGAATCCAACTCCTGTAAAGATAACAGAGAATTCGCAGAAAAAAATAGCTGACATAGACCAAACAAAAAATCAAAGCCTTTTCCAATCGCATGACGTTGGCTTTTCCTCTCCATTCTGTCATGTCTAAACCTTCAATTTATTAACGAGTGAGAGGGAAGAAAATATTAAGTTTTAAACGTCGACCCAATATTTTTGCTCATCCTGGTCCATCATATCTATTGGCAACTACTAATCATGTGATTTGTAGGTGCATCAAGTTCATGATTTGCATCCTAAAATATACTTTAAGATAAGTGAATAACCTAATTGTGACGCTTCGTGTATCCTACATAAGTTCACTTCAAGTTAAGAAGATTGCTATAGTCTAGATCATGCGCCACGTTTGAATAATTTGAATATAATTGCAGTCATTGGCATCAACTCTCCATAATCAATCCTTTAATTTTGATCCAAATAATTGCTCTAATTGGTTCCTCATGTCGGCTCATGATAAATTCCTCTCCACTTGATGCTTCCTTATCTCTTACATCATCGATGAGATAACTCTCTCCTAATTATTCTATTTCCATGGTGGTTCACTTGAACTTTCACCATCATACTAGTTGCAGTTGTAAATTGTAATGTACAGACTAAAGATATATTCTACATATGCATGGTTCCCATGAACTTTCACTTTTCAATAAAGCAAATATAGGAAATTCTCCATATCTTTTTTGCTTTATTGCCTTACAAAGCAAATGAAGTTTCTATGCAACATACGGTTGATTAATGCAAATCCAAATTTGAGCTTGTAGGAAAAGATAATTCAAGTAAGTGAATGTTGCAATCTTCTACTATGCAGAATATAATCCAATTCGAAACACATTATATTACTGATGTGCAAGCACCAAAAAAAAAAAAATTGAGACTCATAATACGTCAAAAATTTGGTGATGGGGAATCTGATCCTTGATGGAAACTGAAAGGAGCAAACAAGGCTACAAGCCTACAACACATTAACTGAAAATACTATATAAGGAGAGCCAAGCCTATTGTGGGAAGTGAGAAGAAAAATTTGCTTTGAGCCAAATAAGAAAAAGTTCAAAGTAAGTTGAGCAATGGCTGCCTATGGAAGGTATGCGGTACCGGTACCAGATAGGCGTACAGTAAACCCCGGATTCAACCAATGGGGGGGCACTGGATACATAGAGAGCCAAACGAAGCCAAACACATGGGGGAAAACTGGGTTTGGGAATGACTACGACGATGGTTATCGTGATCATGTATGCAAACCTGTTGTTGTCGATGCCAATGGAGTGAAGAGGCCGATCGTGGCCTATGGACCTAACCATGATGGGGACAACTACATGGTCACGACTGAAACCATTACTGAAGAAGTTCGACTTGTTCCTCAGGTGACCACATACAGGACTAACGCTCCTTTGGAGGTGACCACATACAGGACTAATGCTCCTATGGACGTTGGACTCACCAAAGATCAGTACAGAGTTCCCTATAACAATGGACAGAGTTGGTCGACGAGTGAGTACAACAATCGACCCCCCAGGATCGATAACTTTGTGAGTACAATCCAAACTGAAGCTAGTCGACCGACAAAGTCACACCTTGAAAGCAGTCCATACTGGACTCAGAAACCAAGCTCACATTCCCACAGCGGAACTAATGGCTACGGTAAGCCAAGTCACGATGCTAAGTGGAGTAAGGCAGCACGAGACCCATATTTCGAGCTTGCTAATGGGATAAGTCACATGGTTTCCGACGGCAATTATCAGGATTCACATATAAGCACCGAGGGCGGATGGGTGAGGCCTAGTCGCGAAGGTTGGTCGAAACCACCAAGCCAACCACTTGCCAAACCAACAAACGATATAGGTGCGGCGATCGACTTGTTGAAAGATGCTGCAGGCATTGTTTCTGCTGTTACTTCAGATCACCCACAACGCCAGTTCGCTCTTCCAAGCATTACTGTTCCGAAAGTGACCACCTATGGCCCAACTATAGACAGCAGGGAGGCTCAAAAGAAGTATGGAGGCTTTTCAGGAGCACTGTAAACAATTCCAACAACAAACACTTTCTCATCAACCATCAATAACAGGGGGACGCCGCGCTAAGTTACAACGGTGAGGGATGAGGAACAACCAAAATTAGCATCGTTTCTTCTCTTCTCTTTTTTCTTTTTTTTTTTTTTTTTTTCCTATGGTTAATGTCGCAGCTACTTCGTCCTGGCTTGTATTTCCTAGTAGTGTTGTTGACAAACTATCTAATGCCTACTAGTTATGTTGCATGACTTCAGTTTCCGCAAAAAAATAATAAAAAATAATGTTGTATTACTTCAGTTATATGAATATGAAGATAGTTAAATAAGCTCTTTAAGTATGTCACTGGCATGGTTTCAAAAAAAAAAAAAAAAAAAAAAAAAAAAGTATGTCAGTGGCATTGGTAATCGACTAGTTTGGATCAGTGAACAAATTCAAAATGCCGACTGCAAGAAAAATTAATTCAACTGAATTTTTAAATACAAAATCAACTGGTTTAAAAAAACAAAAAAAAAAAAAAAAATCAACTAACTCGAATTGAATGTGATTTTCAATTAGGGAGACTATTCTTTGGTTCGCTTCTAGGTGCTATGTTATTCCTTCCTTGTAGTATTAAAAAAAAATAAGCAAAAGATTATGAGCGTGTTAAGATCAGTGATGTAAGTAGCACTTTTTTAGTTGCTTGAATGAAATAAGTAAAAGGACTCATTGCTTTAAAGGTCGTCGCAAGAAGAAGCCGATATCTCATTCGTCGAATGCAAGACTCATAAAGAACAAACACCTGCAAGTAAATCACATTAACAGATATTAGTCATCAAACAAAATCTTAAGATTGCAACAATAGACTTTCTTAATCGAAAATTCGAACACATGCACGTCCTGTCTTCGGCAAGTCTCATTGAGGTATACAACTTAATGGCTTCATGGGCACATCCCATATAAGGTTCCAATAAATCATGTCGACGAAAATTTTTTGTTTGGGAATTTAATCAAACACACTACAGATATCAGCTAAAGTACCCAACTCAAAACAGCATTGATTAGGCAGGCACAACAAATTAAGTCATTCAAGGATTGAACAATGGATGAACTACGACTAAGACATAGGGCTTTGTCCATGATTTGACATGAAAACAAGACATAATTTGGTTTCTAGATGGATCTATTTTAGAGGGATTGTAAATCACTGGTTTTTACTTGTGGTAAAAAAAAGAGAACTGGAACCAACAACTGGTTGGTCTGAGTGGAAACATATTCAATTTTCCTTGAGCAAAGTCTTGATTTCAAATCTTGTGCATAAAACAAAATAAGTTTAAAGGGCAATACTCATTTGGAGTCCAACAATGTCCAAATGTATACTGTTGAAACTTGATATTAAATATTCAGATTTAACAAATTAGAAAGTTGATTTGAATAGTTTGAATCTCAGTTTTTTTTTTTTTTTTTTTTTTTTTGCCTAAATCACTTAATATTTGAACTATTTAATTACTTCAGGTACACCCGATTAATATTTTAGATAGGTGGGACTGCAGCCCCCGCCCTGGGGTAGGGCGGGAGGGGCGATTGCCTCAAGGCCTGGGCCAGACAAGGCCCCCCAATTAGCCATCTCAACTTTATAGTAGTGCCAATCTCTTTTTGTATATATTTTGCACTAGTAGCTTAAGCCATAATCCATGTACAACTTTTTACCTTCGTGAACACATTACAGTTTTCAGATTAGACATGCAAATTAAAGTGGGTGAGACTTGGGATTTGTGTCGAAAATCACATTGAATCAAAGCTGATTTTATTTTTCCAAGCCGAACAGTTTTCAATGACTTGTACACCTATAATATTTATGACTTTACCTTAAACTTAATTAAAAGAGACTTAATATAATTAATTAATTTTGAAAGTACTCTTCAATTTTTTTAACGGTAAACAAGTTCATCGAAATCAAATAAAATTGGAGATCACCGTGTTTTTTTTTATAGGAATGAGACTTTATTTAGAGATATTTAGGAAAAAGACTTTATTTTATTATAGCTAAAATATGGGATATTTGCATGGCGAGAAACAATATGTCTCCCATAAAATAAAATCAAAAAAAAATTACGACTAGTATAATAGAGAAAAACGCGTCATCCCTGTATAAACCTATGTCCCCTAATTGGTGATCACTGTGTTAATGATAATATAATTACTACTTACATTTCTAGCATTTAATGTGTCTCCATTTCTTTTAGTCATTTTTACTAGTTAGATTAAATTTTAAATTGCAATCCACTCTCTACCAATAAAAATAAAAAAATAAAAAAAATTGCAATCCACTTGCATACATGTATGTGCACTCTACTTTCTTTCTTTTTCAAATTTTTTTTTTCTATTTGTTTTGCAAATTGTATAAAATGCCATACGTAATATAAATAATCCTAAATACTATATATTAGTTTTTCACCAAAAAAAAAATATACATTAGTTGTTTTTAGAGGACAAAGGCCAATACATTGATTAGTTTTCTTAGAAAACCCAAAAAGAATTCATATTCATATTTTGCAAATTAGCCGTAAACTTTAAAAATATCCAGATCGGTGTATAAGTAGCTAGCTACTTTGATTTGGTTATATAATACCACGGTTGATTTAACTTATTAATCTTTAGAAGTAATCTTAGGGAGAATTTTTTAACAAAAAAGTTCACATTATCATTCAAATTTATTGTTTAAATATATTACTGCATCTTGAGTAACGTAAAATGATTGAAGCAGAATGATAATAAATGTCTCAATTTTTTTGCCTCGCTCAAGGTTTCATAAAGTACGAGATCGACCTTAGGTGGGAGGAGCTCGCAATATTAGTGTTTTCATTTCTAAAACTCAAATTTCAGTCACTACTGGTTAACTAAGTTCAAGGGACAATAAACCGCTTTCACTTGATTTTATTGTGAGTTAACCTGCGTCAAGCTTAGATTAGTTGCCCAACTGGGCTCCTGCTGCTGACCCTGAGCATATCCAATGGTAATAAACAAAATTACCGTGAATATTTGACGGTTATTAATCTCACCTATCAAATTAGGGTTTGCTTCGGGCTCCAATTTCATTGTGCACGTTCTAGGGTTTTCACTCGACAATGAAGAACCACAATTCTTCCGAATTCGATCGAGACGGAACGAAGAAGAAGAAGTTCGTAAGCCATGGCCGAGCATTATCGATAAAGAGGAAGAACAAGCAGAGATTGGGAGGCGGAGGCCTGTCCCTCGAAGCCTTCGCGAACGCCAAAGTGAAGAACAACGGCTACAATCCCGCCCTGATAAGTAATTTCAACCAGTTCTTTCTTTTTCAATTGATTGACCTTGCCCTAGTTCTTTGTTTCTTCAATTGTTGTGTTTGTGGTGTTGGGCGATGAAATTGGCTGAAACCCTAGAGAGGTATAGTCCGAAATTGAAAGGATGTGGTGGAAAAGAGAGATTGTGTGGTTAGATTTAGGGGTTTTTGGTTCTGGTGAATGGTTAACTAGTAATAATTGGGTTTGAAGCTGTTGTGCAAGGTTGAGATTTGAATAGGAATGGGTGGTTGGGGTGATATTGATTTAGGGTTCTTCGGCAGCTTGGGTATTGATTTGTGATAATTCTAGTGTTGTTATTGAGTTTACTGCCTTATTTCATGTGAATTGGATTAGTTAGTTTTTGTTGAATTCTAGTTGTGGAATGAGTAGAAGGGTTGCTTGATACAACAGCTTTATATTGCAAAAGTTTAAGCAACGGTAGTGAAAGAGCAGGAAAAACTGCTTATATGTGTTGCATGGGTGAAAAACAATCTGAAATGTGGTTTTAAGTATGCTTAAAGAAATACAAGTCTCTTACCTAAGGGGTTGGTGCGATGGCACGGGTCGTTCCACGCTTAACCAGAGGTCTCGATTTTGAGCCCTGGAAATGCAAAAACTTTAAATTCCTTGGGTAGAGGTCGTCGCCTTGATTGGTCCTACCCGCCTCGGGTCGATGATTAGTCTGGGGATGCCTTGGATACACCTACTAAAATTTAAAAAAAGAAAAGAAATACAAGTCTCTTTGCTTTTTGGTTCTCTTCTCTAACCCTAATTCCTTATGTTTAAGTCTTTCTTAATCTTCTTTATCTTTTCTTTGTAATCATCTTCTCTAAATCAATTGTTCTTTCTAATCTTCTCTTTTCTATCTTCATCTAGTATATTTGATTTCCTCAATTGAATTTCAGTACAACTACATTTAGTAGTTGCATCATTGGTGTTTTCATTGACCTTTTGACATGGTTGTTGCTTTGAATAACTCTCTTTTCTCGTCTCAACCTGATATGCAATTCAAAATGACGCAGCATCAAACAAAATCTTCACATGTTTGAATCGTTTGGAATGCCAACAAGTTAAGCTTTCCCTATTTGTTGCTAGATCAATTAGTGCGTGGGAAGACAACATTGATCCAGATCCCCCAAATTTCAACACTATGATCTCAAATCTGAATCATAAGTGTGTCAAATAACTCTCAGCTATTGTTATACTACCAAACCAAACGAGCTCAAGCAAATTAGGCTAAGAAGGGTCATGTTGGAAAGAAGATGCAGTGCAAAAGCACAAAATGCTTGCAAAACAAAGGATGTAGGATTTGAGATAAATGAACAGCGTGTGGGAGGTACATGAGAAGTCTGGGAGGGATGAAAGGTTGAGGGAGTGCAGGAATGCCTGTTGGCGAATCTGGAGCAATTTCTCCCCGCACACTAATTGTTCCGACAACAAATTGGGAACGCTTGACTTGTCGACGCTCAAGATGAACATTCGAAACATGTGAAGATTTCAAACATTTGTTGTTGCATATTTTTGAATTACACATCAGGTTGTGGCAAAGAAACAGAGTTGTTATAATCGACAACTATAGTGGAAGTTCAACGAAAACACCAATGATGCAACTACTAAATGTAGTTGAATTAAAATTCAATTAGGGGAATTAAACATATTAGATTGAGAGAAAAAAAAAAAAAAAAAAAAAAGAGGAAAAGATTAGAAAGAAGAGCTGATCTAGAGAAGACGATAAGGTTGAAAAAGATACGGTTAGAGAGAATAAGAACTGAGAGGCAAAGATATTTTTATTTCTGTCTTACTAATTACAATCTCGAGTAAGGTATTTATAGGCATTATGGTCTTGAATTACTATACTATTCCTGTTACATTTCATTGTCTATCCAAACATTACATGTATGCATCTTCATGGCTCTTAAGCCTTGTGCATTATGTGATTTTCTATTTGAAGAGAAACAACGAGTGGAATGCGAATGGGATTGATTTGTATAGAAATTCATGGGCCCAGTAAGTGTTGGGCCACACATGCACATGTGGGTATACAAATGAGGTTGGAGCCCATCTTATACAAAACCAATTGGCTTTCGTTAGAAGAGCAATGCTAATTTGACTCGAAAAACACACCCGGTCAACACACCTGCAGACGTGGCACTTGTGGATCCCACCTAAAAGTAATTGATTTTCGGCTACTGACGTCAGCGGGTGCATTGAGCTGGTGTGTTTTTTGGGTCAAATTAGCATTAGCCTTGCTAGAATTCAATCTACACCACTTATATACCACTCCAACTCTCATTATATTTCCTATGTGGGATTATATACTCTAACACTCCCTCTCAAGTGCAACTAGGCCTGAACTAGTTGCCACTTGCCAAACGCGGACCTACCATTAGAGGTCCGTACAAACATACTTAGACCTGCTCTTATAGGCTCTAGGTCCACAAATGGATTTAGACTGCACTGCTAGCACAACCAAGTTTTCAAATATGAGCCCAAAATCATTCCGCTCTAATACCATATAAAAATCCATGGACCAAGAGAGTGCTTAGCCACTTACGCACATGTGGGTATACAAATGGGGTAGGAACCCATCTTGCACAAAACAAATTGGCTTTTGCTAGAATCCAATTTACGCCACTTATATACCACACCAACTCTTATTATATTTCCTATGTGGGATTATATACTCCAAAAATTTGCAACTATAATGTCTTTTGTTGATCTTGTAGAGTTTTCGCTTGCCTTTGATCCAACCTGTTACTTATGTTTCTTCATTTTCTTGGTTTCAAGGAAAATAAGTTTGTATTATTTAATGTCCATTGGATATGCAGTTGTTATGCAAATCTTGATGGATTTCCTAATGGATATTTGCATATTAGGAAACTTTTTACTGTGGCACCATGCGTAATATGTTTTATGACACTTACCTTATCTCGATGTATGTATCCTATGAAAATCGATAACTGTGTTGAACTTATAAGTCACTATTTGTGTCATTCTAGTATTACTTCGTGATTTTTTTAGTGTCACGTTGTGGGCACCCCACCGATTACTCAGCGCATCCCCGGTAGGCACCCCACCGATTACTCTTGGCACCCCGAGGCAAATGTGTTATTTTCTTTTAGAACCAACATAAATTAAAAAAAAAAAGTTAGGGTGCCCTGAGAAGATACTGGGGGTGCACATAGCGCGACTCGTTTTTTATTATTTCGTTTTTGAAGTTGTGTGGGTTGAGCTGTTGAATTGTAGCATAGCACATTTGAAACCTACCCTTGGCATTTCTGAAGGTGGATGTTAGGAACCAATAATGAGACCGAATTAAGCCCAATCTACAAGATCAACTATGTCAAATTTTTTTTCCCAATGAAATAACCTTTTTTTTTTTTTTGCATTTTTAGAAAATTCAGGAAGCGTTGTATGTGTGCATGGTGGATCAGATGACTTATGCAAAGAAGAACCTAATAGTGGCAAATGCTGTAGATATTTCTCGATAGCATGTACTTGGCTAAAGATGAACATTTTGTTTAAAATGTTAAAACCTAAACTGCAATGCATGCATAGTTATTTTGTAGGTGTTTGGATTGATGGTAATTAGTGAATTGAATTTGTTTTAGAAAGCATCATCTTTTGATAGGATTCGTAAATTGGTTTTCTTCACTGTATAGATCCGCTGACTACGGGACTTTTATCTTCTTTAGAAAAGCAGAGGGAGTTCTATAGAAATGCGAAGTACGTGAGCAAGTTCAAGAAATCAATGAAGCAACGCGATGCACAGCAGAGTAATCACTCTATTTCTGAAAACGTTCTGCAGGTTTGTTGCATTTTCCGATATAGTTACATGTATCGATAGTATTGTTATTTCTCTTTTTGTTTCACCCATGCTTCTGAGACTCATTGGAGCACGCACTGTACCCAATGTCAACAAAGTGCTTCCGCTCGTTTTCTACCAAAAACTAACCTTTGCTTCTGCATTTGTATTTCTACGGTGAAGAAGTTGAAAATTTACCAGCTGTATGGTAATAATTTTATACTTCTTAAAACACCCGATATCCAGACTAACCGACTACATTTTTACCCTTGAACATTCTCTATGTCCATGCACTCTAGTACCATAATAATTGATCTCACGATGCAGGACACGGAAGCTGGAACCAGTAGAAAAGAACAGAAAAAGAACAAGAAACATAATTCATACAGTTTGAATAAGCTATACGAGACTAAGCACGAGGAACAAGAGAAAGCAAAGATGGAGAGGGAAGCACAGATTCAAGCAAAGAAGGAAGAGAGAGAAAAAGCCATGGCTCAGAAGAAGGCGTGGAGAGAAAAGATGTTGAAGAAGACAAGGTCGGGGCAACCAGTCATGAAGTATAGAGTGGAGCACATACTTGAGAGTCTCCAAAATTCTGTTAACTAGTTAGTATATGTTTCTTGTTTTTCGAGCTGTTGTCACGCGAATTCGTAGAAGAAAATCGCCCCAGTTTATGGGTATTTTGTGCTGTATAAATATTATGATGTATGCTCCAATTAGTGCTATATGAAATTATCTTTTGAAGATGGTAGTCTTGAAAATTCTACCTTAACATTCATTCATCTTTGATATAGTTCTTGCATCTCTAACAATAGAACTGGGAAGTCTTGTAACTTGAACTTATTTATTTGTGGAGATGTGCCCCTTTATGAAATTATTAAAGTGCCAAGCATGTGTGTTTCATATATTAATTATACGGTATTAGATTTTTTTAGCAAAAATACCCTGTGAGACCTGTCATATAAAAGTTTTCAGATTGCTAATATTTTGAAGGCCATCTCCAACAATATAATACATAATTTTGAGTTGTGTTATGTTGATCTAAGTTTCTTCTTTAACCATGAACTACATATCATCATCAAAGCTCTATTTTTCTTATAATTTTTTTTAAAAAAAACTCTATTTTCTAACCCTAATCTTTTTTATTATTTATTATTCAATTTATTAAGTTATTTAACCAATAAAAGAAATTCAGTAAAATATATTTTATTCTTTATAAACCTGAAGCTTAGTAATAATTTTATAATTTAGAAAAACTTGAAAATAAGTCTAAAAGGTGGTTAAATTGTTCTCCTTAGTTTGAAGTAGTCTAGCATCAAATTCATCTACCAAACTCCAAAATTCTCATTTCCTACGAGTGTAGGATTTGTGGCTGGTATGAAGGTTGATTTTAACCGGCTAATGTTATCATAAATACATTTGTGTGATTTTTACATGGTGCAAAATAGGGTCAATGTATTGCTAAAATCTTTGAAGCAGTATTGTCACGCAAGAATGCGAGGTTCACCGAGATGTCAATACTTGTCAAGTCTTATAGTTGATAAAACCAACCAAATTCTTCAATTTAACAATCCATAAAAATAAAAATAAAAATAAAATAAAAAAAAGTTGTTTTAACAAAATCTTATAAAAAATAAAAAAAAAAATTCGGTTATTTTTTATTAAAAATAAATAATAAAAACTTTATACTATTTTTCTTATTTTTAAATTCATTATTTTGCGTTTTATGAATTATTTTTGTTGTCCCACCCTCAAATAATTGAGTTTAGTCAATTTGATTTTCAACGTGTAATATCTTTTTTCGACTTATGTAAGACATATTTTTACGGTGCTTAATAAGAGAGAGAGAGGGAGAGGGAGAGCCCTAATTCCTTTCAGTTTTACCAAGAAAACCCTAATTTCGTTTCAATCGAAACCGCTGACACCACACACACGCCTCCTCAAAGAATCCCCAATTTGGGTTTTCTTCTGATCTTTTCGTCTGCTCGTTTTGATTGCAAAGGAAGTTCCTTTTCTTTGATTTCTCATTCTCCTCTCATGGCGACTCGTAAGTCTTCGAAATCTCCAATCTTTCGTTTTCGATTTCATCGTTTTTTGCTTGTTCAATCACAAATTCATGTTGTTTGATAGATACCCAATACAGCGTTACCAATTTTTTGAATCTGCTTGTTGTGTTTTAGGCCTTCAATTTGAGAATTCATGTGATATCGGCGTGTTTTCAAAGCTCACTAATGCATACTGCTTAGTAGCGATTGGAGGGTCCGAGAACTTTTACAGGTCGGTCCGCGCCGCCTCCGCCGCCTTCTTCTTCTTTTAGGGTTATCGAAATATATGCATTTGTGATGAACTTGTGATGTTCTTTTGTTGAAATTTGCAGTACATTTGAGGCTGAGCTTGCCGATGTTATCCCGGTTGTTAAAACGTCTATTGGGGGGACTAGGATAATTGGGAGGCTATGCGCCGGTGAGTGTAGTGAGGGCATTTGGTTTTGGGATGAATTGATGTGTTTTGCTGATAATGTGCAATGGTTCTGATTGCAGGAAACAAGAATGGGCTTCTCCTGCCGCACACTACTACCGATCAAGGTAGTTTTGGGGGCTTCGAAATTGTGTACATTTTCTTATATAAGTGACTCCAACATGAGTCAAACCTAGGACCTTCCCCAACCTTGCTTTTTTAACATGTGATGCCTCATCCACCACACTAGAGATGCTTTGGCTTTCAAAATTGTATACATGTTTACTGAAGCTTTTAATGTCCGTAGTTTGCTGGAGAATGGTGATTATTATTTCTTGTTCGTGTCTTGGTATTTCTAATTTACATTTACTTTTTAGAAGATTTTGTTTATTCCTTTTTAGGCAGTTCAAATAGTTAACAGATTTCTTAGTTCTTAGTTCTTACACTAGTTTGGCTTTCTAATTGATATGGTAATGCACAACGGTTTGCAAATTGTATGCATACTTGTGTTAATGGCAGAAAAAAAAAAATTGTTTGTGTTAGTATCAATGGGAAATTTATTTTTTTTTTTTTGATAAGAAAGAAACATTTGCTTCCCCCAAGGTTTGAATCCATGACCTTTTACTATATCAATGGGAAATATGTAAGTGTTGAGGCGGAAGTTCACTATATTGGAATATCAAGTGATTAAAGCTGAATAAGCCAATTTGCTACTTTTCGGAATTTTGATGCTTCTAATTGCATTGGCCTCCTATGTATGATGCAGTTTCTTGGTTGAACCGAAAATGTGTTTCCATGTTCAAATCATTAGAAAGGTCAATCTCAATGAGTGGTAACTTGCTAGTTATGGTTGGCTTAAAGAGCAGTGATTATTCATGTTGTATTTTCTTCTTATTAGATACATTAATGTTCAGTGTTTCACCTGCCTATGTGATAATTTCTGACTTCTTTTTAGAAACTTTTTGGCTTAGAATCCTATTGGAGGAGTAATTTGCATGTTACTTTTACCTTCATGAAGCACAAACTGTTGGATTCTTCACTTTGTCGATTGCATTCTATGTTGCATCATATATGGTTTTCTTTCATCTGTAAGTTAGGGGTCGTGAGGATACTTGCTTGGCCTATTTCTTGGTTTTACTTGGGAGGTTTTTTGGGTTGACACTTGACATGACGCCATATGTATGAAGGTTCTCCTTTTGCAATTTTTATTTTGGTCGAGGTAGCTATAGTGTTTGGAGGACCTAGAGCTGGATGTTGCCTGTGTCTTGTTTTTGCCAGGCCTTATCCTATTTTGTTAACAATGTGTTCTATCGATGCGTGATCAATCGAATTTCTGCATGTTCATCGTGGATGGTTATTGGTTATGAATGGTACGATCTTATTGATCTTTTCTTCTTTGATGTTCTGCTGCCTAGTTCTATACACTGTGACGGATGTCCATGGTATTGGAAGATCCGTGGATGTATTTCTTGAATTTCTGCTGTTGTTTGGCAGCTGTTTTCAGGATATTTATATACTGTTGGCTTTTATTTTCACTTTGTATTGTGGCATTTCTAACTGACGGACGCGGTATCTTTATTTATTATATTTACCTTTTTTTCTCCTTTCAGAGCTCCAGCATATAAGGGACAGTATACCAGATCAGGTAGTTGTCCAGCGCATTGAAGAAAGACTATCGGCATTGGGCAATTGCATCGCTTGCAATGACCATGTTGCTCTTACTCACACTGATCTTGACAAGGTAACATGGCATTGCTTTTTTTTTTTTTTTTATTCTCTCCTTGTTACTCTTCTGTTTTATTCTTCTATGTTTTACTTTTCGACATTTTCAGATAAGGCTAAATTTCTGATTGCAAGGGTTTCAATTGATGTGTGCGGACTTGTAATAGATTTCGCTTTGATATTTATCAGGAAACTGAGGAGTTGATCGCAGATGTTCTTGGAGTGGAAGTATTCCGGCAAACTGTTGCTGGAAACATTCTGGTCGGCAGTTACTGCGCCTTCTCCAATCGAGGTGGACTGGTAAGGGAATTTTTTTAAAAAATAAAATAAAATAAGTAAGCTATGCACGTCACTCGTTTATAGATTTTGTTTAATAGCAACATCAATATTTGTTCAGGTTCACCCCCATACCTCTGTCGAGGACTTGGATGAGCTCTCCACACTTCTTCAGGTGCCTTTAGTCGCCGGAACTGTGAACCGAGGCAGTGAAGTCATAGCAGCAGGTCTTACTGTGAACGACTGGACAGCTTTCTGTGGATCAGACACCACAGCTACTGAGCTCTCCGTTATCGAAAGCGTCTTCAAGTTGAGGGAAGCACAGCCAAGTGCCATTGTCGACGAGATGAGGAAATCTTTGATCGACAGCTACGTGTGAGCCCTCATCAAGTAGGCACTTCCCTTGACACCCCTCATTGTAGAACTGCTGCTGAACACATTTCAAGTGCTTATAGTCCCCGTAAAAAATTGTTGATATTGCCTATTGCTGTTGACTTATAAATGTGATGGTGAGGCGTGGTCGAAATTCACCTTGATGGTTCTTAATAGTTAAATGTTGAAACTGTTTTAAGTTTTTTTTTGCTAATAGTGAGTTGTTTTGTTCCAAGATTGATGATCAGTTTGAAGAAATTTTATGGGACTTGAAGCTTGGAATGTAATGGTTTGTTACCTTCCCTCAGATTTTCTTTTGAGATTGTTATTTGTATGTCATATAAATGTGTTGTGCACACAGATGGTGAAAGAGAGACTCAAACAATACAACAAAGCCTCAATTTATACATCAAACTCTTTCATTGCACTTGATTGAGTTGGTGTGCTTTTTGAATGGAAAATGCTTTGGTGCCTCAGGGGCGACACACGCTCGTCTAGTCGCCCTTAATTTTCAGTGCGTGCAGACATCCTGAGGTCTATCAATTTAGCCATCTCAAGGTGTATCAATTTGGGGCACCCTTGTATTTCCCTTAATGAAATCTTACATCCTTGCTAATTTTTCATTATACCTTTACTCATTTTTTACTAGATCTCAGCTTTGATGCAGACATAGAATTAACTTGTTACTAGGGGAGGGGGGACGCACCAACGTTTGTGTTAATTCGAAAGAGAACTCAAAAAATGAGTCCCCTTCCCTTAATTTGAGGATAAAGTCTCACTTCTTGTATATGCTTGCGCTTATCAGAGAATGATTTGTAAGTAGTGATTGCGTGGCCTATTTGGATACATACTGACATATGTTACGCATCCGTTACAGTACTGTTTAAAGTCTCTTGCATACACATTGACATGTGTACATCATGTGTAAAAGTTTGAGTGGTAAAAGTTGCTCAACTAAGTTTGAAGGGATTGAGCATCTAAAGTGCATAAAACTAAAGTTTTTTTTTTTTTTTTTTTTTTTTTTTTTTTTTTAGTGGGAATCGAACCACGAAACACATGTTTTGGATGAGAGTCGCTCTATGGGCACCCCACAATCCTCTTAGGGTACCCCAACAATTTATCAAGACACCCTAGTACTTTTATCAAAAATGCCCTTTCATTTAAAGTGCGAGCACCCTACTATCAAATTGAATGAAACCCTTCTTTTTTTCCTTTCTATCACGGCATCAAGACCTCAATATATCAAATTCTCTCATTTTCTTGCTTGTTTAAGGTAGATTTGTTGTTTTTATGGTTGGACGATGTGTTTAACTTCAATCTCGTAGTGTTCGGTCACACAGGGTCGTGATATCTTTTGGTATTGGACGTCCATTGCCAATACCATTGTGTAAGTGTCGATTAATATCAACTGACACCTAAGTGAAAGGACCCTTAGACCATGTAGTTGTGTATCACCGAGACTACTGATTTTGGTTTCGGTGACCTGTTACTGAGACATTAAGTTACGTCTCAATTGCTTCCAATTGAAGTATAATAAAAAAACTACATTTGGATTAAACTCGATTGGTAATAACCGACACTTTTTGTTAGTTATCGGTTATAGGGTACCGAGACACTACAACATGTCTCGGTCCTGTGTGGCCGATAAATTTGTATCCGTGATTCACCTTCGAAAAAAAAAAAAAAAAAAACCTTACAAAAATCATAAAAACTAACTTGTCGTGTGCGACGTTCGCCTCCCACTCATTTTCTTCAACCATTAAACCATATAAACACTTATAATTCGTTGAATCTCTGGGCAGCGCTGGATCAACAAATGCGATTAACAAGGGCTAGTGCACACTCTTTGATCGACAAACACGATGTTCGGCCTCTGACGGATCGACTTGACTTCATAGAAAAATTGAGTTTTTAAAAGTGGGGTACCCTGAGAGAGCATTTGAATGGGGTATATAAATTGTTGGGTTAGATAAGGGCATTTTTGTTAATTGGTTATAAAACTAGTTTTAATTAAAAATAACAGGTGCCTTGAGAGGATAGTGGGGTGCTCATAGCGCGACTCTTAGGATGATAAAAAGAACCCTTAATTTTTTTAGCCAATCCAATCTTTCCACGATTCTTTGTCGTGTTATATCCGAAACCTTATCTCACAAAAAAGTTTGTGCTTTCAACTTGACCTAACATTCACGGAACCTAAGCTAATAATATTAATGCATGCTTTTGATACAGCTCTTTTGATTATTTTGGTGAACATATGTTAAGTAGGAATCTTAATAAAAGGAGTCAATGTATATTAGTAGTTTTTTTAGAGAAAAAAAAAAAACACACGAACGAATGATTCATTATATCCAACAAAGAAAAGATAAAAAAAACAATTGTAGTTAGGTTATGTGGATGAAACTCGTAATCAAAGGTCTTGAGTTTGAACTCCTCACAGTACATAAAATTATGTTAGGACATTCTCCCCCAAGAGTGTTTACTCTATCTTGAATGTTTTACTATATTTCTTGATTTTACTCCAATTATTTGTGATTAAAAGAAATCAAATTTTAGAATTTCCTTTTTCACACAATCTCATAAAAAGCAATCCCTCTCCAATAATGGAGACCATGACAATCATAAGATTTTTTTTGTCAATTGATATATAATACATTGTTAGACGGTGCTAACACAACGTCTATAGTGTAGTAAAAAAAGACATGCTCCCACCTCTATCAAGTTGAGTGATAAAATTTTCAAAACAAATGAATAACTCAATAAAAACACATGACTTCACCTGACAACTAGTGCATCATCAACCATTGACCATCCACCTACACTCTATCAGATACACCCTCTATATTTTTTTAACATTAATAACACCACGGTTGATCTTAGAATTAAAAAATTAATAAGAAAAAAACATAAAGATCTCTATTTTTTATTATTTTTTTGATAAAAAATTATTTTCGTTCTTTTATTTCAAACCTGTTAGCAAAACAGTTAATATAAAGAACTCTGTATATATAACCAACAATTGGTTGACCCATGTAATAGAGATCCTGAGTTTGAGTCTTATAAATAAAAAAAATGGTTTGAGAGGCCACCCTTTGTATTGATCCGAGCCCGAACATAGATTAGTTGATGCGACTAATGCGGGACTAGAAAAAAAAAAAAAAAAAAAACTATATATGTACAAATTCCTAAAGATCAATTATAGAGAGAGAGAGAGAGAGAGAGAGAGGGGATGTGAATATGTGATGGTGGTGGAGAATGGACACGGAACAAAAACTGGAGAGGAAGAACCAGACATGCTCAATCCCCGACGACCTCGCGATCAAGATCGTCTCCAATCTTGAGGTCCCCCCAATTCACAAACCCTAATTTATCGTCTCTGTTCTTCCTCTGATTCTTCTCTGTCTTCTTCTTCTTCACAGATTTGGGACGTCTGCGCGTTGAGCGGTTGCTGTCGATTCTGGCGCGAACTGTGCTCTTCGGATTGGCTATGGGAGGACCTCTGCCGCGAGAGATGGCCGTCGTTGGATTCCTCTGAACGATCTTCTGTTGAGGTTTTTTTGGTTCTGTTGTTTCTCTGTTTTCGTAAGGGAATCTCTTTTCGAAATGTTGGGAACGAAACCCTAATTGGGAATCGATGTTTTCTTTAATTGTCTTGTTTTGAATGTTTTGTGCTTTGAGAAATTGAGTCTTCTTTGTGTTGATTGCATGTTAATTAGGGCATGATTTTGGACAAAGGGGGGAATTTTTGGGTCTGAATTGAAACCTGGAAATTTCCAACAACTGGTTAGTCGGAGTGGTATGAGACTCGTTCCCTTAAGAGAGGTCTCGAGTTTGAGTTTGGTCGATGGGAAAAATTGGGTTGGGAGGGCTCCCATCTGTATGGGGCTCTACAGTGTCGAAGATTAGTCGGTGTGGTTGGAGCCTGATACCGTGTGGGAAACCAAAAAGAGAAATGAGGATGCTTAGGTGGACATGCGGTAAAAAACACGTAAAAATAGAGTAAGAAATACATAAGCTCAAAGAAAATGGAAGTAGCACCAATCGATATAGTTAGGAAAGGGCAGTTGCAGTTGCGGTGGTTTGGACACCTACAAATGCCTCCTCAAGGAAACACGACTCAATAGAAGCTATAGAAATTTGACATAGGGGTAGAGTGAAGCTAAATTGGGACGCCTAACATTGATTAGGAGGGATTTAAAGTATTTGGAAAGCACCCCATCAATTGCAATAAATCAAGCATGATGGAAGAATTTCATCCATATAGCCCACCCCAATTAATTTTGATTCTCACTTTTGAAGTCCCAATTGAAATTATGATCGTCGTTTTGTAGTTGAGAAGATAAAATGTTGAGCTGAAAAACAAGAAATTTTCTGCCTTTTTTTTTACCTAATTGATGGTTTATGTTATAAGGCTAATTTTTTGCTTGATTGCTTCTATTATGAGAGATGTCAATGGTTCTATTGTTTATTGTTTCTTGTAGGGATGGAGGTGTTTTTACATTAAGAGGCATAAGGAGATGGCTGATGGAGCTAATGTTGTAGCTAACTTTGTGAAACAAAACTCCCCGACTAAGTCACTTGAGGTTGGGGATTATCTGCGCTCAATCGAACAGTTGTATACGAGGGGACTAGGATTCAAGGATGTAGTTATTCTTCTGTTTGCTTCGAAAGAAAGTGCCTTGCTTAACTTGGTTGGCGTGCATTACTCCATATTTTTGTTGGGAGTACCGGTAAATATTCTTTTCTTACGTGCTCATGTGCCTGTTATCAGTTACTAATTTTTTATCTTCTTACTCGAAATTGCATCAGACTTGTGATAGTCAGAGCTTGACAATGTTATACCTTGAGGATTTGATGTTTTAGTTTTTCTGTCTCCGCCTCAAGATTTTGTTCATAATTCTTATTTTTTGAAATCCTCAGAAGGGAATTATAAAAATGAGTTAATTGCGGCATCCTTGCATCCATTTGGTCAATTTATATATGTAAACATTCACTTACGGCTATGTTCAGCTCTTGACGAACTTCCTACATACCGATGTGAATATTTTGGTCCTTGCAAGAAGGAACATAAGGCTATGTGCATTTCTAGCATCCATTTGATCAATTTGATTGGAGAGGATTAGGAGAATTCTTGACAATGAATGTTTCCATTGTAGTAAAATATTTTGAGATTTTCCTCCTAATCAATGGTGTCGTATTGCACTCATAATTGATGATAGCTTCAATGACTTGCCACCGTTTTCGAGATTTTATAAGAATAATGAAATATTTTTACATCTCAAGTATCTCCTTTTTTGGCAGGCTGATCTTGTTTTGGAAGCGCTTCGAAGTTGCCATATATCTGAACGATTAGTCTGTGTGAGGTGGTGGAAGTTAGGCAGGTGGTTCTATGGATTCCGCTTGCGCGATGAATCCCGTTGTCGAAGGGTCTCTTTGGGCGACCTTGTTTCGGACAAGGAGGAAGAGGTTCTCGGGGTGCTTCACCGTGGCACCATTCATGAGGTACTGCGCGTTCAAATCTCAGTAGCTGATGGACCCTGCACCCTATGGGGGTGACTGATGAAGCAAAACCCTTGTGTGTTGCTTGTGTATATTTGTTAAAATGCTGTATATATGTGTACCAAAGAAGTGCTGTAAATGTAACCAAAAAAAAAAAAGTGCTGTAAATATACATACATGTGTACGTTCTGTGTGTAATATTAACATGTAATAAGTTAATAGTACTTGTGTATTTGAGTGTGCTGTATGTTCACATACAACTATACTCTCTCCCCCATCTAACTTATATACATATTTAACAAGAAACTGGAAGTGCAGAACAACACTTTTTTATCTCATCCAAGGTTCAACATCACATCACAAGTTTGGTTTTATAATTTGTAAGATTCAAGAGTTCACAAACATTAGTTCATTCCAATCGAATTACCTGCGGCGACGCTCCTCATTCTCGTCTTACGATTTAGTGCAGCTAGTTTGAGATTATTTTTTATTATTATTATTTTTTTCAATAATTATAGTTGTGTGAGTTTTTTTATTTATTTTTGGATAATTAGGGGGCTTGAGTTTTTCTTGACTCTTACTTAGACTTCGATTATTTCTACCAGAGTTATTCAACCGCTCCAACTGCCCCAAGGGAAACTTAAAAAAAAAATTGGAGTTTGTAATGGTAGGATTTGATTCTATGAGTTTATTACCTCTTAGTCATTAAGCAACATCAACCTGAACGAGTTGGCTCAACGATAAAGAGCAAGTTTAGGACTATGTGGGTCAGGTTACGTGGGTTAGAAGTGGGTCTCAGGTTCATTTTCTCGCTGCATCAAAATTGTTTCGAGTCAATGGAGTACACATTTAGGCCAATTGCACCATGTTCTCATGAAAATAGTTAGCTCGTCTGAAAATCCACTTATATCAAAATTTGCCACTGCATCAGTTCCACACTTCATGTCTTGTACCTACTCATCCCTGCGTCTCTCACAAGGCTCTTCAATTTCAAAGACACCCTTCATTGCAATCTCTTCTACAATTAGGAACACATCAACATTGGCCATTGACAAGGATGCCCAGTTCAGGCAATCCCCACCAATTGTGCACAAACTGCTCTCTCTCTTGCAAGACTTCTCCACAAGTGTTAAGTCAGTGCAATCCATACATGCCCACATTGTTGTATTGGGTCTGCGCTTGGATGGATTTGTGGCAACTAAACTTGTCAAGATATATGGGAACTTGGGTTGCTTCGGTACCGCCCGCAACGTGTTTGATCAAATTCCTGAACCAAGAACATTCCTATGGAATACCATGATTGATGGGTATGTTAGGAATGAGAGGTACAAGGAGTGCATTGAATTGTATAAGTTGATGAAGTCCAATGGCATTGAGACTGATAGTTCTTCATGTACATTCGCGCTCAAGGCGTGTGCTAGTTTGATGGATTTCGAAGTGGGGAAGGAAGTAATGAGAGATGCTGAGAGTAATGGGCTGGGGAGTGATCAGTATTTCGGGAGTTCGGCGATAAGCTTTTTGGTGAAGTTTGGTTGTGTTGATGAAGCGAGGAGATTGTTCGATGGTTTGGTTCGTAGAGACATCGTTTGTTGGAATTCGATTATTGGGGGATATGTGCAGGTAGGTAGATTTGATGAGGCATTTGATTTGTTTCTCAAGATGTGTAGTTTAGGAATTAGACCAACTCCAGTTACTATGGTGAGCTTGATTCAAGCATGTGAAGGAACTGGGTGGGTGGAGCTCGGAAGATGCATTCTCGGATATGTGAATACAATTGGAATGGTTGGTGATGTTATGATTTCCACTGCGTTGATCGATATGTATGGTAAACTGGGCGATACTGGAAGCGCTAGGCTGGTCTTTCATCATGCACCCATGAAGAATTTGGCTACATGGAATGCAATGATCTCGGCATGTATACACAATGGTTTGGTTGACGAAGCATTTAACTTGCTTCCTGGATTGATTTCAAGTGGCAACAGGTTTGATTCGGCAACAGCAGCAAGTTTTCTTCAGGGATGTGCTCAGATATCTAGTTTGGGCAAGGGCAAGGTTCTCCATGGTTGTGTTCTGAGAAGAGGGCTTGAATCAAATGTTTTTGTTGCAACTGCAATTGTTGACTTGTATATCAAATGCAATGCTTTAAAACAGGCAAGTATCGTTTTCAAGCTAATGAAGGAGAGGAATGTTGTCTCATGGTCAGCAATGTTGATTGGGTTAGCACAAAACGGGCATGCAGAGGAGGCACTCGAATTATTCGGACAAATGCAAGAGGAAGGAGTTACTGCAAATGCCGTGACTCTGGTTAGTTTAGTTCATGCTTGTGCCCACATGGGTTCCCTAAAGAAGGGAAGAAGTATTCATGCCTATCTGATTCGAAACAATTTCGAGTCAAATGAAGTCGTCGCAACTGCTCTTACCAACATGTATGCTAAATGTGGAAAGATAGACTCCTCGGAGAAATTGTTCCATAGCGGATCAGTGACGGGTGATGTGGTTCTATGGAATTCCATGATTACTAGTTATGGGATTCATGGTCATGGGCTTAAAGCTGCTTCTATCTACAATAGGATGAAGGATGCAGGAGCTAAGCCAAACCAAGCTACGTTTGTTTCTCTTCTGTCGGCTTGTAGCCACTCGGGGCTTGTCGAAGAAGGAATAAATTTATTTCACAAAATGAGCGAAGAACATTGTATAATGCCTAACGAGAAACACTACGCTTGTCTAGTCGATCTTCTCAGTAGAGCCGGACGGCTTGAAGAGGCTGACAGAGTTATCAAACAAATGCCGTTTGAGCCAGGAAATGCAGTCCTTGAAGCTCTACTTAGTGGATGCATGATAAACAAAAACATAGATTTGGGAATCAAAACTGCAGACAAACTACTCAATCTAGACAACATGAATCCTGGAATTTATGTAGTACTGTCAAATATCTATGCCAAAGGAGGCAAATGGAAAGAAATGTACTACATAAGAGGTATCATGAAACAAAGAGGCCTAAAGAAAACACCGGGGTATAGCTTGATAGAGGTGGAGAACAGACTGCACACTTTCTTCGCCGGAGACAATTCACACCCATCTTGGGCGAGAATTGGGCAGGCCTTGGAGAATTTGAGAATGGAGATTGAGGCATGTGGTTACATTGCAGACACAAGTTGCGTTGCGCAATGTGGATGAGGAGACAAAGGTGAAGTTCCTTTGGGGACATAGTGAGAGGTTGGCTATTGCTTTTGGGCTTATTAGTACACCTGCTGGAAGCTTGATTAGGATCACTAAGAATCTCAGGGTTTGTGATGACTGCCACACTGTTACTAAGTATATTTCAAAGATAGCTAGAAGAGAAATCATTGTTAGAGATGCAAATAGGTTCCATCACTTTGTTGATGGAGACTGCTCTTGTGGTGATTACTGGTGACATGGCCCTTTCACAATTTTCCATTCCACATCACTAGGGGAACGACGAGTTTCAATCAAAACCACCAAAAGACAGTCTGTTCTTCAATTCATCTGAAGAATCGTCAGAGGGTACTCTTCGTTTTCTTCTCTTTCAATCCCTCTATAGCACAATCGCATACAAAGAATCCTTCAATTAGGATTTCTCGAATCTTGTCAGTTAGTGTTATTGATTTCAAAAGAAGTTATTTAACTTGATTTGTTGATTCTTTGATGAAATTAGCTCTATCTCTGATGCAGGTTCCACAAGGAATAATATCATTGTCCACTCATGGCTACTAGTAAGTCTTTGAAATAGTTTTTAATGGTTTGAATTTCATCTATTCCCATTGGTTGACTATTTTTTGTTTGTTCAATCTCAAAAGTATCGAGTCTGTACTTGTTTCTTGTTTCATTAACTTATTGGATGTTGTTAAGGCCTTCAGTTTGAGAGTTCTAGTGATATTGGGGTGTTTTCAAAGCTCACTAATGCCTACTGTTTGATAAGAACCGGAGGATCTGAAAACTTTTACAGGCTGGCACCTTTTAGGTTTATCCAAATTTATGCAACTTTCGTTTAATATTATGAGATTTTTTTTTTGTGTGTGTGTGTGTGTGTGTGTTTGTGTGTGGGTAGCTTGGATATGCTTTGCTATGTTGTTATTGTGATTTTCTATTAGTTTCTTTTTTATTTTTTCTGGGCGTTTGCAGTACATTTGAAGCTGAGCTTGCCGATGTTATCACAGTCGTTAAAATCTCTATTGCAGGCACTAGAATGATTGGGAGGCTATATTCTGGTGAGTGTAGTGAGGACATTGGTTTTGGAAGCGATTGATGTGCCTTGTTTCTAACGCACAGCGATTCTGACTGTAGGAAACAAGACTAGGTTTCTCCTGCAACACACTACTACTCACCAAGGTAATTCTGGGGGTTTCGAGTTGTTTGCTCGTTCATAATCTTTTGATGGTTGCACTTGTATATTTACCTGAATCTTTTAATTTATGTATTTTGCTGGTGAATAAAATTACCATTTCTCACATGAGTCTTGGTATTGTCTAATTTTCATTTACTTTTCAGAAGTGTGTGCTCCGTCTTTATCCGGCATTTCAAATAGTTCTAGATTTCTTATTCTTGTTCTGCCTTCTTATCGATGCTGTAAAGAATCTGTTTCACATATTGTTTGCATAGTTTCTGTTTAAGGCAGAAACGCATTTTGTTGGATCTTATCTCAATGATTCATATGAACACGTTGATGCCAAAGTTAACAATATCAAAATAAATTAAAGCTGAAGCAGCCTTTTCTTTTGTGGCTTCCAATTGAATTTGCTACATGCGATTCAGTTTCTTTTTTGGACCAGAATAATACGTTAACATGTTCCAATAATTAGAAAGGTCAATCTCTATGGGCAGTAACTCGCTATCTATAACTGGTTTAAGGATCAGTGATTCATTGTGATTTTTTTCTTATGAGAAACATTAATGTTCAGGGTTTTACCAGCCTAATTTATGATTTCGGACTTTCTTTCCGTACCTTTTCGGTTTAGGAATCGTATTGGAGGGGTATTTTGCATGTTACTTTTACCTTCATGAAGCCCACATTATTGGTTACTTCGCTTTATGTGTGAGCTACATGAGAACTGGCTCATAATCTGTAATCTGTCAATTTCATTCCATGTTGCGACATAGATGTTGTTCTTTAATTTATAAGCCCTTGGTCTATTTCTTGGTATGTAGTGATATGTTTCTGTTTGCTTCAAAACTCAAAAGAAAAGTGCATTACCATGCACTACATGCTCTCGTGCCCGCTATCAAATTTGAATTTCAAGTAGCTTTGTACTGGAAAGTAGTGTAAACACTTTCCATAGTTGAAGTGATTGAAAATTTCATACCAAGTGAATTAGTTGTTCTATTTTTTTCCTGTACTTTAAGTTCTATGACCACTTCCAACTCAGCATTCATAATTCTTGTTTTAGAAATTTTCGAGGTGGCGTGATAAAACATCTTTATTGATGTAGCAAGATTTGGAGAGGGTGTGGGTTTGACTTTGAAGTCAAAAAATAAAATAAAAAATAAAAAGACAATGAATTTTGCTATTGATGTAGAGCTTGTCTTGTCTCATCTACGACTTCACATACTTATCTATATAAAAAATAGCATGCAAGCTAATACTAACATAAAAACATAAAAATAATATTCAAGTTTAAATAATTTGAATTGTTTGAATTTTGATTATTATAATGTTAAAGCCATATTATAAAATGTTTTTAAATAAATATTAGATTTACCGAGAAAAATTGAATAGCACAATTGAAACAGCACTTTACATATGTTCACCCAAAAAAACAACACTTTGTATATATAATTAAATTTAAGAATAGCAAATATGAAAAATAATTATTAAATACATTAAATATATTTTAAATATTCACTATCAAATAAAAACGTATTTATAATATTGAAAGTAAAATGTTTTTTTTTAATAAAATTAACATAAAAAGATATGTTCAATGTTGATTATGCTACAGTCTTTTTTTTTTGGTAGCTTTTTATATAATGGATAGACCATTCTATTAGAGTTTTTTTTTTAAAAATTGATAACATACTATAATGCGCCAATCGTATATTGATTTTGATAACATGATTTCCAACATTTGTTTATTGTCTTAAAATACATTTTTTTAAGTAAAAAGAAAACACATATTGGTAATAATTGATAGGTAAAATGAGAGTAAACATGGCAGATACATTACGTGTTTAACATCGGGGACTCCTGCTGCAATATTTGGCAAAATGATCCAAACAAACAGGGGACTCAACCAACAAGCAAGGAATTCATGGATGTCATACCCAGTTGAAGAAAGAAATATCTTCAATGTTCAGTCTTTTTTTTGCCACATTAAACTCTACTATTAAATTTATAAATTTGTATATAAGATAAATTAAATGCATCTTGTATCGCTTTTAAAGAATAGATTTTGTTTTTTTTATAATATTCAACAAAAAACACATCTTTATTAGTTACATTTTCTGGAGTCTAACTCATGACCTTCCCAAACCTAACGTTTATAGGGAATACGTTTGTTCAAATTATTAGATTTAATTATTATTTCAATTCTTCAAAAAAAAAATATTATTTCAATGTTTTATGTTAGTAATGAATGATATTTTTCTTTGCAATAACTCTAATTTGTAGGCTCTATATTAAAAAAAGCATATATTTATTTCATTTTTAAACCTTTTATATATAATAATTAATAGGCTAACTAGCAAAAATAATACAAACTTTCGTCATTTTTGCATAAATAACACGAACTTTCAATTTCTTCACATGTAACACAAACTTTCAATTTTTTTTTTTTGGCACGAAAAGAAATTTGAGGATTTTGGACGTTATGTGGCAACGTGAACCAATTTTTTCTAACCTACCCAACAAAAAAAATCCAATCCCACATCTAATCAATATTTTTTTTCAAATTTCACATGTTTTTTTTTCAATTGGAAATGAAATTGAAAAGAAAAAATGATGCATGATCTATGCTTTGATAAAACTAATTAGAGGATGTGTCGTTTGTTTTTTTTTATTTCAAAAGAATGTACATGTTGATTTCAAACAAAGATGTGTTGATTTTTTTTTCTTGACTCCGTTATTTTTTTCTCACGTGATTCCATTGTTTTGTTTTTCAATTAGACCTAAAAAATTGATTAGATGTGGGATTGAGTTTTTTGTTAGGCCAGTTCAAGTGAATTGAGAAAAAATTGGTTCACATTGCCGCATCAATAACAAAAACCCTTCAATTACTTTTCATACCAAAATTTAAAAAATATTAAAATTTTGTGTTATTTGTGCGAAATTGAAAGTTCATGTTATTTATGTAAAAATGACGAAAGTTAATATTATTTTTGATAGTTCACCCTAAAAAATAATAGGTAGAGATATCAAAGCCTCTAAGGTGAGATGGTAAATACATCACTTGCCAAAAAGGCAAGAACTCGGAAAATCGTGGTTCCACTCCCACTTTGAAGTAAAAAAAAAAAAAAAAAAAAAAAAAAAAAAAAAATAAAAAATAAATATCGATATGTCATGCTATAGAATATACCCATGCCCACTCCCTAAACAAAATAAGGTAAAAACTAAAAAGTTGGGATTGTAAGGCTTCTCATGTGAAAAAGTAAAGATATCATTTGTCAAAAAGGCAAGACCTCGAGAGATCGTGGTTCAATTCTCACTTTGAATAAAAAATAAGGCCTAATGATCAAAAATATTCTAACCTTTACAAGTTGTATCAATTATATCATAATCTTTGAAAATTATCAATTATATCCTAACCTTTTTCATTTCAGTATCAATGTTATCGTCAACTAATTTTGGACACTTTTTCTATGAAATCAACATAATCTTCTAACTTTTCTTTTCATGATCATCCATATTGATCAATTTACACATTGAAATCTTGTAAGCCTCGTGTTTGAATTAATGTACGAGAACTCATAAAAAAATAATTTATAAATCAATGATACGTTAATAACTTAATTAATTTTTTTTAGTTATTCATAAAACGCAAATAGTAATAAGTTGAATCATGTGTATATACATATGAAAATAGTATATAAAACTTATTAGAAGGTACTCATAGTTGTTTAATTTAACAAAAGAATTATGTACTTGAATAGAATTGTGTACTTAGATTATATGTATATGATTAAGTAGCATATGTACATAAACTACTATATGTGTATTATATACATGAATATATAAAAAAAGAATATTAAGCTATAATGTATATGTATGAATAAATATTTAAATTGTATAATAAGAAAAAAAAATGATGTGTGGGCAAAAAAAAAGGGTATAAATTAG
This sequence comes from Stephania japonica, assembly GCA_039657345.1. Classification (NCBI taxonomy): domain Eukaryota; kingdom Viridiplantae; phylum Streptophyta; class Magnoliopsida; order Ranunculales; family Menispermaceae; genus Stephania; species Stephania japonica. The sequence continues at coordinate 70,157,005 of CM077557.1, forward strand.
TTGAGGATATAATTAATAATAAATTTCAAAGGTTATAAAATAATTGATACAACTTGTAAAGATTAAGATATTTTTGATCATTTGGCCAAAAAAAAAAAAAAAAGAAAGGTAGGATTATTATTGGTAACATACTCATATACTGGGGCGGGTCATGGGTGAGACATCATACTCGCCCCGTACCCGACCCATCGACATCTCTCTTAAACCCTAAAACTCGGTAGCTCTCTCTGTCAACATAAAACCTCTCTCTGTCTCTCTCTCTCTCGCTCGCTCGCTCGCTCGGTTTCATCACTTCGAAGACACAGAAACCCTAAATTTGTAAGCTTGTTCTCTCTCTCTGATCTTCAATGCATCACATAGTGCAAGTCTCTGCAGTCTCTGCAGTCTCTGATGTTACTTTTTATGCTCCAATTGATGTATTTTTTTATTCACAACACTGGAACCTCGCAAACCCTAGTTTCATAGCTTGATTTGATCTGGGTAGCTTTGTTTTAGTGTTTGATTTGATGGGCTTTCTGGGCAAATCGATTGGAACTCATTGTGCTTTGCATCTATTCTTGATTAGTAATTCTCTGCAGTCTCAGATGTTGCTTTTTATGCTCCAATTGTTTTATTTTTTATTCACAGCACTGAAACCTGTTTCATGACTTGATTTGATCTGGGTAGTCTTTGTTTTAGTGTTTCCTTTCATGGGCTTTCTGGGTAATCAATTTGAAATCATCGTGCTTTACATCTATTCTTGATTAGTGATTGTTGGGTTGCAGTTGTTGCATTTTGGTTAGGTGTGATTGTTGAGGCTTGAAAAATGCTGGTGTTGTTCGAAACCCCGGCGGGTTTCGCGTTGTTTAAAGTATTGGATGAGGGGAAGCTGTCAAAAGTTGAGGTAATTGATTGTTTCAGTGATCATGTTTTTGTGATTCTTGTGTGGTGTTGACAATGTGTTGAATCTGGTGTTATAGGATTTGTGGAAGGAGTTTTCGACAACTGAATTGGCCAGAAAGGCAAGTTGGTATTTTTTTGGCATTTTGATTTTTATCGATGTGATCTTTCTTTCTTCGAGTGAATGATTTAAATGTGTTGGCTTTTGTGGGTGTGATACAATAGGTAGTGAAGTTGAAAGCTTTTACCAAGTTTGAGAACACATCGGAAGCGTTGTCTGCGGCAACTTTATTGATCGATAGCAAACCGAGCAAAGGTCTTCGAAAATTCTTGCGTGCTCACTGTGATGGAGAGACACTTGGTGTGGCCGATTCAAAGCTTGGGAATGCAATAAAAGAAAAATTGGCATGTTCTATTACTTGCTATTTATTTTATTTATATGATAATGAAATGTATTTTCTAATTCATGTTATTCTCTTTTTAATACACAGAAAATAGAATGTAGGCACGACAATGCTATCATGGAGCTCATGAGGGGAGTGAGAAGTCAGCTGACTGAACTTATATCTGGGCTAGCGGTTCAAGATTTGACGCCTATGAGCCTGGGATTATCGCACAGCCTGTCTCGATATAAACTAAAATTCAGCCCAGATAAGGTGAATGTCATTTCTTTTTAAAGTTGCTGATGCATAAGACTTCTTCCTTTTATAATTTATTATTATTTGCTTACTCTTGAAAAGAAAGAAAAATAATGAATCTTTCGTACTTAATTACTTGTTAGTGTCTCAGACCTAGCAGAAATAACATGGCACATATATTGTTTTTGGGCTTTATAATGCACTCTTTAGAGTCGAGACAGTGTAACTCATGAAATCGTGATGGTTACATTAGATTGGCAGCTCTAGTTCATATGAAGGCCACATGTTTCTGTTCAGAACATTATAAGCATTGAAATATTTTTTAGGTATGGTGGGCTTTGGTGGGTACCTTGCAACATTGTGCATGATGTATATCAACTCTCGAGATTTTTTTTTTGACCCTACTATCAAGACTTAATGTAGGGGTAGGGGATTATAATATTTATATTCCTGTTGTGCACTTTTACTTCTTATTTATTAATGTTATTCAGATGTTCATATGTAACTAATCTCTTCTCTTTTTTTTATGACATGAAATTTATGACTGATATGTTTACATTATCTTATTTATTCATTAACAGAGGCCGTTTTCTCCTTTCTGATTAGAGTCTTCCTTTGCCTTCTTTAGGTGGACACTATGATAATTCAGGCCATTGGTTTATTGGATGATCTAGACAAAGAGCTTAACACATATGCTATGAGGGTTCGAGAATGGTATGGCTGGCATTTTCCAGAGCTTGCTAAGATTGTACAAGACAACATCTTGTATGCCAAGTCAGTGAAGCTGATGGGTGATCGTACTAATGCTGTTAATCTTGATTTCTCTGAGGTAAATGCGTTCTATTTTTATTTTTTTATTTTTGCACTTCAAAATAGTTGGCTTCCTTGAGCATCCACGTATTGCATGATTTGATGTTAAAATTTCTATTCAATTCAAAAATATTCGCTTGTAGCATTGAGAATCAAAGCCAAATTAAAGTTCTTCTGACTTTATTTTTCGGTATTCTTGAATTGAGCCTGTGAAAATTATTGTTGTAACCACTTGACCAACTGTTCAAATTTACTTTTCTTTTTTTTTCCTTCCCTAATTAAGCTACATCAAGGAAACGATGATGATAACACTGTTATATATTATTAATATTATCATATTAACTTTCCAGTGGTCTTGGCAAAACTGGTTGTCGAGTATAAATTGTCAGTGTTTAATTATATTTCATTATGAGCGAGGAAAATACCTACAATTTAACGATTATAATAATTCCTTTTCTCTAGTTAAATGTTTGATGGTTGTGCAGATTCTGCCTGAAGAGGTAGAGACTGAACTGAAAGAAGCTGCTGTGGTATCAATGGGAACCGAAGTCAGTGACCTTGACTTGATCAACATCAAAGAGCTTTGCGATCAGGTCTTGGCTCTTTCTGAATATCGAGCTCAATTGTATGACTACTTGAAAAGCAGAATGAACACCGTTGCACCAAATCTCACCGCTCTTGTTGGAGAGCTAGTTGGGGCACGCCTCATTGCCCACGGCGGCAGTTTGTTGAATCTTGCAAAGCAACCTGGTAGCACCGTTCAGATTCTAGGTGCGGAGAAGGCCCTATTCCGAGCTTTGAAGACAAAACATGCTACCCCCAAATATGGTCTTATCTACCATGCATCTTTGATTGGGCAGGCTGCACCAAAACTGAAGGGCAAGATTTCTAGATCTCTTGCGGCTAAGACTGCGTTAGCTATTCGATGTGATGCTCTTGGAGATGGTCAAGATAATTCCATGGGGCTAGAGAACCGGTTAAAGGTATTACAGACCTGCAAAACCCCTTTCCATTCTTTGCTCTACGTTAGTTTATTTGTTCGAAATGCCTTGTTGATCTTAAATATGTTGGTTAGCTTGAGGCCCGTCTGAGGAACTTGGAGGGCAAGGAGCTGGGTCACTCTGTGGGATCTACTAAAGGCAAGCCTAAGATTGAAGTCTACGACAAGGATAGAAAGAATGGTGCTGGAGCGCTTATAACCGCTGCGAAGGTATGGAAGTCCATGTTCGTCTTCGACTGGTTTCTCGCTTCTGGTCGAGAATGTATTAATTGTTTGTTTTTGTCTGCAGACCTACAATCCAGCAGCTGATGTGGTTCTCCAGCAAGCTGAGACAATGGGCAATCAAGAAGATGAGGAGATGGTCAAAAGTGAAAGGAAACATGATGAAGCAGCATTGCCATTGACAGACGAAGCTGGTTTAGCCAACGGAAAACACAAGGAGAAAAAGAAAAAGAAGAAGGACAAGGTTGTGGAGACCAACATGGATGATGACGAAGATCAAGGCATAGAACCAGAGTCAGAAAAGACTGAAACCAAAGAGAAGAAAAAGAAAAAGAAAACTGAGGCAGAAAGTGTTGAAGAGAATGTTGAGCAAGAAAACGGGGAAAAGAAGAAAAAGAAGAGGAAACATGCTGAAGTTGAGGATGGCGATGCAGGAACACAAAGCAAGAAGAAAGACAAGAAGAAGAAGGAAAAGAAGAGCGACGATTAACTTCAATAGCTGCAAGAACGGTATGCTTGCTATCGAAATTTTGAATATCATCCAGGTGATTTCTCGGTCATTGTAAAATTTCTTTCTATTCTTATTAGAAAGTTAGAAATTGCAGTAAATTAACTTTATTTATCCAGATTATGCTGTTGTATTTTCAAGAAACTGATTCTAGAGAAAATCTGGGTCTTGTTAAATTTTTACTTGAAGAGTTGTGAGACTAGAGTTAATGACAGTATACTTCGAATGGTGGGATAAAAACATAATTTTATGGCACAGATGTTCTGTCCAAGATTGTTAGAAATTTTATAGGATGGCCATTGAGATGTGCAGGCACGCAACATAGCCTTAACGGCAAATTTGTTGGTGTCAACTACGTGGATCAAACTCTTCCATTGCACTAGTGCAATTGAAGGTGTGCTTTCCAAATCATTTAAATCTCTCTTAATTGATGTGTTTCAAGTTAGTTTCGATCTTCCCTTCATCAAATTTCTTTAGTTTCTATTTAAAGTGAACAGGCTCCGTAAGATCCATTAGAATGAGAGATGTTACACGATCCAGATTATGTGATCTATTCCACTTAGTAGTATTGAAATGTTGAATAGTTTTCCATCAATTTTTACCAATACAACACAGCCTCAGTCTCAAATTAATTGGGGTCGGCTACATAGATCAAACTCTTTCATTGTGCTCGATTTAGTATACAAGTAATATTTCGCTTAGAGTTAAGTAGTGTTAATTGGTTTCAACAAAAATAGTATTTTACATTGTCTCAATGCGACATGCGTGCACATTTCAAAGTGTACCTATGCCTAAAAAGTTTTGTACTGCGTTGAAAAATTATATTAGTGACTGGTACTTTTTTTGTCTGAACAATTTATACTCTTGCCATTCATGCAATTGGAATATAGTTCAAGTTTTCAACCTAGAGAAGTTCCTTCACTAACATTATAGTCAACACGTAAATAAGCATAATCCACAAGTTCACTTTCAGGATCATTTATATTCTTTACTTTCTCTTATGCTATATGAATGATGGATCCAAGTTTTCTACTCTGCTTGATGTAATGTTTTTGATGTGCCCTTTCATAATCCTTAAAATCCTCTCTATCCTATATTGTCAATTTTGATCTGTCTAGTTTTCTAACTGGGCAATTGCGTGCAAGCCATTTTTGAATGTGCTTTGACCACCGTAACATCCTTTAATTTTCATTTCAGTTGATGCTATGCATACTTTTATTTAAAGCTCCACATTTTTATTTCCTCCATTAAAATTAAATAAATAAATACCACCATGAAACAATATGACCAGCATAATAATGGTTTTTATGTTTAGCCATTATTACATGCTAGCGTGAGAGAAAAGACTTAATTAATCACATTAAAAAGCAATCTCAACATTGTTTCGATTACAAGGGTCACGCTTTGGAGGGCCATGAGAAAACCACTCAAAAATAACAGTCAAATCTGTGTCCATTCACCAAAAACTAATGTTCCAGCTATTATATAACACAGTTTGGTTGTCATGGTTCATGAACTCTCTTTTTCTAACAAATCAACCAGTTAAGCACTCGTGTTGTATTCTCATAAGGGAGCATACCCGAGTGACCCTCAACCAACAAGGAGGGACCCTTTTAATAATTTTGTTAATTAGGCTGGTTTTGGTCCTTAATCCAATAATTCTAGTTGCTTAATTGTGTTCTCGTCATCATCTTTTTTTGACCAATTATTCCAATTGTGGATGAGCAATACTTTTGATCTTTAATTAATTTGCCGCTGATGAAATGAATTAACTGAAAATTAGGGTACGTAGTTGGTTTATGTCTGGTCATTTTCTACTGATGTATTGAGTCATTGGCAATTAACGAAATTCTATTTTACTTCTATTGAGGGATTCAACTCATATTGGAGTTAAAGGGTGTTGTAATTAAATTGGTTTCCTATCAAAAACAATAATGAAAGTTTTATTTATACTTTAAAAAAAAAATCTTATCCATTTTCACACCACATAAGTGTAAGGACAAGCCACACACTGAGGGCACTCCTTTCAATTTATAAGGGCACCCCCAATGTAATATTTTTCTTCCCTAAACTCCCTTTTCGATTTAGAAGGGCACCCCACACCAATTTGCCCAACCAAATCGAACCCTAGACCCTTCGCCTCATCCAATCTCTTTGTCTCTCCAATCAAACCCGAATCGAACCTTAGGCTTGGAATCGTTCAACGAAGTTATTCTCTTGGTTTTGAGGAATTGAAAGTATCGACGGTTCAAATAAGATAAGAAGCTATAACTGGATTTAATAGATAAACCATAAGAGAGGTTTGTGGGCATCAAGGTCAAAAACGGCGGCATCTTCCCTCGCCACGATCCCAAGCCAAAGGTCTCTGAACCAGTCAAAAAGCCTCTCAAGTTCTACTTTGACAAAAATGCCAAGGGTCTTTGAACCCGTCAAAGGTCTTAAAAATAGGAGGTTTGGCCACACAGGACCGAATGATATGTTAATGTTTGGTTCCCATCAACGGAACCAAATGTGTATGTTCGGTTGGTTGTAACCGAACATACAAGTTTGGTTTGGCCCTGTGAGGCCGAACCAGAGTGTGAAATTGAGATTTTTCAAGCAAAAAAAAATTGACAAACCAAAGAATTATTGCAACATCTACCTCTCCATGTTGCACATCGTCATTCCCTATATGTTTATCCTCCATTTTCGATCATCAACATCCAACTATGATACCAAATGACCAAGCCCTAAAAAATCAAATAAATGTGTTCAAACTCATCCATTCAAAACAACTTCAAAGGGAAAACATGCAACAATTGTTACAATCGCTAGACTCGAAAAAATCAATATGGTGTCGTCGGTGGTCGGAGGAATTGGAGGCGATTTTGTGGTGTGCACAAATAGGACATGAGAGGAACAGAGAGAGAGAGAGAGAGAGAGAGAGGGGGAGAGAATTTGGATTTGTAAAGGGGTAAGTTGGTACTTTTATATGGGCCAAATATTGTGTTTTTTTTATTATTATTATTTTAGTGGTTTGCCCTTACACTTCTATGGCTTGCACATAGTGCGACCTTTATTGTAAAAAAAAATGAAAAACTAATTTCATGGAAAAATCAATATGTTTTATATATTCCCACTACTCCTCCCTTCAATTATTTAAATTCAAGATATAAAGAGTTGAACAATAACATATCATTGGATTATGGACACGGCTTGAATTATTCTACAATTAGATGACATAAATTAGTTTTCTCTACATTATAATTGACAAATCAACTATGCACAAGCTACTCCAATGCAGTTAGATTTTCCTCGAATACATAAATATTTGAAAGTTGAAGCAATATATATATAAATGCAACAGCAAAAGAAATGCCAACCAATATTGAACCTTTTATATCTTGCAATATAGTTAACAGTATTTAACTGACGTATACAAAACATTTTTTGTATCTTTCAAACTTACATCACATATCTAATTTGCTCCTAATGATTGTTATGCAGTGGTATGAAACAAAGTGATGTAAAATTTTCTTTTTTTTTTTCAGAAACTAATGTAAAAATTTAAATTTGATTCGGTACATTATACATATTCTTAATTATTTTTAAAATTATAACATTGGACTAGACGAAATAGTTGAACTACAAATGTAGAGAAGATTAAAAAAAAAATAAATAAATAACACTCACATCAACGGACTAATAAAACTTGCATAATTGCATATCATTTTCCACAAAAATACTCTCCCTAATGCCTTTTGGAGCAGGTGTATCTTTAGTTGATACATCACAACCCTCCAAGTTTTGGAGTTTTCCCTTTTGTGGCCACATGTAGAATTATTTATTTTGACTTATAACTGAATATTAAAGCTCAATGTTCTCTCTATCTTTTTAGGGTGTAGTCATTTTCTCATGCATAGTTTGTCAACCATTGCTCACCTGCCTTTTCTACCCTATACATTTGTTCTCATGTGGAGTGAGAGGGACACGTAGCCTCCAACGTATAAAACTAAACATACTTTAATTTTTATTTTATTTTATTTTTTTAACATGGCGTTAGATTGTCTTAAGTAGGTATACAACAACATTATCAAAATTCCTAAACTTTATAAGTTAATTATATATGTAATTAAGACTCGCCTTATTATATATTAAATTGAGTTTTTTTTTTGAAACCATATATTAAATTGAGTTAGTTAGCCCCTTTTCGCCATTTGTTTGTGCAATAATTAATTAAATTTATTAAGTAGGTTGGCTTATATTTTGATGGAGAAAATTAATCTGATAGATTAACATATTGAAAAACTTAAATTATTGAAACATTTTTTAATTTGGTAATTCTATCTAATACCAATATTAAAAATTAACTGCTTCATTTACTTTGGATGGATGTTTTGTTAAAAAGGTGAGATATTTCAACATAATTTTTTTTCATACTTAATAATTAAAATAATCTCTAATTGAGAGACCTCAATAATCACCCAATCACTTCAACCTCCGCCAATATATTATCAAAAAGTTTTTGATAACTTACCCAACTAAAAAGCCCTACAATTTATTTATTTTTTAAAGGATTTCAAATAAAACTCTAAAAAAATAGAAAATTATTTTTTCAAACTTAATTCATCAACTTAATCTAACAAATATTTGTATTAATAATGTCTACATTTATCAATGTAATCTAACAAATAATGTCCTTGCCAAAAAAACATCTAAGAGATAATGTTGCTTAAATCTTATCATTTTAACATTCCATAAATCACTCGCTACGTCTTTGACAAAAAAAAAGTCACTCAGTACGTGTTACAATCTCATTGGCCACATAACCCCCACATCTCCACTTACCCAGCACAACATTACTCTGACTCTCCGCAGACCACACATTACTCCCACCCAACATAACTCGAGATTCACAAACAAGATCTCGACTCACATCAACGAACTCCCCCAAACATAAATAAACGAACCCTGAAAGACTAGACCACCTGATCTACTCTCCTAGGCGTGTGTTTTCAGTCAAACAGACAAATCCCTTTTTCTCTTTCTCTCTCTCTCTCTCTCTAGAAAATCTCAGTTTCTCTCTCTAAAACCCCTGTCCGATCCTCACTTCCAATGGCGGATCTCTGTTAATCACTCCAAAAAGCCACTCGCTTTCGCTTCGTCTGGTGTTTTTCATCCATAAAAATCTCTCCTTTTTGGGTCCCCAGCTTTGTGTAGACTCAATTGATTGATTGTTGATTGATTTGGGAAATTAGGGTTCGGAGAGAGGTATGATTTGGGAAATTAGGGTTTGGAGAGGAGCATCATTGGGGGGTAGTAGTGTTGGATTTGAGAGTCACTTTTGATGATGTGTGAGAGATGAGGGTTTGGTGTGATGGGGTGTGTGTTTGGAAGAGAGGCGCCTTCGGCGCCATCGTCGCCGAAGGCGAGCGAGAAGGGGAGGGATTTGGTGAATTCTGAGTCTGGGAGGAGAGATGAGGTTGGTGTTGGTGATGGTGGTGGGAATGGGAAGGGTGGGGAGGTTGTGGAGGCGAAGGTCGAAAGGGGCGGGGGCGGCGGGGAGGCGCGGAATGGAAAGGAACAGAAGGAGGAGGGGAATAGGAGGCGCGGGGAGCGGAGGAGGGCGAGGCCGAATCCTAGGCTGAGTAATCCGCCTAAGAATGTTCATGGAGAGCAGGTTGCGGCGGGGTGGCCGCCGTGGCTGTCTGCCGTTGCGGGGGAGGCCATTAAGGGGTGGACGCCGAGGAGGGCAGACTCCTTTGAGAAAATTGACAAGGTAAAGTTTTGAATTTTGATTGATATATTGTTAGTTTCTTGATTGATTGAACTATTAATGGTTTGTAGATTAGAATTGTTGATCAATCAATAAATTTGTTTCATTTAGATTGGGCAAGGTACATACAGTAATGTATACAAAGCTAGAGACACATTAACTGGAAAAATTGTTGCGCTGAAGAAAGTGAGGTTCGACAATTTAGAGCCTGAAAGCGTGAAATTTATGGCTAGAGAGATTCTTATATTGCGAAGATTGGATCACCCCAATGTTGTGAAATTGGAGGGCTTGGTGACCTCACGGATGTCGTGTAGTTTGTATCTTGTTTTTGAGTACATGGAGCATGATTTGGCGGGGCTTGCGGCGAGCCCGGCAATTAAGTTTACAATACCTCAGGTTTGCTTAGAATTGCGTAGCTTGATTAATGAAATTATATATAGATCTTGGGTGTTTCAATTTGTTTTCTGTTTTGGTGAGTTTTCTTGATCTATATATGACAGGTTAAGTGTTATATGAATCAGTTACTGTCTGGGCTTGAGCATTGTCATGGAAGGGGTGTGCTACACCGGGATATTAAGGGATCGAATTTACTTCTTGATAATGGAGGAATACTGAAAATTGCTGATTTTGGTTTGGCAACATTTTATGATCCTAACCACAAGCATCCTATGACTAGTCGGGTGGTTACTTTGTGGTATCGAGCCCCAGAGCTACTTTTAGGGGCTACTGATTATGGGGTGGGAATAGATCTCTGGAGTGCAGGGTGCATCTTAGCTGAGTTATTGGCTGGGAAGCCTATCATGCCTGGTCGCACAGAGGTAAATTTATCTGGGTGTTCTCTGTCATGCTTGCCGGACCCAATTTGATCCAGTTGCTTTCCCTAAAATAATTTTGGAGGGTATTTTATGCATTACCTTAATCATTTCTCTCTCATGTTATGATATAGTAGTATTTTATGGAAGGTATAGACTTGATTCTTAATTGCATTTCCTGACCTTCTTGGCTTGTTTGAAAAGGGCATATAGCAATTGATGATGTTGAAGTCCATTATCTTTTATTTAAGTGGAATATTTTAAAACATGTGGACTGGAAATGATTTGCGCTAGTACTAATTGATTTTATAACTTTTTCAGATCTCTGTAATGTTCACCTGCACTGCATATGGATTAGATTCATTTTTTTTTTCTCATGTCCTACAACAAGACCCTTTTTTCCTAAACTTGCTTGCAAGTTAAGACAAATAATTAAATTTTTTTTAATTTCTTCATCTCATAGTTTCCATTTCAACATAATGTTTGAGTGCTTTGTTATATGACATAGATTCCGTCCTTGTGTATACCTGTTTTGCTGATAGATGTGTTCTTTTTAATAGATCTTAATTTCTTTCTTATCTACCAAAAATAAAAATAAAAAATAAAAATAAAAAACATCCTTCTTCTATACTTTCATGGACGAGATTTTGGTATCCTAGTTTGATTCTTTTGCACTTAATCGAGCCAATGGAAGAGCGTGATGCATATAGCTGACCCCAATTAATTTGGGACTGAGCCTATGTCGTCGTTGTTGTTGTAGGTGGAGCAACTGCACAAAATTTTCAAGTTATGCGGTTCTCCTTCTGAAGAATATTGGAAAAAGTCTAAACTGCCGCATGCAACCATTTTTAAGCCCCAGCAACCATATAAACGCTGTATATCAGAAACATTCAAAGATTTTCCACCACCTTCATTGCCATTAATTGAAACTCTTCTTGCTATTGACCCTGCTGAAAGACAGACTGCCACTGCTGCTTTGAATAGTGAAGTGAGCCTTTCTAATTTTTTTTCCATACTAATGCTTTATTTTGGTGATGTGACTGCCATTTGTGTATATGGTTTGGTTCATTGATCTTTTTATCATCTCTTGAGCAAAATTTCTACCTTTCTTAAAGTTGCCTTCTCTTGAATATTTTATTATTTTTAATTTTGTTTTTTTTTTTTATTGGTATCATGTCTTGGACTCGTGACCTCAGCGCTTAAATTTGATGTATTTAATCTTTAAGCTGGGAGTGCAATTTTTTTGTGCCTTTGGTATTTATTGCCTATTTGCCTTGTTTTATTTGTTCATGCAGGACGCAGACCATATTGTCAAAAAAGAAAAAGAGTAAATCTTAAGTTGTATTATTTGTTTATTTGTTGGTATGCTTCTTGTAATGACGGTTATGGAAATTTATGAAACATATTTACTTCTGCTTCCATATTTAGAACTTTTCAACTAGAAACCTCTTGCTAGAGAAGGATGTTAATTTGGTGGAAAGTGAATGAAAATTTAATCACTCTGTAGCATCTTGTTTAGGATCTATTGCATGAGCCTCATCTAATGAGAATCTTGTATTGAGTCTAATGAAAGACAATATATGTGAGCAATTTTAATTTTAATTTTAATTTTTTATTTCATGAAGGTGGTTCTTTAGTTGCAATTAGCTTATTTATGATAATCAATCAAACCCATTACAAAAAAAAAAACCCCTTACTAGGTTTTTAACTGTCGAATACATGTATGTCAGAGGTTGGATTTACTGATTTTTCAGGCTTGATTTACATGGGGAGTCAGCTAGTGAGTATGCATTTTTGGTCATTCTCCAATTTCAATTTCCAATGTTTATCTCCTATTCCCTTCTCCTTCATCTGGCTTATTAAAAGCTCAAGTTTTCTTGATTCTCGAAGATTCTAGTATTTTGAAGGAAGCCATGTTATCCACCAAAAAGGGAAGCCTTTTTTTGATTTTGTATCCTTGAAATGGCATATCCATTTTCATTAAATGTTCATTTCTCCAGGGACACTCCTCTAGAAACAAAAGGATTCAAGTAGCGTAGCTCTCACCTGGTCCAAACAACAATAATCATGCTTCCTTTGACCTAAAAAAAAAAAAACACGCACCATGCCTCAATCCCAAAATTAGTGGGATCGGGTCAGCTACATGGATCCTTTATTTCTATTTGGCTCTGTTGCTCTATCTAATGGAGTGATGATGTGACTTGCTTAAGTAACAAAGACAAATAAATTTATAAAACAAAACTGAAATGAAAATCACAAAAGAAACTTAGGAAAGTAAATTCTTGATCGGAAACTTAACAAAGTAAATAATGTCATAGGAAGCTACACAATCCAATTGATTACCAAAAAAGTAGAAATTGCTGATTGGCAATTAACTCTCAAGAACGGAATCAGAGAGGCCATGGTGACTTCAAGTTTTGTGTTTATGTTGTTGGTTGAGGTAACAATAGCTATGCTTTTGGTGTTATGGTACATAATTGGCGGCCCTCCCAACCCAGTTTGCTATCTAACATTTTTCTTTTTTTTAATGAGAAAACAGTACTGTTTTTTATTACTAAAATTAATGACTTAGAGCTGCAAACCAAAACAATGACTTAGCGTCAAGATTTTTTTTTTTTTTTTTTTTTAATCCTAGATCTCATTAAGCACTCTGGACTAGTGTGAAACTCCCCAAGTAAATTTTAATTTAAACTTAGAAGACCTATTGCTAGGGTGAGGAGATAAGTTGCAAGATCTACTTCTATTTTCTTCGCTATTTTTTTCAATTTTATTAACATGTGATTCATTTCTTAATTAATTATATTTATTTGATTTTTTTTGAATTCATATTTATTAGATTTTGGTTTCCTATAACTCAACGCATTTCTTTAAACTAGGGGCAGAACTAGAGAAGGGGCAGGGTGGGCGGTTGACCCCCCCTCAGCCCCGGGACCCCCTTGTGTATGCCCCGTCCCGGGCACTTCTCCTGCCCATTGACTCCTCTCCAGCCTCCCTTACGATCGATGAACTTCCTATAGACAAACTATAAATATAGTCTAAATAATATTGGTGCTAATACGAGCAAGTCGAATTCTATCGGATGGTCAAAAAAAGTAAGTTTCTTTATTAATTATTGTGGAATGTTGATCGTTAAGTGATAACTTATTTAAATCATAATTTTCTTAATAACTCTAAGTGAGTCATTTAAACACTTGTTAGAAAGGTTGGTGTTGAAATCTGTTTTGACCAAAATTTTATAGTACTCAATTTCGAGTTGCGATTAGAATGTTATGAAAAAATACCCAATTAATTATGGATAAAAATTATATATAATCACAAAACACCCTGTGAAAACAAAATTTTGAAACTCTTTACCTCATTTTCATTATTTTAAGTTATTTTAAGCCTTAAAATAATTTAGAAAAAACTTGAGAGAACGAGAAATTATTAAGAAGTCAATATAATATATTTTTTTTGATTTGACAAAAAATTGTATAATTCAATTCCTTTCTCGTAAAACTTTGGAGTATCTTATTAATTTATTTTGCAAATCTTGCAATTATTAGTTTATTATTTTATTTAAATTTTATAATATAATTCTTTTATTCGACGCAAATCTTATTTTATGTGGTCCATTGAATCCCGATACAAGTCAAGCTTAGTTAGATTTAGGCAAGCTTAACTCAAACCTTGCTTTCGAAAACTCTTTTTTTAGGTCAATAATTCATTTTTAAGTAAAAATACTAAAATATTTTATAAATTTCATGAAGACGAGACCTGAGCTGTAAATGCAAATTAATCCTGGATGCTTGCACATCAAATTATTGCACTTTATGTAGTGTCTTAGATAGGGTCTGGTCTATACTGTCTTTTTTACAACTTAAATTAGATCCATGACGTCAAGCGTGCGTGTTGGATGAGGTCCAAACTTATGAATAGATTTAGGTTAAAAGTTCGCCCCCCACTAAGTAAATTTTCTGGTTCCGCCCACTCATGATACTCCATTATATTTAGCATGGTCGGGTTATGGAAGTTGCATTTGTTGTTCTACCAGATACTAGGTTAGTATTAGTTTCGTATTCTTCCTGAGCTTTTCTTCCAATATCCTATGTGTACCTTTGTCATGGCATATAAGATACTTCATTCATGACATGTGGGGTCATGTTTCTATTAAAACCAGTTTGAGATAATGAGTTGTTTTATTGTTGTTTGATGGCAACTGACCTATATGAAATTAGCCATCTGCAAATTGATCAACTAAATAATATTAGTTCAGTATAGTCTTGAACTTGTTATACTGGGGCTGGTTCTCTGGGTTAATGGAGTTCAGACCCTTAAAAATGTGTAAGATGGCTGCATGAGAAGCTCTGGTTAATCTCATGAAAATTTGGACTCAACCTTATTTAATCTACTTCCCCTAGATGCTAATTATACCATTGCTTGCTATTAGTATGCTGCTCCTAGTAGATTGAGTACTTGAGGACAACAAACCTCAATCCTAAATTAGTCCATCTACATGGATCAAATTCTTCCACTCCGCTCCATTTTATGCAGTTTACTGTAGATTTAAAATCTTGTGGGTTATAAATTCATATTTGCACTGCACTTTGATCCATTAAATCTCAAAATTAATTTGTAGAAGTCTATTGAACGTTTAGAGTCCTAAGACTTCTATGTTAAAAGTCTTGTTCAACAAGGAAGATGGGGTACTCGTTAAGTTGAAACTTATAAATATGAAACTAGGACCGGTCAAAATTAATTCTATCCTCTCCACAAGACGTGAATTATTGGAGCATGAAACTATTTAATGAATTTCTATTCTTAACATTTGCAATAGTTTTATGATTGATTTCATAGAGTACATAAATCGCATGTTCTCTTATTTTTTATTCAATATAATTCAATATTTAACATAATTTAACTTGATAAAATCTTTCTACAATATATGGGAATAGAACAATTCGAGTTCCACAAATGTATGTGATTCACTTTTTTTGTATGCTTTATTCTAGGCTACATTTGTTGATAAATGATTGGCGCACATATTTCTACCACTATTATTCTAAATCTCTTGGTCACTTTTCCTTACTACTGCTTTTTTGGGTCTTCAATTCATCTATCCAAATCTTCTTAATCAACAATCATTCATCGCCAATGGGTATTAAACCTATTATATATAATATTTATTTTATCTTTAATTGATTTGGAAAGAACACCATCAATTGCACTAAATCGAACACAATGGAAGAGTTTGATCTATGTAGCCAACCTCAGCTAATTTGGGATTGAGGCTAGCCTAATTGCTAAAGCAACCCATAAAATCCTCGCAACTCCTAGGAACATATTTGTGATATAGTGCACTTAGTTGGACACATAAAGATAATGTTAGTTGTTCACTTGTTATGATTCAACATTAATTCTAAAACTTACCATATTTCCTTGCTTTTGATTTTTCACACTTTATTTATTACGTACACATGAAATTGGCTGCAGTTAAGTCCCATATTATTAGTTTTCTAGGAACGGCAATAACTATTGAAGTGTACATTTCTTTCTTTTTTCAACTTTGCATTCAAAATTGAAATAATGCAACGGACTTGTTCTATTATGTTTTCACTGTACCTAACTTCTTTTGTCTTTATTTTCATTCTTGTAGTAATTCAATATTGGAAACTTCCTAGCACCGTAATGAGAAGTTGGAATGTTGCGAATGTTTGCATCATGGATTTCATTTCTACCTTTTTGGTTTTGTAGTTCTTTACAACCAAGCCTTTTGCATGCGAGCCTTCAAGCCTCCCCCAATATCCCCCGAGCAAGGAGATGGATGCTAAATTGCGAGATGAAGAAGCTAGAAGGTTTGTGCACTACTTTTTTTTTCTTGTTTTAAATGGTAATCCTTAGTTGCTTACTTGCTTTGGATTTTATCTGGTGGAAAAATGGAAAAATGTTCAACATTAGCAGATTGATAACTAGAACTAGAAGGTATATAAATGACCCCATACCTGGAAAGGATTGCTACTTTTGTTTATTTGTAATTTCCAAAATGAAAAGACTGTCTACCATCCACTATAAGTAAATTTATCAGTAGAAGAGATGGATATAATCTCATGCTTCTAAAGGAGATGTAACAAACTAAATATGGTCTTGAATCTCTTGATATTAAAATAAAAAAAAATAAAAAAAAAAAACAAACAAACAAACAAACTGAAGATGGGAAAGAACAGTTTTTCTTCTTTTGATTTTCTGGATTGGTATGTTTCTTTCATGTTATTCTAACCAATTTTTCTTTTTTTCCTTTACTGATTTTTTCCATTGAATCTTTGCCTTGGTAGGCTTCGGGCAGCTGGTGGAAAAGCCAATGGGGCTGGGGCAAAGAAATCTCGTCCTCGTGACCGAGCTCCCAGAGGAATTCCTGTTCCAGAAGCCAATGCGGAGCTTCAAGCCAATCTAGATGTATGCCCTGTAACCTGCTTAATTGTAGCTTTGCTTTTCAATCTATCTTCAAATAAATATGCTTTTAAAAGAAAACCGAATGAGAAATTTTTTTCGGGTGAATTGCCGATAAATGCCTTGATATTCCATTCTCAATATCATGATTAGATTTGCAAGAATTATAAGTATAGAGGATTTGGAACCAAAACAACACTGCAGGCAATTTTAATTTTACATTTGCAGCATTTTAGAACTGCATTTTGATTTTCAGGTTTTTCTCTTCAGAGTGTTGCCTGCCCTTTTGAGATTTATATTTCGTTACCTCTTACTTCTAGTGATAAGTGCATTCGTTATTCATCTGCTATTTCCTTTCAGAGGCGTCGTCTAATAAGTCATGCAAACGCAAAGAGCAAGAGCGAGAAGTTCCCTCCACCTCACCAGGATGGAGCACTTGGCTTCCCCTTGGGTTCCTCGCATCACATGGATCCCTCCTACGACCCTCCCGATGTACCTTTCAGTACGACATCATTTGTATACCAAAAGGAGCCAATTCAAACTTGGTCCGGTCCACTGGTCGACCCACCACCAAGACAGAAGAAGCAGAGCTCTACCACGTCGAAACCATCAGCCAAATAACGCCAATCAGTATTCGGTAACCAGACTTTCTCTGTACTAGATTCCACTGTTTTTCTAGACTCGAATGCAGCTCTCGACCCAGTATGTCGCTTATAGAGCATTAGCTGGAAATGGACTAAAAATGAAGACAAGCGAGCCAAAAGGTATCTTTGAGAGGTCGAGCTCTTGGTTTTTTCACCTTTTTCAGTCTGCTATTGTATTTTTTTTGTTGTTCTTTGTTTATTTTTTGTATTTTTGTAGTAGGGTTTAGAAACAAATAGACCTTATTACAGGTCGAAGGAGATACATCCACTGTCATATATTTGATTTATTTGCCACTTCATGTCGCTATGAAACTATTGAGTGCTACAACTACAGTTAGTGATGAAATTTCTAATAAATTCCATTGTCATCTATTATTGTTTGATGTATTTTGCAAGGTGCAACTGTAAAAACTTCTTTCAAAAAAAAAAAACTAATAACAGAGATCAACAACAACAAAGTCTTAGCCCCAAAATAATTGGGGTCGGCTGAAGGTTTGGAAAAGATTTAAAGGATTGTGAAACGTAATGGAAAATTTGATCCATGTAGTTGACTCCAATTAATTTGAGATTGAGGTTACGTTGTTAAAAGGATTGTGAAAGGGTATCATCATGTGCATTAAATTGAACTAAAAAGGAAGATTTGATCTATATAGCCGATCCGAACTAGTTTGGGATTGATATTATTTGTATGTAGGCCTAATAGGTAAATATATCCTAATATTTCAATATTTTGGCAAACATATTGTAACATTTCAATTTTGGCAAAAATATTCCAACCTTTTGGCTTCTTCTATATTGTATACTCACTTATATTATTTAGTAAATTACACTTAAAATATAAATAATTATGCACATAATTAAGAATATTATTTCATATAACACAATGTGTATGCAATCTAATGATCATTCATCACCTTAATTGTGGACTTGTGGTTTAACAAATAATAACTATACAATTTGATTGAAATCAAAAGGTTAGAATATTTTTGTAAAAATTAAGGACGTTTTTGCAAAAACTTTAAAGCATTAGAATATATTTGTCTATTAGGCCTTGTATGTATATATTCAGTTGGTGTTCAGTAATCTGTTCGGTCACAACAATAATAACAATGGAATCAAAGCAGTTTGGTTCTCAAAATGAAATCACTTCGATTAGTTTACAAGGATCAAAAGTAGATAATTTATAAAATGGCTCGAGGAATTCACTAAAATATTTTGCTAGTAAGTTGCTATATGAGGTTCCGCAGCTTGACTTGAGCTTAGTCGGAACTGGCATGGTTTCCCGACACCAGTGGTCGATGAAAAAGATAAAGAGCCACCTGAGCACTATTTTAAATGGCTTTGTAACAATTCGGGCAGGTTTTGGATTTGTGAATGCTGCAGACATCTAAATGTATGTGAATTCAAAACAAAGCATGATGTACTTATTTTTCTGAATTTCATGATACAGTACATTTCCAGGACAAATCTTGTATGTAACAAGTTCATCAGTCAGAAAAAACACCCTGTAAAAATTAGCAGTATACCAATCGCCAAGCGTCAAGCCTGCCCTGGCTTTCAAAATGTATATAACATGTTTAAGAACTGATGAAAGTAAAATGGGTCAACGATTCGAGCAATGGATGGCAACTTGAGACTCTGAGAGGAGCTTTCAAGTCCATGAAATTCAACCACACCCCTGCTGAATTATAAACCCAGTTAATCAAAATGAAGTCAGTAACTCTTTGCCATAGACCCATATGAATACAACAAAAGAATGCTCTTTCAATGTGAAATTGCAATTTGGTATGTCAAGTTTCCATCGCAGCTCCAACCAAGGTTTGCGGAGCCTCTCACTGGGGAAGAACCGGAGGAGCAATTGTGCGGGTGTTATAGGATTGACAGTGAATGCATTTATGGCCTAATATGTGATATAATACTTCTGTGGTATCGTTGCAGTCGTTGCAAAGAATCCAAACCTGAAAAAATAGCCATTTATTTCAGACACACCTGCTGGAATACAGGTTATTAAAGCAAAAGAAATGCAAGGAACGAAGTCAACAAACTCTTGTCAAACTAAACAAATAGACGGGAGATTTTGGGATTTTATGTGGTATTTAGGGGTTGTTAATGACCCTCGGTGGTGCGCAGACAACGATGATGGTGGGTAGTAGCAAAGCAAGCAGAATCTTGCAACGGCGTTGCGATAGCAGGGTTTCGTCTACGAGGGAATTAACAATATCCTGGCAAAGTATTTCGGGTGGTCTCCTTTATATAATTCTTCTTCCATTAGGATTTAATGTTTGTTTTGTTCTAGGTTTAGTTCATGTTTAATTTAAGTTTTATCTCCTCAGGTGAATCTTTCGTCAAATTGGAGATGTCTCCCCTATATGGGGGTAGTTCTCCTCTTCTGTGGGGTAGCTCTCCCTATTTTATTAGGATAGTTTCGGGCTTCAGTATGCAATGTAGTATCTATTGCATTTCACTCGTTGAAATGTTGTAATAGGTTGGCTTACCCTCTTGGGTTAGAACAATGAATGTGCCTTTTTAGGCTTCAAAAAAAGAAAATGACTTAAAAACGGTGATGAATGAATTCATTAAACTTAATTTGCAATTTATACCAGTTTCAGGAAAAAGAAGTGAAGCTTTAAACATATTACTTCCCTTTCCTATGAAAAAGAAAAACACAATTTTTTGCCTAACAAGGCCTATTTTGAGAATTCAGGGGAACATAAACATAAAGAGAACATAACTACCTTCTTATGCCGATAGAAATCGGGCATTACAGTGGCTTCAACCTATCAAAATAAAAGGTCGAATGGTTAGGGATACGAACGAAACCTTGAGAAGTACCAAAAGTGAATAAACAACTAAGATGAGGGGAAATGATAGCTCGGAAATGAATAGCTAGTCATTCATATCAAAGAGCATGGATGTCTAGTAGAAGAAAAAACCCAGATGTTCTTAGCAATGAAAGTCTGGTCACACATTATTCAATTCCAAGGATTGACATTCTTCCTTCACTGCTTCAATAATATATTCATCTCATATGTTCTGCAGCTGTTCATTCCATAAACTATGCATGAACTTACTTTATTTCAACGTGATAAACATTTCCCCTTTCTAACACCAACAAAGCCTCAATCCCAAATTAGTTGGGATTGGCTAAATGAATCAAGCTCTTCCATAGCGCTCAATTTATGGCAATAGGTGGGCGCTCTCAATATTCATATGTTTGTGAACACCACTATCTAGTATGGATAATGGGCTTGGGACCCCTCCTTAATCCAAACTTGGGAACGGCTATGTAGAGCATATAAGATTTAGGAATAAATGAAAAAAATAAAGAAGCTAAGAAAACTTTAGATAAGAATTGCATCCCCGAGAAAAAAAGTTAAAAGAACGGAATCCCCTTCTTTTCAGCAATATCAAATAATAAAGTAAATAAGGAAAATAACCAGTTAACTTAATTATTGAATAACTGACTTGAAAACTCATAGCACAAGTGACTAGCAGAATAAATGAGGTGATTAGTGGTTAGAATAAGCTGCAACAACCTGACAGTGTTATAATGTCCCATATGTATCACAGGAATAGCATGTAAAGTCCCAAATCAAATTCATGGATCCAGCATGTGTCCCTAATTATTTCAGTAAAAAAAGTGTTTGACTCAATAAAACCATAAGAAAAATGGACAGGACATCTTAAAAGGAAGTTAGATTCCATAAAAAAAAGAAAGAAAGTCACAGACCAAAGTGAAGAGAAAAAACAAAAAATAAGACATACAAGTTGTTCTTCGGTGAATAAAAATCAATTTGCAACATTCAAATAGTAAATCAAAGGATTTGGACAACAACATTATTAACTGATGAGCCTAGGAGCTGAAAAATGCATGTAGTGGTCTTTTGCACCAAACATTAAATTGTTAAATATGGCAAACATCAATGGCTCTTTGGACAAGACCAAACCCACCAAAATGTAGCGTGCAGAGAAGCAGGATGCCAGAACCTGGCAAAATTGTATCAAGTATAAACAAAACCTGACATATTCACAAACCTCTTCATCGAATCGCTTCCACGCTTTAGACATGTCAAAAACTGACTTGGAGCATATGGGACAGCTATATCTGTCAAATGAAACCAATGAACAGCTCAAGTTGCAGAGAAAAAATCATGACAAGAAAGACAAAATGGAGAGCATTGCAAGGCCAATAAGAAGAATGTGCTCACTGGTTACGGCTTGTCATCTCAGTAAGACATTCCAAATGTATTGTGTGCCCACATTTCAGGACAGTTGTGTCTTTTAAAGAGTCAAATAAATACTGTGGCAGTAAGAATATTGGTTAAAATAAATACAAAGATATACCATTGAAGACTGCAAACAATTGTGAGGAATGCAAACCTCAAAACAAATGGGGCAATGATGTCGCATTGAGTTCTCCACGCATGAGTGATTGTCGCGCAAATTAATCGAGTAACAAGACCCTGTTAACTCATAAAGGTCAAATAGAAGAAGGGTGAAATTTTCCTGAAAGCATAGTCATCCACAGATCTCTCGGATCTCAGAATAGACAAGCTTTCTTATATGAAAAGAAACAAGAGTATGCCAGCTAGCAATCTAAAGTTCGCGTTGATAAAGAATTTGGAACTCTTACACTCAAGTAGAACCATCAATCATCAGTTCAACATAAGAGAATTTTAATTTTTTTGACTTAGGTGGGAGTTGAACTCACGACCTCCCTGAACCTCGCCTTTTGGCAAGTGATGCCTCCGACATCTCACCAGAGATGCTGCTTTGGGCTACAGATGCCTTCTTTTTTTTTTTTTGAAGTATACAGATGCCTTCTTTTAGTTGTACAAAATTGTTAGCTTCCTACTAATTAATGTCCTACAACTGATAGCATTAACATGGGCATTAAAGCCACTATAACTATACCTTAACCGTTATACAGATTTAAATACATTACGAGAAAGTTGTCTGCATGCCACATGACTAAATATCATAACACAGTTATTATTGTAGATGTTAGCGTTTGCTTGAAACTGTATGCAGAGTTTAATCATTAGTAGTTTTGCCAAGCACGCAGAATGGTTTCAAAGTTTGGGAATGACATCATCCATATATTACGCACATCTTAAACATGCAAGCATATGTAATCTTATTCCTACCAAATTAAGGTAAATATAAAATTTCCTCATTTTATCAAACTGCAAAAATTTTTTGGAACATTATCTCAAGTTTATCCCCATTGGGCTATTATAGTACCAAATCAAAAGTTATTAAGATATGTTCTATAAAGATATATTCTTGGATTTTTTCTTCAATTGCTTGATTTAGAATATTTCCACAATACTGCTACATTATAAAGCAGCCTCAGGATCTATTTTATAATCTTTCAGACCTTATTGACACAACATCTTTCTGCAAGGCTGTTATATTCATAGTGAAAAATTAAGTTATGGCAGATTTTGCAAAGGCATTTTTATCACTTAAGCAACTAAAACAAAAACTAACAACTAACAGTGTCAAATGAATAGTTCCGTATGACTGCAAACTTAATGATAAGGAGTTCAGAAGCAATTATGGGCTCCATAAACATGAACAAAACAAAAATTGAATATAACCGATCAACCGTTTCAAAGCAAGAAATCCTATTCCAATATTGCATAATCCAAAACATTTTGGACCATCCATCACTCCACCAATATTTCATAAATAGAACTGCAACATTGCATCAATAAAACATCAAGTTAGGAGTGCATACCACACCTCTGGCAGTGGAAGAAGTTTTCACGCCCTCCAATTCTGTTCAAGAAGTTCAGATTCAGTAAGTTCAATTTACCCATGCATGTTTTAGCACTATGGAAAACTTTACCATCTTCAACATGTCAACATCAACCGTCAGTTTTTGAAGAAATCATATTCCCATGTAGAAAAGAATTTCATTTTCATCAAAATACTGACATGGAAGATGTCCGTGTCAATATTGAGGTCCATGTCAGATAGATTTTTAGTTCCAAGGCAACTAAAACTAAACCAAAAAGCCAACCAGTAGCAGCTAGCAAACCTGCAGATTCCACATTCTTTACAATGAAATTGCTCTTTCGTGGTCTGCAGCAACGGAAGATTGGAAGACTCGGTTAGCATCAACAAAATGGAGAAACAATCCAGACTATTCATTCTATTCTTCTAGAACTCAAAATTCAGTAAAACGAATGAGCATTAAAAAAAATAGAAATGAATGAAAATATCATCAATCACATTACATCATCATCGTAGAATACGCACACGTCGCAGAAATACTCCCCCATATTGACACCACAGTTAGCACATATTTGAGAAGCCTGAGATTTTTCAAACCAAATAGCACACTCAACACAAATGAATAATGACAAGTCTAAACATGGATAGATTCTCCCAAATTTTTACAGAATTTATACCTGCTGCTCAGTATCGCAAACAGAACAAATGACCTGAAAACATAAAAAACCCCAAAGTCTCATCATAAACAATAAAGACTCGATGAATACAACAGATTGCAAGCGGGGAATTTGTCCTTGAACTCACTTGCTTAACTTCAAAGCGATTAATCTCATGCCTATCACCAGGGTTTCTCAAAGCACCCTACGATCGTTAAATGAAGGAAACATCAAACACATATATCACAAAAAAATTCAAGACTTCAAATTTCTAGACCTAACAATAACAAGAAAAGATTGTTCATTTCTTCTCACCGCAGCTTCATTGTGACAGTGTCGACAAGGGAACACTTCATTACAACAAGGAGCTCTGATCTTGCATCTTCGTCTATAATGCTCACATCTATAGAGAGAGAGAGAGAGAAAAAAAAAACCCCAGAATCAAAACCCCAAAACTTCATATCAAACACCCTAAACTACATAAATTAGCATAATTTGATCAATGCCCACCACATCTACAAAGAACCCACAAAACCCATACTTATATCGCTCACATCTATAGAAAAAAACCACAACCCCAGAATCAAAAACCTCAGGTATTCAAATCAAAGACCCTAAACTTGACAAATTAGCATAATTTGATCAATGCCCACAACATCTTAAACACACACACACACACACACACACACACACACACACACAAAAAAACCCAAATCAAAATAAACCCATATCTTGTTAAAAATAAATAAATAAATAAACCCATATCTATAATGCTCACATATATAGGAAAAAAACCCTACAAAAACCCAAATCAAAATAAACCCATATCTTAGTAAAAATAAATAAATAAATAAACCCATATCTATAATGCTCACATATATAGGAAAAAACCCTAATCTGAACAAATTAGCCTAATCTGATCAATGCCCACAACACCTACAAAAAAACACAAAACCCCAAATCAAAACAAACCCATATCTACAATGCTCTATAGAAAAAACCCACAAAAACCCAGATTCAAAACCCTAATCTACACAAATTAGCTTAATTTGATCAATGCCCGCAACACCTGCAAAAAATAAAAATCTTAAATAAAAAAAATTAAAAAAAATGCCAAACCCACATCTTCATCTAACCAAAAGGAAAAACCCATCACAGAAACCCAATCAAATTCGAAAAAAGAAAAAAGGGGTACCCGTGACCCATCTTCCCGAAATCCAAGCGTTCCTTGGCGGAGGCCTCCATTGAGCGATTGATTGGGGAGAATTTGGCCCGGGAAGATGGGCAACGAATGGAGAGGTTGGGATTGGGAATTTGAGATCAATGTATCCGCCAATCTACGCTCTACTAAACAAGGTGATTTATTGAGAGTTTGGGATGGGATGGGGCGGTTTTAAAGCTGACAAAGGAAGCTCTGATGCTGTGAAGTGGTGGCGGAGAAGATAACAAAAAATATTGGGGAGACTTTGTTGTCTACTCCCTCTAAAGTATAGTAAATTATGTGGGGGGTCTTAGAATAATTTTGTGAAATAAGGGTTCGATCCATGGTACAAGGTTATAGTTTTTTTTCCTAATTATTGACAGGGTATCTAGAGCATTGTCCACCACAACTAATTTCAAATTCAATGAGAGAAGGGCCATAAGGGCGGCAACCTTTGGCCAAGAGATTTCTCTTTAAAGTTTTTTTCATTCTCATTTCTCACGTTCGAACTCGATACCTTTGATTGTCGTGTCATAACCACCACAACTCTCTTAATTGGTATATTGTTATATTTTAATGGCTTAATTGGTTAAAATATCATAACCTTATACAACTTTTGTTATTATATCCTAACCTTGTTGAATTTGTTATTATATCTTCACCTTTATAGATTGATAAATTTGTACTCTAAATTACTTTTTAACTTCAAATTTGACGAGGTGATAACTAAATAATGACTTTCAAATGTCACTTCATCACTTATAATTACTAAGGTAATTATTAAATTTATTAATTAAGTTCATTACTTATGTGCCACCTTGTCAAATTTAGAGTCAAATATGACTTGAGATAGAAATTTATCAGTCTATAAATGTTAGGAAATAATAACAAAAGTTATATATCCTCCTTTTAAATTAGACCTGCTCTTGGTTTCAAAAATAAATAAATAAAAAATTAGATCTGCTCTTAAAATTTTTAAAAGGTAGTATAGTTAAACTACCATGATTCGACTAAAATTATTAAACTATATCGCTATTCAATTGTTGATTAAGTAATAAGGTCGATATATAAAATACATCAATAATACAAAATTTTATTTGAGAATTAAAGCTCACACAAATAAATTTCATTTATCAACTGAAATATTATATTACATCATACAAATATTGAGTTCTATCGAAGTTTTGGCTTTTGTGCATAGTGGATAAATATAAATATTGACCATGTTAATCCCTTACAAACTACTCCCTCTGTTTCATATTATCTGTCATATTTTAACTTATGCATGAGAATTAAGATGATAATTAATTACCATTAAAGTTTTATAACAAGACTAAATTACCCTTTTCATAAATGACTTTATTTATTATATCTATTATATAAAAAAAAATAGTTGATGGTGTCATTAACTAAATAGAATGGGGTTCTAATTAAAAATAAAGTATTTAATGCATTCTTGATTTGTTAATATGATACATATTGTGAAATAATTTTTTTTTTTTTAATGTGACAGATAATACGGAACGAATTGAGTATCAAATAGAGGACTAATTAAATTCATTACAAATTCAAACTCAAGGGGTTGAATTTTAATTCTCATACTTATGAGGGAGAGAGGTGGTGGGTCCATGATTTTAATTCTCATACTTATGAGGGAGAGAGGTGGTGGGTCCATGGGGGGGGGGGGGAGTTGGGGGTTGCTTGGTGCACTCGTTATGTTGGGAAATGAGCATGTGGGCCACCGTTTCGTCATCCAATCCCCCATTTCCATCTCAGATCCACCTGCGTGCACTTGCCTCTTCATTTATATACCTAAGACTTTGGAGAAGGCATTAAAAAAACAAAAATGGAAAAACAAACTTAACAACCCTATCCATGTATTTTGTTAAAACAATTTTGTAGCAATCAACAACTGATTGGTGATTGGCACCCGACACCACATGCCAAACTATAAAAGAAAAAACTACGTTATCATTTTTTACGTTGCGCTAGAAGATTTCAAGCTGTCAGACTCTGTAGCAAACTATTATCAAGTTATCGCGGCAAAATATGTTGCTAACAACAATAACAATAACAACCACTTAAGGTCTAACTAGTCTAGAATCAATGGTGAGATGAGTTGTTAGTGTTGGTAATGTCTACTAATAGTAAGACGTCATGTATATAGTATAGATGTGTTTTTACACTTTTGTCCTCTTCACTTTTAATTTGTTTATCCACGTGATGCATTATTATTGGTGGACAATTATCAACATTAACAAATCTCGTTCCAATTAATTAAGGCCAGCTAAATAAATCAAACTCTTTCATTGATCATTAATTGTTTTGGATTAGAGATGTCAATGGGCAGGGTATGAGACGAATACGCCTCACCCATACGCGGCCCATCCTATAAGTGTCTTACCT
Source organism: Stephania japonica (assembly GCA_039657345.1). Classification (NCBI taxonomy): domain Eukaryota; kingdom Viridiplantae; phylum Streptophyta; class Magnoliopsida; order Ranunculales; family Menispermaceae; genus Stephania; species Stephania japonica. The sequence goes on from CM077557.1 coordinate 70,184,704, forward strand.
ATATCCTTCCCTTTTATCTTATTTTTTTGTAGGGCGGGTATGGGTATTATTCGTTTGAGTAGTAGGGTACACATGGGTATCCATACCCACTATTAATTAAAATAATATAAGAAATTTATATTTTAAAAATAGTCAAATAATTTTTTAAACATATGTATATATATATATATGTCAATATAACCTACACGTACACCATATTATTTCTATAATTATTACAAAAAATAAATAAAAAAATGTACATTGTCTCTAATAGTTATTCTAAATTTAAAATATTAAAGTTTTTATTTAAGCCAAAAAAGTCTTCAATCTTCAAAAAGGGGAATAATGCACCTTCAATTGTAACGGCCAATTTTTCAAACAGACCGCCACGGGGGCCAGTGCGGACCCACAATTTGTCTTACCAGTGACAGATGTGCACCACATTGGATTACATCCTCCATTTATTACTTTTAAACCTTATTAATCAACAATTTATTGTTTTAGTTGTAATGAACACTAATTATATGCTAAGTTATCATGTTAACCTCAAATTATCACAGCGGAAGACTTAAAACATATTATCTCAGATAATAAACATCGAATTATATCATATAGACCATAAACCTAGTGTGGAAAACCTATGTAATCATCACATATCAAGAAATATACCTCAAATATCTCAAAATATCAAAATATAGTGTACCAAGGTATCTCACAATTCCCATTTCCAAAATGAAAACAAAATATATATATATATATATATAATACAAATATACGAGTCAAACAATCTGTAACGGCCCAGAAATTTGGTTATTTGTGAATGATGATGTGTAATATGTATTTATACTCGTATTTGAGTGACCGGACTGTGAAGCCGATGAACGAGTGGAAAAAAAATGGACGCGCGGGATTCAAAAACTGGGTTACGGGTACACGGGAGACTAAAACATAATTAAAAGAATTATTTAACAATTTTATAGTTTATTTGTGTGAGACAAAGGTAAAAGTGTGCATGTGACGGGGAAATACGGGTAGAGGAGGCAAGATGGGGCGGGGAACCTTTGGGTTCAACTTGAGATGTGTGGGTTAGTAAGAATATGGGTGGATACAACTAGGACACACACCCCACTTATTAAACTATTCCTACCATACCCATTTAAATTTCAAACACCCCACCCACTCCCATCACTCACGTCTCCTCACACCCCACCCACTCCCATCACTCACCACCCACCCCTATCACACACGTCACCTCACCTCACACTCTCCCATCTCACACTTACGTCACTCTCATCTCCTCACTCTCTCATTTCACTCATCTCTCTCTCTTTCTCACTCTTCACTCTCCTCACGGGCTCTCTCTGTTCATCACTCACGATCTCTCTCACTCTCCCACCTCACCACCGTCCCTGCTCTCACCGGCGACCGGACACGAGCCTCGCCGGAGGTCCCACTGCTCGCCGAAGGTGCGTGCTCTCCATTTCTCTCTTTCCCTCTCGGTCATTCTTCTCTCTCGGTCGTGCACTACTTCCCTCTCGGTCGTTCTTCTCTCTCGGTCGTGCACTACTCCCCTCTCGGTTTCACTCACCTCCCCGTCTCGTGTGCTCACGCTCGCTTCTGCACGGAGGTTCAGGGGTGGCCGAGAATCCCACCGGAGGTCCTCCTACCTCCTTCCCTCTTTCGTTCTCTCATTCATTCTCACGATCTCTCTCTCGTGTATACTCTCGAGCTCTCTCTTTCTTCTCGGTTTTTCTCTCTCTCTCTCTCTCTTGACTGTTGCATGACAGTGGTGGTCGGGGTTCACTCCCTCGTCGGAGCTCTCTCACTCTCTCATTCCCTCTCTCTTTTTCTTAATTTTTCACGATTTTGTTATGTTTTGTGTGCATGTGGGCTGTTGTGGTGGATGCCGTGACGAGGACAGGTTGTGGGCGACCTCCGGTGACTCACCGGAGTCCAGACCGTCCCGGAGCAACCTCCGTCATGACCCATGCAAAGTCCCTACTAGTGTACACACATTAAGTTGGTTTTATATGGTTTTTACCCTCTCGCCAGAAAACGCCCTCACCGGCAACACTACCACCGGACCACGATGACGGGGACGCTGTCGGGGACCCCACCAAACTAATACTTGGGTCCCACAGCCCTAAGAGTGGCCGCAACAGTTTCATTTCGAGTTAAAATGTTGTTATTTCATGCGTTTGGTGTGGTGGAACCTCGCCGGAAACCGCCATTGCCGGCGGTGCTACCGGCCGGACCACCACCAGTGGAGGTTGTCGGGGATCTCATCTAACATTGTTTGAAGTCTCGCAACCCTTGGTTAAGTCCGAAACAATGTTATTAAGGCGTTTTGACGTGATTTCATGTGTTGCCGTCATCGAGTCGTAATTTGTGTGTGTTTGACGTAATTTCTGAACTGGTGGAGGGTTTTCCGACATTACCCATGCCCCGATAACCCTTCCCCCAACATCGGACAACACCAACAAAGTTCCATGTTTGTTTGTACATGTCAGTTTGGTTTTCACGAGGAGTTATGGTTGAGTGTTGGTTTGGATTGAAACATCACGTGGCGATGAATGGTTATGACGTCGTAGTCATGTCGCCGGTCCTCGAGACCATAACGTGACCTTCATACGACTGAGCCAAGCCTATGATTCACAATGAGGCTTATAAATATTGTGTTTTCAAAACCCGAGAGAGAGTATTCGTTTTTCGATTAAATTGTCGTGTTGTTTGAGTCATTTAAATAATTGGGGATAATGATAAGTTTAAACCTAGATTTAATAAATAACTTGACCTATTAATACGAGTTCCCGACCTTGTCAGGTAACGGAAAACTTGGGGATACGTGTTAGAAGTCGCGGGAGCGTTGTACGCGGGTTACGATAGTTCAGGTAAGTACACTTGCCTTAAAAAACATTTGTACGTTAGTAAGACAGTTAAGAAAATACCATGTGATTCATTTTCATTCCGTTGTGTTCGTTATTATCAAATTATTGGCATTCCATTCCCTATTCCTTGTATGTGTGTTCTTGGCATAAGTGTGTGTCTCGAAGGTACATGCGGCCTGCACTAGAAGCGATAAAACGCGGGCACTCGAGCGCACGAGTGTTTGACCACCCCTAGTGATTGTGTGATACCATGTACTGGATTGTTGTGGATATTGCTGTGGATTTCGATGTTGTGACATCGCTGTTGTGGAATTGTTGTGGAATTTAGACCACTTATTGCCTCTCTTGACTCGTAGAACACGCATGTTTCGATTGTTGTCATTTTCAGTCTATCTATCATGCATCTTGTTTATTTAAATCTCTGTCTTTTCATATACCGCATGATATTTGAATTTGCTTTATTTGAAAATTCATGAATTACTGTTATATTCTTCTGGCTTTACTTTCGATTTCTTTCAGTTGCTCACCGTCTAGTTTGTGACGGTGGGTGCAGATAAGGCGGAGTGCAGTAGGGCAAGGGACCTTGCCTAGGAGACTTTTTGTGAGCAGCTGGACTTGAGGTACCGAGATGTAGGCTCATGTTTGTTTCTTTTTGTATGACGTTTTTATATATAATCGTTTTGGGACTGGGAAATATGTTTTGAGGTGGATTCCATCAATCCATTTTGTTGACTTGGATATGACTATATCGAGGTTTTCCACATTTATATAGATTCCTAATTTCCCTTTGATTGAGTTATTTCCCAATTTTTTATTAGAATATGATTTTGCTTCCGTTGCGTTATAATTGCAATAACTCTTTCATAAATCTCGAAATTTTGATAATTTGAAGCTGACTAGGCTCGTCAGGTTCGTTGAGAAACTGACTTAGGACCTGCACGGGTCTAGGCCGGGCGTACCCAAATGCATTGGGAATTTGGGGCCATCACACAATCTGTCTCTGGATCAGCGGTACTCTGGAAGCTTGCATTTACCCGTACTCGTACTAGGATCTGCACCCAAGCCATCACAAAAAGACAGATGACGAGTCCAAAGTGAGTATTCCCAAGGAAATTAAGTGAGCAATACTGAAAGTAAATACTGGAATTTAAATAAAGCTATTAAATAAATATGCAAAAATAAATGCAGGCAACTATGTTCATCGCATGAATAGATAATAGTGAAAGCTCAAAACGTATTCCACTACTACTATAATTAGGACCCTTCCACAGAGTACTGTCGGCGAGTCCGATTCAAGCAGGGCTAGTATCTGGATCCGCTCGGTGGCCAGCATTACACATACGACACACCGACGCATGTCACGATGTAATACTCGGGTTGTACTATTCACCGAGACCGATCTGGTAGTACGTGTTATGGTCTAGTGGGCATACACACTGGAATGGCACAGAAGGAGCCCCACTTAACGTCCGCCCATTGAACCACAATCCAATAATAGAGTATTGAAAGACATAAATTGAATTTAAATACCAAAAGAAGTAAATATTCAAGTAATTTCAATTGAGATACTACACACTTCAAACCGCGCTCCGTGTCCCAAAAACAATCCCCAGTCTGACCCTGGTCACGACTTGGAATACGTTCCCAACACTCGACTATAATCTCTTAAGTCTCTGGTGTCTGAATAAACTATTTTATGTGATTTAGCGACAAATTAATTAATTTTATATTTTGACAACAAAAATTTGAATTTATTTCAAAATTTTAGTTGGGACATATTTTTCGAGTTACACCGGGGCATCAAAACTCTCGAAAAACCTCGAAACCCATTTTCAATTCATTTTTCTAATTTCTCACCTTTTTTTGTATTTTTCTAAATTTTTTCATAATTTTTCTAGCTATCTTTCATATTTATTTAATTTAAACCTGTTTTTTTTAGGTTAGGATTTCTCAACCCCAACTTTAATCTGGCCAGGGGAGACTACTCCTCTACCGTCGTCATCCTCTGTAGTTCGTCTTAGCTCCTCTTCAACTTTACAACAACGACTCAACAACAACTACAACAACTATACAACCACTCACCTTTGATTTCTCGTCTCGCCCGAACTCGATCCCTTAATCTGTAATGATCCTAAAAATTTAACTTGTGTCACGTGTCAATACAGGTGATACGTGGGCCCACGCCGTAGTGCAGTCATCAATTTTCGAATGTCGACACCGAGGTATGTTAGTTTTGTATGATGTTTGTATTATATTGTATTTCATTTGTGCAATTTTAAGTTTTTAACGTGTAAAGACGTCTGTGTACGAGAGTTGGTAGTCCGAGGAAAAAATTTAATTAAAAACACTGACAAAAATATAAAATAAATAATAATTAAAAGGTTGTAAAGTCCGTTCCTTACGTCGGTACGTCTGTGGTAACGCGTCGAACAAAGTTAGTGTTATAAGTCGGGTGCGAGAATACCTGAGGGAAGCATTGAGTGTTGTTTGAAATGGATTAAATTAAAAGATCAAAAGTCAACCAAGAGTCACCTATTGGAGTCATTAAAGTTAGTGGGGGTGACTGCGAAATGACCAAAAAGGGTAATAAATTTGTAAGGGTATGGATAAGGGTGAAGGGTATTTTGGTCATTTGACCAAAATACCCAAATATCAACACACCACAGTCACCACATTCTCCATTTTGATCAAAAAAAATTTGGAGAAAGAGAGAAATCGATCGAGAGACGGAGAGACCAGGGAGAGGAGAACGGCGATTCGCGGAGAGCGTAGACGCGACGTCGAGATTTCGTTGTAGTTATTTCTGAGATTTGTTGTTGAAGTTGTTGTTGAAGGGTTGTGGATTCAAATGGTGAAAATGGTGGGGATGATGGTGGTGATGTGGTTGTTGATTGTTGTTGTATTGTTGTTGTGTTGTTGCAAAAAAAAATGGTGGTCTGTTAACAAAGAAGAAGATGGTCCGACCTGGTCAGGGCGGTGCAGACCCGACCCACGTCCCACCCACCTATTATTATATTAATAAATAATTATTTATTTCAATTAAATATATTAAAAAGGAATTTAATTGAAATAAATTCTAGAAAAATAGAAAAAATTCTATAAAATTATATTTTCATCAAATAAAGAGAAATTTGGGAATTTCTACAAAAAGTGAAATATTCAGAATTTTTGCAAGACGTTATGTTGAGGTTTTTACCTTGAAAAACGTGAAATTGGCAAAAATAGCTAGAAATTTGGGAAAAAATCATAGGAAATTAAGGAAATTGATATAAATTGCATTATCAGGATTTTTATACACACGGGCACTGTAAGGGCGTGTCGGAGTTCGTGTTAGCGCGAATTAGCTTGGATTGAGGTAAGTAAACGAGTGAGGAACAGTACTGTAACAACCCAAAATTTTTAACTAACTTGCGTTACACTTGTGAGGATGGTGACCCGCTACGTTTACGTGAATACGGTCGATATTTCGAACTTCGAGTCGACACCGTGATTTTATGATTCTTTGATTGTGTGTATTAGTATTTTAGTATTTTACGAGTCTCGCGCCGTTCGGGCGATTTTAAATTGAGTGAGGCCACGCCTATATAAACGGGGGAGTAAAACATACAAATAAATGAATTTTCTAATAAATGTAATTAATTAGTTTCGAGATGTGGCGAGAAAACGGGCGCGGCGAGACAATTTACGGAGAAATATATGACCTAAGTTGAGGAAGCTACAATTTTATTAATAAAGTATAACTTAGACATGAAGAGATTTATTGGAAGTGGGACCGCCTCGAGAAGCGTGTCGAACGCGGGACACGGTGCACCGAGTAGGCGAGAATTTGTGTAATTTTATTGGTAATTTAATAAAATTAATGGGGTTAATTTAATAGGTTAATATGGATAGGATTGTTAAAGTAAACAAGTGAGTGAGGAGAACCATGAGATTTGCATTGAGATGTGTGGGTGTGTTGAGATGTGATAAAGGGACAAAAGACCCATAAGGGCAACTGTTTTGAGGTGGGTTAGAAGTAAGTTGGAGGGCAAAAGAGACATTTCACACTTGTCTTATATATATAAACAAACAAAAACCTAATCCACTATTCATTCATCCCCTCCACACACACACCGCACCTCATGTTCTCTCCAACCACCACCGCCCCTCTCCCTCGTCAAAGCTAGCCACACCTCTCGCCGGGACCCTCACCGAGCGACGTCGGAGGCTCGCCATCTCTCCCTCGGTCTCTCGCTCACACATTTCTCTCTCTCTCTCTCTCCCTTTCTCACTTACGGCCTCACTTCACCTTCCTCATCTCACCGCCACCCTCCACCTCTCCTCGACGTCGACGAACCAAAGACTCGGTCCCCGGGACCCCAAAGCGGTGGACGAGCCCACCGGAGATCCGTCACTCTCTCTCGGTTTGTAGTCTCTCTTGGTTTTGTTTTCTCTCACTTTCTTTGGCACTCACGGTCTCACTCTCTCCCACTCTCGGTCCATCCTTCCCCTTCGCCGCCGAGCCCACCACCGGTTGTCGGAGGTCCGAGGTGGCCGAGATCCACCTCTCTCACCGGAGATCTTCCTCTCTCCCTCTCTTCCACTCTTTCTCTCTTTCTCACGGTTTGTTTTTCCTTATTGTTATAAAACTGTTTTCGTGACTGTTTTAACTGCTGTCACGTTTTGCCGCTGCCGGAGGCGGTGGCGCTGGTCAGGGGTGGTCGGGGATGGTCCCTTGTGGTGCCCCAAGATCCCCACATCCCCGGAGCACCCACGTTTGCGTCACATAGGGTGTATGTTTACTGTTTTATCAAATTTTCAAATGCTCGTCTTGTTTTGTACTTCTCGCGGAAATAGCCGCATATAGCAAAGCACTATTGGCCGGACCACCGCTCGTGGGGGATTGTCGGGGACCTCTCCATGACCTCGATGATGCCTCGCTGTTTTTGTTGTGATCGATTTGGTCATGTTGGAACTGTTTTAGTGTCTTGAACCTAGGTGATGTTGTTGTCATGTTGTGTGGACTGTTTTGAGTCATCGCCGAAATCCGTTGCCGTGGGCGACGCCACCGCTGTGCCACCATGATCGGAGAGGTCGAGTACCAAGCTAAGTCTATGCTTGTGTCTCACAACTCTCGGAGTGGCCTAAAACAGCGGCATTATTGATATTTTATGTCATTTATGTAATGTTATGCGCGTTGTAACATTCTCGCCGGAAACCACTCGTTGTGGCGGTACTATCATCGACGCGATGACATGGGGAACTGCCGGAGACCTTACCATGCCCGCCATGGAGTCTCATAGCCCCGGAGCGTCCATATCAATGATGATGAGTCGTAATGGCGGAGATACGCATGAGTTGTTTATATTGCGTTGAGTAGTTGTCAACGTGACGTAGGGCGTGCACATGGCCTTTCCATGTTGTGTTGACACTCTACGAATATTGGACCACACCCTGAGTTCCCTACTCGCCGGTGTATGGTCATGTTAAGTTTCGTATTGAATCGTAATTGTTGGGCGACATCGAAGTTGTGTTTTCGTGTCGATGAATGGTTATGACGTCGTGGTCACGCCTATTGGGTCCTCGAAACTATAGCGTGACCTATTTACGACCGAGCCGAGCCTAAGATGATGTGATTAGGCTTATATGTGTTGTGAATTCAAAATCCAAACGAGTTGTGTTTCAATGGGTTTATGGTCGTTGTATCGATTGGTTATTAAGTTGTCAAGTCATTACAAAACACGGGAAGTACTAAGAAGTTAACTTAGGGTTAGTTAATGACTCAACCCGTTAATTAGAGTTTCCAACCTTGTCAGGTAGCGGGAAACTCGGGGATACGTACTAGGAACGCGAGCGTATTGTCTACGGGTTACGATTAGTTCAAGTAAGTACACTTGTCTTAAAAAGCTTGTGTATGATTTGTAAGCCGAAAAAAATGCCATGTGATTCATTATCATTTTTTTCATCTTGTTATGCTCTATTATCGGTATTCCATTCCATTTCTTGTTGTGTGTTTCCCGGCGTAAGTGTTTTGTCTCAAAAGTACTAGGACATGCACTAGAGGGATAAAACGCGGGCACTCATGTACAGGAGTGTGTGACCACCCTTAGTGACCGTGTGACACCGAGTACTGGGTGGGTGGGTTCGAGTCCCTCCCATCATAGCTGTGCCTTCGCTTGTGTCGATGCCCGGGAAGACCTCGCGGGGTCTTCGCCGTATGCTATGATTTATACCACTTATGAGCCTCCTTTGATTCCTTGGAACACACTTGACTTTCGATTGATATCTATTAGTCTGTTTATCATGCACCTTGTTTATTTAAATTTTTGTCTTTTCATTACCGCATGATATTTAGACTGCTTTTACTTGTTATATCATGAATTACTGTTATCTTCTTCTGGCATTACATTCGATTTTCTCCAGTTGCTCACCGTCTAGTTTGTGACGGTGGGTGCAGATAGAGCAGAGTGCAGTAGAGGCAAGGAGCCCTGCTTAGACGACTTTTTGTGAGGATTAGCGGCTGGACTTGGAGACCATTTAGTAGGTTTTATGTTTTTGCTGAATTGTATTTCGTTTCATACTTATATTGTTGGGATTATCAAACTTGATATTTTTGATGAGACTGGTATCATGTATATATGCTTATCGATTTGTACATGAATACTCGGGGTTTTCCACACTTATAGAATTCATGATTTCCCTTTAGATCGAGTTATTTCCCCTTGTGGTTTATTGTTTAGTCTTCCGCTGTGTATTATTGCAATAACTCTTTCATAAACTGCTAAATTGAGTAAATATGAGGCTGACTAGGCTCGCCAGGTTGCCGAGTGATAACCCGGGGCTTGAACGGGTCTAGGCCGGGCGTACCCAATTGCATGGGGAAATTGGGGCCGTCACAAGTACAGTTATTTCTTGAGCTTTTAATTATTTATTGATATTGTTTCGATACTATCTTGTCATTTCATTCCTTTTGAGTGGTCCTAAGGCAAGTGTGTCAAGCGCGATCCTTATAGAATTTCGGGCTCGCGGTGTATTATACCGGAGTTTACGACTGGGGATACGTGATTGGTTGTAATGACATGTACGGGGTAAGAGTTCTCCACTAGATTGTTGGGGACTCTACACTCGCGTAGGGGTCTTAGGGGAGATTTTGTCCTCGACTCCTAACCTTTGAGGAGATTTTGTCTTCAGCATAACGACTTTGATTGGTTGAGACCATTTGTGCATTTCCTTTGTATTCCGGGACACTCAATTTTTACTGCTTATTTATTTGTTCATAGTCTTCATATATTCATGCGCTCCCTGTCATTTTCTTTCTATCTCCATGAATTGACTGTTCATTTATTTAATTCGAAATATTGTATTTATTGTTGTTCCTGCTTGGTGTTACTTACCTGGGTTCGTCATTCTTGTGTTTAACTGAGTACAGATCCGCAGTCCAACAAATGAAAGGCTATGCAGTTAGGCGACATACTTTGAGCGGCCCTCCTCTGCTGACATAGGTCACTTTTTGGTTGTATTAGTTACTTATATTTGTTTTTTTGTACATAGAGTTATGGGTTGAGAGATTTTTTTTGGATATTATGACTTGAATAATACTCTCCTTGCTTTACATGGTATATATGATATATGGTCCCACACCCTAGGTTTTTGTCATAAATTGTAGCTTTCGAGGGTAATTGATTAGTTGAGATTTATTGTTTCCGCTTTATACTTTGATAACTCGCTAATTAATTGACTTCATTTTTAAATGATTAATAAATGATTGAATGGTAAGGATAGGCTCACTGGCCTCGCGTAACTCGGCGGAATTGGCTCGGGGGTTCGCGCGGGCCCAGGCAGGGCAGCGCCTGATTCTAGAGTTGTAGAATTTTGGGTCGTCACATAATCTCTCTCGATCCTTATTTCCTCTCGCTCGGCTCAATCTCTCTCTCACTCATTCGAATTCTCTGTTCAATTTTGAGAAGAAAATGGGGTGTCGATGGTGGTTATTGATATTTTAGGATCAAATGACCATTTTGCCCCATCCTTATCCTCTTTTTCTTCACAAAGTTCATGCCATTTTTGGTCATTTCTCAATTCTTTTTAATTTGTGATTATATATATATTTATATATATTTGTCTATACTTTCACGCTTACAATTCCGTTGTGCGCGCCAATGAGCGCACTCGAGCGTGCACATTACTATAAGACCCAACACGTGTTGCCCACGATCCCGCGTTACTAGGAATTCACCAAATTTACTATTTTATTACATTTAATTCGTTTCACGTGTGCATTATTTCCCAGTCCTGATATTTCGTCTTTTAGCCTACCCGGTACTCATGTCAACACGCATATCGAGGCAAATACTTAACACACAATCTCGCACGTCAATTGAAATATAATTACACACATCGCAATATCATTTAACATATTTGAACATAAACATCGCAAATTAGACAAATCAACACACAAAATAACTATTTACCTAACCCCAGACGCGCTCTAGCCTAGCTGCGGGTCTCACGAGCATCTGAGTTGTCTGCTACGTCTACAATACGTAATAAATAACGGCGAATTAAATTCAGACCGTTGCATCAATCTTCTAAAATAGATATATTCCAATAGTAAAACATAGTATCCATGTGAGACAAGAAAATAAAAATGGTGTATTTTATCTACCTTGACATTAATATCTTCATTTTTTAAAACACTAGTCATATTAGAAGAAGTGTATCGTTAAACCCCCAATTAATAAGATGTGTAGCCGGATGTGCGTAGTTTTGATGTATGAAACTAGAGAATTAAGAAAGCATACTTGCAGTTTTTTTTTTTTTATAGTTTTCTTTTTGATAACAACAAAAAAAAGCCCTCTTGTCGAAAAAAAAAGCCCTAGTTTCAAAAAAAAAAAGGGATGCATGAATTCTTAAAAGAGAAAATGAAGCGTGTAAAGATGAAGTTATAATATATATACAAAACATATAATATAAATGGGTATATGGGGTGAGTAATTGGGTAAATGGGGTGGTAAATGTTAATACCCTTACCCTATCCATACCCACTTGTGTATCTTATTTATAAAACTATATCCTTACTCAATATATATCAGGTCAGGTATTACCCTATCTATTAAGATCGGGTACCCAAACCCATGGGTCCAATTGCCATCCCTACTCTCGATTTAGTGCATTACATGTGAGAACATCCGAAAGATCAGACAATCAAACTTGCCAAATATAATTTGACGGATAAATATTAAAGACAACAGTGGGCTCAAGTTTCATTTGGCGTCTAAATTCTATTTGTTTGGGCTTCATTGTATTAAGTCATCCCCGTAAATATGCCGATTCTTAGCTCTCAAGCTGTGGCTTAATTAATAATTAAGCATAAATGATCATCCAAAAAAATAATTAAGAATAAATGAACCAATCAAACTTATGACCCAAAAAAAAGAGCCAATGAAACTTAAATTAATTAATTAATTTCCAATAATTAAGTATCTAATTAAGAAAAAAAATTATTGAAATGGGGATAATTAAAAAGTATTGATGAATTAAGTTTTTCAAGGTAGTTGATTTTACTTCCAGTCATGTTCTATTAAATGAAATGAGCCATCATGATTAATGAAATGAATATTTTACTTAAAAAAAAATTACATAATTTGTTGAGGTAGTCATTCGTGTGCAAGATTTTTAACTTTTACTTCAAAATTCTTCGATACTAAATAAGGGATGGAGGACATGTTTATTAGTTTTGTTTCACGCCTTTAAACGAGATGAGACTATATTTTGATCCACACACCCCTAATAGAGTCGATTAGAAAATCTTCTTCGATGCAACCGACTCTGATATTATTCCTTATCTCACCATAATGTTATTTGTTGCTTTAAGAATCTCTATTTTTTGCAGCAACTCGTAGCCCAATATATATGCTTTAATTTGATATATTCTAGATTGTTCTTCATGCCTTATATGCCTTACTTCCCAATTCCCATGCATGCTCTTTCATGAATTCCGTCCCATGGAGTTCCGAAAGATCGTTCTAAATTTCATTTACGTATCTATCACTTTATATAGCTATATCTATTCATCTACACAATATATAAAAGCACGAATTCATAACAAATCGACAGTAAGCAAATTTACTATTTTACCCTTTTCAACCTACTAATTTACTAAATTATACATTGTAATTGTAATTTAATAGAGATAATGAGTTGAGTCGTTCATATCTTCAAACCGTGTTACATATACAACATTAATTAAATCGACGATAAGCAAATTTACTATTTTATCCTTTTCAACCTACTAATTTACTAAATCATACATTGTAATTGTAATTGAATAGAGATAATGAGTTGAGTCGTTCATATCTTCAAACCGTATTATATATACAATATTAATTAAGTGTTCCACTTTAACTCAACAACTAATAACTATAGTCTATACCTGATATCAAAAAAAACTATAGTATATACCTCATGCGAAAAAACGTAGGTACATTTCAATTGAATACATTATATATAATTAATCTTTTCAATTGAATAATTAATTGATTATGGAATATTTTTGACGTGTTTGAACAGTTTTACTAAATAGATATCAAAGTGGACAAACTTAGGTACATTTCAAAAAATTAAGGGCCACATGTCCCATGATTTAATTTCATACACAACTTTTTTTCTTCATTTTTCTTCTTGTCATCGATGGTAAAAACAATGTCTTTTTGAAATTAACTTTATTTATGTATATTTTTATGTTTATTTATATAATCAGAATCATACTTTATGAATTATAAAAATATGATTTTGTACATAATTGAATTAATTTCCACTAGCGTAGTGAGCGGGCTCATTCATGTGAAGCACGTAATGAAACTAGTATATATATATATATATATATATATATGTATGTATGTATGGTATCAATCAAAAAGGTCATATATATATATATATATATGTATGTATATATGGTCTCAAGTATATCAACCAAAATTTCCTTAAAAAGCAGCATAAATTCGAACGTACACATCCACACATTTCTCAATTTTTATCTCAACTCTCTCTCTCTCTCTCTCTCTCTCTCTCTCTATATATATATATATATATATATATATATATGTGTGTGTGTGTGTGTGTGTGTAGACTTCTCCCTCCATACATGCAGCTCAAGCTAGCAACAAAGCAATAATTAGCACTCACTTGAAGTCTATTTCTTACTCATACACATCTACATTTTGCTCATCGTATTATCAAGTGCAATATATTAGTTAAAGTTGTAGTAAGGTCATTGATCGATTGAGATCGAAATGGATCGAGTGATGAAGCTGGCGTCGGAAAAGGCAGTGGTGATCTTCAGCAAGAGCTCGTGCTGCATGAGCCATGCAATCAAGACTCTCTTCTACGACCTCGGTGTAAGTCCTGCAATCCACGAGCTCGATGAGGACCCTAATGGACAGGAAATGGAAAAGGCACTGCAAAGACTAGGGTGTAACCCTTCGGTTCCAGCCGCGTTCATAGGAGGAAAGCTAGTCAACTCGACCAACAAGATTATGTCTCTTCACCTTAGCGGGTCTTTGATTCCAATGCTTAAGGAAGCCGGAGCAATTTGGCTCTAAAACTAGATGCTATTGAGCTACAGTTTGCTAGCTAGCTATATATATATAAATGCTGTTGAACTATATGTGAGTTTGTATTGTACCCAATATTAGTCTCACATGGGAAAGAAACATTTTTGTTTATTTCCTTATAAGATATCTTTCACTTACAAGTCTTAGTAAGTAAATATGGGTTGGAGGCAAAGACCATGGGTATTCCCCATTGATTAATATATATTAAATACTTGATATTTAATATGTTTTTGATTAGGCCTTGGGGCCGAGGGGCTAATGTTAAAATAACTTAGCTAATTCACAACATAAATTTTTTGTTTTAAATTAAGTAATTTCATAATTACTTATTATGTGAACAGTTGTAACGGTTGTGAACAGTTGTAATGGTTGTATGTGAACAGTTATGTTTTGTGAACAGACACATTATTTGTCTATATATAGTTTGTACGAAATGAAAAAAAAAAATTTTAGTAGAGAGAAGTTTTACTGTTGCACAAGAAAGGTTCTTTGATTGGTGTGTAATCAAAGATCAATCCAATTGTATCCTGGAGACGAACCTCTTGAAACATTCATACACCGAATTGGAGGAAAATTCGTCTTAGGACATTGCTATTGAGTGCAAGCCTCTGGTATGATTTAATTTAGTTCTTTGTAATTGAATTCACATATGATATATAGATTATAGTTCAGTGATATGCATATAGTATAATTGTTTTAACAATCTAACACGAATCTTTTTTTTAATTGCTGTGTTTTATTAATGTTATCGTTGATTTACATGCAATAGTTTTGTCACTGATTTTAGAAAAACTAGTCACTGATTTATACGAAATTGTTGTTTTCATACTTGTTTGAAATGGCATCTCTTGTAACTGAGAAATATGAGAAATCCACATCTGCCAATTCCAAAGATGAAAGACCAGAGAAGTTCAAGGGTCTTGATTTTAAAAGGATCTTTGTGATTTCAAATCACATCCTACAAGAGGAGGAAAGAACTACTACATCACTTTTATTGATGATTGTAGTAAATATTGCCATGTCTTTTTGATCAAGAATAAAAGCGAGGTCTTTGCTATATTTAAAATATATAAGGCAGAAGTTGAAAATCAACTTGATAAAAAGATAAAAATATTAAGAACTGATCGAGGTGGAGAATATGATTCCATTGAATTTACAGAATTTTGTAATACAAATGAAATTATTCATCGACCACTGCGCCATATACACACCTCAACAAAATGGTGTGGCAGAGATAAAAAATAGAACACTCAAGAATATGATTAATTCTATGTTAAATGATTCTGGGCTTCCTCAAAACTTGTGGGGTGAAGCATTACTGACTGCAAATCATATCTTGAATAGAGTTCCGTTCAAGAAATCTGATAAGTCTCCATATGAGATTTGGAGAAAGAGAAAACCCACTTACAAAACTTTAAAAGTGTGGGGTTGCTTAGCAAAGGTTCAAATTCCTTTACCAAAAAGGACTAAATTAGGACCTAAAACCGTAGATTGTGTGTTCATCGGTTTTGCTAAGAATAGTGCAGCGTATAGATTCTTAGTAGTTAAATCACATATTTCAGATATCAGTGACAATACTATCATAGAATCTGCAGATGCTACATTTTTTTAGCATATATTTCCTTTTAAGGAAAAACAAAATGGTTCATCATGAAAAAAGGACAGCTGAAGAGAGTCTAGAAGAACCAACCACTTCAACGGTTCAAGAACAAAATTTGGAACCTAGAAGGGGAAAAAGAATTAAGGTTCCAAAGAATTTTGGACCTGATTTTATAAGTCTCGTTAACTGAAAATGAACCTTAGACTTATAGGGAGGCTATGTCTTCGCCGGAAGCGTCTTTATGGATGGAAGCAATCAATAGTGAAGTTGAATCCATTTTACAAAATAATACATGGGAATTGGTTGATTTACCATCCGGAATCAAACCAATTGGATATAAATGGATATTCAAAAGAAACCTTAAAGCTGACGGTACTATTGATAAATACAAAGCACGATTGGTTGCAAAAGGTTATAGACAAAAAAGGGTGTAGATTACTTCGACACCTATTCTCTGTTTAGAATAACTTCCATTAGAATGTTGATTGTCGTAGGCTGCTTTATACAATATGGAAATACATCAAATGGATGTTAAAACAACATTTCTAAATGGAGAGTTAGAAGAATAAATCTATATGGACCAACCTGAAGGGTTCATAGTCAAAGGCCAAGAGAATAAAGTTTGTAGACTTGTTAAGTCATTATATGGACTCAAACAAGCTCCAAAACAATGGCATGAAAAATTTGATCATACTATGCTAGCAAATAGTTTCAAAATAAATGAATGTGACAAATGTGTGTACATTAAAGAAATGAAAAACTTTTGCGTCATAGTATGTTTATATGTTGATGACATGTTGATTATGAGCACAAGTAGAGATGCTATAATATCAACCAAAAAGATGTTGAATTCTAGTTTTGACATGAAAGACTTAGGTCTAGCTGATGTAATACTAGGAATTCAAATAAAAAAGAATAACAAAGGTTATATCCTCACACAATCTCATTATGTTGAGAAAATCTTAAAAAGATTCAATCAATTCGATTGTAAACCTGCTCCAACTCATTTTGATGCTAATTGTCATCTTAAGAAAAATAATGAAGAAGCAATTTATCAATTGAAATATTCTCAAGTAATTGGAAGCTTGATGTACTTGATGAATTCTACTAGACCTGACATAGCTTATGCAGTAAGCAGGCTGAGTAGATACACAAATAATCCTAATGATGCTCATTGACAAATAAGCGTTAATAAGAGTTCTAAGGTATCTTAAATATACCTTAAATTATGGACTTTATTATACAAAATATCCACCTGTACTTGAAGGGTATAGTGATGCAAATTGGATTTCTGATAATACAGAAACCAAATCAACAAGTGGATATATATTCACATTAGGTGGAGCAAATGATTTCTTGTAAATCAACAAAACAAACGTGTATAACACGTTCCACTATGGAATCAATTCATAGCTCTTGATAAGGCAAATGAATAAGTTTGAATGGCTAAGAAATTTCCTAGAAGATATTCCTTCTTGGCCAAAACCAAATCCACAACAATTTGTATACATTGTGATAGTATGGCAAAGACAAGCAAGAAAGCTAAGAACAATATATATAATGGTAAGTCGAGACATATAAGGCGCCGGCAAGACAATACTATAAGACAATTACTCACAAGTGGAGTAATTAGTATTGATTATGTTAAGTCTAAGGAAAACATTGCAGATCCTTTGACTAAAGGCTTACTAAAAGATCAAGTGAAGATATTATCGAGGGAATGGGCTTAAAGCCTATAGAGTAAGTCAAGTCCAATGAAACCTAACCTAGCGATTGGAGATCCCATGGTCTAGGTTCAATAAGCAAACTAGTTAGACTTGACTTAACAAACAGACACACAATTACTGTTCCTATGATGAAGTAAGTGTGTTGATAAGAAGTTTAGGGTATGCAATACTGCATTAAATGATTAAAGATAAGTCACCTATATGATAGTAAATATGGGGTCGCATTTATGAGAATGAATAGGCTAAATTCTCTAAAACTATCATGAATCCAGGATATGTTCAGAACCAAAATGAACAACAAAGAATAACGTGCATCAGTAATCATGTCATAAGTGAGACATATTGTCTTAGTTTACTACAAAAAGTGAACAGCTTCAAGATACATACATCATCAAGCGTCGCGAAGTAAACTCAATATGATCTTACTAGGGTAAGTTCAAGTCTATACGACACTTTCCTGAGTAACATGACATGATAATCTCTCTCAAATCTCTCTCAATTGTTTTGAAGTAATGTTATTTCTAAAATAATGATATTTTTTTTTAAATTTGTGTTTGTGAATTGGCAAAGTAAACTTGGTCATGGTTTCAGATGGATACAATACAAATGTAGGGTATTGTTGAACTATATGTGAGTTTGTATTGTACCCAATATTAGTCCCACATGGGAAAAAAACTTTCCTTATAAGATATCTTTCACTTACAAGTCTTAGTTAAGTGAATATGGGTTGGAGGCAAAGACCATGGGTATTCCCCATTGATTAATATATATTAAATACTTGATATTTAATGTCTTTGATTAGGCCTTGGGGTCGAGGGGCTAATGTTAAAATAACTTAGCTAATTCACAACATAAATTTTATTGTTTTAAATTAAGTAATTTCATAATTACTTATTGTGTGAACAGTTGTAACGGTTGTATATGAACAGTTGTAACGGTCGTATGTGAACAGTTGTAACGTTTGTGAACAGTTGTAACGGTTGTATGTGAACAGTTATGTTTTGTGAACAGACACATTATTTGTCTATATATAGTTTGTACGAAATGAAAAAAAAAAGTTTTTAGTAGAGAAAAGTTTTACTGTTGCACAAGAAAGGTTCTTTGATTGGTGTGTAATCAAAGATCAATCCAGTTGTATCCTGGAGACGAACTTCTTGAAACATTCATACACCGAATTGGAGGAAAATTCGTCTTAGGACATTACTATTGAGTGCAAGCCTCTGATATGATTTAATTTAGTTATTTGTAATTGAATTCACATATGATATATATATTATAGTTCAGTGATATGCATATAGTATAATTGTTTTAACAAATGCAACCTTGCTAATTATAAGGTGAACTGCTAGCTAGCTAGTTATCATTCTCGTGTTGTACTTTACTAGTTATATATTGTTTCGGCATGTAAACATATATAGTATAGTATAGTAATATATATAGATCAGTTTTATAGTGGATGCATGTGTACTAGCAATATATAGTATTTATGGCATAAATTTGAATGCCACTTAATTTGTTTCAAGTCCGGCCATCATGGATCTTAGTAGAATAATTTAGGTTCATTACAGATCTCGATAACAATGCAGGGTTCGTCATGCTCATTAGGTTCATCATGGCTATATGAGCTTGTTGTGACCCACTTAGGTTCATAGGTCTATTATCAGCGACGAGTTATGTTCACTAAACATCAATAAACTTGTAATTGTTCTTGTTAAGCTCATAATTAAAACAAAAAATGCTTTGGGTCTATGGAACTCTATCATTATAGGCTATAGCGATGAGTTAAAGTCCACAAACCTTAAATGAATACAAAATGCTTCTTATAAAAAAAAAAAATTTAACCTTTATCAAAAAAAAAAGTTAAGACAAAAATGCTTCTTAATTAATAAGGCGAGGTTGTTCTTCATAACACAAACAAGGGGGAAGAATTTTCCAGTCTTGGGACTTCGCATAACTAAGCTTGCTTTGGGTCCATGAAACTCCTTTTTAATGGAATATATTTATCTTGGTCTTTTTTCATGGAATATTATCATTTTGTTCCATCACTTTTTGGTTGCTTTTTTTTTTTTTCTAGAATTGTCCTTTCGTTGCAAACATTGCTAACTTGGCCGTTGTATTTGCTCTATTCATTCATGAATCCGTCCAAAATAGTTTGTTGCAAGATATTGTTTTCGTATGTATTGCTCGTAAATCTCTTCAACTTGTAAATGTAATATATTCCACGACCTTGCATATATAAGTGTCGCTATACCAAACAAAAATGATCTCTTTCGAGTTTCCACACCACCGAAATTCGCTGGCCACATACTTTTTCGGGCATTTTCTTGGATATATGGTAAAATTTATGAAGATAAAAAAGGTATGAAGATTCAAAGAAAAGTATATGTAGCAATAATCGATGCAAAAACTAAGGGAAAATTAATTATAGGATAATTTGGACACTTCAAAGGCGACTTATAAATATTTTTACTAACCTTTTTGAACCAGCAGTGATGTATAACATTATAGGGATTTTTTATTAATGTTATCAATAAAAGTACTTTTAATAACACGGGATTTACATTTTTTTTTCATTTTCGATGCCCAAACAGGCAAATTTATTTCATCAACTGAGATCGGCAATTACATTGGAAGAGATGGTCCGTGGTAAAGCATCCTTCCATGATTCATATACATTAGATTCCATAGCCAATTTACCTAGGATATGAGCCACACAATTCCCTTCCCGAGGTACAAATGTGAATTGATCTCCATACTGATACGCCTCGAGATCAACAATCTCGGCTATTAAGGTTCCAATAGGACCCAATTAGTGTCTTTTATTCTGCTCATCCACGACGTTGCAAGCATCTGGCTCGATTGTGAAAAACCCAAATGCATGCTCATCCTCAAATTTCTTGCCTTCCCTAATCGCCAAATGCTGCTAGAACCATCTCGAGCCACTCCTCCAACACCAATATATAATTTAGCATTGGTAACATTATCGTTTTTTTAATAAGACATTGGTAACATTATCTTTAGTAAAATGATAATCTAAAACACTTTGGACGCACACTTGAGGTACACACTGTCTTTTAATTATTTTATGATATTTTGTTAAATGTGGGGTCATGATTAGAGAGACAAGAAAAAGTTGTAAATAAACTAAAAGATAAAATATGCGTCAAAAGTGTGATAGATTGTCATTTTCCTTATCATTATAGGCTAAATTATCATTTGTATTCATTTTAAAACATTTATTAAATATATTCATTTTCTTAAAAGTTGTATATAAAAATTAGTTAAAATTTCATAACTTGGCGGACTTGGGCAAGAGCTTAAAAGTTCGACCCAATAAAGCCCAACCTAAATCCGTCCAATGAACAAGCCTAAATGGTACATAACTATTTGTTTTGGCTGTTGTTGTTTTTTTTTTTTTTTTTAAGAAAACTATTTGTTTTGGTTTTTTTTTAGAGCTACTATTTGTTATTCTTCAAAACAGAAAAGTTAATCTAATTACCCTTGTTTGTAAAATTTAAAAACAACACAAACGCGTGGGCGTCATGACAGCTGCCGATCCGGGCAGCAGCGCACCATAACCTCTAAAATCCACCAGAAATTTAACAAAACAAATTGATACATATCTAAACACACCACCTCCACATTCATTCATTCAACCAAGAACAAATTTGAATAGCATTACAACAAGATCATACAATTTGTACAAGACGATATAATCTTAATTACCATCATTTACATCTTGATCCTAATTACAAGTTTACAAGCAAATCGACACAATGGGTTGCAATGAATCCAAACACAGCGTTGCAACTGACAACACCGCGATAAGCCACCGTAAGAAACCGAACAAAAGAAGCCACAAGAATGTGGTTAGCCCTGTCGAATCAATCCCTGAATCTGCCGTCGCCACCAATGCCACCACCGAGAAAGAGCCATCGCCGCCCACAAAGCAACCGGAGTCTGAGAAGCCTAACAAATTAACAATTGAGAGTTCTAATAATAACATCAATGAGGTAGTACCCAAGGCCACCGAATACACGGAGGCGGCTTCAGACGTGAAGGATATAAGTGTGAATCTTCCAATTGTAAACAATGAGGAGGAGGAGAAGAAAGAGGAGACAACGCAGAAGGAGGATGTTACAACGAAAGAAAGAAATATAGAGGAGGAGAATGTTAATAAGGTTGTATCTCAAGATCAATTGTCGGATCGCGAAGACTACTTATCATCGAGGAAAGAGAGGGGTTCCATCGATTCCATTGTTAGTGATCATGATGGATATTACTCGCCGCATCATGAGTTGCCCACCCCGAGAGAGGGAAGGGATGATGATCAAGCAAGTGATGAACATGAAGTGAAGGTTGACACCCAACTTGATGAGGTTGAAGGACTAGAAGAGAAGGGAGAAGAACTAGCTCAAGAACATCAAAATGGTATAATTATATAGTTACATATATATGTTGATTTGTTTTCTATGTTTACCAGACTAAATAATAATTAATGACTTCTTAAACAAATCGGAGGTTCAATTTAATTATTCTATATATATATATATATATAAATTGATGTTTAGCTTATGAGTTTGAAAATTGATTTGATCAATGAATAGAAAAGGAAACCAGTGAGGTCGTGGTGGAAGCATTGGCAGAGAAAGAAGCAAAGGATGTTACGAAAGAAGCAAAGGATGTTACGAAAATTACCGAAAAGCAAAGTACTATTAATGCCACAGAGGTGAGGATAAAAGTTTGCTCGCCTAACTTAATTTTTCTGGCTTTGCTATATATGCAAGTATTTTTAGTTAGATCTTTAGAACTTCTTTCAGAGTCTTAGAAATAGTGCGGTGTGTGAATGAAAAAACATTAACATGGGGTGGTTTTGTTATGCAGGCACCTCCCAGCGGTTTACAACAAGAAGCGCAAACAGCCACATGAAGAGACCCTCCATATGTTGCCTTAAATATTTATCCATTTATTCTAATTGCTCCAAGTTGAATGTACTTATAGCATATAAAAATGTTTTTCTTTTATTAATTTGATTTATGGCATTTGAATGTGAATTAATAATTAATTGTATGTGGTTCGTTTTCTTCAAAAAAATAAAATAAAATTGCATATGATAAAAATAATGAGTTTTGAAAATAAAATTTATACAGCTTAAATTGCTTCTATTTTTTTTTCTGAGTTCGGCTAAACGCGCTCATCGTTTACTTAGAGCACCTCGATTTCGAGTGCACCCCAAATTCAAATTTTAATTTATGAGGGCCCCCCGCATTTTTACCAAAATAGTCTTTCATCCCAACTGAAGCACCCAACTCCAAAACCTTGTTTGATACATCTATTTTAGATTCAACAAAATATAGCCGAGACTTATCTTTTAGGCTCGGTGTTGTCCAACCGAACTTATTTGGAAAATTTTAATTGACAACTGCCGATCTAAAAGTTCGGTGGGTTCCGACTGACTCCCCAGTTAAAAGCTCAACAAGCTTTGAATGACTCTCCAACTAGAGGTTCGATGGGCTATAACCGACTCTCGAACAAGAGATTCGGACCTACAATGTCGCGCCATTCAATGATACCCTACAAATCACGATAAGAGAGTGTGTAGAGGGATGATGTTGGGGTGCACAAAATGAGAGGAAATGGTGGTGGGTGCACTAATCACAGTAAAGGGCATAATTGCATAAAGTGCCATTTTATAGTAAAATTAACCTTTTTATAAGTTTGAATTTTTTGTCTGGATGCACTAAATAAATGGAGAGTGCGTTTTAGCCAGTTTTTTTTTTTTTTTTTTTTTTTTTTTTTTATGGGAGATGGTACTCCCCAACTTAATTTGCTTCTATGCATGAACCTAGATTAATAAAACAAGAGTCGCGCCAAGGGCACCCCGCAATCTTATTAGGGCACGCTACTATTTTTAATTAAAATTGGTTTTATAACCAAGTGACAAAAATACCCTCGTCCAACCCAACAATTCACATGTTCATTCAAATACCCTCTCAGGACACCCCACTTTTGAAAACTTGATTTTTTTACGAAGTCAAGTCGATTCGTTGCGGGTCGGACATCGCGTTTGTCGATCAATGAGAGCGCACTAGCCCTTATCAATCGCATTTGTTGATCCGTCACCGCCCAAAGATTCGATGAGTTTTAAGTGTTTTTAAGAGTCTAATGGTTGAATAAAATGAGTAGAAGGCGGATGTCGCACATGACAAGTTAGTTTTTATGGTTTTTGTGGAGTTTTTTTTTCCATTTTCAAAAGTGAACCACAGACGCAAATTTATCGGTCACACACGACCAAGACATGTTGCAATGTCTCGGTACCCTATAACCGATAACTAACAAAAGGTGTCGATTATTACCAATTGAGGTTAATCCAAAACTTAATTTTTTATTACACTTCGGTTGGAAACAATCGAAACATAGCTTAATGTCTCGGTAACAGGTCACCGAGACCAAAACCAGTAGTCTCGGCGATACACAACCACGTGGTCTAAGGGTCCTTCTCACTTAGGTGTCGATTGATATTAACCGACACTTACACAATTATATCGGCAATGGACGTCTGAAACCAAAAGACAAGTTACAACCTTGTATGACCGAATACTACAAAATTGAAGTTAAACACATCGTCCGACGTAAAAATAACAAATCTACCTTAAACAAATAAGAATGTGAGGAGATTTGGTATATTGATGCCTTGATGCCATTATGGAAGGGGGAAAATAAGGGTTTCATTTGATTTGATGGTGAGGTGCTTGCACTCTAAATGAAAATGATATTTTGATAAAAATACTGGAGTACCTGAAATGATTGTGAGGTGCCCTTAGCAATCGCAACATTCCAACCCAAAAAAAAAACAATCGCAACACATTAATTGCGTGCACGTTTTTAATGTATGAAATTATCAATACCTAATTAAATAAAACGTGTAGTTTGGACGTTTATCAAAAAAAAAAAGTGTAATTTGGACGTTTATATGTTTTTTTTTTTTTTGGATTGGATAAACTTTGGTTTGTGGACTTTAAATTTTAATCCCAAAACCATCTACCTCTAACACAGACTATTTTAATTTGGATGCGATCAATACTAGCATTGATGCACCGGATTCCATCATAAATCTCCAATTAAATGTGCTTAAGCGAGACTAATACTAGAAAGCCCTCATGTTGCACCCCTTTTAACTTATTAAAAAAAACATACTATTTCAATTGCGTCGGGCAATTTAGTGTTCGGGCCCGCCGACCCAATTTTGTCTGACCCGAAATAAAA
This sequence comes from Stephania japonica, assembly GCA_039657345.1. Lineage (NCBI taxonomy): Eukaryota > Viridiplantae > Streptophyta > Magnoliopsida > Ranunculales > Menispermaceae > Stephania > Stephania japonica. The sequence continues at coordinate 70,209,755 of CM077557.1, forward strand.
AGAGTTCAGATAATGTCTTGATAAATTTGGGTTGGATATGGACAAAGACCATTTATCCGAATTTAAAATCGGGTCGGTCTAAACAAGGCCTTAGAATCCTGATCCGGATCCAGACCCAATTTGAATTTTAAATAAAGTTAAAATACTTTCGATAAAAAAAAGGTATATTGGACTCTTAGTACTTATAAAATAGATTAATAGTTTTCAAAAAAAGATTAACAAAAATAATCCACTCTAATACACATAAATTAATATACTAAAGATATATTTGATTTTTAAATAAATTAAATTTTAGTTTTTTTTTATACCTGAACATTTGTTTCTTGACATTAAATTATTTGCAGTAATGTTACAATGATTTATATTTTGCAATATTTGTTAAGAATTTGACGTTACTTTTTTCAAATTACAACATACGGAATTATAATCTATGTCTATTTTAATATTGGAAAAGACTTTCAATATGATAAATAAGTTCAAAATTGTGACAAATCCAGACAAACGGACAACCTGAATTTTAAGTAAACTGAATATGGACAAGCTAGTCTTGTCCAAATTTAAAATCGAACTGGATCCGAATAATGAATATACTTTTTTATAGTTGAAGTTGTCTAGATCTAGACCTGTTCAAACCCAAATTTTTTTCACCCCTAATTTCAATCTTATTGAATTAATGTAGTACTTGGTGCCCCTTCTCAAACGTGGCGTTGTATATCAAGCTTGGCACGCACTGTCATTTTTTTTTTTTGATAAAATCAAAAACTCTTATTAGTTATCATTACATACACATAATACATGGTTAAATAAAACATTTCGTACGTTAATTTTATAACTCAATCTTATATAAAATCATTTTCAACAACATATCATTCAATAACATTTGTTCTATGCTAATGAAATAAACATTTGTTATGTCTTAAATTAAAGATAAAAATACAGTTTTTTTATTGTAGTGAAATGATGAAATTTTAATCATTTCATGTTAATAACATGATGATACTAATTTTTAGAAAAAAAAAATCAATTAGAAATTATTATATATAAAATGAGTAGTAGAAAGAGCTCAGCGAGATCAACTTATATTCAACCTAGCTAGTTATTACCAGAAATTAAAGATCAAATATAAGTTGACTATGGAAGCCTTTCACTTTGACAAATGGGGTTTCAAAAGTTGAACTCATTTTTGTTGATGTACTTTAGTAGATATATACAATTATAAAGCTATCAATACTATTTTAGAGTACGTCTTAGAGTTAGATCACCTTGAAAAGCTAGAAAATGTGAAGCCAGTTTTGTTGGAGTTTCGCCAATATCAATTGTATCATAGCTGTGATCGTGTGAGATTTTACTTTAAAAGACATCAATATTATTTAATGAGAGATCCACACTTAGAGCCTTCATCAAGAATACTTCTCAACCCATATGAAACTATTATTTTGGTCGGCGTCTCTCCAAACAACCATAAACTATAAAACATGTCTAATAAGTGAGCAACTAAAGTCCCAACCCAAACACATTTTTGACATTTAATCCTTGTGGTCATTTATTAAAAAGTATTATCAAGGAGAACAAAATTGTAGTCACTTGTTACTTTTAAGCCATAGGGCACCTTTAATTTTGTGCCCATCTATATACGTACCCCAGTGTTTCATAAGGGCACTACAACGAAAAAAGTCACACTTTAAAAAATGTCACTTCTAATGCAAATAACCTATGTGTCCCTCACTGCGTTTTGTGTATTCCTCCCTATTTTCTTCTCGCTTTATGGACCCCACATTTGTCCTCCCATACTACTCCCTCTTAGTGACTTGTAAGGCATTGTCGATTAGTTTAGCCTCGTAGGTCTGGACCTCTAGTTGGAAAATTACGTCAAAGCCCACCGAAACCTTAATTAGAGAGTCGACTAGAGCTTATTGAACATTTTGGTTCGCCTGTTGTCAATCAAGTTTCAACAAAAAAGGTTTGGTTAGATATAACCAAACGTACAAGATAAGTCTCGATAATGTGTCGCTGAACCTAAAAATGTCTTATCGCCTGCGTCGTTGAACAATATAAATGACTCGAGAATTCTCCAGAAAGTCATTGAACGGCCAACGAAGCAAAAGAACATCCTTAAATCGCATCAAATTCATAACACCCCCTAACATTAATTAGAGAATATTTGGCCTGAAACCCTAATTATGCCCCGGTAAACCAGATCAGACCTAAATAGAGCTAGCAGTCTTATACTCATTCCGGACAACAACCTGTATATCTTGATTTTAAATAAACAAAATAAAACAAACGTAGCAAAAAATTTAAAACTTTTTCAATAAAACACAAGATATACAATATTGACATGAACATCGATATTGAGCTTGTATTCCCACCCCAATTATTACAAATTATAGAGCAATACAATTTATATATACAACAAGGAAACTTGTTGCACCGTAGAGAATATACTAAACTTCTGGTCTTCTTTATTTCCTGAGTTCCAAGTTTTAACGTACATCCATACCTGGAGATGTTAAAGTGGATGAGCTCCTACATGCTCAGTAAGTGACCAACCATCAACAACCAATTAATATCAAGGCCATGTACAACAACATGAATCAAATGCATATCTAAAGGAGCATACGAATCAATATAAACAATATATATATATATATAAAATGCAAGTTCCTTAGTTCATTGCAATGTATCCATGATTTGTATTTTCAATATCTGTATTTGAATTAAGTTGTCCTCTCACATCATCAAGAACCAGTCACTGGGCATCTAACCAGTTCTTGTAAATGTGTTGCCAACTCATAAAAGCATAGAGTCGCACTCCCTCATCATCACTAAACCAATCACTGCTCATCTGATTGGTTTATAACTGACGAGTCACCAACTCAATAGGAAAGCATTGATCGAGATAATTCCCAAGTAACTGGGGGCACGATGATAGAAGGCCACCCCATTACAGTTCCAAACCCCAGGCCGATTCGTCCCACTAATCCTCTTTCTGGATTTCATTTTTATTTAAAAATATTTTTGTAAAACTAAAGTCAAATCACGGTACATTGCCCCATTCCCAATCCAATACACTACATGCTCTAATAATACTAATTTATATTGCATAATTGATAAAAGATACGAGTCACACGTACCTGTCCTAAAACTTGTACGACTCCCTGGAGTCCTCAAACATCTTTCTATCATACCATTACCTAAAATAGATCAACTGTCATCAACTAAAGTACAATACTTATTTATTAATAGTTCTAAACTGGTCTCATTCGAGTCCGAAATCTCATGACCTAGTTTATAATTTATTTTGACCGTTTCATACTTTTCGAGGTAAAAGCCCCAGTATAAAGTCTCATCTGACTTTCGAATTCCTCATTTTTCATAGAAATTCCTCAATTTCTATTTATTTGGTTAAAATACTATTTTTCCTATTTTTTTGAATTTTCCCATAATTTCTTTTTTTTTTTTTTTTTTTTTGGTCCTAAACCTAGCCGGTTCGGCTCGCCCATTTCATGGTCATCTTCTTTTTCCAAATAACAGAGGCTCTGCTCTGTTCTTTTTTTTTTTTTTTTTAATTCCCGATTAGGGTTGGCTCCTAACCCAACCCCAAATCAACTAACATCTCCAACCTTGGCCACGGCCGAGCTTCTCACCACCCATCACAACAACAACAACCGATCAACAACGTCACAACGACCACAACACAACAATGAGAACAACATTAACACACTCAACTTGAGCTCACCTCGACCATGCGATCACGCAAGCTCACTCCTACAATCTCTCATTTCTTTCCTCGACTCCTTCGTTTCATCTCTCCCTCTTTGCATGTGTTTCGGTTTTCTTCTTCGTTTCCATTTATAAACGAAGAGGCGGTTGAAATTGGTAAATTACCAAAATGCCCCTCAAGCCTATCCTGTTTTCAGTTATTTCCAATTACCTTTTATGGTAATTTCACATTTTTCTGATTTTATTATTATTATATATATATATTTATATATACTAATTTATATATAAATATATATATATATCGATATATCGCGCCTAAAATTTCGGTTAGCACGCCAACGAGAACCCTAGAGTGTGCACACCACCGTGCGTCCTACGCGTGTCACCCTTGACCCCGCATAGCACTCGGCACCTCGACAATTCACCATTATTTATCAATTTTTCATTTTAATATATATTTATGCCTAGTATTATGCCTATAATTATGTAATTCACGCCAATGAGCACACTCGGGCGTCAACGCTATCTTGTGTCTTATGTGTGTCCACCTTGACTCACACATGGTATTAGGCATTTCCCCCTGAGTTCAGTTATTCATTTATACATACTAATACAAACCAAATAAACACAATACATCACACAATTCCATGCATGCGTTAATCGAGACAAATCGGGCTTAATCACGAGCCTAACTCGGATTAATTACCATTCGAATAAATGCTAATCACATGCTTAAGGTAACGGGTCGTTACAAAATCAGGCTAAAAACGTACAAATATCACTATATGACTTGAATAGTTAGGTCAAATCGGGGTAAATTATGCAAAAATATGTCGAAAAAAACTAAGAAGTGAATCCAACAAAGTACAAAAAACGCAAGTTAATGCCATCAAATTAATTGAAAACCCCAATAAGATGTGAAGAACGTGATTTGTGTTTGTTCAAGGTTTATAGACGAGGAGCTTTGATCGGGACAAATGGATATTTTAGGAATTTTGATGAAAAAGCTGGGTACTGCTCTCATTAAACGAAATTCAAATCTTAGGTGCCTTCAAGTTTGAGTTGCCCTTATGAAACTAGAGTGAGTATAACTGGGCTCATATTTTTTTGTAGTGGCTATTGAGACCTTATTTTTTGCTTATTTTATCCCAACCCATGTGAAATGACCCAACTACTTTTCATATATATAAAGGGGTTTTACTCATGTATGCCTTAGTCACCCCTTTCTCCAGCTACATTCTCGCCACCAATTCAAATACGATAAAATTCAAGCGAAACTCAATCGATTCGATGTCGTATGAGTATTTTTCATCTCTTTTAGTGTCAATTTTGTATTTTTTAGATTTTCTTTTCATTTTTTAAGTCGGTATTATTTTATTATTGGGTTTAGGACTTCGATTTGTGCCTTGAATCTTGCATTTTAAGTACTAAAGTTTCAATGAAATCGAAAATATCAAACGATTATGAGCAAAACTCACTATTGTTTTTTGTTATTTTCATGTATTTTTAGGAGTTTTGAAAAAAAAATTGTCGTTCTTTTTGCCCGCGAGGTTTAAATGTATAGAGTTGACAACTTTTAAGGGGTGTCAGACGCACACGGTCAATAACTCTAACGAGTTATTGACCACACAAGGCCGACACCTCTAAAGAGGTTTCAGTTGGACCCCTCTCTGTAACTTATTGAGACTGAGTTTTTTTCACAATCTCGGTCGGATCAACACCTCTTAAGAGGATTCGGTCAGATTCAACTGTTACCCCTTTAGAGATCGTAGTCATGGCCTGTGCGACCTAACCTCGTGGGCAATATTTTTTCGCTTATAAGACACATCGCGACCACATCCGACTTTGTTCAAAGAAAAAAATATTCATACGACACTTGATGATCTAGTATAAATGCTCTATAATGACTAAAATCGATAAACAAAGAGGATTAAGGGATGTTGGAATGAGCGAGAGTATTTTTGAAATTTTAAAATTTTTTGGAGGTACTAAGTAAAAAGTGGGATAAACAAAGTAAAAAATTCAAAAATTGAGTACAAGAAGCAAAAAGTGAGGTTGGAATAACCATTGCCTTTTTTTTTTCAAGTGCACATCTCAATGAACAATCCAACCGCTCCCAAAACTCTACCACTACGTTTTCAAAAAAAAAAAAAACTTTACTACTCCAAAACCCGTCGGTATAAGTACGGTTAAACAAGCGGGAAATTTCACAAACGCCCCGAATACTTGGCGGGAACGTACCCTCCGCCACACGTGCGAACCACACGCTCGGAAGCCAAACTATTTAAACCACCAAATCGGACGTCATTTCACCGTTTCGTTCAACACACACACCCACCCAAAAAAAAAGCTATTTTTAGGTCACGAACGTACACGCGATTCGAGCGAACGAAACCCTCGCTCGCTCTCTCTCTCTCTCTCGATCAATTGGCCATGGCGAGGCGCGCGAATCCCGTGGCGTCTTCCGAGGACGAGTACGGCTCGTCTGAGGAGGAGCAAAGGAACGGAGAGGAGGTGAACGAGGAGGAGGACGAGGAGGAGCTGGAAGCTGTGGCGAGGACGGCGGCCGGGTCGGACGAGGAGGACGGTGGGGAGGAGAATTCGGAGGGGGACGGCAACGGCGCCACGAAGAGCGACGACGAGGATGAGGAGGTACCGCATGTGGAGAGTTTTGGTTTGGTGGTTTTTGATTTCTAGGGTTTTGTGTTGTGTTTAGGGTTTGTAGCTAGGGTTCGTGTGGATTTTGGTTTTGGTTGGTTGGATTAGTGGCGGAGTTTGTTTTATGTGTTTAGGGTTTCGCCCAAATTGTTATAAATTTCTGATCTTGAGCTCCATGAACGATATATCTCGTACATTTAGGGTTTACTCAAAGTATCGCTTAACTTTTCGCGAGGAAATGTAGTTGCTTAGGTTGTATTTTATGTTGGAATTCAAGCTGAATGCATTTTATGTAGTTATGATTGATGAATGTTGGTGGGTTTTATAGGGCGGAGAGAATGTTGAAGTCGGCAAGCGTGAGAAGGCCAGGTTGAGAGAAATGCAAAGGATGAAGAAGCAGAAGGTTCAGGAGATTCTGGACGCGCAGAACAAAGCTATTGATGCTGACATGGTACATTGAGCTGATCACGAAGCTTAATTTCTTGTAAGTGATGGTTGATTTCCCATTGATTTGACTTGTGTTTTATGTTGTCATTAGAACAATAAAGGGAAGGGGCGCCTAAATTATCTCCTGCAGCAAACAGAGATATTTGCTCATTTTGCAAAGGGTAACCAATCCGCATCACAGAAAAAGCCGAAGGGCAGGTATTATAAATGAAAAATCGATGGTCATGTATTTATGTTATATCGATACTCATAATTTCTGTAATGAATGGTTGGGTCAATTTTACTGTGTTTGTTATTTGAAATCATCACCCATTTGTTTGGGTATTACTTGTGGTTTTTTTTTTTGTCAATGTATTGTTGTGTACTTTAATTGTGGTATACATTGTTCATGATTCTTAGTTATTTTATTTGTCTTGAGTCTTGACGGTCACAACAAGCTGTTTGCTGGTGTGGTTTTGGCAACCTTTGGTTTGTTTGTTTTAAATTGGTCAATGGGCATCCCTACTGATCTAGGATTGAACTGAATTGACAACAACACCATAGCCTCAGCCCCAAATTAATTGGGGTCGGCCACATGGATCAAACTCTTCCATTGTGTTCGATTTAGTGCAAATTGAACTGAAACAAAAATTAAGAATTTTGGGTTTGAAGTATTCTAGCTGGAAATGCTGACGACGATGCAATATAAAGGAAATAGAGCAGTAACATGTGTTAAAAGATCTAGAAATTGCTCTTAGAAGTTCTTAGCATACTAGCATAGCATCAATGCGTCTGTAGAATGGTGAGGCAGGGAATTGTAGCAAAGGCTCCTTGGCGTCATGTCCAATCCTAAACTCTTGATTTTTTCACATATTCATTTTCTCAAAAATAATGACAAATTTGAAATCATGTTCATCAATCAAAAGAAATTTACAAGCTGATGTCAATTTTGAAAATTTCAGTACTAAAGAATGATTTTGCTGAAACCAAGAAATGAAGGAAATTTTAGGAAAATGAACAAAATTATTGATGGAAAATCAGTGTTTGATTCTGAATCATTTTTACAGTGCAACCTTAAATGCTCACTATTTTTTGTGTAGTTAGATTTACATGTATTTTGGAGTGATTATTCAGTTAAAGTTTGTAGCCTTTTTAACCCTGTGTTTGAACTATGATGAATTGGTCATGTTGTCATTTTATGATACTGCTTTACTGAACGTAGCTTGATTATTACTTTTAGTTGGAATGTTGTCTTTGCATTTCTTCCCTTGTGAGCTGAGCCATTGCTTTGCCTTTCTACTATCTTTCCAGGGGTCGTCATGCATCCAAAGTGACTGAAGAGGAAGAAGATGAAGAGTGCCTTAAGGAAGAAGAGGATGGTTATTCTACTGCAGGAAGTACAAGATTGATGACACAACCTTCTTGTAAGACTTAATCCATTTTTTACACTGATTTTTTAGCATTATGAGCTCAAAGAGTTAAACTGTTAATGGTAGCGTAATGTACAATGTTGATAAGCTGCTTAAAAGGTATTTAAAAATATTCCATGATGATGATAACCAACCTGTTTAGGTTTTTATTTTATTTTTTTTTTTTTATTTTATTTTTATGTTTAGAAAATAATAATGCAACTGCTTGCAGGTATTCAAGGGAAAATGAGGGATTACCAACTAGCTGGATTAAATTGGCTGATACGACTGTATGAGAATGGTATTAATGGGATTCTTGCTGATGAGATGGTATGATTGGGATTTATGTCTTATTGATTATTCCTCGTATATTCATTAGTTCTTTGGTGTCGTGCTTGTAGGTGCATTTCTTGAATAGGTTGATGTATGATGTTTTTTTTTTTTTTTTCATGCTGTTCTTAGATTTGTTTTCATTTGTTGGTTTTGTACAAAATTACAAATAGTGCATATATGTGTTGTATTTTCTAATGTAGCTGCAATTGTGGAAAGGGCTTCCTTGTTTTATGTTTTGATGAAACTTGATGTCATTCTTGTTCAGGGTCTAGGGAAGACTCTTCAGACAATATCCTTGCTAGGTTATTTGCATGAGTTCAGGGGAATTACTGGCCCTCATATGGTGGTTGCACCAAAATCGACTCTTGGAAACTGGATGAAAGAGATACGTCGTTTTTGTCCTGTGCTGCGTGCTGTAAAATTTTTGGGAAATCCAGAAGAAAGAGTAAGTCTATTGCTACCAGAAACTTCTCGCATACATGTCCATCAAATACTTTAAAGCTCAAGATTTTCTTCTGCTCCTGCAGAGGCATATACGTGAGAACTTGCTGGTTGCTGGGAAATTCGATGTCTGTGTAACAAGCTTTGAAATGGCCATCAAAGAGAAAACTGCTCTGCGACGCTTTAGTTGGCGCTATATCATAATTGACGAGGCTCATCGAATCAAGAATGAAAATTCCCTGCTTTCAAAGACAATGAGAGTTTATAATACTAACTATCGCCTTCTTATCACTGGGACACCACTTCAGGTTCTTGCATATGCTTGTTGTCGACTTTTATTTTTATTTTTGCTTGGTGTGTTTGTTGTATTTGTATCCTAAGCACCTTATGATTTTGTAATTTATAATTTGATGGTATGCTGATTGAGAGTCTACTATCCAATTGTGATGCAAAGTTGTTATTGATTATGCTAGGGACAGTGCCATGTACCTTTCTTTCTGAACGTGACTTATTTTTTGAATGTGTTGTTCAGTGATTTTGTTTCTGGGGTTACGTTTATGATCTGACCAAATGTCTATCTTTCCTTAATTGTATTGTTTACTGATGTTTGCAGAACAACCTTCATGAGCTATGGTCTCTTCTCAACTTTCTACTTCCTGAGATCTTTAGTTCCGCTGAAACTTTTGATGAATGGTTTCAAATATCAGGCGAGAATGATCAGCAAGAGGTCGTTCAACAACTTCACAAGGTAAGTTGGATGCATTGCCATTTGAGGATTGTTTTGCGTTAGAATATGATGATACAACATCCTTTTCTCCTTTCATAGGTTCTTCGCCCGTTTCTCCTCCGAAGGCTGAAATCAGACGTCGAGAAAGGCTTGCCTCCAAAGAAAGAAACAATACTCAAAGTAGGGATGTCCCAATTACAGAAGCAGTTTTATAAAGCTTTATTGCAGAAAGATTTAGAGGTTGTTAATGCTGGAGGAGAGCGTAAGCGCCTTCTGAATATAGCAATGCAGCTGCGTAAATGTTGTAATCATCCATATCTTTTTCAAGGTGCCGAACCTGGTCCTCCTTACACTACTGGAGAGCATCTTATCACCAATGCAGGTAGGTGTATTCTATTTTAAGTCCTTGTTAAATTCATATGTTCTAGTTGAGAAACAGTTATAAAGACCTTTGGTTGTAGGTAAAATGGTTCTGTTGGATAAACTGCTCCCGAAGCTGAAGGATCGGGACTCTAGGGTTCTGATATTCTCACAGGTCAGTATAATTGAAAATCATATAATAAATGAAAAATGCTAGAGTAACCCACATTTGGCATCCACCTCCTTGGATGCCATCCATTTCTACCTCACGATGTGCACACACATCTCGAGGTGATTTGGACGACATCTAAGGAGGTTGGTCCCAAAATTGGGGTACTCTAGCAGGGTCATAATATATAATTTGAAGTACCCTATGTCAGTTGACTATTTGTTTATTTATAAATTTGTTTTTTATATTCTTTTTTCCTTGTGGTTTAATTTTACTTCTCTTGTATATAACTCTGTCTATGTGATTTTGCAGATGACCAGGCTGTTGGATATTTTGGAAGACTATTTGATGTTTCGTGGATACAAGTACTGTCGGATTGATGGGAATACTGGTGGAGAAGATCGTGATGCATCAATTGATGCATTTAATCAACCAGGGAGTGAAAAATTCATCTTCTTACTTTCTACCAGAGCTGGTGGTCTTGGCATCAATCTTGCAACTGCCGATGTTGTCATTCTTTATGACAGTGATTGGTAAGTTATTTTGCATCTTTTTTCAGCTTTTCTTTTGAAGAAAACTTTCTTATGCTGCACTGCTGATGATTTGTGAGTTTGATCAGTTGATTTTAATCTAATCAGTTTTTTTCCCCTCTTGTTTATATTTGTAAATAGGAATCCTCAAGTGGACTTGCAGGCACAAGATCGTGCTCATAGGATTGGCCAAAAGAAAGAAGTTCAAGTGTTCCGTTTCTGCACTGAGGTTCAACTTTGACCTTGTAGAATATATGCTTTGAAATTTGAAATCCTCTCTTATCACTGCTATAATTTTATGATCTACTAGTAAGCTCGTTTTTGACTATGCTCTTGATACTGATTTGTTATAACAGTACACCATAGAGGAAAAAGTGATTGAGAGGGCTTACAAGAAGCTGGCTCTTGATGCTTTGGTGATTCAGCAAGGTCGATTAGCAGAGCAGAAAAGTACGAGTCCATTCCAATAGCTCACAATAGTTTCTTGTATTTTTTAATTATTGAAAAGTCTTTACTAGCATCAACATTATTGAGTATTTTCTTTTCCTGGTTATACTTGTGTTTGTTGTTTTCAGCTGTCAATAAAGATGAGCTGTTGCAGATGGTGAGATTTGGTGCTGAAATGGTTTTCAGTTCAAAGGATAGCACCATCACAGATGAAGACATTGACAGAATTATAGCTAAAGGAGAAGAAGCAACGGCAGAGCTCGATGCCAAGATGAAAAAATTTACTGAAGATGCTATTAAATTTAAGATGGATGACAGTAAGTTTAATAGTCTTTTGGATGAGTTGATTAATATTTCTGCCTTTGCTTGAACAGAGTTCATTTGGTTTTTGCAGCTGCTGAATTGTATGACTTTGATGATGATAAGGTAATATCAATATTCTGGCTTTAAGGTTCTTCACAATTGATGAACTGCTTTCTAACTGCATATATCAATGCTCGCAAAATTTGCGGACAGATTGCCTGAAGTAGTCTATCTTTTCTTGTTTAAATGAAGGAGGAAAACAAGTTTGATTTTAAAAAGATAGTCAGTGAAAATTGGATTGAGCCACCAAAGAGGGAGCGCAAGCGCAAGTAAGATAGTTTATAAGTTGATTGAGCTACAAATCTGTACATAAATGTTTCTCATTTTTTCTATACCCATCTTCTGTCCATTGTAGTTATTCTGAATCTGATTACTTCAAACAAGCTATGCGTCAAGGTGGTCCAGCAAAACCAAGAGAGCCAAGGATTCCTCGTATGCCTCAACTGTAAGTATCTATTGGATTAGGGTACCAGTCTTGATCTTTGCTGACTTTCTTTTGGGTTGTCTGATGCATTTTCTGATGTTTTCAGGCACGATTTTCAGTTTTTTAACACTCAAAGACTTAGTGAGTTGTATGAAAAGGAAGTTCGCTATCTTATGGTGGGTGCAATCTTGAATTATCTAATTTGGCATTGTCGATGAAGTTTGCTATATCATGTTTTTCAATGTCTTGTTATGCCACTCCTTTTCAAATGACCCAATTAGTTGATGCTATTTTTTTTTTATTTTTTTTATTAAATATGTTCTGTGTAGGTTATACCATTTGAAATATTTTTTTTTAACTGTTAGTTTGTATCTCAACTTCTGCAGCAAACACACCAAAAAAATCAGATGAAAGATTCTATTGCTGAAGGTGATGAGCCTGAAGGTAATTGTGCATTCGTGTAACTTGTTTAGCTCTTTCATTGTATTAGTTTCTACCTTCAAGTGGACTTGCTGAGTATTGAACATCTTTGTGCAGATTTAGGGGACCCCTTGAATGCTGAAGAGCAAGAAGAGAAGGAACAATTATTGGAAGCGGTAAGTTGGTCTATGTTAAGATGCAGATAATGATGATGTTATTGTCTCCTTTTAGTTTAGAGAATTGACTGTTCGGTTATATAGGGATTTTCGTCATGGACTAGGAGAGATTTCAACACATTCATTCGAGCATGTGAAAAGTATGGGCGAAGTGACATAAAAAGTATTGCCTTAGAAATGGAAGGCAAAACTGAAGAGGAAGTTGAAAGATATGCTAAAGTATTCAAAGAGAGATACAAGGAGTTAAATGGTAAAGTTAAATTCTTATGCATGCTCTTCAAGTAATATGAGGAATTTTAAATCTATCCAGCACTGCCAACTTTGGGGTTTCTTCAGTTGTCTTAGAGCTTGCATTTTTTCTGCCAGATTATGATAGGATAATTAAGAATATTGAAAGAGGGGAGGCACGAATTTCTCGTAAAGACGAGATAATGAAAGCTATTGGTAAGAAGTTGGATCGATACAAGAATCCTTGGTTGGAATTGAAAATCCAGTATGGTCAGAACAAAGGGAAGCTGTACAATGAAGAATGTGATCGCTTTATGGTATGTTCCTAAGTCCTGTAAAATATTCCCTGAAATTGCTATATATACAGGTTTGGATTTTCCTGGTCATTGTGCTTCGACGGAGGTAACATTCTATTTCACTTGCATCCTTAACAGCTGTGCATGGTTCACAAGCTGGGATATGGGAATTGGGATGAACTCAAATCAGCTTTCCGGACATCTCCTTTGTTTCGCTTTGATTGGTTTGTGAAATCTCGCACAACACAAGAACTTGCAAGACGCTGCGACACACTCATTCGTTTGGTGGAGAGAGAGAACCAAGAATTTGATGAACGAGAGAGACAAGCTCGCAAAGATAAAAAGCTTGCTAAGGTGTGTTTTTATGTTTATTAATTATATTATTAGCTTTTATGTCTTCTGTGGTCTTCATGCTTTATTTATTTTCATTGCCTTGTAATACTCTTCTAATGTTACTTGCTCAGTTGTGAATATGGTCCAAAGTTGGCTTCTTCTAACGGTGTGGTGCTTTAGCGGTTTCTAGCGTCATTGATGCACTTGCGCTTAAAAAATTTCATTACAACTTTTGCATTTTAGTGATCGTCTTTTTTCACTGTCATTATCTCTAAAGCCATGTGTTTTTTGCTACTTTGTGCAAATGTTTTAATTCAATTGAACAATTGAAAAAATTCACGTCATTGGATGTGTCCTGACTTAATTTAAACGACTGTTTCAGAGTATAACTCCATCAAAGCGTGCTTTGGCAAGACAGGCAGAGAGTCCCCCATCTGCTTCAAAGAAGCGAAAGCAATCCCTGATGGATGAATACATAGGCTCTGTAAGTTCTAAACTCTCTCTGACTTTCGTTTATTGGTTTCATAATTTCCTGGACTTTTTTGGGAGCAAGGTTTTAAAACTTCATTTCTTTTTGCAGGGGAGACGAAGAAGATGATTTTTACAGGTTATTGCTGCCTGCGCGATACAATGAGAATCTTTGAAATTGGAATCTTGACAAGTAAACACACCATCAAACATTTGGCTACTAGTCGAAAGTCCTTCCTGTTTACGAGGTCTGTTTTCAGTTTTTGTGGCTTAGTTAGGATTTTGGCTTTGTAGTAGACCTACCCCTCAAAAAAACAACACGATATTGTCACGGGTTTCATTTTTGTTATCTTTTCCAACGTTGAAACCCAGTTGATGAATTGATATACTTGTAAAGTGTTTCCTAATTTGATTAGTCCATTTACCCATGTGGGCATTTCTATTTCAGTCGTTCAAGGAGGACGATATTTAAGAAATCCTTTATTTATATATGTTAATTGTAATATATTACAGTAAATTATAGGAGTAAATTATAAGAACATATATTAATTTTTAATTTAATGTAAGGGCAAAATATGTAAAATAAGCATTGAAAAGAATGAATAACTTGCATCGGAGGGAGTATATTATAAGCGGGAGTAGACCTATACTGTTACACAGATGAGTTAAATAGGGTTATGTTTCCACATTTGCCCTTTCATAAGTTGGAAAAGCGAAAATCACGAACATCAATGTCTTCACTAATGCAATCATAGGTTGCATCTAACGGCCACGGACTCATCTGAAAAAGTTAACTTTTACCATAGCTTTGTTTGGTTCATTTTTGTCTAACTTACAGAGTGAGTTTGGAGATATTTTCTTGGAGCTCACTCTTTGGAGTTAATATTTTTATGTTTGGTTTAACTTTAAATTTAAAAGAAAGTTGTAAATTTTTAAACAATAAAATATATGAATTGGCATAAATAGTTTTCAAATAAGAGAGAGATGGATGATAAAACACTATTAATGAGAGTAATAGTGTCCACAACTTATGAGATATAACTCCCTAAAGGGCAAGATATTTATCATCCTTCCTTCTATTTTGGAGATAACTTGTAAAGAAGTTGGACAACTAAATAAGATTAGTTCTTAACTTCTTTCCCAGGAGATAGGTTCACCTCCAACCAAACAAGGCCATACATGTATTTGCTACACAATGGCTGCAGACATCTTCAACCCATTAACGGTAAAATAGAGTAATTCTAATATTATTCACGTCTCCAACCTATCAATATTATCTTTTACACTATTTATCAAATTGGTGTGATAATTGTAAGAAGTACCTAGCTTAAAAAAATGCAAAAGTAATAAAAAAAAAAAAAAAAAAAGTGAATAGTGTTGTAGGGTGTGAACAAAGCCACTGTTCACCCAATAGCCTTGGGTTTTTGATGCTCCATTGGAGCACCAAATTAATGAACCGCCAAATTGTGAACACTGTTCACCAACCAGCGCCAAAAGAAAGGCAAAAGATTTGTGAACATGGTGGTGGCTAAAGATGGTAGTGGTATTTTTACCACCATCAACAGCTCTAAGTGCAACGTCCAAGAAAAAGAACGTCGAAAGATTTGTGCTATACATCTAGGGGTGCACATGGATTGGATCCAGTCCAATTAGGATCAATCCGTAATCCAATCCAATTATTGCGGATTAAAAAATTGCAGTCCAGTTCAAATAATTCAACAATCCAACTCAATTCAATTTGTAAAATGCGAACTAGACTGGATCAAGTTCCACGGATTGACATTTTTGTATCCAAAAATTCATGAAATTAAACTTAATCAAATGAATCACAAAAATTATGCATATTATGATTGACAAATTTACAATGTACATCCCATAAATCTATATATAACATATTTTCCACAAATTTGTCCTCACAAGAACCTTCAAAATGCAAGTTCCTACATAAATAAAATTGTCACCCACAAACTCTACCATATACCAAACAAAAGTACAAAAAAAAGTGCACATTGCAACATACAAACCATAAAAAAATTTCTGAAGTGTAATAAAAGAGGTAAGAACAAGTAAAGTCTTTGAGATACTATATAGTTTAGAGTTGATAGTTTGAGTTGATGCTCCTCGAGATACTATAGTACATATGACGAGATATGTATATGTTTTGATGTGATAAACGGATTGGATCCGTAGTTTTTAAATGTGGGATCCGTAATCCGATCCAGTCTAGTCGGATTATTGATTTTTCAATCAAATCTAATCCAAGGAATAAAAAAATCAATCCAATTAGTGATAATTAGTCCGAATTGGACTGAATCTGCGGATTAGTGCAATCCGTGTGCACCCCTATATACATCCAAGAAAAAATTAAGAATACAGTTGAACACTTGAAGGATCATGGATTCATTCTCGATCGAATGGCTTGAATTCAAAATTGATACAACCAAACTGGTTTTTGATACAAAGTTTATTTGGGAATCATGTTATGTATACTAGTCGGCGGGCACGCGCTACGAACGTGAGGTGCTATCCTATCATTATTTTTGCTTGAAACTTTGCAACAATCTTGAGATTTTCGACATTTTAGATTGTTCCAAAGCAAGCATAAGAGTGGTGTGGGGTTCTTCAATCTCATAAGAAATTAAAGAAATAGAAATTAAAGAAATAGACAAATCATGCGTGGGGATGGGGTGATGAGGCGGTCACAAGATCAACACGGGAGGATGAACATGATTTGAGGATGAGACGCACGCACGGACGGGCTGAGGCAAGTAGATGCGCGCACGAGATGCTTAGACGGCGAGTAGCAACATCACGATGGGTTGGATGCCCAAGTCACCAACGACCATAGATGTCACGGTAAGCAAGACGGAACCAAGAACGAGAATTGCGCGGAAAGGAGCGTCACGGAGACGAAGCCCAGGAGGTCGCCCAAAACAAAGGAAAAACAAGAGATTAACTATAATCTACCTCTCATACCATGTTAATTTTTAAAGAACTGAATTTTATTAGATGAGATATATCAGGAGTACAACCTACTTAAAAATATAAACACCTAAAAGGTAAAGAACACATCAAACAAAGATAAAAACAAATAAGAAGTTACAACCATGTAACCATAACTAAGAGAACTACAAATTATAATAGTAAGAACATTGTTCAGAGGAGGAACCAGGAAATCTTGTTGGGCATGGGGGGGCGAACTTTAACCTTAATTTTGTTTTCAAACAAAAAATATATTAATATAAAAAACTAGTATAATAAACTAACAGTTGTAAGTGATTACCAATATAAAAATAATCAAGACTTGTCTTTATACCCATTAAAATATCCACTCAAGACACTTCAAATGCAATTTTTTTTGACAACACTACATTTATTATACAGAGAGTGTGTGTCGAGCTTAGAGGGGGCGGTAGGGGTGGGGACCGGACGAATGCATAGGGGTGCTATAGGGGTCCCAGGAGTTGGGGGGTGACCATCCCCTGCCCACCGGTTCGCCTTTGGCAAGGAAAAATAATTAAATTTTGTATTTCAAAGAAAGAAAAAATTTTCAATTTGGGCAGTCTTTTTTGTCAAACCAAAATTCGTCAATATAATTTTTTTCATCAAACTCAAAAAATAATTGTAAGAACGTCATTCAAATGCCACCGCTTAAAGTTAAAAAAAAAGCTAATTAACGATAATTTTTGTAATAAAAAAGAATTGAGCACTACATGACCATCGTTCAAATGCCTACCAGTGCGCACTCATCATTAGAATCTCGATATATCAGCACCAATGGCACCACATGCACCCAAGATCAGGAGTTGGAATGTTCAGGGCTAGTCTGCCTGACCTCTTTCACTTATTTTCCAAGCATGAAACCGTGGCGGATCTGAAAATCATGTTAAATTAGCAAATATTAACTAGAGTAGTGCTACTTGGACTCATGAGTCCGGACCCTTAAGGAGTTTTTTGAAAATTTTTTATTTCAAAGTCATCCTTAAGCAATCAATGACTTCAAAATTATAACTTGTAACACTCCTTTAATATTTACAAAAATCTCAAAAACCCCTATTTGAGTCCGGACCCTTAGTGTCCAAATAGATTTTTTGTATTAACTATAGAAAGTGTATGTTAGGAGAAGTGGGAAGGCGGCGGAATGGGGTTTTTTCGATGAAATGATTTCATTACTCCTTTCAAGGTCTTCATGGGAGAGTAACACCGCACGTGCAATTGACTTCCTGTTGAGATTTCTCTCAAATGAGACCATGGATTAGGGTGAAAATAGATCCACCTATGATGCAATCCACATCTAACCCAAAAAGTACTCTCCAATGAGACAATAAATTGTAAATGTCTATCCTATATAGTAAGAAATTAAAATGAAGGGTGTCTACCACAATGTCTACTTCTAGACATTGTGATCCATTGCCACATCATCAATTGTTTGTTACATAAAGTCAAAAAGTAACGATCCATTACCTAAATTCACATTACCATTGGAGATCATTTTCAAATTTGAATGTCCATCTAATGCCACATAAGATAGACATCCTCTCCACATCCATCAAGTGGCATGAAACCATAGTCTAAATCCACATTACCATTGGAGATGCTCTTAGTTTGCTAAAATGGAAAATAGAGAACGCGTCTAAGTTCAATAGTGGAGATTGTGAAACGTTGAGTGTTATCTTCTTATTTTCAAACACAGTAGGGAGTAGTTAGCACATCTCCAATGGTAAATGTGGATTGAAACTGTGGGTTACATTCACATCATCAATTGAGGGGATATGCCCGTTACATTGCGTAAATACACATTGAAGAGTGAAAACCTTCTCCAATGAGTAATGCGGACTTTCCTTTTACGTAGGCTTTTTTTTTTTTACTTTTAGGCAATTTTTATTTGTTTATCCTATTATGTAGGCGTTTAAAATTTTTTGGTTCTTCTATTCATGGGCTGGAGCTTTTTTTATTTTTTATTATTTGGGTTTAATAAGATGATGTGACATTGTGGATAGTGTCCAGCACACCCTCTAGATGTAGAAGGTGCGGTAGACAGTGTCTATGCCACATCATCCACACAGAGTAAATCCACATTTTCGTTGGAGACATTTTTTTCAACACAAAGTCTATCCTATCCTAGGTGGCACGTATCCTCCCCAAATTCACGGCTCCATTGGAGATCCTCTTATTTTAGTTTTTTTTTGTGATAAGAAAGTAGGGTTTTTTTTTTTTTTTTTTTTTTTTTAATAGGAAAAAAGGGAGTAGTTATCTTAATTGATTTTGAAGAAGTGTGGGAGTAGTTATGTCAACTAAACAGAGAGGAAACGTGGGTTTTCCCTATAACGTGCATTCTAAAGTTTGGGTCGACAGTGGGTTTGTCTCATAAATCTAAACATTGAAAAAGATATGAGTTGTTCGTTCTAGGAGGCTGGTTGCTAAGAAGATTTTGTCTCGCTACCCAACTTGAAGGTAGTCCCACCAACTTATACATTTAGTAGGTTTTGTGTAGAAAAAAATCAAGTTATACATATAACATGCATTTAAACTTATATTATCTATTGATTTTACATATAAACCAGAAAACTATTTACAATATCTTTATTTCTAAAATATTATTCAATTATAATATAGTCACATTTTATCTTTTTATCTTATTACTTAGAGTATTCCAAAAACACTAAATCATTATTCTTTTAAGAAACTTGTTATCTCACTAGCTCATTATTTCATTATTTGTTATTAAAATTACTACTACTACTACGAGAAAGACTAATGAATGTATTTGTTAAAATAAGTTTGATGTTTTCACTAAGTTAACATATGTTAAAATATATTTGTGTATAAATCTGCGCTAGTTGTTGGTTTGATATTTTCATTAGGTTCTCAATAAGTTGTTGTCTTCCCTTGTTGGAAGTCTATGTTTGTCTTCCCTTGTTGGAAGTTTTTGTTCGTCTTTCCTTGTTGGAAGTTTTATTTTCCGTTATGGTTCTATTGTTGTAGATGCAAAAGACAAGCGTATAAGCTACACATAAGTTTGCAAACTTTCACAACGTCGATTTGATCTCATTAAGGAGTGGAAAAATACTGTTATTGATTTAATTCATTGTTAAATCAGATGTAATAGCAATTTCTATGAATGGAAATATCTTTTTGTCAAAATATATTTATATATTAAAATAAAGGAAAATGATAAAAGTGGCCCACTTACACTCTTTATCTTTTAGCCATTTATGATGTTTTGTCAGATATGAGACCTAAGTCTTGGGAGACAAGAAATAACCATAAATGGCTAAAATACAAGAGTTTACGCCTAATCGTTTTATCATTTTTCTAAAATAAATAGTTTTAATTGGCATAACAGGTGTTGAAGGCAATGGCTTTATTGCTACAAATATTGCATTTCAAAACACAGTCAGGCGATATAATGGACAAGTAGTAGCGTTTCGCTCGGTGTCTGTGCAGTCATCATCGTATCATTACAGTTTTAAAGGGTATCAAGACACCTTATACATAAAAGGTAGATTTCATATATGGCAATGCACGACTTGTTTTTCAAAGTTTCATAAATTTGCTAGAAAATCTATTGAAGGGCAATCAAATACAATAACTCACAAGGTCGAAAAAACCCACGTAGAAACTCGAGGTTTTTCCTTCCTCAGTTGTTTTGTGAAGGCATCTCCTGATTTAAACATAAACTTGGGCCAAAACCTTTCTTGCAAGGCCATGGGAATTATATTCGCGAACAGTTTTCACAAAAGACACAAATGCATCAGTTAGTTGATCGAGCTGGGTGGCTGCACTGGAAACTTAGCAAAGATGAAAACTTACATTATATTATGGCGAATATCAGAACAGTAGTCTTGGTTCATCAACGACATACTCGTCCAATGAGCAAGATCACAATTTACTGTAGAAAATTTCATTCTTAGGAAATCTTTGGTTGCCTGAAACTGGTGTGCCTTTCACAACAGGGCTGTAACATTAATAATATTATTGTTTGTTTTTATAAGAACAATGTGTTTTCTTTAAGGACCGTTATTTAAACTCATCCAACCCAACTTATCTCTCAACCTAATTTATGAATAAAATTTTCTATGAAAATGCCCATTGAGGAATGACCATGCACATTATATATCTGTATTTGACCTTTTGGATTTAGTACCATGTGTTCATATCTAGTTGTTATGACAGAGTGTAACATTTAGGTAGGATACGTATATAGGTCGTTGAGAAATTTTCTCCAACTCCATTTTATATATACTATGTACACACTACGATTACGATTTAAATGAGAAAGTCAAATCTCTATGTTATTAATTTAATGTGGTATCGGAGAGCCTTTTGCTGCAAATAAGTTAAGGTATTTCTCTTCGTGTTAGCTTTTTGTTTTATCATGGCTGCCAACGCTTCTAAGGCTCCCACGGATGACAAATAGCCTGTACTATCTTCATCATTCTGGTGGTCCTGGACTTGTGTTAGTATCTCAGCCGTTGACAGGCGACCTTATCTGTCAAGAACAAGGTTGGATTCATTGATGGGTCCATTAAGAGACCAACTGGAAATGACGTTCAATTGTTGAATGCGTGAGAGGTTCTAACAAAATAAAGCGCTGAGAATCTTTCAATTGAAGCATGACTTGATGGGGCTTCGACAAAATCAAAACACAGTGAGTGTTTATTTTACCAAGTTGAAATCTATATGGGAGGAACTCAACCCTTGTGTTCTTGTAACAGAACAAGTCAATAATGTTGGGCAAATTTGACACAATCGACTCGGACATCCTTCAGCAGATCGCATGTTGTATCTTAGTGATTATTTACATATTTCTTGTAGTTAGTGCAATATGGACACAATTTGTTATATTTGTCCCTTAGCTAAGCACAAGAAACTTCCTTTTGTTTCAAATAACTTGACTAATTTTCTATTTGATTTTGTTCATTGTGATATTTGGGGGCCATTTAATGGAAATGCTCGATCTGGTTTTCGATACTTTCTCACTCTTGTTGATGATCACAGTCGCTTTACATGAGTGTTCCTACTTCGACAGATTTTTAATCTCAAAATTAAAGTTTTCAAGTCTAACAATGCTCCGGAGCTAAAATTCTTGGATTTCTTTAATTTAAAAGGTCATGTTGCACCAACTAAGTTGTGTCGAGACCCCTCAACAAAATGCCGTAGTGGAGAGGAAGCATCAACATTTATTAAATGTTGCCAGATCTTTATTTTTTCAGTCACGTGTGCCAATTTCTTTCTGGACCGAATGCATATTAACAGCTCTACATATTTGATCAATCGGAAACCATCACCACTCTTACAAAACAAATGCCCATATGAAATTGTTGTATGGCAAAGCAGCTGATTATTCTGCTCTTAAAGTTTTTGGATGTTTGGCTTTTGCATCAACTTGAGAGCGCGACCGCAATAAGTTTGCACAAAGGGCTCGAGCTTGCGTGTTTGTTGGCTATCTTGGTGGGACTAAAGGCTACCCGACTCTACGATGTGCAGTCAAAGGAGTTTTATATATATCCGTATTTGACCAACTCCTCTCCCCACCATTAATGTACAAGAGCCAAGTCTTGATTACTTAGATCGGTACATAGAAAATCCAGCAAAACAGAGAGTAAATGATCAGTCTGATCATTTCATAGTTTTAAATTCAATTGTACATCAAACGCCCCAATTTACAGTATCCAAAATGAAACTTTAAAACAAAAATAAGACTTTAAGGATTAAGTAATTAAAAAGGGTAAATTACAAAATGCCTCCTCGTGTTTGATGTAACATGCACTTTAATCTCTATATTTTGAAAAATATGCACTTTGGTATCTCTTACAAACTTTTATTTAAATCATAGTTGAGTTAAGTTGAAAAGACAAAAATACCACTACAAAAGACATAACAACTAATTAAACACAATACTTTTTCCTAAAAGAGAAATTAAACCCAACATTTTTTTCTAAAAAGTAAATTAAACTCAACACTTCTTTACTCCCCACTTAAGCTTTTTCTAATATAAAAATAATTATTGAAACAAACTTTTTGTCTTGAATTTACCCATTCTTATTAATTAATTAACAATTGTATTAAGTATTAATTTACTTATTTTTATAACTTTAATGATATTTTGTGTTTTCTTAACAAATTATAGAATAGCATTTCTTCAAAAAAAATATAAATGGTGTAAATTGAGAAGTCAAATGTAGGAATTAATTAATAATTTTTTACTTTTTTATATACCAATTTTTATATATTTATTTATTTCATGGTAAAAATCAACGTGGGTTTATTATTTTGGTTGTTAAGCCATATTTGATTAAACATGATTTATCAATTTATTTTTATTAACTCAAAAAATATATATGGATGTATTATAGCACAAATAAATAAATATATACATAAATACTAAAATACACATAAAGAGACTAAAGTGTATTATTTTTATATAAAGGAAAATATGTAAAACCTTGAGGGTATTATTAGTATAACAAAATTACCACATCATCAAAAAATAATATAATAATAATATTTTAAGTTGTGACTAACACAAAGATGAACTTGCTTAACCAAGAGTAAACTAGAGGGACTAAATTGAATATTTATAAAAATATAGAGACTAAAATGTTTATTTCACCAAATCTCATAGAACATTTTGTATTTTATCCAATTAAAAATAAATTATTAATTATTTGTTTTGGTCCAAAGAGTGAATTATAATTATTTGACTGTCAGTTCGAATTGCACTGCTGTTGTACACGAGTACTGTAAGTTTGACCAATTTACACTGTTGAAGTAAAATTCTTACATTTCAACTTCACTTCCCATTAATGATACTTGGTGAGTACTTGGCTTTTGTTCTGCATTTTTGATAATTGAAGTACTGCATCTGTTGAAGCAATTGAAGATCTTGGAATTTGCCCATTTAGTTTTAGGACAGTAGAAAGTAAACCATGTGTGATCTCTCATTTTTGTTCTCATAGTTCACTGCAGATTTGCTCATCAGTACTCATCTGTGAGTGTAATTGGATTGATATTGCATTGATAGGAAAGCTTGAGACTTCTTGATTCCACAAGGTCCACAACTACCTCTTGCTTGTGTTTATGCTTTGCTTGCGTGGATTGGTAATTACAAAAAGTAAAGAGCACGCAGAGAGATGCTCAAGAAAATCACGACTGAATCTTTGTTTAGCAAGTAGAAAAAAATGAGTAGGTGCAGAAATGCTTAAAAAAAATCACAACTCTTGCAAGATTATCAAGCAGTTTTGGGTGGCTTGTTAGTTCCATATCGACCAATTGCAATACCGAACATACAAAAGACGTAATGGCTGCATCTCTATGAAGTTTCGACTTTGATTCTCTTAATTTCTCGAGGCGTAAATCTTGTAGGATGGTGTGTGTTTTCTGTAAGATGGTTAGAGTTAATGGTGGACACCATAGTATCAAAAAAAAAAAAAACTATAAACATATCTGAAGCAACAGAATCTCATATGCAAAATACTCAAGCAGAAGATGTGTGATGGAATAAATAGTACATAGATAACTCAACAATTCCCATAAAAGAACGGTAGCCCATGACTTACAAAACATGATCAGCCACTCTAGCATGTACCTGTACAAACCTAAACAAATTTTCAACTCATAATTTGTAGAAATATTTCAACTTTTGAGCAAATCCTAATGGCAGTGAACGAGGGATGTTCAACTTCATGAAGAAGAATATGAATAAGAACAAGAGGAAAAAAAAAAAATAAAAATGCGAGTGATGCATACACAGACATGACCGCAGACGGCGTAAGAACTAGAAAAATGAATCACCAAGCTTCCCTTCTTTTCCACCAAAACATGCAGAATGCCAAAGATGCATAATGGGATATGTGCTTGGTTACCTCCCTAATCCGAAATAACTGTCTCTACTGTTCTAGTCTGTTCTTCCATTGGCTGCGGCGTTCGGCGCGGCTAAGACCTTTAAGAACTTGAATGATATGCTTCCTTTTTAAGACAGATGAATACCTCACTCAAATCGGTGAAAATAGAAAACCAATATAATGCCATTCTTCTCTTCTTCCTTTAGTTTTGTTTACCTGTCAACCTCCATGATAGTGCTCTCGAAAAGGGCATGACGACGAGACCACAATTCATTTGTCCAGACCATTGTTCTTGTTTCCTTCCTCTCTCCAGGTCTCACCCCATTGTTTAGCCTCGGCAACTGCACGTTCTCGGTCGAAATCACGGTTATAATTTTTTCGCGGTGTTTCCCTTGCGCTTCCTGCATGAGAAGGGCTATCTCTCCGTGATTCAAGCCTCTCCAATTCATTCAATTCGAATCTCCTCCCGGAACCGCTACCTGATTCCCCTCTACCTACTTCAGCACCAAAGCTTACTCCACGAACGAGATCTCTGCGCCTGAAATTGGGGGAGTCCTGGTGGGGAGATTGAGAACCATGACGCCCACCACGACGAAACTCGTTTTGGTTGTCTGGGCCACTGCCCTGCCCCCTTTGGTCCTCTCGATCTCTGGATGAACCTCTGTTATTATGAGCGGCAGCTGCATTTGGATCATAAGTCTGCGAAGCTAGATAAGTAAGAGCTGTAACAACATCACCAATAAGAGGCCTAGTGGCAGCTTGCTCTTGCAAACACATAGCAGCAACAGCAAGAGCTTGATAGAGTCCTCGCATTGGATAGCGACCTTGTAAAAGTGGATCAGCCATTTTTGGAAATTTCCTACGATCTTTGAACAAAGGTCGTGCCTGTAACGCCACCCACAGAATGGAAATAAGAATCTTCATTGGTCATTAAAAACAAAAACACCAATGCATTCCCTACGTTTGACAAGAAAAGAGCAAAGATGATGCATAAAGCTCCATTAATTGAATCTCCCTAATAAAATGAATCAGAATACTATAGCAAACGTATCATTCCTTTTTTCACTTTTACTTAACAACATCAAAGCCTCGGTTCCAATTAGTTGGAGTCGGCTACATGGATCATTATTACTTGAAAACAACTTATATTTTCTGAGTAATAAATGACGAAGCCTTCAATGGAATAAAATAGTTGACAGTGAGATTTCAAAGGAAAAACCTCAATAAACCAGCTCATGAATTGATGATATTTGCGAGAACAAATCAGAAAACAATCTTATTCGAAAAGACAAGTGAAGAAAAAGAAAAACTTTACCCATGCAACGAGATTGTGCTCTCCAGGAGCCCTGGTATTGTCGATTGCTTTACGTCCTGTGATTAATTCAAGAAAGACCACACCAAAACTATAGACATCAGACTTTAGAGTGAGCTGGCCAGTCATAGCATACTCGGGAGCACAATACCCATAGGTTCCCATCACTCGGGTGGAAACATGGGTCTTGTCACCAACAGGACCAAGCTTCGCAAGCCCAAAATCTGAAAGCTTGGGGTGATAAGTTTCATCAAGTAGGATGTTTGACGATTTGAAGTCTCGGTAGATCACAGGAGGATTTGCTTTATCATGCAAATACTCCAAACCTTTAGCTGCACCAGCTGCAATCTTCATTCTGGTATTCCAATCCAATGGCTCCTTATCGGGTGGTAAATCTGGAGTAGAAAATAAAGTGAAAAGAGAGGTTCATCAGCTCTTCTGCGTAAACCAAGCAGAAAAAGATTGAGCCAACCAAAGTTAGATGATTCACATGGCCAAAAAAAGAGAGACCAAAATGGATTACAAACGGATCAAAACCTTGAAAATATCAACTTCCCTCTGGTGTTATCAATAATGGGCACAACAGTTATAAATAACAACCAGTTGCCTATTATTTTGTTACATTAATTTCTCTTCTGCTAGTAAACTTGACACGTGCACATATAGGTCAGCCAATGGCTCCTTATCGCTGTTTCTTTCCTTGATAAATGCTATATTTCTCATTCCTTGCTACAACCTAAAAATTGACAGACTTGGGTTAATAGAGACTTGCCTCAAATTTTCCTTCAGCAGGCAAGAAAATCTCAACATAAAAAAGAAAAAGCAATGGCCTATATGCTCAAAACCTTTAAAGTTGAGGCATGAAACTTTCCATTGCAGCCTACTGTTGTCCTAATGTCAACAAAATAAAATAGAGAATAGTGTCCATATACTTAAGGCGTGCTTCATTCCCCTCTGGCTTCCTGTAAGAGGATGAGAACCAGCTTGTCATGATTCTCAATGGCAATGTTTTCAGTATGCCGGTATTTCACACTAACTAAAAAAATAATCACATGAAAGATAAAATTTCAGTATAAAGTAATTCATAATATCAATAGACATGCAGAAAAAGCACTTATAGGTGCATCTTCGACCACGGTAAAATGGCATATTATACCAACTTAATTATAGTAACATTTATTGAACCATAAAAACCACGATGTTAAAACCTTCGACAATAACTTCACCATCAGCGAGTTTTGTTTGGTTGCCTCATTGTCTGGAGTTACCATCAATCTTTCAAAGGAGTGAATGACAAACAATTAATGCAAACACAAATAGGAAAACATAATCCAAACTCCTTAGGAATTGCAGAGTATTGTTGTCAAGAACTAGGGAAACGCTTTTGTGAGCTATACTCCTATCTGAAGAAATTATATTTTTTAAACTGTATGACACACTTTCAGCTCCTAGATACAATTAATAGACTAGCTAGGATCCAAAACAACTATCAACTAACTTCTATGAACAACTGGCGTGAAATATTCATAATTCCAGAGATCCTATAAATTCTTAATCAAAAAAGAAATAGCTTTCCTAAACATGATTATACCATGTTTTCATTATTCAACATACTTAATGCCATTGTCATTCTAATAAGCCTTGAAAGGGCAAAAATGGTGTCTGTCTTTTATAAGCATGCAATGAAAATTTCTTAAAGTTCTGCCAAGTTACCTATAATATTTTGATCATCAAATCACTAATTGAATCTAAATTGTAGAGCACATGCCATAAATGCCTAGAAGTCTAGCTAAACTTCCATTTTTAGTCATTGAATTTAACTCGATGAAAAATTTGCAAGAGAAAGATCTATACCAGCAGCCAAACCAGAATAAAGGACCAAACTTAAGAATCTATCAATTTTTCACTTAAAAGTAAAAAAGAAATTGCACAATTAATGATCACGCAACTTGATTTGCAATATTATAAGTATCTAAGATGGTACCTAAGAAGATCACTAGAAAAACGAAATGTATATGGACTTCAACAATGGCCTAATGAAGATAATAGTAAGTCAAAGACCAAACTATTTGCTAAGAGATAAAACTCAGTATTAAGATAAGTAATAAAATAATTTCCTCTTATCTATAAAAAGTGCATCAAATACTAAATTATGATTCTTACACTAAATTATCGCATTGAAGTCTATTATGTTTCTTAATGTATATTACTTGGTTTAACATATCAAAAATGCATATCTTCTTAATATATAAATTATTAAATTACTCTACCATGAAAAACCATTACATAAGTTCCTCATGTCAAACTAGGCTCTCCAACCTAATTCCTCATTCTATGAGACCAAATTTAAGACCATTTTTCTCTCAATTTTTTGCTAGGAGTAGAAAGTAAAAAGAATGAAGAAGGGAAATAACAGAGAAAAATAAGGAAAAGAAAAAAAATTAAGCGGCCTCAAACATTAGCATGACTAGCGACTATCGTTTACAATTACCAGAGATGGCAAAGCCAAGCAATCGTATGCATTCATTAGATGAAATTGACGACACAACATCAATATGGATATATTAAACAAACGACAGGATACATATGCCTTCGCAAAGGAAAGAGAAGTCTTTCATATGCTATTCACTTCGCCTGATAACTTAAGCTTTAATCAAATCTCTCAGAGGAAGAAGACAAGATAAGAACATCTTGATGCCTCCGGAAAAAACTATTGTTATAATTTTTACATAAAGTTCTATAGATTGGCTGATAAAGCATCTACGACTGCAGTTTGAGCAATATCTAAAATGGTTCTTTTTGTTTCTTTATTTGTCATGTAAATTACAGATTGCAAATTTGCAATGATATTGATTCCCCAATTTCTTATTTCAACTGACAATCTATCTCAGAAACGCAATTATCTGTTGGAAATGTGAGACTTGTTTGCTAGAAAGACAATGGATAATGGGAATCCAATTATCAGGCCATATTTTGTGTCACCATCAAACAAAATCAAGAATGTGAATCAAAGAATCTAAAACTGCCTTGATAACAGAATATCGAATCCAAGTAAGATCGACACGCAACTAAAAGTTATTTCAACAAAGCCAGTCTATAGTACAGTGAGAACCTGAGATACTCTTCGGAAACATCTAGATATTTGCAGCAAAGCAAAGAACAGTTAAAATTATTTAGATTTTTGAGGTCAATGTGCTGATAATAGTCCTTCAGAAAATATAGCTGGGAAAATGATGATGCGGAACAGTCTTTTTTTTGTCCAAGCAATTCATTGAAACAATAGAATAAGTAGATGAATGAAACGCCTAGAAAACTTTCTAAGCACCAACAACCATAGAAACCTCCTCTTATGTGAGGTTAATCAATCCTGCCAACTCTTGACAAAGTTAGACCAATTCACTTTAAATCGGGACTGGCCTTACATGCTTACATGAAGAAAAGAGCCGAAATCAATCAAACTAGGACCATAAACAATATTCTCCTTGATCGCAAACTCCAAGGTAACCGGGTTTCTTTTTGGGTGAGGTATTAAAAGACTCACTGCTAGAAAAGATCATTCGATGGTTAAAGTGCTAAGAGAAAGGTATAAAGGTCTGACGAGGAAAGTACTAAAGAACTTCAGGTTTGAAAAACTAAACTGTGACAGGGCACCAAGATCTTTGGTAGCAATGCAAGAGTAAACTTGATACATTAAAAAATGTAAAATTCAAAAATTTTGGCATGCAATAAAATCCAGTTTAATTTCTAGATGTTGTGTACCATAATTACAAAACAACTACAATCAACTATTGTAGTAAGACAAAAGTGCTTGAGCTCTCAACACATAGTCGAAGTACTTCATTTGTTTATTTCATGCAATTCTTCGTCTATTATTAATGACTGATATATTTGGAATTGCGAAGTTTCATTATTTTAACTGTACCATACATCTTAGAAGATAGTTATGCCACTTCAGATAAATAACCACCTTGATTACCTTACAAGTTTCTAACCTTACCACAGACAACTTGTACAAATAATAAAATGACATAATATATATATAGACATTTCAAAAGATAATAACCATATGCTAAAACCATACACACGAGGGAAAATCATTCCTCTAGGACAGAAACTACAGAGAGACATCGATTTGTGTCAATTGTTATCTAACTTTATGAAATTATCGACCAGATGACCTTAAAATGAACACAACATTGACAAAGACAAATATAGTTATTAATAATAAAAAGGATACTGAGTTTTAAGCAAATTAATTTGATTAATACCAAGCGTACGTCCAACAAGCGAGACTAAACCCAGATGTGGTTTTCACTACATAGCATAAATCCCAAGGATTTGCAAAGTGAATAAGCTGGGCCTGGAAAATAGCCTTGGGAACCACAAAATAAAGCTTCAACTCCCACAACACCATAAGGTTCAAAAATTTCAAGAGTTTATTTAGAAACTGGTTTCTCTATGAAGCCCAAAAAATTAATCTACCACTCTATATCAAAGATGCGACAGGATCGTAGTCTTGAAATAAAACAGTCTCCTTCGAGAGCTTGGCAACTTGAGTTCTCTGCGCATAAAATTCCACAGCCTAGGCATTTAACATCATTTCAAATATGGTTTTCTGCCCAAGTTAAGCTAGTTAACATTGAAACTACAAACATTCTGAACTGAATATGAATCATAAGATCCAAAAAATAAATCAGGTCGAGTTGTCACAGTGGTAAGGGAGAAGGAGAGGGGGGGGGGGGTAAGTGTGAGTTAAGGGCATGTACCCCATATCGATTCCCCGATGCGTCAAGCCTCGACGGGCCACTGGCCTAACTATCATGGGTGGAGGCAACAGCGCCCCCTGTGGTGGGATTAGTCGGGCGAAGCCCAGATACTCCCCAAGTAAAAAAAAAAAAAAAAAAAAAAAAAAAAAAAAAAAAGATCCAAAAAATAGAATTGGGGCCACATAATGGGAATGAAATACAGATGGGAATGAAATACAGAGATTATAGCGAAAAGCTAAGGGTGAAGATGAAAGGCAAGACAAGCATTTAACTGTACCAATAACATGAAAGGAAAGCTGCATGCTAAATAGAACTCAGAAGCATGAAGCATACAGTCTTAAAATATGCATCTTGGTTTCCACTTGCGTACACATACTTTTGCGCATACATAATAAAAAACTAAATTGATCAAGTTTCATCTCAATACATGTTCTTATTTGTGTAATGTAACTATGTAAGAAAAGATAAGAAATCAAGTACTTTTGATGCCAAGAAGCACAACTAAGAGGACCAGCGCATAATTCATTATAAATATAATAGTTTGGAGACCTGAGCGCCCTAAAAACATATATCCATTGCATAAATCAATACACTGAATCCCAGCAATATTATATCTAGCAAAAAGTAAGTTTGTTAGGCACTGCCGCAGCAGAATGGTGAAAATTTACTGAACTATGCCCATTGCTCAGACTACCATATATTAGAAAATTACAAAACCACCAATCTAAGTCATTAACGCAAAGATCATAATATGGAATAGAAGAATTGATTTCAAGTGTATGAGTGTCAAAGTTACCATGTAAATGGTCCTCCAAGGACCCCAATGGCATGAATTCATAAACAAGAAGACGCTGATCCCCGTCAGCACAATAACCAATCAGATTGACAAGGTTAGGATGGTGTAAGAGGCTGAGCATGAGAACTTCCACCAAAAATTCCCGATTGCCTTGAAGGCCATTCCTATCAAGCTGTTTCACTGCCACTACCTGCAAATAGGTCATTTTTACATCAAATTAAAAGACTGAAGAACACACATGAAAGACATATTTTGATGATTTCATTAAGAAAATAGAAAACAAAAGGCATGCAATTCAAATCGATTGCACGGGGATAATGATGCGTGCATCCTGAAATCCATGAGAAATTGTCTCGAAGAAAAGAGAATAGAGCAGAAGTGAGGGAGAAATAGAGAAGAAATGGAGATAGAAGACAGAGTGGCAGACTAGCTAGAGAGGTAGAATTAGAATTAGGGAGAAGAGACTAAGAGAGAGAAAGACAAGGGAGGAGAGAACGAGACAAGAAGAATAAAGAATTAAAGACATGAAATACTATATTCATTGCACATATTTGTTTAGTTACACATTTCTATAGAAGTCATGCATAAATAACTACCTCACACAACTAACTCTCACAACTAACTATTATACACTTATGTTATAGTCTTTAAATACCCGACGGTATTCTTTATTTCTTTAGAAAAAACAGCTAACATTTACTCATATGTCTGCAACAGACGACCACTTCAAGAGCGTCTTTTTTTTTTTTTTCCATTAGCTCACTGTACCACAAAGCATTAATCAAAAGCCTGAAAGTTATAACAAAGCTCAACTGACCTGTCCAGTGCTCTCCAGGCGACCCTTGTAGACACGCCCAAATCCTCCTTCACCCAAAAGGCACTCTTGTCGGAAATTCTTAGTAGCAGCAGCAAGCTCCCTGAAGGTAAAAACCTGCGCTGCAATATTAGCAGTTCCTCCATCCTTAGGAACTGCTGCTTCCTTCTTAGAATCTGAACCATTTCGACTTTTTGACTTATCTGATTGCAAACCAAATTAGTGAAACATGGATAAGGGAAATACAAACAGTAATATCACAACAAATAAATAGAAGGGAAAATAGGGAAATAAATGTCAAAATTATGCTATGAACTATGAACAACAGCAACAAAGCCTCAATCCCAAATTAGTTGGGGTCGGCTACATGGATCAAACTCTTCCATTGCACTCGATTGAGTACAGTACAAACCACAACACCCTTCAAAGTCATTCACATAAACTATCCAAATTGCAGGCACCAAAGGCCTCCAAAATTCAAAGGTTTGGATGCCCAAACCCGAACCCTTCATCGCAAAGATCTTAATTCGTCAAATTGGTCCTTTAATTGAGAATCCAAGATCATGCCTAAACAATTTCCGATAAAATGCAAGCATTGCCCAACAAAAAAATAAAAATAAAAAATAAAAAAAAATCTCACATTTTCTCTTCAATACTATGGTTCAACAATGGCTTAATATTACTATTTCTCACATCATAGACTTCCAAGCTAATCTGACCACACAGGCCTCCACAGAACCACAAAATTCAACACATACTCATCAAGGGCACTGACATTTCACAAGTAAATTAAACTATCACAGATCAGATCAAAGACACCCAATTCACAAAACCAAACACAAAATCACAAAGCAATCGGATTTCCTACAAAAACGCGTAAACAAATAGTGAACATAAAAAAGCAAAACCACAAAACTACCTGAACTGACTCTGCTGATATTTCTAGACTGAGCAGCTGAACCCCCTTTTGAGGACTCCTTCACCCCCCCTTGATTCTCCTCCTCAATAGACGACCCAAAGCACGGGAAACACTTGCCCATCTCGAATCACGCAAAACCCCAGATGAGAGGAGATGATTATCTCTAACAACTCCTCATCCCCCTCATCATCATCTCCCAAAACAACCACTGCCCATTTCACCAATCCCCCCAAAACCGTCAAAGATTGGACCTTTTCGCTGTTTCACCCCCTTTTGGACTCGATCAGCAAAACCCAGCTCGGGATTTCAACACTGATCAGGTCAGATGAATTGGGGGCGGAGAGGGGAAGATCACGGTGGGTTGGGAGAGCAGATCAGCGAATTGGGTACTGTGAATTTGAGGTAAATATGATGAGATTTGACAGAGAAATGTGAATTATATGTAGTTTAGAGAGAGAGAGAGAGAGAGTTGAAATTGAGAAGAAAAAGCAAGTGTACAGCGAGAGGTGAAAAAATTGCAGAGAAGAAAAAAATGGCTTTTTTGGGTGCACTGACAGTGCAGAGAAGGTGAGTAGAGTTTTTTCTTACACGTCGAATCTTAGGTGGCAGCTCACTTGGTTGCCACCTCACCTATTTGAGTTTTTTTTTTAAAGGGGTTTTTCTTTTTTTTTTTTTTTTTTTCCCAGATTTAAAGAGGTTTTTGTTACTTTAGTTTTATGGAGCTTACTTTTTAGTTTTTAATGTGGTGTATGGTGTTTGACAAAAAAAAAAAAAAATGTGGTGTCTATGTTTGAACACTGAGTTTATTTGGTTTAGCTTTTGTTTATTACTTATGAATTTATTTTTTTTGAGAAAATATTACTTATGAGTTGTTTACATAAATAATTGGTTGTAAGTAAAAGAGGAGGTAAAAAAATGTATGCATATGAAAATCACGATTAATTTAGTAGTTTTAGGTTTGGGTGCATATATGTTGACCAACTGTAAAAAATAGTAAACAGAAATTACAGAACCAAACAATATAAAGAATTGATTCTTTAGTGTTACATTAGTGATAAGCACAATAATTTTATTTTTATTTATTTATTTATTTTGGTCTATTACAGAGAGCGGGCTTTCAAGTTTCAACCCAATTTATTTTATCGGTCAGATTCAACAAAATAAGATCTTAAACATTGCAACTTGAAATATATATATATATATATATATATATATTTAAATTTGGTTTTTGTAAAATACAATTATACAACTTGAACTAATTGGTGTTCATCCATAAAAAAAACTTGATCTAATGTATCGTTGGTTTTGTGGTGCTTACTTGTTAATTTTCTCTAAAAAGATTGTATTTGCACATTAAACATAAATGAAGCCACGTGGTTTTGAGCAAATGACTGCATGAGAAAAGGATTTTAGTGATGTCATTACCAATCACACACATTTGAGACTTAAGTATATTTAACTAAGAAAATATTGTCCCTCTGATGACATCGTAATGTATACGCATCTGCTCAGACGCTCATGATTCAGAAGGAGTGCACGTATCTTGAGGCATGTGGAAGGCAAATGAGCAGTTTCGTATTGTTCTTGCATATCCCAGATCTGGGGCACAATAGCATTCTCTAACTTATAAGTCCATTTTGAATTTTACAAAAACAAATTAAATTGTATTAAAAAACCCATACGATTTGAGACAAGTGGTAGCGTGAGTCATTGGGTGTAAACACAGCCAAAATGTCTTTGAGAAGGTATGTTTGAAGCCATATGATTGTTGTGAACAGTCCCGTATTGTAGACGTAAGTTCAATGTTTTTGTGTATGATTATGGTAATATTGTATGGTATAATATTTGTTTTTTTTTTAAGGAGTATAATATTTGTTTGACAATGCCTAGACTTAGAGTAGTCGAAGTAATCTGAATACCTGTAAAACTAGAAAAAAAAGTACATTGTAATATTTCTTGACATGAAAGGAAAGATGAGTGATGCAAGTGTGCCGTTTATAATTTTTTAAAGTGTATATCAAGTGTTGAGGTTTGGCACCCTATACATAGAGCTGCCATAGTAGTTGAATGCACTTTATGCTTGAGTGGTAGGCATGCATATTAAGACGATTGACTTCAAAACTATGAAAGCCACAAAATAAAGCATGCCGCTGGCCCTAGAGTGCCTCAACTTTTTGAGTGAAATGTTGTGAAAAAAATAAAAATTGAGTGAAATGGGGAAAATCAAATTCTTTTTGATAAGAAATTAAGAAACCATATTGCCCTCCTCAATCAGGTCTTGAATTTCCAACCTCTTATTCAAGCACTCCATACAAGATTAGTAAGCTGTCCATACTTAATTGGTGAAATATGGGAAAAAAAGTTAAGTCGCATACTTTAGTTTTAATACATACATTCGTTATTATGCGACTGTTGGAATTCATTGAATTATAAATTGAGATGAGATTCTATGCACCCGAAAGACATGGCGTAGTGACAACGGAGCAAGCGATAAGGCGATGCCTTGTGTTTGAATAACAATTGCATCATTCCTTGAGATCTTGTGTGCTGAATTAATGAGTTGGTGGGCGCATGTGCACCTTATGTGGGATTAGTTATATATATATAATGTAACGGACATCCACGGATGTCAAAAAAAATTGAGATTCCAACAAACATATACACCTCGATGAGCATCGAAAGAACTCGAAACAACTATGTAGCAAATGTGTGTATCACAAAGTAAAGTAACAGATGGATTTCTTGAAAGTAATGTATTAACTTCACACACTAGACGCAAGTTACACAACACAACATTAGGTCAACAAACCAGCCAAACTTTTTCCTTGCTATGACCAATGGTTGGGCTTGCTTGTTCAATCAACACCAAGAACTTTTTTTTCAAATATCAACACCAAGAACTTTCCAAAGCACAGTAGTCTAAAGTTATCATCTCTTATTAAGTGAATTAGTACCTGAAATTAATACATATACTTGTGATTGATATCAATATTAATTGTTGTTGTGAGAATAACAGAGAAACTGTAGAAGTCTTAATAAAAATTGTACTAACTCAATATATTTAGATTATGACATATTTTTTTGTACTACACACCCATGTACATATATAAGTTTTTCTCTTACTATCTATTACTCCATTAAAACTTTGTTTTGTGCTTTTAGGGAGTTAATGAGTCGCCCCTAAATATAGTTAGTAAGGAAACAATTTACAACTAAGAACATATCCAATGAAATGTGGATTGGATGTCAATATATTTCACCTATGACTAAATAGATATTGGAGTGAAAAAAAACCTCTCAAATGGAATGTACATTTTGAATGTCGAGCTGACATGGATAGACATTGTCTATTTTCAATGTTATTTCTTGACTATAAAATTGACATCTATGTTGGATATCGTTATTCTTTTTAAAATATTTATTCATTTAATTTAGATTTTTATTTTCACATTTTAATTTATAAAATTACATGG
This sequence comes from Stephania japonica, assembly GCA_039657345.1. Classification (NCBI taxonomy): domain Eukaryota; kingdom Viridiplantae; phylum Streptophyta; class Magnoliopsida; order Ranunculales; family Menispermaceae; genus Stephania; species Stephania japonica. The sequence continues at coordinate 70,246,613 of CM077557.1, forward strand.
GATAAACATCCTCTTCACATTGGTAATGCACGCCCACATTGACATTTACCATTGAAGATGCTCTAAGTCAAGTCATTTTTCATCAAGTACAATGTGCATATATGGCAACACAATCTTATCACGATTTTCTTTTTATTTTCTAGAAATCTCTTCAAGTTTTTTTTGGATTAATTGTAGGTTATTTAGGAACCTTATTGTTAGTTGTCAAGACATCTTTGGTGATATGGTAAAGACATCACTTGTCAAAAAGGTAAAACCTCGGGAGGTCGTGGTTCGACTTCCACTATAGTAATAAAAAGGACCTTATTAATTATTTCATAAAAAAAGGACCCTGGCTATTAATTATAATTAGATCCTTCAAATGTACATTTAATATAATCTACTAGGTTTCTATAAATTCAAGTTAAAGCAAACTTTGGTATTCTGCTGTGTTTCACGTTCTTCGCCATTATTCACGAATACAAAACATTAGAAATTCAAAGGTTATACATTCATATATCTAGTGCTTCTATGTTCTTTGTCCTTCTAGGAATTTTTTTTTTAATTGTAGGTGTTTGAATTTTTTTTTTTTCAACTCGTCCCTATTTAAGCTTGAATATTTTTACAAGAGTCAGTCGAGCACCCCAACCCCATGACTTGAAAGAAACTAACCTAATTTGAGTTGGATTGCAGAATTTGATCCCATTACCTATATATTGGTGATGAACAACAACAATAACAATATACCTTTGATACCAAAATAATTGAGGTTGACTACATGGATCAAACTTTTTCAATGTGCTTGATTCAATACTATTGATAGTGCACTTTTTAAACCATTTGTGGATAATGAAGAAAATTTTTGCGGTCCTTTAATTTGTACATCAAGATGTGTGTTCACGTATTTAAAAATATTTTCAAATGCTATCCAAAGAAAAAAATAAATGTATCAAAATGACCACAACAATTATAATCCATAACAAACATGCAATACCGACACATACGCGTTGGTTTCCCTTAATTGTCGCATCATGATAAGTGCGTGTAGTTTCTGAGTGCCCGAGTTGAGTTACAATATATGGATCACTAATGACTATGTCTCATGGCTCATGAGAAGACAAATTGTAATTTTTTTTCTTAAGAGAAGAAGGTTAATTTTGAGTCACGAATTTACCGTCAAAAGAATAAAATAAAATAAAATAAAAGGACACGTGGCAGGCAAAGGAAGAGAAACTGTCGGGGAAGGTAAGAAGAGCGGAATGTAAGGACACGTGGCGAAGGCACAAGAATTCAGGGGTTGAAGAAGTTTGGTCGGCCGACACCCGAATATAATTTGGATAATTTGATGTAACCTCGTGTTAATGCCAATTATGATTTTTAATCATATTAACTAACTAACTTTGACCACTTGTCACGCGATTAGGTAAGTGGTCGTTGTTAATCTTATGTGCTTAATTTAAACAAATTCAAAACTAAGATTACAAGAACAAAAACTTCAAATTAAATCGAAGTACGTGGACTCACAAGTTGAACGCTAGAGATGCGCAATTGTGTTAGTCCAATTAGATTTCAAGGTTTGATTATTGAGGATCGGTTTTGATTAGGACTTGATTTGATTATTATATATTTTTTTTTATTTTGCATTAATAAGCGAATATATCCTTAGGTTTCCAGATGTTGACAGTAATATAAACCGTCCGACTACGTGCAAACCACATTTTACTAATAGCAAATTATTATTATTTTTTTAAATGTTCTTACCCTTGTGCACATCCATTTTCAACAACGCGAAGAAGGAGAAAATACTTGAGTCCTAGGTCGATCTTTGTGGTCACCCTACGGTTGTGGTTCATCTTCGCATCAACTCTGTCAATCTTCACGTCACCTCTGTTTATCTTCACTCTCACCCTTGATCTTGCTTTGAGGCAGTCACCACATAATTAACGACTAAACTTGGTCAATTTAGGGTATTAATATGGATGTTTTAACAATTTTTTGACTTTTTTTTAACAATTTTGGTAATTGTGTATATGTTTGTAACTGTTTTTGATCTAATATTTTGGTCGATTTGTCCGTTGTTGATGGTCGATGCTCGATCGGTGATACAAGATCGGTTGACAGTGCACTGTTCGGTTGAAGGTGAATGAACAATGCATCTTAAGATGACCGAACCACATTATTGTAACGGCCCAAATTTTATTAAGGCCGTTATTCGCGTATTTTCAGACGTGGACGCCAATTTAGGTCCACGGAGACACCACGGACTGGCGAAGATACGCCTGGTTGGGCGGGAAATATTATTTTTGACTGATTGTTTGATTAACTGTGATGATAATGACTAGGCTATGACTCATTACATCGCAGGTGTGGTTTAATATTGTTTAGATCGGGTGAGATTTAGTGTCGGGTATTCGCTTTAAGATGCGTGCGGACGCGGAAGCTGGAAGAGGCGAGCGACGGGAACACTAGGCGGGGAATGCGTTTAGTTTGATAAAAATAAAATAAATTTGACAAAAATAGTAAATTGGTGGGCGCCTAGCGACACGCGAGGTCGTGGTCGACACGCGTGGGTGGTAGTGTAGTGTGCACGCCGAGTACGCTCGTCGGCGCGCACAACGAAATTCTAGGCGCGAAAGTATAGGTGAGTATGTATATATATATTTATATATATGTATATAAGGAATTTAATATATATATATATATAAATATATATTAAAAATCGAGAAAAATAAAATAGAAAATGCAAAATTACCAAAAGGGTATTGAAGGAAAGAAGGAAAGAAATAGACATGAGGGGCATTTTGGTCATTTCACTCCAAAAATGTGGATAAACACCACCGACACCACTATTTTCCACATTTTGATTGACCGAAGAAGAAGAAAAGAGAAGACGAGACGAGGAGCGAGAGGCAGAGAGGAGGAGAGGTGGTGGTCTCGTGGTGGAGAGGCAAACGAGGTGAGTTGTTTGTGTTGTATATTGTTGTGTTTTGTGTTCATTGTTGGAGGGTGGTGTTGGCGGATGTGGTGGTTTGGTGGTGGCGGGGTGGAATTTGGGAGCTCGACGAATCTGAGAAACGCGTTCGTCAGAGGAGAGACGACAACATGTCGTTCTCCCCCTCTCCCTCTCCCTCTCCCTCTCTCGATTCATAAATGAAAAAAAAAAAAAAAAAAGAAAAACGAGCGAGCGACGCTGCTCTGCTCTTGAGAAGAAGAAGAAGGGCCGGTTCGGCCCTGAACCGGTCCGGTTCGGCCGAACCGCCCTTAAATTAAAAGAAAAAAAAAGAAAATAAAGAAAAATGGAAAAGAAAATCCGGAAAAATAGGAAAAATTATGGAAAAATTCTGAAAAATCGAGAAAATGTGAGAAATTAGAAAATGGTTGAAAAAGTGAATTTCAAGACTTTTGGGGTGGTTGGCACCCGGTGTAACTCGAAAGAACGTCTTCAACTAAAAATTGGAATAAAATTCTAATTTTTATGGTCACGATATAAAATCAATTAGTTTGATACTAAATCACATAAAATGACTTATTCGGACACCAGGGACTTAGGAGACCATAGTCGGTGTCGGGCGCGTATCCCGAGGCGAGAGCGGGATCAGATCGGAACGTATATCGAGTAATTGGAGTACGGTTGAGGTAAGTAAAACCCTTAAGAAACACACTCGAGTGTTTATTTATTTGATTTCATTTGATTCCAGATATTATTGTTTATCGTTGTTTACTCTATTTCCATGTTCATACCTATGTTGCACGGTTGGTTTTGTCATTCACCGCCGGATCTTCTGGTTTACTCTGTGATGTGTGGGCGGACTTGGGTAGGCTGGACAATAGGGACAGAATAAGGGTTCGGACCGGTGAGGGGGTTGGAGAAGCCACCGGGGGAATTCCGATGTCTGGATTAGGGTTCGATCTCTACACGCACACATCCATTATTGGTGTTTATCGATGTTATGTATGCATGCGTGCTTCTAATTACGATTGCTGTTTTCTTTGCGCATGTTTATTTAACAGTTATTGGCTTCCTTTATTATAAATGCTTTGGTTTGTGTACTTACGGTTTTACTCACTTTGGACTCGTCATCTACTTCTTGTGATGATTGAGTGCAGGATCTACTACGACCAGGGGCAAGGAGACTCTTGCAGACTATCTGTGACCTTGTCACCAACGAAGTTCGTCTTGTATGTTTTTATTTTGCTGTATTGACTTATTTTTGGGTTTATGGGGACTGTTTGAGATACCAGTGCATGAGTGTATCACATTTTGTTATGTTGAATACAGTGTACTTTACCGGGTTTTCCACATAGGATGAATGCTATCTAATTTGAGGAAATTACATAATTTATAAGCTTCCGCTGTTTACAAATATTAAAATGTTAATTACTGACTAACTTAGGCTGAATTAATTGATAATGATGGTTATTTGGGCGTGAGACACAGCTGGCAGTTACGTGGACAGCTGTGGGCCCGCGTGGCCTCCCGTGGCGGACCAATGTGGAAATTTGGGCCGCCACATTTTGGTATCAGAGCCTAGGTTTGAGGAACCTAAAGGATAAAATGATGATGATAGTTAACTCTGATACCGCCACATTTTGGTATCAGAGCGAGGTCAAACTTTGAGAATTGGATATTGAACAATAGTATAAACTCAATGAATAAATCTTAGATGTGGAAACCACAAGTGAATGATTAAAGGCTTAGTTGGGAAGTGATGTGAGGCGGGTAAATTTAGGAAATTACATATGCGTATGATTTGATTATGTACTACATATTATACACGTATATACTGAGTCTGGTCCGACGCACGTTTTGCGGTGCAATTTATGATGGACGGACAGACTCCTACTACTCCGCCCACTACTCAGCCAGAGGTTGGAGATACTAGTGATCATACCACTAGTGACATGGCTGATTTGCGAGCTATGATGCAGAGATTGACGGAGCGACGATTGATTCAAGCAGAGCGCGCTATTGCAGCGAGCTCGAATGGCGAGTTGATGGAGTACATTCGGAGCTCGAGGACGCCAACGAGAGCACCGCTGCGAGCGTCTGCACTGTTACCACTCGACCGCATTAGCACTTGATGTTGCTACACAGAGCGATCGGGTCGAGAGACGCTTATAGAGAAGGTTGAGCTGTGGTGGTACCGAGAGACTACGGTGGTGACACCCACCACTACTGAGCAACAAGTAGGGACTTCGACCCGGGAGTAGGATGTCGAGGCGACGAAGATGGTGAAGGATTTTATGAGATTTAATCCTACGTACTTCACTGGAGTCGGTGATCCCGAGGTTGCGGCCGGTGGTTGATGACACATCGACGACTACACCACCGTTAGAGGTACCGAGGCGGACCGGCGCGTATCTCGGGGTATTGTTTGAGAGGTCGAGCGGCGGTATGGTGGACTACTTACACCGACATACATTCTACACCATCGACGTGGGCGAGTTTCGGCGATTATTTCTCGATGAGTACATTCCTACGAGGTGCGATTGAGGCCGAGAGAGCGATTCTTGGGTTTACGACAGGGTACCATGTCGGTATCACAGTACATGGACCGATTCCGGTATCTCATGATGTATGCTATGGATGTGGCGAATACCGAGAGACTTCGGATCTATTACTTCATCCGGGGTTAGATGAGAGGATCGGAGGTGTGATAGTCGCGGCGGTGCGGAGACGCTACGCTGATTGTGTATGATAGGGCATTGGCTCGCGAGACATACCTACGACACCGGGGTGAGCTTGGGGATAAGTCGGCGAGTTCATATTCGAATCGAGACCAAAGAGACGGAGAGCTCAATCTAGCGATCGGGAGCGGGATTTTCGAGCACGCGGGGTTCGGCGGGCAACAGATCATGATTTCATTAATGATCGTGATTCGAGAAACGATCGATACGATTATGATGACGAGCGAGATAGATTGGAGTCGCGAGGACGACCGGGATCGATCGATGATCAATTCAATAATGACGATCGCCGGGTGGTACATGAGATTGTACCTATACCGCAGTAACAACGATCGAGACGATCGTACAGACGGGACCGGGATCAAAGGGACCAGAGTTGGGTCCAGAGATCCAGGGATAGACAGGTTAGGAGACCAAGAGACACGTCGTTGTCATCGTTGCGGTCGATTGGACACCTCCGAGCGGATTGCGGGAGAGCATCACTACCACCGGAGCCAGTGCAGGCCAGAGATAGAGTCCATGTTGTTGCACCGTCGATCCGGGAGGAGACTAGACAGACCGTTGTGGGTACGTATAAGTTTATTTACTTATTTTGTTGTTTTATTTCGTAGGTGTAACTATAGTTTTATTACCTACGCGATTGCGGACGGTCGATGTGTTCACCTGAAGATGTTGATGAAGATTTGATTGATCACGCGATACACTAGGCCATAGCGAGGGCTATCGGGTGATTGACTAGGATTGGGCGTTATCACTGGTGGGATCCTAGAGGGATGGTGTGGCGGCCCCAATTTCCCCATGCAATTGGGTACGCCCGGCCTAGACCCGTACAAGCCCCGAGTCATCACTCGGCAACCTGACGAGCCTAGTCAGCCTTCAATTTAGTCAATTTAGTAATTTATGAAAGAGTTATTGCAATAATAAACAGCGGAAGACTAAACAATTAAAACAAAGGGGAAATAACTCAATCAAAGGAAATTATAGGAATTCTATAAGTGTGGAAAACCCCGGGTATTCATGTACAATTCGAAATGCAAAGGTACATGATACCAATCTCATCAAAATTTGCCAAGTTTAATAATCCCAAAGCATATATATATAAAACGATATACATAAAAGCAAAACATAAGGAAACCTATAAAATAGTCTCCAAATCCAAATTTCGCTAATCCTCACAATAGATCACCTAGGCAAGGTCCCTTGCCCCTACTCGCTCTCTCAGTCCTATCTGCACCCACCGTCACAAACTAGACGGTGAGTAAGCTGAATAAAATCGAATGTAATGCCGAAGAGATAACGATAATTCATGATAATACAAGTAAATCGATCTAAATATCATGCGGTAATAAAAATGACAGAATTTAAATAAACAAGATGCATGATAAACAGACTAATAGATATCAATCGAAAGTCAAGTGTGTTCCAAGGAATCAAAAGAGGCTCATAAGTGGTCTAAACCATAGCATAACGGCGAAGACCTCGCAAGGTCTTCCCGGGCATCGACACAAGCGAAAGGCACAAATGCTATGATCGGAAAGGGACTCAAACCCATCCACCCATACTCGGTGTCACACGGTCCACTAAGGGTGGTCACACACTCGTGCGCACGAGTGCCGCGTTTATCCCTCTAGTGCGGGTCCTAGTACTTTCGAGACAAAACACTTACGCCGGAATCACACAACAAGAAATGGAATGGAATACCAATAATAGTGAATAACAAGACTGAATAAATGATAATGAATCACATGACATTTTCTTACTGGCTTACAAACGTACAAATGCTTGTGGCAAATGTACTTACTCGAACTATCGCGACCATGAAATAAACTCTCGTTTCTAATGCGTATTCCCAAGTTTTCCGCTACCTGACAAGGTTGGAAACTCTAATTAATGGGTCGAGGCATTAATTAATCCTAGGTCGATACCCTTCACATTTTCCCATCCTTTTAAATGACTCGAAAACCTCGACAATTCAATCGGTAAATCAAACCCAAATTGACAAAACTTTGACCGAAAACTCAACACCGACGTCATCGACAAAGAATGATCAAAACACGAAACCACGCAACATTATTAAGAAACTACAACGAGTCCAATTGTTTAATAAAAATCGTAACAAGTAATTCGTCAAAATAACAATATTAATAGTATTTTAGATGAACCAAAACCGCGAGAGACCATCGAGGACATGAGCAAGATCCGTGATAACCCCCACACCATGATGGTTCAACCAAAGCAAATCCTTTCAAACATGCGATTTTACGGCAAAAGAAAGAATAAAAATAAGATAAAATAAAACACAAAACAATCACATGAAATAATAAAACTATTTTAAAACGCAATCGGATTTCGGACACACCGGAGGGTTGTAGGACATTAGTATGGGCGAGATCTAGTCCCCGACAACCTCCCTGGTGCGGCGGTCCGGCCAGTAGCGCCGCCAAGCTTGGCGTTTTCCGGCGAAACCAAAACAACAATAAATTAAAAAAAACAGTGAAAAACGTAAGAAAGAGTGGGAGAGAGAGAGAGAGAGAGAAAGCGGACCTCCGGTGAAGGTTCTGGCGAGGGGAGACCGAGTGGGAGACCGACGAGAGAGATGAAGGGAGGAAGAAGATAAGTGGCGGCGGTGGGTGTTTGGAGAAGGAGGTGAATAGTGTAGGGTTTTCTTTTTTTTATATATATAAGGCCAAATGACATTTTTACCCCCAACTTAATTCCTACACACTTTTAAAACACTACCCTTATGGGTCTTTTTACTTTTCTATTTATTTCTCTTTATTGCACATTAAAGTGTGTAACCATTATATTTATTTCTCTTTATTACACATTAAAGTGTGTAACCATTCTATTTATTTCTCTTTATTACACATTAAAGTGTGTGTGTTGTCACTTGCATAACTCTCCACCTCAACACACCCACATCTCGAGGTCAATCTCATGGTTCCTCACCATTGAACTATGTCAATTTAACAAATCCAATTCCATAGACCATATGTTGCGTAATTAACTAACTCCCGCGTTCAAACGACATTCCTCGGTCCATTTTTCCTTGTTCCGACTCTCGTAATTCGCGTAGTCTCGCCTTGTCTCGCCAACTAATTAATTAAATAAATTAAAAATTCATTTATTTGTATGTTTTACTTGTTTTTCTCCCCCGTTTAACTAGTCGAAACCTCACTCAATTAAATACCTCCCGAACGGCTCGAAACCCGTAAAATACTACAATACTAATACACACAATCAAAGAATCATAAAATCACTTCGGTGTCGACTCCCGAAGTTCAAAATACTGTCCAGTATTCACGTAGCCGGGTCACAATTTCTGACAAGTGCAACACAAGTCAGTTAAAAATTTGGGGTTGTTACAGTCTCCCCCACTTGTTAGAATTTCGTCCCCGAAATTAATCTAATAAGTAAACTAGATTAGCAACTCTTCGCAACTCCTAACAAGACCGATAAAAACTCAAAGTGAGTCATTTCTTGACTCCGAACCATTCGTGACCCTTCAGTGGAGAGACCTTCAGATATTTATAGTCTCCCCGAATCATACTGAAGCTCATCGTGATACTCGACAAGTATTTCTTCTGCCACTCCTTGGCACTCTTAAGTCTCAAACAAAACTATCCACAACTACCCAGATGCTATCGTAACCACGAGGAGATCGGGGCAACCACTAACGAAATCCATATCAATATGTACCCAATTCCATCGAGAAATGGGTGGGGCTGCAGTAGTCCTCCAGGTCGTCGATGCCCAGCCTCTACGCGCTGGCATATCACATGTTCGTACAACTCCGATACCTCGAAAATCATCCCTGGCCACCAAAAGAATGTCGCATATCGGCGCACATCTTAGGTCGACCCGGATACACAACAAAACCGAAACGATGAATCTCCTGAAGTAACTATTCACACACATCAGCCACCAATGGAAAACCCCAGTCGCCCGCGATACCTCTAGCATGAGTCTGTCGACCGACTCGTCTGGGCAATCTGAAATATCCACCATCTCACTGCACCGCTGGTATGACGCATCGTCTTGCTGGTCTCTCGCGCACATGCCAAATGAGACGGTCTGCAACATCGTTTGACCACGTATATAGGTCATGGTAGTCATCGGCACGTCCGCTGAACTCATCAACTTGACTGCCTCACGTAAACTACGCTCGTAGGTTCTTTGACACACGCCTACCTCTGCATCCAATCCTTTGCAGCGCAACGCATCAGCAATAACGTTGGTCTTCCTCGGATGCTACGCAAAACGAAAAGTTGTAACCCTTCACGAACTTAGGCCAAGGCTTTTGTGTCAGGTTCAGCTCCCTCTGAATGAATAGGTGCTTCAAGCTCTCAGGATCATTACGTAACTCGAACAAGCATCGTATCGGTGACGTTCTCATATACTCAGCGCGAACACGATCGCAACTCACTCCAGGTCATGGGTTGATCAGTTCTTCTCGCAAACTTTCAGATATTCGAATGCATAAGCAATCTCACGACTTAAATCTTCTCGAATTAATTGCATCACCATTTGCTCTAAACACGCGTCCTAAAATCTAACCCTGGGTAACAAATACTCATACGCGATTCAATATCTTAGCAGCGTCGACATCTGTTTCGCTCTACCACATACGCTACCCACAAGGGTCTTAATTTCATCTTCTCGTATTATAACCCGAACATGAAATGCACCAAACCAGTTCGTACCAAAAGAAACATTGAATCTTAAACTCCATCACGGACTCGCATGCGCTCTGCCTCAACGCAATGAACTCGTTCCTTTTCACTCGAAGGACAGTCGGCGGAAAGTACTTCTAACTAAACTGGGTCTTGAAGTCAACCCAAATCGCTCGGGATGCCTCGGGTAGCAACAATTATCGCCTACCAATCGTCCGCCTCCCCCTGCAACATTGACGAAGAGATCGTCGCCTTCATGCGTTCATCAGTAGCGATGATGGTGTGAACCTTCTCGTGATTCTTCAAGAATAGCTCTGCCGCTCTAATGTTGGTACCACCATAGAACTTCAACGGGTCGTGCCTCTTGAACTCTCTCCACTACCTAGCCTTGGTAGTGGCTCCCACACTCTTTGATGGAGTCGTTCCTGAAGTAGACTCAGCATTGGCCATCGGTGTAGCTAATGTAGTAGGTATCTCCTTTGCTTGTGCTATCGACGGTGTTTCACCTCGGTTTGCGCAATCGACGCAAGAACTCCCTCGGTATCGTCGCTAATGAAATCGGAGTCGCGAAGGTCGCAAAGAATCGAAATCTCAACTCCCCGAGTAGTATTCGTAGGAAGCAACGTAGTTGGGGTAATGGTGTAGTCGAAGTCGATGTTGGAATGGTAGCTGGTACGAATGTCCTCAGCAGTCGTAACATCTCTTGTAGCTGTTGGTCCTGCGTCGCGACTCTCTGTGTCAAGGCGTGCACATCATCCGCGCTAGCATATCGTATGCCAAACGTGCCGCTATCGTCACTCGGACCGGTCCCGATCCGCCATCGTCGTCCGAACCAAGAGAACGAATACTACGGATCAACACATAACTATCGCATACCATATAGTACACATAACAATCATAATATATACAAATTTAAATCCGACTCATCCCGAACTCCCCCATCTAGGTTTTTAAAAGGATTATAGGGTTTCCACTCTAAGTTCAACCATTCCTAGCTTCCATTTGTCTTAATGGTTTGTGTTTTAACTTGAGAGTCGGTCGTTATAACCTTAAACTCGATACCAACTGTGATGTTGGTATCACAATATTAATACAACTCTAAACTCGTCCCTAAGGTTATAAAGCCTATGCTCGATACCAACCGTGTGACGTTGGTATCACAATTTTTAGATAGCAATATAGCATGTCCCTAAGATCCTAAAGCCTAGGCTCGATACCAATCGCGACGGCCCCAATTTCCCCATGCAATTGGATACGCCCGCCTAGACCCGTACAAGCCCCGAGTCATCACTCGGCAACTGACGAGCCTAGTCACCTTCAATTTAGTCAATTTAGTAATTTATGAAAGAGTTATTGCAATAATAAACAATGGAAGACTAAACAATTAAAACAAAGGGGAAATAACTCAATCAAAGGAAATTATAGGAATTCTATAAGTGTGGAAAACCCCGGTATTCATGTACAATTCGAAATGCAAAGGTACATGATACCAATCTCATCAAAATTTGCCAAGTTTAATAATCCCAAAGCATATATATATAAAACGATATACATAAAAGCAAAACATAAGGAAACCTATAAAATAGTCTCCAAATCCAGTAGCTAATCCTCACATAGATCACCTAGGCAAGGTCCCTTGCCCCTACTCAAGCTCTCTCGTCCTATCTGCACCCACCGTCACAAACTAGACGGTGAGTAATCTGAATAAAATCGAATGTAATGCCGTAAGAAGATAACGATAATTCATGATAATACAAGTAAATCGATCTAAATATCATGCGGTAATAAAAATGACAGGAATTTAAATAAACAAGATGCATGATAAACAGACTAATAGATATCAATCGAAAGTCAAGTGTGTTCCAAGGAATCAAAAGAGGCTCATAAGTGGTCTAAACCATAGCATAACGGCGAAGACCTCGCAAGGTCTTCCCGGGCATCGACACAAGCGAAGGCACAGCTATGACTGGAAAGGGACTCAAACCCATCCACCCAGTACTCGGTGTCACACGGTCACTAAGGGTGGTCACACACTCGTGCGCACGAGTGCCCGCGTTTTATCCCTCTAGTGCAGGTCCTAGTACTTTCGAGACAAAACACTTACGCCGGGAATCACACAACAAGAAATGGAATGGAATACCAATAATAGTGAATAACAAGACTGAATAAATGATAATGAATCACATGACATTTTCTTACTGGCTTACAAACGTACAAATGCTTGTGGCAAATGTACTTACCTGAACTATCGCGACCCGCGAAATAAACTCTCGTTTCTAATGCGTATTCCCAAGTTTTCCGCTACCTGACAAGGTTGGAAACTCTAATTAATGGGTCGAGGCATTAATTAATCCTAGGTCGATACCCTTCACATTTTCCCATCCTTTTAAATGACTCGAAAACCTCGACAATTCAATCGGTAAATCAAACCCAAATTGACAAAACTTTGACTGAAAACTCAACACCGACGTCATCGACAAAGAATGATCAAAACACGAAACCACGCAACATTATTAAGAAACTACAACGAGTCCAATTGTTTAATAAAAATCGTAACAAGTAATTCGTCAAAATAACAATATTAATAGTATTTTAGATGAACCAAAACCGCGAGAGACCATCGAGGACATGAGCAAGATCCGTGATAACCCCCACACCAGTGATGGTTCAACCAGCAAATCCTTTCAAACATGCGATTTTACGGCAAAAGAAAGAATAAAAATAAGATAAAATAAAACACAAAAACAATCACATGAAATAATAAAACTATTTTAAAACGCAACTGGATTTCGGACACACCGGAGGGTTGTAGGACATTAGTATGGGCGAGATCTAGTCCCCGACAACCTCCCTGGTGCGGCGGTCCGGCCAGTAGCGCCGCTAAGCTTGGCGTTTTCCGGCGAAACCAAAACAACAATAAATTAAAAAAAACAGTGAAAAACGTAAGAAAGAGTGGGAGAGAGAGAGAGAGAGAAGCGGACCTCCGGTGAAGGTTCTGGCGAGGGGAGACCGAGTGGGAGACCGACGAGAGAGATGAAGGGAGGAAGAAGATAAGTGGCGGCGGTGGGTGTTTGGAGAAGGAGGTGAATAGTGTAGGGTTTTCTTTTTTTTATATATATAAGGCCAAATGACATTTTTACCCCCAACTTAATTCCTACACACTTTTAAAACACTACCCTTATGGGTCTTTTTACTTTTCTATTTATTTCTCTTTATTGCACATTAAAGTGTGTAACCATTATATTTATTTCTCTTTATTACACATTAAAGTGTGTAACCATTCTATTTATTTCTCTTTATTACACATTAAAGTGTGTGTGTTGTCACTTGCATAACTCTCCACCTCAACACACCCACATCTCGAGGTCAATCTCATGGTTCCTCACCATTGAACTATGTCAATTTAACAAATCCAATTCCATAGACCATATGTTGCGTAATTAACTAACTCCCGCGTTCAAACGACATTCCTCGGTCCATTTTTCCTTGTTCCGACTCTCGTAATTCGCGTAGTCTCGCCTTGTCTCGCCAACTAATTAATTAAATAAATTAAAAATTCATTTATTTGTATGTTTTACTTGTTTTTCTCCCCCGTTTAACTAGTCGAAACCTCACTCAATTAAATACCTCCCGAACGGCTCGAAACCCGTAAAATACTACAATACTAATACACACAATCAAAGAATCATAAAATCACTTCGGTGTCGACTCCCGAAGTTCAAAATACTGTCCAGTATTCACGTAGCCGGGTCACAATTTCTGACAAGTGCAACACAAGTCAGTTAAAAATTTGGGGTTGTTACAGATGGGTTCTAGGTGATTGGCCAGGTGATGCGTACACTAGTGGGATCCCGATGTACCATAGTATGGTCTAGGATTGAGTCGCGGATGAGATGGCGATATCAGCTTATTTTTGCCAGTGTTGCGGTTTCGTGTTTCGATGGGGAGGTCTACACAAATTTCGGGACGAAATTTTCCCCTAGTTGGGAAGAACTGTAACGGCCCAAATTTTATTAAGGCCGTTATTCGCGTATTTTCAGACGTGGACGCCAACTTAGGTCCACGGAGACACCACGGACTGGCGAAGATACGCCTGGTTGGGCGGGAAATATTATTTTTGACTGATTGTTTGATTAACTGTGATGATAATGAATAGGCTATGACTCATTACATCGCAGGTGTGGTTTAATATTGTTTAGATCGGGTGAGATTTAGTGTTGGGTATTCGCCTAAAGATGCGTGCGGACGCGGGAACTGGAAGGGCGAGCGACGGGAACACTAGGCCGGGGAATGCGTTTAGTTTGATAAAAATAAAATAAATTTGACAAAAATAGTAAATTGGTGGGCGCTAGCGACACGCGAGGTCGTGGTCGACACGCGTGGGTGGTAGTGTAGTGTGCACGCCGAAAGTACGCTATTCGTCGCGCGCACAACGAAATTCTAGGCGCGAAAGTATAGGTGAGTATGTATATATATATTTATATATATGTATATAAGGAATTTAATATATATATATATATAAATATATATTAAAAATCAGAAAAATAAAATAGAAAATGCAAAATTACCAAAAGGGTATTGAAGGAAAGAAGGAAAGAAATAGACATGAGGGGCATTTTGGTCATTTCACTCCAAAAATGTGGATAAACACCACCGACACCACTATTTTCCACATTTTGATTGACCGAAGAAGAAGAAAAGAGAAGACGAGACGAGGAGCGAGAGACCGAGAGGAGGAGAGGTGGTGGTCTCGTGGTGGAGAGGCAAACGAGGTGAGTTGTTGTGTTGTATATTGTTGTGTTTTGTGTTCATTGTTGGAGGGTGGTGTTGGCGGATGTGGTGGTTTGGTGGTGGCGGGGTGGAATTTGGGAGCTCGGACGAACCGCAAGAGCGGTTGTCCGAGGAGGAGACGACAACATGTCGTTCTCCCCCTCTCTCCTCTCCCTCTCCCTCTCTCGATTCATAAATGAAAAAAAAAAAAAAAAAAAAACGAGAAAAACGAGCGAGCAGAGACGCTCTGCTCTTGAGAAGAAGAAGAAGGGCCGGTTCGGCCTCGAACCGAACCGGTTGGTTCGGCCGAACCGCCCTTAAATTAAAAGAAAAAAAAGAGAAAATAAAGAAAAATGGAAAAGAAAATCCAGAAAAATAGGAAAAATTATGGAAAAATTCTGAAAAATCAGAGAAAATGTGAGAAATTAGAAAATGGTTGAAAAAGTGAATTTCAAGACTTTTGGGGTGGTTGGCACCCCTGTAACTCGAAAGAACGTCTTCAACTAAAAATTGGAATAAAATTCTAATTTTTATGGTCACGATATAAAATCAATTAGTTTGATACTAAATCACATAAAATGACTTATTCGGACACCGGGGACTTAGGAGACCATAGTCGGGTGTCGGGCGCGTATCCCGAGGCGAGAGCGGGATCGGATCGGAACGTATATCGAGTAATTGGAGTACGGTTGAGGTAAGTAAAACCCTTAAGAAACACACTCGAGTGTTTATTTATTTGATTTCATTTGATTCCAAATTATTATTGTTTATCGTTGTTTACTCTATTTCCATGTTCATACCTATGTTGCACGGTTGGTTTTGTCATTCACCACGCCGGATCTTCTGGTTTACTCTGTGATGTGTGGGCGGACTTGGGTAGAATTGGACAATAGGGACGAGAATAAGGGTTCGGACGGTGAGGGGGTTGGAGAAGCCACCGGGGAATTCGATGTCCGGATTAGGGTTCGATCTGCTACACGGCACACATCCATTATTGGTGTTTATCGATGTTATGTATGCATGCGTCTTAATTACGGTTACTGCTTTTTATCGCGCATGTTTATTTAACGATTATTGGCTTCCTTTATTATAAATGCTTTGGTTTGTGTACTTACGGTTTTACTCACTTTGGACTCGTCATCTACTTCTTGTGATGATTGAGTGCAGGATCTACTACGACCAGGGGCAAGGAGACTCTTGCAGACTATCTGTGACCTTGTCACCAACGAAGTTCGTCTTGTATGTTTTTATTTTGCTGTATTGACTTATTTTTGGGTTTATGGGGACTGTTTGAGATACCAGTGCATGAGTGTATCACATTTTGTTATGTTGAATACAGTGTACTTTACCGGGTTTTCCACATAGGATGAATGCTATCTAATTTGAGGAAATTACATAATTTATAAGCTTCCGCTGTTTACAAATATTAAAATGTTAATTACTGACTAACTTAGGCTGAATTAATTGATAATGATGGTTATTTGGGCGTGAGACACAGCTGGCAGTTACGTGGACAGCTGTGGGCCCGCGTGGCCTCCCGTGGCGGACCAATGTGGAAATTTGGGCCGCCACAATTATAGTGTTCAAAATTTGGTTTGAACAAATGTATGTTCAGTCATCTATGACCGAACAAACAGGTTTCAATCAGCCTTGACAAATCGAGCAAAAGCCATTTGTTCAGCCCTGCGATGCTGAACCAGAGGCGAAATCATTGGTTTGAACACGAAAAAAAATACAAAAATTGAATAAAAACTCATGAAATACCTCTCCATTTTACACATTTTGTATCTCTTACACGTTCATCTTCCATTTTTATGGTAAATAACACAGAATGCAAACAAATAATGCCCTGCCAAGACAAAAAAATTTATTCAAACCTTATAAAATGCATTCAAAACAATGTAAAAACATGATTTTCAGCAAGAAATATGAAGAAATCAACTCTTATGATGGTAGCTAGTGGGCTCTAAAATCGTAAGTTCGCGTCGCTGATGATTCGAGGGGATTATCTGAGTCGAAAGTGGCGTTTGTGGGAGGTGCACAATGTGAGAAGGAATAAGGAATAAGGGCATTTTGAAAAAAAAATGATTTGCTCATAGTAAAATGTGGTTTGCACAAAGCCGGGCCCTAGTATATATCCGGTCTTGAGTCGTGATTGACACCGAAATTTTTTTTTATTATTTTAATTTTGAAGAAAATATCATAATATTTTAATGAAAGCTTTTAATTTCTTGCAAATTGTCCATCCTCTTTGTCATAATTATGTGTTAAACCATAAAAAGATGAAGGGTCTTAGTTGAATTGCATTACTTCTCAAGTGTGTATATAACTTTATTTTATTTTTTATTTTTTACATTTTAAGTGAAATGTACTAAAAAAATGACAAGTAAATGTGCAATTTGTACAAAATAAAAAATGTTAATATATTTTTTTGAGAATTGAGATATTAAAATATTTTTGCAAAATGTTAAGATGAGGATACGTTTAGTTTGCCGTAATTAGAAAAAAAACAACATTTGAAAAACTTTTATACAATTCAAAAGTTTTTTGTGTTTGATATGATACAAGCTAGCCCATCAAGAAAACAATGAAAATGACACCATTTACAACTGACAATTTACTAATATTTCCCGAGAACACAGTGTTTTGCAATTCCAATTCCAAACCAACACGTTTATAAAAGCAGTTTTGGCTGCATTCGTGGTAGCATAAAGTTTTTTTTTTCCCTTTTTTGAGTGAAGTTGAACCACGACTTTTCGAGATTTTGCTTTTTAAAAAGTGAATAACTATCTCACTAAAGATACTTTTAATCGCATTAATAAAAAGTTAATGACGTGCATTCCTCGATCGATGACCATAATATGCATGTATAATGGGATTCAATTTTATCGTCCAACTCTAAATACATTGGTTTCTTCTGAATTATAGTCATAGATGTCACGGGTTAGAATTTGTTGCCAGTAGAAATCAAACCCTCACCCTCTTACATGATTAACCTTGTACCATATTATTGAGTCATCCAACTGGTTTAGGGGCATCAAAGTTATCATTCTCAACTTCACATAAAAATAGAGGTAATAAAAAATTAAAACAAAAAATAGATGAAAACAAAAATTAAAAATGGAAGAAAAAAATATTAGCTGTACCGCGTCGGAGGATTTTCAGACAAGATACGCATTGCTATATACGCTGTGCCTAGTCATCTCTGACCAAAATATTAAGGCCTTGTTTGGTAGAGGGCCGAGTGGAGTTAAGGGGCAGTGAGATAACTTGGAGGGGAATTAGAAATTAATTTTGTTTAGGCGGTTTTATAAACCCAACTTTCCTCCAAGGTCATCTCCCAAACTCACATCCTTGAACTCACCCCCTCCTAGGGGAGTTATCTCCTTAGGTTCATGAATACGTTTACCTCTCATTAATCACATCTCTATTATCCACATCTCTCTCTTATTTGAATGGTTTCGAAAACTCACCATCAATTTTGATCTATATAGTTGATCTTTATTAATTTGGGAATGAGACTATATTGTTGTTGCGTTGTTGTTCTCTTTAAGTTCAAAATTGAACCAAACATAAAAATATGAACTCCTTGTAACTTAAATCCCATGTGAAAAAACTTGCCCGTAATTAAGTTGGTAAAAATGAGCCAAACGAAGCCTAAATATAAGATTAGAGTGCTCCTTTTCAAGAAATTGGGTAGCATGTACGGACAACAACTTGATTTTTACTTTATGCACATAGTGCACCACAATGAAGATTCAAACATTTTCAATCGTCACCTGCTAATTGGGTGTCCAATGATTTGATATGGATTTTAAAGTAAGAGGTTATGAGTTCAAACTTTGGTGGGTGCAAAAGTTGTGTCTTTCCTATAAAATTTTTTTTTTCAATCTTCAACATCAAAAATTTCAAGGCCTGATAATCATTATTAAAGACCCAGTCCGCCTCTCTTCTCAAGCAATATTTTTCAGACAAATGGCCTAGGGGCGGAGCCAAGTTTTTTTCTAGCCCTAGGCTGAAAGTAATGCATATTTTTTTTTACAGGAACACAGTTCTCTAACTTGCTAGCTACTTTTGACACCAGCTGAGTAGTTCTTATAAAAAATATAATTTTCTAATCCATTTTCGACACCAACTGTGTAGTTTTTATAGGAATATGATTTTCTAACGCACTTTTGACACCACCTAAGTAGGCGTCGTGTGATGCAGCGCACATATGCATCTTGAGGTGTTAGCACGATGCCTACTTAGTGGGAGTCAATTTGGCAGTGCAAGTTTTTTTTTTTTATATTAATGATTTTTAATTGATCTTCATTCACTTATGTACTATTGAGACCTACAATTGCTACACAATTATATAGATTTGAATTGAGATATGAACACCACATCAATATAATCTTCTAAAAAGTCTGTCTCAAAAATGCGTAAATGTATGTCTAAGTATGTCAAATGTAATTAGGACAGTGAGCTTTTTATGTTTAGGTGAGTTGAAATAGTGGGGTTTTGTTAATTGTTTGGGGTGGCTTGTTGTTTTTGGGGTGGGCTACATTCAAATTTACCAATTTATTACTAAACCTTATTTTTTATCTTGGAAACCTGGCAGCTCCTAACGTGGCTCCGCCATTGTAATGGCCGGTTTGCTTCAAGTGTTAGCATAGTTAAGCCTGGACTTAACTTTAAGATTGGTGTTTAGTTCGAGTGTTAGCTAACACTTGGTCTTACCTAAACATTCAAACTTCTTACCAAAAGATACACCTTCTGCTGTCTTTATGTAAGCCCAATTTTTTTTTTTTGAGAAGTTAATTAAGCCCAACTTAAAAAAAACAAAAATTATAACTTTACCCTCCCCTATCTAAAGAAACAGATGAAGATGATATGGAAGGAGTCTAATAAAAAATATTGGAAAATGATAATCTAACACACTTTAGGTGCACATAAGCGTACATTTTGTCTTTTAGCTTATTTATGATGTTTTGTAGATGTGGTGCCACGCTCAGGGATATAAGAAAAAACTATAAATAAGATAAAATACAAAGTGTGCATCCCAAGTGTGCGCCTAAAGCGTGTTAAATTATCATTTTCCAAAAAAAAAAAAAAAATTGTGTAGAGGCAAACAAAGGATTAGCTAAGATATGACTTGTGTTAGACAAACAAATATGAAGGATCCACTACTTCTTGGAACAAACAAGTCACCACGTACGTAAGCTATTGGTTACATAAAATATCAATTCGTAAATATATTTTAGTAGATAGTATCAAGCTATAATCCTACTTAACTAGGATTACTTTTTTTTTGGGGTACATAACTAGGATTACTTTATGCACATATATTTGGGACTAGAATATTCCAAAATGGTTCTTATTCAATCAAGACTCTAATGATCTAATTTTCAAAACATTGTCATATCATATTTTTTTAATAAGACATTGTTATATCATATTAGGTAGATCACAACATCTCTAACTTTAACACGTATAAATTTGAAATTTCTTCGTGTGTGTATATATATATATATATCCAGTACAAGAAAAAATTAGTTTTAAAACAGTAAATAAGTGTCGTTGAAAGCTATGTTGCTAAAACTTAACCAATATGTAGTTAATATGCTATCTATCATATGTTATTAATTTCAAAATTCATGTGTAATGATTTATTTAATAATATAAACTTAATAATGCACCAACCAACATAATATTATTCTTTTATTAAAAAAATATTTACTTTCATGTTAATATGTATTTAACATGTTTTGACAACGCCACATCATAAAAACATGTAAATCTAATTTTTTTCTTTTGAAAACCATGTAAATTTAATTTTCTCTGGCTTATCTTTAAAAATGTAAGAGAAATCGATCTTTAATAAACCCTGACTATTGGTATTATCTCTTTCAAAATTTTTCACCAGCCTATCAATTTGTCACCTCTCCACAACTTCAAAAACTCCTTTTAAGTGATGCAACGAGGATTGCGATCCCTAGAATGTGTGCAACTGATCTGTAATTTTTTGGATGTATTTTGTATCCTGAGCATTTGCTCCACCAATTAATTAAAAAAATGATCCCAAAAAAAAGGAAAAAAAGAAATACTAACCACAATTATAATCAGTAGAAGTGATGTGTTCTACAAAAGACTTCTTATAATCAGTTGGTGAGGTAGACATTCTAGAGCAAGCCAAACCATCTTACAAGTTTTGTACATAAAAAGTGCGACTCCTCATTTCTTTGCTTGATATCAGTCAACCCTCCACCTCTTAACTCCCATAACCACTACCCAAGACTTTTGGACTATCCAATTGGTTAGTGATCGAGCTCATTGACTAGACAAGAAACTTGTATTATATTTTTAAAGCAAAATTAATTTTTTTTTGAAAGTAACACTGTTTTATTCACTCCAAATCATTCGCGAGTAAATTGGAAAAAAACGAAGTTATAACACCCCATTCGCCTCCATGACAATAGAAGTAACTTCCCTAAAACAAATTTTTTTTGAGTCCCGCAAAATTTAATTTAGATACTGATTTGGAGGGTCAGTTGTTTCATAAACAAAACAAGATACAAAGGCTAAGGTATCTAAACCTTGCGAATGTCCCATCTATTTTGCCAAAATTTCAAATATTGTACCTTAAGAAATATCGATATCTGAGACTAGGGGTGTACGCGGACCGAATCCGATCTATTTAAGGTCAACTCGCTACTCAATCCAATTATTACGGATTAAGAAATTTTAATTCGATCCAACTCATTTGACTTTTCAATCTGATTCGATCTAATTAATAACATGCAGATTGGATCGAATCAAGTTCGCGGATTATCATCATATAGTTATCTTATAATTAAAAACATGAACATTAGTTAAAAACAATTCCATAATCGTTAAAAAACTAAATACAAAAATAAAGTGCATGACAAAATAAACTTGATTCAACAAAAAATTATATGACCAAAATTAAGAGTTGAAGATCAAAACTAAGTAATACAACAAAAAAGATCAAATATTAGTAGACAAAACATCAGTGAGCTTGATTCTCCTATTTCTTCAAATCTTTATGATTTATGAATGTCATTAATCTATTGTACCTAAGATTAGAAACCATTAATGAATCTTGAGATTTGGGAACAATATGTATTTATAAGGATAGAACTACTACCATGGGAATTAAATATATACTCATGCCATAGGTACACAATTTACATCAATTGAATTATAATCCAACACATTAATCGAGATGTCATAAATGCTCAAATCATTTAATGCACAACACATTTTGAGGACTTTCCATGGCATGGGTATATATTTGGGTTCCATTGTAGAATTTTCCATATATATATATATAGTTCGGCTAAATACACCACACCTTTTACTAAGTGCATCCATTTTGCGTGGCACCCCAAATTTAAATTTCAATTTCTAAGTGTACCCCACATTTTTACCGAAATACCCTTTCATCCAAACCTAAGCACCCAACTCTAAAACCTTGGTCGAGACATCTATTTTAGGTTCGGCGGCATCTAGCCGTAACTTATCTACTAGGCTCGATGTTGTCCAACCGAACCCATTTAGTGAAATTTAGTTGACAATTGCCGATCTAAAGATTCGGTGGATTCCGACCGATTCTACAATTAAAGGTTCGATAATTTGTGACTAACTCTTCAACTAGAGGTTCGGTAGGCTTCGATCGACTCTCCAATAAGATATTCGAACATTCGAGGCTGAACCCCTCGATGATGCCTACAAATCATAAAGAAGAGTGTGTGGGGTGCACTTAGAAATTGTAGTGGGGTTACTAATCACAGTGAGGGACATAAAGGTCATTTTGTAGTAGGATTGATATTTTTTTAAGTTTGACCTCTTTCTGGGGTGCACTTAGTAAAAGGCGGAGTGCACTTAGCCAAACTCTCTCCCTCTCTCTCTCTCTCTATATATATATATAGTAGGCCTAATGATAAAAAATATCTTAATCTTTACAAGTTGTATCAATTCTATCCTAACCTTTGAAAATTATCAATTCTATCATAACCTTTTCGTTTTAGTATCAATTTTATCCCCAACTAATTTTAGACACTTTTTCTTTGAAATCAACATAATTTTCTAACTTTTCTTTTCATGATCATATATATTGATCAATTTATACATTGAAATTTTATAAGCCTCGTGTTTGAATTAATGTACGAGAACTCACAAAAAAAAATTTATAAATCAATGATACGTTAATACCTTAATTAATTTTTTTAGTTATTCATAAAGCACAAATATCAAGTTGAATCATGTGTATATACATATGAAAATAACATATAAAACGTATTAGAAGATACCCATAAGTGTTTAATTTAACAAAAGAATTATGTACTTAGATTATATATATATATGTGTGTGTGTGTGTGTGTGTGTGTGTGTGTGTGATTGAGTAGCATATGTACATACACTACTATATGTGTATTATATACATGAATACATAAAAAAAGAATATTAAACTTTAATTCATATGTATGAATAAATCTTTAAATGGTATAGTAAGAAAAAAAAATGAAGTATGGGAAAAAAATGGTTTAAATTAGTTGAGGATATAATTGATACTAAATTCCAAAGGTTATGATATAATTGATAAATTTCAAAGGTTAAGATATAATTGATGCAACTTGTAAAGGTAAAGATATTTTTGATTATTAGGCCTATATAGTATTGCGGATCGAACCGGATTGTACATGTACAGTCCACAAGTTGATCCGATCCGTGCGGGTTGATATTTTTGCAATTAAATTCAATCCATTCCAATTAGTTATAAAACTTAATCCGATTCGCAATACACTAGAACAATTTAGGCTTTTTATAACACTTAATTGATAGAGGTTTTTGAGTAACTCCTATGTATTAGATGATTAAGGTTTTTATAACACTTAATTCATAGAGGTTTTAATTAACCCCTATGAATTAGACATGTAAGACTTTTAATAGGACTAATTCATAGAGGTTTAGAAAACCTCTATGGAAACCCCACTCTCATTCACTCGTCTCGCTCGCTCGCACTGGTCTCTCGCTCGCTCTGGTCGCTCTGATCGCTCGCTCACTCTGGTCGCTCTGGTTACTCGTTATCTATAGTCCAAATCAAAACACCCAAAACGAACCATCTCTCTCACTCACGCTGTCCCACGCTCTTCTCTCACGCTCTCCTCACTCTCACTCACGCTGTCTCACGCTCTCCTCTAACGCTCTCCTCTCTCTCACTCACGCTGTCTCATGCTCTCCTCTCTCTCACTCACGCTGTCTCACGCTCTCCTCTCTCAAGACCTCTCTATCTCACGCTCTCCTCTCTGTCGACCGCACTCCTCTTTGTGCTCACGCTCACGACCTCTCTCCCTCCCGACCCTCTCACGACTCTCTGCATTTCTTCGATTTAGTCATGATCTCGCTCTAGATCTCTCACTGCCGATTGAAATCTCGCTTGTGCAACCTCACCAGATCGCTCTTGGCTTCGACATTTCGGCATTCGCTTTGTGGAGATTCACATCAGGTGGTTTCGTCGGCTTCAATGTTCGTCAGATCTCCATTTTAATGTATGGAATCCTTTCAATCTCATCAATTCCTTCAACCATTGATCTTTGCTGCCATTGTTTTGTGTTGTGTTGTTGTTGTTGTTGTTTTGAAGCATTGATTGATCGATTCAACTGTATGTTGTGAAGAATTGGTTCGTGATTTGGAGGTTCGGTTGATCGCAGCGAGTGGAGGAATCGGGAATGTGCTGAGATTTTCGATCAGGTTTTGGTTCTGCCTCTCTCTTTGTTTGATTTCTGTTATGCAGACATGAGAATGAATGATTTGAGATTTGGTATTAGGTTTATTCTTTTAAGTGCATCTACGAAGAATCTGATACTTGCTGAGTTCCTGCATCCATGTTTTTATGTCAAAATGTAGAGCTTCCTTCATTAATTTCTGCTGTTAAAATTTTGGAAGGTTAGATTCAATTCATAGAGATTTGAAAACAGAGATGAACTTGAAAACAAAATATCATACAGAGTAAACGTACATATGCTAAGTATACAGACAATCTCTGAGTAACAATTCACTTTCTAATCTTATTCTTACTCTACCAAAACCATTGGTTTAATAACATTGCATTTTCACTTAACTTACGTAACTCATCACAATCTCAACTTTCTACTGCTAGCTAAACAGCAACCACGCCAGAAAAAGTAAGGTTTCCATGTACTTGATGAATAGAGAACTGTACTACTGATGATTTGATCCACAGATCGATCGCTAATAACACAAAAAAAAGATACGCATACATTCACTACATTATTGATAGTACCTTTTGAATTTTGGATACAAATGTGTTTGCAACCATCCCAGTAGAATCCACCTGTTCTCAACCTACAACACAAGGATAGTAAGGAAATTCAATTTACTTTAAGACCGGTTTCTCATCATCATTACCTTCAAAGTAGAAGGGGAAATATCCATTACATTCATTGATCATCAAAGACATATTTAACCAGTGAACCAAAACGTCGAAAGCTACATTTCATTTACACACCAAAAACAAGGACACCAAATGGAAAAAACGTATGTTGGTAATTCCATTGAAATGTCAAGAACTATGTATGGATCAGGAACATCAAGCTAGCTATATCAGGTTAGACAACACATTTCTCTAATTAACAGTTTTTTTTTATTTTTTTTATATTATGTTTATGATTGACTTATGCTACATTTATTAACAGGAAGAAGACACTTGATTGGTGACAACAGCCCACCAAAGCTGGAGGTAAATTCAAGTCTCAATGCTCTATTAGTGATGGGTTTTGTTTATTGTCTTTCTAACATATAGTATACTGATGAGACTATTTCATTGTTCTGTTGTCGCAAACATCTATTTTGCTGTAAAAAGAGAGCTCTAGTGTAAGCAAGGATCTTCTATTTCGGATATGACTTCTTAGTTAGAAGTGGCCAAATAAAATTGGGACACCGATAAATGACCGTTAATTTGGCCTAGTGGATCACTCGATCATTTTTTCAAGAGTTATCAGAGTGGCTTCTTCACTCGATCAAATAAATGTAATTAGCATTTGGCATTGTTGGACATATTTATTAACTTATTCCTCCATAGTCCATATAGTTAAAGAGAACTTTATGAAATGGTACTAACAAGTTTAGCTGGTTTCCGAGCATTGCATTGTCTTTGACGACATCTGATTAAATAAGAATGATAGACAATTACAGAAAATATAAGTCAAAGTGAACCAATTGAAGCTGAACCCTTTGTTGAATGAATTGTTGTAGATGTTCTTGATTCAGTGATTATTGACTCTATTCAGCTCAGATTTGAAGAGAAATATAGAGAACTTGGAGAAAAATGGTGTTACTAGCCTCTATTCGGTAACAGATGGACAGAGATAGCAAAGGTAGTTTCAGGCAGGTAAAGCAAACATTTGCTGATCTTTTTAAGATGTATGGCTATTTTTGCAGTTCAGTTGTTGGACGTAGAGTAGTGAACAATATCTAATGTAGTTTTATTGAAACAAAACGGATAACGCCGTCAAGAATCGGTTTTCCACTCTTTGTCGAAAGAGATCAAAAGTTCATGCATCAATGCAAACAATAAAAGAGTGTTGATACAGAATGGATTTATTGCAAATGATGCATATCAATCAGTTCCACCTTAAAAGAAAATAAGGTACATTTTTTTAACAACAAAAAGTAAGGTACATCGATATAATGTTCCTCGAACGATTATATATACCGATTATATATAGCGTTTTCGTGGTCGAATTTTAGGACCCACATCTCCAATTCAACAGAGAATGGCAACATCAAAGACAAAATACATGGGGAGGGCAAAGCATTAGAGAATCAGCAGCTAAGAACTCCTCTCACAGTATTAGTTCAGAATTGCCAAAACATCGACAACATTCTAGATCAGCAACGCATTGTTAACACAAGCACCGCAACTGGTAATGGTAAGCGTGCCTCTAAGCTTTGTTTTCTAAACAAAAGTCTGTTTGGTACAACTTTGAGTCATGAAATCATGTTTAGAACACATAGAAGAAAGCTTAAATGAGAGCTTATTGATATCTACAATCTTATTCTCATAATATTTATCACTCTCTTATTATATTTTGTTTTTGGTTGAAATAGTGGAAGAGATGACTGTGTTGGGGAAAGACTTCTCTGCGCGCGGTAGAAGAGAAATTAGAGATGGGAGTTTTCAGTTCATAGCCACATTACTCTTTGGCTTATCGTTGGCACTCTTTGTGATTCTAATGGGCTTGCTGATGAAGGATCTCTTGAGAAAGTTTCTGAGCTCCCATGAATCATATGCCCTGCCACTTCCTTCTTCATCGCCGTCTTTGGCGATCAACTTATCTTTGACAGTGAATTCCAAGGAGGTATGGCATTTGATGAGCGAGGAGGAGCTCATGCGGCGAGCATCAATGCTGCCGCTTGTCTTAAGTCATCCACACCGACAGACTCTAAAGGTTGCTTTCATGTTCTTAGCTAGAGGGAGATTGCCACTAGAGCCTATATGGGAAAAGTTCTTCAAGGGGCATGAGAGGTTCTTCTCCATCTACCTTCATTCCTCACCTGAGTTCACCGACGACCACCCTGAATCATCAGTGTTTCATAAGCGTCGGATACCAAGCAAGGTCAGCCAGTTTCATGTGTATGCATGAAATTATGTCTCACTTGTCAATTGACATACAAACAACTTGTATTGATGTACACATGGTTAATTATATTCTTGTTACAGCCAGTTGAATGGGGAAGGGCTTCAATGGTCGACGCTGAAAGAAGACTCTTAGCAAATGCTCTACTGGATTGCTCAAATGAGAGGTTTGTGTTGCTCTCAGAAACCTGCATTCCCGTCTTCAACTTCACCACAATCTATAACCACCTCATCAATTCAAACCACAACTTCCTTAGCTCATTCGACGACCCTAGACGCATTGGTCGTGGCCGATACAACAAGTGAATGGCGCCTACGATATCTATCTCCGACTGGTGAAAGGGTTCACAGTGGTTTGAAGTCCACCGCAAGCTTGCCATCCAGATAGTCTCAGACAGGAAGTACTACCCAGTTTTCAAAGATCACTGTAGGCCTCCATGCTACGATATCATAATTTTTCCATTATCGATCGATTGATTTGAGTCATTTTCAATCTCCTCCACTTCTCTATGTATGCGTGTGCGTGTTTGCTGATCCCATCTCGCATTACTCAATCCCCCAATTAATTTCGCTTTCAATTTTACTCCCGATGTTTGTGATTTGTTGTGTGCTGTTTGATTTGAGTTGATTTGCAGATTAAATGTGGGATGCTGCCTGGGAAAACTAACTAGGTAAAAAATGAGAGCAGCAGCAGCAGCGAATAGCGTTTCTCCCGGCCAAGCCGAGCCCATGCTCAGATCCTCTGGATCATTGTCTGTTGCTCTTCTCTCTTTGCTTCTTGTCTTTTCAACCTTACCTTCATATTTACATATTTCTTTATATTGCATTTCCTTCAAATACATTAATTGTGTTGAAGAAGATGAAGTGGTTCACCTAACCAAAAATATCTAAGAAACATGCCGAATTCGATGCTCATTTGTTTACTTTGAGATCTGTGTATAATTTTAATGATTAGTTCCATTCTGGAAATGAATTGCCCCTATGTCCTCCTCCCAATTTGTACGTTTCAACTCCTTATAAGCTTTTAGTTGTTGCAGCTTCTGAGCTGTAGAAATGGTGAAGATATGCTGCATTGGAGGTGGGTATGTGGGGGGGCCTACTATGGCTGTGATTGCGCTCAAGTGCCCATCAGTCGAGGTGGTGGTTATCGACATTTCTGTGCCTCGCATCGCTGCCTGGAACAGTGAAAAGCTACCAATATATGAGCCCGATCTTGATGATGTGGTGAAACATTGTAGGGGAAAGAACTTGTTCTTCAGCACTGATGTTGAGAAACATGTTGCGGAGGCTGATATTATCTTTGTATATTTCTTAATGGAATAATAATATTGCGAATGGAATGTAGATTTGTATATTTTCAATTGAAAATGGAAATAAAAATTAATTTTGAGCATTTTCAGCTATTATTTTTTAAAAAAATTACATTTGATAGGGGTTTGAAATCCCTATGCAATCCTTCGACGATAATATAGAGGTTTTAAACCCCTATGAAATCACTACAATTGATAGGGGTTTGAAACCCCTATGTAAGCCTTTGAAGATATTATAGAGGTTTCAAACCCCTATGAAATAGCCAAGATTTGATAGAGGTTTGAAACCCCTATGAAATAGTCAATATTTGATAGAGGTTTCAAACCCCTATGTAAGCTTTGAGGATAAGATAACACCTTAAAAGATAACACTTTTCATAGAGGTCAAAAACCTCTATGAAAAGTAGAATTTGTTCTAGTGATAGTTGGATCGAACCGGATTGGATCTGCGGATTACTGGATCCGTGTACACCCCTATAAGGGAGTTTGCCAACACATTGCTCATGAACGAATGCCAAAACTGAGATTGATCTAGATATTTTATTAATGAGCACACTCACAAGGTCTTCTTCCTTGGAATTAAATGGTTCTCTATATCATTAACCACATCAAGCATTTCATAATTTACATCCATCCAAGAAATTTAGGAAGGCATATATTCATTCCATAATTTCATGTCATTGAGACTTTTAGTACCGTATAAAGCATATAAAATAGATTGGTCTCACTTGTAACCAAAATTTCAAACCATGCAACTGGAAGTTGACGAAACGATATTAACATAAGTGATCGGAAATGATCTTGAACAAGAATAATGAAGGAAATTAAAATGATGAAAGTATATATATGGTGTTTAACTGCCAACTTTGATAAAAGAAACCACTTAGAAGATAGAGTGCCCAAAATAAATTTACTTCTGAACTGTTCAAATTGCAGAACTGAAGTAAAGCAAGAGCTGCAGAAGGCTGTGAAAATGTTACATTTGCATTGAAGCAACCTAGTTCTGCTAACGAACAGTATGATAAAAGCTTCAGATTAGATGAATTAATATAACAAGGGAACAACAAGAGAGGATCCAACTAACGATCGCATGGAAGGTATGACCATCCAATCTTCTGCAGACATGTAGAGAACTTCAGTATCCCCATCCTCATACATTATCTGCGACAAAAACGGGTGAATATCACAACAATTTCTTACCATAACGTTCTTTTACAAATACAGATGACGTCTTACAGTGTGTTTTCTCAAGTATTTGTCAAACCGGCTAATAACCCCAACACACCTGGAAAAATATATGATACAAAAGGAAAAGGTTTTATAGTTAATTAAAAATTAATTAGCACGAACAAAATGCAGGATAATGCATATAAAGACAGCCCTTCAACGAAATCTTCACGAAATCCAAACTGACATTATGAATTCTCAAGAACAATTTCAAGGTCAACCACCTTAGCACAATAGCACCGCATAGAAGAGTAGAAAAGCAAGATTTCTATTTTTCGGTTTTTATACGATAAGTTAGTTGCAAGAATGATAAATGATCAAAGAAAAAGTCCAATTCCTTGGAGTCAGCGATCAAAGGATTGGATTAGGCAGCAAAAATAATGAAGAAAAAAAGGACTTGAGTGGCATTATTTTGAATTATTCTGCGAGATGTGAGAATTTTGAATTGGCTTCCTTAATGACTCTCAATTCATTTTTTGATTCACTTAATGCCACTTATCTGCATGTCTCTTTCATTTTACCCCGCCAAGTGAGAATTTCTGTTGTCACTCAGTGCAATCCATTGAGTAGCCTAAGAAGGATTTAAAGAAATTACACTTCCTTACTTTAATATTCTCTAGCGAGTTTTAGTAGATTATCACGGTCTGCCGCAATCTCTTGTTAGATACGTGATGAACACAAATTGATATAACAAAGGGAGCCGAGTCAACTGACACACTTTTGGGACACAAGTTGATTAATATTAAAAAAGAATGAGTCACAATTCACAAATAGGAAATCTAACTTAACAAACATCTACCATAGAGCAACAGTATAGCAAAGCACCAACTGAAATGATCAAATATAACTAAGATGATTTTACAAGTTGAACGAAGACTTCAAGATAGGTATAAGGAACAAAGATATTTTTTTTGGATTTCCCACATGGTGCCTGAAGCCGCCAACCGCACTGACTAATCCACGCTACGACATTGTTGGGCCCCATACGAGAGGCTGCCATCCCAACCCAATTTTTTTTCATTCACGAGTCCTCGCTTAAGGCCTAAGGGCAACCGAGTCCCATACCACCCAGACCAACTGATTATTGATGGAACAAAGATTTTAAATTGTGCGATTAGTACTATATTTGACATTTGAAGGAAAATTATTATAGGGTTTCATGACTAACTAATGAAATATGATTATTGAGACTGCAGAGATAGATGTGCAGAGAAACTGAAGAAAGAAAAGTGCAAGAATCAGGCATTTACGCTAGATCATCCACCAAAAGGAGCAATAAGAAGCGATGTCAATCACAACTTAGAACAAATCAAAGTGGAGTAAGGCCCAACTTATCATCTACTTATGAAAGAGGTAGGAAAAAATTTTTGTTAGATCACCATACTAAACAACAAATCCTTAAGACAATCCTCCATCTCCCCTCATGAATATTTCTCTCTTTACCAATGGAAGCATAAAGCATCATATTTTAAGAAGTGCTACTTATCCTGAGAAACTGAGAATAGCTCAAATCAGTTTCCAAGTCACCAAAGAAGAAGTAATGTTAGGTATCATCAGAATTGAGAATCACTTAAATCGGATTCCAAGTCACTAAAAAATGAACATCAAGTTGCATGGGATTGTGTAAATTCCTTTTTCTAGATGATGCATTTTAATGAATCCCATTGAGCAAGCACAGCTTTTACAAGAGTCTCTCAGACAAATCAACTTACATATGCATTACTTCCAGAGAGAATTGCTTTCACTTTAGGAGAAGATGCTGCTACTTCACAAGCAACCAATTTCAATGCAGCATCTGAAGCTGGCAATTTTAGCTTGCTAGGTTTGGCACCAAGCTTCTGCCTGCAGCCTAAAGCACCGCAGTAGCAATCTTGATCTGCACCAAATTGAACAAACCTGCATATATTGTTTAACATTGTCGATAACAATGAGTATTTATTGGATATCTATCCTCCATTCCCCAATGAAAGGATTAGATAACACGTACTATAAAAGTATAAGTCCTGGTAGAAGCAAATGAGAGCAACAAACCAATGTAAGTGCACCTACTGATAATCATAGGTCAGATGCTCTCCTATTTTTATGTTGCGAGTTGCAAATATGCCAATTCTAGTTTCACCACTGATACTCCTGAAAGGTAACTATACATTGTATTAGTAAAGGAAATCTACTAAGGTCAACAAATTTGAAAAAAACAGAAAATCAGAGTTACCATTTTTGCATCTCAGTATTAGGTTGACAACTATGATTTATAAATCTTGACTTGTTTCCTTTGTAGGTGGCATCAATCACCATGTCTCGATTGATTTCACATAGATAGAAATTGGTTTCTCCACAATGTTTCATTTTCCAAAGCCGCTCCTCACAAGTGTTATCGTCTACCACTGAATAGAAAAGTTTCAAATAAATAAAAGAAGAATAGTAAAGCACGTTATAAAGCAATTAAACAATGCAAAAAATACTTGATTCATTAAATTATCACCTTCTCCCACATATTCAATATAAACTCCCCGCGTTTAATATCTTCATCTTCTATTAACCCGCAGCTGCATCTCTCTGTCTAAAAAACCATCTTCAAATAATCCTTTATGTAAAGAGAATTAATATATCCTAATAATGTCAAATGCATGCAACTAGTATTAAAGAAAAATGAATTTGGTAAAGAACATGTAAAGCAATCACAACAATGTCAGGAGTTGATAAATGAATAAATTAAAGCCTAAAACTTGATAAATGAATAAATTAAAGCCTAAAACTTTTGCAACAGCATTTAACACTTTTTTTTTCCGAAGCCAACATTTAACACATTTAGACACAAGAAGAAATGATACAATATAGGTGCAAGGACTTAATTGAAATTAGAAAAAAATGACATTAATTTAAGAGAATAAGATTTAACTCAAATCATGAAAATAAATACCTTCACCAACTTCATCTTCTTGACAGGCCTTTGATGAAAAGGTGTGTTGAGGCAGGAACTGCTACATTTATAACTTGAAGAACAGCTAGACAGAAGCATCCTTTGTGGGACAGTGAAATACTACAGTTTAGAGTCTATTGCTTGTGTCAACACTAAATTTAGCATTAAAAAAAAATCAAACAAATACTTTTGTAACAGAACTTTGAATAGATTAATGTTTCACTAAACTTCAAAATTACAAATGAATGCCGATGAACTTGATAGTTGTAATGTGAGCATGCCTCAAGAAGGTATAAATAAGAGGTGTGATGTGTTGCGAAGGGGTTGAAGAGTTTAACAGAGAGTCTCTCCTGTTAGAGACTTAGGATAGCTGTCCAGTGACAACTGTGTTCTGTTTCTTTGTAATTCCCCTCTTTCGATCAACCAAGGCTATATTCAAATTTTGGTTCTTAGCAGAAGCTTTTGCCACTAAATGACATACAAAGTGGATAATCCATAACTTAAACTTTAAAGATTGATGAAGAAACCTTACCCAAAATGACAATCCTTTCCACAAGCAAAAGACCCAGTTGGCGAGTTCCATGAACAGAAAAAGCCATCACCCTCAATATGTTTTTTGATCTTCTTAGTAAGATACATGTATTCGATTAGTCAATAACAACAAAGGAATGAACAATCGAGTTTTTAAATATAATGAGCAATCAAACAAATTCAAACACAACAACAGCCCTTTCCCAACTTTACAAGGATGGTTTACTTTATCAAAAAAAATAAAAATAAAGGATGGTTTACTTAGATTCATTTTCTCCATTTCACTCTATACAATGTGAGAAGTCATATATGGCCATACTAGCGGGCACATAATTTTCTTGTTCTTCTAATGTTAATCTAGGTCCCCCTCTTCCACAAGCATTGACATTTACTTCACATAACTGGTGCATCAACTGGTTTTCTTTATATATCTTTATATTAGAATAATACGCTAAAAGTCCAAACTTTACCATTTTTTTTTTGCAAATTTAGTACAAAGTAAGAATTTTGTCACATATATTCTGAACTTGTTACAATGTTAAATCTTGTCCCAATACCAAGCAAACCATGGAACTGTACTGAGGTGGAACAAAAAGAAAATGGAAAGTAACTAAGTGATCCATGAGGTCCAAGGTCATGAGGCAAGTAGACAATGCACAAATGTCTCATTTTGATGGCACATGCTTATACAAAGTCAGTGATTGGAGAACACTGGACCTCCCAATTCCCATGCATCATCTTCACTCTCATCAAAAGAAGTCATTTGTGTCTCGTTAGCTAGCCATGAGTCCCATGATGACATGTGTCGCTCACTTTCACAATTTTTAAAGCCACATAAACAAAGTTTAACCCCTAACAAGTTGGCATATATGTGACGAAATTTTTAGTCGTTAAATTTGCAAAAGAGGGTATTTTATTTGTGTATGCACAAACCATCTTAATTGATTATCTCTACTTCAATCACTAGTTGGCCCAAATACTAATCAATTTTCCGTTGCTTTGTATCGATTATTCTATTTATCATATAATGTTTTTACCAAGTACTCGTTTCCGCATATCATTTTTGTTATGCTCATGTGTACCATGTTTATATGTTGTCCAACATGTCAGGGGGAAACAAATGCAGCTTTCTAATTCAATGGAACCAACACAATTCAAAAAGTATAAAATAAATAAAGAAAGAAAAAGAGAGAGATGTATTGACCAAAACTCAATCTGAAGATTTAGAAATTAGAACCTTTGAGCATTTGAAACAATCCATGAAAAAGATAATGCAAAATCCTCACCTGAGCATTTGACTAGGACCATTTCAACAACCCAAAGTAATATCCAATCATGATCACTGAATGAAATAAACAATAAACAGAAACAAGCTTGAGGATACTGCGCCTAATAAAGGTGTAGTGAAAAGGATCCTGCTTTTTTATCCAGTCTGAAAGTAAGAATTCAACTGGACTTCCAACTTCTTTCAACAATATGTCGAATACGAGCCCAATGTTGCTATGCTCTCCATTCTGAATGGATAAAAGAAAGATGTACAACAAGCAAAACCAATCTTGTAAGATAAGCAAAAAGATTTTGAAACTTAAGTCCAATAGAAGAGTACATCAATCATGGCATGCAAGCTTCCACAAGTGAAGCACAATTTAACGCTACATTGGCCCAGGTTGAAACTGAAACTATTTTACCTGAATTTGTACAACAAAAAGAAAGAAGAAACTAAGACACCTAATGATCATTTGACCAACCTTTTTTGTAGCCAGCATGGATTACCAATCAAACTTTACTCACCACTATGTATCCATAATTGCTGCCTGAACAAAACCAATTAGAGGAGTACAGTCAGTTTTGGGTATGTATGGTAACTCTACTTCTTAAATTTATGTGCTTGTTTATTAAGAATCGTTAGCATAAGGCTTATTATGTAAGAGCCAATATTTTATAAGTGTTTGATAAAAAACAATCAAAACCTCTTGTTCGAACGTAAAGCCTACCGATGGGAGAGCTTTACCCCTTAGTGGGCCAACTTGGCTCGAGCCCAGAGTAGTCGGTTAAGTCCAGATATCAGGTGGTCTAGACAAAAAAGAAAGAAAGAAAGTAAAGCCTTTGATAGGAAACTTCCATAAGCTCTATATTCAAGAGGATATACGATGCCTGGTGTATGTTATTTGCAGATGATATTGTCTTAGTGGACGAAACAAGAAATGGAGTGAGTAGGAAATTAGAACTTTGGAAGAATATATTAGAATCTAAAGGCTTTAAGTTGAGTAGGACGAAGACCAAATACATGCACTGTTAGTTTAGAAATACTAGACATAGAGATGATGAAGTGGTAAAATTAGGGGATGTAGAAATTCCTAAGGTGAACCACTTTAGATATCTAGGATCAATCATACAAAATGATGACAATATTGAGAATGACGCCACACATATAATTCAAGTTGGATGGAAGAAATGGAGGAGTGCAATTGGTGTGATATGTGATAAGAATATGCCCACCAAGTTAAAAAAGAAAATTTTATAGGATCGCAATTAGGCCAGCTATACTTTATAGAAGTGAATGTTGGGCAGTAAAGCAACAACAATTACATAAAATGAACGTAGCAGAAATGAGGATGCTTAGGTGGATGTATGGTAAAACTCGTATAGATAAAATAAGAAGTACAAAAATTTTTAAAAAAGTAGTAGCACCACCAATTGACACAAAGATTAGGGAAGGGCGGTTGCAGTGGTTTGGACATTTGCAAAGATGACCTACAAATGCCTCCACTAGAAAACTTGACTCAATAAAAACTGAACAAATTCGACAGGGTAGTGGTAGACCAAAGTTAACTTGGGATGCATTAATTAAGGGGTTTTGAATGCTCACCATCAATTGCACTAAATCGAGCACAATAGAAGAGTTTGATCCATGTAGACGACCCCAATTAATTTGGGACTGCGGCTATGTTTTTGTTGTATTATTGTTAAAGAGTAATTATATAATTTATATTAAAATTATTGGATTTATGAATAATCAATAAATTTCTAAAAAATAAAATAAAATAATTAGATAAAAAAAATTAAAATACTAATTGTGCATTATGAATAAATAATTTTTTTTAAGATTTTCTTAATCGGAAACAACTTTTGTATTGATAAAGAAATTTTATGTTATTTAGTAACAAAAGCAAGTAAGCACAATGGAAGAGTCTGATCCATGTATCTGAACCTAACTAATTTGTACACCAAATAAGAAAAAACGACATTTGCATAGGAGGGAAAAAGCTTGGTTTGACTAAGAACAATAACAACAAAGGCTCCATTCCAAGTTAGTCGTAGTCCACTGCACGGATCAAACTCTTTCACTTCGCTCAACTCAATGCACTTGTTGACATAGTTTTGAATTCCAACATCACAAACCTTAAACCCTAAAATCTGAAACTCCACGAAAGATTAACAAACACCAGTTAAAACTATTCAAAAACTAAACTTTTCTCAATCAAAGTGAAATTGCGCATCAGATCTGCCAGAATTTTTACCCTATTGACTAATCAGACCATCAGAGACGCAAATGCAGAGTGAGAGAGCGAGAACTGCAAGCGTAAGACCTAACAATGCCAAATTAGACTGACCAAACAACACGAAACCAAGAATCTTATTAAAGAAACCACATCAATAGAGAGAGAGAGAGAGAGAGAGAGAGAGAGAGAGAGAGAGAGAGAGAGAGAGAGAGATCCGTTGGTTTATATATTGGTACGTGCTTTGATGTTCATCGGACTGTGTGGTGTCCAATCTGGTTGTGGATTTTTGTTGTCTGTCTAAGTTTTGTTTTGCATGTCTGTGATTTTCCTCGAGCGTTGAGCATGGTTGAGTGGATGAGGATCGGACGGCGGAGACGTGAGGCTTTCTTTTTAAGTTAAATACTCAATGGGAGTATGAGACAATCTATGGATTAGAATTTGGCCCAATAATTAAACAACAAGACCTATATCAAATTAAAGAACTTTGACAAAAAATAGAATAAAATTATGGCCATGTTTGGTAACACAAGATTAATTAATAATTTAGCTAAAAATCAAAATTAACTAGTTAGTACTTGATAACTGATAATTTAGCTTATTGAGTAAAATTAATTGTTTGAAAAAAATAGTTGATTGAGTAGTTAAGAAATATAAAATAATACTATAAAATAATACAAAGACACACCTTATATAAATAATTAATAACAATTATATTGTTGATGGCGGATTTTTTTTTTTATTTGATAAGTGACTCCAACATGAGTAATTGAACTTGAGATTTTTCGTAATCTTGCATTTTAATTAACAAGTGAGCCTCATCCAACATGAATGCCGTTACATGTGACCGAGCCTAATATAAGATCAAAACTACAACCCTTTGCATTTTAGGGTGCCTTCTCCAGCCATTTCTGGTCATTTAGGGGCCTCATCAAGTTCGAGGACTACAAGTCTACAAGACTCATGCCGAGGTCATAGAATAGGCTCTTTGTGACACGGCACATATTCGAGCTCTTGCTGAAGATCACTACCGCCTTTTGCGACGCCAACTTCATGTTTCTCTTTATGAGACTGCTTGTACATATATACACTAAGGTTTAAGGGTTGACATATATGTTTTAGATGAGATTTTTATCTTTTTGCAGGAAATAACGGTGGATACGACCCATAGAGAGACTTCAATTGGTAGAGTGACCCCAGGCTTTCTGTAATGGAATATATTGTTGCACAAGTTGGGGAAACATGCATGATAAGCAATATATAAACAATAGCAATAACAATCTTTGGAAAATCTATGGGACGGAGACGGATTCATGAATGAACAAATGCACAATATATCTACATATAGAACAAGTAGTACTAGTGTACAAATAATACGGCTAGAATCGGTTGAGAATGTCAAAAAGCACGAATTTTTGTGTACGAATTGCTGCCAAAAAGCAAAATAAAAATCAGGCGATAAGAACAATATCTTCCATGAATATATTAATTGGTATAATTCATTTCCACTATATATACTAGCCTATTGCATAAAAATTTTGATGTTGGAGCAACTTTTCTTAATTACTTTTTTTTTTTTGACGATAAGGTATCCATTCATAAAAATTGTTCACTATTAACATCTGATTTAACAATGAAATTACATCAATAACAGCCTTTCTCATACATTGGGATCAAAGTGACATTGCGAAAAGTTTGTAAACTCATGTGCAACTTATATGCTTGTCGAATATATGTATCGAATCGACCATTCTATATAGTACTTTTAAGCAACAATAAGTGCAAAAAAAGCAAAAAGGGCGATGAATATAGAATGTATAACAAATTTTACATAATGTCAACACAGTTCTAAATTCAGTATTGTTAGACTCTATTTAAGTTGTATAGAACTGTTAGAAAAAGGGCATATGTCTAACATTTTTTTCTTAATTATCTAAAACTTGTTAAATAATTTTAAAATTAATTAAAATAAGTGTATGAAACAAATTCTATATTAGTCTAAAAGAAAGGAAAAGTACTTGTACAAGTAATAACTTTCTCTTAGCATAAATTAATTATTAAAGGTCTTTTGTATGAAAATAAAAAACAATATAAGTATATGAAATAAAAAGTTAAAAGAAAATAATGGGATGGGATGGGATGGGGTGGGGTGGGGTGGGGTGGGGGGACGAAAAATTGGCAATCGTAAAAAAATGTTTTGCGAGAATTTTGGCTATCAAATGCAAGAAATATCGTTTTTCCCAGAATTTAAAACTTTCTTTGGAACGTTTTTTTCCTTTTCTGTCTAATCAAATTAATAGGACCTTGATGAAAAAAAAAACAGAACTTCTTTGTATATGTTAATATTATACTCCAAAAAAAAGTGTAGTAGCCGTTACATTCAAATGTTAAGCCATATGCAACAGTTCTAACTGTAATTAATACACCAATTAAAATTGAAACTCTATATATTGCACAACACTGTGTTTGCTCGTACGCCGAAACAATTGGCAGTAGTACAACGTTGAAAAATGACTCTCTAGCCTTATTATGTGCTTCATGACTTACATGCATATATGGTATATATATATATATATATATATATATATATATATATAAGATAGAGCTAGCTAGTGCTTTTTTAATTAGCTCAAATGTTGCTAATATGAGCTAACTAGAGCCATAATGCTCCAGCTTCCTTGAGCATTGGAACCAAAGACCCTCCAAGGTGAAGAGACATAATTGTGTTAGTCGAGTTGACGAGCTTTCCTCCAATGAACACGGCGGGAACCGAAGGGTTACACCCTAGTCTTTGCAATGCCTTCTCCATTTCTAGCCCTTTAGGATCCTCATCGAGCTCGTGAATTGCAGGATTTACACCAAGGTCATAGAACAATGTCTTGATCGCATGACACATGCAACACGAACTCTTGCTGAATATCACCACTGCCTTTTGCGATGGCAACTTCATCACTCGATCCATCTCTAATCGTTCCGAGAACTTGAACAAATTGCTCGCACTTGATCGATCGATGATATGAGAAGAATGTAGCTACAAATATATGCTGCAGATAAACTTGTACGTAGATGTATTTGAGTAGTGAAGGAAATGGACTTGAAGTGAGGACGTAGTACTAAGTAGCTTAAGTATTGTTTGCTTGATCTTGAGTGTGGAGAGAACTACAATGGAAGGTCATATATATAGTGGAAAAAAGATTAATTGAGCAATGTTTATAAAGTGTGGAGAGAATAATATAATGTTAGCATAAATAGATATATAGAAGAAATTAAAAGTGATCTTTCGAGACTCTATGGGACAGAATTCATGATACATGAAAGATGTGGAAGTACGGCCGAACAATCTGGAATGTCAAATTAAAGCATATATGGGTACGAGTTGCTGCAAAAATAAAAGAATAAAGGGCAGTGGTGAGATAAGGAATAATATCTCAGTCGGTCACATATGTAGAAAAGGATTTCCA
Source organism: Stephania japonica (assembly GCA_039657345.1). Lineage (NCBI taxonomy): Eukaryota > Viridiplantae > Streptophyta > Magnoliopsida > Ranunculales > Menispermaceae > Stephania > Stephania japonica. The sequence goes on from CM077557.1 coordinate 70,287,336, forward strand.
TTAATTAATTCTATGCTTCAATTTACATACACCAATTGATCATATCCCTTTTACTTATCTTCTTTGTTTTTTATTAGTTTTTTTTTTTAAACCTTATTAGTTTATTTATTTATTTATAGGTTTACCAATGTTTTTTTAGTATTTTGTTTTTAAAAAATAATATTTTAATTAGAATTCAGGGTTTCGATTGATAAGGATGTCGAGGTTACCAAACATTTAGCCAATTGAGGTGACTATTTTAGGATTTCTGATACATTGCCCGGATTCATGGATGTGGTGGTTGGGATTCATTAGTGGTTCAATTGTCTCTCAAGATCACAAGTTCAAAGACATCATTTCCGCTTTTTAATTATATATATGCTATCATTTTTTTTGTGACTTAAGTGAGAGTCGAATTCATGACCTCCCAAACTTTATCTCTTGGCAAGTGAAGCCTCTACCATCTGAATAGAGATGATTTAGCGTCTCCTTTATTACATCAATAATCAATGATAGTCCTTTTTAACTTTTTGTGATAATTTTTTTAATAAAGTAAAATAACTATAGACTGTACAAATTACAAATAGAAAAATGTTAGAATAACACCCCAAAGTCACACTCATATGAGGTATGACAATTTCCAAGCATGAATTAATTAATCGATTAAGTTAATTGGCATCGGACACCCAGATAAGAAAAAAAAAAAAAAGATAAAAAAAGGCTCTTGTGGAAGGTATATATTAAAGTGAAGATTGGGGCAAAACAAGAAATGAAAAGACTTGGTATGACATCGTTTTGTAATTGCTAGCTAGTGGCGAGGGAATAAATATGAACTTTACATATCCAAAAGGTATATTAGTTAATCATGGAAAACAAAAACCATAGGTACTCATAGATGATGTATAGCTAATTGGTTGCAAGTTGCACGGAACTTACAAAACCAATTAATTCTTTGTTACACTTTCAGATGCTTACTCTCATATCTCGATGCATTATTCATTGCGACAAGCTCGTACATGACTTGAAGAGTTTCTGTCAAGAGTTTATTGAAATATTGCCAAGTTTAATTTCTATATTTTTATATCATGTTCATCATCAAAATCCTCAAAATAAACATGTACATATATAATTAATTAATTAAGGAGTACTTTTCTCCTACCAAAAAATAAAAAATAAATTAAGGAGTACTTTCCTACCAAAAAGAATTAAGGAGTATTTGGAAGTGTGTATAAAGAATCATGATTAGTACGTAAACACTTAATAGTATATAATGCGCCATTAACATAATAACATGTGATTAGTTTTATTGAAATGATGTATAGTAGGAAGTACATGATTATTCTTCAAGACCAGCTAGCTCTTAACTATCAAGTCCATATAACATAATAAGAACACTACTTCACTCTATATATTTAGGTAGTAATGCCGGGCTAGCCAAAAACTATTTAATTGAAACCTACATGGGCAAGAAAAGATTAACTGCTCAATCTCTCGCCTTATTAAACTTATAATAACATGATATCAGAGCTAGCAAATTATGGCCATCAACTAGAGCCATATTGCACCGGCATCTTTCAACATTGGAATCAAAGAGCCACTAAGGTGAAGTGACATGATCGTGTTGGCTGAATTGATTAGCCTCCCCCCTATGAAAACGGCCGGAACGGCTGGATTGCACCCTAGTCTTTGCAATGCCTTCTCCATTTCTCGTCCTTTAGGGTCCTCGTCAAGCTCATGAATCGAAGGGTTCACGCCTAGATCATAGAAAAGGCTCTTGATTGCATGACACATGCAACATGAGCTCTTGCTAAAGATCACCACCGCCTTTTGCGACGCCAACCTCGTCACTCTATCCATCGATTTCAATATGCAATACTCTATATATATAGCTAGCTAGAGCTCTTCAAATCAAGCAATTGCTTGATTATATATAAGGGGAGAAGTTCGCAAGTATAGGAAACAATTTGTGATTTGATCGATGACCCAACCCGTGTACTTATATACATAGTGGGGAGATCAGGTTTCTTGAACCATGTAACTGTTAGAATAAGACCCGAGTACACATCGAAAGTAGCACGCCTTGTCTCAGGCTGTCGATGCACCTCGAGATACGTAGGCAACCAACTGTATGGCACTGTCTTTCAAACCGATATATATATATATATATATATATATATATATATATATATATATATATATATATATATATATATATATATATATATATATATATAGAGGGTACTACCACCATGTAAACCAAATATATACCATGTCATGGGTACACTATTTATAACTATTGGGTTCTAATCCAATATATTAATCGAGGCGCCATAAATACACAAAATATTTAATGCATTACATATTATGAAATGTTCTCTTGGTATGATAAATATACAAAATATTTAATGCATAACATATTATGAAATGTTCTCATGGTATATATATATATATATATATATATATATATATATATATATATATAAATGGAGAATAAAAAAAGTGTATATATAAAAGAATATATATCGTTTCCATTTTTTTTTTTTTTAATTTTTTTTTTCAAATAGATACCGACCATTTACAGTGACCTCATTGGTTTTCCACTACCAAATTTGCTTATAATTGATATCGACTCAGAATAAGAGAAATCTGTGGGACATTGGGATGGGGGTTCACAAAAAGTTTAGTACGGGCTGGCCCAATATAGGCTCAAAACTCAAATGTTAATTTAAATTGTACATTATCAACTAAAAATAAATAAATAAATAACTGCACATTTGTATGGGGCACTATATATATATATTTTTTAATGATCATTTTATGTCGTCAGCTACCATTAAAGATTGTAAGGTCGATATCAAAATTCTGTGAAATAATTGTTACATGAAATAAGTTAATTAGTAATGAGAATCTATGAAATGCTATTATCTTTCTTGAGTGGGTAGGAATTTTTGCACGTAATATATCCTCTTTAATTTTCATTTTTTTTTTGGCAGGAAAATTTCATATTATTTACTTTATAATTAAGAATTGAATTTCAAGATTTAATTGAAAAATCAAAATAATTCACGAGGGCATTTTTTTAGTAAGAACGAATTTTTTTTTTTTTTGAGAAATATAAGAACGAAATTTGATACATGCAGTAATCTTAACGTTACAAAATCACATAGAATCAATACCTTCAGCATGATCGATGTCAAATAGCATTTCTTGAAAAGAGTACACCAGTAATATTAGCAAAAATGTATTTCTTTAAATTAGAAAAAAAAATAGTGAAGCATCAGATGAGTTGGAGGAAAAAATTTAAAGTTTATCCAAAAGAACTTTGCATTTTATATGAGAATATTTTTGTCTAATCCGCCAAATAACACTACAATAACAGAAAAAAAAAGGCAAAACAAAAAAGTGTTAATTGACAAACATAAATGTTTCCTCCAAAAAAAATTGCAGGTGTGTAAACGTTATCGTCCAATATATAATAATATGTTAATGACCCTCAATATGTTTGTAACGACCCGTAAGATATTTTGTCTGTATGACGATATGTATTACCTATTTATACTCGTGTCTGTGTGACAGGACGGTGACGTCAATTTACGAGTAGGGTTCACCTCGGAAAACGGTGGTCGAGAGGACTAAATACGGGTACATAGGTCCAGGAAGCAATTTTCATGGACGACCAAAAAATAAAATACAATAATTAATTAATATGGGAATATGTTCGGGTCGTTAGTGTTTTCATTCGCATGCAACGGTGTGAGTTGTGGTGCATGTTGGGCACAAAAATACTCGAGATAGGCCAATTATTTAGTCAAATGAGAACGAAATTAGTGCAGGACCTTGCCTTGAGTTTCATCTCAATTGGCGGTTGTTGAGGTTAAGATTGGGTCTAAGTTGGTGCCGGATTGGTTAAGTATGGTAATATAATTGGTTCATAAGAGTTTGGTATGTCAACTGACTATGGGAATACTTTTTCTCAATAGTCATGGAATCATTCTGATAATAGAAGAGGTAATAGTAATAAAGGCAGAGGTCGTTCGAGTGGTCGTGGTGTTTTCGGTCAAACAATGGAAGTAGTAAGCTTACCTGCCAAATTTGTGGAAAATTTTGTCATTCTGCGACAATATGTTACTATTGAGGACATTTTAAGTACATGAGCACATTGAATGCTGGGAACCCACCACAATAAAAGGCTCCACCTCCACCATTTCCTCCTCCTAATCAGTCCTCATTCTTCATTTCTTCTGAGGCTGGTCCAGATGGTTCTTGGTATATGGATAGTGGAGCGACATCTCATGTAACTGGGGACTCGTCTAGCATGGTGAATAGTTCTACATACTCAGGTAATCAATCTCTTATGGTTGGCAATGGTCAATTATTGCCTATTACCAGTACTGGTGCTACACGAATTCCATCTTCTAACTCTAGGTTATCTTTTAATAATACTCTGTATGTGCCAAGTATTAAGAAAAATCTCATTAGTGTCTCGCAATTAACACGAGATAACAATGTGATGATTGAATTTCATCCTCATATGTGCTTTGTGAAGGATATCTAAACCAATGAGGTTCTCATTCGAGGGTCTCTCCAGAATGGTCTATATCGCATTCCTGGTATTTCTCCTACACACTCCTCGTCACATTCAACATTTCTTGTGTCAAATAAAGGTTTGTCTGCATTATGGCATTCCCGACTGGGTCATCCGGCGCCCAAGATTCTTTGCCAGGTCTTGCATAATAATCTGAACATTCAACTTAAGATTGATTTTGATTTATGTACATTATGTCCATTGGGCAAAATTCATGGATTACCATTTCATTCTTGTGGAAAAATTTCTGCACATGTCTTGGATTTAATACATACAGAGTTATGGGGACCTGCTCCTCAAACTTTTCCCAGTGGATATAATTACTAAATTCATTTCATTGATGATTGTACACGGTTTACATGGTTATCTCCTTTGAAATTAAAATCAGATGCACTGAATGTGTTTTAGACTAAATGTTTGGTTGAAAATCAATTCAGAACTACTATTAAGAGAGTCCAGTCTGATTGGGGTAGGGAGTATCGATCGTTTAAGTCTGTTCTTAATTCTTGTGATATTCTCTTTCAACATCCTTGTCCCCATACTCATGAACAAAATGGTCGGGTTGAACGGAAACACCGTCATATCATTGAAATAAGTCTTACCCTGTTAGCTCATGGGAATTTGCCTTTAAAATATTGGTGGGATGCTTGTGAAACAACTGTATTTCTCATTAATAGTCTACTCACTCTAGTTCTCGATGGCATCTCTCCATATGAGAAATTATTTCATGTTTCACCTGATTATAGTATTTTGAAAGTTTTTGGGTGTAGGTGTTTCCCTTATCTTCCTCCTTTTAATCGTCACAAGTATTAATTTCAATCCGAAAAGTGTGTTTTTTTGGGTTATAGCAGTCAACACAAGGGACATAAGTGTCTAAGTCCTACTGGGAGAATATATATAACACGACATGTAGTATTTCATGAACATGAGTTTCCTTACCATTCTTTTTTTCCTTCAGGTCAGTCGGTGTCTAATCATTCTTCCTTCGTTCCTTCCACCTCATTTCCTTTACCACTTTCTTCTCACTTACTTCATACTTCTGGGGGTTCTCCTTCTCCTTCTAATCATGGGGGTTCAGATATTCTGCCATCTGTGCCATTGGCTTCCTCTACTTCTGTCTCACATCTTCCTTCACAACATACATCTTCTGTTCCCTTACAGGATACTTCTGTTCCTATTCATGATTGATCAGTTAATTTTAATACTAGTGCACTACATAACATACATCACATGATTACTAGAGCTAAGGATGGAATTCATATGCATAAAGTGTTTGTTGCAACCACTGCTCAGGGCCCTGATATTCCTACTTAAGTGGAGGTTGCCCTTAAGGACCTAAAATGGAAAGCTACTATGGATCAGGAATATCAAGCCCTGCTGCATACTGGTATCTTGTCTCTTGTTCCTGCTAATTCCAATCAGAATATTGTGGGTAATAAGTGAATCTTCTCTATTAAAAAGAATTCTGATGGGTATATTAATCGATATAAGGCTAGGCTAGTGACCAAAGGGTTTAAACAAGTACCTAAAATCGATTTTGATGAGACATATAGTCCAGATCGATATAAGGCTAGGCTAGTGGCCAAAAGGTTTAAACAAATACCTAAAATCGATTTTGATGAGACATATAGTCCAGTAGTGAAGACCTCTACAGTTCGAGTCATTATGTCCTTGGCTGTATATTTTAGATGGTCTTTGTGTCAAATTGATATCAACAATGCTTTTTTGAACGGTACTCTTGTTAAAGAAGTGCACACAAACTAACCTGTGGGTTTTGTGGATGCTTCTCAACCTCATGATGTCTTTAAGTCGAATAAAGCATTGTATGGTCTTCGTCAAGCTCCATGTGCATGGTTTGATGAGTTAAAATCTACATTAGTCTCTTGGGGGTTCCACAATTCCAAAGCTGACAACTCCTTGTTCATTTTTCACAAGGACAAGATTGTGATGTATGTGCTAGTGTATGTGGACAACATCATACTTATTGGGTCAGATCCTACTATCATTCAATCCTTTATTACTAGATTGAATGATAGGTTTGCTTTAAAAGATATTGGAGACTTAAATTTGTTTTTGGGTATGGAAGCTCACAGGTCTGCCAAAAGACTGTACTTAACCCAAACTGATTACATCCAACAGCTATTACATAAAGGTGGTATGTTAAATGCTAAACCCATTGATACCCCTTTTTCTGTTGGTAAACAATTGTACAATGATGGAAGTGCTTCGTTTCATGATAAAACCCTCTATCATAGTCTTCTTGGTGGTCTCCAATATCTTGTCAATACTCGGCCCGACATTGCTTTCATTGTGACTAAACTAAGTCAATTCCAACAAGCTCCTACAATCAGTCACTGGTAAGCTCTGAAGAGAGTTCTGCGATATCTCAAAGGCACTATTGATATGGGTTTATGGTTCAAACCTGGTTCTTCTCTCTTCCTTATGAGCTATTCTAATGCTGACTGGGGCAGCCTCAGCTGATGATAAAAAATAAGGGGCTGGTTTTGCTGTTTTTCTGGGCTCTAACTTAGTCTCGTGGCAATAAAAGAAACAACAGGTTATAACGCGCTATAGTACCGAATCTGAGTATCGGGATCTCGCATGTGCTGCTGCTAAGATAAGTTGGCTTCAATCAATATCACATGAGTTGAAGACTTCTATTTTGGCTACTCCGATGTTATGGTGTGACAACTTGAGTGTTGCGGCCTTGGCTAAAAACTCTGTCTACCATGCCAGGACGAAACACATTGAGTTAGAAATCCACTATGCTTGAGATAAGGTTATTTCAGGTCATCTTGATGTTCATCACGTTCCATTAGTCGATCAGATTGCTGATATATTCACATAGTCTTTTAGTGCTTCTCGTTATGGTTATCTTCGTGACAAACTGAGTATCGTTTCTCTCCCGCTCAGTTTGAGGGGGGATGTTAGAGTTAATGATCAGTACGATAATTGTGTAACGTTACATTAATTGTGTAACGTCTTCAACTATGTAACGTTACAATAATTGTGTAACGTCTCCACTAATTGGGTAATGTTACACTAATTGTGTAACGTCTCCACTAATTATGTAAATTAACTCTGTACCATTCTATAAATAGGGCACCGTATTGTACGTTCCAGACAAGGAAATAAGCTTCTTTTACATATTTCAACAATGGACGTTTTATGAAGATAGACTATTTTGCCGAGAGTTTGGCACAATTTGATGAAAAATTGGATCCAAAAAGGGCACCGGAAGCCAAAACACATCAAAATATGGATTTAAGTGAATTAATAATTAAAAAGAAATTAAGCTGCTGACAAGCAACTGAGGGCATATATATATGGAAAAAAAGGAATCGTTTGATCAGAACGATTGTTTCATTGAAACAAAACCCTCTCCAATTGGTTTTTTTGCACGCGGAGCTCCCGACATCCAATTTTTGTCTGGTTTATTTCCGCAAAACAGTAGAGCATCGCGAGACGGTCAGTTTGAGCTAAGTTGTCGCAGTGGAAACGAGGGATTTGGCTTGAAATCTGGTAAAATCTTTTCAGGGTGTTTTTCCTCAATTCAATTATAAATTTAGTTATTTTTCGATTTCTTTCACGGGGTTTTCGTGGGAATTGGTATCATCAACTATTGTAAATTGACGTATTGGGTTGAATTGCGCCAATTTGAGATAAATTCCACTGGCGTGGGATAGGGTTTTTGTAATTTGAAGTGATGCAACTTTGTTGATAACAGTCTTGAAGATGTTTTTGGAATTGATATTGATTTATATTGGGATTTTGGATGAATTAAATATTGGTTTTGATTTAAATTGACTCCACGGGCAGTGGAAATATTTGAAAGTTGGTATCGAATGATTTTGTTGTGTTTGTTTGCTAGATTTGAGGATTTAACTGTGAAAATATTGATTTGGAGAAGTTTTGTTAGTTCAAAACAAATAAAGTTGCATTGTCAACAGGCTATATTTGAAAATTCATAACTTCTTCGCCTTTATTCTGATTTGAGGGTTCTTTGAGTCTATGGAAAGTATGAAATGTATACTACAAGTTTCTTTTTGATTAGTATGACAAATATTGAGGTTTTTAAGGTTAAAAGTTACCCCAAGTTAGCTAGTTGAAGTTGTTATAAATAATTATTTTTGGAGCTAGCTCTCGAGCGTACTTTGATCGCATTTTTTACGAGGTTTCAAGATTTGGTTTCACTTGAAGCTTAACCCATTATATAATTGGGTATGCAGGGAAGCTATTAGAACCAATTTAAAGGTGATCTGACACTCCGATAACCCAGAAAAGTGTGCTGAAAGTTGGATGGTTGTAATTAAATCAGTGCTTAGTGGACTGGTAATGAGCGTAGGTGATTGGTTTAGGGGATGTGTGATAGTCATGAGTACGAAGTTTCGCGTTGTACTGTGAGTAAAACCAGTGAAACTTTAATATTATTTCATTTGTACAATTACTTGGTTGTTATCTTTCTTAAACAATATTTCTTGATGGAATATGATTTCTTGAGTTCTGTTTGTGATATCTATTTTTGGTGGATTATTGGCTTGATTTTTCTTGGATTCCGAATGAGTGGTCTTTTGGGTCTTAGTGAGCAATATGGTGGTCATGGTCTATACCGTAAGTACACGAATTATGGACATGTTTAAACCTGTAGTTTGGGGTTGTTGTAACCGTGTGTCGGTAACCGTATGTTAATTGTATGTGAGCTGAGGTTGTGTACCTTACTCTAAGCTGTTTGGATTGTGTGGGTCCATAATCTGTCTGGAAAGTCAGGTTGTTTACTAGGTGTGGCAATCTGATGGACTAGGAACACTTAGATGTTTTTTGCTTTGTGCTTTTGACACTCATTTATCGTTGATATCTCAGTATTTCATTATCATGCTGGCTTTTATTGTCTTTGTGATATCTATGTATGGTACTTGATTAACCGTTATTTGACTTTTGAAATGATATTGAATATCCATTTGGTTATTACCGTTCTACTTTTGTACTCACTGTCCTTTTAATGATGGTGGGTGCAGACTCATTATATCACAGGAAAGGTAAGGAGCCAACGATAGGCAACTGAGGTGAAGGACTACTAGGTGATTAAAGCTCGCCTATTGGGTAGTTCTTATGTATTATATATATGTTTTGAAAACATTAGGATGTGGGTATGAGAGATCTTGAGCATGTATACTATGATGTAATCCTCTCACTTGATGTTGGTATACATATGTGAGGTTTTCACATTCTAGGTTATCCTAACTGGTGTCTTAGGGTTATTGTTATTAGTTTGAAAATCGAATTTTGCTTCCACTATAATTTGATGACTCGCTAATAATAAATAACTCAACTTAATTAACTTAATAGAAGGTAAGGAGTAGGGAAGGCTGACTAGGTTTGCGTTGATTACTGAATGGGGACTCGGGGTTTACGTAAGTCTAGGCTTGGCGAAGCCTAATTTAGGGTTGTGGAATTGGGGCCATTACAATGTTAATGACCCCTTGGCAGTGCGCGGACAACGATGATGATGGGTAGTAGCAAAGCAAGCGAAATCTTGCAACGGCGTTGCGGTGGCAGGGTTTCGCCTACGAGGGAATTAACAATATCCTGGCAAAGTATTTCGGGTGGTCATCTTTTTTATATAATTTTTCTTCCGTTAGGATTTAATGTTTGTTTTGTTCTAGGTTTAGTTTATGTTTAATTTAAGTTTATCTCCTCAGACGAATCTTTCGTCAAATTGATGTAGATGTCTCCCTTTTATGGGGGTAGTTCTCTCCTTCTGTAGGGTAGTTCTCCCTATTTTATTAGAGTAGTTATGGGCTTCAATATGCAATGTAGTATCTATTGCATTTCACTCGTTGAAATGTTGTAATAGGTTGGCTTAACCTCTTGGATTAGGAACAATGAATGTGTCTTTTTAGGCTTAAAAAAAAATAATAATATGTCAATACATATCGATTAAGTTTTAACGATGTAATTGAATTAGGAAAAAAAAGTTTTAACGACTAACTTTCAACAACAGTTATTTATATTAGAGTTTTAAATTTTTTTTTTTCCTTCAGCGACTGCTAACAGCATCAAAAGATTCGTCTACAAGCATAAATAGGTGATTGCAACTGTTTCAAAAACCATTTAATTAACAAATAAGATTTATCACTTGTTAAAAATGCAAGATCTCAAAAAATCGTGATTCAATTTTTATCCAAAGTAAAAAAAAAAAAAAGGAATGTTGTTCGGTTAATTCAAGTAATTGCACAAGTCTTTTATGAATTGTTATTGTATTAGAACCTAATTTTAGAGACTTTAGTACATAAAAATGGAATAAAATACACAATTAATCCATCACAAATACCGATGTTTAGAGACTAATACTATATATTGTCAAAAATAATAAATGAAAAATCTAAGAAAATTGTATCGTCTAATATAGCATGAAGTTATCCAATAGGAACAAACACAATTAATTAAATTCGTAATATCAATATTAACTAGTAATTAATTTTTTAATGAGTATCTATAACTAAGTTTTTAAGAACGCCATTTCAACTTAATACTCTCTCCATTCCATATTATTTGTTATATTTTGATTTGTTATATTTTGATTTGTGAACAAGAATTAAGGTGATGATTTTTTTTTAAAAGGTGATGATTAATTACTATTCAAATTTTATAACAAGGCTAAATTACCCTCCCATAAATGACTTAATTTTTTTTTCTTTTTGAGGAAAAATAGAAGTTTCATTAATCATTAATGGCTTGGTATAGGACCAGACATAGAATAAAATAGTAGATTGATTTACTGATCCTATTTGTTCAAAAGAAGTGCCATTACTTTGACTGTAAATGCGATTGTGAAATTGAAACAGTTTGACAATCATGGATTATTCTCTACAACGTTGAAACACATTACAATACACAAACACTTGTTAGAACCACATACCAATAACAAAACTTCTCGACAAGGAGAAGAAAATCTAAAACTTCCTGACAAGGAGAAGACAAAATCAAAACCTCCAACAAAGGGAAGACAAACTACCTAATAATAAAACTAAAAATAAAGACCAACCCAACCACCGCACAAATCCAAAAACGAGTGTTGAGGAAGAAGTACCGCAACAAGGATATTCAATCTTCACAGATCTGAAAGGATCTACACTTTATTGAACACAGAACACGGAAAGATAAAGATTGGAACCACTGCCGATAAAAAGAGAAAATCGACGGTGATTCAAGATCTTGATTCAAGAGAGAAAACTCAAAAAAGGGGTTCTAGGGTTAGAGCAGCCGCCTCTAGATAAATAGGCACTAAATGACTTGATTTATTATATGTACTGTATAAAAAAAAAATTGATTTTTAGTGCATTAACTAAATAGAATGAGTTAGAATTGAAAATGAAACATTTAATTATTTAATGTGTTCTTGATTTCTTAATGTGACATATATATATATATATATAGTAGAACAAAAAAAAAAAAAAAAGTCAAAGCCTCTTAAGTGAGATGGTAAATATATCACTTGCCAAAATGCAGGACCTCAGAAGATCGTGGTTCGATTCCCACTAAAGTAAAAAAAAAACAAAAAAAAACAAAAAAAACAAAAAACAAAAAAAAAACAAAAAAGTGATAAATAATATGGAACGGAGGGAGTATAATTGTCTAACTGAATTTTTAATTTTTTTTATTTCTAAAAAAAGAAACTGAACTTTTTTTATTTGTTTCCTCTCAAAAATAATTTTAAGTTCTCAAATGTACATACTGTGATTTTACTTATAAAATATTGTTCACATATAAGCAACCTTGCAATTTGATAAAAAAAAAAAAAAAACCTTACAATAATCGCCAGCAGCTTCAATCACTTTTTTTTTTTTGATATGTTTTATTCATTTTTCATCGTGATCAAAACCAATTTTTATATATTCTTTTGACTTACGGATATCTCTATTTTGTACTCTTTAATGTAAAATTTGATCTAGTTTTATCCAAGAAGCTCAAACCGAGGGCCATTCAATTCACTCACAAAACGTATTTCATACACTGAGATTCACTTTTATATTGGCGAGTGTCCACACTAACTACTTTCCTAATACTGTCTTAGCTGACTCAGCTTGTTACACACTTATGAGACCTATTTAATTAAAGGAAAATGACAAAATGATTCACTTTTAAAGCACACTTTGGCGCATACCCTTGTCTTTTAGTCATTTATGGCTCTCTTGTCTCCCCAGGGGCCCCATATCTGACAAAACACTATAAACGGCGAAAAGACAAGGGTGTACGCCCAAAGTGTGTGTTGAGAGCATGTTAGATTATTATTTTCCTTAATTAAAAGGGTTACCCATAACTTGTTACATTACTCAGTACACTTTAAGTTTTAATTAATCTACAAAATTGATTAGCTAACTCACATTCACAAGAACATCATGAAGATGACAAACTTGACAAAAAGAAATGAATGAAATGATGACATACAAGATATTGATGAGCAAGTTGACAACAACATAATCATATAAATGATCAGGGCCAGCCATGCATAGCCTTTTCATTTCAATGGTGGCTGTTTAGCTAACATGATATTTGAATTTCAATTTGTGAAAGATCTCTTCATCGTATAGGATTTGAGAGTAAGAGGTCATGGTTTGAACCTTGGAGTGGGGCAAGTTGTTTCTTTCTTATCAAAAAAAAAAAAAAAGATCCTTCATTTGGTTTGCTGCCATATATTTTTGTTTTCATCATGCATATTTGGTTTCACACATTATTCTGCACTTGAGGAATTGTGCTTAACTAGCTATTGTGGTGAAGAAATGGAGTTCTCATGACTTAAAGCTATATTTTTTCAGTGAGCTTGTGATCAGAACCGTAATTGGTTAATAATACATGCAACTTCTTGATGAGTTCTGTTAGGAGGTATATATGACTATATGAGCTCAAGCCGGTTAACATGTAATTAATGGGTATCCGTTGAATAATTGACTCCAGTGAATGTGTTAGACACATATTAAGTTATGTCATTGTATTGATTTCCCTTTTGTTAAAGCAATGGAGAACTTTTTGATGTGTGATTCCCACTGTTTCATACCAGCTTATCCATCATTTTCAAGTTCCAATATTGAATTTTATCTTCTTGTTCATCTTCCCCTTCCTCTGATCACTATATTGCAGAAATTAAGAGTCGGATTATGACCTGCACGATTACAAGCGATTGCCTATGTTAAGTATGTGGGCCTGATTTCTAAAGCCCATGTATGATCCATATGATTAGTTTACTATTGTATTCTAATAAGGATTGTATTCTAATAGGGATTGTATTCTAATAAGGATTGTATTCTAACTGGGATTGTATTCTAATAGGGATTTACTTTCTCTATAAGTATATATATCTCTCTCTGATGTACAAAAAATATGAGCTGTGAGAGTCTTGAATAAGATTGTGTTGGCGGCTGTGGGTTTTCTTCCCTTAAAGGGTTTCCCACATATAAAATTATGGTGATTTGTTCTCTTTCTCTCTTTTCTTGTTTTACTATTGTCATTACTTTCTGTCAAAATCTTAACAACTGGTATCAGAGCAAGGTTATTCTCAAGTGGGAGTAATGGCGAAAGAAAGGAAGTTACGGGTTGAGAAGTTCGACGGTTCGAACTTTGGATTTTGGAAGATGCAGATCGAAGACTACCTATATCAGAAGGATCTCTACTTACCGCTCGGTGGCAAGAGCAACAAACCTATAGATATGGATGACAAGGCTTGGGAAATCCTAGATCGAAAGGCCTTGGGTGCGATTCGCCTTTCACTGTCATCATCGGTAGCCTTCAACATCTCCAAAGAGAAGACCACACAAGATGTGATGAAAGCCCTAACACGGATGTATGAGAAACCATCGGCGTCAAACAAGGTATTCTTAATGAAACGATTGTTTAATATGAAGAAACCTCAAAGCAGACCTATACAAGAGCATCTGAGTGATTTCAATACAATCACTAGTCAGTTAGAATCTGTGGGTATTATCTTTGATAATGAAGTATTGGCTCTTGTTATTTTGTCGGGTTTACCCGATAGTTGGGATGGTCTGGTTATGGCTGTAAGCAACTCATCAGGGTCCAGTATTCTGAAATTTGAGGATGTAGTGGGAGTTCTTCTTGATGAAGATACGCGAAGGAGAAACAACTCTTCTGATGATGTTTCTAATAGTGCCCGAATACTGAGGAACGGGGCAGATCCTCAAAGAGGTCGAATGGCCGAGGAAATGGACGCTCACAATCTAGAAGAGGCCGGTCAGGGGCCCTCGGATAACTTCTTTGGAATTGCAAGAAGAAAGGTCATCTCAAGCGTGGTTGTAAAGCACCAAAGAAAAGGGTAGATGAAAACGATAAAGACAAAGACAACTTGGTGAATGTCTCAAACGAATCAAGTTCGATGATGAAGCGATCATCATGTGTTGTGACAAGTAAAGATGAATCTGCTGGATACTAGATTCTGGTGCATCGTTTCATGCTACTTCCAACAGAGAATATTTCCTTAATTATGAGAAGGGCAATTTCGGTAAGGTGTACCTTAGTGATGATGAACCCTGTGACATAATCGGTAAAGGAGACGTGCTGATAGGAATGGAAAATGGGATGCAGTTGAGGTTGCAACGAGTTAGACATGTGCCGAAACTTGCTAGAAATCTAATTTCGGTAAGTCAACTTACTGATGATGCAGGTCTTGAGATGAAGTTCACTAAAACATCTTGGAAGATCATAAAAGGTGCCATGGTAGTAGCACATGGTCAGAGAGATGGTACTCTCTACAGAGTTCTCAATGAAAACTCCATGAATGTGGCCTCCTCTCGAGGTCGGTGCAAAGTGTGGCATCAACGCCTCGGGCATATGAGTGAGAAGGGAATGAAGGTAATGGTGTCAAAAGGGAAGTTAGATGGACTGTCATGTGTTGATCTGTCTCTATGTGACGGTTGTGTGGTTGGAAAACAAAAAGTTGTCAGTTTTTCTAAAAAGGGCAGAACTCCCAAAACTGAAAAGCTAGAACTTGTGCACACGGACGTTTGGGGTCCTTCACGGTATCCTCCCTTAATGGTTCTCGTTATTACATTACTTTCATTGATGATTCGACTAGAAAGCTCGGATTTACTTTATGAAAAATAAGTTTCAAGTGTTTGAAATTTTCAAAAAGTGGAAATGTCTAGTGGAGAACCGCAGTGTCTAAAGCTGAAATGCTTGAGATCGGATAATGGTGGAGAATACTTGTAACAAGGAATTTGATAAGTCTTGGCTATGTATGGCATCGAAGAGAAAAGACAGATACAAGGACACCACAACAGAATGGTATAGCTGAGCGTATGAACCGAACCATTATGGAACGTGCTAGGAGCATGTTGTTGAGTGCTGGGCTACCTAAGCAGTTTTGGGTTGAAGCTGTGAATACTGCTGCTTATCTGATCAACAGAGGACCATCTACCACAATTTGATTGCGAGATCGCTGAGGAGGAATGGACAAAAAAGGAAGTAAAACTTTCACACTTAAGAACCTTTGGTTGTATTTCCTATGTCCATATCAATGCTGAAAATAGGTCAAAGCTAGATGCAAAGTCCAAAATGTGCATCTTGCTGGGATATGGAGTTGATAGCTTTGGTTATAGGCTATGGGATCCTGAGAGTAAAAAGGTGATCAGAAGTAAAGATGTCATATTCAATGAGGATGTGTTGTATAAGGATAGGATCAAGAAGAAAGAAGAACCAAAAGGATCAAAGTATCTTGAACTTGACGATATCCCTCCCTATGATCCTGGTCAGAGTGTTACTGAACACATTGATGAACATGAAGTTCAGGAGGAGCCAGTGACACCACCCATTGCACTTCGACGTGAAAGACGAACCATCAATGCTCCAAACCGTTACTCTCCATCCATACACTATCTGTTGCTCACAGATGGTGGCGAACCCAATTGCTATGAGGAAGCAATGCAAGTCGAGAATAAGGAAGAATGGAAGAAAGCCATGGATGACGAAATGAAGTCTCTCTACACAAATCAGACTTGGGATTTGGTCAAGCCTCCAACTGGAAAGAAGGCGATTCGAACAAATGGGTGTACTGGACGAAACAGGGAGCAAGATGGTTCTCGAGGTACAAGGCCGATTGGTAGCAAAAGGTTTCCAACAAAAGGCGGTATTGATTTTACTTGAGATTTTTTCTCCTGTGGTCAAGATGACTACAATTAGAACTGTTCTAAGCATTGTTCTGCAGAGGATCTACATTTAGAACAGTTGGATGTAAAAACTGCCTTTCTTCATGGTGACTTGGAGGAAAATATATACATGCAACAACCACAGGGATATGTAGAGGCTGGTAAGGAGCATTTAGTGTGTAAGTTGCACAAAAGCCTTTATGGTCCGAAACAAGCCCCAGAGACAATGGTATTTGAAGTTTGACAAGTTCATGTTAACAATAAGGTACATACGCTGTCATGCAGATCACTGCTGTTATTTCAAGAAATTTGACAATACGTATGTTATTTTGCTCCTATATGTCGATGATATGCTGATTGCAAGTTCCAACATTGAAAAGATTGAAAATTTGAAAAAGCAAATGGCGAAAGAATTTTCAATGAAAAACTTAGGTCTTTGAAACAAATTTTGGGGTGAAGATCGAAAGAGATAGAAAGAACAAGTTACTAAAACTTTGCCAAAGGGAGTACATATCGAGGGTGCTCAAGAGGTTCAACATGGATTGTGCAAAACCGGTGAGCACACCTTTAGCTGGACATTTCAAAAATCTTTTGAAACAACATAGTCCCAAAACAGAAGAAGAACAAAAGAATATGGAGAACATCCCGTATGCATCGGCAGTGGGTAGCCTTATGTATGCCATGGTTTGTACAAGACCCGACATTTCTCATGCAGTGGGAATTGTGAGTAGGTACATGTCTAATCCTGGTTCTTATCATTGGAATGCAATAAAATGGATTTTAAGGTACCTTGCAGGAACAAAAGATGTGGCACTGTGCTATACAAGTGCAAAAATACAGCTGTGTGGCTTTGTTGATTCAGACATGGCTGGTGACATTGATGGTAGGAAGAGTACTACAGGTTATGTGTTTACTCTTGGAAGTGCAGCAATCTCCTGGGTATCAAGGTTACAAAAGATTGTTGCATTATCTACTACTGAGGCTGAATATGTTGCAGCTGTTGAAGCATGTAAGGAGATGACTTGGTTACAGAGCTTGTTGAGTGAACTGGATCATAAGCAAACGGATTGTGGACTACTAAGTGACAGTCAGAGCGCAATTCATCTGGCAAAGAATTCTGCATTTCACTCAAGGACAAAGCATATCGATGTAAGGTATCATTTCATACAAGCTATGCTTGAAGAAGGATCTTTCAAATTGGAGAAAGTACACACCAACAAAAATTCTGCAGATATGCTCACCAAATCAGTCCCTAAAGAGAAGCTGAAGTTTTGCCTAGCTTCTCTTGATCTTGCTACTTGAAGACGACAAGGCAGCCGCCGCCTGAAGACACTACATGAGAAGGAGATGCTACCATACGAGAAAATAATTTTAGAATCATCCCAAGTGGGAGATATGTTAAGTATGTGGGCCTGATTTCTAAAGCCCATGTATGATCCATATGATTAGTTTACTATTGTATTCTAATAAGGACTGTATTCTAATAGGGATTGTATTCTAATAAGGATTGTATTCTAACTGGGATTGTATTCTAATAGGGATTTACTTTCTCTATAAGTATATATATCTCTCTCTGATGTACAAAAAATATGAGCTGTGAGAGTCTTGAATAAGATTGTGTTGGCGGCTGTGGGTTTTCTTCCCTTAGAGAGTTTCTCACATATAAAATTCTGGTGATTTGTTCTCTTTCTCTCTTTTCTTGTTTTACTATTGTCATTACTTTCTGTCAAAATCTTAACAGCCTAAAGCTCGATAGTCATGCATTCACCATATATTTCTATAAGAAACTAAACTTTGTTGCTGCAGGTCTCAACTCCTAAGTGGTTATAGAAGTCCATACATATAGCTAGAGGGTCCAATTAATTAACATTTGTCGTAGATCGAAAAAATAAAAGAAATGATCCTTAATTACATAAATAATACAAAATGTATCATTTCTTAATAGGGACATGACTGCTCTCTTTTTCTCCGTGAAATGGAGCTGTGGTCCTATACCTATAATGAGAATCAAAAGATTGGAAAGGTAGAGGATTCTGCTTTTCGCCTTTTTGGATATGAAGGAATGTATCAGAGCTGGCTGAAAGGTGAAACACTACATATCTCTTGTTTTCTTAAGATCAGACACCTGTTTCTACCAAGTATTGGAAAGTTGACGTCTAATTGGATAAGTTCGGTGATTTACATGAGATAAAATAATAATAATAATAATAATAATAATAATAATAATAATAATAATAATAATAATAATAATAAAAAAACAAAAAATAAAAAAACGGGTGCATCGAGCTAGAATCATCAGTTCCTACTATACATACACAACTCGAGGATAGTATAGAGTCAACTACCCTTCTTTTCATTTAAAGGGAATCCTGCAATCAACATAAGTTTAGAGTTTTAAACTTAGAAAAGAAGAAAAAAAATGCACTCTTGATTTGAATAAAAATACTCACTATATTTTATTTTTAAGTGGTAAAAGTAGATATACAGGAATCGATTTCAGCTACGTAACCTGGCATTATATACTGATAAGATTGGCGGTGCAGAGATTTCAGGGAATATTTTTGGTCACCAGTGCAGATTAAGATGGCCAAGTCCTGAGTTCTCTAATAAAAAGCTCGAGTTCATTTTACCCGATATTGAATAGTGATTGACGAATTTTTGAGTGCTGTTAGAGCCATAGAGGCTCAAACATTGTAGATCTTTCGAAATTCACTAGGTGCTGCCAAAGGGAGCATCGATGCATAAGCGAAAAAAGATAGCCAAGATTATACATAGCGCCTAGTTGGTAAGAAAGAGAGTACTAGTCCAACTCATTGTATTTGCTACTGCAATTTCTAGTTGGCGAACAGTAACTAAATCAAGAATCTAAACAAATGAAAACAATCACATGAAACTTTCAAAATGAAAACAAAACTATTGCTTTGTTTATTAATAATAATATTAGGCCACATTTCAATAATCAGTACCGACTATGTCATGTGAGAGACATGGAAACATATATATAGTTTTCATAAGGAAAGATAGATGCATAAGATAAGCTGACATAAAGCTTATATACTACTTCTTACAGAGAGTTCTACGTGCAACACGGAAATCGGAAATACTATTAATTATGCGCGAATTAAGCATTCTTCTAACATGGTCTTGGAGTTGGATTTTTATAAGTTCTGATATGGTTTAAGCTTGGGGATGAGGGAGCCACTTAGGTGGAGTGACATGACTTCGTTTGTAGATCCAACAAAGTTCCCGTTAATGAACACGGCTGGCAGTGGCGAACTGCTTCCCATCCTCGAGAGAGCCCTCTCCATTTCCCTACCATCAGGGTCCAGGTCAAGCTCATGAACAATGGGATTCACCTTGAGTTCATGAAACAGGATCTTGACAGCATAACACATGCAACATGAGCTCTTACTGAAGATCACCACACCTTTCTGCGATGCCAATCTGTTAACCGCCTCCATTTCAATAACCGTCTTCCTTAGAAGATAACTGTTTGACAGTAAAATCCTTAGGACCGAGTGTAATTAGTGAAGGAGAAAGAAAATGATGTATATAGTTTGAAACTCTATAATAGATCACACTGGCTAGTGAGTCATCTTAGAGTACGAGTGAAGTCTCAAGACCTATCGGATTGAACCGAAGACCGAATTCAAATCCGATGGCCGAGAAGAGGTCGTTGTTTTAGGATGAAAACAATGGGAATCAATGGAGGGGAAGATTAGTGACTGAAGAGGAAGCTTATTCCGACACTTGAGGACTGAGTTCTCTCAGGACTTGGATTTATAGAGACATGTATGTGAGCATGGTCTACTTTCGATGGGCAAAACCGTCGATGATAAAGCAGCACACATTTTATAACACAATTGTTTAACGCCATTTGATGATGCATCAACACTTGTGTTGCAAATCACAAAGTGGATCCAATAGGCTATAAAAAAAAAGCGTTGCAAAGAAAACGAGCGATAAAGTTTGCGAGTTTAGCACTGTCTTACAAAGAAATATGCTAGAGTATCTCCTCATACTTTCCAAGACAGGGCTTTTGTGTTTTGCATCATGAACAAAATCAACAAGTTGCAGAAAATAATATTTTCGCGAGATTTCATTCCTTCAAATGAAGCTATTTTGGTTGGACTGCTTATGAGGTTTTATTATGCTAAATCAAACCCGATTTACTTCATCGACGAGCTTGATCATGTATTAAAAAAGTCCATTGTTTTTTGTCTCTTGAAATTATTAACTAGTCACATTCCTCAAGATGCAAGATCATTGGTGTCTGGCATGGAATCCAAAATGGTTATATCATCAGAATCTTATGCGTCGATGTGTACTGCCTATGAGCCGCCCGTTTAACTTTAGCTTTTAAAGATACCCCTCTAGAATATTACGAAAGCATAAAATACAGAAAAGGTGTTGGCTTAATGTTGCAGGTTCTCTTAGTCCTCAAATTCCTGATCAAAGTTAACTTGCAGTGTGTCACCACAGAGCTTTCGATCGCGCCTGATTCTCTATGCAATACCGACTTATTGCGTTTCTTTATTACTTCTTATTAGCAGATAACCTATAGGCATGCATGCTAATGGTGTGTGTTTTAACTAATTAATATTCCTTAATGCCTAGCTAATATTTTCTATGTAAACTATTCAGAATTCATGCTCTTCTAGAGAAGTTTGAATTGTTGATTTTTAATTACATGAAGTGATCAATTGGGTCCGCACCATAGTTGAAGTATGACATGGATGGAATCATATATATAAAGATTAATTTGTTCAAACCAACAGGGCACCAAATCTGTACCAGGTTAAGGTTCAAGCCACAAAATTAAGGGGCCCAAATTCAAGTCATGAACTGTTAAGAAAACTATATAATTTTCAAGTTCTCTGACCAAAATTGATTTGAACTTGAAATGTTAAGTCACCTAGTAAAACCAAATAAACTCAGATGAAAGAAGTAATTAAAATTAAAATTCAAGTTTTTTTTTTTAATTTTAACTTTTTTAACATGAACCGCAGCCTTCAAGACATTGTGTCTTGAGTTTCGACGTTCAGATCATCAGAACCGGATTAACCGTGTTCTAAATTTGCAGCAACTGCACACCAATGGCCTAAATAAACACAGTTAAATAATGGACCTAGCTAGCTATATATATATAGTCTCCATTTTTATGTCCTCCTTACAACACCTACTTCAGCAAAGGTGTGCCCTAATGAAGTATCTGTTGAACATTGAAGTTCAAGTTTTGTATTGGAAAAGAGCAAAACCTTTAGTCCCACATAGGAGAGAAAGGTTTGGTTTTCTCACTTAATATATGTTCCAACTCACTTCACTATTGTTTAAGTGAGTGAAGTGAGAAGTGAGTTAGAATGAGTGGACTATGGGGTTCACTAGGAAAACACCCTAATTAAATAATCTTTGACAATGGCCTTGGGCCTTTGGGACTTTGGTTTGTTCAAGACTTAGCCATTCATAAACATAGTTTTTTATTTTCGATTTTTATCTTTATTTTCGTTTTTGAAATTTTAAACAAAGAGCACCAACAGTTGCTAAGTTCAAATTAGGAGTTAAATAACTATCAAATTAGTGGCACACTAATTTGACAGTTATGGGAAAACTGTCCACTAATTGGACAGTTAGATGCTTATCTATATTAGGAGAGTCCTTTGATAATAAAACTTGTGGTTTTTTTTTTCGAAATAATTTTTTGAAGCAATTTGTGTTTGAGAGAGAGACGATTTTGCAGTTTGAAGGCTCTTTTGATTGGTGCTTTGATCAAAGAGAAAACCAGTTGTATCCTGGAGACAGAACTCCTAGTTGAATTCAGCACCGAATTGGAGGAAATTTTTCTGTCTTAGGACATTGCATTGCAAGCCTCTGGTACACTTTGTTTATTAATCTTCTTTATTGTTTAATCAGCATGATTAGTTGTTTTTGATAACAGTGCCATGTTCAGATTTAAGTTTATTATAGATTGTTTGGAAGAACAATAACAGTATCAGGCCAAAGGCAGTAATATCAAATAAAGTTTAACAAAAACATATGTACTTGAAGCGAAGGAGAAAGGGTATTTTTATGAAGAATGTATAAAGCTCATGGATTCATGAATCGGTGAAAGGGAGAAAAAAATAAATTATCTATATATCTATAGACATAAAATGTAAAAGGCGCTTCTAAAGTGGCACAAAGAAGAGTAAAAAAAGGACTTTAGGAACGAGAACAGCTATGCAATATGCAGTTAGAGTAATTGGGCCTTGAACAATAATTAATCCCATTGAAGATAAGGCCTTGAACCAGTAGATGGTTATTTATATATCTCAGTTCGCCGAAATCTGAAAATAAAATAAAATGGAAGACAAGACAGATAAGGAATTTCAGCTAAGGTTGGCATAGGTTCTCACTCCAAGTTAGTGAATTTGTGTGTTTGAGTCTTTCAGGTCAATAAGGGAAAAAAAAGTTTTTATCTACCAAAAAGTGGTTTTTACCGCGTGGCATGTTACTTCTAATTCATTGATCAAATGCCCTTTCGGTCTCAATTCTGATCATTAATCATCGTACAAACTCAATATGTAGATGAACACATAAAGTGTTTACTTGCTAAGACTTTTTACTTTTGAGCAAGTTAATTAGTTAGTCCATATAAATGAAATCTTGATAGAAAGCCGAGGTCTCGCCTATATAGCTGATGAAACTATCCGTCCATTTCATAAATTCTGATCTGCTAAAGAACTTGTACATAGAAGCTCAATGCTATATTTGGAAATTTAAAGGGAAGGTTTTTCCTAAATTCTTTGTCATCCAAAAGAATCCGATAAAATCGACAAAAAGTTTCATATAGATGTAACAACACTGATAAAGAGTAAGATTCCAATTTAAGAGGTCCATATGTACTGCCCTGCATATCAAGATTCCAAGATTTATCCACCCGCCATATTTTACTGCAAGAAATATCGAAAACGAGAACTTTAAATTAAACTAAAAGAAGTTTGATCTTTCATTTAAAGAAAAGACCACATAACTGTTAACTATTTTTCATCAGATCCCTCACTGAATTAAGCTGTGTAGGTGAGGATTGCGCCATGGCAGAAAACAAAAACAAAAGTACAAAACATCGAAGCTTTGCTCTTAATATGTGCAAGGCTTAATTACATTACAGTTAGAGCTTCATTTATAGTACTCGTAACTAACTTACAGTTAGAACTTTGTTTTCGGTACTTAAATACTAAAGCCACATCGCACCCGCTTGCTTGAGCATTGGCACTAGAGAGCCATTGAGGTGGAGGGCCATGACTGTGTTTGTCGAGTCTAGCAAATGGCCTCCGATGAACACTGCTGGCACTGAAGGCTTAAGTCCTAGACTTATTAGTGCAGCCTCCATTTCTCTTCCTCTTGGATCCTTATCAAGCTCATAAATTGCAGGGCTCACTCCAAGTTCATAGAAGAGTCTCTTGACAGCATGGCACATGCAGCATGAACTCTTAGTGAAGATCACTACGGCGTTCTGCGAACCTAGTCTCATTACAGTATCCATTTGCGGGATGAAAACTCTCTACGAGATTTCGATGAAATGTGATGAGGAGACTTGTGAGGGCAATGTGGAGGAGTCTTATGACTTTCTAGTACTTTGAGTGTGACTTGATTTTGATGAGGATGATAGGGTCTTAAGTCATTTATTTATACATGAATGTGAGGATGGTTGCCTTTACATTCTTTAATGAAAAATACTGAAAAGAAAATGTTCTTTTGGATTTTGGATCAATTCTCTGAATACCCTCTATGCATGATCTTTTTCTTTTTTTAGCTAGAACAGTGATCCTATATTTTGTCATGTTGTTTGAGATCATTTTTATAAGGTCTTATGTAAATGTAAGATTGAGATTGTATGCAATCCTAAAATATTCCCAAATGCCTAGTTATCTCAATCAGATATTTCAAACTTTACTATATATATATCTTAGCAGATATTTATGGTATTACTTATTCAATTGCTTTAAAGGCCACTTTTAACACTATTTGGTGGAACTATTACATAGTTAACTGCTGATCAGTTAGAGATTGAGCATTTTGAGATCCTACTTTTTCAATCTAATCAAGCCAACTTAATTGTGTTCTTCAAGTAGATTACATACATGATACATAGTCTTTTCTTTTTTGTTTCGGTAGGAAACAATCCGAATCGTGTCTAGGCCCCGCAAGGTAGCTTCCTATGTAGGTCGCAAGATTCGAACATGCAGTGGATCACCATCCCAGCAGCGATTCTTATATCACGCGATATCGGCTCAATTATATTGGGTGCTTGTCAACCTTAGAGATGCTATATCAAGATGCATGTTTGATATACTAAACTAATTTGGAAAACAAATCTATGGATGAGGTATGGCAAACAGGGTAGTTTTCATTGTCCATGTATAGATCTGGCAACATTCTACAATTCAAACTTATGTATCTAAATAGGAGGAAAAAAAAAAAAGAAGCTAAGTATATGTATATCAGTTGTTCATATACATCAAATAGATTCTCTTTCATCCAATTCTAGACCAGCAATTATTTTTGAAAGCATTTTCACCTTTACTACCCTATAAATTATATATAATTAGATAATTATATTAATGTTCTACACCTCAAGTAAGCTCATCAATTAAAAACCCTTTCAAATGCTTATAAACTGGAATTAGTGTTTTTATTAAAACACTTGATGATGAGCATTCAAAATATTTTAAACCCTTTTCAAATGCTTATAAATTGGCACTAGTAGAACACTACATAAAACACTATATGTGCTACATAGTCGGTCCCAAGTTCGGGTAAAGGAGGAAGGTTGTAATAGGTTGACAGCCTGCGTAAGACCTTTGTCTACTCTTTATAAAATTGATCAAACAAATAAATTTGAGACTTGGGCTATCTCGTTGTGTTGTTGTTGCTGTTGTATACTGTGCCATGTCCATCCAAAATAAATTAAATCGAAAAGAAAAGTGTAAAATGTTTATGTGGTTGTTTCAATAATATCTATGAATATTCAGATTAAGAATAGATAAGGTGATAGCTATTATATTCAATGTAGCATGCATAACATGGAATTTTTCGTTGAAAGGAGGTAGGAAATAAATTAAGAATAATGGCAAGGGGAAAAAATTCTATGTATAAGAAATTAAGAATGTCAACCATATATTCTAGATAAGACACCTGTAACAACTAACAAAAAAAGAGATTTTTGGAGGCATCAAAGCATGGAGAGCTAGAGGATGAGCTAAGGCACAGTACTATGATCGGTAAAAATTTGATTATCATTATCACTTTGTATTATTCCTCTCTAGACCTTGCACTTTGGAAATCTTTATATTCTTTTAATTAGGGGGGATACTTTGATTAGTAATATTTAAGGGCACCCTACAGTGCAAAAAGTGCCCTACAAATCAAGGTATCAGTTCTTTGTGCTCATGCAACGTGTCGTACTTTGTTGCTTTGACTCTTGATGCATGCATTGGACACGTTGTGTTGATGAAAAGACTCTTAAGGGCGTTTTTTGATTGACTTGATGATTACTACAAAAACTTGTACCTGATTTTGTAAAATCAAGCATATGCTTGATGATTACTACAAAAACGCATATGCTTGATAAGCTTTATTTACCTAATTAAGTTGGAATTTGTCTTTTCTTTTACCCCAAAGGTCCGGATGATATGAATAGGGTTTCCAATTAAAGTCCACAGTAGTTTTTTTTTTTTTTTTCTTTTTCTTTTTCTTTTTCTTTTTCTTTCTTTCTTTCTTTCTTTTTTTTTTTTTTTTTTTTTTGCATGGTGTTGAAGAGGACACCGTTGAATTTTTACACATTAAAAGAAGAGCGTGTAATTTTGGAGACCCGAAGCTCTAGACAAAAATAATTGCACTAATATAAAAATACATTAGTTTTAATTTTAATAGTTTTTTTTTTAATCTCAAAGATAATTTCAATGAAGTAAAAATCTAGGATTACATCAAATTAATATAACAAAGCTTAAACATAACCTGGTAATTCACTCCAAAGCAATACTCCAACATGACTTCACGATGTTTTTGTCATATGATGTGCAACTTCATTCGCTTGTCGATTAACATGACTGATCTTCTATTTGTCATGTCTTCTCATCAGTGTTTTACAATCCTAAAACACGTCTTCCGCTTCAAGAAGATTAGGGATGTCTTTCATGATTACTCCAACCGATTGGATCAAGTCCAACTCGAAAACCATATTCTCAATCCGCAACTCGTCAATCCAACTCATTGCTTTTTTATGCTAATTGACTCTGCTTCTAATGGGTCACACCCACACTAAAATGTTTTTGTCATCGCTTGAACAAACCGACCCTCTGAGTCTCTAATTATTGCATTCACCCCCCCACAAGCCCCTCAGTATTGAATATTGTGCGTCTATATTGCATTTTTTTCAACCAACCTTGGGGCGCGATTCCATGTCATGTCAATACTCTGTGGAGGGATCTGATTGTTGCCAATGTTAGATTTCTTCCTTACTTCAACCCATGAAGTGTACCAGTTCATACTTTGACAGATCACATGAGGTAGGGGGTGTAACAACCCCAAATTTTTAACTGACTTGCATTACACTTGTCAGGATGGTGACCCGACTACGTGAATACTGGACAGTATTTCGAACTTCGGGAGTCGACACCGAAGTGATTTTATGATTCTTTGATTGTGTGTATTAGTATTTTAGTATTTTACGAGTCTCGCGTCGTTCAGGCGATTTTAAATTGAGTGAGGCTACGCCTATGTAAACGGGGGAGTAAAACTTACAAATAAATGAATTTTCTAATAAATGTAATTAATTAGTGTTGAGATGTGGCGAGAAAACGGGTGCGGCGAGACAATTTACGGAGAAATACTGACCGAGGAAATGCAAAAATTCATGTGGGAGTTGGTTAACTACGCTATATATGGGCTATAGGATAAAAATTGTTAAAATGACACAATGTGGTGAGGAGAACCATTGGATGAGCATGGGGATGTGTATTTGTATTGAGTTAAGATGATGAGGTAAAAGACACATAAGGGTAAGTGTTTCAAAATGTGCAACTAATAAAAGTAAGGGTAAAAGAGTCATTTCCCACTTGTCTTATATATAAATAAACAAACAAAACCTAATCCACTATTCACTCATCTCCTCCACACACACACCGCCCCTCACATTCTCTCCCACCACCACCGCCCCTCTCCCTCATCAGACCAGTCACACCCCTCGCCGGAACCCTCACCGGAGGACCTTCTCCACTCTTTCTCTCTCGGTCTCTCTCATTCTCATAGTTTCTCTCTCGGTCTTCTCTATCTCACGGTCACGTTCTCTCCACTCGGCCTCACTGGACTAAGCTCTCGCCAGAGTCGTCACCGGAGGTCTATGCTCTCTCTCTCACGATCTCTCCGTGTTCTCTCTCTCTCTTTCTCTCTTACTCTCTCTCTCTCTCTCTCCCTTCTCGAGCACGTTCATGACAGTGCACTGCCGCCACGACTGTGCATCCTTGGCTGACTGGCCGACGTCGGAGACGACCCTACAGCCCCACCTGAAGCTCGAGGGATCTCCAAAATGTGGGATAATGTGAGCCGTGGTGGTGGTGCTGGCCATCCTTGGCTGCTGTACACCTTGAACTGCAAGTGTCTTCCCTTCTCCTCATCACGTCCAGTCGGTGGAGTGAGCGGCGCTGTGACCAGGGATCCGGTCAGGGACGACTCAACGGTGTCTCACCAGAGGTCCACCGATCCCAGAGAACCCCCTACCCCATTGTGGGTGTATAAATAATTGTGTTGTGGCATTGTGACTTGTTTTGTTAGTTTTTATTTGAACTGTTGTTGGATGTTGTCTGGCGCGCGCGCCGCTGGACCGCCGCCGCTCTGGTGGACTCGCTTAGGGTCATCATGATCATGTTGATGTCACCCTAAAGTCAAAACCAATAGCGTGAGAGTGGTGTTCGCTGTTTTTGTAAATTTTTCAATATTTCGCTGTTTTGTGTTTTACGCCGGAAAACACCCCTATGGGCGGCGCCACCACTGGACTGCCGGGGATCGGAGGTCATCGAGGACCCCATTGAGCTTTGGCTTGGGTCCCACAGCCCCCTTAGGAGTGGTCAATAACAGCGAGGCGGGTGCAAACCTTGGATATTTTACATAGACATGATTTCTTGAGTTTTGTTCATCTCCTCGTCCGATCCGTTGCCGTGAGCGATGCCATCGCTGTACCACCATAACCGGAGAAGTCGAGGTCCAAGTTACGATCATACTTGTGTCTCACGACTCTTGGAGTGGCCTAAAAATAGCGGTGTTATTGTTATGTTATGCTTTTATGTGATTTCGTACGTATTGTAACCTTCTCGCCGGAAACCACCCGTCGTGGCGGTACTGTCATCGACGCGATGACATGGGGGACTGTAGGAGACCTTACCATGTCAGTCATGGAGTCTCATAGCCCCGGAGCGTCCATATCAATGATGATGAGTCGTAATGGCGGAGATATGCGTGAGTTGTTTATATTGCGTCGAGTAGTTGTCAACGCGACGTAGGGCGTGCACACGGCCTTTCCATGCTGTGTTGACACTCTACGGATGTTGGACCACACCCTGAGTTCCCTACTCGCCGGTGTATGGTCATGTTAAGTTTAGTATTGAGTCGTAATTGATGGACGACGTCGAAGTTGTGTATCAAGTTGGTTGAACGGTAGTGACGTCGTGGACACACCGCCGGTCCAAGAGACTATGGTGTGATTTGACATACGACTGAGTCGAGCTTAAGACCTATAATTAGGCTTATATAAGTGTGGTTATAATACCCAAAAGAGTCATTGTGTTTCGTTGTATTTTTTGTTTGATTTACCGATTGAGTTAACGAAGTGTTCGAGTCATTAAAACACTGAGAAAATGCTAGGGTACCAACCTAGGGTTTAGTTAATGATTCGACCCATTAATTAGAATTTCCAACCTTGTCAGGTAGCGGGAAACTCGGGGATACTTACTAGGAATGCGAGAGTGTTGTTACATGGGTTGCGATTAGTTCAGGTAAGTACACTTGTCTCAAAAACTTGTGTACGTTAGTAAGCCAGTTAAGAAAATACCATGTGATTCATCTTCATTCCATTGTGTTTGCTATTATCTATTTGTTGGCATTCCATTCCATATTCCCTGTATGTGTGTTCTTGGCATAAGTGTGTGTCTCGAAGGTACATGCGGCCTGCACTAGAAGGGATAAAACGCGGGCACTCGTGCGCACGAGTGTTTGACCACCCCTAGTGATTGTGTGATACCATGTACTGGATTGTTGTGGATTGTTGTGGATATTGTTGTGGTATTGTTGTGGATTTTAGACCACTTATGGCCTCTCTTGACTCGTAGAACACGCATGTTTTGATTGTTATTGTTTCCAGTCTGCCTATCATGCACCTTGTTTATTCAACTTCCTGTTTTTCAATTCTGCATGATATTTAGACGCTTGATTGATAATTCATGAATTACTTTATATTCTTCTCGGCATTACTTTCGATTTCTCTCGAGCTTGCTCACCGTCTAGTTTGTGACGGTGGGTGCGATATAGCGGAGTGTAGTAGAGGCAAAGAGCCTTGCTTAGGCGACTTTTTGTAAGGATTAGCGAATTTGGACTTGAGGAACCCTAGAGTAGGTTATATGTTTTTGCTCATTTGTATGTTGCTTTATATATGTATGCTTTTGGTTTATAGAACTTGGCATTATTATTGAGATTAGTATCATGTATCTTGATTTATCGAATTGTACATGAACACGGGGTTTTCCACATTATAGAATTCCTAATTTCCCTTTGATTGAGTTATTTTCCCTTGTTACTTACTGTTTAGTCTTCCGCTGTGTATTATTGCAATAACTCTTTCATAAACTGCTAAATTGAGTAAATATGAGGTGACTAGGCTCGTCGGTTGCTTAGAGTGATAATTCGGGGCTTGAACGGGTCTAGGCCGGGCGTACCCAATTGCACGGGGAAATTGGGGCCGTCACAGTTGGTATCAGAGCCTAGGCTTTAGAATCTTAGGGACAGAGTATAGAGTTTTTCTAAAAATTGTGATACCAACGTCACAGTTGGTATCAGAGCCTAGGTTTGAGAAGCCTAGGGACGAGGTATAGGTTATTTTTAACCTGATACCAACGTCACAGTTGGTATCAGAGCCTAGGTTTAAGGAGCCTAGGGGTGAGGTGTAGGTTATTCTTTAACCTGATACCAACGTCACAGTTGGTATCAGAGCATACCAGGTTTAAATTCATAAAACACAAGCCATTAAACCAGCGAAAGTTAGGAACGGTTGAACTTAGAGTGGAAACCCTATGATCCTGACTTAGAATCCTAGTTGGGGAGTGGGATAAGTCGGATGTGATGATTATACATATTACGATTGTTGTGTGTATTATATGGTATCGGTAGCTATCCACTAATCCGAAAATACGCTTCGTTATGAGATTGCGATGGCGGATCAGAGGGGTTCTAGTGACGACAGCAGGACGTTGAGTACTCGAGCTGTTAGCATCGACGTGTTTCAGACCTTGACGCAGAGAGTCGCAGCTCAGGAGCGACAGTTGGAAGAGATTCTGGTGATATTAAGGGCGTCAATTGTTGTTGTATCGGTACCATCAACGGCTAGAGTAACCATTATTCAAGAGGCAAACACACCGGGGGTTACGACCATGACTTTGCTTCCTTCCACCACTTCAATGACACCAATGATAGCGGTTGTACCTCGTGCACCGACAGTGTATGACATTGCGGCGACTATTGAGGCTAGGCAATAACGAGAGTTCAAGCGGCACGATCCAGTCAAGTTTTTCGGTGGTACGGACATGGCAGCGGCGGAGCTTTTCCTGAAGAATCACGAGAATATTCATATGATTATCGCGACCGAGGATCACATGAGAGCGACGATTTCCTCATCCATGCTTCAGGGGGAGGCAGATGATTGGTGGACTACCATTGTCACTACCCGAGGCATTCCGAGAGATTGGATCGACTTCAAGACCCAGTTTAACCAGAAGTACTTCCCGCCGACTGTTCTTCGGGCGAAGAGGAACGAGTTTATGGCACTGAGGCAGAGCACCGATGAGTCAGTGATGGATTATATGGGCAGATTCATTCAGCTATTACCCTATGCGGGAGGATCAGCAGATTCAGAGGCCGATCGTATCTACTATTTCACCGAGGGTTTGCTACCCGCCATTGGAGGTTCAGTAGTCACTACCGAGCCGGAGACTCTTCAGAGGGCATACGAGCGGAGTTTGGCTAGAGAGAGCTACCTGATTTCTCACCCTGAAGAGGATAGACCGCCGCCGATCGAGTTTCGATCGGAGGAGCACCATCGGGACAAGAAGAGGAAGAACAGTGGAATTTTCGTGATCGTAGGACTCGAGTGTAGGGTCCGTTGCACACGAGATTACTCGTCCGACACGGACCATTCCGCCGATCACGAGTTTTGCCGGTCATCCACCGCACCTGTCGACCGGGACGGTAGTCGCAGAGGCGCCTGCGAGAGTAGGGGTACGGATCGAGGAGACAGCAGAGGACACGAGGGTCTAGTCATACTCGGACTCGGACTCGGACTCAGAGTTTCGCACAGGGACGAGGCCAGAGCCGGACTCGGGATCGCGGATACCCGCACATGTTTCAGGTGCGGAAAGGTTGGCCACATTCAGAGGGAGTGCTCTCAACCACCGAGAGCACCGTCGCAACATCACCAGTACCAGAGGGAGCGTGTTCAGGCTGCTGTTGAGTCAGACCAGGGGGCATCTAGACACATTGATGAGGGTATGAATTTCATTTGCGGTACTTGCATGCATATCATGTTCGATTCAAGCTACGTCGAGTCCTTGATTTTTGTGCGCTTAGTAGACATGTTAGGGTTGTAAACTCATTAGACGTAGCAGACCACAATCCTAGTCACGACTGTCAGGATGCGATGTACTCAAACGTGCATAGTCTTGACATTTCGGTAGTGTTAAGGGGCTACGAGTCGCCAATACACACGCGAGTACTAGAGTTGTTAGAGTTCGAAGCCTTGGTTGGTGCGAACTAGATATAAACATTACGTGCGTTGATTGGTTAATACGAGAAGACGAATGGAAGATCTTTGTGAGTTTCATACGTGTTGGAGCGAGACAGAGACGTTAGCTTGAGTTCTTGAAGGAGTACGACTTCTTATTTGAGCACCAATCCGAGAAGACCAACGTTGTTGCTGATGCGTTGCGCTGCAAAGGATCGGATGCGGAGGTAGTCGTGTGTCAAGGAACCTACGAGCGTGGTTTACGTGAGGCAGCCGAGTTGATGAGTTCAGCGGACTTGCCGACGACTACCAGGACCTAGATACGTGGTCAAACGATGTTGCAGACCGTCTCATTTGGCATTGTGCGTGAGGGACAGCAAGACGATGCGTCATACCAGCGGTGCGGTGAGATGGTGGATAGTTCAAATTGCCCAGACAAGAGTCGGTCGACAGACTCATGCTAGAGGTATCGCGGCGACGGGGTTTCCATTTAGTGGCTGATGTGCGTGACGAGGTACTTCAGGAGATTCACCGTTTCAGTTTTGTTGTGTATCCGGGTTGACCTAAGATGTGCGCCGATATGCGACATTCTTTTGGTAACCAGGGATGATTTCTGAGATGTCGGAGTTGTTCGAGCATGTGACATGCCAGCGCATAGAGGCTGGGCATCGATGACCTGGAGGACTACTACAGCCCCACCCATTTCTAGATGGAATTGGGTACATATCGATATGGATTTCGTTAGTGGTCGCCCCGATCTCCTCGTGGTTACGATAGCATCTGGGTAATTGTGGATAGATTTTTCTCGAGCTTTAAAAGTGCCCAGAAGTGGCAGAAGAAATACTTTACGAGTATCACGATGAGCTTCAGTACGATTCGGAGAGATTATGGATACCTGAAGGTCTCTCCACTGAAGGGTCACGAACGGTTCGGAGTCAAGAAATGACTCACTATGAGTGTAATCGGTCTCGTTAGGAGTTGCAAAGAATCGTTAATTTAGTTTACTTATTAGGTTAATTTCGAGGACGAAATTCTAATAAGTGGGGGAGACTGTAACAACCCCAAATTTTTAACTGACTTGCATTACACTTGTCAGGATGGTGACCCGGCTACGTGAATACTGGACAGTATTTTGAACTTCGGGAGTCGACACCGAAGTGATTTTATGATTCTTTGATTGTGTGTATTAGTATTTTAGTATTTTACGAGTCTCGCGCCGTTCGGGCGATTTTAAATTGAGTGAGGCTACGCCTATGTAAACGGGGGAGTAAAACATACAAATAAATGAATTTTCTAATAAATGTAATTAATTAGTGTTGAGATGTGACGAGAAAACGGGCGCGGCGAGACAATTTACGGAGAAATACTGACCGAGGAAATGCAAAAATTCATG
The DNA here is from genome assembly GCA_039657345.1 of Stephania japonica. Taxonomy (NCBI): domain Eukaryota; kingdom Viridiplantae; phylum Streptophyta; class Magnoliopsida; order Ranunculales; family Menispermaceae; genus Stephania; species Stephania japonica. The sequence goes on from CM077557.1 coordinate 70,321,469, forward strand.
TGGGAGTTGGTTAACTACGCTACATATAGGCTATAGGATAAAAATTGTTAAAATGACACAATGTGGTGAGGAGAACCATTGGATGAGCATGGGGATGTGCATTTGTATTGAGTTAAGATGATGAGGTAAAAGACACATAAGGGTAAGTGTTTCAAAATGTGCAAGTAATAAAAGTAAGGGTAAAAGAGTCATTTCCCACTTGTCTTATATATAAATAAACAAACAAAACCTAATCCACTATTCACTCATCTCCTCCACACACACACCGCCCCTCACATTCTCTCCCACCACCACCGCCCTCTCCCTCTTCGGACCGTCACACCCCCTCGCCGGAACCCTCACCGAGGACCTTCTCCACTCTTTCTCTCTCGCCTCTCTCTCATTCTCACGCTTTCTCTCTCGGTCTTCTCTATCTCACGGTCCACGTTCTCTCCACTCGGCCTCACTGGACTAAGCTCTCGTCGGAGTCGTCACCGGAGGTCTATGCTCTCTCTCTCACGATCTCTCCGTGTTCTCTCTCTCTCTCTCCCTTCTCGAGCACGTTCACGGCAGTGCACTGCCGCCACGACTGTGCATCCTTGGCCGACTGGCCGACGTCGGAGACGACCCTATAGCCCCACCTGAAGCTCGAGGGATCTCCAAAATGTGGGATAATGTGAGCCGTGGTGGTGGTGCTTGCCATCCTTGGCTGCTGTACACCTTGAACTGCAAGTGTCTTCCCTTCTCCTCATCACGTCCAGTTGGTGGAGTGGGCGGCGCTGTGACCAGGGATCCGGTCAGGGACGACTCGACGGTGTCTCATCGGAGGTCCACCGATCCCAGAGCACCCCCTACCCCATTGTGGGTGTATAAATAATTGTGTTGTGGTTTTGTGACTTGTTTTGTTAGTTTTTATTTGAACTGTTGGTTGTTGTCCTGGCGGCGCCGCTGCCGGTGACCGCCGTGGCCTGGTGGACTGCCGGGGGGTCATCATGATCATGTTGATGTCACCCTAGAGTCAAAACCAATAGCGTGAGAGTGGTGTTCGCTGTTTTTGTAAATTTTTCAATATTTCGCTGTTTTATGTTTTTCGCCGGAAAACACCCCTATGGGCGGCGCCACCGCTGGACTGCCGGGACTGGAGGCTGTCGGGGACCCCATTGATCTTTGGCTTGGGTCCCACAGCCCTTAGGAGTGGTCAATAACAGCGAGGCGGGTGCAAACCTTGGATATTTTACATAGACATGATTTCTTGAGTTTTGTTCATCTCCTCGTCCGAATCCGTTGCCGTGAGCGATGCCATCGCTGTACCACCATAACCGGAGAAGTCGAGGTCCAAGTTACGATCATACTTGTGTCTCACGACTCTTGGAGTGGCCTAAAAATAGCGGTGTTATTGTTATGTTATGCTTTTATGTGATTTCGTACGTATTGTAACCTTCTCGCCGGAAACCACCCGTCGTGGCGGTACTGTCATCGACGCGATGACATGGGGGACTGTAGGAGACCTTACCATGTCAGTCATGGAGTCTCATAGCCCCGGAGCGTCCATATCAATGATGATGAGTCGTAATGGCGGAGATATGCGTGAGTTGTTTATATTGCGTCGAGTAGTTGTCAACGCGACGTAGGGCGTGCACACGGCCTTTCCATGCTGTGTTGACACTCTACGGATGTTGGACCACACCCTGAGTTCCCTACTCGCCGGTGTATGGTCATGTTAAGTTTAGTATTGAGTTGTAATTGATGGACGACGTCGAAGTTGTGTATCAAGTTGGTTGAACGGTAGTGACGTCGTGGACACACCGCCGGTCCAAGAGACTATGGTGTGATTTGACATACGACTGAGTCGAGCTTAAGACCTATAATTAGGCTTATATAAGTGTGGTTATAATACCCAAAAGAGTCATTGTGTTTCGTTGTATTTTTTGTTTGATTTACCGATTGAGTTAACGAAGTGTTCGAGTCATTAAAACACTGAGAAAATGCTAGGGTACCAACCTAGGGTTTAGTTAATGATTCGACCCATTAATTAGAGTTTCCAACCTTGTCAGGTAGCGAGAAACTCGGGGATACTTACTAGGAACGCGAGAGTGTTGTTACATGGGTTGCGATTAGTTCAGGTAAGTACACTTGTCTCAAAAACTTGTGTACGTTAGTAAGCCAGTTAAGAAAATACCATGTGATTCATTGTGACGGCCCCAATTTCCCCATGCAATTGGGTACGCCCGGCCTAGACCCATACAAGCCTCGAGTCATCACTCGGCAACCTGATGAGCCTAGTCAGCCTTCAATTTAATCAAATTAGTAATTTATGAAAGAGTTATTGCATCAGTAAACAGCGGAAGACTAAAACAATTATAATAAAGGAGAAATAACTCAATCAAAGGAAGTAGAGGAATTCTATAAGTGTGGAAAACCCCGGGTATTCATGTACATTTGGAAATGCAAAGGTACATGATACCAATCTCATCAAAATTTGCCTAGTTTAATAATCCCAAAGCATATATATATAAAAAACGATATACATAAAAGCAAAACATAAAGAAACCTATAAAATAGTCTCCAAATCTAGCCGCTAATCCTCACAATAGATCCCCTAGGCAGGGTCCCTTGCCCTTGCTGCTCTCCGCCCTATCTGCACCCACCGTCACAAACTAGACGGTGAGTAACTGAATAAAATCGAATGTAATGCCAGAAGAAGATAACAGTAATTCATGATAATTCAAATAAAGTAGTCTAAATATCATGCGGTAATAAAAATGACAGGAATTTAAATAAACAAGATGCATGATAAACAGACTAATAGATATCAATCGAAAGTCAAGTGTGTTCCAAGGAATCAAAAGAGGCTCATAAGTGGTCTAGTTCATAGCATAACGGCGAAGACCTCGCGAGGTCTTCCCGGGCATCGACACAAGCGAAGGCACAAATGCTATGACTGAAAGGGACTCGAACCCATCCACCCGCACTTTCGGTGTCACACGGTCACTAAGGGTGGTCACACACTCGTGCGCACGAGTGCCCGCGTTTTATCCCTCTAGTGCAGGTCCTAGTACTTTCGAGACAAAACACTTACGCCGGGAAGCACATAACAAGAAATGGAATGGAATACCAATAAAAGAGCATAACAAGATTGAATAAATGATAATGAATCACATGGCATTTTCTTACTAGCTTACAAACGTACAAATGCTTGTGGCAATTGTACTTACCTGAACTATCGCGACCCGCGAAATAAACTCTCGTTTCTAATGCGTATTCCCAAGTTTTCCGCTACCTGACAAGGTTGGAAACTCTAATTAATGGGTCGAGGCATTAATTAATCCTAGGTCGATACCCTTCACATTTTCCCATCCTTTTAAATGACTCGAAAACCTCGACAATTCAATCGGTAAATCAAACCCAAATTGACAAAACTTTGACTGAAAACTCAACACCGACGTCATCAACAAAGAATGATCAAAACACGAAACCACGCAACATTATTAAGAAACTACAACGAGTCCAATTGTTTAATAAAAATCGTAACAAGTAATTCGTCAAAATAACAATATTAATAGTATTTTAGATGAACCAAAACCGCGAGAGACCATTGAGGACATGAGCAAGATCCGTGATAACCCCCACACCAGTGATGGTTCAACCAGCAAATCCTTTCAAACATGCGATTTTACGGCAAAAGAAAGAATAAAAATAAGATAAAATACAACATAAAAACAATCACATGAAATAATAAAACTGTTTTAAAATGCAACTGGATTTCGGACACACCGGAGGGTTGTAGGACATTAGTATGGGCGAGATCTAGTCCCCGACAACCTCCCTGGTGCGGCGGTACGGCCAGTAGCGCCGCCAAGCTTGGCATTTTCCGGCGAAACCAAAACAACAATAAATTAAAAAAAAACAGTGAAAAACGTAAGAAAGAGTGGGAGATAGAGAGAGAAAGCGGACCTCCGGTGAAGGTTCTGGCGAGGGGAGACCGAGTGGGAGACCGACGAGAGAGATGAAGGGAGGAAGAAGATAAGTGGCGGCGGTGGGTGTTTGGAGAAGGAGGTGAATAGTGTAGGGTTTTCTTTTTTTTATATATAAGGCCAAATGACATTTTTACCCCCAACTTAATTCCTACACACTTTTAAAACACTACCCTTATGGGTCTTTTTACTTTTCTATTTATTTCTCTTTATTGCACATTAAAGTGTGTAACCATTCTATTTATTTCTCTTTATTACACATTAAAGTGTGTAACCATTCTATTTATTTCTCTTTATTACACATTAAAGTGTGTATGTGTTGTCACTTGCATAACTCTCCACCTCAACACACCCACATCTCGAGGTCAATCTCATGGTTCCTCACCATTGAACTGTGTCAATTTAACAAATTCAATTCCATAGACCATATGTTGCGTAATTAACTAACTCCCGCGTTCAAACGACATTCCTCGGTCCATTTTTCCTTGTTCCGACTCTCGTAATTCGCGTAGTCTCGCCTTGTCTCGCCAACTAATTAATTAAATAAATTAAAAATTCATTTATTTGTATGTTTTACTTGTTTTTCTCCCCCGTTTAACTAGTCAAAACCTCACTCAATTAAATACCTCCCGAACGGCTCGAAACCCGTAAAATACTACAATACTAATACACACAATCAGAGAATCATAAAATCACTTCGGTGTCGACTCCCGAAGTTCGAAATACTGTCCAGTATTCACGTAGCCGGGTCACAATTCTGACAAGTGCAACACAAGTCAGTTAAAAATTTGGGGTTGTTACATTCATCTTCATTCCATTGTGTTTGCTATTATCTATTTGTTGGCATTCCATTCCATATTCCCTGTATGTGTGTTCTTGGCATAAGTGTGTGCCTCGAAGGTACATGCGGCCTGCACTAGAAGGGATAAAACGCGGGCACTCGTGCGCACGAGTGTTTGACCACCCCTAGTGATTGTGTGATACCATGTACTGGATTGTTGTGGATTGTTGTGGATATTGTTGTGGTATTGTTGTGGTATTGTTGTGGATTTTAGACCACTTATGGCCTCTCTTGACTCGTAGAACACGCATGTTTCGATTGTTATTGTTTCCAGTCTGCCTATCATGCACCTTATTTATTCAACTTCCTGTTTTTCAATTCCTGCATGATATTTAGACTGCCTTGATTGATAATTCATGAATTACTGTTATATTCTTCTGGCATTACTTTCGATTTCTCTCAGTTGCTCACCGTCTAGTTTGTGACGGTGGGTGCGATATAGCGAAGTGCGGTAGAGAGCAAAGAGCCTTGCTTAGGCGACTTTTTGTGAGGATTAGCGGTGGACTTGAGGAACCCTAGAGTAGGTTATATGTTTTTGCTCATTTGTATGTTGCTTTATATATGTATGCTTTTGGTTTATAGAACTTGGCATTATTATTGAGATTAGTATCATGTATCTTGATTTATCGAATTGTACATGAACACGGGGTTTTCCACATTATAGAATTCCTAATTTCCCTTTGATTGAGTTATTTCCCCTTGTTACTTACTGTTTAGTCTTCCGCTGTGTATTATTGCAATAACTCTTTCATAAACTGCTAAATTGAGTAAATATGAAGCTGACTAGGCTCGTCAGGTTGCCGAGTGATAATTCGGGGCTTGAACGGGTCTAGGCCGGGCGTACCCAATTGCACGGGGAAATTGGGGCCGTCACAGGGGGAGATCACTCTTTTTCCACAACAAATTATTTCTGAAGTTCCATATAGACCACATCTTCATATACACTTTATTGACTGACGAATTTGAGTCTTGGCACAAATTAAAGAACCACTATTTTATATCACTGTTTGTAGGTTTTCAGTGACGAGGGTCTTGCCAACAGTTTCGTACCTTTGAACATTCAAAGAAAATATGTTGTATTGATTCATCAGACTCTGCACAACAAACACAAAAATCTTCAATTTGTAGCCCCCTAATCAATAAGTCGTGACCTTGTAGAAATACAATTTCGCAAAAGTCGCCACATAAAATGTTTTACTTTTACTGAAATTTAAAAGTTTCACTGTTTCAACACATCTCCTTGGGTGCCAAGTCCCCATCTCTACTCAATTTAACTGCAACTCGATATCATGAGTTTACCTTATATATGCCGTCCTTTGAATGCTTCCAAATTAATCTATCACAACTGTTGTTACTCAATATGAATTGATGTATGTATTTGACTTTAAAAAAATATCTGACTACTATGAATTTGACTTTATAAAAGATTGTGATCGCCCATAATATAATATTAGACACCACTTAAACTAGGATTAAAAACAAAACTTCCAACAAGTAAGAAACTTTTTTTTTTTTTTTTGATTGAAACAAGTAAGAAACTTTGAACAAGAGATTAGTATATGCTTAAATATTTTAAATTTGTAAAAAAAAATACATATTGATAGTTTGATTCAAGTAGGAGGCAGTTCAAATTTTTTGGCAACCGCATGAAAACCCGTTGATAAACATAGAGACGCGCATCAAACACAATGGCACTGAATCGAATTTAATGGAAGAGTTTGGTACTTTCAACCGACCATAATTAATTTAGAATTTGAAGCTATACTGTTGTTAGAGAAACGAAAACCATTAAAACACTCGATAAAGCCGGTCGGACCGGACCGGACCGGACCGGACGGTCCAGACAAACGTCGTCACCTCCCAAAACCCTAATTAAACCCTAACGAGCAAACCTCTCAATTTACAGACAACAATGGCATCTCGACTTGCAAACACAATCTCCAAAACCAACACTCTCTTCACCTCATCCTCTCACTCTCAAATCAACCGTTCGATCTTCACCTCCTCTTCTCGAGATGGGTGGTTCGACAAGATCAAAGGAGTGTTCACAGGGGACAAGTCCCAATCCGAAACCCTAGATCCCACATCCCATTCTTTCACTCTTCTCAGTAGGTTAAATCCCTTCCGTTGATCATTCCCTTTTTTTTGTGGCCTGTTTGGTTGAGTTTTTTATTCAAAGATTTGATTTTTATGTTTCTATTTTTTATTTTTTATTTTTTTGATTTTTTGGTTTTTTGGGGGTTTTGTAGAGTTTGCTGATGAGATGATGACTGCAAGGAAAGCTGGGAGTTTTAAGCAATACATTGTGGGGAGGAGCAGCGAGGCGACGTTCGCGGATGCTTTTGAGAAGCAGGAAGCAATAATTCGGTGTCTTGGAGGGTTTGATCCCACTGGGGAGGTGAAATATAGCAAACCCTAGCTCTGGCATTGTTGAAATTGTATAGATTTGATGATGAATTGAATTGAAGTTACAATAGTGAAAAATTGGATATTTTTTTCTTGAAAAAATGATTTGGTGACCCGGTTTAGGACACTCATAATGGACACCCGGTTGTTGGTGTCCAGTGATTTCTGCACTGATGTTTGTGTGCACATAAATCGATGTGTATTGAATAAATGCCAACAACCACTGTCCATTCGGGTTGTCCCAAAAAGGTCACCCTAGCATTGTCCTTTTTTTTTGGGGATTTGCATGTGTTGATTGTTTTGTGTGATAGAATTTGAAAACCAGCCAGAAGCAAAAGGCGGCGAAGCTTTGTGGTTGCACGATTGCGGATGTGGAGAATGCGTTGTCGAAGTTCACTTGGACGAAAGAAGCGCAGAAGAAGATTTCAAAGTTGAAGGAGGAAGGGAAACCAATGCCGAAAAGCCTAGCTGAGGTATTGGTGAAACAAAATCTTCATCTACTTGTTAACAGTCAAGAACATGAAAAAATAGTTGATAGAGTTAGTTTTAACTTTGAATAAGTTGGAAATCGATATAGTTTGAATTGTTTGATGTGGCATGTTCATTAGATCCTGGTTCAAGTACTTGAGCAACTTTATTGCTCATACTTCTTGAATGCCTGCTAGTGAGTGTTGTCAATCTCACATTGTTATCTGGATTTCAATAGTCTCTAGTGTGGATGAGTTGGCCTATCTTTAATTTCGGGCATTTTGACAAGAGTTTGACACCTCCAAAGACGGCCTACAAATACTCTCACTAGAAAACTTGACTCAATAAAAAACTGAAGAAATTCAAGGAGGTAGGGGTAAACCAAAGTTAACTTGGGACACATTAATTAGGAGGGATTTTAATGGCTTGGAAAGCTCACCATCAATTGCACTAAATTGAGCACAATGGAAGAGTTTGATCCATGTATCCGACCCCAACTAATGTATTCTGATATGAGTTTCATTAAGTCTTAGTTTAGCCTCAGCAGATGGCATATTCGGTTTCTTATTAGAATTGATTAAGGTAGTAGGTGTCTATTTAGGTCAGTTTGTTGAAACATTTTTAATTTTGTAGAGCAGTACTTCCGATCATGGAGGCTGATGTAACTTGGATGATTTTGATTACATTATTCAAAAACAAAACTTCTATTACAGATACATTTCTTGGTGTTTTGTCTCTTGGAACTTCATTTTTAATGTGGAAATGGTGCTTTTCATCCATGTATTGCAGGTGCAAAAGTTGGTTGGTTCGACACCAGTAGATCTTGCTAGATCAAACTTGGCGAAGAGTGGACAAATAAGTAGGAATGCACTATGCCCTTGCGGTTCTAAGAAGAGATACAAAAGGTTCAATATTCTTGCTTTTGTTACAATTCATCCATTTACTCTGTTTTTTTGCACTTTTTATCCGAGTTTAGTATCAGAAATTGGAAACAATCTATAAGAAAGCGAAATAAAGAGTCATTTCCTCGTCATAGAAAAGGCTGACCTGACCAAATGGCTCATAATGCCTGCTATGAGATTGATTCGCCTTCAGGAAGAGGCTGCATATTTTGACTGCTACCTCGATTAACCATTGAATTGAGGCATTTGTACTTGTATTGTACTAGCTCCAGACAGATTCTTGATCCTGAACTTCATAGATGTAAGAATTTGAGCATCTCAGATCACATTATCTTGTTATGACTGCTGTGCAAGTTAATCCTTCTCATGGAATGTTAGTCCACCTAGACTGTTCATATTCACCTTTTTTTTTGTCTAAACCACAATATCCAGACCATCCTACTCCGTGTTTGCTCTGAGTCGCGCACTGTGTAGGTGGGGGGAGTTCCCATCGTTGGTGTTTCCATTCCCAAGAATCAAACTCAATTCACTAGTTAAACAGGCTGCTTCCACTTGTGCCAACCAACCGTTGGTTCGTTCATGTTCACTTTTAACCATAAGCTTAGAACCTACCTCTCTTTCACATGGAAACAAACCTACACTTATATTTATTTCCTTTTGAGGCTTGCTGCTGCAAACTTCTTTGCTCCTTGAACTTGTGCATTATTAATAATTTCCAGTTCATTCTCATAGCTCTCTTTATTTCTACAGGTGCTGTGGAAAAGATTGAAAAGTAAAAGCAGATTTTAGTGAGTGAATGCAAAAATGGTCTGTGGAAGTTCTCATATGACTAAGGACAAAAATTCAAATTTTTGGCTTGAGCAGAAGAGAAAATGAACATTTCCTAACCACTCTCATTTGTGAAGGATTTGAAGTCTTGGCTCTTGGCATCTGATGTCCTCATGAAGTGAAAAGCCAGTAATGGCAATTCTGCGTTGCGTGTGTTTGATTATCATCGTTTTTTGGCTTCCTGTATAATTTTTCAACTATCCTCATGTAACAGAGTGGCTGCTCTGAAATTATGCACTAGGGCTTCTTTTCTTGAGTGGAAATAAGCACAGAACTCTCCATGAAAACAACTAGAATCTTAAAGAACTAAGCAGGGAACAGCACTCGAGTCACTCTACTTATCTATACAAAACACGGCCTGCAAAAGGGGGTTAGATGAACTTTCTTCACTAAGAACAATGTTAAGATGTCCTTTTTGGGACACTCGTTAGTGTCCATTCAATACACATTGATTTCTATGCACATTAAAATTAATGCAGAAACCAATGGACACTCGGTTATTGAGGTTTGTTCTAAGTGTCCCAAAACGGGTCTCCAAATCATAACCCTGTAAACCAATAATTTGAATTAGAATCACAACTAGGAATTTGTTTCACAAGAGAAATGATTTTGTATTGCAGCTCAAATTTGTGATCAGCTCAATCTCATTGCAGGGTGGAGAAGAAAAGATCTGTTTCTAAGAAAAATACAATTACTTCCGTTGTCAAAACCTGTTGCAGATAAAATACAATTCCTTTTACCGTGACGATAACTTTACAAATAAGATTCATTGCAGCTCACCTGTTAGTCGATCGCCATCTATCTGTTTTTGCAGACTCTTCTTCTCAAGCGTCCAACAAAAGAGAGGGCAATGACATTGCTCACGGTACAATGTGGGGCCCGATGTTACAAAGTTCTGCCATTTCCGCCTTAAAAATGGACGCCTCTACACATCCTGGATGTTTCAGGAGCTGCGCCACATACTCAGATAATTAACTTGCTTTACACACATTTGGAGGTCAGGCTGACACTCGGCAAATGCCTTCCCATGATCATTTATTCTCAAAGAAGGTCAGCCTCTTCTTGATCTGCATCAGCATCGTCGACGTCATTTTCTTCATCTTCATCGGGCGCATCAGGGTCTACTCCCTGCACAACCAAAACCTCAGTCACTGCCACGGAGAAATAAGGGTAGTCCAACAACAACATCATCAACAAAACCACAATCCTAAATAATTAGTAGTCCAGAGCATAAAAAATGATGAACCTTCATCAGTTTCTCCAGTCGCTCTAGACCCTTTTTGGCTGCTTCACTTTGCGGATTAATCCTAGATGAAAACCAATTTTCAGTTATAATATATACTTTAGTAGCAACAATCTGTCGTAGAAAAATCTAACAGCGATTTCATTTTAAGAGAAACCAAGATAAGCCGTATAAAATAAAATTCATAAAATGTTCCGTAGTCAAACCTTAACGCAGCCTGATAATGAGACAATGCTTCCTGCAACATATTTGTTGCAGCAAACACTTGCGCCAACTTGACGTGGAGAGAATCATCAGCCCAGTCCAGGTATCTCTCAAGAAGAGCCACAGCCTCACCATTCCGTCCTTCAGCAACATGAAGTTCAGCCAGTGCCAAGGCAGCTCCTAGGTAACCAGGCTCCAGTCGAAGAGCGGATTCATAGAACTTTTTGGCCTACAAACGTGAGAGCTAATTGTTATATGTAGTATGCGTATAGGCCCGGTTCAAGTCTTGAACAGCATGGAGAGACTGGTTGTTTAATGTAGGCTAAAGATTTGAGACTAGCTGCTTCACCAAAATGCTAAGGTACTTCAGAGATCCCCGCTACAAACTATAAGCCTTCAAATTTTTTCAGCTAGTCGATGTGGAATTACTCCTTCGTACTTCTACCTCCAACACTAATAAACGAAGTAAATGAACTACTAGTAGTAATCCTTGAAGCATTGCTCAAAAACATCAGTGACAATCCATTTCATAGGCAATATTTTACTGCTGATTTAATATAAAAAAACTGGGCAACATTAGCAAAACTACAGAAAACAACAGGCAATAGTTTTCCTTCCTTATCTGTCCATTGATATTGTCAGCAAATTCTCTATTAAGACTACACTATGCATTATGTTAAGCTAACCTTTTCCCTTCCTCCAGAATTGCCAGCGTGGACATCTCCGACTAACTTAAGAGCTTTTGCTGATTGAGGCATGGCCTTCATAGCCTCCCTAGCAGCATATAATGCCTCTTTAGCTTTGGAGAGAGATAAATATGAACGAACCAGACCTGCGCAACAAAAATCAGGCCATTCAGTAGTTTTTCACCCTCCTGAACACGTTTCAAAACTTTTGGGAAATAGGATGACAATTTTTATTATTATTATTATTATTTTTTTGTGATGAGAAAATAGGATGGAAGGTTTAAGCAAAAGAAAATGCAGGTCATGCACATTTATTACGGGGGACAAAAAGGAAAAATACTTAGTACAGCTGCATCTAATCAAATATTATATAAACCTTGGTACGAGCGAAGATCGGGCCTTAATTCTTGAGCAGCTCTGAAAGCAGTTACAGCTGCATCAGGTCGACCAAGTGACAGAAACAAATAACCCTGAAAATATAAAATACTGGCTCAGTAAGAATAGTAGCAAGTGGAAACAAAGTTAAAGAACTGTGCTATAATTGCATTTCCGAAATCATGAACTCGTGAACATAAGCAGTTAAGTTCATACCTTCATTATGTGCCCAGGTATGTGCCTATCATCAATGCGGAGACACTGAAAACCCACGAGGAAAAATACACAAAATACATTACTATTATGAAAGACAACAGTTAGGTGACATATATTAACTTAATGCCACCGTTATTCAAAAGGAGCCACTTGCTCTCTTTTATGCTCAGTTAGCTCTCAATCTTTAGCACATCAAAATGTTTACAATGTTCACATAAGCTTACAGCTGGCATGCACCAGCAATTTTGTAAAAAGGAAAACAAAAGCAATATTCCACTAAGACGAAAGCACCAACCTTTTCAGCATAAGCCAAAGCTCTCCGCTCATCTTTCTTTTCCCACAACACAGACAATGCTACACAAACTTCTGGTTTTGTTGGGTCAATATTTAGCAAATCATGGACCAATTTGCTTAGTTTGGAGTTGTCAGACTTAATCTTTAGAAGCATTGCATATTCATCCATGTAGGTCATGAGAAAGGGATCAATTGATCGAGCCTACAAAAAAGTTGAATGCATTAATACAGTACCAAATAAGACTTCAAGTCTGCAAAACTTGAGTCCAATGTATATACCTTTTCAAAGTTCACAATGGCTTCATCATTTCTTCCTATGATAGCTTCCACCTTTACACATCGTTTTAATCAGTAAATGTCAGTGGCAATTAAAATCTCTCAATCTTGAATCCTATAACTAGGTAAATGGCAATATATAAGTTTTTCTCTCCAAAAAATAATTGCAAGTATTAGTAATGAAGACAAAAATAATTGCAAGTATTTGGGACTGAGGCTATGTTGTTGTAGTAGTAGTAATGAAGACAAAAATGTAGAATATGCCTCCTTAATAATCCATGAAGTTTCAACAAATTAAACATCTAAAAATGTCATCGATGCAACAAACAACTCACCCAATGTATGCAACCTCATTTTTACGACCTCAGAATGAACTAGATTTGCTTGATCTTACTAGATCCATAAAAAAACGATATATTACAGTCATTGCCCTTTGGGCCTGTATTATGGCACTAATACTTCTCCATCTTGTCAAGGATTGAACAAAGTTAACTAGAGTCGAGAACCATTTCTTCTTAGAACTGTGCTATGGCTCTTAATACAACTGAGTAACTACGCCAACTTGTTAAGGGTTGAATAAGAGAACAAGATTAGATCTCTCACAAGCGTCTCCATAACCTGAACAATCCTAATCATTTGGGCCCCACCAAGAGATATCACATGGTGTGTCACTAATCATCCACAGAAAAGCGAATAATCAAATACTTCAATACAGTCACTGAACAAAAAAATTTCTGCAGATAGAAGAGCAATAATGGATTTCCTTACATTAAAAACAACAACATGAATCAGGGACAGTTAAAAAAGTAGAGGAAAGAATGTTTTTTGATAGGATAGAGGAAAACATGTTTGATTCTAGCACGAGAAATAAAACTAGAAGCAAAAACATTCTGCTAAAATAAGCAAACAATCAATATGTTTTCACTTTCATTAAATGAAGGTGAGGAGGAAGGCAGTATGAATATGTCATAAGCTGTGAGAAACAAACTTCACTACCTTCGCAATTTCCAGAAGAATATGTACATTATTAGGAAAACGTTGCAGGAGTTCTGAGAACAGCTCCAGCCCACCTGCCAGGAAAAGAAACATTATTATCAAGCATCAACATTAAAGTATCAGATATAATTTATGAATGCCATTAAGATAGGTTGAATTAGAGAGCAATCATACTGAGTCTAAATTATTGGATAAATTCTAGGTAGAGAACATTAAGAAATGCAGCATGGATTGCAGCAACAACTTCATCCAAATAAGACGAACAAATTGTAAATGAGCAAATAAGATATGTCTGTCAAATATACCTTTGTAATCGTTTGAAGCAATGCAACATTGTGCTTCTGCATACCGCTGCATAAGGGAATGGATGGTCAGAAAATATTTCCAAAAAGAAAGAAATTATATGAAATAGAAGTGGGCCACAAACTCTACAAGACAGTGATGGTGCAAAATATTTACAAGATATTTTTAAGTTAAACATATCATCATATAATTACGAGTATCAAGATGTCATTGACTAGATGGTGGCATGAGTACAGAGACTCTTGGTAGATTACTGCAGGATGTCACCAAGTTTGGAATATTCATTATCCCTTTTAACAATTTTCCACAATTTTACTCTTCCCCTTTTTCTCATTGTTTTTTTTTATAAGATAGGAGATGGTTTAGATTGATTCTAGAATGATTTTTTGATAACTTTAGGCTCATAAAGGTCATCATGATAATAGTCCCATAGGTCATTGTCATGACCAAAAATGGTAGATATTACATTCATGCTTCTGGTGCCAAGACTCAAAAAATGAAATATCACAGACTAAATACTGATAGACACTCTCACAGCATAAAAGACACGAGAATCTCACAATAAATTCACTTGCTAGTTACCTGAAGCCAGCGGCTAGAGTCAAAATGATCAAAGGGGGGCCTTCCACATCTATTCGGTGTCTGGAATCACCCATTGAGAGCATTAGAAGATGTCAAGAGAAAAATAAAATAATATATATCTTTCAACTATATAAAAGCACGAATCTTCAATTTTTGAGTGGTAAGTAAAAAGTCTTTGTTGCCCTTGTTTTTGTGTTATTTTACATACATCCCCAAATCAAGTTTTTTGCCAATTTTTGCACTCTCACACTCGCCTTGTTTTCTTCGTTTTTCATGTTTTTGATTTTTGGCGTAGGTTCGATTCCAATGTATCTTCAATTCATAAATTGTTTTGTTATGTTTCCTTTCTTTGATTTGTGCACTATGTGATTCACATTATAAATTACATACTTGTAACCTTACATAGTTCTAAATCTTGTACGTAGTATAAACTCAACAAGGTCCGGTTATGAATTTCCGTGAGGACTCATTCGTGCGAAGCACGTAACGATATATATATGTATATAACAACAATAATGTTACCAAAAGATAGATACACATTTCCAAAAGTTACTACATAAGATCAAATTCAGTATTTTAGAACTATTTGTTTCTTCTTTATTGATTAAAAAGGGAAAAAAGGTAGATGATCTATGTCCTCCTCGCAGTAAGGAATCCGAGAGTGTTCTACATGCCCTGCGGGATTGCGAACTAGTTAAAGGAGTTTGGATGTCTCTCCTACATCTGACTAAGTCGTCCAACTTTTTTACTAGGCCCCTTGAATCTTGGTTGTGCACGGGGGTGTGAGACAAGAACTTAGAAGCCATGACTTTGTTCGGGGAAGCTTGTGAGTGTTTGTGGTTTTGGCGGAATGGAAAAGTGCATGGTGACCCAAGTGCCTAGCATGTTGATCCCATTTGAACAATCAGATACAGATCGGAGGCAGTCATCCGTAATATGGGACTCTTGTCTAGGGCAGGATTGACAGATGAGCTTCGGAGCAAAGCTCAGTGGACAAAGCCACAACAGGAATTGATCAAGCTTAATTGTGATGGCGTTGTACGCACCGAGGAGTTGAAAGTTGGCTCTGTAGGCATCCTGAGAGACGAGCATGGTGGTTGGGATGGTACATGGTGCAACTGGGGAGTTGCTATCCCCTAACAGTCGAGCTTTAGGGGATCAAGCACGGTATGCAACTAGCAAGAAACATGGGCATCAGAAGGCTAGTAGTAGAGACGTATTCGATGGAGGCAGTGAATCTTCTCTGCCAAAATGTGGTTTCTGGGAATGCAAATCAGCTTCTCCTGGATATCAAGCATTCTTATCCCTAGATCGGAACACTCGAGTGCACCACACCTTCCGGGAGAACAATGCTTGTGCCGACCATTTGGCCTAGGAAGCTCTGGATATGGCGGATGAGTATAGGGAATTTGTTAACCCACCTCATGGAATAGAAATGCTCCTAGAGAGTGATGTATCAATTTCTGAGAAATTGTAATTTGGGCCTCTAGGCCCTGTTTTTCACCAAAAAAAAAAGGGGAAAGAAAGTCAGTTCTCTAGAAGAAGGAAGAAGAAAGTAAATGAAGCCCATACCTCTTAGGAAAAGCAAAAACCTTCACAACTGAAATGGAAAACACTACATTGTAAAGCTTTTTCCTAGGAATGTTGAACACAAAATTGCATGTCTGAACACTGTTTACCATGTATTTCCTTACCAATATATAAATTGCATTTGGTTTTCACTTAAAAAACTGGAAAAAATAAAATAAAAGGGGTATGTTCATGAAACAATTGATAAGAAAATGCGAACAATCACCGAAAGAGAAGTCTGATCTCAAATCTCCTAAGGTTACCTTATATATTTACCTAAAACACAGATAAGCATAACTCACGATAAACCTGTTTCCTCACATCTCAAGATAAATGACAGAATAAGTGCAACTATTGCCACAAACCTGTGGAAACAATGATATAATTTCTTTGGAAGAAACTCCTAATTCGGCCAAAGCTGTTATGGCTTCCAAGATGTATGGACTATGCCTGCCAAAAGTGTCCAGGAAAAAATGAATAGACAGCAAACAAATTATAAAACAGAAATTCTTGTTATAAAACTAAAAAGTTTGTTTTACATACTAAAACACTAAAAAATAACTTCACCTATCTATATGATAATAGACCTCCTAAAGCTATCATAATTCTGTTTGGGATAACTCTGAAGACAATGCAAATCTCCATTACAAAATAGATAATCACTAAAAGCCTTCACAATCTACAACTTCCAAATAGAAAATCAGTCATAAATACTAAATAGAAACAGAAACTACAATTCAAGATTCTAATCTAGTCCATTTCTTACAGGCAACATCATAATACATCGCATGCATGTAAGAAAAAATAATAAAAACAAGAGTTAAGCAAGTTCTGTAACTATCGTAAAGACTGCTAAGTACCACACCCTGTGGAAGAAGCAAGAGAAGTATTAAATGGTTTTGGATATATGATAACCATCATAATAAAACATAGGAGATCAGGTAGTTAATGAAAAAGAAATACTATCACTAAAGCAATTTTAAAACTCCTAAAATTCTCACTAGATAGACCTTAAACAATCTTTAAAGCAAGAAATGGCAGAACGATTATGTCTGGAATGCCGATAGATCTTCCCCATGGTTAAATTCATCCGCAAGGTCCTTGCTTTGCTTGGTATCCCCTCCATCTACAGAACAAAAGTCAATCAACGTGATTAAAATTGAAGAAATTATTTAGAGTTAAATCTATTTCCATGGACATCAAAATAACTAGACCAACACAAATAATAAAGAATATTACTTTAATTTTTATCTTCACGAGACATGCTAATTATTTGTCCAAACCCATGTTTTTAAAATCCTACAATCGTTTTGAACATTAATGCCTATCTAATTTTCCTTTGCCTCAACAAATATGCTTCATTTTCTGATAACTTTACATATCAAATAACACCAGCATTCCATACACTGCAAAAATGTTAAACTATATAATCACGTTTAAATGAACAAGATCATCCTGCATCTAGAATTGATGTCTGTTGACTCAGTAGCTAATGACAAAGAACTGCAATAAGGATCTGAAATAAAGTCAAACACAATTTTCTTTTGAAAAAAAGTGCATGATGATGACCCATGCATCCTAAAGCTGAGAAAAAGTAGAAACTGATATATCAAGACAGCAAGTGAAAAGCAAATGAGACACAAAAGAGAAACCTCAGCAAGGGCAGCTCGATTGTCATTTAGCGCATAGTGGCAAAGGGTAATTTTGAATTTAACCTGACAACAAGCAGTAGCCAATACGGTATTAAGAAAATAGTCATCTCCAGAAAAACGTTAAACAAAACTATGATGCAAATAAAAATAAGATAAACGGATACCTCACTTTCATTCATCGCAGAGACATTCATGGAACTTGGAGAAGATGATCTGGTTGATGAGGACAATGAACTTCTAGCGCCAGTAGTATTTTGCTTTGGCATAACCTTGCAATATTGCATGGCTTGCTTGTACATTAACTTCAAGGAAAAAAAAAGTATCAGCCACTGTCCTTTTCTGAAGACAATAGACAATAGATTATCCCCAGGAGCAGTAAAAGCATAGCCAACCAGAGCTGACCAAGCCCATTCCAGGAGAGTTAACACATAAATAATTCCACCCAACTCAACAACAGAGCAGGTTCCAATATATTATTACTTATTACCGCACCCATGGAGCCATTTAGATACTGAATATCCATTAGCTAGTTTAGATATCACCCAGTCAAACGGAGTATGCAATTGGAACTAAATTACTTCAAGTGCTAAGGAGCACATAATGTATACAGCATACCAAAACCAGATATGACTATGAGTACAACTAAAAGCCCTGGAAAACCAAAGCAATATAGGGAGATACAGAGTTAAACATGCCTAAGCTGTTTCAGAGTAACCAATCTATGGTTAGATGTAGTCAAGATAAAAAAATCCACTGCACAGTGAATGAACAGAAACATACATATCAAATTATGCCACTGCGATACGACCAAGGGACAGTAAAGATGCGCAACACCCATGCTCAAAGAAAATGAACTTCGACCAAGACCCGTCTTTACCCGCATCATCAAAAACCAAATTTCCCATATGTGATTGAAACAAATAAGTTCAATCTATAACCATACAACAAACAATTCTCTACAATTTCATCGCCCATTCAAGATAAACTCGCGCTAACAAGAAAAAACTACAAATTCCACCTAAAACTAATCTAATCCAATAAACCTCAACAAAGAACAACATAGTTTATTACCAATGCCCTCTTGTACTCTTTCTCGCCATACAACGCGTCGCCAAGCAGCACCTGCGAAGCACAACCCGAAAAACTCAGAAAAATCCAATCTTTTTCACACATTACCACATCAATTCACCAAATCAAACCAAAACCCATACCAACTGCTCCGCCTTAACATGGGGAAAACCGGCGTCGCAACTTGCAGCCGCCGACGACACTAGAAAGCATCCCTGCACACAGAACCAACAGCAATGCACAAAAACCCTAGTTCAAAACCTCCCCAAAACGATCAAAATCAGATATTTCGATTGAAAACCCTAACCCTAGAACCCCAATTGGCGATTCCATGAACAACTAATCAAAGAAATCAAAATTCAAATAACGAGTGCACAAATTAAGAGATTACGAGCGTGTGAGCTGATTCGTAGAGGCCGTGATCGAGGAGCAACGTGATCTGATCCCTCGGGACCTCCATTATTTCGGATTGATTCGATCTCGTCCGTTCGATTTCGAATTCTCGAAGAGAAGAAGAAGAATTCACTGAGCACTCTCTTTGTACTGTTTTTTGGGGGGTTTTGAAATCTGGACAGTAGACCCAAATAACGGTGTGCAATAATATTAGGTGTTAGGTCAAAAAAATTTGGGAGGAGGAGAAAAATATTTGGACCATTTCTCGATTTGTGCGTGTCATCGCTAATCTTCTATGTATTGTTTCAATTTTATCAGATGCCTCTAAAGCTTATGCTCAATATTATATAAAAGGTAAAGAAAATAAGTATTTTATCGATGTGAGGACTAATGTTGCTTTTTAGTAATACGAGTAAAAATTGTTTAAAAGACAACATTTAAAATATGGAGGAGAGTACCAACGATTCAAGTCTTGAGAATGAAAACACTAACATTGGAAGCTTTTCACACCTATCTGATACGCGACTCAGGGCGAACTCAGAGTAGTTGGGCTGCCCAAATATTGGGTAGTCTACTAAAAAAAAAAAAAAAAAACATGGAAGAGAAACATTGTGTACAAAATTTAAGCCTTATCGGAACATGTTGAGAGGTGAAAACAATCAAATTAATATATGGATTGAACACAATCATAGAAAAGCTGATACAAGAAACATAAACAAAACTGTACATTCTCTGTACTTGTACATGCATAATTCAAGATAGAGAGTGGCGCCGACGCTTCTGAAACACAAACTTGGATTCAGAATTGGCCTTAGAAGCAGTGGTTTTATCATCTTTAACATGAAACATGGCATTGAACTTGCTTAGTTTTCGCGTAAAAGATTTCAGTATCTTGTTAGTAGGATTCGAGCGAACGAGTTCTTGTTTCATCGACACGTGATCCTTCTCTAGATCAGTTAGTCTCATTCTCATTCTTGCAATCTCAAGCTTGAGTTCTCTGTTCTCTCTTCTCACAGAAGCATAGTTGTCTCTAGGCGAGATGGCTCCGCTGCCTGCACCACTGCTAGAACGCTGAGGGAATTGCCCGTTTGTTGAGCCGAAGAAGAATTGGGAGTGCCCTCCGTTCATAGCATTCCGAAGCCTGATCTGTTCGAAGTACAGCACTTGTACAGCCATCTGCACTGGCAATCTTTCATTCTGCGCCGCATGGCTGCATGCTTCTTGTGTTAGTTTTTGACAGTCTATCGCCTTGCATAGTCTGTAACGTTCGGCGTCTTTGAGATTCGGATGAACCTACAAGTACACCAGTTAATTAGTTTTTGATATAATGCATTCAAAAGCTTGCAGATTAGATCATGATACCTTGAGAAAGATATCGATAGCTCGGTATAATCCATCGGTTATAACACGGGCGTGGTCTGGGAGTAGTTCTGCTAGAGTGAAGAACTTTGACGAAGTTAAGTTCGAATCAAGTGCAATTTCGGCTAGATAGTTGTCCAGCAACTTTGATACTTTGAGGATTGAACTTTGGTTGGGAGATTCGGGACTTTCGTAATCATATCCCATTTCGATCTCATTCCTCATTAGATTGCCATCGTCATTTTCCTCCTCGGCGTTCAAGAAAATAGAGAAGACCCTAAGTATTGTGTCTGTGTCATACATTCCTTGGCTGCTACTGCTGTGTGAGTTTGCAGGAATGAGTATGTCTTCAAGAATTGCTTGGTCTAGTTGAAGTCCAATCCTCCTCTCTAAATTGGCTCTACAAGCCGCAGATGCAGATGCCATGTTCGCAGTCCTCAATAGCCCTGATGAGATCAGAAGTGAAAACATTAAACTTAATAAGTAAACGACGAGGAAGCATAACATTAAGTGATGATAAGGCAAATGTAAGAAGTCCAATAATTGTACTAAGAGACTCAATGGGGAGCATTTCATGTTGAGGATGTAAAGTAGAAGAAAGGCGCCACATCGATGATCAGTTAGATGGATTTCATGTAAGGAAGGACAGACCTGAAAGAAAGGCGATCGGAACTGTGCTTTTCCTAAGCTGAGTTGGCAATAAGCCGGCGATTACTTCAACAGTCACCCTTTGTTTCTTCTTCATTTCTGAATCCGAAAAGCTTCCTTTCACTAAATGAGGGTCTGTGATGAGAAGAGCTTGAAGGTGGTTATGCGCGTAGTTTATTAAGATCCTTGTGATCAAATCCTGCTTCAGACCTTTCAATTTCAATGCCGAGAGGACCCTTTGGAAGAAATCTAAGTTAAGCATTGTGAGAGAATTCCCCCACCAGTCCGGTGGCATTTCAGTATCCATGCTCTTGGGTATGAGAGGGAAGTTCTGCTCGAGCATGGATAAACCGAATGAGAGCTGCTCTTTGCATGCATTCGACGCTATGCTATCAACGAGCCGGCCAACCATGTTAACCTCCTCTGCTGTCGGTAACAAGGACTCACATCGATGAAGCACGGTTATTGAGTTCGAGATGTTCATTAGCACCGACTCCTTGAGATAGAGTTCAGTTTGAATTTCCAAGTTCTTCTCACCAAACTCCTCAGTCATTTCAAGATAATAAGCAATGCATCGTAACATGCCGATATTTGACAGTGTGATCTCGGTGTGAACACCATAGCAAAACTTCGCCGCTAGCTCAAATGACTCTGGACCGCCAGGCAAGTTGGCAAGACTTATCCTCGAAACTTTTGAATCCTTTGCTTCCAACAACATCTTTCGAATCCTCCCGCTGCGGGAACCGAGTGGAAACTGCAGAACGATTGATGAGTCTAAGAAGTTTTCTGCATCTAATTGTAAGATATTATGCTCTAACATGTTCTTACTTTGTGAAGTGAAAAACTTTTGCCTCCTACTTCAATTGTGAGGTCACTAGAAACATCGGAAATTGGCCTGAAAAAACGTAACAAAAGTTAATATAGAATCACATCATACAACAACAAATGCACACAAGTGTACTTCAATATCAATTGCTCCAAACACAAAAATTAATTTCACGAAAACTTTCGACGTATGTGTCAGACTCCAAACTTTGATAGACTGCAAAAAGATTGTACTACAAACATTGTGCAGACCCAAAGCAAAAGGGCTCTGCCATAACTGGGTCTAGTGATATACTGATATCTGATATGCTGCGGCTTTGCTTTCTCCAGCTCGCAACATAGCAGTTTAATTTATTAGTGAACCAAGGCCCTCCCTTTTTGAGTTCTACGTAACTCATGGACATGTAGAAGCCATGTCAAATTTGAGTTTGTAATGATCAGACAAGGATGGCCCCAGAATAAGTCCAAAACTCTTGAAAGTAATGGAAGAAGACAAGCGAGTTGCATGGAAGAAGGCGTGAAAAGGATAAGGTTGTGAGATTAATGGAGGAAAGGTGAGCCGACGACATGAAATTTGGATCGACGCATGGACTAGAAAAGCCTTGATGAACACAATTTCACATGGAAAATGCAGATGATGGGCCAGTTCATGAAGTATGATTCATTACTCCTTTCATGGTTCTTTGTCTGTTTAGCTAGGCTTGTCATATTCTAGATAGCTGTACAACCTTGCTTACCAGAACACATATTGTAAACAAGGTCCACAAGTTCATTCATGGATTCAATCAACGAAATTCAAAAGGCGTACGCGACATATCTACAAAGATTATTTTCACAGTAAGTAATTACTAGGTAGTTCAAGAATTACTAGTAACAGTTGGTTCTGAAATTCATGTGTCGAATTTCACAGCAAGTAATTAAGCTCAGAATCAACATCTATCTTCAAGCATATATCAAAAAAAAAATTCTTCCCAAGTTAGCAGGTTTAGTTTTTCTCAAAAGTTGTCGGCAAATTAAGCCATTTTGCCCCTCTTAAGACCATTCATTAGGTAAACATTTTCACCGATATGAGCATATCGACTAGTTCCTATGATCCAAATACACAAATTCTCTAGCCCCATTTCTTCATCACCAAATAGGAAACGGTCCCTCCAACGCATAAATGGTTGGGAGTTCACATTCTCATCGCCCTAGCCCCTAGGTAAAAATCAAGTTCACCACGGAGACATTCATAAACCGTTGTATCGTAGCTCTTAGTGGGTAAAGAAGTTGAACAAATTCAGATGTTGATGCAATTGCATGGTCATAATGCTCTCATTATTTGGCATTAGGATCAACAAAAAAGACTTGACAATAATAGTGAAAATGGACATTACCATTCGACAGCATGCCTTATACTTGAGCTCGGGCGGAAGGCCCTCTTCCCCGAAATGATAGGCTTGACTTCAAGGGCCATGGCAACAACCATGTCTGTGACAGAACAACTTCTTGTACAGATTCACTTGAAGAGCTCACTATGCTGAGCAAATACTATGCTTCTGTGCTCTTAGATTGCTCAATTTGACTATCAAAGTGAGAAAGGAAAACAAAAATTGAGCTCTTTATGCACCTGTTGGTGAAGGTGGGAAGGTGGCTTTTGCATTGAATTTTTTTACTTTTTATTTTCTTTTTTAGGGGGGTGTCGATTTGCTGGATTCCGGAGACATTGTTGCGCTTTACAGTATAGTAATCATGGCTAGTGAAAGCAACTCAACCAAAGATTAAGCTAAAGGCATCTCTGAATTAGGTGTAAAGTCATCTTAAGTGGTGATTATGGTGGTGATCAGGATAACATATAGTATAATGAGGAACAGAAAAGAAACAAATCCTGTTCACTAAAGCAAGTCATGTTCAGTTAAACTTAAACCATATGTACAACAAGGGCAAGCCAATTTTAGTGATCTCGTGATAAATTACGCCATTCTTTCTAGTCGTTAACAATTGAAATTAGTGCATTCAAGCAAGTTATGTAGTTAATACTAAATAAAACAATGAAATTCCTAAGAAGTAGAGCAAGAAAGAATGTTTTCGGAGGTTGTATCAATCGTTTTTTGTAGTGGGCGTTTTATTTTGTAGAATGTATACAAAGTTTGAGAGCTTTTGGTTGATAAGAAATGGAGGGAACAGGAGACAACTTTAGGCAAAAGGGATTGTTGGCTATGAAGGACATAAGATTTTAGGATCAATAGAGCTGGTAAAGAAAGGCAGTAGTGGATGCTATGATAGTGTACAGAAGACAAAGGAGCCCACATCTGCAAAGAATATTTGGATTTGCACCCTTTTGGTTGTGCATCCAAGCCAGGCAATACCATGATATCAGGAAGAAAACAAAGATTTTGACATTGTGTGTGCACACTTACTAGCTTCTCACTTTGTAATACTATGCGTGGCACATTCATCCACTGCGGTCCAGCGCTGCTGTTTAACGATAACAAAAAGGAATTATAGTTCAATTGTGCAGTATCAGTTGATCATCATTCATACACATGAAACCATAACATTCAAAATGATTTGCAAAATCGCCTTTCGATCATTCAGTGCATGTTTGCATAAGAAAAGTAAGTTTCTATTGCATTATACATATAAATTATGAACTGTCCTTTTACATTGTCAATGCCTTGTTCAAGTAGCTAAAACTAAGTTGTTAAAATCTACTAGATCCTACTAGACTTGTGTTTCAAGAGCAGATTACAAGTTTGAGTTCATGTTACATATTCAAAAAGATTTATCACGATTTTTTAGAAGTTGGATAACTAATAAGAATTGCTTACGAACACATTTTCAAAATATAAATTGGGCGGAAAGATGGATGAGAACTCTGGGAATGGAAAAGCTTTAGAACTCTTGCAAATCGTGGTCCTACTAATGGAGGATTAGAGGAGAGAAATCAAGTAAAGGAGAGAGAAGGAATTTTCAGCAAATGTCAATTTTATTCAATGTTCTACATCATAAAAATTAACCTAGACACGGGTCCTAAAACTCAATTTGAAGTCCTAATGACTTTCTAAAATTACATTAAATAAAGTGACGAAAATAATAAAATTTACTAATTCTAATACCACAAAAACATCTAATCCTAACTAAAATAGAAACTAAACTTGTAATATAACAAGGACTCTAAGAAAAGAACTTCTAATCAATCTTTACTTCTACTGTAATGTTTTGGATAAGGCTTCATACGTCCTACATCAATTCTCCCCGGCTTGAAAGAACTCGACTCCAACGAGTTAGCTGCAAGGTAGCCCTCCAAAAGAACACGATCCAGACGAATGAAGTTCTTTAGGATTTTCACGATATTTGAACGTCCATTTATGGATCGTATCATTCCTACATCACCTACATTCCTCGAGTCCAAAATTGACCGGGGAAAAACCCAGGATACATTGACAATAATTTAGAAAAAATGGAAAGAGGGATGAGAAGTGCTTAATAAGGGGCTCTCTCATTATACTGCAATTGATGTTACAAATGATGACCATGTCAATTTCAAACATTATAAACATGGGTCTAAGTACTTTAAAGGTCCTATAATTTCCCCTCTCTGAATTCATGCCATAGATGATCAAAACATATAAACAATAAAGTAACAAACACGGGTCCTACTTTTGTTAAAAAGAATAGTGTTTCCATGTTACTCAATCTATGTACCAAACAGGGTTGCTCAATAAGAATCTGTAAACATAGATCACCCAAGTTGGGGAAAAGCATGTCAAGACAGGCTGACCCATGGATCCAATAAAAGATTATGGGTTGTTATGAGATGAGAATACTTGTTGGAATATAATGTTGTGGACCTTGTGGTCCTCACTTGTTCATTATAGTTCATAAAACATGTACAATCATACCATGGTGGCATGTTTTTAGGCCCATCATTTCATCTTCCAGTCTTTTAGATTGAATTACTTTTAAGCAAAAAGAGGGAGAGACCCTCCCTTCATGCATCTTTCCCTTTCACTCTAATTCATCATCATTAAAGGTTTGGTTTTCGGCCAAGTGGTTTATTAAGTTTGATTCTTCTCTCTTTTGGGTTCTGTACAAGAATGACTCACCATCTCTCTCTTCTTTTTCTTTTCGATACATGCACCAAAAGCAAGCTAAGTGAAAACAAGTTATCCATGTAGTCGGCCTCAACTAATTTGGAAATGTGAATTGAGGCTATAATGTTTTCTACAATGAAATAATCACAATCATCCAGTGTTTTTAATAGGCACCATCTTAAGCGTTTAGGGTGCCCACCACCTAGTCCTTAATTAGGCAGGTAGTGAGCCTGAAAATATTTTTTCAAACTTTTATGGAGGTCTTTGTAGTTTTATAACTTTATTATTTTATTTGTTTGAAAATATTTTTTATTTCAAAATGTGTGGAAAAGTGTAGAGGTGAAAATATGTTGATGAGAATGTGTAGGTGAAAAATAAGCCCCTTATTGTTGAGTGGTCTCTAAATAAATTAAATTATTTCTTAAGGAGATCTAAGTAAATACTTTTATGTCAGCCTAGACGCCGCCTAGACTGGGCAAGGCTAAACTGCCTAACACCGCCTCGCTGACTTGAAACGTTGCGATCATTACATCTACTTGTGGAAATTTGGAGACATGATATGTTATTATTTCTCATATCATAGCAAGCCCAACAAGTTTGCAACAAATCAAGATGGCATGAGTAGCTGAGATGGGTTGGTTATGGGCCATGGTCTAAGATGGTGACTAGTTCAACTTCAGTTTCAACGTATAATGGGCTTAGCATGTATAGTGGTTGTGACCCCTCTAAAGAGTTCTGAACCATGAATTATGTATCACACAGATTACTTCGAAGAGCTCAAGAAAATCCGCAGGAGGGAATGAAGTGATCAAAAATATTGAAGCAGAAAAATTAATAAGTATCGACTGCAAGTTCGGTATAGATAAAAAGACACAATAAGTTCAGTGCTTACTTTCCATCTCCTCCATGCTTTTATTGGAGACTTTAATTTATCTCAAAGATGAACGAAGAACTTTACATTCATGAGTATCGGAATTAATGAACCAATATTTAGTTCGTCGCCAAGAACACGACATCGATCAGACAACTCTGGCATCATCCAACAAGTTTTATTTAACTGAAAAAGATTCAAATCAACTCCAAAGTATCTGAAGTTTGCCTGAGAAATTCATAAGTAGCATTTCACCAGTCCTCAAAGTAATGATATCGACTTCAAAAGCACAAGAAAGAAAACTTTCTAGTCAGCAGGCACTCTGCTACTAATTCAATAAGTGATC
This sequence comes from Stephania japonica, assembly GCA_039657345.1. Classification (NCBI taxonomy): domain Eukaryota; kingdom Viridiplantae; phylum Streptophyta; class Magnoliopsida; order Ranunculales; family Menispermaceae; genus Stephania; species Stephania japonica. The sequence goes on from CM077557.1 coordinate 70,348,849, forward strand.
CATGAACCTTAACTGTAGATTGCAATTCTACGCTCCCACCATTTATTTGAGCACGGCGATCTCTTGCTCCTCCACTTCAACAAAACCCTTTTCAGAATCTGACATTTTTGTTTTCAATTCACCAATTTCAATATCAGAAATGCAGGCAATGCAATTCAAAATCTATCTTTCCATTCATCATTATTCTCTTCCATCTAAGAATCGCCAACATTTCTTACAGCCGCCCTTTCCATCTCCATCTGAATTGCATGTCTCTTCGCTCTCATCTGCTCCGCTCGCATTCTCTGCCCTTCATCCAACAACTCAACAAACTTATCTTTGATCTCAAGCAACGGATCCCGATCCACCAACTCGTCATTCTTATAAGCCTCCCTAAGCACAGCAGTTTTTATCCCATTCTTCAAAGACATGTAAAATAGCCCAGAATGCCGGGTAAATACACTAGCAAACGCGTTCGATAATCGGTACTCTTCTCTCAACATCCCCACAGTAGGCACCGGCATCCTCTTAAGAAGCGACAACGACAACAACTCATGGAGAACGCCAACCGTTCTCTTCTCCATCTCGGGCGACGCTTGATCCAAATGCGAAGCATCCGCATATGGCGATATATAAGGAAGCTCCATCCAATCCCTCACCCACTCCCTCATTTCCTTCTTTATGAAAAACCCTGATGGCAACCGCCAATCAAACGCCGGCCTAATCGTAACTCCAGTCAATCTCGACTCCTCCTCTGCCCGCCTCTCAATAACCGACTTCCCAAACTCATCATTCCACGAAACCAACTCCAAAAACGACTTCCCCTCCCCTGGACTCCCAACCAACCGAAAAAATTCCGGGTACTTCGGCACCAAACTACACAAGAAATCGTTCGAAAACCCGAACTCCCTCTTCATTTGCTCCAATTTATCAGCACTAATAACCCTATCCCTAGCCATCATCAACAATTTACACAATTTGCCCACTAACAACCTCTCATTATCTTCTCTAACTCTTAGTTCGTCATCCAAAAAGTGCCGCAACCGATCGCTAACGCGAACGAATTCGACTAACTGCGTTTTGGGCTTAATTCTATCAGGGTATGTATCAAACAATCCAGGGTACCGATTTAAAAAAGTTTTGATTTTTATGGGAAGGCGCAGCCTTTCGCGGCGCTTCTCGAGGTATCGGAGAGGAATTACCTGACCAGGCTCGTTGAGAACTTCTTTGACGACTTTGCTGCAGAGGCGCCATTGCTTGTCGTTCTCGATTGCTTGGTCGAGCTTGCGATCCTTGCGCCATACGACTTTGAGGCTCGAGATTTGAGCGAATTGGAGGGGGAATTGGGGGGTTGGGGGTGGATTTGATGAAACCCTAGAAGGGTTGAGAGGGATTGAGCGGATTGAGAGCATTGTGGTTTTGGGGGGGCTTTTGAAATTGGACCGTTTGATGCCCTAATTTTGGGGCTTAGCGTAGAGAGTTTGATGGGGTTTTTGCTAACGTGCGCCGTTGGCGTTGGATAACAAGGTAGCCACGCAACTTGTCTAAGCCCAATAAAGGATTCAATGGAGGCCCAATTGAAAATGGGCAATGTTTAGGGCTCCATTATAATTAGGGGTGGGCAAACCGCGGTTTGGTTTGGAAAACCACCAAACCGCGACCAAACCGAGGGTCTACGGTTTGGTGATTTTCCAAACCGCAACCAAACCACAGATCACCAAAACCGCACCAAACCGAACCGCGGTTTGCGCGGTTTGGTCGATTTGGTTTCGCGGTTTTCATGCAATTTATTTTCAGGAAAAAAAAAATCAGCAAGCAAAAAAAAAAAAAACATAATATCAACACTCAACCCAAAAATTGAAGCCATCAACAAGAATTAATCGGTGTTCACCTTCGATTGACCCAAATTCGAAGGTGAAGCCATCAACATAACATTACAAAGATAACAAATTCATAGAAAGGCGATAGCATCAAGCCATCAACAAAACCTTAATAAGTAATGAACCCAAATCATTAAATAAACAAGAATTAATCGTGTTCACCTTCGATTGACCCCATTAACAATGGCGATAATCTCGGCGGCTGATAAGCACGCCGAGTGATGGACGGCCAAACCCAAAGAACTCCCATCACAAGCCCCCAATGCCTTCAACTCCAAAGCAGCTCGGCGGCCCGCCTCTTGCCCTCAGAGACAACCCGTCCGTCCACCGAAGTATTGGCAACCGGGTTGGTGTTTATGACCCCAGCACTCTCGAACTCCGACTCCCGCTCTCACCAGGAAGTACATTGTTGTTGAAGCGGGGGCATCTCGAAAGAGGCCTCGGCGTGGGAGAGGAACAAGGGGATGGCAGTGGAGAAGGTGAGGGAGGTGAGGAGGCGAGGAGGAGGCGGCGCTTGGTGGAGAGGATGTTGGGGTTGGGGTTGGGGTTGGAATTGGAGGAGTGGGGGTTTGGAGATGGTGGGATGAGAGAAGGGGTGGTTGGTGTTCTCACTTCTCAAAGATTTGGGTTCGAATTGATACCTACCTCCGTTTCGTTGGTTTCGAAGCTTTGAAACCCGAAAGCTTCGCCAACACCGATCGATCGAGCGCTAAGGATAAGAACTTGGGGAGTCTCTTTCGGGGAACGAACAGAGAGTGAGATGAGGGCCGAGATTAGAGATTAGAGAGAGCGAGATGAACAGAGAGAGTGAGATGAACAGAGAGTGAACAGAGAGAGAGTGAGATGAACACAGAGAGAGTGAGATGAACAGAGAGAGATGAACAGAGAGAGTGAGTGCGATGAACAGAGAGAGAGTGAGAGAGTTCGTGAGATTAGAGAGTGCAGATGAGGGCCGAGAGAGAGAGAGAGAGATCGTGAGATGGGAGTGGAGAGATCGAGAGGGAGCAGAGAGTGAGATGGGATCGAGAGAGAAGAGGCGGCGGTGGGGGGTGCGGTGGGGGGTTGTTTGGAGAAGAAGAGATTTGTGGTTTTTTTTTAATTTTTAGGGTTTTTGGTTTGTATTTACCAAAATGCCCTCGGTTTGGTTAAACCGCGGTTTTCTCAAAATGAAAACCGCGACCAAACCGCGACTCTGCGGTTTGGTCGTTTTTCAAACCGCGACCAAACCGCGAGCTTCAAAAACCAAACCAAACCGTGCATGTGACGGCCCCAAATTCCCAATGCATTTGGGTACGCCCGGCCTAGACCCGTGCAAGCCTCGAGTCAGTTCTCGATAACCTTGACGAGCCTAGTCAGCCTCAAAACATCAAAAAATTCAAGATTTATGAAAGAGTTATTGCAATTATAACACAGCGGAAGCAAAAGTCAAATTCAAATCAAATATTGGGAAATAACTCTATCAAATGGAAGTAAAGGAATTCTATAAGTGTGGAAACCCCGGGCATTCATGTACAATTCAAAATGCAAAGGTACATGATACCAATCTCATCAAAATTTGCCAAGTTTAATAATCCCAAAGCATGTATATATAAAACGGTGTACATAAAAGCAAAACATAATAAAAACCTATAAAATAGTCTTCAACTCCAAATTTACCGCTAATCCTCACAACAGATTTCCTAGGTAGGGTCCCTTGCCCTTGCTTTCTCTCGCCCTATCTGCACCCACCGTCACAAACTAGACGGTGAGCAATCGAATAAAATCGAATGTAATGCCAATGAGAAAACAACAAGAATTCATGATAATTCAAATAAAGTAGTCTAAATATCATGCGGAAATAAAAAGACAGAAATTAAATAGACAAGATGCATGATAAACAGACTAATGGATATCAATCGAGAGTTAAGTGTGTTCCAAAGAATCAAAAGAGGCTCATAAGTGGTCTAGTCCATAGCATAACGGCGAAGACCTCGCGAGGTCTTCCCGGCATCGACACAAGCGAAGGCACAACTATGATCGGAAAGGGACTCGAACCCATCCACCCAAGACTCGGTGTCACACGGTCACTAAGGGTGGTCACACACTCGTGGCGCGAGTGCCGCGTTTTATCCCTCTAGTGCGGTCCTAGTACTTTCGAGACAAAACACTTACGCCGGAATCACACATACAAGAAGTATGGAATTGAAGGCCAACAAGTAAATAATAACAAACACAATGGCATGAAAATGAATCACATGGCATTTTCTAACTGGCTTACAAACGTACAAATGCTTGTTTAAGGCAAGTGTACTTACCTGAACTATCGTGACCCGTATGACAACTCCGAGATCCTAACGCGACTTCCCGATTTCCTAACCCGCACTCCAATTATCCAGTCCAGCTTGAATAAATGCCAAACAAATCATTTGTCATTAAATTAGTTTCAATTTGATACATTAGATCAATTTTTTTACGTTTTTCGAGGCTAAAACCCCGACTATATCTCGCCAACATTTCCGAGAAAATCCCAAAACTCAGTTGTGAACCATTTTTCTAATTTCTCATATTTTTCTGGATTTTTCTGAATTTTTCCATAATTTTTCCTATTTTTCTGGATTTTCTTTTCCATTTTTTTTTTTTAATATTTCTTTTTAAGGGCGGTTCGGCCGAACCGGCCCGGTTCAAGGCCGAACCGGCCTTCATCTTCTTCAATTTCTCTTTTTTTTTTTCAACGAGAGGCGTGCGCCTCTGTTTTTTTTTTCTTTGGATCGATCAAGAGGGGGAGGGAAAGAAAACGTATGAACAGAGAGGCCGAGAGGATGAGAGAGAGACCACCGACCTTCGGTGAGGGTTCCGGCGAGGTCGTGACCGGCCCGACGATGGAGAGGGCGGCGGTGGTGGGAGAGAGACCACCGAGAGCGAGAGAGATGTGAGGCCGAGAGGGAAGGATGAGAGAACGTGAGAGAACAGCGAGAGTGAAATGGAGAGGGAGAGAGAGAGACCGTGAGTGGTGTGGTGAAGGGGTCGAGATGGAAGAGAAGGAGGGGGCGGCGGTTTTCCAACGAAGGAGAAGATGAATAGTGGGGTTTTGTTATGAAACGGTTTGTATATATTTATAACATCAAATGACCTTTTTGCCCTTCTCCCTTCACTTCATACATTTAAACACATCTACCCTTATGGGTCTTTTACCACATCATCTCATCTTAGCGCACACACACATCTCTAGGCCAATCTCATGGCTCCTTACCATTAGGTTGTGTCACTTTTACAATACTAATCACATAGTCCGCATGTTACATATTTAACTAACTCCCACGTTCAAACGACGTTCCTCGGTCCGTATTTCCCCGTCAATTGGCTCGTCGTGTCCATTTTCTCGCCACACCCCATTAACTAATTTATTAAATTAATTAAAATTCATTTATTTATATGTTTTACTCCCCGTTTGACTAGTCGAAACCTCACTCAATTAAATATCGCCCGACCGGCGCGAGACTCGTAAAATACTAAAATACTAATACATACAATCAAAGAATCATAAAATCACTTCGGTGTCGACTCCAAGTTCGAAATACTTGTCCGGTATTCACGTAGCCGGTCACAATTTTGACAAGTGAAATCACAAGTCAATTAAAAATTTTGGGGTTGTTACAGTCTCCCCCACTTATTAGAATTTCGTCCCCGAAATTAACCTAATAAGTAAATTAAATTAACGACTCTTTGTAACTCTTAACGAGACCGATAAAAACTCAGAGTGAGTCATTTCTTGACTCCGAACCGTTCGTGACCCTTCGAAGAGAGAGATCTTTAGGTATTCATAATCTCCCGAATCATACTTGAAGCTCATCGTGATACTCAACAAGTATTTCCTATGCCACTCCCGGCAATCTTAAGTCTCAAATAAAATTTCTCACAACTACCCGTAAGCTATCATGACCACGAGGAGATCGGGGCAACCACTAACGAACGAATCCATATCAATATGTACCCAATTCCATCGAGAAATGGGTAAGGCCGTAGTAATCCTCCAGTCGTCGATACCCGGCCTCTAAGCGCACTGCATATCTCACGTTTGAATAACTCCGACAACTCGGAAATCATCCCCGGCCACCAAAAGAATGTCGCATACCGGCGCACATCTTAGTCAACCCGGACACACACACAGGATCAAAACGGTGAATTCTCCCGAAGTACTGGTCACACACATCGACCACCAATGGAAACCCCACGCCCGCGATACCTCAAGCATGAGTCCGTCGACCGACTCTTGTCGGGCAATCGAACTATCCACCATCTCACCGCACCGCCGGTATGACGCATCGTCTTGCTTGTCCTCGCGCACAATGCCAAATGAGATGGTCTGCAATATCGTTTCACCACGTATCTAGGTCCTGGTAATCATCGGCACGTCCGCTGAACTCATCAACTTGACTGCTTCACGTAAACCACGCTCATAGGTTCTTTGACACACGACTACCTCCGCATTCAATCCTTTGAAGTGCAATGCATCAACAACAATGTTGATCTTCTCGTATCCACCAAACAACGCACGTAATGTTTATACCTAATTCGCACCAACCAAGGCTTCGAACTCTAACAACTATAGTACTCGCATCTTTACTGGCAACTCGTAGCCTCCTAACACTATCGAAATGTCAAGACTATGCACATTCAAGTATGTCGCATCCTGACAGCTGTGACTAGGACTTAGGCCTGCTACATCTATTGAGTTTTTTCAATCCTAACAGGTCTACCAAACGCACAACAATCAAGGGATTAACATAACTTGAATCGGATACGATATGCATGCAAATACCGCAAATGAAAAGCATACCCTCATTAATGTGTCTGGATGCCTCCTGGTCTGGCTCAACAGCAGCCTGAACACGCTCTCTCTGGTACTGGTGATGCTGCGACGATGCTTTTACTGGCTGAGAGCAGCTCCTCCGAAGGTGGACCGACATCGTCCGCATCTCGTAACACGTACGGTTATCCTGCGACCTCTCGAGTCGACTCGGCCTCGTCCTCGTGTAGAACCATGAGTTTGAGTCCGACTAGACCTCTGCGTGCTCCTTCGCTTAACTCCTCGATCGCATCCTGTTCTCGAAATCGCCTCTGCGATCGCTGGTCAAGTCGATTAGATGCGGTGAATGATCGGCAAAGCTTGCACGGGTGGAACGGCTTGTACCAAACGTGTGGTTTGTTGTGCAACGTATCCTACACTCGCGCCCGATGCTCACGATTATCCCATCTGCTCCTTTTTCTCTTCCTATCCTGCTGAAAATGACTATCTGATCGGGTTTCCGCTCTGTTCGCTCCAACCTCATTCGGATGCGTGAGTAAGTAACTCTCCCTCGCTAAACTACGTTCGTACGCAATCTGCAAAGTCTCCGGCTGTGTAGTGACTACTGAACCTCCAATCGTAGGTAGCAAACCCTCAGTGAAATAATAGACTCGATCAGTCTCGGTATCTGCAGATCCTCCAGCATAAGGTAATAGTGCAATAAACCTACCCATGTAATCCATCACTGACTCATCGGTGCTCTGCCTCAGTGCCATAAACTCATTCCTCTTCGCACGAAGAACAGTCGGTGGAAAGTACTTCTGGTTGAATTGAGTCTTGAAATCGATCCAATCTCTCGGGGTGCCTCGGGTAGTAATGATAGTCGTCCACCAATCATCCGCTTCCCCCTGGAGCATAGATGAGGAAATCGTCGCTCTCATGTGATCCTCGGTCGCGATGATAGTATGAATCTTCTCGTGATTCTTCGGGAAAAGCTCTGCGAAGTTACGTTACGTCGTACCACCAAAGAACTTGACCGGATCGTGTCGCTTGAATTCTCTCCATTGCCTCGCCTCGGCGGTGGCCTTAGTGCTTTTCTCCGAGTAGTGACCGGAGTAGTAACTGGAGTAGTCTCTGCATGCAAAAAATCGGCATAGTCGGCGTCTCCGTCGTTTGTACTATGTCCGTCTCGTAATGGAGGTGTCTCCGCCGATCTCGTACTGTCGCATCAACTATTCCCTCGGGAATTGCCGCTAACGGAATCGGGCGGTGGAATTCGTAGCTACTTGGAGTCTCCATTCCCCGAGTAACCGGAACGGGTGGAATAGGAGTGGTCGGGGTTGATGGTGTCGCGATAGTCGGTGCGGGTATCGTCAACGACCGCACTAGATCTTCAAATCTCTGTGTCCAAGCGCGAAACTCCTCCAAAGTGACAAATCGAGAATCAGTCGTCCCGTTGTCGTCGCTCGGACCGGTTTGATCCGCCATTACTGTTTGAACCAATAAAGCGATACTTCGGATCAATACATAGCTACCGCATACCATATAGTACACACAACAATCATAATATGTACAAATTTAAATCCGACTCATCCCAAACTCCCCCATCTAAGTTTTTAAAAGGATTATAGGGTTTTCCACTCTAAGTTCAACCATTCCTAACTTCCGCTGGTTTACATGGCTTGTGTTTTATGAATTTAAACCTGGTATGCTCTGATACCAACTGTGACGTTGGTATCAGGTTAAAGAATAACCTACACCTCATCCCTAGGCTCCTCAAACCTAGGCTCTGATACCAACTGTGACGGCCCCAAATTCCCAATGCATTTGGGTACGCCCGCCTAGACCCGTGCAAGCCTCGAGTCAGTTCTCGATAACCTTGACGAGCCTAGTCGACCTCAAAACATCAAAAAATTCAAGATTTATGAAAGAGTTATTGCAATTATAACACAAAAGGAAGCAAAAGTCAAATTCAAATCAAATATTGGGAAATAACTCTATCAAATGGAAGTAAAGGAATTCTATAAGTGTGGAAACCCCGGGCATTCATGTACAATTCAAAATGCAAAGGTACATGATACCAATCTCATCAAAATTTGCCAAGTTTAATAATCCCAAAGCATGTATATATAAAACGGTGTACATAAAAGCAAAACATAATAAAAACCTATAAAATAGTCTTCAACTCCAGTAGCTAATCCTCACAACATGATTTCCTAGGTAGGGTCCCTTGCCCTTGCTTTGCTCTCTCGCCTATCTGCACCCACCGTCACAAACTAGACGGTGAGCAAGCGAATAAAATCGAATGTAATGCCAAAGAGAAAACAACAAGAATTCATGATAATTCAAATAAAGTAGTCTAAATATCATGCGGAAATAAAAAGACAGAAATTAAATAGACAAGATGCATGATAAACAGACTAATGGATATCAATCGAGAGTTAAGTGTGTTCCAAAGAATCAAAAGAGGCTCATAAGTGGTCTAGTCCATAGCATAACGGCGAAGACCTCGCGAGGTCTTCCCGGCATCGACACAAGCGAAGGCACGGCTATGACTGGAAAGGGACTCGAACCCATCCACCCAAGATACTCGGTGTCACACGGTCACTAAGGGTGGTCACACACTCGTGGCGCGAGTGCCGCGTTTATCCCCCTCTAGTGCGGTCCTAGTACTTTCGAGACAAAACATTACGCGGAATCACACATACAAGAAGTATGGAATTGAAGGCCAACAAGTAAATAATAACAAACACAATGGCATGAAAATGAATCACATGGCATTTTCTAACCGGCTTACAAACGTACAAATGCTTGTTTAAGGCAAGTGTACTTACCCGAACTATCGTGACCCGTATGACAACTCCGAGATCCTAACGCGACTTCCCGATTTCCTAACCCGCACTCCAATTATCCAAATCAGAACTTGAATAAATGCCAAACAAATCATTTGTCATTAAATTAGTTTCAATTTGATACATTAGATCAATTTTTTTACGTTTTTCGAGGCTAAAACCCCGACTATATCTCGCCAACATTTCCGAGAAAATCCCAAAACTCGCCAGTGAACCATTTTTCTAATTTCTCATATTTTTCTGGATTTTTCTGAATTTTTCCATAATTTTTCCTATTTTTCTGGATTTTCTTTTCCATTTTTTTTTTTAATATTTCTTTTTAAGGGCGGTTCGTAACCGGGTTGGTTCAAGGCCGAACCGCCTTCATCTTCTTCAATTTCTCTTTTTTTTTTTTTTTTTCAACGAGGCGTGCGCCTCTTTTTTTTTTTTTGGATCGATCAAGAGGGGGAGGGAAAGAAAACGTATGAACAGAGACCGAGAGGATGAGAGAGAGACCACCGACCTTCGGTGAGGGTTCGGCGAGGTCGTGACGGCCCGACGATGGAGAGGGCGGCGGTGGTGGGAGAGAGACCACCGAGAGCGAGAGAGATGTGAGGCCGAGAGGGAAGGATGAGAGAACGTGAGAGAACAAAGCGAGAGTGAAATGGAGAGGGAGAGAGAGAGAGTGAGTGGTGTGGTGAAGGGGTCGAGATGGAAGAGAAGGAGGGGGCGGCGGTTTTCCAACGAAGGAGAAGATGAATAGTGGGGTTTTGTTATGAAACGGTTTGTATATATTTATAACATCAAATGACCTTTTTGCCCTTCTCCCTTCACTTCATACATTTAAACACATCTACCCTTATGGGTCTTTTACCACATCATCTCATCTTAGCGCACACACACATCTCTAGGCCAATCTCATGGCTCCTTACCATTAGGTTGTGTCACTTTTACAATACTAATCACATAGTCCGCATGTTACATATTTAACTAACTCCCACGTTCAAACGACGTTCCTCGGTCCGTATTTCCCGTCAATTGGCTCGTCGTGTCCATTTTCTCGCCACACCCCATTAACTAATTTATTAAATTAATTAAAATTCATTTATTTATATGTTTTACTCCCCCGTTTGACTAGTCGAAACCTCACTCAATTAAATATCGCCCGACCGGCGCGAGACTCGTAAAATACTAAAATACTAATACATACAATCAAAGAATCATAAAATCACTTCGGTGTCGACTCCCGAAGTTCGAAATACTGTCCAGTATTCACGTAGCCGGGTCACAATTTTGACAAGTGAAATCACAAGTCAATTAAAAATTTTGGGGTTGTTACAGTGCAGTTTGGTCGGTTTGAGCGGTTTGGGCGGTTTTTTGAAAACCGCTGCCCACCCCTAATTATAATCTAATAAAAGCGTTTTCTTATAAGAGCCCTTACAACATTTTATTTTCTAAGCATAGGAAAGCCCGCGCATCTTAAGTGGATCTTCTTTTTATTTTTATTTTTTACTTTTCTACACAGTTATTCACTTACTCTTATTGAGCCCATTCAACATTTTATTTTCATCCAACCATTTTCTTTTCTTTTCTTTTTTTTTTTTTTCTGACATGATCGATGTGCAACACCAACCAATTATTTCTTGTTCAAGTATTGTCAAGTCATATACAAGGGTCGATTTCTCCAACTTGATTTTTTTCCATTTACGAATCAAAATACTTAAATTCAAGATCTTTGAAAAAATAAACTCCTTTACTACTTGAATCAACTGCTTGTTCGTTCTTTGATTTATTGACATTACCTTTTTGTTGTCTAACTACCAAACCTTATAGTAAAGCTAAAAGCTGAAAAGTTAATACCTCATCAATTATCATCTATAATTACAAGCTAGTAGTCAATAATAATAATAATAATAATAATAGTCGTGATTTTTGAGAAAAATCTTTATATATAAGAATTTATCTACATAAACAAAAACACATATTGAACTAAAATAAAAGGACATATTTTTTGTAAACCAACACCTCTACACGACAATGTGTATTAAACGAACATCGATAAGCGACAACAGTGTATTCATGGGTCCGTTGAGTAGGGTTGTAAGTGGAGTGGGGCAGGGCGGGGTGGGGTGGGGATTAAAGATACTATCCCCGCATCTACGGGGGTGCGGGGCGAGGATTTTTCCTCAAAAAATTTTCGCAGGACAAACTTTGCTGCCCCACGCCTTGCTCCGCCGGATTCCCCGTACCCCTCTGGTAGAGATGCATTGGTTGTTGTCGACCGAATTGCTATGCGGGAGTTTGATACTTCGATGGTGTATATGGGAATCTTGTGCGAGACATATAAAAGATGTTGCAATCATTTAATGGTCTATGTTTGACATCTTTCTAGAAAATAGACTATTGAATGTCATTTCTTTATTAATTCATAATTACTTGTAATGACATATTTACCACATCAATAAAGAAGTTACATTTTAACTTTGAACACAACTAGAAAATAGACTTTGTCCTCAAGAAAGAAAATAGTAAATACAAATAGATTCAACTTTAAATACAAGTAAAAAACTTCATTTCATTCCAAACAACAAACACATAAATAAGAGCATCCTTATATATTTTTAAAATATAAACCAGGTGGCATATATATACAAAACTCAAAAAGTATAAACTATGTGGCATATAGATACAAAATAACAAACTATGCGGCATATAGGTACAAAATAACAAACTATGCTAACAAGCCACAACACATTTTAATGCGATTTTTCACATATTGAGAATATATATCTTCCAACACATATTCATTATTGTCAAGTTTCTACTTTTCGTTTTGATTCTGATTTTTTTTGTTTTCTTTTTATGATTGAATCAAAATTCTAATAACAAAATGATTAAAGAAGTGATATGTATTTGTTGACAATCACTGGTAAGTGTTGCCTAGATCTATGATCTCTAATTTTAAGTTTCTTTGACAAGATCATATGTTTTTATTATATATCTTCACTGTCTCAACAAAATCTATTTGTACATTTGAAGTTTCCTTATGTTGCACTTTTTTACCATAACATTTTTTATTTTTAGTTGTTTTTCAACTTTTTTTTTGCTCTTTTCGACTTTTTGATAGCTATTTAGTTTTCGGTATTTTTTATATTCAGATATTTACCTTTGAGTTTTTATTCTAATCTCTTTTTTATTTTTCTTTTCAAGAGCAAACAAAAATATTTTAGAAATGACATACTGATTGTCAATCTCTGTGTGCATTGTTTAGATCAATGACCTCCATTTTTTTTAGTTTATTCAACAAGATGTCAATTTGTTATATATCCTTTATTGTGGCAACAAAATTTTAATTAATCATTTTTCAAAATAAAATATAGCTTCTATTCATAAAGTATTAAATTGGAATTTCACCAATGTTTACATAAGTTTTTTTTTCTCTTTTTATCACTTCCTTTTTTCTCATCAAATTAATTTTATTAGGATTATATTTTTGTATAACCATATGCAAAAAGTTTTTAAACTTTTAAGGAATATATTCCCTAATTTTGCTACAAAAAAATTAAATGATATTATTCTTCACTTAATTTATTCGAGATTATGTAGTAAAGATTATTTTTATAGTTTTTTTTCTCATTAAGTCAATTATTTTTTAACTAATATATTGACACTTAGTCTTACCCGTGCGCGAAGCGATTTCGACTAATTTTTTAAAATGGATTCATGGTGAGACGGGGTATGCCACGGGGAGACGAGGATTCCCTGTGTGGTGGGGTATAGGGCGAGGTGATAGGGATTCTCCGTGGGACGGGGCACAGGGCGGGGCGATGAGGCGGAGCAGCAGGGATTCCCCTTGGGGCAGGGGCATGGGGCGGGGCGACGGAGATTTCCCGTGGAGTGGGGCCACAGGACGAGGCGACAGGAATTCCTCGCGGGGCGGGAAACGAAGCAATTCTACGGAGAAAATCGCGGGACAAAGGTATACCCCACCCCACCCCACCTCGCCCCGTTATACGGGGTAAACTTTCGCCTTGCGCCCCGCCTCTACAGGGGTAAAAATGTAAGAAATCTCTACCCCGCCAGTGCGGGGCCCGCACTCTAAATCTCGACACCACTTGCAACTCTACCGCTGAGTTACCCAAACAGATCGAAAACAAAAAATCCTAGAAAGAGGAGAGAAAAGAATTGGGTCGTCTCAGCCGTCAAATCTCAGGATCTTTGAGTACTTTTATCCGAGATCCGTTTTCACTGTTCCCGTACTCCCTCTGTCACAGCAACAAAGCTGTCATTCCCTTCTCCACCGTATATCTAACCTCGTATCACCAAATCCGTATCTCCGCGATTCTCGTCCCTTGTCCCGCCACGTGTCATAATCGAAACGCCGCATGTTCCTGGTCCACCAATCATATTCTGATACGTATGCTCTATGGGCCCACACCGAATTGACGGCAGTGATTCAGTGAGGGTCAGCGTGAGACACGTTGATGAGATTTGCTGTGATTGGTTAACGTGGCAACTGTTGAACACGTGTCGGCTGCCCATTTTGCGCGTCACGTATGTACTTACGTACGTTATGTGTAGTGGTAGTTATGTAGTGGTGGTAGCGATGGTACCACGGATTGCAGAGGCAATCTTGAATTGGAAAAGTAGAGTGAGAGCCTCTCCAACAAGATCTCATTTGAAATCTAATTTGATTTTTTTTTTTTTTTTTGAGAAAAAGCAAAAACAGTTATTGATATTAAATTGCAATAGTTTGGATCACCATGTACCTCAACTATAGAACTACTTTAGGTTCGCCTCGAGTTGTAAATGCACTATATTAATGGGGCTACTAACATTAGTGTTTGATTTTATTTTCGAATTCGAGTCACTAGTTAAGAGACAACATCCCACTTCAAATTATGTCAACTAATAGTTGATAGTAATTAGTAAGGCATTTTTTTATGAAATCTACTATTGTCTCATCAACATGGACACTTACAATCGACACACTTGTTGACGTATGTGCAATACATATTGAGATGAGTGTGCACGCATTCCTACGCAAAAAAGTTGATAGACGCCAACACATGCATGTTCAATTGTGCTTTTCTATGTTGGGGCACAACGACATTTTCCTTTTTTATATACTCACGCGTGTTAATTCTTTCTTTATCAAGATTGATTACTATGATAGAGTTAATTAATTAGTTGAGTGTCATAATTAACCTAATGATCTAATGAAATAAACATATTTGAAGTCAGATGGAAGAAGATTTAATCATAGAGTAATGTTATTTGGACTTATGAGTCTGAACTCATTGAGGGATCTTTATAACTTTTTTATTTCAAAGTCATCCTCAAGCAATAAATGGCTTTAAATTAACAACTTGTAAAACTCTTTTGATATTTGTAAAAAGTTTAAAAACCCACTCTGAGCCCGGACTCGAAGAGTCCAAACAGATTTTTTGTGACCTCATCAACTCCATTGTGGGCCAAATAATTATATTGTAGTTATTACCAACAATTGATCGGTTCAAATGGTAACAAACTCAGATCCCTTTAATCAAGGTCTCAAGTTTGAATGGTAACCAGATGGTTAAAAATAAATAAATAGGGAAGGGGTGCCCTATATGGAGCCTAGTAGTGCTTATAGCGTTGAGTAGTTGTGCAGTTGCATTAAGATATAGGGATGCAAGCGGGGTAGAGAATTATCGCGAGATACGACAATTCCCCACAATGAGGATGGAGATTGAGAATTTAAATGGGATGGGGAGAAAACGCAGTACCCGGTAGGGATATATATATCCCCTGGTATCCCTTATATTAAACTAGTCAATGAGCATGTGTGATGCAAATTTCTATAAGGTTTATACATTATATGTACTAGTATGCAAATTTCTTTTTCCCAAAGTACTATTGATCAAAGTACTGTACAAACAAGAAAATTGTTAAGCAAAATAAAAAAGAAAAAAGTACCCATTAAAATTATTATTAATGTATAGGTAAAGAAATCTTAACCTGAACAAAATCATATGTAAACTCTACCAAATATAACAGTTGTAAAGCCCATGAAATCCATTATCAACCTTGGAGAGACACTGCTGGCCCCAAACTGTGACCAAATTAATATTGTTGAGCACTATTGTCAAGAATCGTTCAATGAAGAAGAAGAGTGATTGCGTGCAAAGACATTTATATATCTTGCCTTTCTCTATACCTAGGAATCTCTATTTTCATCAGTAATGTATTGAAGAAAGAATATAGTAGAAATGTGAAGTAATTAACCGCTCCCCAAACCACCTCTATCTATTTGTAACCACTACTTTCTCCATCTCTCACATGATTCTCTCTTTGTAAACCATGTCTCTCACTTGATTTAACTAAAGTTTTATAAAAGGCCTAATAGGTAAATATATCATAACATTTCAAAGTTTTTGTAAAAATATCCAAACATTTTAATTTTTGCAAAAATATCATACCCTTTTGATTTCAATCAAATTGTATCCTTGTTTATAGTTATTATGTGTTAAACCACAATTAAAGTGATGAATGATTATTATATTGCATACACATTGTATTATATGAAAATAATATTCTTAATTGTGTGCATGATTTTTTTTAATTTTTAAGTGTAATTTACTCAAAAATATGAAGTGATGATACAATTTACAAGAAATCAAAAGGTTAAAATATTTTTGCCAAAATCGAAATGTTAAGATATTTTTACAAAAATCTTGAAACATTAGGATAAATTTGCCTATTAGGCCTTTATAAAAAGACATGTTAGCCCTTCTTTTTTTAAAGGACATAGATGGAAGCTTAAAAAGTTAAGACATGTTGGGAGGGCACTTTGGGAAATAAGACTATTTTGGCCTCATAAAGATCCTATGGGGTATTGTCATTATATATAATAGTTTCTACCACCAAAAATATAGTGATGTTCAAACAAACTCTAATACATTTTTTTTTGATGAAACAAAGGTGTGAAGTGATTCTTTTAAACTGAGAACAAAGAAAGAGAAAAGCGGCGGCTAGGGTTTGGAGCATTGGTTGTTTTTTTTGTAATTCTTTAGTTAGAACCACCGTCGATCTTTTCTTTTGATCGGCAGTGGTTCCAATAACAATCTTTATTTTTATATATACAATAAAAGTCGAATCTATTCATATCTGAGATGTTCAGTTTCATTCGCTCTGCAACAGTTATCAGATTCATCATTGGCACCACTTGCAACTCCTCCACACATGCATATATTATCATTCAATTTTATCCACACTTCTATATGCTTATGTATGGATCTGCACTAGTTGTTAGTTTGATATTTTCACTAGGTTTTCTTTTTCAATAAGTTGTTGTCTTCCCCTGTTGGAAGTTTGTGTTTGTCTTCCCTTGTTAGAAGTTTTTGTTTGTCGTCCCTTGTTAGAAGTTTTTGTTCATCTTCCCTTGTTGAAAGTTTTATTTTTCGTTATAGTTTTGTTGTTGTAGATGCAAAAGACAAGCGTATAAGTTGCACATAAGTTTGCAAACTTAATTTCACAACGTTGATTTGATCTCATCAAGGAGTAAGAAAAGGCTGCTATTGATGTAATTTCATTGTTAAATTAAATGTAATAGCAATTTCTATGAATGGAAATATATTTTCGTCAAAAAAAAACTTTAATAAGATTTTGAGTTTTAACTTCTTTAGCTAAATAAAAAAGATATGGAGTGACTTTATTTTGAACTTTTCTTTTTGCATACTATAGTTAATGATTTAATTTGTCGAAACTTAATTACAAGTGTTAGTCCAAAAAAAAACAAGTATTAGAACTTTTTTTACTTATATTACAAGTATTAGAACTTACACTACAATTAAAAAAAATACTTTTTTAAGATGCTAAAGAAACGTTGAAAGTTAATTGTGCCCTTTAATTTACTCGTTGATACTTAATTAATACGTAATTTATACATTATAATATGTAGTTAATTTTTAAAACTCACTTTTATTGGTTTATTAAATTATATAAACTTTATTATTTATAATGCAACAACTAGTACTACTACTATGAGAACTAAATATATACTCATGACATAGGTACACTATTTACAACCATTGGATTCTAATCCAACACATTAATTGAGGTATCACAAATGCACAAATCATTTAATGCACAACACACTTTGAAGAGTTTTCACATGGGCTTATATTTGAGCTACATTGTAGAATTTCCTTATGAAAAATGATATTTTAACATACTTTATCTACATACATTCGATACACAATGGTCCAGATTTTTTTGAAATAAGTACAACACATATCCTAATGAAATCTGGATCATTGTTGTATCGAATGTATGTAGGCAAAGTATGTCAAAATATCATTATCCTTTCCTTATATATATGTTCAAAACTTTTTTATTTACGTGTTGATGTGTATTTAGTATGTTTTGACAGTGTATTCATCAACAATGTTATTCAATGTTGTGATATGTGTCCTTTTTGTTGTGATATTGTGTATTCGCGCGTAATATGCATAAATTATATATAGTGAGAATTTAATAAAAAATTATTTAATTTAATGATCAAATGATCAAATGGACACTTAATAGTCTAGTTACAACCCAATACAATATTTAAAATCTTGGGTCCGCCTTTGTGGTGTTCAGAATCGTGTCATTGTACATACACCAATAGAGCCATATATAAAAAAGAGACGTTAAGTTTGCAGGTGCAACAGTTGCATTAATATTTGCAACGGAATCAGGTTGAGACTTGAAACTATTATTTTTTTTTTGAGGAAATACTTGAAACTATTACTATGTGTTATTTGAACATTCCTTTTTTTTTTTATGAAAAGATATTTATATTCATAGAAATTGCTCACTATTACATCTGATTTAACAATGAAATTACATCAATATCAACTATTTTCCTTCTCTTTGAAATTAAATCGACGTTGCGAAAGTTTACAAACTTGTGTGCAACTTATATACTTATCTTTTGCATCTACAATAATATAACTATAATGAGAAACAAAACTTTCAACAAGGAAAGACGAATAAAAACTTTCGATGAGGAAAGACAAACCCAGACTTCAAACAAGAGAAGACAAACACTAACTTCCAACAAGAGAAGACTATAACTTACTGAAATAAAAAAACTTAGTGAAAAATATCAAATCAACAACTGACACAGATCTATACATAAACATATAGAAGTGGGGACAGAATTGAGTGATAACAGATGTATGTGTGGAGGAGAGGTAAGTGGTGCCAATGATGAATCTGACAACAGTTGCAGGCCGAATGAAGCGAAAAATTTCAAATTTGAATAGATCCGACTTTTATTGAATAAATAAAAATAAATAAATAAATAAATAAATAAATAAATAAATTTGAATAGATCCGACTTTTATTGAATAAATAAATAAAAATAAAGATTGAATAAATAAAGATTGTTATTGAATAAATAAAAATAAAGATCGGCGATGATTCAAACTAAAGAATTACAAAAAAAATCAATGCTCCAAACCCTAGCCACTTCCTCAATTTACAAGGGAACTTTTGATCTGTACAACCATTTGAATATTCCTTATTGATGAATATGACTCTAGTCGAATTAATCTCAAGTGCACAAAGCTTTTATATGTGTATATGCTCCAATATGACTTTTTTTCTTAGTGGCAATTATATTTTGTGCTCTTGACCAAAACATCAAAATTAAAACATGGGATTTGTTGTTTCATTTTGTATGTGATCCCTGATCATTCAAACTATAAGTGTTCTGAAAATTTAAAGCTATATTTTGACAGGCATTAATTGTTGTTACGAAATTCTAATATACTACTAAATAAGACATAAATAAAGAGTTTTGAGCTTATGTAACCAACAAAAAAGAATTTGGAGCTTAATATTTTAGGATTAAATGCATCTAAGAAATTATCTCATCCATCGTAATCATAATATATGCATATATATGATGTTCATTAAACATACAAATGGGCATTACAACTATTAAGTTTGGCTTTTTGAAGCAACATATACATACATTTAACACAAAAGATCAAAAAAGAGAATTCACTAAACCATGTTTTAAGGAGATCTCATCCATGTGTTTGCAAGAACATCAAATTAAGGCTTAATTAAAATGATCAATCGATCTCTCTTTCTTTCCTCACTCGTCAAAGTCTTAAAGTTGTGCTGAAAACGCCATGGCTCCCCCAAATTCCGGGCGACCTTTACACACCAAAAGCATGCGTGCACAAGTGCAGTTTTGGAGTGTGTGCACAAAACAACAACAACAAAAGAAGGAAAATTTTGGATCTTTTAATTGCCAAGTTTTTACAAACTATATACTACAAAGTGTTTTTAGAGGTGTAGCTTGAAAGTTTGGTTCTCTTATTCAACTTTTCTTCTTTTCTTTTTTTTTTTTTTCAAATTGTTTACATTTTACTCCACCTCCAATTGATCTCCCCTTTTAAGGAACTCCACAACCTTTTTTTGTACTACTAATTATTTGATTTTTGACAATTCATCAGACATTTGATGTGTGGGACCTCTTTTTGATTTATGGTCTCTTTGGAATTTTAATTGGATCTCATTTAATTCTATAGTTTTTTTTTGCCCAATTTTGTATCAATGTATATATAGTAATTTTTTTTGAATAATGTATGTATGCATTGTATATATCCTTTATTCTTGAACTTAAAATGTAATATTTGAGTTATTAACTCATTTAGATTTTCTGGTTTCAAAAACACTTATTTAGATTTTCTAATTCTTAAGTTAATCCAATATCTTCTAAAAAAAAAGTTAATCCATTATCATATAGAGTTTGATTATTTATTTAAAAAAGAAAAAACATAGGCTGGACTATTGTAAGAATATAGTTAGGTGTTGTAGAATTGACGATGATTTATAAAACTCGGGATTGAATAACAAATCTTGGATATTGCCTATTGGATTTGTGTTCTAAGTTAGACCTCTCTTTAAAGAAGATCTAAGGCCTTCGAGATCATTTCTACACCTAAATTAGAAACAACATAGCCTCAAACCTAATCTAAATTAAAAAAAAAAAAAGGAAAAAAAGAAAAAAACTAATGTGGCAATATTGAAATGTTACACCGTATCCTACCAAAAAAGAAAAAAAAATGTTACACCGTACAAGATATATGGAAAAATGCATGTAAAAAGGAATCAAAGTGGTGCCCTAGCTTGTTTATTTGGAAAATAAGGGTGTTCTAACTTCTTAGTTCATAGAACTTTTACAAAGTGTGCGTATTTAGTAAGTGCGACCCCACACCAGGCTTGCTCAGCTCTTCACATCTTTTGAGATAGAGTTGGACTCTTGGACTGTCCCTCTCAGTGCCCTCCAAATGGTAACTGAGTTAAAGTGTAAGAAAGTGTTTCGGCATATCTTAGAAGCTCCTTGTATGTATGATGAGAAATCTTAATTCAGGACACTCCCAATGATGCAAATTTGCACCTTTTTGTTTGTTTGATCACCGACTATGCTTTAGTTAATTTAAGGTTGATTTGTTACTTAGTTCTAGACATAGTTAAAAGTGAAAGATAAAAAGGGTAATAAGGGGGGTAAATATACAAGTATTTACAAGTTTGATAAATTTTTTGATAAAATGGATTGAATATGCGCCGCATACACAATATCACTAATCTTAGTAATAAAAGACAAGAAATGTGAGTGAGCCTCTGCTTAGTCAAAGACAATTTAGAAGAAAATAATTCAAGATGAGATTGAAACATTTATTTTTCCTTTTTTGTACTCTTTTGAATTTTCATGTGCGTATGAGTTGAAGGTGATTAATTAAGTTGGTGACAGTATTGATACCAGCTAGCGAGATCCACGAACCATTGAATCAAAGCATTCTTGATCAAATTTTGTAAGGTTTAATTGTTCTCGATAATCTTAGGGCACAACTAAAGGCACCCCTATATGTTGAGGTGTCTCACATAAAATGCATGTAATACTAACCTTTTTTTATTATTATTTTTTATTTTTAACTTTAGTGAGAATCGAACTACGATCTTTCGAGGACTTGCTAATTTGATAAGTAATGTCTTTACCATCTCACCTGAGAGGCTTTGACATGTAATACTAATTTGTTCTTACAAAAAACTGGAGTGCCTCTAGCGTCACCTTAATTTTACGGTATAGGGGTTCTAAATTTTTTTATTATCTTACCTAAAAGAGAAGGTCTTACTATGTTCTCTTACACCATCTTTTAAGGGCTAGGTAAATAAAAAAATGTCTTTTGTATAATTGTGGTATTAAACCATGAGGAGAATAAGTTTTTAAGATTGGATAAGATTGAACTGCAAAAGAGACCATGTATTACTAGTATTTTTATTTTTTGCTTGTGAAACCTAGTGAGTAGTGGAGGAGTCAATGGTCATAGATTCTGAGACCTAAATGGCTTTGTTTATAAAATAAAACCAATGAAGTTTCAAGCAGTAGAGAGAGCAATATTGTTGTAGAAGACAAGAAAAGCAGTTGACCCATTTGAATTTTGTTATTCTATGTAGTTCCCAAGGCCACATAATAATAAGAGGTGGAACAAAGAGAGAGCATATGTAGTTCAATCAAACAAGTCATGATATATCAGTATTGCCATGTCCCACTTATACAGATTCAATTGTTTTTGTTGTTTGATCCATCCAAGTAGCTTGTGTTCTTTGAACTTTTTGATTAATGCATGTCCCTTTTGACCAAACTTTCTCTCTTCCTTACAGCCCTTTCTTTTCTTCCTTTTGGAGACCAAGAGCCCCTTCTTTTCAGATTTTAATGAATATAACTTAGAAAGATCAAACCTGTTAAAAAAACAAAAGAATTAGCTTCACAGGGACCCAAATTTTTTATTTTTTTATTTTTTATTTTTTTTTAAAGGAGAGTTACATTTTGTTTAATTTTAAATTATTACATGGATCTCCACCAAAAATAAAAATAAAAAAATAAAAATCAATACCTGTTGAAACTATTGAAACTCAAATAGATTCACATGGCCAGCCAAGCTTGACATCTCTGCGATCATAGCACAATACTACAACATAATTAGTGGCGAAACCAAAGGAGGGGGCTTACACATGGTCATCCCTCAAACCCTTTCACCCCTAGCCTATTCCCACCTCCTTACTTCAGTAAAATAATTGATCATGTTAATAATAATTAATATATGTATAGTAGTGGAAACTCAATAAATAAACTTTTTTATGTATTTCTTTTTTAAACCCAATTTTTTTTAATATTTAGGAACATTGTTAAATAAAACTTGTAAAAATTATAAGTTGTAAAGATATTGAAGCCTAGTAATTCACCAAAATTTTATAGAATTCAATTTTAAGTTGCGGTTAGAAGATTATAGTCAAATTAAATACATTTAATTAAATATCAAAAAACTTATATTTTATTACGAAATATCTCTATAAAGATAAAGTTTAAAAGCTCTCAATCCTTTTTTTTTTCAAATCATAAATAATTAAGTGAAAGCTTGGGAGGAAGAAAAATAATTGAGTTACTATACTTTTTTTATTTGACAAAAAATTACAAAATTAACTTTCTTCTCATGAAATTTTACTTGTATCTTATTAATTTATATTGCAAAACATTATGATTAGCTTATTATTCAATTATGAATTTTTACTAATATATATAATTTTTAATTTGACAAAAGAACTTATTTTATATATGTGGCCCACCCAAGGGTGATATGGCTTGAAATTGGGTTATAGACAGACTTAACTCATTCTTTTCCTTGATAACTTTTTTTAAAGCTAACTAA
The DNA here is from genome assembly GCA_039657345.1 of Stephania japonica. Lineage (NCBI taxonomy): Eukaryota > Viridiplantae > Streptophyta > Magnoliopsida > Ranunculales > Menispermaceae > Stephania > Stephania japonica. Next base: position 70,372,058 of record CM077557.1, read on the forward strand.
CTCATATTAATATACCAAAATATTTTATAAGTTCTATAAGGGCACAACTTGAGTCGATAAATGTAAATTTAAACTTGCAGTTAAATTATTGTGCATTTACAATCTTGAATAGGGTCAGGGCCATATTAGCCTTGTGGCTCTTACAACTTAAGTTTGATTCACATTAGGTGGACCAAACTAATGAGTATAGATCTAGTTAAAATCTGTCCTCTTTAACTAAATTTTTTGGTTTCGTATTTGTGCACAATATTACTACTCTGAGAGCTTGGGCGGTATCCTCTACCCTTCACTTTCGTATAACCACAACACCTTCGTAGCTACAATAAAATTGACAAATTTGGAACCCACCTCGAACTAGCTACAAAATCCTTCAAATGTTGAGGCGGGAATTGAACCCTTCGCTCCATATATATCAAATGAGCATCATAGGGTCCACAATATTTATTTTTTAATGAATAGGGGTCCACAATTAACCACAACAATTGCAAGCAAGGTTAAACTAAAACATTTCTGCTAGGTTAATTTCCTCATGTGGAGATAACCATAACCACTTAGTTAATCTATGTCTTTTTTTATTTAAGTGAACAAGCAAGAACATGGTCTCATCTAATTTGACCAGTGAGGTTACAATCAAATTAGAATTCTCTAGGACTGATGTTGGATTGCTTCCAAATCACTAAGACAGGACTAATTTTGAATTTATGTCTTGGTTCGAGTAGAATAAGAAAGACAAAAATTGGTTAATCAAACCATACTCTAACCACTCCCCTTGAAAATTTTGAAGCAGACAAGAATTCTTATAGAATTTATAAGTTGAATTATGTTGCTTGAAATCCGGAAACACGTGCAAGCTTCATGAGAGTGATGACAGCAACCTAGACCTTCCTCTACTCATAGTACTATATTGTTTGAGAATTCTAATTAGATGATTCTATTTGTTTGCTTATCTTTGGATTACAAGTTTCCAATTCGAGTTTTCGACATGGTATCACTAATCCAAGGGCTTCTCCTAAACATGGAACTCGAATGAAGTTGTTTTGGATTATACTACTACTATCAGGCCCTTAAATATACTTTTAACGAGAAATTGATATTGAAGCCAGACCAACAAACATGTCACTACTAATCTAGCTAAATTGTGAGTAGTAAAATTGATTAAAGAAATGCTTGGTATGAAGCATATCCCTACAAAATACAAGTTCTTTTTTCCTAAGAGCACAAAAATCTGAATTACAGGACAAAAGGGTTGAAATAGAGAGTGGAAAAATATAAAAGCATGTTGAAGGGAGAGGAAAAAGAAATTAATGTTGTCTCCAAAATGTGCAGTGTAATAGTAAAGAAAAAAATAGAGGCAAAAGTCATGAATTCAATCCTTAACAACAACATTATATTTCTTTAGTTTTTCTCAAGTTATGGGTTTGAGGCGCCCGACTAACTCTCATGTGATTAATTGAATCAAAATAAGGGGCTAAAAAAGATTCGGACACTCATACTTACTAAAAAAAAGAAAAAAAAAAAAAGAAAAGAAAAATACAATCTTTGGTGATCAGGTTGAGTGACACCTACATCTACAAGACTACAAAGTTCTTTTTCTTTCTCACCATGGCAAAATTCAAGGCTTTAAAAGGTCCCTCACTTCACTCACACCTCACCATCACACACCTAAACAAACAAATCTCCCCTTCATTCCCTCTCTCCCCACATAGCCTTTTCACACACAATCTTCTCTACCTCACTGCATCTCTCAACATGTCAAGCCCAAAAACCTTAGAAAAAGTGTTGAGAGCAGCAGAGGAAAGCCAAAGTAGTAGCTCTTTGAACTTCTCTGCTCAAATGGGGTTCACTCTAATCCAAGCCAACACCAAGACAAACACACCACAGTCTAGTGAGAAGAGAGGGAGAAGAAAGCAAGGGCATGAACCGGGGAGGTTCCTTGGAGTGAGGAGGAGGCCATGGGGAAGGTATGCTGCAGAGATCAGAGACCCTACAACCAAAGAAAGGCATTGGCTTGGGACCTTTGACACTGCACATGAAGCAGCCCTGGCTTATGACAGGGCTGCCCTTTCAATGAAGGGCACCCAAGCAAGGACAAACTTCATCTACTCTCACAATACCACATTTCACCACTCTCTCCTTCACCCTTCATCACAACACCTCTTCATCACCAAACATAACACCAACACCACAAATACCAACACCACCAACAACAGTCAACCTGTGTTTCATGAGCCTGTTATTAGTCTTCCACCACCTGTCCAATCCCCTCTTGACACGTGTGCCCTTCAAGCCTCACATGAGTCCCCACCACCACAACACAACAACAGCAACAACAGCAGCAGCATTGATAGTTTTTTTTCATACAATGAAGACTCAAGGTCTGGGTACTTGGAGTGTATAATTCCTGATAGTTACTTGAGGCCTAAGAGTGACAATGACTCTAGCACTGGCTCATCATCAGGAGTTAATCAGAATGTTAGCACAGAAGATCACAATAATCTCATATTTGGCGGTCTTGCAAATTGTACTAGTGATGACAATGTGATCACTTATGATCACATGAAGGGAACATCAGATTTTCCTTATTTGGAAGATGAGCATGATCAGATGATGATCATGAATGATGATGGATTATGGGCCAATGACAGTTATGGGCATTCATCTTGGGAGCTGATGAGTTCGTGCACCGACATCAATGAAGGAGATAATCATAGTAACAGCTATGTTAATAATCCTCTAATGGTGGATGATCATCATCATGAACAACTGGGTTTTGGCTACATGTCATCTCATCATCATCATCACTATCAGCCTCTCTTTTCTCCTGACAGTACTACTAGTGCTACTTACTCTCCATCTTTTATCCTTTAATATTGGTGCTGCAGTGCAAACTCATCATCGAACTTGGATTTCTATATTCAAAGGAAGCATAACATAGTCTAAAAATTCAGAAACACTACTGTCGTCACTACTACTGCTACTGTTACCACTGTTAGTTCCAGCAACTTTCTTGTAATTACAATGAAGAATCACACTGTTCAGAGAGTGAGAGAGAAAGAAAAAGAGAGAGAGAGAGAGAGAGAGAGAGAGAGAGAGAGAGAGAGAGAGAGAGAGAGAGAGAGAGAGAGAGAGAGATGTAATGTGTTTTGTTCTTGTCTCTTCCATATACGAGGAACAATAATGTTTTGCTTTTGAAAGAAACCTCCATTTGGTGTTTAACATTCTAAGCTGTGTTAATTTTAATTTGAAAGAAAAAGAGAGATGTAATGTTTTATGTTGGGCCAGCCCGTTCAGATGGGCACGGGCTCATGGATCTCTACCAGTATTGCTATTGTCCCCATCTTAACTACCTTCAATTCATAGGCGTAGATTTTACTCAAAAGGCTTTATACCAATTGGGGAGAGATCTTCTCTTATATTTTTTTTTGGTAAGTGATCTACACTTGTATACTTCATCATGAAGCCTTCTTTAAACATGTGAGACTATATTTCAGACCACACTTACATATAGGACTTTCAATGAAAAGTATTATTGTTCAATCTCTCATTCTCTCTTTTTGGGATTTTGTGCGGTTTGATTTAAAACTCAAAACATTCTCTAATGAATAGCATTAATGCATAGTAAAGATGAACATCACAGTTTCTGCATCACTGAAAGCCAAACTACCATAACTATTCAAACATATATGATGAAGCTGAGGCCAGTAAATCAGATGGGCAATATTAAAAATCTAAACAGTGCACAGACTCACTTGATCATCTAAGACACACTAATCTAAGGGTCCATATTTGGACACATTATTGTTCCTGTTAACCTAGTGTTCCATACAAAAGTTGGCTTTTGGGGGGCCTTTTTGAGTCACAGTAGGCTTATCTTTGGCTCTGGACCTATAAGATAAGAACTGTTTTTTCTGAAATCTGTAAACTTCTTGAAGAGGGGACTGTACTTTTGTTGAATTTTATCTGGATTTTGGCTGTGTGAGTGACATATGTGAGTACAATGTACTCACATCTGGATGTCAATGTGGCACAGCCCCATACGTCAGATTGATATACCCTATATTCTAGAACTTAAATTTGAGCCTTAATTATTTAATTACTTCAGTTTTGATATTTTGATGAAAAGACACTTAGGTTTCTAGTGGCGCACTTTGTTTTCTTTTTTTTTTTTTTTTTTTTTTTTTTTTTTTTTTTGGGCAAGAACACTTTGTTTTCTTAATTTGAATGTCTCAACTGCCAGAAACTTGCATGGCAAGAGTCTTAATCTCAAATTAGTTGAATCAACTCTATAATTCAAACTTTTTTAATTTATTTGTTTCATTCATTTTGTAGAGTGAGCTGAACTAATGTTTTACGCTAGTTGCCAACCTGTCGCAACCCTCCTCTACCAAAACTTGAGACCAAGAGATCTTATTTATTTTCCAAATAGTTAGAGTTCAAAGAAAAAAAAAAAGTCTTGCCATGAAGGGAAAATTGCACGAAATTTTTTATTTTTTTTTATTTTTAATTTTTTGGAAAAAGCAAGATGAAATGTAAATAATAGATTCAACTAAAAGCTTAAATGAATAGACACAAATACTTCGACGAAAAAATAATAATTAACACACATAGAACATGTTAGGAACTCATAGACCATCTTCTAAGGCACACAGTGATTAGGTGACATCCTTTTGATATATGATATGCAGTAGTTGAAATCTTTTGGACATACTCATACATTGAGATAGGTTCACGCACATCTCGGCATACCGTCTAAAAACCTCCGACAACTATGCACCAGATTCATGCATCAAGAACATGCCACGCAATCTAAACGAAACAGAGGAAGAAAGGGCAAACCATTTGTTATATTCTTTTGTTCATTCATACAAGGCTAGCTTGAACTATTTCTTAAACAGGCAGACTTGGAAAACAATCACCAAATGACTAACAAATGGTTCCTGCACAATCATAACCCATAAGTCCAATACAAAAGGCATTTGCAGTTATAAGACATCACTGTCTCATGCCAACGACGCGGAGACAAAGATGAACCTCATAAAGATCCTTTCTTACCATCATATTGAAAAAACTACCGCAACATGCCGCAATACAATCTTATAAGTACAAGTGCAGAAAGACCTCACATTAAATATAACTGAACAAGGAATATATCATAAATGACTGAGAAGTAACTAAAGCAAGAAAAAAAAATGGCATGGAACATTTTTCATTCTTGATAAATATATGTATATATGGTATACCAAATGATTTTCAATTTTAAATACAAGGTGACAGTTTCTTCCCTATGAACAAAAGAAAAATGAGTGGCAATAACAAGAATACCTCCAAGTCCTTGCCTACGAGCCAACAAACAAAATTGGCAGCCTGTTTCCAATTAAAGAGGAGACAACAACACACCGATGAAAAGGGGCAACTAAGCGGAATTAATTGATCGTTCTGGTTCTGAAATATCAATGCAAAATAAAAAAACAGGCTCCAAAGGTAAAAGGGTGATGCACTTTAAGGGATGAGGGTGCTCTGTTGAGGTTATTGGGAAAGTGAACAGTGAACTATAGGTGTTTGCTATGACTTAAATGGGTGTGGATGTAGCTTATTCCAGATGAAAGAAAGCAAATTCAATACTATATGAACACTGAAAGGAGCAGACTTATCATGGTTACCAGGAATGACGGTCGAGTCTTAAATAAAAATTGTCGTCAGGAAGAAAATGCAGGAATACGTCGATGTCCATCAGCCTTTAATCCAATAGGGTAATACCAAGAAAGAGCTTCTGTTTTCAGCTTGAACTGCGATTCTCACTGCCATGACCTGTTCCATTGCCACTTGATGGTGAAGAAGTCCAACCAGATGACTGGAGAACAGACTGAGGGGTAGAGCCACTTGACGTACTATGCGAAGCTTGCATTCGGTTCAAATAAGTATCCTTACTAGAGGCTACCATGAATTCCTGCCGCAATTCTGGGGATGAGAAAGACGGTGTCAGGGTAGTCAGTGAAGACCCAACAGGGTATGGAGCAACTGGAACCTCAGCAAGTGAAGATGCGGAAGGAGTATATCTTAGCAAGCCCATGGAATGATCAAACTTGCAGAGAGGCCCAAACTTGCAGACTCCATGTTGAGTATAATATAAGCAAGCTGGAGCACCCTGTTGGTCAAATGGAAACAGCAAAATAAAACATCAAAGCATCCATGCCTTCAAACATAAATGCCATCACACACACACACACACACACACACACAAATCCGATGTTTATGAGCCAAAATTAAGGAAAAAATGTATCCCAAGTGCTTAGGAATGATTACAAAGACGATTTCTACTGAGCAAGATATACAATGAAACAAGATACTAGAAAGGACAGTTTTTTTCTTTTGAATAGGAAAGAAACACAACAAAAAAAAATGTGCTTCCTCCCAAAGTAAAGTATAGCATTAAAAACGAAAGGATATTTCCATTGCATACTCCACCGCAATAGCACATGAAGCATAAATAGAATATGGGAACTTGTTTGAGCTTCTTTGTTAAAAAATGTGCTTCCTCCCAATTTACATTTTGATATATCAGTTTGCTTGTGTCATTTCAAGTGCAGGATGGGAATCCCCACGAGGAAGTCACTAGTATTAGCACAATCTCAATACGTAGCATCAAATTTTTATTGACTAAAAAAGAACGATTCTCCATCATTACTAACGCAGCGGAAATCATCTAAATCGAATGCTCGAACACCACGAATAAACAACCTAGGGCTAGAGAAAATTCACACCAAATTCTAAAGAAAAGAAATTCAATTCTTTATTAAAATCAATAAAAATCAATCCAATACAACCGTACCAAGGTCTTTAAATAGACATTTTTTTTTAAACACAATTCTAATCTAAATAGGAAACTAAGAATAACCCCTATTAAAATTCATATATATCTCTACCAATCATGTAACTTCAAACTGCCTAATATATCTATCGAAAACAGCACACTTGAAAACGTTATACAATTATTGCCTAATCCTATTCTACTATATAAAAATGTTGAATATAAAATAAAAGAAATTACTATTCTAACTTAACTTGCTTTAATTACCATTCTAAACCCTAAACCTTAAACAATACACCAATTGCATTAGGATGGACATTACTTCAAACTCTATCTACATCATACTCTCCTCGTTGACAAAAATTCGCCCTCGAATTTTCGTACCTTCTTGTGACTTTTGATCCTGAATAATCTTCTCCTCAAAAGTAGTCTTGACTGATTCGATAATAGGAAACAAGATAACGTCGTCGGTCACACTTGCAAGACCTTTCGAATCAATGTGACCGAGAAAGTGTTGAGGAAAATAATTGAAGTTGATGACGTTCGCAGTGAACGACCAAAAATGTTGTGCTGCAAATTTGACTTCTTTCTTTGCAACAACTTTAATTGAACATTGGTTGACTCTTGCATCACTAACCACTACTTGCAATTGGGCACTTGTCGACATTGGGATAACCGTGACAACACTGCCTTCATCTCCAAAGACCACCACCGTGTCTTCAATGAAGCCTTGGTCGTCGTCAAACTTTGGTGGCTCATCAAAGTTGACATAATTTTCCTTGTCTTGAAATTCACCTTCCCCATCAGAAGAGAAATCTCCTTTTGTTTCTTCAAAAACAATAGGGTCTCTTCGACGGTTTGGGACATGGATCCCATAAATCCCTAACAACTCTACTATCCCTGCAGATAACTCATTAATTTGCACAAGGATTTGTTCTAATGATGGAAGAAATTGAGTGAAAAATTGCTCAGTTTGGACTTGGTCGTCTTGTTGATAAACATCTTCAACTCGTTGGTACTTCTGAGTCTTCTTCGATGGCATGATTTAACGTCAAATCACGCTCGATCAAAACTCTGATACCACTTGACGCAGTGAAGATATTCTAAATCGGATGCTCGAACACCACGAACAAACAACCTACGACTAGAGAGAAGTAACACCAAATTCTCAAGAAAATAAATTCAATTCTTTATTAAAATCAATAAAAATCAATCCAATACAACCGTACCAAGGTCTTTGAATAGACACTTTTTAGACCCCATGGAAGAATACTATCATGATGCAACCAACTTAGCATTTGTGCAAGCAACCAACTTGGCATTTGTGCAGCGACCAGAGGTGTCTTTTATGAATGAGTTGAGGTCTGATTCCATGTAGTTTATGGGATGTGATGATAGGGTGATCTGCACAAATCTCAATGGACTAGATGCATACTCTAAAGGTTCAAATGCTCTTCCGTAAATCTTTAAAAAAAAAATCAGAAAACTTGTCAGCCAAGCATCCCCCTCCATTTGAACTACTTATGCAAGGAATATGGAACTATAAGGAAAACTAGCAAAAACTCCTGCCACTGCCAAGATTAAGCATTGCACAAAGTGGAAGGTGGACATGACAGAAACAGGATAGTACTAGACTACTAGTCATATATCAATAAGTTCAATAAAAATTCCAGACATATTTCACATGGGTCACAGCCTTTACTGATTCTATCTGATCTCTCACTGGGATCAAATCTCTAAAACGTGAAATACATGGAGCACACTTTGCAGGTAATGCCTTTAGTTAACATAACGAACCTCACCTAAAAGCTAAATGTGCAATTTCATCTGTTCACCAAAAATAAACTCATTTACATTGACACGTTCTGAAACTAAACGTAGTTTGAGTGAATAGCTTGTACCTACCAGATGGGTATTAGCATGTTCCAAACCAAAATAAAAACATTATATAATATTTAGTTATATACATATACATACTACATACATAGGTGTATGCGAGAAAAAAGCTAGACAGATCTGATCATGTCCATTTCACAGACCCTTGCCTAGATAGGTTTTCCTTATAGGCTTATACACAGGTGTATGTCTCAACATTCAGGGCGTACATCCGGGGCTGAGTGCACCTAGTGTCTCTTTGCCAGCCCCTACTAAGGCACCTAAAGGGGCCATTGATTGATCGTTTGGCTATTCAATCTGTTGTCCAATGATAAGGATCCTGCCACTACAGCCACCACACTATTTTAATTGTTCATCTCCTCTCCTATCATACTCTCAGGCCATCAACACCTTTATAATTATAAATGTTTTATCCACATCCATGACTTCTTTATCTTAAGCTTCCACAAAGTAATAATCCTCAATCCAGTAATAATCCTCAACGCAAGCCAAGAAAGTTGAGTTCAAAACCAGTGAAGAAGATGGAAGTCTTTAGACCTTAGTACAAAGTTGGAACAAATTAAATTCTTAATAATATAGATTCAGCTCAACAGTCATAAAAAAGGAGCACGAGTGTACACGCACGCCAAGCACATAAATGAACAAGTGCCCAGAAGGCAAGCAAGCTGTGTATTCGCTTTCCTTAGACAAGTCTCCAATCACAATAACCTGAGGAAGCTAGATCAACAGAAATATTTTGAATATAGCTTTGCACTTACTCAATGCAAGTAAGATATTTTTATTTTACCTTTCTAAACCGTAGCATTATTCCCATTATCCTCCTTTTCATTAAAAAAAAAAAAAAAGGATTCTGATATTTGCCCTCAGATTAAAATGTATTCACTACTAAAGAATTCACATCTATCATTATGTATATCAGATACTGAATTGAACTAAACATTTACTATTATCTAACTCGGCGGTAATAAAAAATCAAGAGAGTGCAGTTTGATTAGTACAGCGGATGCCGCTAGTTGGGAAATAGAGCTACTTTTAATAACGTGAAGCGAATCAGTTAAAAAAGTTATAAGCAAAATGAAAACATAGAGAAGAACTTACTATAAATGTTTATGTATATATAATAAATACAGGCAAAAGTATACTAACATCATAATATCTAATCAAATATTTTTCAACAACAACATAACCTGAATCCCAAAGTGGTTGGAGTTGGCTACAAGGATCCTATGTTTTAAAATTCGACTTGATTCAAAGTCCTTGATGTGTGATTTGGTAACCTTTTAGATTGGAAATTTTCAAGATTGTATTAGGATGTTGGTCGCTCACCATCAATTGCACTAAATTGAGCACAATGGAAGAACTTGATCCATGTATCCGACTCCAATTAATTTGGAACTGAGGCTATGTTGTATTAGGATGTTGTTCATATCCAAAGACGGCATACAAATGCCCTCGCTAGAAAACTCGACTCAATAGAAACTGAAGAAATTCGACAATGTTGGGGTACACCGAAGCTAACTTAGAAAGCATTGATTGAGAGAGATTTAAGAAATTTGGAAAGTACACCATCAATTGCACTAAATCAAGTGCAATGAAAGAGTTTGATCAATGTAGCCAACCCTTGCTAATTTGGGATTTGGGATTGAGGCTTTGTTGTTCTTGTATTAGGATGTGTCCAGATCACTACAGCTACAAAGTACAAACACCCTTACTAAAGAATTTGTGAAGCAAGTCTTTTCCTAAATATTTCAAGTACACGATTAGAGTTCATTTTTTTGGATTTAACTTTTTAGAGCTTGTATAATAGTCGCTTATTCGTAAGAGTCCTATGTAACTAGGATTAGTTATTCTTTTAATCTTTTCGTCACTTTGTGTAGTTGAAAAAACTCCACCTATGAAGAACACTATGTGCACTACACAGCCGATCCCAAGTTCGGATAAAAGAGGACACTGACGCCAATTTTTCATACCAAAAAATGGGTAAGGAGGTCCCAAATACATGCAATGCGAGTATAGAAATACTAGACATCAAGATGTTGGAGTGGTAACATTAGGGGAAGTAAAAGTTCCTAAGATGAGCCACTTTAGATATCTAGGATCAATCATACAAAATGATGACAATATTGAGAATGATGTCACACATAGAATTCAAGTTGGATGAAAGAAATGGGGGAGTGCAACATGTGAAATTTGTGATAGAAATATACCTACCAAATTAAAAGAAATTTTTTATATGACCGTAATTAGGCCAGCTATGCTCTACGGAAGTGAATGTTTGGCAGTAAAGCAACACCAACTACATAAAAATGAACGTAGCAGAAATGAGGATGCTTAGGTGGATGTGTGGTAAAACTCGTAAAGATAGAATAAGAAATATATAAATTCAAAGACAAATAGAAGTAGCACTAATTGACACAAAGATTAAGGAAGAGCGGTTGCGGTGGTTTGGTCACCTACAAAGATGACCTACAAATGTCCCCACTAGAAAACTTGACTTAATAGAAACTGAAGAAATTCGATACGGTAGAGGTAGAATGAAGTTAACTTGGGACACATTAATTATGAGGGATTTGAATGGCTTGGAAAGCTCACCAATTAATTGCACTAAATCGAACACAATAGAAAAGTTTGATCCAGGTAGCCGACTACAATTAGGCTATGTTGCTGTTGTCCTTATTTCTTATTTGATCTTTATAGGTTTATTACACAACCACCTAAGAACCTTCATCTCCACTATGTAATTTTATATACGTGTCGTTTTGTTGTCGCCCAACATTCTTTCTCATAGAGCATAACAACATTCTTTCTCATAGAGCATAACAAGCTTAATTGTGGCCGTATAAAAATTTCTTTAACAAACTTAATTTGGTCACAAATTAGTTATGACACACGTTAGACTCCTCCACTTATTCCATCTAACTTGCATTTTATGTGCAACATCAACTTACAAACGTCCATCATTTTGTACAAGTGATCCTAACCAACAGCACCTTTGAATTTCCACTTCACCTAATTAATCTATTATTTTTCCCATTCAGGGCTTAATGTAATTACCTTTTTCATTCCACTAATATATTTTAAACAGTTTCTTCTCAAAAGAAAAATCCCTATATCAGTCCATTGCTAGTGTTTATAAAATGTTAAATGCAACCCTGGGCCATCTTATGATGCACTTAAACGAAAACCTTTATAGTTCAAATCCTAATACAAGAGCGAATCCCTAATTTGGAGGTAGCAATGACTAGACGAAACATCAAAAAAAAATATATATATATATATATTCCTCAAGATGCTCAACCAACGAAACTAATTAATAAGAGAAGAAGAAACAAGTGGATATAAATCTTAATCATGGCCAACCAATAATTGTTTCTTTCATTGTCTATAGCCTAGTTTAATTGTATAACTACTAAGTTGCATGATGATAATTTTTAAAAAAAAAAATACATACCTACACGAAAATTTTACTTCATGTCCATTTTGCCAGAATACCTAATCAGGTTTCGAGTATGATTTCATGCAGTTTCCAATGCAAAACAACTTCACACGGGACACTATACAGTAGATCAAGTACACAAACAAGTAATAAATTGCTTGATAAAATGCATACCGGGCGCAATGGAAGACCCATCTGACTGAAATAACAATTGTTGTTTTGTGTTATCAGTTCAGGAGGGTGATGATATTTGCATGCTGATCCAAATTTGCAAACCCCCGTTCTCATATAGTGAAGGCATTCAGGTTGACCAGGTCTTTCAGGAAATGTGGTTTCCTTTTGACCACCACTTGAAGGACCAACAGGGGAAGATACCGGCTGATAAGTTACTCCATATGCAGGAGCTGAGGGAGATAACTGCGATATCGCGTAGAATGGACCTGCAGCAGCATTGAGTTGACTCGTAGAAGATGCCACTGGGCTTACAGGTGCCTATCAAGTGAGACACAAACAATAAGAATTGGATACTCCTTTCAAAAAATCCTCGTTATAGAATCAACAACATAAAAGTACACCAACCTGAAAAGTACTCCAACCAGAGAGAGGAACCATTTCAGGGGGAAGCATCACTGGGCCATAAGGTCCCTGCACATATGAAGCAGGTAACATGGGAGGTCTGGTACCCGGCCAGTTGGCAGCGACTCCTCCATATTGTGTAGTAGACTGCACCATCTGATAAAATGCAGGTGCAGGTGCTGGTGCAGGCAACGACGCATCAGCAGGTTGTGGATGGTGGAATTTACAGGTTATACCGAACTTGCAAAGGCCTGTTTTCATATAATAGGAGCACTCTCGCTCATCCTGTCACGCAAAATGACTTCCATTACATCTTTTGACAAACAGGTAAGTTGGGGCTCATATAAAGACATCTGAATACTTTTTTGTTTTTTTGAAAAACTCTGAATACTAAATTAGAATACAATGTAAATAAATAATATATAAAAAGTGAGTGGAATTTGAACCGGTCGAAGAGGGTATCCATTATAATTTAGTGGCACGGCATTGGCTGATCCTCCTCCATCTTTAGGATGGTGATACTTACAGGAAGAACCAAACTTGCAAGTCCCAGTCTTCAAAAAATACTGCAAATTCATTAAACATCACCACAGTGAAACAAACAAACTAATTCAAAACGTATGTTGTACTTGTGCAACAACATATAATTTTATTTATTTATTTATTTATTTTTATAATTGTGGGCATCAAGGTTATTATTTCTCACTAATCCCACAAAGCCCCGGTGCTTATCGATTGGGAGACTGCCCCAGTGCCCAAACTAACTTGCCACACCCGGAAATTGAACCTGTGCACCTACGCGCAATCCCACATTTGCCCTTACTATTGTGGGATTACACAACAACATCTTATGAGTTCTACATATGACACATCAATGTACCTGGCACACAGGTTGGCCTTCTCTTTCAGGGTACTCCCCGCCTTGCAACGCCGCTCCCAATGCCTGATCAAGTCATCAAAACCACTTAAACAATAATAAACCGGAGACATCGACGACCACAAGCCAACACATTTGATATTAACAAACAATTCCCAATCCACAACAAGATCAAACTTTGCTCCCCCCACCAAACCACCTCAACCGCACAAAACCCCCGTCAAAACACACCAATGAAGCTCAAAACTCACCGAGCCGCGATCGCGGGGATGATTGTATCGACACCGATCTCCATAGCCGCAAGTCCCCGTCTTCATATAGTAGATGCAATTCGCCTCCCCTGGCCGCTCCGGAAACGACTCCACCGCCTCCCTCCCGCCCCCGTCCACGCCCAAGCCCAAGCCCAAGCGCCAAAACCGCTCTGCATTGCCAAAAACCCCAAATTACACTATCAAATCAACCAAAATCAGAACAACAGGACTCAAACCCTAACCCTAGAAATCCAAATCAATTGAAACCCCAAAACCCCCAATTTGTCACTAACCACCTCACCTTCCAATCCCGTCTCCCCATGATGGCCGTGACGATCCCCCCTCGCCGCCGCCGCTGCCGCCGCCATTACTCCACTAACCGCAGCCGCGCCGCCTTTACGGTCGAGCTGGTACAGATTACAGATGAATGTACAGTGAAGTTTTAGAGAGAGAGAAGGAAGGCGAGATAAGAGAGATGAACAAGGAGGAGGAGGAGGAGGAGGAGATGTTGCAGAGAAGGTTCTGGAAGGATGTGGAATGTTCGAGAAGGCTCGATCGAGCTTCGAAAGTGTTGGAGAGAAGGTCGAATGTCTCTTCTCTGCTCTCTCTCTCTCTCTCTCTCTCTCTGGAGTGGTTTTTGGTTTCTCAGTTTCTCTCTCTAGTGCTCTTTATTTCTCTGAAGTAGCAAACCTCCACACGCACCTGTGACACTTATTTCTTGAACTTTCTTTGGATGGCCTCGGGATGCTTTTAGACAGAAATCAACGAGGGCCAAAGAGGTTAGTGTCTTTCTTGTGTTGCAAAAGTATTTTCACTTTCTTTCCCCAGAAGATGCTCAAGTAAACTACTTTACCACTCGCTTTTGACACTCTCTTATTGTATGTACTTTGGATGGACGCCGATTTCTATGCGCGCGAACATTGATGAACAAATCAAGAAACACAATAAAGTGTGTGTTCAAAGTGCGTATTTTGCTTTTATTTTTTCTCTCTCTAGACTTTTTTGTTGTTGTTGCTGTTGTTTGTTGTTTGTTGAGTGCGCTTTTAGTCTGTTTGTTTTAAGACCCGCCAAATACACGAGCGGAGGCTTTGGGGTTTGTGTTAAAAATTGTTAACGAAGGAAAGGGTATAAAGATCATTTTAAACGGTGATCCGGTGGTCCTGGGAGCCGACGTGGGGTGGCTCTCATATGCCACGTGTGGGTTCCTGGGTGAGACACTTTTCGTACATACTTGGACGTTTTTGTAGGTGTATCAAGATGTGTGAGTGAACATCTTCATGTATGATCTCATGTACAGCATAAGAACCGGCATGTTGTAAGTATTACATCAAAAGTGCGTCACCTATTTTTTTTCTTTTTTAGGAAAAATCAATGTTTTATTAATCATTAATGGCTCAATACAAGACCATAGAATAAAAAAATACATTAATTTATTAATCTTATTTATTCAAAAGAACTGTCATTATTTTGATTGTAAATGTGATTATGAAATTGAAAAAATTTTACAATCAGAGATTGTTCGCTACAACATTAAAATATATTACTATACACAAACACTTGCTAGAACCACACAACGAATAACAAAACTTCATAACAAAGAGGAAAAAACTAAAACTTCCAAACAAGGAGAATACAAAATCAAGACTTCCAACAAAAGAAAAATAAATTATCTAAAAATACAACTAAAATAAGGAACAACTCAATAGCTGCACAGATCAAAAATGAGCGTTGTGGAAAATGTAACACAACAAGTAGATTCAATCTTCTTAGATCTGAAAATATCTGCACTTTATTGAACACATTAGATACGGAAAGATGAAGATTGGAACCACCGCTGATCAAATGAAAAGATATGCGGTGGTTTAAGATCTTGAATCAAAAGAAAAAATTCAAAAAAATGATTTTAGGGTTAGGGCAAGCTACCAAGAGGAGAATAATGTTTATCCTCCTTCGTCTCTGCTCCTGGTGTAATTAGGTAAATTATTAATTATTTACCAAAAAATAAACCAATTAAAAAAATAAAGTGACTTTTTTTTGGTAAGTGGAGTTACATAGATAATTAATTCATTTTTTGAGGTCACATAGATATTAATTGTTTTTATTACAAGTTCATGCAATATTTTTTTTAACTTAAGTGAAAATCGAATCACGATCTCCCGAAGTTTTACCTTTTTGGCAAGTGATATTTTTAAACATCCCACATGAGAGGCTTTGACCATGCAATAGTTCTAAGTTATTCTTTTTTTATTATAAATTCACAACTTGTCTTTTAAAAAACACTTGTCTCGTTAATTACAAAGATGTGTGTGATATAACTCGTAATCAGAGTGTACTGAAATTGACTTAAATTTGCACGAGTTATTTTAACAAGATTGATTAAAACTTTGATTAATTAAATATCAACTAAAGTTTTGCATTTATTATACAACCTATAATCTTATTTTTTTGGTAGGAACCTATAATCTACAAGACTTGAAATATATTCCCTCCTGAAAAAAAAAAAAAAAAAAATCTATTCCCTCGCGTGGAAAACTAGAACTTGGTACGGTGATGATTTTAGGGTGGTTAAAAGTTCATTTTGTTGGATTACGTTATGAGATATTAAAACTTAATAAAAAACATTGTTATAGTACTGTCTTTTATTCAATGTAATGTGTATTACACTACATATAGTTTTATATAGTTTCTTGTCCAACATTTATTCTAAACAATAATTTCAGGTTTCTAGCTATATAGAAACTGCTGGTTAGAGAATATGGAATGACAACAAACGTATACACAATTGCAACGAGGGAATGTACCCGACCTTGGAATTTAATTTATTATTATTTATTTATTTTTATTTTTTTTATCAAAGACCGAACCTTGGAATTAAACCTCTAAAAAAATGTGGTACACTAAAAAAAAATGTGACAGGCTAGAAAAAAAAAATTTGGCAGGGGGCCTGGGAGGGACATCAATATATGTCAGACTTGACAAATGTAAATAAATTATAATTATTGCCTATAAGCGTGCTGAAGAGAATGCACACAGCCTCATGAAAATATATTTCACTTCCCAAATACACAATAATGTTGAATTTTGTTGAACAATTCTTTAATTTGTTTCCATATTTTTTTATTTCTCTCTGTGTTTCGATTCTTTTAAGCCATTAATTATCTTTGTGTCAATTAATTGCAATAACAAGTTTTTGTTAGTATGAATAAATCCTAAATTTCTTGAACTAATCACAACTTTGATTAAAGAGTACTTTTGTTAAGACCTTCTAACATAATTTTCTCCATATACACCTAATGACAAGTACGGTTGCTGCATGGTTGTTGGGGTTTATTGATGCATGTAAAGATGCACGTGCACACATCCTAAACCCTGACATATACTTCAATGGACTTAAACAATTAGTACAATATAAGCGTTGGCCTTATTTTCATTTTGTACACTCCCTATTGATATACTATAGTCTCATTACTTCTTAGGCCTCTTTGTTTCATTTGAAAAGCTTCACAAAACGTAGATTGAATATTTCGTGGGAAATACCACACTTCCCATGAAAATTTAATATTTTTATTTTTTTGAAGAATATTTATGTATTTAGTTGAGTTTTCTATTAAATTCTCACGATTGCGTGCGCAAGCCCATAAATCTCCTCCGCCTTAATTACGTCCAACTTTATGTGTGGGAGTTTATCTCAAAAGGTCTCGGTAATAATTGAGTTAATCAATTATATATTTTTATGTGAAGTTATATTTAATAGACGTGAGACTAACTTTCATTCTACACATTTTCAACACTTCCTCACAGACCGAAAGTCACATAATCTATGAGTTTTTTTTTTTCAACAAAGTCTCATTCAAATCATGGTCTCTGATGTCATATTAAATTTACCATCTAACCTGAGAGCCTTTTACTACTTCTTTGTTAAGTTTTTTTTAATCGATGTAGGACTAACTTTCAGTCCACACGTCTTCAACATTTTTTTTTGTTGAAAAGCTAAATATTTTAATCATCTCCCGATATTGTGAATATAATAATGATAACATTGATCGACCAAATTAAGCCAATGTATCCTTGGCGAGATGAACGATGTATCACTTGCCAAAAATTAGGGAGGTTGTATGTTTGACATCGGCTGACATCATACGAAAAAAAAAAAAAAAATCGATCAGGTTGACAAAAATCAACTAGTGAACTGGTTAGGTTGGAAGGACGTACCATTAAAATACACGAGAACAATGTATTTTTTGGATGAAAAATGATAAAATGACACACTTTCAACATACACTTTCAACACACACCCTTGTCTTTTAGCTATTCATGACTCTTTCTTGTCTCTTAGGCATGAGCCTCACATGTGACAAAACACCATAAATAACTAAAAGATAAAAGTGTGCACCAAAAGTGTGCGTTGAATGTGTTAGATTATCATTTTCCTTTTTGGATATCTCAAGAGTCGATCCATAGAAAGTAAAAAGAATATGCAGTGGTTCATTTAATATCCTGCCTTCTAACATTTACTCTTACATACCAGATTCTGTGTCCTCTTCGATTATCTTCCTAAAAGAATGACCCGAACTTACAAAAAGCGTTAAATGTGAGATCAATAAAGTCAATAAAATAGCAATTGGAGACATTTGTTCTATGTGGTGAAGGCTTTGTCTAAATAAGTGCTCTATGGTCACATTTTCCATTGACATAAATGGCGTTGAACGAGAATAAAGATTCCTGAAAAAAAAGAAAAAAAAAAGACGAAAGAAGATATATATATATATATATTATTTAAAAATAAAAATAAAGAACACACCGTTTTTGGCATATATATTTTTCTACAAATGCTAGATGGACATCAAATGTATACCGAGCCTCTTTTTCGCCGTTGGACACATTTTGAATATTTGTTATTGAGCAACTCGATGAACATCTTGCGATGCACAAGTGGCTTGTAAGCAGTTTGTATTTTAGTTGATTTAATTGTAGCAAAAATCTTTAATTTTTGGGTCAAATTAGGAAAGGCCATCAATTGCACTAAATTGTACACGATAAAATAGTTTGATCTATATAGCCAACCCAATCAAGGGGAGTGTCTTCTATTTAATAAATCTATGAATTCTTTTAAATGATGGATTTTTATGGATTTCGTAGATTTAGAAGGAGTTGATAAAAAATCTATCAAAATCTCATGAGACGGGTGGGATTTGGTTATGTGCATTTTTTGAACAAAAATTCATTAAAATCTATTAAAATTCATCAAAATTTTAATGTGTTTAAAAATTGAATACACTTAGATTTTTTTGAAATTTATTAAAATACATCCAAATCATAATTGAATACGCATTAACTTTTCAAAAGGCTATTAAAATCATTTGAAATCCAAATTAAATACACTCAAATTTCAAAATTCTTCAAACTCTTTTAAAATCCTTCAATTAAATATACCCTAAGTAGTTGCCAATGTTGTTTATAAGGCACATTACAATCTTAATTCTAACCTGCCAAGTGCTGCATTTTTCTAGAGTAACCGCTTTTGGCACCCACATTTAGCACCAGCACCGAATTCATGAGATGCCCTTTTTTTTTTTTTATCTTAAGATACGTGCAATAGAGTGATTTGAGAGCTCTTTTGCAAAAGCAAAAAAGATAACGCACTTTTCAACTCCTTTCTAAAGTACATATTTATCTCACCAAAAATACAGCACTCCCTTCTCACCAAAGCCATCGAAACCCAACACTCGCACATCATCCGAGAATCACACAAATCGCCACTCAAATTGAACGGTCAGAAAATCCCCACGTGGATTTTCACGTCACACACTAAAACCACATAAGAACGCGGGCTTTATCCTATCCGTTACACACCACTCCTCCACTCGCTCGGTCGCTCAAAAATGGCGACGACGACGACGATGAGCTTCAGACCTCGAATCGCGCACAATCCAATCTCCAACGCCTTCTTCTTCGCCAAAACACTCACCAACCCATTCCTCCTCTCTCGGCCTTCACCGAATCTCAAACACCCGACCAGTCTCGTTGTCTGTACGGCGGTACAGATATCTAGGGTTTCGAAATTTTCAAAGATTTCAGATTTGCGAGTCTCAGTTGGGGATTCTAACTCGATTTGATCTCTTGTGTTTGGTTCTCAGGAGCCCTATTTGATCACGAAGCTGGAATCGGCGGAGAAGACGTGGAGAGAACTGTCGGTGAGCAAGTTCTTCGTATTTGTTTGGGAGTTTTTGTGGATTGTTGTTGAGATGTGTTTTTGAGTGGGAAAGTTTCGATCTTGATTGTGTTGGAGTCGCGATGAGCGGTGAGATTGTCTCGTGGGATGATACGTGTAGGTTTTGGTGTAGAACGGGAGTTTTTTAAGGTGATTTAGTTGTGTTTAGATGTTTTGTTTAGGGAGCAGCTAAAAGGACCCCATTACTCTTTGTACCCCATTTTTTACTATACAATGGTTAAAACCGAGAAAAATGAAAGTATTGAGGGGTGTTGGGGTGAGGCTGAGGTATTCTTTCAGTTTAGGAAAAAAAAAAGAAAAGTGGGGTATTAAAAGTGAAAAAAAAGTGGGGTGCAAAGAGTAATGGGCCCTTTTAGCCGGCTTGGGTGATTCACTTGTTTGAATGTGATATGAGGAAGTATTGGTTTAGGGTTTTGAGGTTTTGGCGCTAGTGTAGCAATACTCCAAGATACTTGTGTATTTGCATCTTTTCGTCTCTTTATTTTGTTGGGTCTATTTAGATTACTATTGTTGTTTAGGGTTTATGAGGAGGAGACTTGTATTAAGATTTGTTTTTAATATGAAAACTTAACTTAGTAGAAATTGAAGAAACTCGATGATGTAGGGGTAGACTGAAGCTAACTCGGGATGCATTGATTAGAAGGATTTAAAGAATTATGGAAAGGACACAATTAACTGCACTAAGTCGAGCGCAATGGAAGAGTTTGATCCTTGTAGTTGATCCCAACTAATTTGAGACGGAGGCTTTGTCGATGTTGTATTTGTTTTCCATAGGGCTTATTGGGTCCCTTCAAATTAATATTGTTGTTTTCCTCTTTTTTCTGATTGATCACATTACACCACGTGAAATATTACTCTTATTACATTTGACACTAAATCGAGTACAATAGTAGAGTTTGATCCATGTAGCCGACCCTAGTTAATTTGAGACTAGGGCAATGTTGTTGTATTACATTTGTCTCGTTACTTGGCTGTGTCGTAAAGCTTTTATGTGAAAGAAATGAATATTTTTGTTCTTAATTTTAGGTGAAGTTGGCAGATCCAGATGTTGTGTCAAATCCAAGTGAATACCAAAAGCTCGCAAAATCTATGGCTGAGCTTGACGAGGTACTTGAAGAATCAAACTTCTTGTGAAACTTCTTACTCTTTCTATCTCTGTCCATCTCTTTGAGTTAGATAATATAATTATTTGCCAGGTAGTTTCAACCTACAGGGAATTCAAGGAATGTGAGAAGCAATTAAAAGAATCAAAAGGTTGATGACACATTAAAATTTTAATATCATATATAATCTCTTAAAAGGGCCTGCAAATAATATATATATATTTTTTAAATTGCTACTTCCTTCTTTATGACAGATTTAGCCAAAGAGAGTGGCGGCGACGAAGATATGGCAGAAATGATTGCTTCTGAAATTAGTGCTTTGAACAATCAACTAGAAAAGCTCGAGGAAAAGTTGAAGGTTTGATGTAATTTTTCATGAATTAAACCACCTCGTTATTTTATTTTTGTTACTAGGCGTATGCTTGGGGACTCTTCGCTTGTACATAGTTTCTCAATTAGCAGTGCAGCTGTTCTGTACCAGTTTTCCATCATTGCTGGAGCCTGTTTTTCATATTTCGATTAAAATGTTTGGAGAATATTCCTTTCTGGTTATCCTACACCGTCATGACTCACATTCTCTACAATGTCTGTAGCCAATTATGGTGGTCTGTGTGTTTTAGTTACTCAGGCAGCTTCTACACTTATTTGAGTGAAGTTGAACACAATAGAATAATAATGAAGAAGCATTTGTGTTACTTAAACCAGTGTGTGTTTTTGGTTTGCAAGGATGTCTCAGGAACATATAAAATGTTTAAATGTGAGGCACTCAAATTAATGGAGAGGTCAATTCTGTTAGAATATAGTCTATAATAATAATGCTAGCCATTTGTAAACTTTTGCTCTATTAATTATTAACTTGGATGGTGCAGTCTTCAACATCCAGTCAGCCCCCACTCCCCTTTATTTCACTGTTTTTTTTTACAGTAGCTTAGGAATATCATGCTACAGAAATATTTTTCTGTCACAATATTGTTCTCCCAACTGAATCTTGGAGACCCTTGGCTAGAGAAAGATTGTTTGCTAGATTGTTTCTCCTTTGATCTATGTGAACATCAACTCTTTTGCTAATATTTCCCTCTTTCTTTGTTGCCTTTCACTAAAATACTTGCTTATTACCACCATACACACTGACAGGTACTCTTGCTTCCTAGTGATCCACTTGATGCAAGGAACATCTTGCTTGAAGGTAGATGATTTTTTTAATGCATCTTGGCTGATCTAGCTAGTTTGAAAATCTGTTTGTTAAATTTGTTCTTTTTAATTATTATTTTTTGAGGCCGTTCTTTTTTAATTATTACAACCATAGAAACATCAGCAATGTAGAACAAAAGAACTCCACCTATGTTTTACATAATATGTGTGTAACCTGAATGAAGGAGGATTGTGTCAGGTTAACAGCCTGTGGAGAACTCTGCATTAGGTTACCAACTACTGTTATTTATGTGGGAAATCAAATATATGATTAAAAGGTTATCTGTTAGTCTCTGGTTGCCATCCTTTGTCTGTCGCTATTTCCCATCTAGAAATTACTGTTGCCTCTCATCTTTATCTTCTTTTAAAAAATTAATTTGCTTGTTTCTATGTACTATGGACTCTGAATCTGAAGTTGTCATATAATATAGTACATCAATGGGTTCGTTCTTGTTGAAGATCTACTTGCACAATTCATTTGTCCTGTTGACTTTTAGAATTAGTTATCCTCATTCATTCAATGAAAACATCATAAAAAGTAGAAAAAATACAAGCTGCATTGATCTACAAAAAGAAAATGAATAAGTTAAACTTGAACTGAGGAAGAAGGATGAAAATATGATAAATTCATAGTAGAGGGGGAAAAGATAAACTATTGAATTATATTAGTGGTTTTTGACTGGCAAAGAATTGATTGGGCAACTATTAAAACATTTATCTGTAGCTACTATCTACCTTGTTTGAAAAGTAATTCATCTATTCTTTAGCTAGTTCTATCATGTCTACAAGGATTATGAAATCATGCCATGAACTGTATTAAATCGCGTGGAGTGGAAGAGTCTTATCCATGTAGAGGCCCCAAACTAATTTGAGATTGAGGCTTTATTGTTGTTTCCCATGTATTTTTTATTAATCAACTCTAAAAGGTATGACAGTCACTAAATTAATTAGGGCTACACTTGGATTTGGTGTAAATTTTTTAACATTCATTTTTGTTAAATATTACTTCATGTTAACTGTCAGAATGATGCTCTATTCCTTTAGAACTTGATCTTCATGGCAATTAGTGGCGCAACTGGCGCTTCATCCTTTGTTGGTGATGGTTGTAGTTTCCAGCTTATGCCACTTTTTTTCTCTATCGTTATGAATTAAAGGTTGACATTATACTATGTACCACTATACCTATTTTTTGTTTCTTACAATGGCCGCCTTTTGGTCTGTATATGGAAAAATATCTGAACTAGAAAAAGCTGCCTGATCTTTAAAAACACATGTTTTATTGCAATACAAATATAGTAATGTTGCTTAATTGTCCTTTGCAGTGAGAGCAGGTACTGGGGGGGATGAAGCTGGTCTTTGGGCTGGTGATCTTGTAGGTACACGTTTATCATGGTAACTGTGTGAGATCTTTTACTATTTAAAAATGTTGCATTTGTACTTTAATTTTGGTCTTCTTGTATATGTATGAAAACTGCATTTCAGTAGAGTGGCCAAAAAAGGATGACATGGAATTCCTTCTCCAACACTAGTCAATCTAGTCCCTAAATTTTCTGAATCTTATGGCTACATAAGTCTTTTTAATGAATTTTTAATAGATGAGAAGGCCTTTGGCAAAGATAGTGAAGTTCATTTTGTCTCTCTTTAGTTGGACAACCTTCCTATTAAAGCTGATACCGCAACTTTTGACTTCCCAAATAAGATTTATTTGCTTAGAATGACAATATCATGATTATCATCAAAATGCTAAGGTTGGTTACGTTTGATGCACTAGTGGCTTCGTGTTTGTGGCTCCTTCAAATGAGACCTTGTTAAAACTTAAAATTAGGTGATGATGAAATCCTGGTTAATTTCTAAAATAATGGCAGAAATCTGATTGCTTGTGAACTATACTGTGGTAGATTTGAGCCCATAAAATTTTTGGTGATTGCAGAATTATGGCAAGCAGCTCCACTACTAGATTCAAGATTTTGATTTTTCAAAAAGTAGAGTTGCCAATTAAGAAGGCAATGTTAGAAGATGGAAGTTTTTTGATTTTTCACATTAGAGAGGACATAATATTGAAGGCTATAATATTCTGACAATTAGATAAAATGATGCAAGTATGTCAATACGACACCTTGGCTTGGGGCCGCTTTGGTAATTGTAGGGAAATGGGAGGACCCAAAACAACAAGTATCTATGCATTCCGAAAAAATTATGTAGGAAACATGGCTTTACAAACATCAAAATATGGCAATACTTATGCATGACTTAACCTGTTGAAACGTAAAAGGGAGATGGTTGGTCAACCTTCTTTTGCTACTAGTACAGGTGGTTCTTGTACATGTAAACTGATACTTGTAGTTGTTTTCTCTTCACACTGTACTTTTTGATATTTTATTTTGCCCTTGTTTATAACAAACATTTTTTCAAGAATGACTGTGAAGTGTGTAATGCATTTGTTGATGCTCTAGAAACTGGTATCTTCTGTTTCAGTTGTATGTAGCTCAAATTTTCTCATTGTTATCTGAGATGCCAGATGCTATGTCTAAAAGATGAAGGATGTGCTGGAATTATTTAATTCCTATTTTTAAAATCACTTTCTTTTAATTTTTTAAGGTTCGTCTGTATCAGAGGTACAGTGAACGCAACTCTTGGAAGTACACCCCAGTTTCGTCTTCAGAGGTATTAAGGTCACCAAGTGTACAATGTCTTTTTTTTTTTGATGATTGATGCCACTGATTGGCTTAACTTCAATTCTCAGGCGGAGAAAGGTGGATTCAAAACATTTGTTATGGAAATCAAAGGAAACCGTGTGTATAGCAAATTGAAATATGAGTCTGGTGTTCATCGTGTTCAACGTGTTCCCCAGACGGAGGCACAAGGTCGTGTGCACACCTCAACTGCGACTGTAGCTATTATGCCAGAGGTAAAAAATGCAACTTTTCTGCTTTATTGTGTAATTTGTTTGTTTGGATCTTTTATGTCACTTTAAATGATGACCATGGATTTCAGCTGCAAATTTCATGCCTCTGCAAAGCCACATTTTCTTTTTAAAACAAATTGTATAATATATACATCTCCATAACTTTCCTTTTTCTTCAATATTTAGGTTTTTTTTTTGGTCAAATTGTTGCATTGATGTTCCTAACACCCATAAAAGGGTACACCGACCTATTACATCAAGGATAACAAGTATTATAATCTGCTGAAGCTCGGAACAACATCCTCACAAGGAGGGCAACAACCCCATAAAAGGGACAACTGCCGTACGTAGGCGGGAACGCTAACACCTTAACGACAACACATACAAACCTTAACAACAACATATACAAACATTATTAAGTGGAAGAGAAATTACAGAAGAAAATAAGATACAAAAAATGCCATAAAGGAACCCATTAATCACCAAGGACATCTTCGCCGGATAAACATTGAAGCATTAGTGCAGGAAAACTGTAGCTCGCCGCCCTGGTTCACCATAGTCCAAACTCATTTTTCCTTTAAAGCTCCAAAAACTTCCTTCTTCAATAAACTCAGATTCGCCCCTTCCACCGACATCTAGAAGAGAAGGAAGAAACCAAAAAAGATAAAGAGATCTAGAAGCTAGATCTCGATCTTACAACGAAGCAAAAGCCTGGCACCCTTCCTTCACTCTTCAAGATTCAAGACTCAAAAGCACAAGATCTTGATCTTAGATTTTGATAATCTAGATCTTAGATCTAAGAAAACCAAAAAGAGAAAAGGAATAAAAGAGAAAGATGGGGCTGCCGGAAACACTCACGGCCGCCGAAGCGAGCCATGGCGTTGGCGGAGCCCCACGAAGACGATGAGAGCCGACAAAAACCCTAGCTGAGGAAGGAAGGAGAAGCTTCCAAATTGGGATAGCTCGGTTTTTTGAATGTTAGAATCGTGACAACAGCTTCTTCAATTTTTAGTTTACTTGTGAAAAGTGATGTATGCATATTGCAGACAGATTTTTTTTTCCCTCCAGGCTACTGGTGCTGATCTCTTGGTATGGATTTGTTGACAGCCCTTCAAGAATCCTATTTCTTTTCTTGCTCTTTTTGAAGGCAAACACTATGTACGTTATACATAAATAAGGAACTAACTTATACCCATCAAACTTGCACATGGAGTGACTTGAACCTTCAACTTCATGTGTGTGTTGGTCACATTCCAAACCATTGGCGCTGCTACTTGCTTGATGATGACAAACACTAAATATATAAATATTGAATGTACTAATCAGACTTCATACAAAAACAGGTCTTCTCTTATGATTTGTGGCACAAGGTTCAACTTGAAAGGTTGGATGGAAGTAAATTTCTAATTATAGTGCCATTAGTGGCGGCGTATCAAAGTCATTGAATTACAGGACCATTATCAATATAAAACTTCTCTGTCATTTGAGCTAAACGGTGATCTTGTTTCTACCTTTTACTATTTATGGACAATGTTTTTGGTCCAAAATCTGTGTGCGAACTTAATAAATATGTTTTTACAAATTTATTACATTCTATATATTTAGTTCATACTTAACCCTTTTCAGTTATGGGCATTATTTGTTTGTGACTCGGAACCCATACAGCTCCTAAACATCACATTCATCTCGTGTTGTGCCTGTTGATACTTAAATTGATTTTGATGTAAGCAATTGGACATATGATTGTTTAAATTACGGTACTGTTTGTATACGTGCATATTAGTCTGAACCTTGATCAATACACAAGGCAATGTTGTGAACAATTGTCGAATCAGGGGTTGTTCTATACACCCACACAGTTGTGTAAACCTTCATTAGGTAATGTTGTGATTCATTGTCAAATTGCTGTGGTATCATTCATGCAGTGGCGGACCCAGGTACATGTTGGCACTAGGCTGTAGCCTAGGGGAGGTTTGAAAATCTCTTTGTATTTTTTCATATAATTAGCCCATAACTATAACATAGCCCAGCCCTAAAAAATGTTTAGCCCAACCCATTCTTTTTATAAGGCTATGAGAAGTGGGGCACATCACATCTTGCGAAATCAAGTCGTCTACTGTGGTAGTTGGTATGGGACTACCATTGAGGTGAGTTTTATAATTTGCCAATTAATTAACTTACCAATTATATACTCTACAAATACCAAATGCATCTTTAAGTCTTTTTCTTTTATCAAATTTTTTGGTACATTTATTTAACTTTCGGTTTCAAGTCCCTTTTCTCTTAGTTTCTTTTTGGGTTTTTTCTTGGATTTGAAACAAGAAAAGAGACAATACCATCTCTTCTCAATGTTAACAGATAAAGAACATATATAAAAATTCAAATACCAAATGTCCAATTCTATTTAATTTTTTATGTCGTCAACAAACCCTTAGCAGTTATTGTACTTCAATATTATTTCTTCATTCTTATTGGCTCTTTTTTAATATCTTTTAGAAAAACTTTCTTATCGTCGTTTAATTTAATTTTATCTCTTCTTTTTTCTTTCAAAATTAAAAGCCCTAGAAATAAGTCATTAATCACAAGTTCATCTGGATGAAGCGGGAGTGAGTCTTTATCTATTTCTTATCTATTGCGTATCATTTGTACTCTAATATGTTTTGTTTTCAAATGTTATTCTGATTTTATTTCAAACATTTGGAGATAAATATTTATATATAAAAAATGTTTGGACAATCCGGTGTGGGCATTGAGATTAGGCATCGACCCACTCGGTCTCCGTGCGATAGATCTCGAGATGCATGCATGCGCACCTCGAAGTGTATCACATGGTGACCAAGTGGGTCAATGCTCAAAGAAGGTTTGATTTAGCAGGGTCCTTTATATTTGTAATGATTTTGAATGAAAATTATTAAATAAATATATTTCAGTAAATGAAGGAGAAAGAAAAATGTCATGCATTAGTTTAGTCGCAGCCCAGGGCAAACCTGGTCCGCCCCTGCATTCATGTCATTATCACTTTATTAGTGTAAACCTGCATAAATCTTGTTGCCCCTCGGCCCTAATTTACAATCTTTACCTCATCTTTATTATATCTTCTGAAGTGTTACCTCGTTCTCTTTCATAAATCTTGTGACTTTTTTTATACATCTTCAGCCTTCTTCAGTTACATAATGCACGATAGTTTCTTAGTTTGGAGTTTATGGTGCACCTATATGTTGCCCCCCTCAATACACATTTTCGTGCTTTGTTCTTTAGTTAGTAACGCTTTATATTCTTGCCATGGTGGTTGAGTTAGTGCTTGTTTTCTCTTTGTCATGCCTGCACTTCCTCCTTATGCCGTATATTGTTTCAGGCTGATGAAGTTGAGGTGGTGATTGATCCAAAAGATATAGAAATCACTACTGCGAGGTCTGGGGGTGCTGGAGGTATGGATGAAAATGGATTAGTTATTGTCCATACTGTCCTGCAGCTATGATTTACTCAGCATAGAAGAGGTAAAGTTTGTGAAACTTCCACAGTAGTAGTATTTCTGAAATTTCTTTTTCCTGAATCTTGCAGGGCAGAATGTCAACAAGGTGGAAACAGCTATTGATCTCTTTCATAAACCCACAGGAATCCGTATATTTTGTACAGAAGAAAGGACTCAGCTTCAAAATAGGCATCGTGCATTTCAACTTCTGCGAGCAAAACTGTGAGTTTTTTTATTTTTATTTTATGAAACCTACTTTTTTCAATAAGACACAATTTGAAGTCATCTGATTCAAAATCCTTGTGTATCCGAACAATGTTTTTGTGACTGCCAATTGAATATCTTAGAGTTTCTAAGACATGGACTCTAATAATATAGCTTGAATTATATGGAGTAAGTTATCTCTACTTGAAAACATTTGATTTACAAAATGGTACAAAAATTTTCTGAACTCACCCGAGCTAGAAAACTATACACAATAAAAATTGAAGAAATTCGACGCCATAGGGGCAAACCTAAGATAACTTGAGATGCATTAATTAGGAATGATTTTAAAGATTACGAAAGCACTCCATTAAGTAAATTCAAGTGAGCGGTGTGAAGATGTATAATTCCAAATTCCAAGTTACCTATTTACTTTTGATCCTTGGCCTTTTAATTTATTGTCTGCCTCTTTGTAGTTAAATACTTAGCAGATATTTAAACACATCCTAGTAATACAATTATTCACCATCAAGGATAAGCATTGAATGCTTCTACTTGAGAACTAGCGTAACTGGAAAGTTCATGGTATTGGTGGATTAAAAAAAATATTTAGTGATCGCACAAACAAATATCTCACAAAACTTTAGGAGTAATTATCATCAATCATTGTTTAATCATTTGTAGGTTTTGATCAATTGCTTGTTAGAACATTTTAAATCTGCAACTACATGCTTTCATTCAACCGTATCAAATTATGCAATGGGCGTTCAACATTGCAATTAATCTTATTGATAAAGTTGGTTTACTAATTGCCTTTTTTTAAGGATAGTGCTAGAAAGCCCCAACATGGGTACGCACAAAGGGCACGCGCTTGTGAAGCATCGTCGATACGCGTCGAGATACGCATTCAAGGCGTATCAGACGAGCACGAACACGCACTTGCCCTTCGTGCGTGCCAATGCTAGTGCATTCTAGCATTTTCCTTTTTTAAAACCAACAGAGAAGAGTATCAGTTGTTTCATTGAGACGAAAAAAATAGCATACCTAAATAACAAGTTGACAAAAAAAGGAGAGATTGTAGGGACGGATTAAAGAAGATGGAGAGGCCGCAGTAGTGTTGCTCGGACATGTCTTCGTTCGTCTGATGACATGGTTAAAAATGCGAGCAACAATGAGGAATTGAGTTTTTTTTCTTTGATAGAGAAGTGTTGAGTTTTATCAAATTGAATGAGGAGACTTAGGAGAGGAAGGAGAGTCGTCAAACAGAGAGAGGAGTATGGACATTTTTCTGTTGTTTTTT
The DNA here is from genome assembly GCA_039657345.1 of Stephania japonica. Classification (NCBI taxonomy): domain Eukaryota; kingdom Viridiplantae; phylum Streptophyta; class Magnoliopsida; order Ranunculales; family Menispermaceae; genus Stephania; species Stephania japonica. Next base: position 70,402,309 of record CM077557.1, read on the forward strand.
TTTTAATTAGTTAACGGCTTCAGAGGGATTCGTCAACCAAGGATTAAACCGGCTGACCACTACTATGGAAAGTTAATTAATTAGTCAATAACGTTTTCCCCCTTTTTTAAAATTATGGGTTTTTGGTACGTTGTTACCATTTAATATCTTTAGGGATTTTCCTCAAAAAAAAAAAAAATCTTTAGGAATTGAAAAAGTTTTTTTTAGCCAAGGTTAATTAGTCAAATGGTCTACATATAGTTTAGAGATGATTTGAATTTAATATTTTTTAATTATCTTTTATAAACACCAAGTGATGATTGGTTATAACATTATTTTTTGTGAACAGAAATTTACTCCTATTCATTTATTTATTTATTTTGAAGAAGATTTATTCATATTTATTACAATTAAAAGGATGAATTTTTATATTTTTAACTAAATTCAAGTGTGAATAACGTTTGAATATATATAAGGTAACTGTTTTATATTTTGTATTTTCCGTGTTGAAAATTGTCGCCTTATATTGAAACATGAGAATCGAATTACGCCCTTCCACGTTCAAACTATATATGGGCATTAGTCGGGCTTGGTTGGAAATAAAATATTCATAGATAGTTGAATATTTTTGAAATCCTCTTAAAAAGGGAGCCATTTATACTTTCGAGAATCATCCTGTTGAAGCTCCGTGTTCGTTGAAAGACACCCAACTGCTTGTAACTTTACCTTGCCAAAGACATTTAATTTCTAATAAAAAATTTAAGTAATTTGCCATAAAAATCAAAGTAATTAAACATACCAAATCATCTTATTTCCAACCTCTTTCCCACCCAGCCCAACTAATGCCCATATATAGTTTGAACGAGGAAGAGCGTAATTTGATTGCCGTGTTTGAATATAAGATATTTGTTATCAACTCAGTAAATACAGAATGTGAAACAATTACCTTATATATATTTAAACGTTATTGACATCTGAATTTAGTTAAAAATATAAAAATTCATCCACTTAAATGTAATAAATATGAATAAATCTTCTTCAAAATAAATGAATAGGAGTAAATCTGTTTTCACAAAAAATAATGTTATAACTGATCATCACTTGGTGTTTATAATAGATAATTGAAAACATATTAATTCAAATCATCCCTAAACTATATGTATGCCGTTTGACTAATTAATTTTCCTTAGCTAAAATTTTTTTTTTCAATCTTTAAGATTTTTATTTTTTTGAGGAAAATCCCAAAAGATATTAAATGGTAACAATGTACTAAAAACGCATAATTTAAAAAAAGGGGAAAAACATTATTGACTAATTAATTATCTTTCCATAGTAGTGGTCAGCCGGTTCAATCCTTGGTTGACGAATCCCTTTGAAGCCGTTAACTAATTAAAAAAAAACAATGGAAAAAATGTTCACACTCCTCACTCTTTTGGATGATTCTCCTTCCTTTCCTAAGCCTCCTTATTCAATTTGCTAAAACTCAACGCTTCTCTGTCAAAGAAAAAAAACTCAATTCCTCATTGCTGCTAGCATTTTTTGACCAAGTCATCAGACGAACGAAGACATGTTCGGGCAACACTAATGCGGCCTCTCCATCTTCTTCAATCCGCCCCTGCAATCTCTCCTTTTTCTGTCACCTTGTAATTTAGGTATGCAATTTTTTTCGTCTCAATGAAACAATTGATGCTCTTCTCTGTTGGTTTACAAAAATGCAATTGGTAGACCAACTTTACCAATACTTTAAAGTAAGATTAATTGCAATGTTTAACACCCATTGTATAATTTGGTACGGTTGAATGAAAGCACGTGGTTGAAGATTTAAAATGTTCCAACAAGCAATTGATCAAAACCTACAAATGATTAAACAATGGTTGATGATAAGTACTCTTGAAGTTTTGTGACATATATTGAGTGTAGGGAAGCTCCTTGTTTGGAGATATTTAGTAATTCTATTATGTGGATTGCATGGGTGATGGAAACTGTTTATGTGAGGGAACAAAATTAGTATTAAGATGTCATGGGGTATGGGGAATCTTTCAGTGCAATATTTCAAGGTATTGGTTTATGATAAGTACTCTTGAAGTTTTGTGACATATATTGAGTGTAGGGACGCTCCTTGTTTTGATATATTTAGTAATTCTATTATGTGGATTGCGTGGGTGATGGAAACTGTTTATGTGAGGGAACAAAATTAGTATTAAGATGTCATAGGGTATGAGGAATCTTTCAGTGCAATATTTCAAGGTATTGGTTTCTGGTTTTTGTTACGTTGGTCTTTTTCTTCAATGATGCATTTCCTCCTTGTTACAGGTATGAGATTAAAGTAAAGGAGCAGCAAGAAAAGATAAGGAATCAACGGAAATCACAGGTCATCATCATCATTGTTATTATTCTAATTTGTTTTAAACATAGAAGATGCTGACAAGGTGATTATCGTGGTTATTTAAATTGGATCATTTTGAACCAATAATAATTCCGTGCGAGACGTTAAGCTTTTTCAATTTTCTCTAGGTGAGACTCATTAGTTGTTTGACCTTTCGGTATATTGTTTGGCAATTTTGTGCTGTCTTTGATTTCAGGGTTGTCTGACTGTTGGTAACTTAAACTACTTGCTTCAAAGCCCATAAAATTTGTCTAATCCCTATATTATAGAAGATATGAATAACATTCAACCATGAGCAGAGAGAATAATTTAGGTGGAGTAGACAGTGCCATGGCTGAGGTGAACTTCCTTCGTTGAATCACAACTATGTGACATGATTGCTAATTGAAAGTTTGAAACCTAACACTTGTACCAGGGGTCCAGGACAGGTAGATTGCTATCTGCGTGAGTGTGTGTGAAGGTGAGTAATGATTGGACTACGTAAACTATAAAGCAAATTGAGAAATTAGAATTAGATTTTAGATTGCAGTAGGCACCTATTGACTCAAAGACTAGGGAAGGGCGGTTGCGGTGGTTTGGTCACTTGCAAAGACAGTCTACAGATGCCCCGACTAGAAAACTTGACTTAATAGGAACTGAAGAAATTCAACGAGGTAGGGGTAGACCGAATTTAACTTGGGATGTATTAATTAGGAGGGATTTAAATGGTTTGGAATGCTCACCATCAATTGCACAAAATCGAGCACAATGGAAGAGTTTGATCCAACCCCAATTAATTTGGGTTTGAGGCTATGTTTTTGTTGTATTGTAATTTGCTATTTGTTTGCTAGGGGATCTTTTGTTTATGAATATTTAAGTTTAAGTGTTACTGTGTGACGACCACATTGCAGGAATTCCAAGGTTCGAAATACTTATTGACTTTATTTATTTTACTTGTGTTCTAAAAAATGACAGGTTGGTACTGGTGCTCGTGCAGAAAAGATCCGGACATACAATTATAAGGTACTTTCTTAACATCTTTCACTTTTGTTAAGTGTTCACAATGTTTGTCAACTCTTATTAAATCCATTGGAAACGTGAAATACGAAATCAAAAAGACACAAACCCTCTCAGAAACATACCCTCCTAACCAAACAATAAGCTAGCTTACCTGACAAGAATGTGAGTGCGAAACTGCTGCAACATTGGAAGCAATTGGAAATAGTCTCTCCCCCACACAATATCAGAAAATAGCTCTATTGTTTTGTCCAATGTTTTCAATGCAGCAAGGCGGTGCTCGGCGGTTTAGCCCTACCTAATTGAGGTGGGGCCTAGGCGGTGCATATTTGGAGCCTAGGCAGGGGAGAAAATATTTACTTAGTCCTCCTTAATAAATAATTTAATTTATTAAGAGACCCCTCAACAGTAAGGGGCATACTTTATCACCTATATATTATCACCATCATATTTTCAACTTCACACTTTTCCACACATTTTGAAATAAAAAATATTTTGAAAAAAAATAAAAAATATTTTAAAGAAAATAAATAAATAATACTTTTAATAATTTTTTTTTTTAATAATTATTTTCAGGCCGCCTAATTAAGGGATAGGAGGCCGAAACCCTCAAAGACCTAAGGGGTGCCTAGGCGCCACCTTGAAAACACTGGTTTTGTCATTGGATGTTCTATTGGTCTTCAGTCCCACAATTATTAGAGAACACCAAAGCCATGTACACAATTTGCCAAACTTTCTTTCCTCTGCAGGATACGGTACGGTCCGTGATCGTACTCCAAAGAAATGGTGCTTGATTCCAACTAGTTTAATCAACACTGTGGTTGTCTTGTGACCATGCTTTTCATTTTCTCAATCTCGCAATAATGTTTATCCATTTTGTTTTAATTTTGACAGGACAATAGAGTTACAGATCATAGATTGAAGATGAACTTCGAACTGACATCCTTCCTTGATGGAGATATAGAGACTGCAGTTCAGGTATGGTGCCAAAAGCATTTGGTGCATTTAAATGACCAGCGTGTGTACATTTAACTTGGAAAAAAAAAAGAAAAAAAAATCTTTGAAAAGGTTTTGAAAAAAAATATTCAAAGGAACTTCTTCCTCTGCACTGCCTTTATTTTTTTTAGGTCTGTAATAATGATTGTTTACTAACTTTCGGGTATGGCATACCACCTATTGCAAGTGAAAAAGAAAGAAAGTGAAGAATATTTCATTTATTCTTCAAATTCTATACAACATCTACTGGAAAATTATTTAAATTTCAATTTGCTATGAAATGAAGTTGTTTGCCAACTAATGCTTGGTATATGCAGTCGTGTGCTGCAATGGAGCAAAAGGAGCTCTTGGAAGAACTAGCCGAGTCTGTGGGTGCAGCCACTGGCTAATTTTCAGCGGCATATTGGTTGCAAGTTTATCGACCTTTGACGCTACTTAGGAATGGTGGACGTAACACTTCGAAACTGTTGGTGAGGAAAGACTGAACTATTGAAATTCTAGAATCACTGTATCATGATTGAACAAGAAATTCGATAGTTCTATACTTCTGTTACTCTTGCTGAAAGGTGATGTATTGTAATGTTTGATACCTTGCAGGTTTGTACATCCCAGAATGAACTTGCAGATCTCACAAGTGATTTTCTTCATCAACCAAGGCATCAAAATATGAATATCAGTTGTTTGTATTATGCTTTGAAATTTGTATTCGTATTTTTCATTTCCAATATCCGTTGTGGATATAGCTCACTGCCTGGAGACCAAGAACTGTGACCAATATATTATGAGACAATGTGTAAGTCAAAAACAAAATTAATCGTAAGCTCAATTTGCAAGTTTTTAATTTATTTATTTAATTTTTCATAGTGTTGATGCTATTAAATTACCAAAAAAAAAACTTGGTTCCTTATAAACTTTTCAGAATGAACTAATGATAGAAATGAATACAGATGTTCATCATAATGAACAGATGTATCAAGTGCAGAGTTTAAGAGGATTTCTTCTGTGTAGCTTTCATAAAGAGTCATCAGAGAACACAAATCTTGTTTCATTTCAAAAAAAAAGAAGCAATTACAAAATTCTATTGCACATTATGCTTGTGAAAATTGATGTTGTCAGTCTGTAGACTCCGTACAATTGTATATGGCAAATGTGTAGCTAATTCAAACGTACAGGAAAGAACTTCATGTAATTATTTTAACAGGATTAGGACACTTATCATTCATGTAATTGTTTTTGACAAGGCTTCACGAAGAAAAAAAAAAAAAAAAAAAAAAATTGATACGATCTTTATGTAACTATTTCGAATGAACTCGGTTGACCCCAAACACTAGTGGCATTACATATCCAATCCACCAGATCAGCTAGGCTAGCTTGCCCACCAAACGTTCATCAAAACTCGAAACAACTACTCCAAAATGCATCCAAAGTCTCCACCTATTATTTTTTCATCAACTCATGACTTGCTTTTCAAAGATGGAGTTGGGCGCACTACCCTGCTGAGTTCGCGCCCCCCCCCCCCCCCCCAACCCAACTCCGAAATCCATTGCCTACATTGACCTCTCATGAACAGATGGAGAGAAAAACACAATCTATCCACACCTTCATTCTTGTGACCCACTTTCCAAGTACCAAACTCCAAGCCATCCTCCAATGTGACCTCCTTTTATGAGATCAATCCCCAATGTCCAGTTAGATTCCTCCATTGCAATGATTTAAATTCCTTTGAGCCAGATAACACTGCCGCCGCGCCGCTCTTTTAATTGCATCCATCAATTCTCTCCAGGGAAAACAACTACAAATGGTTCCTACAACATACGGTAAAAAATCGGAACCATTTTACAACTCAAGCATCCAAGTTGAGAAAATCCAACGCAAAAATAAATGTAAACCATCTTCACAGACTTAATTGTAAAACCTCTACGGATCGACGTGAAAGCTACATGATCACTGAAACATGGCACGAACAAAATGCCAAATATTTGAGTCAACGAAATATTAAATACAAGCACAACATACTAAAGTAAAGGATCAATAAGAAACATAACTAGATAAGTAAAAACACATTCAATCTACAGCCTCTCAATTGTTTGTCTTTGATTGTTATGGATTGGTCAAATTAGCTACATCTATTTCAAGAGTACGTGAAGCTTTTTGTCGATCAATGTTGACATCATTCGCTAAAATGGATGTGACTTGACTTTGATTGTTATGGATTGGTACCAAGGTTAAGTCCTAGGCAAGGAGATCTAATTTTAACAGCCGAGACAGAAGCAATGAAAATAACTCTAACTAAAATATATTATTGACATGGGAGCCTGTCCCAGAATAAAAGCAAATTACCAATTGATTCAAAACTAGAGCCCTTGCCTTCCGCAATCATTGCCCTTGTTTGCCTGAATTTTTCTGCAAGTAAAATGAATTATGAGATGCAAGAGAAAAAAAGGAAATAAAGCAAATTGAAGAACATTTTAGCTGAAGCAGTTTCTTGTGAACTCACACAGTCACATACATAAAATTTTACAAAAGAAACATAAAACACAATTTTCACATATTTGCAATCTTTCAAGAGTTTTAGATTTGGAAACAATACATACCTGGTGTCTGATGAGATATTCACAACCTTATAAAATAGCCCAATACATTGTTGATGAAGACAAAGCTATTTTCATAATCCCCATTTCTGTTTCTGGTGATGCATTTGCAGTAAGGAGAGATTTCTCTCTCAGCAATGACATTCAAGAGTTCTAAAAGGAAAATAAAGGGCAGTCAGGATTTTCCACAGACCACCTTTCTGATTTTGTACTCCAAATCGTATTAATATTCCACCTGAAATTAGCAATTAAAAAAAAAAAACAGGAATCATGTGAATAACAAAATGATTGAAGCCCCTTATGTCACAGCATACATTGAATTTAATAATATCAATTAATATCATGAATAAAATGTTTAGAGCTAAACCTCCAGAGTTGAGAATCATTTGAAGCAACGGCCATAGTTGCAAGTTGTAGCTGCTTTAGAGCTCCATTGAGCATCGCGGATATAGGGCCCGAAAATATGTAAACATATTCAAAATTAGTACTTAAAGGACATGTTTAAACTCCTACTTATTTTAATCGAGGGATTAACTAGTTAGTAGAGACTCAGTACCGTAGAGACATTTAGCTGTTGAAGATTTCATTTCATTTCTATAACCTGCCAAAAACTCATTATCAAAATCATTCGCTCAAAAGCAAAGAAACGTTTGCATTATAACAAAAGAAAATTAATGAACTACCCTTCCATTAATATAACAAAATGGCACTCTCAACAAACCTTGCAACTTGTGTTGATTTAGGAAGCATCAAGAGTTGGAGCAATATGAGCTGATAAAGGTTCAGGTTGATAGTCCCTGCCATAAATGGTGACGGAAAGAAATAAATTGTATAAAAAAACTGTTGATTAATGCCAAGAAATAAGATAATTCTGCATTAGTTATTAATTCTGCTCTTCTTTGTTTCTTCCCTTCTTTTGTAACATCATTGTTTCAAGAGACGCAAAAGTTGCCCACCCATGCCACAGTAAGACTAAAATTAATGCCAAGAAATAACAAAACTGATCGATTATTTAATCATATGAACAACATATACACATAAGTAGAAGCAAAAGTAATGGATGGATGGATCACCTGGTTTTTGAAATTGTCAAAGGATGGATCCCCAAGAACAACAAGTGGGTCCAATTTCCCCTTTGGTATTACCACCCCTGGACCCTGAAGAGCAATAAGAAATACTATGGTCAAGTTTGTAGAAGTTGAAATATAATACTATACGTGTTGTGATAACTGCAATAAGGGAACTATGACTGTTGCAGCCTCCTCTCTCACATTAAATTAAAGGTTCACACTATAGCCAGAATTAAGGTGTAACCAAGCAGTGCAACAGCAGATGAATAATCCAACTTCTCCGTGATGTCCACATCTCTGTAAAATGATTCCATGAATCATCAATCCTCTCTAGACGAATAGCCTGTTTTTGTGCACACCTCCAAGCATGCCTGCACCCCCAATGAATAAAATGGTCGAACTAAAGGTTTCCAAGAACAAGAACTTTTATTTAATTCCCTATCCTCAAGATGCTGCTAATTGTGTCAGCTATTAATTTTGCTCTTCTGTCTGTCTTCCCTTCCTTTGCCACATCCTGATTTCAGGAGACGCAAAAGTTGTTTGAGATGCCATAATAAGACTAAAATGCATAATCTCCTAGTAGGTGCTTGGAAACTTTTCTTCCAATCCAAAATATAATTCATCATTTTTATTTTGAAACCAAAATATAATTATTGACTAATTAATTAACTTTCCAAAGTAGTGGTCAGCTGGTTCAATCCTTGGTTGACGAATCCCTTTGAAGCCGTTAACTAATTAAAAAAAAAACAACGAAAAAATGTACACACTCATTTCTCTCTCTTTTGGACGTTTCTCCTTCCTCTCCTTATTCAATATGCTAAAACTCAACGCTTCTCTGTAAAAGAAAAAAAAACTCAATTCCTCACTAATGCTCGCATTTTTTGACCTAGTCATCAGACGAACGGAGACGTGTTCGGGCAACACTAATGCGGCCTCTCCATCTTCAATCCGCCCCTGCAATCTCTCCTTTTTCTGTCACCTTGTAATTTAGGTATGCAATTTTTTTCGTCTCAATGAAACAATTGATGCTCTTCTCTGTTGGTTTACAAAAATGCAATTGGTAGACCAACTTTATCAATACTTTAAAATAAGATTAATTGCAATGTTGAACACCCATTGTATAATTTGGTACGGTTGAATGAAAGCACGTGGTTGAAGATTTAAAATGGTCTAACAAGCAATTGATCAAAACCTACAAATGATTAAACAATGGTTGATGATAAGTACTCTTGAAGTTTTGTGACATATATTGAGTGTAGGGACGCTCCTTGTTTGGAGATATTTAGTAATTCTATTATGTGGATTGCGTGGGTGATGGAAATTGTTTATGTGAGGGAACAAAATTAGTATTAAGATGTCATGGGGTATGGGGAATCTTTCAGTGCAATATTTCAAGGTATTGGTTTTTGGTTTTTGTTACGTTGGTCTTTTTCTTCGATGATGCATTTCCTCCTTGTTACAGGTATGAGATTAAAGTAAAGGAGCAGCAAGAAAAGATAAGGAATCAACGGAAATCACAGGTCATCATCATCATTGTTATTATTCTAATTTGTTTTAAACATTGAAGATGCTGACAAGGTGATTATCGTGGTTATTTAAATTGGATCATTTTGAACCAATAATAATTCCGTGCGAGACGTTAAGCTTTTTCAATTTTCTTTAGGTGAGACTCATTAGTTGTTTGACCTTTCGGTATATTGTTTGGCAATTTTGTGCTGTCTTTGATTTCAGGTTTGTCTGACATTTGGTAACTTAAACTACTTGCTTCACAGCCCATAAAATTTGTCTAAGCCCTATATTATGGAAGATATGAATAACATTCAACCATGAGCAGAGAGAATAATTTAGGTGGAGTAGACAGTGCCATGGCTGAGGTGAACTTCCTTTGTTGAATCACAACTATGTGAAATGATTGCTAATTGAAAGTTTGAAACCTAACACTTGTACCAGGGGTCTAGGACAGGTAGATTGCTATCTGCGTGAGTGTGTGTGAAGGTGAGTAATGATTGGACTATGTAAACTATAAAACAAATTGAGAAATTAGAATTAGATTTTGGATTGTAGTAGCACCAATTGACTCAAAGACTAGGGAAGGGCGGTTGCGGTGGTTTGGTCACCTGCAAAGACAGCCTACAAATGCCCCGACTAGAAAACTTGACTTAATAGGAACTGAAGAAATTCAACGAGGTAGGGGTAGACCGAATTTAACTTGGGATGCATTAATTAGGCGGGATTTGAATGGTTTTGAATGCTCACCATTAATTGCACAAAATCGAGCACAATGGAAGAGTTTGATCCAACCCCAATTAATTTGGGATTGAGGCTATGTTGTTGTTGTATTGTAATTTGCTATTTGTTTGCTGGGGGATCTTTTGTTTATGAATATTTAAGTTTAAGTGTTACTGTGTGACAGCCACATTGCAGGAATTCCAAGGTTCCAAATACTTATTGACTTTATTTATTTTACTTGTGTTCTAAAAAATGACAGGTTGGTACTGGTGCTCGTGCAGAAAAGATCCGGACGTACAATTATAAGGTACTTTCTTAACATCTTTCACTTTTGTTAAGTGTCCAGTGTTTGCCAACTCTTATTAAATCCACTGGAAACCTGAAATACAAAATAAAAAAGACAAAAACCCTCTCAGAAACATACCCTCCTAACCAAACAATAAGCTAGCTTACCTGACAAGAATGTGAGTGCGAAACTGCTGCAACATTGGAAGCAATTGGAAATAGTCTCTCCCCCACACAATATCAGAAAATAGCTCTACTGTTTTGTCCGATGTTTTCAATGCAGCGAGGCGGTGCTCGGCGGTTTAGCGCTACCTAATTGAGGTGGGGCCTAGGCGGTGCATATTTGGCGCCTTGGCAGGCGAGAAAATATTTACTTAGTCCTCCTTAATAAATAATTTAATTTATTTACAGACCCCTCAACAGTAAGGGGCATACTTTATCACTTATATATTATCACCATCATATTTTCAACTCTACAGTTTTCCACATTTTGAAATAAAAAATATTTTAAAGAAAATAAATAAATAATACTTTTAATAAAAAATATTTTTTAATAATTATTTTCAGGCCGCCTAATTAAGGGCTAGGAGGTGGAAACCCCCAAAGGCCTAAGGCGGTGCCTAGGCGCCACCTTGAAAACACTGGTTTTGTCATTGGATGTTCTATTGGTCTTCACTCCCACAATTATTAGAGAACGCCAAAGCCATGTACACAATTTGCCAAACGTTCTTTCCTCTGCAGGATACGGTATGGTCCGTGATCATACTCCAAAGAGATGGTGCTTGATGCCAACTAGTTTAATCAACACTGTCGTTGTCATATGACCATGCTTTTCATTTTCTCAATCTCGCAATAATGTTTATCCATTTTGTTTTAATTCTGGCAGGACAATAGAGTTACAGATCATAGATTGAAGATGAACTTCGAACTGACATCCTTCCTTGATGGAGATATAGAGACTGCAGTTCAGGTATGGTGCCAAAAGCATTTGGTGCATTTAAATGACAGTGTGTGTACATTTAACTTGGAAAAAAAAAAGAAAAAAAAAACTTTGAAAAGGTTTTGAAAAAAATGTTCAAAGGAACTTCTTCCTCTTCACCGCCTTTATTTTTTTTAGGTCTGTAATAATGATTGTTTACTAACTTTCGGGTATGGCATATACCTATTGCAAGTGAAAAAGAAAGAAAGAAAGTGAAGAATATTTCATTTATTCTTCAAATTCTATACAACATCTACTGGACAATTATTTAAATTTCAATTTGCTATGAAATGAAGTTGTTTGCCAACTAATGCTTGGTATGTGCAGTCGTGTGCTGCAATGGAGCAAAAGGAGCTCTTGGAAGAACTAGCCGAGTCTGTGGGTGCAGCGACTGGCTAATTTTCACCGGCATATTGGTTGCAAGTTTATCGACCTTTGACGCTACTTAGGAATGGTGGACGTGACGTAACACTTCGAAACTGTTGGTGAGGAAAGACTGAACTATTGAAATTCTAGAATCACTGTACCATGCTTGAACAAGAAATTCGATAGTTCTATACTTCTGTTACTCTTGCTGAAAGGTGATGTATTGTAATATTTGATCCCTTGCAGGTTTGTACATCCCAGAATGAACTGGCAGATTTCACAAGTGATTTTCTTCATCAACCAAGGCATCAAAATATGAATATCAGTTGTTTGTATTATGCTTTGAAATTTGTATACTTATTTTTCATTTCCGATATCCGTTGTGGATCTAGCTCACTGTCTGGAGACCGAGAACTGTGACCAATATATTCTGAGACAATGTGTAAATCAAAAACAAAATTAATAGTAAGCTCAATTTGCAAGTTATTTATTTATTTATTATAGTGTTGATGCTATTAAATTACCAAAAAAAAAAACTTGGTTCCTTATAAACTTTTCAGAATGAACTACTGATAGAAATGAATACAGGTGTTCAACATAATGAACAGGTGTATCAAGTGCAGAGTTTAAGAGGATTTCTTCTGTATAGCTTTCATAAAGAGTCATAATGGAACACAAATCTTGTTTTATTTCAAAAAGAAAAAAGCAATTACAAGATTATATTGCCCATTATGCTTGTGAAAAGTAATGTTGTCAGTCTGTTAGACTCTGTACAATTGTATATGGCAAGTGTGTAGCTAATTCAAACATACAGGAAAGAACTTCATGTAATTATTTTAACAGAATTAGGACACTTATTCATCATGTAATTGTTTTTGATAAGGCTTCACAAAAAAAAATAAAATAAAAATTGATAAGAACTTCATGTAACTATTTCAAATGAACTCGGTTGAACCCAAACACTGGTGGCATTACATATCCAATCCACTAGATCAGATAGGCTAGCTTGCCCATCAAACGTTCATCAAAACTTGAAACAACTACTCCAAAATGCATCCAAAGTCTCCTCTTATTATTTTTCCATCAACTCACGACTTGCTTTTCAAAGATGGAACTGGGTTGCTACCCTGTCGAGTTCGACGAGGGCAATGCCCAGTTGGCCCCCCCAACTCCGGAATCCATTGCCTACATTGACCTCTCATGAACAGATGGTGGAGAGAAAAACGCAATCCACACCTTCATTCTTGTGACCCACTTTCCAAGTACCAAACTCCAAGCCGTCCTCCAATGTGACCTCCTTTTATGTGATCAATCCTCAATGTCCAATTAGATCCCTCCATTGCAATGATTTAAATTCCTTTGAGCCAGATAACACTGCCGCCGCGCCGCTCTTTTAATTGCATCCATCAATTCTCTCCAGGGAAAACAACTACAAATGATTCCTACAGCATACAGTAAAAAATCGGAACCATTTTACAACTCAAGCATCCAAGTTGAGAAAATCCAACGCAAAAATAAATGTAAACTATCTTCACAGACTTAACTGTAAAACCTCTACAGATCGACGTGAAAGCTACATGATCACTGAAACATGGCACGAACAAAATGCCAAATATTTGAGTGAACGAAATATTAAATACAAGCACACCATACTAAAGTAAAGGATCAATAAGAAACATAACTAGATAAGTAAAAACACATTCAATCTACAGCTTCTCAATTGTTTGTCTTTGATTGTTATGGATTGGTCAAATTAGCTACATCTATTTCAAGAGTATGTGAAGCTTTTTGTCGATCAATGTTGACATCATTCGCTAAAATGGATGTGACTTGACTTTGATTGTTATGGATTGGTACCAAGGTTAAGTCCTAGGCAAGGAGATCTAATTTTAACAGCCGAGACAGAAGCATTGAAAATAACTCTAACTAAAATACATTATTCACATGGGAGCCTGTCCCAGAATAAAAGCAAATTACCAATTGATTCAAAACTAGAGCCCTTGCCTTCCGCTATCATTGCCCTTGTTTGCCTGAATTTTTCTGCAAGTAAAATGAATTATGAGATGCAAGAGAAAAAAAGGAAATAAAGCAAATTGAAGAACATTTTAGCTGAAGCAATTTTACAAGAGAAACATAAAACACAATTTTCACATATTTGCAATCTTTCAAGAGTTTTAGATTTGGAAACAATACATACCTGATGTCTGATGAGATATTCACAACCTTATAAAATAGCCCAATACATTGTTGATGAAGACAAAGCTATTTTCATAATCCCTATTTCTGTTTCTGGTGATGCATTTGCAGTAAGGAGAGATTTCTCTCTCAGCAATGACATTCAAGAGTTCTAAAAGGAAAATAAAGGGCAGTCAGGATTTTCCACAGACAACCTTTCTGATTTTGTACTCCAAATCGTATTAATATTCCACCTGAAAGTAGCAATTAAAAAAAAAAAAGGAATCATGTGAATAACAAAATGATTGAAGCCCCTTATGTCACAGCATACATTGAATTTAATAATATCAATTAATATCATGAATAAAATGTTTAGAGCTAAACCTCCGGAGTTGAGAATCATTTGAAGCAACGGCCATAGTTGCAAGTTGTAGCTGCTTTAGAGCTCCATTGAGCATCGTGGATATAAGGCCCGAAAATATGTAAACATATTCAAAGTTAGTACTTAAAGGACATGTTTAAACTCCTACTTATTTTAATCGAGGGATTAACTAGTTAGTAGAGACTCAGTACCGTAGAGACATTTAGCTGTTGAAGATTTCATTTCATTTCTATAACCTGCCAAAAACTCATTATCAAAATCATTCGCTCAAAAGCAAAGAAACGTTTGCATTATAACAAAAGAAAATTAATGAACTACCCTTCCATTAACATAACAAAATGGCACTCTCAACAAACCTTGCAACTTGTGTTGATTTAGGAAGCATCAAGAGTTGGAGCAATATGAGCTGATAAAGGTTCAGGTTGATAGTCCCTGCCATAAATGGTGACGGAAAGAAATAAATTGTATAAAAAAACTGTTGATTAATGCCAAGAAATAAGATAATTCCGCATTAGTTATTAATTCTGCTCTTCTTTGTTTCTTCCCTTCTTTTGTAACATCATTGTTTCAAGAGATGCAAAAGTTGCCCACCCATGCCACAGTAAGACTAAAATTAATGCCAAGAAATAATAAAACTGATCGATTATTTAATCATATGAACAGCATATACACATAACCAGAAGCAAAAGTAATGGATGGATGGATCACCTGGTTTTTGAAATTGTCAAAGGATGGATCCCCAAGAACAAGTGGGTCCAATTTCCCCTTTGGTATTACCACCCCTGGACCCTGAAGAGCAATAAGAAATACTATGGTCAAGTTTGTAGAAGTTGAAATATAATACTATACGTGTTGTGATAACTGCAATAAGGGAACTATGACTCTTGCAGCCTCCTCTCTCACATTAAATTAAAGGTTCACACTATAGCCAGAATTACGGTGTAACCAAGCAGTGCAACAGCAGATGAATAATCCAACTTCTCCGTGATGTCCACATCTCTGTAAAATGATTCCATGAATCGTCAATCCTCTCTAGACGAATAGCCTGTTTTTGTGCACACCTCCAAGCATGCCTGCACCCCCAATGAATAAAATGGTCGAACTAAAGGTTTCCAAGGACAAGAACTTTTATTTTTGAGCTATTCAATTCCCTAACCTCAAGATGCTGCTAATTGTGTCAGCTATTAATTTTGCTCTTCTGTCTGTCTTCCCTTCCTTTGCCACATCCTGATTTCAGGAGACGCGAAAGTGTTTGAGATGCCATAATAAGACTAAAATGCATAATCTCCTAGTAGGTGGTTGGAAACTTTTCTTCCAATCCAAAATATAATTCATAATTTTTATTTTTGAAACCAAATCATCATTTAATTATGTCTAGGAGTAAAATAAGCAGTGATGGATGGATCACCTGATTTCTGAATGGCTCAGATCCGTATTGATATCGATGAGAATTGATGGACACAGAATTCTTTTGAGAAGTAAAAAAAGGGGCTTTACAAGCATCCAACGGTTTTACAACCATGAGATTTCCTAATTCTTTGGATAAAGTTTTACGCCATGTTGAAACCTCAAATGACTAACTTTTGAAAGAGTTAGAAGACATTCCTTTTCCTTCACGTTCTTCTTCAGATATCTTAGCATTGAGGATCGAGGATCCCACATCTTTGCGGTCTAATTCGGGACGAAAGCTTCCTCTAATGAAAGTTCAATTCATTCTCTTTAGCGGCTGACTGTTTTCAGAACAACAATACTACATTATATGCTTAATGTACATATTACAACTGTTTAAAGATTCTATGAAGCGCACTTACTGCAGTAGAGTAGAGACAGACTTCTTGAAGAATTTGAAATCATCCCATCTTAATAGAGATAACTTACTCCCCAAAGCCCTCCCTATAAACACCAATGTCAATGCAGCCATCGTCAATCTCGTCACCAATCAAACTGACGTCATAAATCTGCAAGACAAAAAGGAAGGACAAAGATCTTCCAGACTAAGGAAGATTGATTACCTTATAAATTTGAATGACTAGCTCAGGAAGTTTTCCTTTGGATGTCGTTGTTATGCCTTAAAATTATTTCATGACTGGCACTTTGTCTCAGATGATGAAGAATATAATACAACAATGTATAGATCATACAGTTTTAAGTAATAATTGAATGAATGATAATGCATTAAAGATGATGATTGATTTTGTGGAGTACCTCCCCAATAGATGCAAAAGTTCCCTGATCAGATGTCGCGATAAGAGTACTCCTGACTAGTACTGAACCTCGATCACACATTTGCTTAGCAACACTGCATACATAGTTTCATTACATTGCTAGGAAATGATAAAAATACAGAATAATGATTACAACTTAACTTACTGCACAATTGATTTTCTACTTTTTCCTAAAGAATGTGGCACTCGCAATTTCAGATTTTCCGTTTGAGACCAACACCGGGGACTCTGTCTCTCGTTGTGGATTTTGTTGGTTGAAGAATTGATGGCTTGGAGTAGTAGTTGATGAGGAGGCATATTTGGAAACATAGAAAATATATTGCAATGAAGAACCAAATTAAGGCCTAAAGAAGTTGTAGCAATGAATTTAAAAGTAGTGTCCAAAGCAGTAGTGTCCCATGTGTACTTTGAATTCATATAATTTAATCACATTGTGAGCATTAAACAGCACATAGACATGCATAAACATAAGAAAGTCTTAGGATTAGTATATAGTTACTATATAGTAGATGGAATATAGGATAAGTAGCAGTAGATATAATTAATGGGGAAATGTGATTGTAAATTCGAAAAGGATGAGGCAGATCCGGGGCGATCCCAACAGGCAGTGCAATATGAAGGTGCTTTCTTCTGATCTGAATAAGTGATATCATGATTAATTTGGCAGTAAGTTAATGAGAAGAAGAATATCAAACATCATAATATGTACACACGAAGAAAGTAGCAGTGTAACAGAAATATGAATAGCAGCAGCAGCAGCAGCAGCAGTCAATCTGAAACGCTAATCCAAGACTTGTTTTCCACTGCCAATCCAACAATTAGTTTAGTTGATCAATTATTTCATTGTGAGGTGTGAGTTAAAAAAAAAAAAAAAAAAAAAAAAAAAAAAAAAAAAAAAAAAGTAGAATGAATGGAAGACCTGGTTTCTGGAATTGTTGAGTCCTCCTGATCATGGATGAGCTCCTTATCAATATTGTTGAGAAAGGATGGAGCCCGAAGAGCAACAAGTGGGTCCAATTCCCCCTTTGGTATTACCACCCCTGGACATCCTTTGATCCATAAATCCTGCAGAGAAGTGAGATGTCGCAGTCCGTGGAACACGAATTTCAGCTTAGGGCAGCTTTCAATGGTCAACTTCTTAAGAGAAGTCATGTAGTGCAATTGTGGCATCGACACTAACTCATAGCAATAACCGATTTCTAGGGTTTCAAGGGAGGTAAGATTCCCCAATAGTAAAGCCTTGAGCTTCGACCAACCATAAATCGCCAAGTGTTGAAGAGAAGGAAAGCATTCCTCCTCCTCCCTACTGTGTCTCCAATTCAACCCCCATTCCTCTACATTCCACATACCAGATAATGCGATGGTCCTGAGTCTTGGAAATGACGTCATGCTCATGCCCATCTCCTCCATCCATTCTGGAAACCTCCTCCCTTTATACCCCCATACATGTAGCATTTCAATGTTGGAGGGAGGCTTCAGAAGTCGCAACACTTGCTCATCAGAGTTATAACAAGTGCCAATTTGATTATTATAGCCAGCTTCATCGAAACAAATGCTTAGCTTTGAAAGATTAGTTTTATTGGTCAATACCTCCTCCTCCACATCATCAAGATGGTGTGTCCATGCCACACCCTTTGCATATATATCCAGTGATCCACCCAGGAGACTCAGACCTCTCAACTCTTCAATATTATTCTCACTTCCACACACCAATGGCCACCTGTTCAACTTCTCCAACCGACTTAGTCCTTGCCCTATCCCACTCGGCATGCCCCTTAAATCCCTGCAACCATCGTTCTCCAACTGCCTCAGGCTGCACAACTTACATGTGCTCTCAGGCAGCCTTATCAGTCCTTCACAATCATTCAATTTCAACGTCTCTAATTTTGTAAGATTTCCAAGTGAGTCCGGTACATTTTCTAACCTTCTATTCTCGCTCAAATCTAAGATTTGCAAATTCTTCATGCCACTAAAGGATTCACCAGGCAACCAAGAAAGTCCACAATCACTGAGGTTGAGGTGCTTTAAATGCTCCATGTATTTACCCATTGACTCCGATAGAGTTTCTAACCTTCTATTCCCGCTCAAATCTAACATTTGCAAATTCTTCATGCAACTTAAGGATTCAACAGGTAACGATGAAACCCCACAATCACGGAGGTTGAGGTGCTTTAAATGCTCCATGTATTTTCCCATTGACTCCGTCAGAGTTTCTAATCTGCTATTCCCGCTCAAATCTAAGATTTGCAAATTCTTCATGCCACTAAAGGATTCAACAGGCAATGATGAAATACCACAACCTCTTAACTTTAAATATCTTAAATATTTCAACTTATCACCAAATGACGGAGGCAGCGATATTTCACCTATCCTTCCTTCAATCTGTAACGCCCTTAGGTTTTTTAGACTAGAAATTACATAAATAACATGTGAACCCGACATTCCTTCTTCTTCCCTAGGATTTAGATTTGAAATTAAACAAAGTGTGCGCAAGTGGTGTTGATGGGGCGAAAGGAATCGATGAATACTAGAAACAACACCTAATGAAGATGAATGTGATGATGAAGGCAAGAGAATTAGCGAAACATGACGAGTCTTAATTTCATCATCTTGATTGCTACTAGTAATGCCCTCAAAGACTGAATGCTCCTTCTTCATGACTGAAGATGCAAGATCATGCAGCAAATCATGGATCTTGAATGTTACTACATTTCTCACTTCATCCTCTATTACATCTTGGAAAAAAGAATGCAATTTCAATTCATCAAAGACAATTTTACCCACTTCACTGGACTCCATGTTTCTTAGATGAAGAAGATCATTTGCCAACCATAAATGGATGAGATCTTCTTTCCTCATTAAATAATCTTTTGGAAAAAGGCAACAATAACCAAAGCATTGCCTTGCACGTGAGGACAGGTTACGGTAACTCAATCTTAAGGCAGGCAAGATTATTGGACTTTTGTTACCTAATTCCTCTTCCTGTTCCTCTAACTCCCAAATCTCGCTGTCTCTAACTGCCTCCCATTGTGTATCCTCATCTTTAAAGCGCAGCAAACTTCCTAAAGTTTTCACAGCAAGAGGCAAACCTCCACATTTTTTTATTATCTCTTTGCCAATTTTTTTTAAGCTTGGTTTCTCTTCTTTCCCCATGCCAAAGGCATAAGTTCTAAACAGGGCCCAACAATCGCCCTCTGAAAGAGTACCTAATCGGTAGGGTTTGCCTATGATGGATGCTACCTTTTCTAGACGAGTTGTCACAATGACTGAGCTTCCTTCAGCCCCAACAGTCAAAGAACTCATTAAACTACTCCACTCCTCCTGTTTGTGGCTCCAAACATCATCCAACACCAATAAGAACCTCTTTTTCTTTAATTTTTCCTTAACCTCATTTTGTATGAGATCTAATTTATCAAACACAAAGGGACTCTTGGTCACAGCCTCTACAACTTCCGTTAACAGCCTTTTAACGTTAAAATCATCTGAAACACAAATCCAGATTTTCTCATGGAAGTGTTTTTGTATCCTATCATCATTATAGACAAATTGGGCCAGAGTGGTCTTTCCAAGACCACCAATCCCAACTATAGGACAAACAGAGACGGTGTGTTCATTTTTAATGTTTTCTAGCAACATTTTTACAATGTTTTCCTTGTCTGTTTCCCTACCATATATCTGTGGTTCCGCTGAAGTAGAGCTAGTTTCTCTACCCGAGCTAATGGATTGATGAGGGACAACTGATCCCTCCACATCCATTGACTTCCCTATCAAAGAAAAATCAGACATTTCCTTGACAATCCCGTCAAACCTTTCTCTACATTCTTTGATCTTTTTAGCAATCTTGTAATAGAATATAAATCTCTTCAAGTAATCAAAGAAAGACCGAAAAGAATCTCGTACCCGAACATCAGTGCAATCGTCCAACACATCTTGAGCATCATAGGCAACATCCTTGAGCCTCATCAACCAATCTCGCACTTTCTTGTTCTTGATTTGTTTCTCTTCAGCATCTGCAAGCACGTCGCGAATTGCTGATAATGTGTTGGAGAGCTTCCTTGCTTCAGTTTTGACGACCCAAACCAAAGCAATCTCTCTCTGTATTGAGGAGATGAGTATCTCAATGAGAGGCCCAGCGACAACTTCAGCCATTTGATTCTTGGAAATGAATTGAGTGAGTGATGGGAATGTAAATTAGTTTCCAAGAGAGTATGTGATATGAGCGCATAATTTGGAGAAGCTCCGTCTCATATCTTATATGCGTGGTTTATTCCTTTTGCTTATGTTCTTGGCTTGGGCACAAAGCAAATTAAGTTGCTATGCTACCAATTTTATTCCTTGATGATTGCTGAAGCTATATATATATTCTTTCTGATTGATAAAAATGGTTGTGATCATGTTAGTTAAGGACTTTTTTATTAGGAATATGTATGCAGAGTTGATATTAGTCCAACAAAATGTTATTCTTTCTTTCCGTGATGATAAATGTTGTTGTTATTCTTTGATATAAGAGCTTTGTTCTTTGGGGCCCATATGGGTGCAATAAGCACTTGACGAATATTGGGACAGGACTGCTTTGGAGAAATCCAATTAGTTGATAAGCTTCTTCAATGTTTGTGAACTCACCCAGTATGTATGTCACCCAATATTCTTTTTTGCTTTTTGTTTAACCATGTGTTCAGGGCCTACTTTTATGGAATTCTATTTGCTTTCAACTCGGCAGTGATAAATGTTGGACATCTCTATAGAAAACTGAATGCTCACAATCGAACTCATAATTTGACTCCAGAAAACTGATTAATCTTGAGCAGCAGCGTCTTAGATAAAATGATAACAAAACTAATTGCAAAAGAGTTGAACGTAATTTTTTTTTTAAAAAGAGCTAATTAATCACATTACCTTAATGCATGCCAAGGACATATATCCATAACATTATTATTTTCAGCTTTCGTCAAATAATTCTTCAGTTCCGGTTAACATTGAAGAGGAAATGATCAACTTATTCAGAATACTCCTCTGTCAATTGACATCACTGTCATTCATCATAATTAACCACAGTGCGGTTTAAACAATCACTATAACTATCCATATAGTGTATTCCAACAATTTTTTTCTTACCTCACATGGCATTGTTTGTGAGACACTTTTTTCTAAGATAAAACTTGGCTCCAATCACCGTCTGATGCGGCTATTCGTTGTGATTGTTTTTGTTGTACTTCAACAGCGCGCCTCCATGAATTTCCCAAAACAAACATCTGAAAGAAGTTTCTAGTATTTATCCAAAACTTTTTTAGAGGTCTCCTAATACCATCACTGAAAAATAACATTCTATTGTGGATTATTCTAAATAACAATGATTATACTGATAAAAAAATAACAATGATTATAGTAATAATAAAATGTATACTGCCTAAATCTGACATGCCTTTATTAAAAAAAAAGTAATAATAAAAAAAGATCAAGTATGGTCTGGGGCCTCTAGGCCAACTCAAGCTTGACCTTTGTGTTGGAGTTGCAAGGAGCGGTGGGATTGTTTTGTGGGATGATATGTTTAGGTTTTGGGTGAAGAATGGGAGTTTTTTAGGTGATTTAGTTATGTTTAGATGTTACGTTTAATGGGCTTGGGTTGTTCGAGTGTGATATGAGGAAGTATTGGTTTAGGGTTTTGAGGTTTTGGCGCAAGTGTAGCGATACTTGTGTATTTGCGTCTTTTCATCTCTTTATTAGGTTGGGTCTATTTGGATTACTTTTGTTGTTTAGGGTTTATGAGGAGGAGATTAATTCGTATTAAGATTTGTTTTCAATATGAGAACTTGACTGAGTAGAAATTGAAGATACTCGATGATGTAGGGGTAGACTGAAGCTATTTGGGATGCATTAATTAGAAGGACTTACAAAATTATGGAAAGCACACGATTAACTGCTCTAGGTTGAGCACAATAGAAGAGTTTGATCAATGTGATCCCAATTAATTTTGGACGGAGCCTTTTGTCTTTGTTGTATTTGTTTTCCAGCGGAATATTTTATTGGGTCCCTTTAAACTAATATTGTTGTTTTCCACTTTTTTTGATTGATCACATTGCACCACGTGAAATACTAATCTTATTACATTTGGCACTAAATCGAGCATAATGGTAGTGTTTGATCCATGTAGCCGGTCCCAATTAATTTGAAACTGAGACTATGTTGTATTACATTTGTCTCGTTCCTTGGCTGCGTCGTAAAGCTTTTACGTGAAAGAAATGAATATTTTTGTTCTCGTAATTTTAGGTGAAGCTAGCAAACCCAGATGTTGTGTCAAATCCAGTGAATACCAAAAGCTCGCAAAATCTATGGCTGAGCTTGATGAAGTACTTGAAGAATTAGACTTCTTGTGAAACTTCTTACTCTTTCTATCTCTATCCATCTCTTTGAGTTAGAGAATATAATTATTTGGGGTACTTTCAACCAACAGGGAATTCAAGGACTGTGAGAAGCAATTAGAAGAATCAAAAGGTTGATGAAGCATTAAAATTTCAATATCATATATAATCGCTTAAGAGGGCCTACAAATAATATATTTTTTTTAAATTGCTACTTCTTTCTTTATGACAGATTTAGCCAAAGAGAGTGGCGGTGACGAAGATATGGCAGAAATGATAGCTTCTGAAATTAGTGCTTTGACCAATCAACTAGAAAAGCTCGAGGAAAAGTAGAAGGTTTGATGTGCTTTTTCATGAAAAGCTCGAGGAAAAGTAGAAGGTCTGATGTGCTTTTTCATGAATTAAACCACCTCGTTATTTTATTTTTGTTACTGCATGCGCGTATGCTTGGGGACTCTTCGTTTGTACATAGTTTCTCAATTAGCTGTGCAGCTGTGCTATACCAGTTTTTCATCATTGATGGGGCCTGTTTTTCATATTCTCTACAATGTTTGTAACCAATTATGGTGGTCTGTCTGTTTTAGTTACTCATGTAGCTTCTACACTTATTTGAGTGAAGTTGAACACAATGGAATAATAATGAAAAAACATATGTGTTACTTAAACCAGTGTGTGTTTTTGGTTTGCTAGGATGTCCCAGGAATGACAGGAACAATGTTTAAATGTGAGGCACTCAAATTAGTGGAGAGGTCAATTCTGTTAGAATATAGTCTATAATAATAATGCTAGCCATATATCTAAATAATAATAATAATAATAATAATAATAATAATAATAATAATAATAATAATAATAGCTATTTGTAAGCTTTTGCTCTATTAATTATTACTCCCTCCGTTCCATATTATCTATCACATTATGGGCTCTTTTTTTTTTTCTGCAACATGAGTCACATTAGGAAATCAAGAAAGCATTAAATGCTTTGTTTCCAATTCTAACCCCATTTTATTTAGCTAATGACACCAACAATCACTTTTTTTTATACAATACATATAATAAATGAAGTCATTTACAGGAGGGTAATATAATCTTATTATAAAATCTTAATGGTAATTAATCATTACCTTAATTCTTGTGTACAAGTCAAAATGTGACAGATAATATGGAACGGAGGGAGTAACTTGGATGGTGCAGTCTTCAACATCCAAGTCAGCCCCCACTACCCTTTCTTTCACTATTTTATAACATTAGCTTAGGAGTATCATGCTAGAGAAAATATTTTTCTGTCGGAAATTCTGGTGACACAAACCGGTCGCACCAGCACACGTATTCAATTTTAAGTGATTGTTTGTAGGGCCCAATGCAGACAAAAGTTAAACAAATGTGGGCCATGTGTGCCATGAGACAGGTTTCTGTCACGGGGAATGTCGCCATATCATCTTCCTTTTCTGTCACAATATTGTAGACCCATGGCTAGAGAAAGAGTGATGTAGTAACTATGTAGACCTAAGTTGATATCTTAGGATTTATTTAATAGTATGGGTATATTAGTCTTTATGTATTAGAGTTTCTCTATAAAATGTGTAAACACAACTTGATTGTGAACTTTTATCAAATGAATTAAAAAATTGAATCTTGAACCTCTAGATTGGGTGTTTGCGTGTGTTCTTTTTTGGTTTGTTCTTTCATTCCTCCTCTTTTGATCCTCTCTACTGCTCTACATTAGTGCTCATGCGGAAAAGATCCGGACGTAATTATAAGGTACTTTATTAACATCGTTTATTTTTGTTAGGCGTCCACAGTGTATGCCAACTCTTATTAAGTCCGTTGGACACTTGAACTACAAACTCAAAAAGTCACAAAACCCTTTGGAGTATGGTCCTCGATAATACTCCAAAGAGTGGTGCTTGATGCCAACTAGTTTGATGGACGTCGTGGTTGTCATATGACCATGCTTTTCATTTTCTCAATCTCGCAATAATGTTTATCGATTTTGTTTTAATTTTGGCAGGACAATAGAGTTACAGATCATAGATTGAAGATGAACTTCGAACTGACATCCTTCCTTGATGGAGATATAGAGACCGCAGTTCAGGTATGGTGCCACAAGCATTTGGTGCATTTAAATGACATACTTCTGTTACTCTTGCTGAAAGGTAATATATTGTAATGTTTGATCCCTTGCAGGTTGTACATCCCAGAATGAACAGATCTCATAAGTGATTTTCTTCATCAACCAAGGCATCAAAATATGAAGATCAGTTGTTGGTGTTATGCTTTGATATTTGTATTCATATTTCTAAGTTCCGATATCCGTTGTAGATCTAGCTCACTGCCTGGAGACCGAGAACTGGACCAATATATTTTGAGACACTTTGCAATTCAAAAACAAAACTAATAGTAAACTAAATTTGCAAGTTTTTTTTATTTTTTTTATTTTTTTTATAGTGTTGATGCTATTAAATTACCAAAAAAAAAAACTTGATTCCTTGTAAACTTTTCAGAATGAACTGCTGATAGAAATGAATACAGATGTTCAACATAATGAACAGATGTATCAAGTGCAGAGTTTAAGAGGATTTCTTCTGTATAGCTTTCATAAAGAGTCATCAGAGAACACAAATCTTGTTTCATTTGAAAAAAAAGAAGCAATTACAAGATTCTATTGCACATTATGCTTGTGAAAACTGATGTCAGTCTGTAGACTCTGTACAATTGTATATGGCAAATGTGTAGCTAATTCAAACATACAGGAAAAAACTTCATGTAATTATTTTAACAGGATTAGGACACTTATTCATTCATGTAATTGTTTTTGACAAGGCTTCACAAAAAAAATAAATAAATAAATAAAAATAAAAAATAAAATAAAATAAAATAAAATAAAAATGATAAGAACTTCATGTAATTATTTCGAATGAACTCGGTTGAACCCAAACATTGGTGGCATTGCATATCCAATCCACCAGATCAGCTAGGCTAGCTTGCCCACCAAAAGTTCATCAAAACTCAAAACAACTACTCCAAAATGCATCCAAAGTCTCCACCTATTATTTTCCCATCAACTCACGACTTGCTTTTTAAAGATGGAACTGCGTTGGGCGCACTACCCTGTCGAGTTCAACGAGGGCAATGTCCAATTGACCCCCCAACTCCGGAATCCATTGCCTACATTGACCTATCATGAACAGATGGTGGAGAGAAAAAGGCAATCCATCCACACCTTCATTCTTGTGACTGTCCAAGTACCAAACTCCAAGCCGTCCTCCAATGTGACCTCCTTTTATGTGATCAATCCCCAATGTCCAGTTAGATCCCTCCATCGCAATGATTTAAATTCCTTTGAGCCAGATAACACTGCCGCTGCGCCGCTCTTTTAATTGCATCCATCAATTCTCTCCAGGGAAAACAACTGCAAATGGTTCTTACAACATAAGTAAGAAATCGGAACATTTTACAGCTCAAGCATCCAAGTTGAGAAAATCCAACGCAACAATATAGTATCTTAAAAGCTACCAAAGCACGTTCTGGTTCTGGTGATGCATTCACAGTAAGGAGAGATTTCTCTCTCAGCAATGACATTCAAGAGTTCTAAAAGCAAAATAAACGGCAGTCAGAATTTTCTCTCTCAGCAATGACAGTCAGAATTTTCTCTCTCAGAACTTTCTGATTTCGTACTCCATATCGTATTAATATTCCACCTGAAATTAGCAATTAAAAAAACAACAAGAATCATGTGAATAACAAAATGATTGAAGCCCCTTATGTCACAACATACATTGAATTTAATAATATCAATTAATACCATGAATAAAATGTTTAGAGCTAAACCTCCAGAGTTGAGAATCATTTGAAGCAACGGCCATAGTCTCAAGCTGTAGCTGCTTTAGAGCTCCATTGAGCATCGTGGATAAAGGGCCCGAAATACGTTAACATATTCAAAGTTAGTACTTAAAGGACATGTTCAAACTCCTACTTATTTTGATCAAAGGATTAACTAGTTAGTAGAGACTCAGTACCGTAGAGACATTTAACTGTCGAAGATTTCATTTCATTTCTAGAACTTGCCAAAAACCCATTATCAAAATCATACGCTTAAAAGCAAAGAAACGTTTGCATTATATCAAAAGAAAATTAATGAACTACCCTTCCATTAACATTATACAATGGCACTCTCAACAAACCTTGTAACTTGTGTTGTTTTATGAAGGTTCAAGTTGATAATCCCTGCCTGCCATAAATGGTGACGGAAAGAAAAAAATTGTATAAAAAAACTGTTGGTTAATGCCAAGAAATAAGATAATTCTGCATTAGCTATTAATTCTGCTCTTCTGTGTTTCTTCCCTTCTTTTGTAACATCATTGTTTCAAGAGACGCAAAAGTTGCCCACACATTCCACAGTAAGACAAAAATTAATGCCAAGAAATAATAAAACTGATCGATTATTTAATCATATGAACAACATATACACATAAGTAGCAGCAAAAGCAATGGATGGACGGATCACCTGGTTTCTGAAATTGTCAAAGGATGGATCCCCATTCCCCAAGAACAACAAGTGGGTCCAATTTCCCCTTTGGTATTACCACCCCTGGACCCTGAAGAGCAATAAGAAATACTATGGTCAAGTTTGTAGAAGTTGAAATATAATACTATATGTGTTGTGATAACTGCAATAAGGGAACTATGACTCTTGCAGCCTCCCCTCTCACATTAAATTAAAGGTTCACACTATAGCCAGAATTAAGGTGTAACCAAGCAGTGCAACAGCAGATGAATAGTCCAACTTCTCCGTGATGTCCACATCTCTGTAAAATGATTCCATGAATCATCAATCCTATCCACTCCAGACGAATAGCCTGTCTTTTTGCACACCTCCAAGCATGCCTGCACCCCAATGAATAAAATGGTTGAACTAAAGGTTTCCAAGAACAAGAACTGTTTTTACACATTCACTACATTATATATCTGAAAACAATTACAGCAAGTGTGGTGGAGTGGAACATGTAATCTTTGTGTCAAAACCAGCGGTTTATAAAAAATGGCCGGTCGACAATGATTTAAACATGCTGTCCACTTTATAGAAGAGAGGGGGGAATTAAAAAGAATACGAAAACTCAATGAAACAGAAAAGAATGAAAAAATAAGGCGCTGATCCACCGAACTTTAAAACCCATCATTAATCCATCCTAACCATTCTTCCTCTAGACTGGACGGATGTTCAAGAAGACAAGCGATGTTGGCAAACCGGGCAACGAGGGTAGGACTGAAGCCACTTAAAGATACAGTTGAAGTGAAATATATGACCACATTCAGTGAGCCTAGCATCCATTCCACTCACTCCAAACTCATCCTTGCACGCCTCACATCTCTCCCTCTCAACCTCTCGAACGCTCCTCCTCGTCATTTTCCCCATGAAATTCAACAATGGGTCCAATGCCTCCAACCTCTTGGTTATCAGATTATCACACCCGATCGTAACCTCGCATCTCAACATCAATGTATTTACCAATTGAGTCCGGCAGAGTTTTTAATCTTCTATTCCCCGTCAAATCTAAGATTTGTAAATTCTTCATGCCACTTAAGGATTCACCAGGCAACGATGAAAGCCCACAATCACGGAGGTTGAGCTGCTTTAAATGCTCCATGTATTTATCCATTGAGTCTGGCAGAGTTTCTAAGCTTTTATTCCCGCTCAAATCTAAGATTCGCAAATTCTTCATGCCACTAAAGGATTCACCAGCCAAAGATGAAATACCACAACCCATTAAGTTTAAATATCTTAGACGTTTCAACTTATCACCAAATGACTGAGGTAACGATATTTCACCTTTCCATTCACTTAAGTTTAGATATCTTAAGTTTTTTTGACCAGAAATTACAGAAATAAAATGTAAAGACAACATGGGGCTTCATCACGATGTAGATTTGAAAATAAATGAAGTGTGCGCAAGTGGCGTTGATGGGGTGAAAGGAATTGATGAATGCTAGAAACATCTACTGAAGATGACAAGAGAATTAGCGAAACATGACGAATCTTGATTTCATCATCTTGATTGCTACTATTAATTGTAGTGTTTGGTGGCATGCCAACCTTAACCTCAAAGACTGAATGTTCCTTCTTCATGATTGAAGATGCAAGATTATGCAGGAGATCATGGATCTTGAATGTTACTAAATTCCTCTCTTCATTCTCTGGTACATTTTGGAAAAAAGAATGCAATTTCAATTCATCAAAGACAATTTTACCCACTTCACTGGGCTCCATGTTTCTATTTGCTTTCAATTACACTCGGCAGTGATAAATGCTGTACATCTCTATAGAAAACTGAATGCTCACTTGTTGGCCTTAAATCAACCTACTCCCTTAACAAGAAAGGTCGAGTTCAAACTCAACAGGAAATGTATCCAAGCAGTAAGATTTTATAAAACATTCATCCAAATATCCAATATAAGAAAACTGATGAACCTTCGAGCAGTAGCGTCCCACTTACTGTAAACTAGCTTAAATGATAAAGAAACTAACAGTAGAAGAGTTGAATGTAAAAAAAAATGAGCTAATTAATTACGTTACCATAACACATGCCAAGGATGCATCTCCATTACATTATTTTCAGCTTTCATCAAATAATTCTTCAGTTCCTGTTAACATTGAAGAGGAAGTGATAGATTTACTCAGAATACTCCTTTGTCAATCGACATTACTTCTTCATTCATCATAAACACAAATTCGCAAAAACACAATGTGGTTTGAACAATCAATAAACTATCCATATATATATATATTCCTACAAATGTTTTTTTTACCTAACACGGCATTGTCCGTGAGATCGAAATTTTCTTCTAAGATAAAACTTGGCAAGCTGGCAGTAATCACTGTCCGATGTCGACTCTTCTTTGTAGTTGCTTTTGTTGAACTTCAACAGCCTCCGTGAATTCCCCAAAGCAAACATCTTCAAGAAGTTCCTAGTATTTATCCAAATCTTTTTCAGAGATCTACTATTGCCATCACAGAATAACAACTTCCTATTGTTAATTATACAAAATAACAATGATGTTAGTAATAATAAAATGTATACTGCCTAAATCTGACATGCCTTAAAAAAAAAAAAGAGAGAGAGAGAGAGATAAAAAGAAAGAAAGGTTCAAGTATGGTCTAGGCCAACTAGGTTATAAGCATATATAGAAGAACTCAATTGCAGAGATAGAACTATTATGCCTAATGATGGTAGAATCAAACCATATGAATTGTGGTAGTTTGAAGTTTAAACTCTTAGCCATTATGCTGGTATTACAACAACAACAACAATAACATAGCCTAAGTCCCAAATTAATTGGGGTCAGCCATATGGATCAAACTCTTCCATTGTGCTCGGTTTAATGCAATTGATGGTGAGCTTTCCAAACCATTCAAATCCCTCCTAATTAATGCATCCCAAGTTAACGTCAGTCTACTCCTACCTCGTCAAATTTCTTCAATTCCTATTAAGTCAAGTTTTCTAATGGGGGCATTTATAGGCCGTCTTTGCAGGTAACCAAACCACCACAATCGTCCTTCCCTAATCTTTGAGTCAATTGGTGCTACTCCTACTTGTCTTTGGATTTTTGTATTTCTTATACTATCTTTACGAGTTTTACCACACATCCACTTAAACATCCTCATTTCTGCTACGTTCATTTTATGTATTTGTTGTTGCTTTACCGCCCAACATTCACTTCCATAGAGCATAGCTGGCCTAATTGCGGTCTTATAAAATTTTTCTTTTAACATGGTAGGCATATTTTTATCACAGATCACACCAGTTGCACTCCTCCATTTCTTCCATCCAGCTTGAATTATATGTGTGACATCATTCTCAATATTATCATCATTTTATATGATTAATCTTAGATATCTAAAGTGTTTCACCTTAGGAACTTCTACTTTCCCTAATTTTATCACTCCATCATTTCGATGTTTCGTATTTCTAAACTTACAGTTCATGTATTCGGTCTTCGTCTTACTCAACTTAAAGCCTTTAGATTCTAATGTATTTTTCCAAAGTTCTAATTTCCTATTCACTCCATCTTTTGTTTCGTCCACTAAGACAATATCATTTGCAAATAACAAACACCATGGTATATCCACTTGAATATGCTTAGTTGGTTCTTCCATAACTAGCATAAAGAGATATGGGTTTAAAGTCGATCCTTAAGCTTGGTATTTGTACCAAAAAAATTAAGTTGAAGCGGAGAAATTAAACAAGAACCATCAACCATAAAAACATCTTAAGACCAGAACCGTGGACTTGGCATTAGAACTTTCAAAAAATAATACAACTTCCCATGTTAGGTTCATTTTTACAAACTATGCACCATGAATAAGCAAAATTGGTACAGAAAGTTGAGAAACAAATGGAACTTGCAGAGATTCGAGACTTCAAATGATGTCCTTGAATCTTGATTTAATTGACAAAATTTGTCTGCAAAGATATATCATCTCCTAGCATGTTTAGGTCTTGGTCCTTGCCAAAGGTGTAATTTCCTATGATCAAACAATTCTTCCAGTTCTATCAAACGATTCTTCCACTATTATTTAGACATTTATCAATGCTAGAAGAATATTGAAAATCAAGAAAAAAGCATATACCTTGTATCAGAATATAAACAGCAGCAACAGTCAATCTGAAATGTCCAAGTCGCTGTCCTCATCATCGTCGTTATCATGAATAGGCACTTACAAGACTTGTTTTCCTCTGGCAATCCAATGCATAATTGGTTGGTTGTTTCACTATATGTACAAGTAAAAAGATACAAACATAAGTAGAAGCAATGATTGGATGGATCACCTGATTTCTGAGTTTATTGTGAGTAGTCTTGTGATTGGATGGATCACCTGATTTCTGATTTCCCATTAACCCATTTGAGAATGGATGGACCCCGAAGAGCAACAAGTGGATCCCACTCCACCTTTTGTATTACCACCCCTGGACAGCTTAGGATATGTAAATACTGAAGAGATGTGAGATGTTGCAGTCCGTGGAAGACCAAGTTCAGTCTTGGGCATCCTTCAATTTCCAACTTCGATATAACTATCTACATTGCATTGGTAAGCCTTTTTTCTTCAAGCTTTGATTGGCAATGGTTCATACAAAAATTCTCTTCTAAGAAGAAACTCGGCAGAAACCCCTGTTTTATGTTGGTTTGTAAGGAATTATGTACTTATTGCGTGATGGAAATCCATCGATGGCACTTGCTGTCATAGGTAAAGCAAGTGACGATGTATCAAAAATACAACTGTACTTGTAAGCAATAAAATATCTCACTGGATATTTTGAATGAATGCTAACACAGGAAAGAGGAGAAGGGGTTTGATCCAATACCTCACAACACTCTTCCATTGCTTGCAAAGGATTGCTGAAGACATTTCTCTAATAAACTGCAGTCCAGGCTGGCTTTGAGGGTACTTTCTCCATGCCAGAAAATCTAAGCTCTTAAAACAATTTTATGTTCTCTCTTTCTTATATTTCTGTTTAACATCTCGGATTAGAGAGATACTAAGTTACCTCAGCTTGAGATATTTCTGTTTGAATTGATCAGGAGGCATTCTTGAAATTCAGAAAATACATTGGAATAAAGAGCTAAAGGCCTGACGAACTCCACCAATGTTTAAAAGTACTACATACCTAATTAAGTAGTGTTCCATATCTACTAGTTCATATATTTTCAACTTACTAATTTGACAGCTATGAATCACAAGGATGACATTAAACAACACAAAAATATACATAAGTAGTAGTAATGGCGAAATCCTTGAATGCGAAGAATCTAATTTGGATAATTCCAAAAGGATCAGGAAGATCTGGAGTGGCAGCACCCCAAACAATCCCAAAAGGCAGTCGGAATGACCTTTCTCCATTGCGAATCTACTATGTAAGCGCTTCTTCTGAACTGAGTATGTAATTGTTTATTTCATTATTTATTTGAGAGTTATCAATCACTTAGAAGAATATCAAAACATCATAATACACACGAGAAACATGAAAAAGAACATATAACATGTATAAGGAATATATAGCAGCAGCAGAGCAGCAGGATCATCAGTAAATCTCACAAGTCTTTAACATTGTCATCAATAGGCACTAGGAATCCTTCTCCTCTGCCAAATCAACATGGTACGATTTATTAATGTTTCATTACGAGCAGAAATAAAGAGATAGGTAAAAACATATGCACATATGTAGAAGAGATGGCTGGCCTGTTGGATGGATGGGTCACCTGATTTATGAAGCTGTCGTGATTTGAGGGTAGTCTGGATGGATGAGCTCCCTATCAATATGTTCGAGAAAGGATGGACCCCGAAGAGCAACAAGTGGGTCCAATTCCCCCATTGGTATTACCACCCCTGGACATCCATTGAAGCATAAATCCTGGAGAGAAGTGAGATGTCGCAGTCCGTGGAACACGAATTTCAGTTTAGGGCATTTTTCAATCTTCAACTTTCTAAGAGAAGTCATGAGATGCAACTCTGGCAACGACATTAACTGACTGCATAAAGTGATTTGTAGGGATTCAAGGGAGGTAAGCTTCTGCAATCCTCGTGGGACGGAAACCAGCTCAAAACAACGATTAATCTTAAATGACTTAAGGGCGGTGAGATTCCCTAATTCTTCGGGTAAGGCCTTCGGCCTGTAGAAATTCTTTATCTTTAAGTGTTAAAGAGCAGGAAGGCATTCCTCCTTGTCTCTCCAATTCATCCCCCATTCCTCTAAAAACCTCATGTAGTTCAATCAGATGCTCTTCAGTCTTGGAAATGAGGTGCGGGAATCCCTCATCTGCATCCATTCCGGAAACCTTGAACATTCATACCCCTCTATGCTTAAAAATTCAATGTTGGAGGGAGGCTTCAGAACCTGTAACGCTTGCTCATTCAAACTTCCATCAGCATCATCGTCATCTTCGCCGTCGTCGTCGTCATCAGAAAGTGAAAACCTGAAGTCAATGTGTAGCTGCGTAAGATCATTTGAATTCGTCAACACCTCCTCTACATGATAAATGCGGGCTTCATGTTCTATGCTCAAAGGCATTATTATTGTTATTTGCAGTGATCCATGGAGCAGACTCAGACCTCACAACTCTTTAATATTGTCACATTCACCTCTTCCACTCACCCACAAGCTCAACCTCTCCAAGCGAGTTAGGTGTTGCCCCAGCCCACTTGGCATGCCCCTTAAACTCTCGCAACCCTCGTTCTCCAAGTGCCTAAGACTGCACAACATACTGGTGCTCTTAGGCAGTATTCTGAGTTCATTACAACTATTCAATTTCAACGTCTCAACTTTTATAAGATTTCCAAGGGACTCCGGCAATAGCTCCAGACTTCCATTCCAAGAGAGATTCAAGTGTCTTAGATGCTCCAAGTTGCCTACTGAATCTGGTACTGTTTTCATGTGTTTGTTATGGCTTAAATCTAGAAATTGCAAATTCTTCATGCCATTAAAACACGACTCAGCTGACCAGGACAAAAGATCACATCCCCTGAGATTGAGGTGCTTTAAGTGCTCCAAATACTTGCCCATTGAGTCTGGCAGGGTTTGTAAGTCATAATTGTAGCTCAAATCCAAAATTTGCAAATTTTTCATACCACGAAAGGATTCAGCTTGCAATGATGAAAGACCACAACAACTTAAGTTTAGGTATCTTATATGTTTCAACTTATCACCAAATGACGACGACAATGACATTCCAGCGTTCCAGCTTTCAATCCTTAACGCCCTTAAGTTTTTAAGACCAGATATTACAGAAATAACATGCGAAGCTGACACTCCCCTGTCTTCATCATGTTTTGAAAATAAAAAAGTGTGTGCAAGCGGCGTTGATGGAATGAAAGGAATTGAAGGATGCTAGAAACATCTACCGAAGACGATTTTGATGATTGCAACAGAATTATCGACACATGGCGAGGCCTAATTTCTTCATCTTGAAAGCCATTATTAATTGTGTTCCGTACCTTGCCACCCTTAAGATCGATATGTAAATGTTCCTCCTCCATGACTGAAGATGCAAGATCATGCAAAAGGTCATGGCTTTTAAATGTTATTCTATTCTCCAATAAATCCTCTTCTATGTTTTGGAAAAAAAAATGAACTCTCAATTCACTGAATACATCTTCTCCCACATCCATAGGTTCCATATTTTTGGCCTGAAGAAGACCACTGGACAACCACAAGTGCACAAGCTCTTCTTTCATCATTTCACAACCTTTTGGAAAAAGGCAACAATAGCCAAAGCATTGTCTTGCACGTGGTGAAAGACTGTTGTAACTCAATCTTAAGGCCGGCAAGTTTTTAGGACATTGCTTACCTTCCCCTCCTTCTAAATCCCAAATTTCACCGTCTCTAACTTGCTCCCACTGTTTGTCCTCATCTTTGAAGCACAACAAACTTCCAAGAGCTTCTGCAGCAAGAGGTAACCCTCCACACTTTTTCACCATCTCTTTGCCAACTCTTACCAAGTTTGGTTTTTCCAATTCTTTCCCCACAGCAAAGGCATAAGATCTGAATAGTGACCAACAATCATCATTTGAAAGACCATCTAATTGATAAGGTTCTGTTATTGTTCCCATGATGGATGCAACTGTTTCTAGACGAGTGGTCACAACAATAGAGCTTCCTTTAGCACCATAAGTTAATGAATTCTTTAACATGTTCCACTCATCTTGCTTGTCGCTCCAAACATCATCTAACACAAGTAAAAACTTCTTTCCACCTAGCTTTTCCTTAACACCATCTAGTATCACATCTAAGTTATCATGGTCAAAGAGGCTCTTGGCCACGACTTCCACAAACATTAAAATCATCAGAGGCACAAATCCAAATGTTCACATCAAAGTGATTTTGCACCCTATGATCATTATAGACTAGTTGCGCAAGAGTTGTCTTGCCAAGACCACCAATCACGATTATGGGACAAACGAAGATGACATGTTCGTCGACGTTCATGTTTTCAAGCAAGATCTTTAGTATGTTTTCTTTGTCCACGTCTCTCCCATAAATCTGAAGTTCCCTTGAAACAGAGCTAGTTTCTCTACTTGGGCTAATAGATTGATAAGTAGCAACTGATCCTTCCATATCCACCAACCCCTCTTTCAAATGAAAATCGGACTTTTCCTTGGCAATCTCATCAAACCTCTCTCTAATTTCCTTTATCTTTTTAGCAATCTTGTAATGAAAAATGAATCTCTTCATGTTGTTAAACAAAGATTGGAAAGAATTCCGTACCTGATCAGCGCGGTGATTCCTACCTGCTGCATTGTTGGTATTGGATTGATGGCCAGATTCATAAGCAACCCAATCATCCAATATGTCTTGAGCATCATAAGCAACATCTTTGAGCTTCATCAACCAGTCTCGCACTTCCTTCCTCTTGATTTGCTGCACTTTAGCATCTGCAAGCACCGCACGAATTGTCGACAATGTCCTGGAGAGCTTCTTTATTTCAGTTTTCACCCCCCACACCAAACCAAGCTCCCTTTGAATTAATGAGTTGAGGTTGTCAAAGAGTGGTCCAAGAATTGCTTCAGCCATCTTGATGCCCAAAACTGAATTGAGAGAATGAAGAAAATGTTCAGTTTCAGACTTAAGTAATATCACAGAAGCTCCTTATCACTTTTCTATAGGTATGAAACATGGTGTCGTGAATTTAGTTGCTAATTGCAGGCAATGCAGGGTCTACTTCTTCAGTAGATTCTCTAGTTTTTTCTAAAGATGGTTTCTTAATTAATTGACAAAAGCAAAAGCAGTTTCTCACTTTCTTTTTTCATATATAATAACCACATCTATTTATCATCCACTTGGTTGTCATAATGATAATAATATAATAATACCAACTTTAAGTTTATTGGACAATGATTTATAGGGTACCAATTACCAAATGTATGTAGCATATCTTATGTATGTCACCCAATATCGTTGATCTAAAAGTCATTAATCTGGATGTTGCATTTGACAGTGGAATCGGACTTTCTGGACATTGAAGGTGGTTAAGTTTAACGCATGACACATTTTAATTAAGCCACGTATTAATCACCACTCAAGATTTTATCGCTTTGTTCGATCTAGTTTTTAACATCATTTGAGAGAACACAGCTGAATTCCATCCATACAAACATTGATCTTAGAGTGTGACTTTAGTGATCAAGTGTCAATATAACATTATTAACTCTAGTAAACTAGCTAAGTCAAGACTCAAGTCCTCTTCTTAAAAAATTTCTTGTTTGCAGGAACATGAAGA
Organism: Stephania japonica; assembly: GCA_039657345.1. Classification (NCBI taxonomy): domain Eukaryota; kingdom Viridiplantae; phylum Streptophyta; class Magnoliopsida; order Ranunculales; family Menispermaceae; genus Stephania; species Stephania japonica. The sequence goes on from CM077557.1 coordinate 70,439,598, forward strand.
CTCAACAACTGCTTAATGTGAAATGAAATTAAAGCATTTGAAAGCATATGAGGATTTTTTTTATCTCTATTACTTTAACTCTGTGTTCAGGGCCTACTTGCATGGAACCTTTTTTCTTTCAAGTCCTCTACGTGGGGAGAGTGTCGGACGTCTCTTTATTAAAGTGAATTCATACTTGTTAACCTGAATTTGGTGAAGGTCTCAACTTCAAACTCAACACTAAGAAATGCATCCAAACAATCGCGTAGCATGAAACATTCATGTAAGTTCAATCCATTTCAGCTTATTATCTAAGTCCTGAAGTGATTAATGTCTCTGTCGCAAATTCAGTTGTGTCCAACTCATTATGATCACAGTGAGGACGATCTTTGAATGAAAAAAAAAAAAAGCATACTATAAAATAGCTAAAGTGATAATGAAACTTACAGCAGAAGAGTAAAATGTATTAAGTTAAATCAGTTTACCTTCACGCATGCCGAGGATGTATTAGTAATCAATTTACTCAAAAATAATTCTCAGTTCTATGCAATATTGGAGAGAAAGTAATCAATTTACTCAAAATGCATTAGTAACTCAGAATCCTCCTCTAGCACTCGACATTTCATTCATTCATAAAACAAATTTGTAAAATGCAAATGTGGTATGAACAATCAGTATAGCTATCCTTTTATTGTATTGTTACAACTGTTTTTTACCTCACATGGCCAATTGTTCATGAGACATTCTCTACTAAGATGAACTTCACTGCAATCCCAGTCTGATGTCAGATTGATGGACCAACACTGTTAAACCTCTACAGAATTCACAAATCCTGTCTTTACTGAGTAACAATAAAACAGTCTCCCATGTACCAACTTTGCTTTGTGCCTGCAAGCCTTGAGAGCAAGCACTTGAACAAACGGATCAATTCGGTCTTCGGACCCACATATTTGAAAATAAAAGCAAGGCTTCAGAAGCATTTGCCATGCTGACATAACAGAAATCATTGTTGCCCATCAAATTGCATCTCTTCCAGGCATTTTTTCCAAATTTAATTATTGAAGAAATCTTGATTCAGTATAAACATTTTCAGATTGATGAACTGCCGACAGGAATGGAACACAATCTTCAATTCTGTTAAGATTTGTTTTCAAACTCCAATCTTATTTTTAGAAACATTGCGCACAGCAGGAACTTATCCCTATATTTTATGAACTTTCTATTTTTCAGTGCTTTGTTTAGATAAGGTAGAATTAGATAAGGATAAGGAATTGTAGTTGGCTTAGGATTCAGTTTTTATTCTCAATATACGTGTACGCAGAATTAAGTTTTTTAAGCAATTGAAATCTGATTTCAGTTTAGTGTGGGTGCACAGAAAATTCATACATAACAGAAACAATTTGTTCTTTCTGTCTTCCTTCCTTTTTCTTAAATTGCTTTTAAACCTTCAATTGGTATCAGAGCTGATTTCTTAAGGGATCCGTGGATGAAATATGAAAAGAGTTTAGACAAGATTGCTCCTCCAATCTTTGATGGAGAAAACTACCAACTTTGGGCGGTGAAGATGGAGACTTACTTGGATGCTTTGGATTTATGGAAAGTGGTAGAAGAGGATTACGAAATTCCTCAGTTGCCACACAACCCAACGGTTGCCCAGATGAAAAATCACAAAGAAAGAAAAACCATGAAGTCAAAGGCCAAAGCCTATTTGTTCGCTTTCGTCTCAACAGCCCTTTCTACAAGAATTATGTCTTTCAAGTCCACGAAAGAGATTTGGGATTACTTGAAGAAAGAGTATGAAGGAGATGAAAGGATTCGAGGTATCAAAGTCTTAAATCTAATTAGAGAATTTCAATTGGAAAAGATGAAAGATTCTAAGACTGTTAAAGAATACTCGGATAGATTACTTGTTATTGTTAACAAGGTGCGAATACTTGGCACTGAATTTAATGATTCAAGAATTGTAGAAAAGAAGAACTGTTGCTGTGCCAAATAGATATAAAGCTCCGATCACCACTTCGGAGAACACGAAAGAAGTTTCCAAGATCACGTTGGCGGAGTTGTTAAATGCCATGCAAGCACAAGATCAACGAAGAATTATGAGAGAAGATCATGTTGTTGAAGGTGCTCTACAAGCAAAGCATCAAGATGATGGAAATAACAAGAAAAAGCTTTTCAAAAAAGGTTCAGCAACAAGTAGAGCGAACACTACAAATTGTCAAGACCAAAGCAAAGTTAGAAACCAAAAGAAAAATTATCCACCATGTCAGCACTATGATAGAAAATGTCATGCGCCATATAAATGTTGGAAGAGACCGGATGCTAAATGTAGAAAGTGTAATCAACTTGAACATGAAGCTATGATTTGCAAAAGCAAATCTCAAAAGAACAATGCAGAAGCTCAAGCTGTTGAAAGAGATGATGAAGACCAGATTTTTGTGGCTGCTTGCCATTCAACTAAAACCTCATCTGAATGTTGGTTGATATATAGTGGTTGTACAAACCAAATGTCTTATGACAAAAGTTTGTTCAAGGACTTAAAGACAACTGAAATTCAGAAGGTTAGAATTGGAAATGGAGGCTACATCACAGCAAAAGGAAAGGGAGCTGTTGCACTAACAACAAGTTTAGGTACCAAAACAATTTTAGATGTGCTTTACATTCCTGACATTGACCAAGACTTGCTTAGTGTTGGTCAATTAATTGAAAAAGAATATAAAGTATCCTTTGAAGACAATCATTGTGTCATTTTCGATGTACTGGTCATGAGATTGTGAGGGTCAAAATGAGAGGAAAAAGCTTCTCATTTGATCCAACAGAGAAGGTGCATAAAGCTTACAACAATAAAGTGAGTACTACAGTAATTTGGCACAAAAGACTTGGTCATTGCCACATTAAAAGAATGTTGAACATGAAAAAGAAAGCCATGATTACAAGACTACCTATGCTTGATGATCATTTACTAAATTGTAGTGCTTGTCAATTTGGTAAACAAAATAGGATCCCGCTTCCAAAATCAACTTGGAGAGCCTCCCAGAAGCTACAATTAATTCATTGATGATCATACAAGAATGTGTTGGATTTTTTTCCTTAAAATTCAAATCAAAAGTGGTTGAAGTGTTTTGGAAATTCAAGAAGATGGTGGAAAATCAAAGTGGCTGCAAGATTCAAAGTTGAGGTCTGACAACGACAAGGAGTATACTTCAGCAAAATTTATTTTATTTGCGAAGAATCTGGCATTGAACATCAGCTCACAACTCCATACTCTCCTCAACAAAATGGAGTTAGTGAAAGAAGAAATAGATCAGTTATGGAGATGGCTAGATGCATGTTGCATGAGAAGGAGTTGCCTAAACAATTTTGGGCAGAAGCTGCTAACACAATTGTTTTTCTTCAAAATAGACTTCCTACCAAGGCTTTGGAAGATAGAACATCATTTGAGGCTTGGTCTGGGTATAAACCTTCACTTGGCTTCCTTAAAGTTTTTGGCTGTGTATGTTTTGTTCACATACCACAAGTCAAGCGTGACAAACTTGACAAGAAAGCAATTCCAGGCATCTTTGTAGGTTACAGTTCAATCACAAAAGCTTATAAAGTGTATCATTCTCAAACTAAAAAAATGACCATCACTAGAGATGTACACTTTAATGAGGATGGCAATGGGATTGGAAAAATCTACAAGGAACTATTGAGTTCTCTCAAGATTTAAAAGAGAAGATTTCTGAAGAACAAGCAACAAGTGGATGTTTGAATGAATCAATAGATGATCCTCCAATCCGAGTTACAAGGCTACTTTCATATATTTATGAAAGATGTAATGTAGCAATATGTGAACCTATTGATCCTAAAGAAGCACTTAAAGATGCAAAATGGAAGAAAGCAATGGAGGAGGAGATGTCAATGATTCAGAAAAATAAAACTTAGGAGTTGGTTGAGAGGCCTGAAGATAGAAAAGTTATTGGAGTAAAATGGGTGTTTAGAACAAAGTTGAATGCAGATAGCTCCATCAACAAGTACAAAGCTAGGCTTGTTGTTAAAGGATATGCACAAATTTTTGGTGTCGATTATTCTGACACATTTGCTCCAGTTGCAAGATTAGACACGATAAGGCTACTACTAGTAGTAGTAGTGCAAAAAGGCTGGAAAGTGTTCCAGTCAGATGTCAAATCAGCTTTTTTAAATGGTGTTCTAGAAAAAGAAATATATGTTGAGCAGCCTGAGGGATTTGTGAAGCAAGGTGAAGAACATAAAGTCTGCTTGCTTAAGAAAGCTCTTTATGGCTTGAAGCAAGCACCAAGAGCTTGGTACAGCAGGATAGATGTGCACTTGATCAGCCTTGACTTTATTAAAAGCCTATCAGAGTCCACTCTTTATGTGAAATATGTGGACAATTGCATTCTTATAATATCCCTCTATGTTGATGATATTTTGGTGACCGGGAATGACTCAAGGCATATTGAGAAGTTCAAGCAAGAAATGATGCAAGTCTTTGAAATGACTGATCTTGGTCTTATGACCTATTTTCTTGGCATGGAAATCAGACAAAGCAAATTTGAAGTATTTATCAGCCAGAAGAAGTATGCAAAAGAAATATTAAAGAAGTTTCGGATGAAGGAATGCAAACCAATAAGCACCACAATGAATCAAAAAGAATAGTTGAGCAAGGAAGATGGTACAAATAAAGTTGATGAAGGAAACTATAGAAGCTTGATTGGATGCTTAATGTATCTTACTGCAACAAGACCAGATATTCAATTCGCTGTGAGTTTTTTATCTCGATTCACGCATTGTGCTAGTTTAATGCATTTAACAACAGCAAAGAGAATATTGAGGTATGTCAAAGGCACTATTGACTATGGTGTTAAGTTTGAAAAATGTCAAAGCTTCAAGTTGTGTGGATATTCAGACAATGACTGCGCTGGATCAACTGATGACGTGAAAAGTACTTCAGGGTATTGTTTCAGCTTAGGTTCAGGTTCTTTCTCATGGTGTTCAAAAAAGCAAGAGATAGTAGCACAATCCACAACAGAAGCAAAGTTCATTGCAGCAACTGCAGCAGTAAATCAAGCATTGCGGTTGAAGAAACTCCTATGTAATCTACATATGAAGCAAAAAGAAGGCACAAAGGTTTTTGTAGACAATCAAGCAGCCATTGCAATCTCTAATAATTCAGTATTCCATGGAAAGACTAAGCATTTCAACATTAAGCTTTATTTCTTAGGAGGTGCAGAAAAATGGTGAAGTGACATTAGTTTACTGCAAAACTGAAGATCAACCAGCAGACCTTTTTACAAAACCACTTCCGGTCAGCAAGTTTGAGTTTCTAAGGTAGAAGATTGGAATTTGCAGTTCTCAAAGCAAGGAGGAGTGTTAAGATTTGTTTTCGAACTCCAATCTTATTTTTAGAAACACTGTGCACAGCAGGAATTTATCCCTATATTTTAGGAACTTTCTATTTTTTAATTCTTTGTTTAGATAAGGTAGAATTAGATAAGGACAAGGAATCGTAGTTGGCTTAGGATTCAGTTTTTATTCTCTATATATGTGTATGCAGAATTAAGTTTTTTAAGCAATTGAAATCTGATTTCAGTTTAGTGTGGGTGCACAGAAAATTCATAAACAACAAAAACAATTTGTTCTTTCTCTCTTCCTTCCTTTTTCTTAACTTGCTTTTAAACCTTCAAATTCAATACATGAGCAAGCATCTGGTCTTCAAGGAAAGAAAAACATCTATACATGTTTCAAAAAGTAAGCCATACGAACAACTTTGGATTTAGTAGAATGAACAAAGAATGAACTGATGAAATACGTACAGGGTTCAGGAGAATTTCATGCAAGACGAGACTGTTAATACAATTGAAGGCTTGATTCATCTGATATTGAAACTGATCAACTCACCAATCGATTCCACAAATAGAATTGCAAATTCTCCAAAAAATATCAACCGGCATCCGAAGAAATGCAGCTGTATTCTTTTGGCTGGGGTGTTACTACTAATAGAAAAATGGCGAGCGTGCAATGTAGAACATACCTGCAAGTGAAGAAAAAGAAGCATTCACCATGCGTGCATATACCAAGTTCTCACAATGTACATAACTTAATGAATGACAACAATTATTGAAGATGGGAACAAAAACTTGTATAAACCAAAGTCAAATGACTCAAAATCACTAAGAATCACATTTTAATTGACTCAATTTAATTATCAATGGATATTAACATGCTTTTGCATAGAACATAAGAAACATATTTAGTTCATGCCAAGTCCAGATGATTAACAAAAATGTAGAAAGTGTACCTGAAGAATCCATGGAGCTATATAATGAAGAGAACATATTAGAATCAATACAATCTCTATCCTACACTTTGCTCAACTTATTTGCCAAAAATAAATAAATAAATAAACCACCTCTGGTTCACAGAAGTGGCACTACACTTAATGAACATGAAGGCTATACAGCTCATGAAGAATCAAATTAAGATCATTCAATTGAACCTACTCAAATGTTGATTAATTAATTATACAGGCTACAAGGCTCATCAACCAGTACCCTTTTCCAGAGTGCAATAATCATATAGTATAAGAGTATTCAGTGAACTTTGAAGCAGAAATTTACAAGACTTTCTCCATGAAAAGAGCAAATTCATGAAATGAACTGATTGCAGCAGAAACAGATTGAAACTGAAAAGAATAACTCTAGAAACTTCCTTCTAAATTTCAATTAACCAGCCTATGTGATCTCTCACTACCCCTAGTATCCAAGCAGAAAGACCACTCGCAAGGAAATGAAAGCGTCGATGACATTTGCAAGAGAGGAAAAAAAGAGGGGAGATTCAACTCCAATTACTCAATCCACGGTCCCTTAACGCATCCATTGACAGACTGAACCACCTTACTTCGCTTTCTTGACAAGAACGGAAGTCCGGAACTCTGCGTCATCCTTGATGAAGCTCCACCAGAGGTACGTGAGAGGAATCGTTGCGGCATGCCAGAGTGCATGAGCATCAACAAACCTTTATATGGTGGAAAGTCAAAGCATTGCAAGCCTGCCACCAATAACCACCACCCACAACTTCCACCTTGAAGGATGGTTACTAAAACCAGCCCATCCTGCCCAGAGTAGAAGCTGAGCCATGCCCATGCCAACACACGCCTTCATGTTCAACCCTGCGCGATTTCGGCGGTTAGATACAGTCATCTTGAAAAGTGGATATAGCGCCAGAGATGAGTAAGAAATACCATAATCAAGTTTGTAGAAGTTGAGGTATAATATATGTGTAGTCACAAATGCAATTAAGGGAGCAGCAACCATGACTCTTGCAGCCTCCTCTCTCACATTAAATGTTCACAGTATAGTGAGTATGAGGGTGTAACCAAGCAGCGCAACAGCAGACGAATAGTCCAACTTCTCCGTGATGTCCACATCGTTGTAAAATGATTCCATGAAAATCATCAATCCTCTACAAAGAAAGAATGAAAGAGAAATACATGCAACATATTCATCTCCTATGGAAAACAAATACATAATCTCTTGGCTGCATCTACATTTCAAGTCTTATGAACACCAGCCGAGTTGCACATACACAATAACATCAAAAAAATATATTCTGTTAAGCAAGCATGCAATTTACCAGAAAAATATCGTATCCTAAAATCGTAATGCTTTTTTTATAACCATGGGCATCCAAAACTTTTTCAACCCCTCCTTTGGTTCGACTAATCCCATGGGAGTTAGTTGGGAGCTTCAACCCCATAACTCGGGAGAAATCAACAATATATAATGTAGCTACCAAGAATTGAACTCATGACCTATGCTTCAGTCAGAGTTATGGGACTCTTTTCTTCACCGCTGCCCCACACCCTATAAGGGCTCCTAAAATCCTATGCTTAAATAGTGTATAACTTAGGTCAAATGAGAATCTTACCTACTGTGAAAAACAGCACTCCAAAACCAGGAGTTCATTGCTAGGAGACCATATATATGCCATAAACCAGTGTACTCATAATACGGCTTCCTACTTTGAGGCCTCAGAGGCAATTTGTAATACAGAAGAATGAAAAAGGACACCCAACCATGGAACTGCATTGAAAGGTTGAGCGCAGAGAATGCCACAGAAACAGGTTCCTGAAGATAGCAATGCAAAACATTTATCATTCCTTTTCAATTAGTTGCAACAGCACATAGAGACCAGATATCCAAGTTCAAGTGAGGTGACAAACCTGTATTCCGTAAACACGCTTGAACGGCCATTTCCCATGATACTTGACAGGCGCCTTCCCTTGGACCTCTCTCTCACTCTCTCTTTCCATCATGCAGTAATATTGGCAGTCACCCTGACAGCTTCCATTGCAGATATAACGGCTCTTGCATGTACCATGGACCATTAGGAGATGCAACATCAGATGAAAATTGACAGTGCTAAAAACATTTGTTGCCAATGCAGCCCGTCTTGGTGCACGTCTCCAAGCATGCCCTGCACCCGCAATGAATAAAAGCTATAAATCTATACTGGGACAAGCCAGAAACATTGAAGATGAAGCAATCATAGAACTAGAACAAGAAATTACAAAATAAATATTAATGTCAATCTATACAATAAGTAGGGAGCAAAAAAAATTGAGACTCCCAACTCGCAAACCAAAGCTACAATATTGCGCCAGATTTCCAATGACATAAGAATTACAGCTGATGGATACATACCACAATGCAGATCGTACAATTACCGTTCTCAAAATTTAAAACTGGTATTGAATACATACCAAATCTTGTAAGTAAATATACAACAACCAAATTCAAACTGATAACTTTACTCCTTCCCATAAAAGAGCGGCAACATTAGGTGAAAGGGCAGAAGCCACAGAACATCAAAAGCACACGGTAACACGCATTCAACAGCCTAATTTTCTTCATCAAACCATCATTATTGTTAGTTGTTATTTGTTATACTTCAATAACTTAATACCTAAAAAAACAATCCTTTGTAATTATTACTGGAATAGAACCATTAAGAACAAAGAACGCAGAGCCAATTAATCAATTTACTGGATACTATGAAACATTGAAAGTTTAGGTATCAATCACAGTCACAAACAATGATTCCCCAACAATTCAAGTGTTTATGATGGATGTTTGTACCACAATAATTGACAAGTACTGTTAGGGTGCATGTAGTACGGAAATGTAAGACGGGGGGGGAGAAGAAAGAAGGTGGCATCACCTTTGGGTGTAAATCAATGACAAACAAAGTGAAGTTTGGAAGTAAGAATAAACGTTACAGACATCTAGTAATTCATGGTATTAACATTGAAGCAAACAATTTATCATTGTTCTTGAATCTTGAAATTGTTCACTCTCGTTATCAGTAATTCGTTTTCAATACTTATTTTCCAAGGAAATCTAAACCCCAGATGCCATTTCAACTCAACCAAATTCAGAATTTATATTGCACTATATGCTCCCAATATGTATTCTGTAAGGTAGATAACACACAATTAGATCTTATGAGTGTCTCACTAGTTTTATTTCCCAACTCCTAAGGAATAAGCCAAAAGCTTACCAACCAAAGAGATAAAGAAGGGGAAATAGAACTTACTTGTAGAGTGGATCAGAGTCCCCAATGCTTGCGTCAAGAACGCGAACCAGGCACACAAATGTAACAAGAAAACCAATCCAACGACATTCTACCATCTGAGAAAATAAATAAATAAATAAATAAGCAAGTAGAATTCAAGATTCTGTGACATTAATTTTTTATAATAAAAAAATGCATATGTTTAACGTGATTCTTTTTTCAACTTCCCATGCAGTATCAGACGCCAACCAAACCAAAATCACATGTTTCAATGGCAAGCTAGAAGATAAGTACAAGACAATTGATAATACTGCAAACAGCATACTTGAGTATAATCCACAATGCAGTTCAAGTTATTTTGGCTACAGCAATCATTCAAATTGTACCACAATTCTTGAGCAGCTAAACTCATTCTCAAAAATAAAAATGAAAAGAAGCATACGGAGTTAATAACAAATGACTGCAAGTCATATTTACAATCTCTCCACAAAGATTACTATTTGATGTAAACAACCTAAAAAGGCTAAGAAAAGAAATGATACACACCTTACCTCTTCTACAAATCACACAACGCTAAATGCAAACATAAAATGGCTTTAAGAACGAATAGCGAAGTTAAGTTGCCTAAGCAGATAAACCACCACAAGTCAGATTATAAGAATAGACATTCCAAAAACAAATATAGCATCAATGCCAAATCAGTTGAGGTCGGCTACATGAATCAAACGCTTCCAATGTAATAACAAAAAGCAAGTCATGATTTTTATTTTTCACTTTCTTTTTTTAAAGACAACAACAACATAGCCTCGATCCTAAATTAGTTGGAGACGGCTACATGGATCAAACTCTTCCATTGTGCTAGTGCAATTGATGGTGAGCTTTCCAAATCATTTAAATCCCTCCTAAGTAATCCGTCCCAAGTTAACTTTGGCCTACTCCTACCTCGTTGAATTTCTTCAGTTTCTATTGAGCCAAGTTTTTTTAGTGAGGGCATTGTACACCGTCTTTGCAAGTGTCCAAACCACCCCAACCACCGCCCTTCCCTAATGTTCCCAAAATCATCAAAGTCATTGGCATCCACATAACTTCCTGAAATTCAAACTCACGTGTTCTAATATATTAGTGAATTCTCAAACAAATCAAAACCTAATTCAAATAATATAACTACTAGTCTACTACTAGCACCATGGGTAAGTAATTAATCTAGGGTAATGTTTACCTAGCAAGATCAAAAAAAAAATAACCTTCCTTTTACAATTCACACTAATTCCATCCAACCAAAATCATAAACATCAATTTTTATTTTTATTTTTTATTATCTATGGGTATCCTGACACTCTAGTTACATGGGCCCTTAAATGCAGAAAGAGACCAACGTTTGGCTGTCATGGAGAATTGAACTCGCCCACGCCCTCACCACTATAAACATTAAAACTAAGCCCATTTAACAATGTTTTTCTTAAAATGGAAGTCGAGAAGAGCGTTCAAAAGAGGTTGAATGGTTGGAGGAGCGCACCTTTTAGGGAAGTCTGAAGCCAACGAAGGGAGAGTGGATCGAATCGCGTGGCTTTGGAGATGAGAGTGAGAGAAGGTCGATGTGTTACTTAAAGAGTCTCCACTGCCGATTGTGCTTTCCTCACTTCACCTTCTCAATTTTCACCTTTAAAATCCACCACCCGAACCGAACCGGACCGGGTTTGTTGAAAACCTAATGGAGGCTGATTGAGTGGTGGTATAATTTTTTCCAAGGGAAATGCTAATGGGCCTCGGGTCTAACACTACACTCGCCCCCAGCTCATTGCACATGTACTCGACTAGGGGTGTACATGAATTGCACTAATCCGCAGATCCGGTTCAATTCGGACCAATTATCACTAATTGGATCAATTTTTTGATCCATTAGATTGGACTGGATTGAAAAATCACTAATCCGGCTGGACTGGATTGTATTACGGATCCTACATTAAAAAACCACGAATCAAATCTGATTCAATCCATTTAGCACATCAACACATATACATATATGATCGTATGTACTTTAGTACCTTAAAGAGCATCAACTTAAACTATTAACTCTAAACTATAACATATAAAAGACTATGCTTGTTTTTTAACTCTTTTGTTATACTTTTAATCTTTTTTTGTAGGTTGCATATACGTGCACTTTTTTGTGCTTTTGTGAGGGTGTATGGTGAAGATTTGTAGATGACATATTTGTTTAAGTAGGAACTTGTGTAGGAACTTGTATTTTGAAGGTCATTGTGATGATAAGTTTATGGAAAATATGTTATATATAGATTTGTGAAATGTATGTTGTAAATTTGTCATTCATGAGATGTATAATTCTTGTGATTCATTTAATTAAGTCTAATTTCATGAATATTTGGATAAGAAAACGTCAATCCGTGGAATTTGATCCAATCCGATCTACATTTTACAAATTGGATTAAGTTGGATTGATAAATTATTTGGACTGGATTGGACTGTATTTTTTCAATCCGCAATAATTGGATTGGATTACGGACCCTAATTGGACTGGGATCCAATCCGTGTGCACCCCTATACTCGACCTAAGTGCAAAAAATGCATGCCGGTCAACCATGCATGTCCTTGAGTTTCGTCGAGTTGCGTGTGTCTATACATTTCAAGGTGTATTGAAGACTTGTCTGACTAGCTAAAGTTACACTAGCATTATCCTTTATTAAGATGTGTACACACTTGTTTTGAAGTGTGTCCAAGCATTTTTAATTGGAAATTACTTTGTGTCAAATGTAGCTTTATTCACAAATTGGTTGAGGCCGACTACTTGATCAAACCTTTCCCATCTACAAAACCAAGAAAATGTTTTTATTTTGTTTCGGTCGGAGTCAAACCATGTCCTCCCATGGTCTTACCTTTTTGTCAAGTGATGTCTATATCATTTCATCAGAGATGTTTTGACAAAACCAAAAAAAATTTGACATTTAATGAAGAAATTTTTTTTTTTTTTTTTTTTTTTTTTTTTTTTTTTTCTGTCAAGTCATTTAATGAAGAAATATGCTTCATAAGAGTAATGCACATGTTTTTATTTAGGTACTAGAATTTTTCGGTTTTGGCTCAATATCTATTGAAAAATCGAAAGAGTAATGTCAAGGTGAGGCCTCATATACCCGAATACCGAAAAATTGGTAAAAACATTGACATTACCCCCAGCACCCCTACCCCAAGATTTTAAAGGTACTCTATTCCCTAAATGACACACTTTCGTTGCACACATTTGCCACACAATTGCCAAATGTGCACTCAGTCGAGCCAAGGCAGCTTGGATTATAATTTTTTGACTAGTCTCTACCACCATGAGCTCAAAGGGTAGGCATTGTTCCAATGGAGTTTTTAGAAACCAGATTGTGGTGCTCATACCATCTTAGTCTGCTCTTTCAAGAATCAACACTCATGGTTCCATTGGCCTTGAACATATTAGCTTTTACTCACCGTGTTTGTTCATTCTGATCATCGCCAATTCGCCGTAATAAAATCCGGCTAATTCAAAAAAAACAACACTTGCCAAGTTTCCTCGCCTTCGTCACAAGACAAATAGGGTTCAAATTTAATGCCATTTAGAGCCTTGTTAACCATTCAACTATTTTACTGCTCGCTCATCTGTAATTTAAACAATGCAATTCTTACAACAATGAAGAGTACATAAACTATGATCTGAAGGAAAGAAACAATTAATTTTCAAGCTGACGGGGGTTAAAAACCTTACATCGCTACTTGTGTCGAAACGGCAAGGATCAACTCACCTTGCAACAATAGTCAAACAAGGCCGAACGGAACCTTCTTCGTTCCCTCGGAACAATTTCAGTCCAAATTTTCTTAAGATGTCAATGTTCTTACAAGCATTGCATCTGCAGCATTAGCAGTGCAACAAAATCGATGTGACTAAGGGTAAGAACATGAATATAAGGGCTGGAAGGGATAGGGAGGTGAAGGAAACAACTCATTCATAACTTCGACGGAAAGTCCCCTCATCCAGGCTTGTTTCCTAGGAATACCAGACCCTTACAATGTCATCCAGTCAAACTAGACGAGGACCGAAGCGACAATCCTTCTAACAAAACAGCCATTCAATTGGTGTACGGCGTAAGAGGCCAGAACAGGAGATCAATTGGGGTTTCTCAGAATCTGATGGAGCTGCCTGACGGAAAAAGTTATTGTTGGTGCGTCCTACCCAAGTAGAAACCTGAACACATCGCTTAGAGAAATAATTCCTTCTACTCGCTTGCTGCCAGCTTCTACGATGATAATCCGCCTCACCCCTAAGAACGCTCACGAAAGTTCAGCGAATTTAAGAAAATACCAAAAGAGCTGCACAATGAGGACAAGATAGAAAACATGTTCAAGTTGTAAAATCCTTGCCTGGATTCGACAATCGCTCCATTATTTTATGCAGTGGATCAGAACGCAAACACATCTGAAATCTCTGCCCATTGAAGAAGCCGAAAGGAGAATTAGCGTCTTGGCCCAGTTGTAATGCCTGTAAGTTCAAACATAGAGATTGAGGTTGACGATCATATCCTATGAGGCTCAAATCGTCTGACGAGCATTATATCATGTTCACACCAATCTTGTTGGGCTGACTTCACAAAATGCAATGACAGGTCATAGACTAGGCCAGATTAGTTACTAACCTTTGAACCATAAAAGTTAACTAATAGTCCAGTAATCCCAACAATGAAACGGCAGCCATTACTTTCAACTTCATGCTATTATTTTTCTGTTCAACAATACACCTAAAATGATTTCACATCTCTTCGTAAAAGTGTCACAAATATTTTGATCAGAACGCTTGCTAGAATCCAGTAAAAAATTAACCAGATGAAGCAGCTTCTGTAGTTTAGTCTAATCATATACACAAAATCCTATCCACAATTTTTTGCATAGTATCACAAAAAGCACTATTTTATCTTAACCTAAATTGTACATCCACGAAAAAAAATCCACACATTTTTTCCTTAGGCAAACATAAAAATTCACATTTTGAAAGATCATTTGAAGAAGGTTTTCAAAAAGAAAGATCATTTGAAGAACAAATATTTTGCAAATTGACAGCATTGATTACCCTCAGCAGATAAATCAAATAGCCAGTCAACTTGAAAAGACACAATAATGAAATTACCTCACCATTCAAACAAGATACTGAGCATTGCATCTCTTTCATGTATTTTTATCTACTGTTGCTTTTCATTCAGTGTCATTCAAAAAACAAAATCATAGATAACCCCCGTTTCCTGTCTTTTATCTTAAGAAATGTTGAGTGCAAAAGATTTAAGGTTCCCATATATAAGATTCATGTAATATAGAAGTAGCTTGCCCTTCTTCAAGTTAAACATGCTTATTGAACCTCAAAACTCATCTCAAATTGATGACAATGAAATGAATCATATTTAAACAGCTCATTCACTTTCCCATACAAAACATATTCAAAGTTCAAACAGCAAGTTTTTGTATTTCCTCCACTTTTCCAATATGTATGTCCTACTCTTAACATCCCAGCTACCCATTAGACATTATTATATGAGCACATGATATTCTTTTCTTTTGGAGGAAAGCACATGATATTCTAAATGAACAGTATCACAAGACTTATTCAAAGGAGGCCTATATGTATGCATAGCCAGCAATTTTACATTGGTACGAGGCACCTTACACCTATAAGTTGATCTCTCAATTTAATTGGAACAGACGCATCAAGTTGATTATCGCAATGGCATTAAAAAAAAAAATTCATCTCCATAAAGATCGCACCCAATGAGCTGAGCAAATAACCTAAAACTATATGTATAGATGATTTATATGGAAATGAATTTCTACTATTATCATCCTAGCAAGGTTTTACAATTTTCAAAACCTTAATAACAAAATAAAAAATAAAAACTCAATTAGATTTACGAGTAGCATTCAAAGCATTTCAGAAATTTCGAACGCATTTGGTTTAGTTAGAAACAAGGGTAAAATACAAAAAGCCCCCTGAGGTTTGATGTATCATACACTTTAGTCCTTGAGTTTTAAAAAATATGCACTTTGGTCCCTCTAGCAAACTTTTGTCTAAACAATAGTTAAGTTCATGTAAAAAGACCAAAATGCCACCACAAAAAGATAAACATGAAGA
This sequence comes from Stephania japonica, assembly GCA_039657345.1. NCBI lineage: Eukaryota > Viridiplantae > Streptophyta > Magnoliopsida > Ranunculales > Menispermaceae > Stephania > Stephania japonica. Next base: position 70,455,301 of record CM077557.1, read on the forward strand.
AATAAATCTACCACTGCACTTCCCACAAACTTTTTAAATGTATAAATAATTATTTGATAAACTCTTTGAGTTGGATTTACACATTCTTATTATTTAATTGATTAACAACTATTATAGTGTTTCTCAAAAAAAAAAAAAAAAAACTACTACAGTGTTTTTATAGCCTCTAATAACATTTTGTGTGTTCTTTATAAAGTATTTTTCTTTTTGAGAAAAGTTTTGGCAATTTATTTTTTTTTTTTATTTATTTATTTATTTATTTATTTATTATTATTATTATTATTATTATTATTATTATTATTATTATTATTATTTATTATTATTATTATTCATTTATTACAAATTATTATTTTATAAAGTTTAAACGTGTGAATATTTTGTAACACAAATAAAATATACATATAAAAATGTATACATACTTTTTTTAAAAAGTAATATATTGACTTGAACTAACCAAGGGTATTATTGGTAGAACACATATGCCACATCATCAAAAATTAAAATAATAATAATGTATTGACATAGAACTAACACAAGGATGCTTTTGCTTAACCAAGAGTAAACTAGAGGGGCTAAAGTGCATATTTTCAAAACCTCAAGAACAAAAGTGCATAATATATCAAACTCAAGAACAAAAGTGCATAATATATCAAACCTCAGGGAGCATTTTGTATTTTACCCAAAAAAATTTTCGATGATTGCTTACGTTTTGCCCTAAAAGTGGAAATGTAGTGAAAAACGAAAAATCGTTCTCCAAGTATTTAGGTTTTCTTTTTGGTTGATTTCAAACACGGCGGTCAAAATACAAGACTTTTTGCTCAAAACACATATATTAAGAAAGCATTAATTGTGAGTTTAAATTACATCTTTGCCCACATTTATTTTTTAATTCATCCAATGAAAATGAAAGAAAGACAAGTGTTAAATACAATTAAATGTTTGAGTTAAAAGAAGGGTAAAATAGGTATAAAAGGTACAAAGTTCTCTCAAGTTCAGAAAACGTCTTATATTTTTGACCGGATCGATTTTGTAGAAAGTCTTATATTTTTTACTAGAGTATTTTGCTGCATGAGTGCAAATCCCTTGCTTCCAAGATTTCTTCAAATTGAAAAACCAGAACTGCACTTAAATCATGAAAGAAAATTGAATTGTTTTTTGTTGTAAATAAATTTTAAAAAAAAAAAACTCTAATACAAACCAAAAAGAAAGTCTAAATATAACATTTAGATGTATATCAAAAAATGAAGGGCTTGAGCTTTTCCATAAATTGGTGTTGGATCAAATGTCACCTTTCTCATGAGTACTTTAAACTATTTATGGTTAACTAAGACCAATATACTCCCCATATCAAAAACAGCGTCAACCACAAACGACAAGGACTTTGCAAGAACATAATGTACAAATATTGAATAAAAAAGGTAATAGAATGTACCTGGTGAACACTGATTTCATCAAGACGGATCTTTGCATATGCCCTGTCTTTAGCCAATGCTGTGATATCACTGTCAAAGAAATAATAAAGTAAATATCATACTCGATACAAGATTTAAGTCAATTCAAAAAGTAACTGAAGCTGAGATGCAAAAGACCAGTAAAATGAACCAGAAGGGAAAAGAAGATTACCTTTTAGAATAAACATCCAATAGGGAGTCGTTATCATCAACTATGGGTATCGAACTGACTTGAGCTGCAAAAAAGAGAACGCATTGTCATAAGCAGACAGCAAATCACTAAACATTCATCTAAAAATCCAATTGCCACAATACATTATTTGTCTCAGACTCGAGCAAACATTTTATGCCTAAAGAAAGAAATTCCGATTTCTGCTAAATGGAAAATAATGAATGCTTAACTAGAAGAATCCGTCAATGGTCAAAGAAAATAGTCGACATAAGTTTTTGTTTTAACAAATAAAAGTCAATGTGGAAAAAAGAGACACCTAAGATTCAAAACACCTCAATGGAATGAAACATGACCTCACAAAAAATCATCTTGTGGTTCGAGCCTAATGGCTACTTTGGAATGCTTGAAAAACTGACACATTCGACAAGTTCAAAATACCAGATGATGATTCTGTCCACACTTCAGTGCAACTCGAACTAAAAGAAAGAGGGAAATTCTACAGAGGTTACATTTATAATACAGTATCGAATATAAAGAAGCAGTACAATAACAATAGCCGTTAGTTCACAAAAAACAAGGCATCTACCTTGGACTAATAATGTAAGAGCAGAACTAAGAGAAGCATTTGGTCTCAACATCGCAAGAGGGCGTCCATTTGACTCCCCAATTTTGGGCACCCATGTTCCTATAGGAATTGAACAAATTGGTTGTTGTAGGATAGGCAAGGAGCTAGAAGAATGTCTAAAGTGCCTGCAGATACCTGGAGACAAGGGCTAGATTATTTTAGTAAATTGATTGTTGGCATTGAATAGCAAGCCAAGAGTGCCACTTACATTTTAGTATTCCTGACAGAGAAGCAAGATGTAGCAGTTGCGGGAAAGAACCATCCACGGAAGATGAATGAATAATTGGCACTACAGACACTTCATTTTGCAAAATTTTCAAGGCAATATCTTTTAAAGAATCATATGGTCCAGCCTGCATGCATAAAATATAATGTTAATAAACTTTAGCTCTTTAACATTTATGAGATGATCAAAGTAAGCTCAGGATATCAACATAAACAACATAATGAATTCTTCATTGCTCTGAATAGAACAATGGAACCGCCTAATAACAATTTAAGAAAGGTGACACTTACATGGAATAGATGTCTTTGGCACACCCTTGTACTCCTACCGATTTGTCTATTAAGATGCAATTTGCTCTCCTTCCAAGCAGATATAGTATGTGTCTCAAGCTCTTCCTCAGTCAAATTTGATCCATTATTTCCAAGCTGATATAACAAAGGAAAATTTTCTTTAACTTAATAGGAACCCAAAATTTGTATATTTTCAGGGTTTTAGAAAACAACAACAAAGCCTCAAAACCCAAAGTTCGTATATTTTCATGGATTAAATGTTTCTACTCCACTTAATTTAATGTTTATAAACAAAACAATTCAGGACATAGTTAACGTTACCAACTCATAATACCCAAGTTGATGCTTTTAGGCATCCATAAATGGTTGTCAACTTGGAATCGAATCGTGAACTCGGCAAGGGTAAGTTGTGAATTGAATCGTAAATCGTAAGATTTTTAAAATTTTTAAAAATATGCTTTTAAATACTTATAAATACATATATAAATTTATGATTTTATTGTACTAAATTTAATATAATAATTAATTTGATATCTTTATTTTTTGGGGACATATAATGTCTTTACTTTTTTAGAAGATATTTTTACTTGAGACTTTACTAATATAGCTCCTATTAAAAAAATGTAATGTAACATTGATTGTACATGGGGACAACAACCCATATTGGAAAGAATGAAGACTCTCTTTAGTCTCGGTTAATTAAAAAAAGTAACAAATTTTACGTGGGGCCAACAACCCATATTGAGAATAAAGACAGTCTTTCATTCTCAATTAATTAGGGTTTAATGTTCTACTGCTTCTCTTTGGCGGCTCAACTTCTAACTCTCTTTTTCCATCTTCCTCTCTGCAACTCAGGTTCCATCTCTCTTCTGCAGATTTTTCTTTTTCTTTTTTCTAATGGCTGAACTATCAAGCCACTCTAAAAAAATCGAACGATTCATTGTGAATCGTACGATTTCTTCAAATTCCGATTCGCAAGGGTTTTTAACTCGTTTTCCTTCCGATCCAATTTGAATCGTACGATTCAACTCGTGAATCGTTCGATTTTAACAACTATGAACTCATTACCCAAGGGTGTAAAAATGTGGCACAAAGGCAAAAGGCACCGTACGTCATGGTTGTGAACTATTGAAAGTGCACATAGTTTTTAACCCAATTGATTCAAGAACATTGATGTGCATACCTTCTAAAAGAAATACAAAATATCATACCAGTAACTAACACAACCTATAACATATGTGCCTCGACTCAAACAAATATTTGTCTTAACTTTAACCTACATCTTGCCATTGTCACTAAAAATACAATACTTCAGTAGTGGACTTGCATCCCCAACCTCTAAGCAAATAGGGTATTCCAAGCCCTTGAGCAAAAACAAGGATTATTCCGAGCTTCTATGTTATCCACACATCTAAATGTGTGCCTCGTTCAAAACCTACTCATTCATACATACATAAAGTCCTGTAGAATGTTTAGGACACGTACAGCTACTAAATCAATTGTTTCATTTACTCCCACAACTACTATGATACTATCAAAGGTATATATACAATAAAGAAGACAAACCATAATAATAGATCGTGTGTACAACATAATCTAATCAAACGTCAAACTCCATAGCAGAGCTTTTTGTCTGACTTAACCTGCTAAATAGTAATATATATAAAAATAAAAATAAATAAATAAAATCAATCTTCAAATTTTTTTCATTAAAATAAGACATGCAAACCAAGAATTTTAATCGACCAACATGGTTCACATTCTCAATTTAAAAATACTTATTAAATAACAAATGAAGTTATAAACCCTTTACCCTTCATAGATCTCCAGCACTTGTAGCAACTATTTTTCAACTTTAAATTTATATGATGACAAAAGTTTAAAATAAATAAATAATAGAAAAATGACATGTAAACACGAATGAAATAAGTATTGAAAATTAAAATACAATAATTCGTAAATTTCAACATATCGAAGCATAACTTCTTTAAGTTAGCAGATTTTATAGCAAAACTTCTACGTGACAAATCATCGATCTTTGCAAATGGTCAAATATCAAAAAATTGATAATACTAAGTCAGTCAATGCATGAAACATATGTCATCCTCAATTGTGTCAGTTCATATCAAGTTATCAACATACACTTAATTTTGTATTGTAGAATAGTTTCCAGACTCCAATATGCAAGCTTCTACTATCTTTTTATTATGGATATCATATAAATCTCTACCAATATATATTTAGAAGAATTTCTGAAAATGCATATACCTCTCGCAAAATCAAGATGAAATCCAATGGACTCAGAACTCCAACAAACTGTCCGTTGCAAAAATCCCACAGTGGAGCCAAAGGAATTCCCTGAAAAAAACTTGGTTCAATAAAGTATGTACCATCTAAAAATAGATAAGAAGATAGCAAGAAATGGCATGTAGGCTAACTAGAACTTAGCAACCAGGTATCAAAATTCAAAGTAATTCGACGAGTTTAAATTTTCTAGCGGCTGAATAACGAATTATGAATCATATGTAATGAGAAATGTAAGCACTTGATGAAATACTTTAGTTTTTTTCAAATTTTCACAATTTATATGGACTTTATCAAAATAAAAATAATAAGCATATTCTTTCATTCCATCAATATTTGTAAACATACTTCAATGTTCAAACTCCTAATTATATGAATAGTACAAAAAATATTTTGAGTTGAAACATTGCTTCAATTGCTGGGTTATAAAGTTAAATACACAAGCCTTCTAGCATTCATTATTCTTTTAGCAATTGCACTTGAGATTGAAGTTTAGTCTTGCATTATTGACCCAAGTAACTTGAGGCTGAGGCCTGGTTGTTGTTGATGTATTAAATAGTAACAATTAGTGGAAAATGATGGTGATATTTCTTCTTTTTTCAAATCAGCATTGAAGTTTACAAATCATGTTGATTTTTCCTAACTTTGACTGAACAACAACATAGCCTGTCAAAGTCTCTCAGGTGAGATGGTAAAGACATCACTTGACAAAAAGGTAAGAACTCGATAGATCGCGGTTTGATTCCCACTAAAGGCAAAAAAAACAACATAGCCTCATTCCAAATGGGAGTGGCTAAATGGACCCCACTAATTGCTCTACATACCCAAGTTTTTAATTTTTTACTTCGTATACCCCACTTTTTACTTAGTGTACCCCATTTTTTCTAAAACTTCCAACAATACCCTTGCTTACTTGTAACGGCCCAAATTCCTAATAGTGAATTTATTCGTAATTAAGGGTTATCGACCTGTGACGTGGCCCAAAGACGATACACAGTTCTGACACTTGGCTCGGAGACCGTGTAATATGTTATTTTAGTGTTATGGATGCCTAGTGTGGCGTGTGTATTTTATACTTGAAATTATTTATTTTAAGTGTCTCGTCAATTCGTTGCAAGCGGGAACACGCTTGGAAGTGCGTGCAAGCGCGACTATCAAGTAGGAATTACCCGGGATTGCTAGATTAGGCTAGGAAATATTATATGTTGTTTAATTAAACCATAGCCTAAGTTAAGTAAATAAATTAAGTGTGTAATGTGATTTTAGCACACGGGGAAATGCCTCGAGTTGCGTGCGAGGTGGGGCACCGGGCACCGGGTAATCAAGGGTTAGTGAGACCATTGAGGGGTCAACAAATGTTATTAATACACTAACCATATGTAATTAATGTGCCTAAGTTTGTCAAATTAATTCAAATCAAATAAAGGTCCTATAGTTCGGTTGAAAATTTTAAGAACCCTTATATAAAGGCTGGGATGATTCTAAGTTGTAGATTTTATGTAAGATGTGTCAATGTTTTGTGTCACCTGTTAAGTTGGACTGCTCAGCTAGGGACTCGACAAACCTCAAGATACATAACCCACACTAGATTAGAGACAAGGTATAAATATCGAGTGCGTGGAGGAGTTGATTACAAATTTTGTGTTTTGCATGCAAATTTGTGAGCTCTAGATAGAGGAGAAGAATTTGAGCTGGAGTCTCACAAATTTAGAGAGACCAGACCAAGAACATGGAGATCCTAGCTAGGTAATCATGTTCTTCATCTAATTTCCATTAAAATGAGCTTGAAAATGGGGTTTTCATTTAAAACGAATTTGAAACTAGAATTTCTGTTTTGAAGATGTTTTCCATGTGTTTTATGGTTGTTTAAACTGTGAATCTGAGGTATTGAAACAGAATTTGATGAAAATTGAGGTTTGGTGAAACATTGGGAAAAGTGTTGCATGCATTTACTGATCTTCAATTCTGAAAATTTTTGTTGTTTATGGGTGTTTTGGAGGTTGATTTATCCCCCATGAGTCATGCACGGGGTCGATGACGATGTTGGTGGTGTCCAGGAGCATCGGAAACGCTAGAATTTCTTGCTGGACTTTTGGGTTTCGACACAAGTATCATGCTGGACAGTCCCTAGCACGCTACCTGTTCTGGGGAAGATGACATTGTTCAACGAAGAACAGTAGCGTGCTGGAAATTCCCTTAGCGTGCTAAGCCTCCCTAGCACACTAGGCACTGTTCACATGTGTTTTTTTTTTAAAAATGACCAAGGGGCTGATTTGATTAAATGTGTGTACAACCTACCTAACCGACTTATAAACACCCTAAATCATATCTAAACATACCAAGAGTCTAGGGAAACGTTCCGGGAATCCAAGTACACGAGTTTGGGGTGTCGGGAGGCCAGTTGAACTAGGATTTGTTGTGTGAAAGGTGAGTAAACTGACTAGACACTTATTTTACATTTCATTTACGTGTTAATTTCTGAATTTTCAGCTGGCTTATGTATATTTCTTTTCTGGAGTAATTTATTTATGGCATTCTTTGTGGTTTACTTGTTGGTTTTCTATCAGTATCTTACCTTATGATGTTAACATGGATGTGCACGGCTCACGGGGCATGGGACCCGAGGTGTCGAGATTCATTCAGTTAGTGACAGTCTCACAGACCTACTACATGAGTTTGTTTGACTAAATCCGAGACTATAAAAGGTAATACCAAGGTACACGTGTACTAACCTATTACACAAGGTCCATGTGTGGCAATAGGTAATACGGCGTGCACGTGTATTGAGCTATTACAAAAGGTCGTTGGGATGAGGGTACTCAAACAGTAAGGGTAGTACCGATGTGCTCTACTAGCCTATTTGTGTCTGTGTCAGTTTTTACTAGTTTTTGTGGTATTTACGAGCATGTTTCTATTTCAAACAATTTTTCTCTCCTTTATGCTTTAAATACCTATTTCTTGTATTTGGAAATGTGGATAAGTGTCTATTCTGGTCAACTGTTATTTTTTTGAGCTCACCGTCCTTTTTATGACGGTGGGTGCAGATCCGTCGACTAGCAAGCCGAGCAAGGAGAAGATTGGCGACTATCTCCGAGCTTTCGGTGATATATATATATATATATATATATATATATATATATATATATATATATATATATATATATATTACGTCATTTTATATACATTTTGGGTTGTATATTACAATATTGAGTTCAGTGTTACTTCCCCGACTTTCATGACTTTCACATTGCTTATATTCGTCACATCATGATATGTTTATGTGATCGTTGTTTCCTGGTTTCCACACTTAGGGTTTAAATTTGAATGCTTCCGCTGTAATGAAAAGACTTCCATTGTATTAATAATGGTGTAAGACGTGTAATACTTATCTTGAACACGAAAAACGAGTAGAATATGATGTAAAGGCGGACTAATACGTAGTTAAGTCCTACGTGGTTGAGATTAGGGTTTAATTACGGGATTAGACAGGGCTAGTACCATGTTTAGGGATTCGGGTCGTCACATTACTGTACCGCACTTTTTACTTCATGTACCCCATCACCCTCACCCTCACCCTCACCCTCACTCCAATACCCTTGCACGAGTGTCGGACAAACAGAGCCGACACCTCAAAAGAAGTGTCAGACGAACCGAAATGACACCTCTAAAGTGGTTTCGACCGACTCCAACTGATAATGCTAAGAAACCTCTTTAGAGGTGTCGATTAGTCCTACACCTCAGCTCTGTTAATCCGAAACTCGCGAGCAACCAAAACGATCAAAAAAACTTCAAAACTCTCGAAAAATACATGAAAATGGCCAAAAAATAGTAGGGTTTGCTCGGAATCACTTAATATTTTTGATTTTAGCAAAACTTTGTACACAAAATGCAAGATTTAAGTCTTAAAAATCGAAGCCATAAACCCAAAAACAAATTCACAAACAAAACGACTCAAAAAGGTTCAAAAAAATCTTGAAATCAGCACTATAAGAGATGATGAATGCACCCACGTAGTCGAATCCATGTGGTTTTGCTCAAATTTCATCGGATTTGGCCGATTTCGTAAGTGCGATTTGAGAGAGGTGACTGGGGTACGAGGTGAGTGCGGTGAGTGGGGTGTGGTGAGTTATATGAAGGGGTAGTTAGGTAATTCCACAAAACTAGGGTATGTTCAACAATTAGACAATTAGTGGGGTATGGTGAGTAAAAACTCTTTTATATGAAGGGGTAGTTGGCAGTGATTGCAAGGCGACGCCTAAACGGTTGCATAGGCATCGCCTAGGCGTTTTGAGGGAAAACCGCCTAGGCAGGCGGTGTCCTACTAAATAATTTTTAAAAATTCGAAGAGGCAAATTGTAATTGAGTTTGGCGTTATAATACCTATCAAACTATAAAATCTTAACATAGATTACGTTACTTAAGTACCTAAAGGCTTATTGCTATCCTTGAAGTATATATTGAGTGCGAATTATATTGACCAATAAAAAATTAGTGTTAATTAAGGACTTATAAATAAATAAATAATAATTCAAGAACCTCCAAATAAATATATTTTTGATCACCTAGGCACCGCCTTGCCTAGTCCAGGGAAATCGCCTCAAGATCGCCTTGGCGCCTTACAATCCTTGGTAGTTAGGTAATTTCGCAAAACTGGGATATGTGGAGCAATTGTTGGGGTCATTTTAGCCGCTCCCTTCCAAATTAATTGAAGTTGACTACATGGATCAAACTCTTCCATTGTGCTCGATTTAGTGTAATTGATGGTGAGCGTTCCAAGCCATACAAACACGCCATTGCTCATTTTTCACCATACCTAGGCTTCGATGCAACACGTCACTAGGTGGGAACGCCCCAAGATTTCTATGTGTTTGATACATTTCATGAAGAGTGACAAAGTTTTACGCTGACTATCAACCAATCGCAACCTCTTCCATTTTTCAAGAATGGAAAATGTGTAACTTCGACGGAAAAATAATAAAATTTTGTTTGCATCAAATTGTCCATTTGATGCTCATAACTTCACAACACTTTGATTTTTCATTAGTTCGAAAATTGTTCATGCCATGGTCAGGGTTTAGGGTTTAAGGTTAAAGTTCATCAACATCTACCAAAATAAGTACACTAATTTTTATAATATAAAAAAATTTAACTTAAAAAAAAATCTATCAAAAGACATGGTTACTATTATGTTTATAAAAGTATTGAACTTAAAAACCTACTACCTTCGTTCCACAATATGTCACAATTTAGCAGGTGCACTAGAATTAAGGTGACGATTAATTCACCATTAAAATTTTATAACAAGACTAAATTCCCCTCCCATAAATGACTTCATTTATTATAGGTATTGTGTAAAGAAATGTGGTTGATGGCGTCATTGACTAAATAGAATGAGGTTAAAATTGGCAATGAAGCATTTAATGCTTCCTTGATTTTCTAATGTGACATATTGTGAAACAAAAAAAGTGCCAAAAATGTTATACATCTTGTGGAAGTGTGGAACGGAGGGACTAGTTACTAATATGTATAAACTATAATAAAAAAGTGTTCATCAACATAAAAACGTTAACTTCTTTGCTTTGAAACCTTCTTAAGCAACAAATAAGGTTTTAACTCCTTTTTTGTGTATATTTTCCAACTTCCAATCCATACATTACATAAGAGAATGACTTCTATAAACAAAATAAATTTCCTATTAAAATGCCACAATTCATAAAGTATCTTATTATGGATTATATTAATCATTCAATAATTAAAATTCCATTAGAATTGTTCGACTAAATCAACCATTAAGACTAATTTACAAAATTATAATATATCTATTCACATTTTTAATTTTTATAAGTTTGCAGTTTTTACAATAATACTCTTGGTTGAATTGAACTTCCTCAAATTAATTATGAACTTCCACTAGGAGAAAGTATATAGAAAAGTTAGTTATCCAATTCTTAGTAGCAACCAAATCAATAGGGCCAAATCCATTAAAAAATGACAGGATAAACAACATTCAAATATTCAATACCATCCCTATCAACTGAACCACTTACCGCTAGGTAACAAATTTTCAAGTAGTGAATGAGCATGACAAAGGTAAATTCATAATTATTCAAACATAGAAACATCAAGCACTCTACTGCACCAGCTTCAAATTGCATATTATCTTGATACTTAGACAAGTCAATTGTTCCAGATTACATGATGCACATTTCTAATAGGGGTATATTACTATGAATTGAGTATAGTTTGATGCATAGATGTAATAGGGTTAGTTTAGTCATTTAAGACTATGGTGGTCTATAAGCTTAATAGGAATTGTAATTGGCAAGCAAGTAATACAATTCTCTTTGCCTCTATGTTCTTATCTTCTCTACTTCTCCTTCTCTAACCTTAATTCCCAATCTTCTCTATCTCTTCTTTCTAATTCTCTTCTACTAAATCAACTCTTCTTCCCAATTTTCTTATTCTTTTATCTCTCAATCTTTTCTATCCGATTTTTCTAATTAGAATTATGATCAACTACACAAGTAGTTGCATCGTTAGTGCTTTCGATTGAGAGTTTGTTATGGCACCATTAAACCTCAACCTAATGTACGCCTTCAAAGAATGCAACAACAAATGAAGGAAGTAATTGCTCGTTTGGATCGTATTGATCTAGATCTCAAGAGTTTATCCCTTCATATCTCATCTCATGTTCCCACGCCCATCGCTCCATTCCAGTCTTCTCTGTTAACCACCGACCATCATCTTGCTCATGTACCCACTCCACCACCAAATCTTTGTTCATTTACTACACCACTACCACAAACCCTCTTTGCGCAAAAACCTAAAACCCTTAGCTTATCTATCACTCCATCAACAAAACCCTCAAATGAGATCCAACACCACAACAACTTCAACACTGTGGTCTCAGATTTGCCTTCTAAGTGTGTCTTCGAAAGGATGCAAATTTCTAAAGGGGACATTGACCAAGATATCGTAGCGATTGCTTATGGCGCAATGGAAGACGCGAGCCTCAATTTCGAAATGGATTTGAAGGCTTTACTAAAGTAAAGAAAGCTTTTATGGAGACAATGTTAGATCCACACATGATCGACGACTCTGGTACAATTATGACTCCACGTTGGCCTTCTTTTTTCAATAAACTCATACGCTTGTGGAACCAGTGATAAAAGAGGATTTCACATTTCTTGATTTGTGGAAGTTGGCCATACAATGGTGGATTTGGGATCCTAGCGAATAGATTGAGAATTTTTTGTTACTTCATGTTGATAAGAATTTTCGAATTCGTTCTTTTGTTCTACTAAATTTCAATTGTGATAAGAGAGCCTTCTATGATTTGAAGTCTATTCTTTTCAAAAATTTCGATGAGCATATTTTCTATCTATCATAATTCAAGGCACTTGTTTTGGCGTTGTGAAGAGTTCCTTAGTGTAGCTCAGTTTGATGTGGATATATGTTGTCGGTGTGGTGTTTCAAATTGCACAACAGTCGTTTGTTAAATTTTCCAACAAGGTTTTGGCACTTTGTTGAGCTTGTTTCAAAGGTATGTAGGTATGAGGATCTCAAATGAGGTTGTTCAAATGTTATGGGAGATGCAGAAAACAAATTTACTTGTTCATAGAAACATTGTGGCGTTTTTGAATTGTTCTACATTGGGATTATTCGTATCTGGGGAATACCTTATGAAGCAAAGCTTCATCAATGAAGATAAGCAAAAGCACGTTTGATTTCCGTGGCATCAAGTTTGCTCTAGCTCCCAATCATTTTCTATTTGACAGAGAAACCATTTGAGAAAATGCTTCAAAGATGTCATTGTTTTCGGTGCAGTTTACTTGTTTTAATCTTTGAAGATTTTTTGATTAATGATATGAACTTGCCAAGAGGGGTTTGTGACCCACATTCTCTATTCAGCTGCCCTATAGGCTTCAAGCGTTTTTTACGTCAAGATCCTTTAAGAATTGTCATCCATTATGCTAGTGATGTTGATCATTTATATATTGGCAATGTGGTTGGCGTGCTTGTCGCATTTCCAGTTGACCTCTCACTTCAAGTTCTCATTCTTGTGGTTAATTCTTCATGGGTGATAGACCAATTTGTTTGTGTTATATCAAAAAAGGACTTGCCTGTTGTTGGATATAAAACTTCTTAAGAGTACTCCTTTCATTTTTTGAGCTTATTGATTGATGCCATGAGATGCACAAAGCTGAAAATGCCAAAGTTATTTGTGTTCTTAGAACTAATATGGATGGAATGCACTTTACAAGTGTGAGCTCCCAAGGATATCGGCTGTCTGTCGCATTGTTGATAGAAATATTGAACTCTTTTTTCATTCCATTTTGGTGGTTGATTCTTACAAGTGTAAGGAAAAAGTGCACAAGTTTAGCGGCTAGCAAGCCAACAAATTGTGTGCCTCCTTTGTTCATGACTAAGAGCTTTGCATGTAAGGTTCTTCTTGATGGAAAACAAGTTTGTCCAATAAATTCAGTGTTGCACTGTTTTTCTATGGGTTCTTTTGAGGTGTTTAGTGTTCAGTCCAATTCTACAACATGTGCTGCGTTCGAAGGTATGTTTTGCAAGGTGTGGATTTTAGCCTGGGTAGTTGAGCTCATTCTTGGTGTCCACGTGAGTGGTTTTGGCAGTTTTGCTATATTCTGTGCTGAATTTGTTGTTGTTATGCTACGCAATGTGTTTGATGAACGAGATGTTGATCCTCCTGCATACATCTCTACAGAAGATGTGCATCTTCATAGGGTTAGCATCTTACATCTCTCCACTGTTTTTAGTTGCAACAGCTACATTTTATCGGATGCTTTGACTTGAAGTTCAACCTTGAGGACATGGTTGTTTTTAAGGGGTCGGAAATGATGCATATATGTTATAAGGGTATATTACTATAAATTGTAATATGTTTAGTATAGTTTGATGCATATATGTAATAGGGTTGGTTTAGTCATTAAAGACCGTGGTGGTCTATAAGTACCTTAATAGGAATTGTAATAGGCAAGCAAGTAATACAATTCTATTTGCCTCTATGTTCTTATCTTCTCTACTTCTCCTTTTAATTCCCAATCTTCTCTATCTCTTCTAATTCTCTTCTTCTAAATCAACTCTTCTTCCCAATCTTCTTCTTCTTTATCTTTCAATCTCTTCTATCCAATTTTTCTAATTAAGATTACGATCACTATCAAGTAGTTGCATCATAACAACATTTGGATGATTATACATTAATTGTAAAATCAAATCCAATATCTCCAATATCACACTAATTAGTTTTTTTTTTTTATTAATAAAGGATCCGACATTACCATTGAACATCAAAGTGAAAAAATCAGCAATTCTTCTCAAATCCGAGATGGACATTTGTTGAAGTTAAATATTTAAATTAAAAATGCGAAAGGATACCTGTTCATAGAGAATGTGAAATGCTTGTTTAACGGGTAAATTAACATCCAGTGCAATGACCTATAATGACGATTAACATATATCAGACAATAAGTTTAAAATTATCATTTTTAAGTAACAAAAGCAGGATCTAAGGGAAAATGTGAAGTATCCAAACCTTGCCTGACTCAGGAAGCAACTCATAGGCTGTATGTCGAGACAAGAATAAAGAAATCCGATGATGAGAGACTTGCAAATCAGCCTCCGAAATTCTTGAAATTACCTCCTGAATAGAACCATCTGATAGTGTGACCTGTTCTTGATAGGGAAAAGAGCACCAATAGAACACATTAAAAAGAAAATGGACAAAATTAGGGAAGAAAAACAAGAAGTAATACTTGATACATCAATAAATAGATAGAGAAACATATAACACCGATAGAGACCATAAAAGGAGGTCCTTTATATTGTCAACAAAATGAGCAAATCAAATGCAAAAACACACCCACAGGCAGAAATAGCTGAGCTAGTGTTACTGCATGATGCATGCATTTCTGTAATACACTAAATGCACTACCAGAACTGCAATGCATTGCTTCTGTATATAAATGGAGGTAAGGATCCACTAACAGTATACTTACCACACGCTGGAAGGCATCATTATCAACATCCATGTTAGATCTAGAGCCAGGTGTTTCTGGGCCAAAGGCTGCAGGGATAGATTCAGGCTCTTGAAAGATTGCAGGAATAGGATCAGGTTCTCTAGATATAAGAATAGTATTCACTATCCCATAGTTGCTACCAACAAAAGGCTGGCGCTCATCATGCCGCCACTCCCCATCAACAAAATATTTATACTGCATTTGAAGAAAAAAAATGGCAACAAAATCAAAATTATAATAATCTAAGCATCTGCTTAAGCATCCAAGATTTTGTGAATGGCAATAAAATCACATGACTACCAGCAAATTTCTAATGAGGATGTAAAGGCCTTTTGCAAGTGGAGTCCCCAAAAAAAAAACCAAGAGGATCCTATAATTTTGTTTGTAAGTTTAAAAATGATGACCCAAAAATCTGAGCTCCCTAATTATTCTTCTCATAAACTACAATTCTATGACTCTTAAAGTTATGTGTTAAAACAAATATAAAAAATAAGAACTGAAATAGATCTATTACGAAACTTAATAGTTCTTAATCAACTTGACGTAAAGATGATGGAGTGGTAAAAAATTAAAATTAGGGGAAGTAGAAGTTCTCAAGGTGAAACACTTTAGATATCCATGGTGTGTTCGGTTGGGTTGATAGAGTTGTCTTGACAGGGACGGATTAACATCCATCGGACTAGTCGGCTCTGGATTAGGTGTTAATCCATGTTTGATGACTTGTTCGGATCGTTTGCTAGTGGTTTAAGTGGTTTCGGGCAATTGACATCTTTACCCCTCCCCATATAAATACCCCAAAACTCACAAGGTCGTCACTCTCAAACCCTAATCTAGCCGAACATGGAAGTCGCGGGAAGAACACGACCTCCATGAAATTGACAGTGGAGATTGATTATAGTATGTTTCAATTGTTGATCCAACAAACAATACTGAGAAAATTAAATTTCAAAAAAGCTATATTTCACTAAATCGGAGGAAAAAACAATAATAGAGATATTAACAAGCATCTACACATAAAAATACCATTAAAGAAAGACAGAGAAGGAAGACGATGAAACTAAGAAGATACACAAGGGCAGAGTCAAATCGTTGAATCGTTGGAGTGAAGGGTATCCTATCGTTTGCCTCTGTTCGATGTGTTTGCCTGAAGAAAATAAAGAACCACATGGAAGGGCAAAATGGGAAAACTCGACTCCTTCGCGTCGGATTAAATAATGATTGGGTTGATGGTCATGCTAATTAGTCGCATGGAAACATGATTGAGCAATTCATTTCGTTAGTCATCCCTAAAGAACACCGGATTAAAAGTTAATGAAAACCGAGCACATCAATAGGATCAATCATACAAAATGATGGCAATATTGAGAATGATGTCACGCATAGAATTCAAGCTGAATGGAGAAATGGATGAGTGTAACATGTTTGATATGTGATAGAAATATCCCTACCAAGTTAAAAGGAAAATTTTATAGAACAGCAATTAAGCCAGCTATGCTCTATGAAAGTGAATGTTGGGCGATAAAGCAACAACAATTACATAAAATGAACATAGCAGAAATGAAAATGTTTAGGTGGATGTATGGTAAAACTCGTAAAGATAAAATAAGAAACATAAAAATTCAAAAAAAAGGAGTGGCACCAATTGACACAAAGATTGGAGAAAGGCGGTTGCGAGGGTTTAGACACCTGCAAAGATGGCCTACAAATAGTCCAACTAGAAAACTTTACTCAATAAAAACTGAAGAAATTCGACGAGATATGGATAGACCGTTAACTTGGATGCATTAATTAAGAGGGACTTGAATGATTTGGAATGCTCATCATCAATTGCACAAAATCGAGCACAATGGAAGAATTTGATCCATGTAGCTAACCCCAATTGATTTGGGGCAGTGGCTATGTTGTTTTTGTTGTTGTAATAGTTCTTAATCAAAAGTGCCAAGGTAACATAAATATATAAACTAGATGGGATACCATAAACTACACATCAATTTTCTATATACGTCAAAATAAGATGAAGATTTATTTCTTAAAAAATAATAAAATGATAATTTCAAATGTTGATGAGGGTGTTTCAGTGTTGGATAAGTTTCTTCAACCTATTTTCACATGGAAAATACATATTCGTTTCGCTATAATGAGCATCTTTTCTCATTTATGTGGCTTCTAGCATCATTGAGGAATTTAATTTAAGGCATCAGAGAAATAGAAGTAGCTTTAGCAATTGAGAGCCACAAGGAATTCATTATTCAAGGAATCAACCAGGCTAAGTTTATAAGAGTTTGGAGCTCTATAGAATCCACCTCACTCATACTGTATTCCCTAATAAATGTCATTATATACCTAAAGAATAATCTTTCTCTATTTCCTTTCTAGGAAGAAGAGAGAGAAGCAACAGCTAAAGTTTGAATTAAGAATTACTAGAAGTAACTAGAGACACAAAAACACAAATAAAACAAATAGCTATCACTTATAAACAAAAAAGAACAATACCATTTCTAAAAGATGCAAGTCATTAATTTAGTTGGTTTTTCCACAAGGTCCTCAAGGGTTGTGAGATGTCACCTAGAAACACCTAAAGTGAATACTAGGCTTGAAATAATTTTTCAACAAAAATTAGAACTTGAAAATAATATTGAAGATGATACTTATGATGATTATGAACTATTTTGAAGTGGCGAAGTTTGATGATGATTGATCGTGGTGGTAAATTGATAATTAAATTTAGAAAAGGCTTTTTAATTGGATTGTGATATTATGCTAATTGATTGTATGTTATTTGAGTTTATGTTCTTTTCAAATAAACATAAAAAGTATAAAAACAAGGAAAAAGCTTGGGTAACCCATTTTGGGAACCAAGATTAGGCACCAACCCACTCGGTGCCCGTGCAATACGCCTTAAGATGCGTGCACGCAAATTTCAACTTGCATAGCAAGGGCATCGAGTGGGTCGGTGTCCAATCTCAGTGCCCAAAGTATTGGGAAATGTGCCCTAGGTCAATCCATTAACAGTCTTTATGAATACATTTTAGTTAATAAAATAGAGGATTTCATTTGCTGTTTATTATAATTGATTTGCATGTTTACATTATAATAAGATCCATGGGTATTTACGAAATATCCTAAATGTCCCTAGTCGATTATTATACTGGGAACTATAATGAATTATTGATTGATGATCATACGATGATCATACGTATAGGAATACGAATCAAGATCATGAGTACTTGTTAGGGAACAAAGTCTTGGGCCAGACCCGCTATGAGAACATCACATGGATTAAGTCATAGTTGTTTCTCATGATAGGTATATTGTTCGGTCCTCGACTTGAGATTACCAGAGACTTCAACATTAGGAATACAAGTGATTTGACGCAATCAAACGTTGTCTTTAACCTGGATGATTATAAAGGTTGTGATTGGTTACCGTGTGAATAATGTGGTGAAGTTGTGTAATCGAGATAGAATTTGTCCCTCTCATATAAAGAGAGATATCCGGGGGATCCCTCGATGTGTTAGATCTGTTAAAAGGCCTAGTCTAAGTGAATTGATATTGATCAATGTCACTTAGATGTTTTCACCTACCTAGAAATCGAGACTAGTACGATTGAACATGTTGGATGACAATTCCATGCCTTATGTTTGATCAAAAGGATATCGTGTGACAAAAGGATGTTATATACACTATTGATTAGGTTATATCGATTTGATATTCGTACAACTTGGGTAGTCATAATGTCTTGCTAGAGGCCGCTTATGACTTGTATACCAAAATGTGTTTTGGTACACGCCAACGTTGTATGAGCCTATTAGGTCGCACAATCGAGAATGGTTTTGCGAGATTTTAAGATGGTTCAGAAAAATGAATTTTATATGATAAAATTCATGACAGAAACGTCCTTGTAGTGTATTACACTTATGCTTCTTTAAGTAGGGGTATATGTGTAATTTACTTAACCGTCTATATACAAGGGTTGTATAAATAGACGTTTTGAGTTAGAATACAAGTACGAAAGATTTAAAAAAGGGCTGAAACTCTATTTTCGTTTTAAGAAACGACTTAGAGGTTTTTGGTATGCTCTGGATCGTTTTGGAGAGAAACAAAAAGGTTTGGTATTCTCTCGAAGCTAGCACTTCAAATCTCGGCCGCCGTTCGTGTGTGGACTGCCGATAGAGGGCGTTCGTTGTTGTTAACCTTCGAAAGGTACATTGCGACGAGGTATGATTAAGTTTTCATAGTCTAAACGTGTTTTAATGGAATCAGATTCGGATCCTGTTGGGGTTTTTCTCAAAATTGTTTTGAAATCTCCGTTGCGCATGAACCCCAAAACCCAACACAAAGTGTGTTACTCTAGTAGTTTCCTAAATAAATCTATGAGGCCCCCAAGGGGTGTGGTATAGTGGTAAAGAAAAGAGCACTTTAACTCTGACTGAAGCAGATGTCATGGGTTCGATTCTTGGCAAGAACATTATATTTCCTTAGTTTCTCTCGGTTTTAGGTTATGGGTTGGGCGCCGACAAACTCCTATGGGACTAGTCAATCCAAAGTAGGGAGGGGTTGAAAAGGTTCGGCGCCCATGGCTATCAAAAAATATATAAATAAATAAAAATAAAAATAAACTATGAGAACTATTTCTAGTCTTTTTTACGTAGATATAACATGTGAATATTCGTATGGCTATGATTAGCAGACATCCTCAAAAAAAATGATTATGAGTAGCATTCAACACAAAATTAGTTGATTAAGTCATCCATGGAACAACTAAATAGTGTACTACTCACCAAAGCATCGGTTTGCCTATTTCATGGTAACTGCCAAGGAGCTGCAAGCCTACAACCTATCAATCTTTTCCCAAAAGCAAGTGCTTACCCTAAATTTACAATCCATGTAGATGATGTTCAAACCAGTTCTTCTATAATACAGCTTGAATCTATGTTCATGTCAACCTTGAATATTGCTCACTGATTGATAATGTTTTTTTTTTTTTTGCGTTCAATCAAGTTCTATGTTTTAGCATTATATAATCATTATCGTTATGTGTTACTTGATTTTGTATCGTGAATCTTTATGTCGCAATTACCAGGCTATTAGCTATAGCTCCAACTCAATATTCTCGTATTTGCGTCGCAATTAATAGTCAAAAATTTAGAGTGCATTCAATTGTAATAAAAAAATAAATTTCTGATTGAATTCTCTTTTTAATAATCTTACTTCTCTCTCTTGCTTCATGATTATATAATCATTATGATTTCATGTTACCCCAGATAAGCACCATCCTTAGTACATATCTTGAACACTACTTGGATATCATATGTTCCTTTGCATCTAAGGATAAATAGTTGCAAATGCTTAGATCCTACCACGGTTTAATTTCACACATTGTCACCCATCTTTACATGTTGTAACACTTTGGTCACTAAAATTTATTTTGTAACAAGAAAATCATCAATTTTTTAAAAATTTTCAATAAAGTCACTACGGTGTGATGTGGCGCTTATGTGGCATTGTTAAGTGTGGGATTGACATTAGTTTGTCTCGAGATCCATACTTTTGCATCTAGATGTCTATCCAACAATCCATATTAAGTGTGTCAACAAAAATGTCACACACTCACAAACAATTATGAACTCACAGATTAAGAATTTTTAAAAAAAAAAAAAAAAAAAAAAACTGGCAGTAAGAAATCATGAACTCAAAGAAAACAAAAGGGAGATCTTAAACAACATAAACATCATTAACGTTTCTCAGCAACCTTTCTTTCCTCCCAAGACACATTTGTCACCCTACACCACTCTCTACCGCCACCTTCAATCCACCTCCTTTCGCCACCTCAATGAAGTCACCTTCTTTATCGCTGCATCCTTCAATTCTTGGCGCAAACAGTGAGATTCCATCCAAATCTTGTAGAACAATCATCTTCACCATCGTCAACCTCATCAATTGATTTCAAAGCCCCAACAAATTGCTGACGAGGGTATCGATTGACTTGAGGTTTTAAGAGCAAATCCATCTCTCTCCACCACCACAAATTTAAAGAACCCAAAAAAAAAAAAAAAACCCAAGTCTTCTTCGAAGTTGTTCAAGATCTGTCTTTTTCTTCTTTTTTCTTGAATTCAAGATTAATTGCGTTTTCATCAAAAAAAAAATCTTAATTGTGTTTGTGAGTGTTGTGACATTATTGTTGACACACTTAATGGGGATTGTTGGATAGACATCTAGATGAGAAAGTATGGATCTCGAGGCAAACTAATATCAATCCTATACTAAACAATGCCACATAAGTGCCACATCACACTGAAGTGACTTTATTGAGAAATTTTAAAAAGTTTAATGATTTTTTTGTTACAAAATAAACTTTAGTGACTAAAGTGTTACAACATGTAAAGATGGGTGACATGTATGAAATTAACCCATCCTACCACTGAACCAATCACCAATCTACCTTCAACTTCCAATAGAGAAAGAGCACATTGGCTAGCATGTATCAAAACAACAGGCCTAAATTTCATTCAAATTAGTATTGTCTATTGTATAACAGCATGTAGATAAGCAATTTTAGCCTAAAGCCATCATATAGAATGGCTCTCCCCCCTTCCCAAACCCCATTCTATAAAAATGGATGGATCCGTTAACTAAATTACGTATTAAGTCTTGAAGTTACATAACCAACTACTTGCCAAAATTCATAAGAAACAACATGAAGGATATGATCGTCCAAAACCCTTTTGAGTCTTGCCTTGTACTCTAGCAAGCGCCAATCTCCAATGATCCTTTGATATGTTTTAAAGCAATCAAAGCTAATACGACTAATTCCCCTCTCCTTTAATACTTAGAGATTGGATCTTGAAACAAAATGAAATGAATCTCCTTTAATACGATTAATCCCCACCAACACAAAAAACAAGGTAACGTATGTGTAATTCAATTCTACTCCCGAAGCACCCTCATCCCTCAGAAGTGCCCAATCAATTCAAACAATGCCCTTGTAGAAAGGACAACACATGAACACTACAACACAAGGTAATATATGGTTGGTAGTTGACAGAAGACAAAAACACAAGATTGTCGGCTACTTTCTCATTCTCAACTGTAGAAAGAACAATAACCATCGATCCTCCATTCTTCCACTTGCTTTCTTTTACGTTTTATTCAATAATGTGTTAAACTCTAAGTCTATAATTTGCAGGCCAATACAAGAGAACTATAACTCCAATAGACATCCCAAGCTTCCCAACTTCAACATTTACAGATCCCATGAGAAATCTTCAAAATCATCAATAGAGCTCATTCAAAAAAACAACTCAACATAATGGTCTAATGCATCTACATTACCTCATTCAAAATCATCAAAAGACCTCTAAAAATGAAGAAACTTCAAAATAACATGAAAAAATGCATTAGGTCAAAATTCCATGTACTTAGAGCAGCAATAAGTCCAAATTAAATACACTACTAAAAGTCTTTGTTGTACTTGCTCATACTTTCTACTTAACCAACTAAGAGCTTAAGTGACAGTTCCTCAATGGAAAGTACAGCAATTCAAAATTACCAAACCATAACATGACACTGAAAAAGTCCAAAGAACTACAAGAACATGAATGTCAGTAAAAATGTTTGCTATAATGTAAA
Organism: Stephania japonica; assembly: GCA_039657345.1. NCBI lineage: Eukaryota > Viridiplantae > Streptophyta > Magnoliopsida > Ranunculales > Menispermaceae > Stephania > Stephania japonica. The sequence goes on from CM077557.1 coordinate 70,478,041, forward strand.
ACAAAATAATGAAGTAAAAGGAAGTTCATTGCAGCCACTCAACCTAACCAAAATACTAATTTCTACTAAAAATCATTCAACCCTATGAAGTTTAAATGCATTCCAAAAGAATGTGCAAAAGTTATAAGAACAAGCAAACGACAAGCACTAACCTCATGATACCCTGGTGTTAAGCTGCAAATTACCTGAAACACAGTAGGGCAACCTTCCACGGGGGACATCGGTAGATGCTCCGACCACCTATACATTATAAAGGATGACGAGAAATCAAAACTCCCAACAACCCATCAAACTATAAGCCATAACGAAGAAGTCAAACCACTTCAAATTAATCGCTATATAAGAATACCATCAACAATTTGAACCAAAACAGATTGCTTTCCAAGACAATGAGACTCACCCAGTGAAAGAGCCACTTAGGAAAACCCTTCTCCCCCCATACGGCCACACAAACGTCGTAGGAATCAACACCGCGCCCGCAGTCGCGCCGCTCGCCCGAATCGAATCCGTCCCAGAAGAGTACATTCTCCCCAAAAACGCCGCTCCCTCACAGCTCACAACAATTCAACTAATCCACAACCACTCACATCCAAGCCAAACCTCCTCATCTCAAAAACCAATCCAAAACCAAATCTTTCGCCGCCGCTTCAACAGAACGAATTCAAATTCAACAATCCCTCGCTATGAACAAATCACAAACATGTCAAACAACAAGATCCGAACAAAGTCTCGACCAAATCCACACCTGATCAACGATCCGCCATTCCTCGATCACGCAATTCACACTCTTCTCCACCAATCGAACCAAGACTCGAAACGCAAATCCGCGAAAGCTAACAATACGAAACCACCGCGAAATCGAGCTCGATCGGTTCAATCGAGAGAGGCGAATTGAAACTCTGACAATGTCGAACCCTGACCGAACGAAATCTACGCAAAAAAGGGACCGAATTTGTGCGAGTGTTTAATGAGATTTGAAGAACAAAGCGTGGAACCTCGGAACCCTAGAAACGCAGAGAGAGAGAGAGGAAATGAAAACACAATCATTTTTTGTTCTCTTAGTTCAGAGATATACTTGGGTGACGTACATTTAACACATACTTGTTACTGTCCCTTGATTTTTGCATTCATAAATGTGTAAACGAGAGTCGATGCGTGTGAAGAGGATGTCGACAAGTTATTGTCAAACCGAGTTTCAGAAGTGAGTCGAAATGGCATTTGAGTTTTAGAGAGAGAGGTGGGCAGGTTTTGGTGAGCGGGCAGGAGAGAGAGGAGAGGAGATGACGTAAGCAGCGTTGAGGTTTGGGCTAAGAGCCCATGCGGCGGGGCCCACAGAATAAATTTGCCCGAGCTGCCCGTGATTTTCGGGCAGTGCTCGTGTCGCGACTCGCGAGCCTTTTCTTCGCCCGGAAAAGGTGGTCCAATTGAAATAATATAACCAATTTGTGAAAGAGGGTAGAAAAAAATGAAATGCTAAGTGACGATTACTTTTCACAACTATATTTGACATTACTTTTCACAACTATATTTGACATTACGTTGTGGTTCTTTGGATCACTTCAAGATACGTACCTACACACGTATTTAAGCAATATTTAGAGGACCACGGCAACTTAATTGTCAAACGTAGTCTGACAATCACTTATAGAAAAGAAAAGTAAAAGGTCTTCAAAAAAAAAATTTCACGAAACAGTTTTAAACATATTACAAATTAAAATTAATAAAAGACAACTTCAAGTCGTATTTTTAATTAGTCGGCATAACGCGCTTTGTAAGCGGACAAGATATAGTATCATATATTCAATAAAAGTGAATTTAATAAAAAAAAGTTTTTAAAGATAATATTCGATGAATCTGAAGCTAATAACAAATAAGTTTTATTAAGTAAAATATTTATTAATGTAAAAAAAGTAGAAAATAAAACTCCAAAGACAGTTTTTTTTATATACCTATGGAACCGTATGTGGAGAAATGTAAATTTTTTCCTAAAACCGCTAAATAACTTCAATCACCACCAAAACCAGAAAAGGACAAAAAATAAATAAATAAAATAAAATTAGCATAAAAATCCTACAATTAGAACAAAAGGTCTTGATTTTTAAAATAAATAGAGTATAAAAGACCTTGATATATAAAAATATAGAGATTTTATCCTATTAGGTCACTTTATCAATTGTATAATGATATATATTGTGTGATATGCATTAGCTATTACGTTAAATATCTTTATATTAATGTTATAAGTTAATTTAAATAGGTGGGTTTCAAACAAAAGTTATTTTAAATAGGTGTAATTGTACATGTTACTTCAAAATAACAAAAATAACCACCAATAAAAATCAACTATTAAAGCGTTCATACAACAATAACCACCAAAAACAAATGATTTTTAAGTATTTAATCTTAAAAAATAAAAAAATAAAAATAAAACTCTAAAGATGATTTTTTTTTATGTACCTATATGGAACCTGTATTTGAAGAAATGTAATTTTCTTCCAAAACCTCTAAATTACTTTAATCACCTCCAAAACCTTGAAATACAAATATAAAAAAAAATTAACTCATAAATCACACGATTAGAACAAAAGGTCTTAATTTTTTTTTTTTTTTTTGGTAAGGAAAATTTTATCTTTTTTTTTTTTTTTGGTTGGAAGATTTTTTTCTTATTTGATCATATTATCAATTGCATAATGATATATATTGTGTAATATGTAGCCCCAATTTTGTAGGGGGCCTTCTGGTGATCGGAGAAGGCCCCAAAATGGTACAAAACCAATGGTACAATAGGTATATCATATGTTTTTGCTCTTTTTTTTTTATCAAAATATGTTTTTACTTAGCAAAGCCTCGTTTACAACTAAGCAGAAAGTGGTACTGTCACGTGCTTCACCCTTTCAAATTCGCAATTCAACCAAAAAAAAAAAAGCTTAAAAAAACAAATAGCAAAACCGACCCTATACTCCTCACTCCTCAGTTTCTCCCTCTTAAACAACACTCTCGCTCAATCAAGACATGTTACTTTAAGGTTTCATTAAGATCACATATTATTGGAGTATATAATCTCATAACGAAAATATAATAAGAGTTAGTGTAGTATAGAAGTGGTGTAGATCGATTTAACACAAGTCAATTGATTTTGTATAAAGATGAACTCTAACTCCATTTGTATACCCATATGTGTATGTATGGCCTAACCCTCCCCGGCATCAGAGTGGAGATCCTGGGCTCGTGTTTGATGACCTAATTGGGCTAGCTGTAAATACAAATGTTGGAGGCTCTCACTGTAAGTACTTTATCACGATCATCATTTATATTGATTGTAGTTCTTCTTGACGTGTGCTACCGATGTTTAAGGTGTGTTTCACGAAGAGTCGACTCAAATGTGGGTTTCAAATTTTAAGAAAGGCTTGGCTAAGCCACATGCCAAACGAACAAGAGTTGAGATTTCTTAACTTGCTTGATCATCCCATCGCAACAAATAATTAATGAAAAGTAAGTCATCCTTCTTTTTTTCTATTGTTTTTGTTTGCACTTATATATTGGGGAAATAATGTGAAAGCCCGTGCCATCCTTATAGCATGTTTTGGTGGGGTTGGATCTTTCAACGGTGGGTGAAATGATACAACTGATTTTAAAGAAAACATTTAACCATTATTAATTCATCTCATTAATTTGAGGGTGTATTTTGTTTTATTTTGTGCATAATCAGTTTGAATTAATTCATTTCATTATGATAAAAGCAAGTGGAAGAGGAACCACTGCAGTTGGTATTTAAAAATGTCTTCAAAAGTATTGTCTATGTTTAATTGATCGAGCAAAAGTGTTGGTAATGCTCGAGAAGTCAGGTCGCGAAGAGCCTATGTGTCTTTTGATTAATAGATCCATTCATTTATTTATTTTAATTTTATTAAATACAATGATCATTTTACCTTTTGTGTAAATATCGTACCATACTTTTGATATTTTGTTTTAGAAAAGTTCTTTTTTTATCAAATATGTAGATTAAAATTATTAATTGTGGTTCATTTGTTGAGCGCGTTCCCATCGACTAGTATATATATAGCTTTTTTTGTTGAAACCAATATATATGTATATAGCTTAATTACTCTTAAATGCGCATTGTCATTTGTTTGTTAATTAAATTGTTACAATTCTCATCCTCCAACTTTTTTTCTAAATAATTAAAAAGAGAAAGGAATGAGCAAGAGCAACATAAGGAAACTAAACAAAATGAATAATTAAACTCTTCTGCAATCTTGTAGAATAACTAAAAAAAAAAGATATTTTAACTACTCAAAACTCAAAAGAAGAAGATTAACATTTTCGTGTACGTGTAGGATATAAATAGTTTTCTTAATTAAATCATTGCATATATATATAACTACTCAGTGAACGATTTTGATATTGTAATTCCTAATTAAGGGCGTCATTAAAAAAAGAAAATTAAACAACGAACCATTAAAACATTAAATCATCATTTAAAATTGAAACGATTATTTAAAAAAAAAGGAAGTTGAAGGGTGATAATTTTGCATAACCAGCATAATTTTAAATTAATGTGTTAAATTTTCATATTTATTAATTATTGATTGAAGAAAGAATAAAAAGTTAGAGATAAAATTAGAGATTTTAAAAATTCATATTAATAAATAGGGAGCCTTGGGTGTGCCACATAGTGTTGCGAGGAAGCTCAAAACTGCCACATTGCATGTACCAACCTAAATTTCATTTAAGCCGCAATTTACGTATTTTCTAACGTGAATGCCAACTTAAGTCCGCGGAGACATCACGGGCATGCTACGATATGACTGGATTGGATAGAAAATAGCATTTTTGACTAATTGATTGTATGAATGCGACGATAATGGCTACCTCATGACTCATTACATCATATGTGTGGTTTTATATTGTTAGACCGTGCGAGATAGTGTGATAGGTATTCGCCCCGAAAAGTGAGCTAACGCGGGTGTGAGGCAGGTGAATTACAAGAACATTAAGCTGGGGAATAGTACATACATCACAAACAAAAAAAAACGTGTTAAACAATTAATACAAATCGGTGATTGGGCGTTTAGTAGCGCGATTGGTTACGAACGGCAAGTTGAGATGTTGAGTACTGGGTATCGGAACGCTCGGGAACAAATAATTAGTTTTAAGGGAGAATAAGGCCAGAGGACAAAGTCACCATTTTTTTTTTGGTAAATACAAAGTCACTATTTGTATCTCATTTCGGTGGACTTATTGACTTAATTTAGGCACAAAGTGCTTTGAGATTACCAAATCACACAAGATCAAGATGGACTATATAAATGAGCGTTTTGGACTCATTTGATCATTTTTTTTGTCTCTCACTCTCCTCATGCTTGGACGAGAATTTAAAGAGGAAAGTGAGGTTAGGTGTAGATTTCTTGGTGATTATGAGTGGATTGAGCTGGCCAACAAGAAATCAAGCGAGTAACATGTACTCTTCTCAATTCTTAGTATTTTGAACTATGTTTTGGGGGTTTTCAAGCAAATATGAGGTTATGGGTTATGCTCACTGATTTTGGTCTTCTTTAGGGCGTATTTTGGTGATATAATGAGGTTGGTTATATGGTTTGTATTGGTGTACAAGTTGTAGACAAAGTTGGCAAGTTTTTGTAAAGTGTTGATTTAATTCGAAGTTTGATTCGATGTATATGATGTTTGATGTTGCCTCTAACATTGAGAGTGTTGTGAGTCCCCCACGAGTCGAGGATGGGGTCGACGATATTTGCAGTAGGCCTCAGGTACTTTAATGAACAAAATTCTCGAGTGAGAATTCTGCTAGACAAGTAGGGGAGCGCCTCCCCATACTATGAAATGCGTTCCACCCCTGCTGCCATAACTAATAACTTACTGTGTTTTGGTAATAGGACGTTAAACTAATCTAACCAACTCATAATTGACTTAAAACACTAGAAATGGATTCCAGGGGACTTCAGGCTGACAATTTGATAGTCGGGAGGTTAGCGAGGTCAGACCAGGAGGTTAGCGAGTGCGGTTCGAGGTGCGTAAAGCCTTTAAGGAGCACATACGAATATTTATTTATTAGTTTTCATTTGATTCAACTGTTATTGAAATAGCATTGTTTACTCTTTCCATGTGCTTACTTATATTGCACGATTGGCTATTTGATTCGCTGCCGGATTCAGGTTTACTTTGAGGTGTGTGGGTAGATTTGGGTAGGCTGGACAATAAGGATTGACTTAGGAGACATGCCAGTGGAGGGGGTGGAGAAGTCCACTAGACAGATCCAAATATCTAAATTACGGTTCACTTCTGCTACACGACACACATCCATTTTGGTGTTATCGGTGTTATTTATGCACGCGTTTTACTTACAGTTGTCTGTTTAATGTGCATGTTTATTTAATATATTGTTGGCTCTCATTATTATAAATGTTGGGTGGTTTCCTTCTAGGTTTTACTCACTAGACTCATCATTTGGCTTTTGTGATAGCTTTAGTGCAGACCTGGCATAGCAGAGGCAAGAAGACTTTAGCATACTACTTGTGACTTGCCACATACTAGATTGACCCGTATTTATATACATATATTTTGTTATTTTGACTTTATTTTGGGTGTTAGGGACTTATGAGATACCTGCAGATGTATGTAGACACTTTTATTAATCTATATACAATGTACACTGTCGGGTTTTCCACATATGACTGAATGCTCTTTAAATTTGATAGAATAACAAATTACTTCTACCAAAAAAAAAAGAAATTACATGTTTTAAGGCTTTCACTGAATTGATGTATTTTAAATGTTAATAACTCTGATGACCGAGGATTAATAACATGTGAGTTGCGCACGGGACACAACAAGATGGTGACGTGGCAAGGTTATTGGCGTACGAGGCATCACGCAGTGGGCCAAAATTTGGAGACGTCACATGGCACACCCAAAATACAACTTTAATATATATATATATATAGAGAGAGAGAGAGAGAGAGAGAGAGAGAGAGAGAGGGGGGGGGGGGGAATAATAAAAAGTGAATTTTATACGTTTGAAAATTTAATGCATGGAATTTGAAAAGTTAAAAATTTAAAACTTAAATTCGAAATATTAAGCGCCTAGTTATGGTACACATTTTTAATGTCATCAAAATATTTTAATTATTTAAATTATTAACATACCCATAATTTTATTTTATTTTTTGTTTTTTTTTTTATCTCCAGCATACCCATAATTGTTAATAATTATTACAAAGCGTAAACATAATTATTAAACATAATTTAATCTATAACAGATACCATATTTTTTTTTTAAAACAACAGATACTAGAATTATCTATATCTATGTATACTATTTCTATTATAATAGTAATGCTTGGCAGTTAACGGTGAAACCTATTTTGTCGCTGAACTGTCAAGAATGCCCTTAGTTGTATTTGAATTTTTAAGAATTCAAAATTTTAAGTTAAAGGTCAATTGTGTAATTTAGTTTTAAATCAAAATTATTTTAGATGATTTCCTAAATTAATAGGCGGCTTTGACAATATTTGCGTGAATTTGAATTTAAATGGCTGGAGTAAAATTTAATTAGTTTCAAAGGGTGCTCTTAATTAATTTTAAATCAAAATTACTTTAGAGGGTTTCCTAAATTAATAGGCGATTTTGACCATATTTGCGCCAATTTGAATTTAAATGGCCGGAGCAAAATTTAATTAGTTTTCAAAGGTACTCCTAATTAATAGGCAGTTTCCTAAAAAAATAACTAGTTTCCAAAGTTGCTCATAATGTGCTCCTAATTAATAGACAGTTTCCTAAAAATTTAATTAGTTTCTAAAGGTAGGCATTTTTTTAAAAATCGGGTTTTGACAATATTTACGCCGATTTGAATTTAAATGGCAGGAGCAAAATTTAATTAGTTTCCAAAGGTGCTCCTAATTAATATGCGGTTTCCTATAAATTTAATTAGTTTCCAAAGGTAGGCAATTTCCTAAAAATCGGTTTTGACAATATTTGCGCAATTTTATTTAATTAGTTTCCAAATGTGCTATTATAATAGCAATACTTGGCAATTGACGGTAAAGCTTATTTGACCACCAAGCTGTCAAGAATGCCCTTAGTAGTATTTGGATTTTAAATAGTTCAAAAATTTTAAGTTAAAGGGCAATTGTGTAATTTAATTTGAAATCAAAATCACTTTAGATGGTTTCCTAAATTAATAACGGTTTTGACAATATTCGCGCAAATTTGAATTTAAATGGCTATAGCAAAATTTAATTAGTTTCCAATGGTGCTCCTAATTAATTTTAAATCAAAATTGCTTTAGACGGTTTCCTAAATTAATAGGCGGTTTTGACAATATTTGTGCGGATTTGAATTTAAATGGGAGGAGAAAATTTTAATTAGTTTCCAAAGGTTCTCATAATTAATTTTAAATAAAAAGTACGCTAGGTGGTTTCCTAAATTAATAGGCAGTTTTGACAATATTTGTGTCAATTTGAATTTAAATGGTCAAAGCAAAATTTAATTAATTTTCAAAAGTGATCTTAATTAATAGGCGGTTTCATAAAAACGTGAGATTTGATGAATTTGTAACTTTATCGTTTTTCAAAATTGTGCGCACAAGTTTTTGAAAATAATCTTGTTTCCAAAATGGAGAGAATATAAATAGATTTTTGTCGAGTTTAATGTGAATAGCAGAATAAATAAATTCTTTAGCCACTACACTAGTACTATTATAATAACACTACTTGGCAGTTGATGGTAAAATGTATTTTGCCACCAAACTGTCAATAATACTCTTAGTCGTATTTGAATTTTAAAGAGTTTGAAAATTTTAAGCGAAATCAAATTCATGTCAAAAAATTAGGAAAATAATAACAAAGTATTATCTTTTTATTTTATTTATTTTTTAAACAACATAGTATTATCTTAGACACTTAATGTTAAAATTAATGCAAATAAAGGCTTAAGATTTTTTGTGGCCCCAAAAATCCTGTCCCGCACGAAATTACCCAAAACCCCTCACGTATGTGCGGCTCGTCCCGATTAAAAAAGTCCCGCGCGCGTGGGATCACTCCAAAAATTAAGTCGTACACAACTACAATTCCACACGTGACCTACTATAATCGTCCGATTCACCTCAATAAAACATGAATTCGCAAATCGAGGTGAATAACACGATAGCTGTCATTTGCCTTATCATCGCAGTATTCCCAAAAAATTGTTAAAGCGTTAAAATGTGAAAATGCTTCTCTCGATGCAAGATCCAATGGACTTCAACAGTGATGTGCACAAAGGTTGCGAAAGATGTGCGTATATTTATTATTACAGGGAAACAACGAACTGTCCGAGCAACACACAACATTGAAACAGAGAGAGAGAGAGAGAGAGAGAGAGAGAGAGAGTTCAAAAATGGAAACTTAGTTTTCGCTTGCGTTTCCATAAAGGGAGAGCAATCGAAGGATCGGTCAATCGAGTGCTTCACTGTGTTTCCAAATCTCTCTCTCCTTCTCTCTCTCTCTCTCACTCACTCACTCGGTCGCTCGCTCGCCATAAATTCAGCGATTCAATCGGTTTCACGAACAGTTCGTTCAATCGATCAAGCGAGGCTTTCATTTGTTTTGTTTGATTGTTTGATCAAAGATTGCTCTTTTAGGGTTTTGGGGTTACTAATCACGTCGGAGTGGGAGCTGGGCGGAGGTTTTGAGCGATTTTGGTTTTGGGTGGGAATTGGGGGTTTGCGAGGTGGGAATTTCATGATTTCGGTGGGGATTAGGGAATTAGGTTTAGGGTTTGGTGGTGCGGAAATGGAGCTTGAAGAAGGGGAGGCTTATGCTGAAGATGCAACCTTTGATCCTGATATTGAATTTTCATACATTGTAAGGACTCTTGTGCTTGAATTTTCGATGTTTCGTTTGGTGTAATTTTAGTTTTTGTTGGAATGTATGAGTTCATGGTGTTAAAAAGTCGGGAACTTTGAAGGTCTGAGTGTTCATTGAGTCATTAGAAACCAAATTGAGTTTTGATCCTGATATTCAGTTTTCATACATTGTAAGGACTCTTGTGTTCGAATGCGTTTTGGTCCGGTTTCGTCAAGTTTTCGATGGGTTTTCGCTGTTTGGTTTGGTTAAATTTTAGTATTTTTGGAATGTATGAGCTTATAGTGTTGAAAGGGTGGGAGCTTTGGAGAGGGAGCATTGAGTCATTGATGTGTTTGCATTGTCAATGTTTGGGAATTTGTTTTTGTGGATCGAGAATGCTGTTTTTCAGAATGTATGAGCTTATAGCCTTATAGTGTTGAAAAGGTGGGAACATTGAGTCATTGATGTGTTTGTGTTGTTACTGTTTGGGATTTTTTTTTGTGGGCTGAGAATGCAGTTTGCTTTGTAGTTGTAGGAGTATGCTTGGTGTTTGTATCTGCATTTTTAGTTGGAAATTGACTTGAATTTGGAAAAGGCTGTTTAATAGAAATGATTTTGCAAGATTTATCGTGAACTTGTTGTTGGAATGGAGAATTGCTGTTCAAAATTTACATGAATTTGAGGAAAGCTATTTCATTTTTTGTTTGTAATGTATGCAAACGAAAACTAATGGAATGGGATATTGCAAACTAAAGCAAACTATTGAAATATTTGTTTAATTTTGAAGAATTTCTCATTCGGGATGTCCACGAACTATCCAAGCTATTTATCTCTATGCAAATATACATTATTTACTCCAGGGGACACTGTAGAATTTGTAGAGCAAACTATGCAAGTTTTTCTTGAAAGGGCATCTGTTTTTGATGGTTTCCTATGCATGATGCAATTGAGTTTTTCATGTCAAGGTTTGTTCTTTGAGAACAGATAATAACTCGAGAAAACTAAATTATGGAATATGGAGGCTCTACATTTACCATTACTATTCCAATAATAGACATGCAGTTGTGCAACTGGTTTATTGGTTTACTATTTTACTTTCCCCATATATGATGTTTATGTTTTGTAGTTTTGGTCCTCTTTCACCTTTCTAGTTACCATGTTGGTAATGCTTCATTTTTGTTCCTTAAGGCTCAAAGACTTCAGAATATATTGGGGCATCTTCGAAAAGATTTTGAAGGCGGAGTTTCTGTGGAGAATCTGGGTATTGTAATTCTGATAGAAATTTGCATGTCATTTAAAACTTGCGTCTTGTCTTTAAGGATTGTAGCTACAACGTTTTTTTTTTCTTGATTTTGCTAGGGCCGAAATTCGGTGAATACGGTTCCTTTTTACCCACTTATCCACGTTATCCACCTACTTTAGCTCACCCAGAACCTTCACAGAAAGCTCAAAGGTCCAGCAGACCTACGACTCGCAACATTTTGCCAACGGAGGTACTTGATTAAGATTTTTGCTCACACCATTCTTTGCAAGATTTGTGTCCGTCAGAATCTTACCTAATATGAAATCTTCAAGAAGATAAAGTGAATTCTTTATTCCAATCCCTATTGTTCAAGTATTTTAAGATCGTTTTAAAAAATTCTGGAGCTACATATTTTGTTTCATATTCTGATTCTCAAGCAACAATATTTCTTTACACATTGCGTGTCAGAATTCTGCACCAACAGGTGCTAGAGTTGATCAAATCCTACAAAACACAGTTCAGCTTCCTGTTCCAAAGGTTTCCACAGTGGAAAATTCTTCAAAAGGAAACATAAGCTCGTTCCCTGCCAGGTCCACTGCAGTAGCAGTTCCCAAGCATGAATGCACAAGTAAATTAGTCCATCCACTCAATCATAAATCTTTGAAGGTTCGAATCAAGATTGGTCCTGATAGCAAGTTGTCTCAAAAACATGCTGCAATTTATAGTGGTCTAGGTCTTGATGGATCTCCATCATCTTCTATGGAGGATAGCCCTACCCAAAATAGGGGGTTTGCTCTTGAATCTCAACAAATATTTGGTCAGTCTCCTACTGTCATATTACAGGTAAACCTTCTAATATTAACTTGTCTTGCCATATTTTTGTGTAGTTTCTGTAGTCCATTAAATGTATACCTTGAGCTGATGTTTCTTTTGGTCATCCATGACCGGAACAGGAGATGACTTCAGTTCCAGTTCCAGAGGGTTGCCTCCTATCGCCTCTTCCTGCGAGTTTCTTGCATTTGATGGAAAGGGAAGCATTTCAGATGGACACTCAAATTTGTGTTGCCCAAAATTGCAGTGAAGATGGTTTGCCCATGGCCTCGTATGAGTCTCCTGCTACGACATCCGAAAAAGCTGTAGATGTAAACAATGGTGATCCAGGGAATGTTTTCCCTCTGAAGAAAGATATGGGCATCAAAATCCCAGGTAGATCTCTATCCATAATGATTATGTTTTGCATATTGTTAGATAACCGGCTTTAAAATGTGCAACAAGTGACAAAGCAAAGTAAATGCATGAATGTGATGTATAGAGTACCAGGAAGCAATTGAAACCAATCAAATTGTTTGATTCTTCTCTAATTTTCCAGGTGAATCCTGTAAGACGACACTTCGTCACGCTGGGACGGGCGCCGAAAAGCATACCTTGAACACTAGTCTGACAAGCACAGTTTGGGAAAATGAAAACAGAAGTCTTCAAAAGGATGCTTGCTCCGACACAAGTAAGAAGGGGAAACATTCTGTTAATAGATCAAATGATTTGAACAACCAAAAGGTTATTCCAAACCTTGTTCAACCTGACATAGCAAAGCCTCATCAAAGAGTGCTTATGCCATCTGGTAGCAAAAAGAAATCAAAAGAAAGCCTTTGTAATGTGTCGCCAGCATTGGATTACTTGAAGGAAAACTTGAAAAGTGGATCTTCTACTTTAAGGAAATTGAAAAAGAAGAGAAATGGTGACCATCCATCTCGGAGTGAACCTGTCGACAAATTGTTCAAAGAATCTGAAAAAAATAGAGAAAGAAATGTGGCTTTGTTTGAAGACAATGATGAGGCAGAAAAAAGACTTGATTTCTCAGAGACACAGTTCACGGATGTGCTTAATGACAGCAAGGCAGATAACACGGATGAACGAGGGAATTCAAGTTCTGAAAAACTTAATGAGATTTCAACAACTGTGGCAAATCCAAAGGCAGCTCCAGACTCTTCTTTGACTAGAAGTGAACCTGTTCCTGAAGCAACTCCTGTAGCGACAAACACTGTGCTTATAAATGAGGATTGGGTGTGCTGTGATAGGTGCAGGAAGTGGCGTCTACTACCATATGGTACAAATGCGGAGTCTCTTCAACAATCTCAGTGGCTTTGTAGCATGCTTAACTGGCTGTAAGTTCCTTTTAGTATTTTTTTAAAGTTCTACTTGAATGGTATGAAGTCTGCCTTTAAAGAACCGACAACTACAGTCTCAGTTCCAAATTAGTTATGGTCGACTGCATGGATCCAATATTTCCATTCAGCTCAATTTAATAATACAACAACAACATAGCCTCAATCCCCACATTAATTGGGGTCGGCTAATTCAGAAGATTAATATGGATCCAAAAAACTAATTTGCCACTATATTAATATGGATCCAAAAGATTAATATGTAAAGAACAAGCTCAAGGTTTGGTTAAATTGATAAAATGCAGATCCGTTTGTGGTCGGGTGCTTTGGTTTCGTGCTTTAGAATTTTCTTCTAAGGCTGGGTGTTTTCTCTTTATTTTTTTGTAGGCCTGGAATGAATCAGTGTGAAATAAGTGAAGATGAGACAACAAAAGCTTTGGAAGAATTATATTATGGAAATCGAAATAATCCCCATACTCACGTGGAGGGACCTGCTTCAGGAATCAGTTTGGGAAATTTAGGGCGTCCTGAACAAAACCAGAGTGATCATAATTTACCTGCCATGGCAGGTACTAGAAAGAAGAAACAAAAAGTGAAAGAAGCCTCCAATGTAGTGCATTTTACAAATCTTATGAAGAAGAATCAGCCAACATCTCTTCAGATCACAGACAATGTGCAGCAGTCCCTATTGGCGGTTGGCCTAGGAAATAAAGCTAACTTTCAAAATATAAGCAAGTCAGCTAGCATAGACAAGGCGAACAAAAGATATATGCCTAAAGGTGGGTTTATTATTTTTCAGATATTGCAAACGTTAATGCATCTTGTTTTTATGGTTTTGTTTGTTTATAAGTTAGAAACCACATTATTGCAGGTGACACCAAGCCCTCGAAAGTGAGTGGAAAACGGGAGGCTTCATTAGATGAATCTAGAACCTCAAAGAAAGTTAAGAGGGGACAAATGGAGGCCCTAGATGTTGCTGACGGGGATTGGAGTTCTGACCGTGGAGAGAACATGAGGAAGATAATTGGCTCTAATAATGGTATTCGAGATGAGGTGGTGTCAATAGACATGCTTAAACATAAATACTCTTTGAAGGAGTCAAAATCTGATAGGAATGAGAGGCTTTCTGCTTATCCAAAGAAAAAACAAGATCATCCTCAGGCTTCTTTTAATGGCGAGGACCTGGGTTTGGGAAATAATGATAAGATGAAAATTTCTGCAAAGAAGAGAAAAATGAAGGACCGACAAGAGAGTGAGATTTGTCCACCACCTGTTGCCCTTTCAGATAAAGGTCACAACCTCCCAAATAGCAGGAAACATGTTATGGACATTTCTGTTGAGAGTGAATTCCACAAGAAAGAGGCGAGTACATTGTTCAAAACAGAAGGTAAGGAATCCAGGACAAGCAAGGGGGAAAGTAAACCAAACAAAAAACGCAGAGCTCAGAGTATTGTATCCGAGGTTAGAGATCTTGATGGAGTGGGAGGGAATAAAAAAAGTTGTATTGTGAAGTGTCAGTTGGGTGGTCCACATAAAGGACAGAAGAACACATTGAGAAGGGAAAGATGTGGGCAGGTATCTGTCTGTACCACGTCCAACTCTTCCAAGATTTTGGGCTCTCGTAAAGGCAAACCTAAATTCCAAGACAATAAAAGCTCGCCAGTTGAGTCAGTTTCATCATCTCCTGTGAGATTGTCCAACTATACCAAGGTTATGCCAACAAGAAGTAACTTGATAGAGAAAGGTGGCATGGGTGATGTTGGTGTTCCTATCGTGAGTAGCTCGGAAATATGCTATGACGGCGAAGGAAATGGTGCAGGTGATCAGTTGGTGACTATGAGGAAGGAAAAAGCTTTTTCTGTTCACTCTTCCATGGTTGGTAGTCAGCATAAACATGTAAATTACACATCCAAAGGCAAAAGCCAAGGGCCAACTGGACGGTTTTCTGTTCCTGAAATGGTAGATAAAGAAGATAGCTATAGTGGCAGAGTGAATAAAATTTGTAATCGTTCTGATGGATCTGTTACATGTAAGTCTGGACAGGGTTTCTTGCAGCGCAGAGAGAAGCATAGAAGTTCAAAATCTTCCTGTGATAGAACTAGTTTGAAAGTTTCAAATTTATCCAGTGAGCAAGAGGGTCTGTATTCAACAAAGAAAACACGGTTCGAGGTTGAATTGGATATCCCCGATCCTCCAAATTGTCTCCAAAAATCAGATGGAAAGTATGTTTATCAGGAGAATTTTGGTGCGAATTCCACCAAAGCTGATAGAGATTGCTTGCACAAACATTCTGCCGAAAAATGTCTTTATGAGAACAGAAAGGAGGAGGTGTTAAAATCTGGAGGATCTGAAGATTCGGATAGAAAAGTTAGTTCTTGTATCACTGATGGAACCATTGATATGCAGCAAAACCAGAATGATTTTAAAGGAGCCTCGGCCTTCTCAAGTTCAGATAGAACAAATGTGTTGGAAGCGAAGCAAAGAAGAGGGAAATTAAAGAATACATCAAATTCAGTAGATGCTCAAGAAATGTCATTGCTTTGCCCTCAGCACACTGATGAAGCACAGAGAGGGAATGTTTCTAGTACATCTTCAATTTCTGCCATTTGTGACATGCATGAAGCGGAAAAGCCGCTTAAACTTAAGCCTGGTAACCAAAATGGGGCTCATAACCGTAATTTGAGACCTTTGCAGGGCAAACTGTTGATGCTTCTGGTCTGGTTAGAAGGGATTCATGCAGTCAAATTGCTAGCAATGCATTAAAAGAAGCTACAGATCTTAAACACAAGGCTGACCGTCTCAAGGTACTGTATCATTTATGAATCTTGACCTTGCCTTCCAAGATTAATGCAATGTTAAGAGTGCCGACTGATCTTCTTTTGGGCTTTTTTCCCGAATCATTTTTTTTTTTTCGCTTGTGTAGAATGCTGGGGAAGAATTGGAAAGCACTGGACTTTATTTCAGGTCAGCTTTAAAATTTCTGCATGGTGCATCACAGCTAGAACCATGCGACAATGAGGGTGCTAAACCTGGAGAAATGACACACTCAGTGCTTGTTTACAGCGATACTGCTAGACTGTGCGAGTAAGCCACATTTTCAATATCATTAATTAAGATTATTTCCCTGGTCATCCAGGTTGTCTCCTTTGTTTCTTGGTTGTTTTTAACATATTTAATGTGTTACTGTGTTTCATTCACCGGACCTTTGTTGGAAACTAATTAACTTGTGGTTGCTTGTCAGTAAGTTGCATTACACAATAGCCTTTTGCTCTTATTCATGTGCTTGAGATTTCATCCGTGTTTGAGGCTTGTTGTTGTGGTTATTTGACCTACCAATCCAACAAAAGAAATGGCTAGTCTCTGAACCTTCAACGTGAAATTTGTCTTTTTTTTGGACTTGTAGGTTTGTCGCTTGTGAATACGAAAGATGCAAAGAAATGGCTGCTGCTGCATTAGCTTATAAATGTATGGAAGCGGCGTACATGAAGGTTATTTATTCCAAACAGTCTTGTTTAAGCAGTGACAGACATGAGTTGCAAACGGCTTTAGAAATGGCTCCTCCAGGTGAATGCGAATTTAGATGAAACATGTCAGACTAGTAATTGCTTTAGCTCAAGTCTGTTTTTGTATGTAGTTAATGCCTTGTTCAAGTGACTAAAACTTGAGCCGATCATTGGTAAAAATCTTGCACTAACATTACTATTGATGTTATCTTCAGGTGAATCTCCCCCATCATCAGCCTCTGATATTGATAACTTAAGCAATCGAGGATCAGTGGATAAAGTTGCAGCAAAGAAGGGAGCCAGCTTTTCTCAGGCCACTGGGGACCATGTTATTATTTCTCGAAACCGACCCAGTTTTATGCGATTGCTCAACTATGTAAGTTTATTCATTTAGTGTGGTTCACTTGTTTGACATCTTCTTACTTTGTTTTAGATGGTTAGTCATTTCTAGAATTGATTTATTGTGAATCTTTTGAAAACTGGGTCCACTATGATGTGCAGTATTGTCAATGTTCCAAATTATGACGCGTAATGTAAGTTAGATATAGGAACATTTTTACTACAATAGACCTACTTGCCTTCCAATTTATTTGGGCGTGGCAAGATTGTGCTTCTTAACTATAGGAAATCTCACTCATTTTAATGTGGAGCATTATGTGCATCAAAGAACATTTTTTAATTTGTGCAGTTAATACATCTGTTTTTTGAACTCTACTGAAATTAGACAGTTTGTATTATAAGTTTGTGCTTAATCTTTTACTTAAAAAAGAAATGGCGGAAGCAAAAGTCATTGACTTTTGATAGTTATTGCAGCTTCCAATAAATGTGGCATTTGGTATTTGTTTTTGTAAACTATAGAGGTTTTGGGACTTGTAGGCCGTGGTTGAATTGATGAAATAACGTATTAGTGGACGTAGAATGACAAGTGGAGAGGCAATGACTGTTGTTAGTCACGGTTCCACCTTATGTGACCTTTAATTTAGAAGATTTTCCTCTGCATATATGTTTCTTAAGTGTTTGTAGAAGAATGAAAAGTTCCCTAAAAGCGTCATCTGCAGGCACAGGATGCAATATTTGCAATGGAAGCCTCTCGAAAATCTCGCAGTGCTCTAGCAACTTCTTTAGAGCAGGCTGAAGCACTAGATGCAGAGGCTATATCTTCTGTATGCAAGGCCATTGACTACAACTTCCATGATGTCGAGGGACTACTTCGTCTTGTACGGTTAGCATTGGAAGCTATTAACTGTTGAAACTCTTGCGGCAGTGCATTTTTTTCTGGAAGGCGAACGGATAGAGATAATTGGGAAATAAAATGGAGAAAAGGTAGACAAGCTGCACTTCTTTCTCTTCTCCATACAATTCTTGATGTAATAGGAGAACTTTTCGTCGAGTTAGCAGTTCTATGTAAAATGTGTACATATAGTGGGGTTTTCAGAATTTCTTAACTTATTCTTTGTGAGCTGTTATCTAATTTTTGGCATGTGATTCGAGTTTTCGAAATGATAAAGGGAGGCACTGACGCCTTCTAAAATTTTTGGAGGTTGTATATAACATGCATGTAACTTCATTTGGTTGGGGCTGAAGAAGGAAAAAAAAAAAGAATCTGCATGAAGCTCGATAGGAGGCTACTTGAACAAAGTTCTTGGATTGTTTGATCTCTGTGCCCCTTTTTTTTCGAAGTACTCTGTGCCCTTTTCTATTGTTTTCTACTTCAATAAGCTTGTCATGCTTTTGTTGTCCAGAATGGCCCTTCTCTTGCCAAGGAAAATTCTAAAAGTTACCCTGATATGACACACAGATAGAACATGCACTTGTGCGTGTCCCTTGTCCTTCGCCGGCATAGTTGCACACAGGCATCCTGTAGCGCATTGAAGGGACAAGTTTAGACTTTTTCCATTTCCTTAGAAGAATGTTTTTGGGTTTAAAATACGTCTATAGCTGATGCAGAATAATTATTTTTCATTAGAGGCATATGCACTAATAAAAGTATAGTTATTATATAAGCTTGAGGCGTATGAATCCTTGGTGAAAGTCACAGCTAGCATCCTTAAATTTTGCAAGTTTATATTGCTTATACTTCTACATGATCCAATTTTAGGACTATGCTGGCAAGCCTAGCAGAAGGGGCTGAATCCGGTGGACCAGTTAACCATGCAATTGAAGGCAAATTCAGTTTGACTATCGAATTGAGGATGACATTAATTATAAATTTCGATTTGTGAGATTTTTCACATAACAACAGTAGCTTTAGTCCCCTTTTAATTGAGGTCAACTATATGGATCAAACGTTTATATTGCGTTTGATTTAGTATAATTGATGGCATACTTTCCAAATCATTTAATCTCTCCTAATCAATGTGTCCAAAGTTAGCTTCACCCAACCCCAACATGATCGAATTTCTTTCGTTTCTATTAAGTTAGATTTTCTAATGAGACATTTGTAGACCGACTTTGGAGTTGTCCAAACCACCGCGACTAAACTTGCTAATCTGTGTCAACTGGTGCTAGTCCTACTTTTCTTTGAATCTCTGTATTACTTATTCTATCTTTACGAGTTTTACCGCATATTTACCACGCAAGCATCCTTTTCCACTGCATTCATATTATATACTTCTTGTTTCTTAACCGCCTAGAAAACTTGACCCTTGAATTTGATATCACAATTGGATGTTGTGGAACTGAGTACTTCATGAAGAGGATTTTGAGCAATGTGAGAGTTCTAGGTCTCGCCCTACACAACACAATTAGACTAAGCTCCAAATATAAACTCTATGATAGAGGTGGGTGGGTAAAGAGCCAAGAATTCACAACTCTGCAATACTAGTAAAATTAATCCAACGCAACTAAAATCCATAAGCATTGATTCAACATGGCATTATAGACAGACATTCATAGATATGAACAAAGCTGCAGGAAAATATTGTGTGTACATAATTTAGCTTGCAATGGAAATAGAAAACAAACACAAGTCTATAGTAGCTTTAGAGAAAGCAAAATAATAATTAAAAAAAGAATCTGAGTTTTAAGAAATAATTACACAATTGAAGGGGGGAGAGGTAAAAAAGAAAAATATGCAAAAGCAGCTAATAGAGAGGGGGTAATCATATATCTAGCCAAGAAGGAGCAATGCAGTCAATAATAAATGGTGATGATGCAAAGATGAATCAATCATCAATACACTCAAAAGCATCACAGTTTTACTTGAGATTCTAAGTGAGGCAGTGAAATAACCCCACACTCCTGAAATCTAAGACATCATGTACAAAAATTTCTCTACAGAAGTCCCTCGTAACCTAGTTCTGCTCAGCGCAGCATTGGCTCGTCGTAGATTGTACCCAAACTCCACCAAGGGACAGTAACTATATACATATTCTGTGCAGTTGCCCAAGTGGCTCCCATTTGAAAGTGGTTTGCGGTCCGATTCATACCCCAATGGACAGAAATCAAGCTAGATACCTGAACATGTTAGGATTGTCATTGTCCCGCTCCAGATATTCCCGAGTTATCAAATCTTCAATCCGCTTCTTGATTGCCTTAAAATCGGGCTGTACGAATGAGAAAAAACAAATAGAATTAGAATGATAGAATCATAAAAAGCCTGTAACTTCTTTGCGAGAATCTTTACTACGTTACCTTGAACATGCGCCCCAACTGTTCCACACATTCCATCACCAACTGCTGATGGCCCAAAACTTTTCTGCTCTTCATGATCCGGACGATGGAAGCATCTATAGCATATCGTCTATCCTTGTCAACATCCTCAATCACTTTCTTCTTCTCATCAACGGGAGGAAGCGGAATCTGCAGTTTTCAATTTATAACCACCTCAGGAATAATAGATGTGGAGAAATAAACATTACTAATGAAAATAATAGGAAAAGAAAACCATAATGACAAACCTTGATTCTCCTCATTTTGTCAGTAAACTTTGAATTCAACTCAAAATAGTCTGTTGGAGAAATGGTTTTGGTGTTTGGCTCCTTGATAAGTATTTTGTACTTCGCACAGGAGAGAGAGTGCAAAAGTCTCACAATGTCATCGTGCGTCAAGTTCAATTGAGTCATGATCTCAGAATAACTCAACCTATCCGCTGAATTGAATAACAGCAATACAGAGGCCTGTATATGAAAAAGACGGGGAAACTCAATCGTCGCCTTTGAAATAGATAGATGTGTTTATTAAACGAAAAAATTGCTATCAACCTACTTGATAAGTCGTCACAACTAGCTCGATTGTTTTTGGTTCAAACTTGCCATTAATGTTACAAGTACCAAGCGAATAGATCCATGTGAGCTTTCTGTGTTTCGTTTTTGTTTGATAGGACTCCCTGAAAACTTCGACACACTTCACCTACAACAAGAACAACAATACCTCAGGCACTGAATACTTCAAGAAACTTCACCTGAATAAAGAAAAGTGATGGAAAAGACAGAGGACAAAACATGAAACTCTCAATTTCAGTAGTACAAATTTAATGCCTACCAGCTCAGCAGGTAGGTTTAGATCAAAAGATTTATAGCTTGGCCAGAATCCTGTAGTTAAAACCGTGACAGACAAGTCGATTCCAGGATGCGCATGAGGATTAGTAGTTAGATACTCCTCAAACTTTGCCTGGTTTTCCTTTGCTAATGTCAAATCAGTGACCTGAACAAAAAAATAAACATAACATAAAAACAAGATAAGCCAGACAGGCAAGGCAATGACAATTAAAAAATAATAAAATAATTCACATGTAACAGTCCTAAACCACAAACCATTCCCTCCATCTTTGATGTGAACTGACCACCACATTGTTGCTTCAACTTCGTCAATATACTTCTTTCATGGTCATCATTCGCACTCTTGTCAAATAGAAGCCTACGAGCAAGTTTTTTCCTGAAAAAATTTCAACTAACTCCAAGTTAGTACAACACTGAACAAAATATATTTCGTCGCTACAGATCTTCACATGGAAAAGGAAAACTTCAATGTCAACCATATTCTTCTTTAGATTGACACATTTGAAACTCTATCAATTGCTACTAGAACCAAGATCTAGTAACACTTTTTTTGATAGGAACCAGATCTAGTAACACTTGGGCAAATGTAATTCATCAAACTCAAGAATTGATGAACAACCAACGGAAGGTAGAGAGAGATGGCATAGACTTGGAAGGAATAACCTTTATGCAAACTTGATAGCCACGTTGGGTTTGGAACATAGAGATGAAATTATGGTTTATCTCAATCCCCCTTCCAGAATTGCATTTTCATTGGATTATAATTGCAATAACTGTTCAGCAGTGATTTAATCTCCATATATGTCCTTGGGACTCTCTATTTATCCAAAAAAGAAGAAGGAAACTTTACCTATAGAACTCAGCAAAGAGGTCCTTGTCGCTTATATATGCAAGTAACTTCACCACCTGATTGATTTATAATTTTACAGTAAAAAAGCACCGATCAGTTCAAGAATGAAATAATTAGAACTATAATGATATACATTCCAATGAGAAGAATTGGGAACTTTGAGGCACTTCTAATGTTTGAGGCGGTCAGAACCAACAACACAGAAGTCAAAACAGGTATATAATCTAACTGGGTGACTTCTGGACATTCCTGTAACAGATCTTCCTACTCAGCCTCACTAATTCTCCTTGAAGACTAATATTACTTCTAATAATGCTTTCAAATACAAAACTAGCACTAAATCGTGCACAATGGAAGAGTTTGATCCATGTAGCCAACCCCAATTAATTTAAGACAAAGGCCATTTCAAATACAAAACTAACTCTCTTTACAAAATTAGATATCGTGCTCAGCCATTGATTAGTGCACAAAATGGTCAACAAATTTTGCTTAGCACAAAAAGGAACACAAGCATGCATCTTCCTCTACAGGAAAAGAAAATGGGTTTACGAACTGAGGATACTTGCCTTCTCAAGAGTTTCCTCAATAGCTTCATCACTCAACTTTTCACTTCCACCCTTCTTTAAAATATTATCGCAAAAAGTAGCCAGCAGCTCAGCACTTGAGCTACCACCCACACTTTTGTTGCAGAAGACCTCAAAAGCCTCTTTAAGTGCCTGTAAAGATAACAGACATCAAAAATTATGCAAACACGTTTTCAGGACACTTAACATGCTTTACAGGGAAAGATGACGAAATAATCCAAAAGTGATAAGCATGTTACAAACCTTGTGGAAAAGTGTGTGGTTCATGAAGCAATTGGAGACATAGGCCAAGTATTTGTCGTGAAGATCAATCACTTTTCTCACGAAAACCTAAATATTCCAAGATAAGTTAATACATACCCGTCAATCATGCTAACAAACAACAATATGAGCTTTTAGATTTACCTGCTCCTGCAAGCCAACCGTATCCCTTTTCTCTGCCTGTAATACAGGATTGGTGGTTAGATGTAAAAAAACTCGAGTGTTACATGGATAGTACATCAGACTGAGTATGATGATCAGGGATGTGACACCTGACAAGTGCTTAAATAACTTGCGCCTTAACTTTAAAAAAAAAAGACACGCGCCTTTATACATGGATGTAATCATATGTTTTCCACTCAAAATGTTTTTGGAAAATAATGAGGCTGAAGAACAAGCACCTAATAGATTCTAGAATTAACTTGTCTTACGACTCATAAGACAAAAACTTGACAAACAATCACCGTCACCTAAAATGTATGAAAGTAAATGAAGCAACCACATTTGACTGGATTGAAAATAACTTTATAGTTAATAAACTAAAGATTTACAAAAGCAAATAGGATATCTGACCTTTTTATTACTTGCTGCATCTTCTGCCTGTTTAACCAAGGCTGTGCCTTCAGCAGTAACATGCTGCACCATGAAATAAGAATATAAAATAATAATCACGCCTTACTAACTGCTACAAAAATTAGTGCTTGTGTGTAAAGTGAGCACATGCAAAGAAATGCTCCCACCTGTTTGAATATATTTGAAACAGGGTCCAAGCCTTGAGGAATCCGAGAGAACAACCTATACATCCTAGAAAGATCCTCCATCTACAAAATAAAGGTAAGAAAAATTAAAAAAGAAATAAAGAAATAATAGCAATACCATGATTGAGAGCTAGCTAGTGATTTTCATACAAGATACACATTGCCATGGTACCTTATCATCTCTAAGCAAAACACGACATCCTGAGTGCTCCTTTTCAAGAAGTTGGGTTGCATATACCATAAGTAAGTCGTTCTGTACTTTCTGCAGCACCACATTGAAGATTCAAACATTTTCAGTCTTGACATTAATAAAAACACACTTAAAATATATGATTTTAAATAAGTTTTAAAACTAAATAGCTCACAAACCTCTGATTTTCAAGGCTTGATAAGTAATAAGCATTATTAATTATTAAAAGCCATGTAAACAGTGGACAATTGACAAACCTCTAACAACTTCTGCTCGCTGCTTGAATGCAAATAATGAGAGACCCGGTCCTTCTCTCTTTTCAAGCAATCCTCAGCCTAAGAATCAGCACATAAACAATTTGTAATATGGGAAATCAATCTGTAGTTATATTTTAGTAGATAATACCCAGCTATAATCCTACTGAACAAAGATTACCTTCTGCATATAGTCCGGACAAGAATCTTCCAAAATCCAATTAGAAGCTTTCCGAGAGTAATAACCAGCTGTATCACTAAGCATGGCCGCTTCAAAATCGTTTTCATAACAATCCATATTCCCCATCCCAATTTCAACAAAAATACCAAGAACGTTCTTCAGCAACGCTCGGTCGATCTGCTCGCCCTCACGCTCTTGATCAATCTAATTGATAAAAAAATTCAAATTAGTAAATTTCACAGACTAAGGGATGACTTCAGTATCAAAATATCAAAGCATTGCCATAACATACCAGGGATATCACGGCATCTCTAACTTTAACATTTATTTCTTTATAAACCTGATCAAGCAGCAGCAAGCACAAAACGTAAATAAAAATTGCATTGTAAAAAAGAGTACGAATAAAGCACATCACTCTAAGGAGAAAAATACTCATGCGATTTCGTCAATCTTAAGCATTTATTAGTCTTCCAATTTTTTTAGCAATAGGGAATGAACAAATTTGACATCAATGACATGTAGATAAATTAGAAAAGCTGAGTTATTTTATATCAGATCATAAAAGTACCAGATCACGGAAGCATGTAAGTCCAACTTCATTAAGTGCTGGAAGGGTCCTTCTAGCAATGAAGTAGCGATCTAGGTAGTGGAAGAACCGCGAAAGCCACCTGACCATTGTCTTATGATTTGCCCACCGTTTCACAAGCTCTCTCAACAAGAATTCGTCATGTTTTTCTCTCAAAGTTGGCAACACCTGAATCAGGAAATATAGAAATTAACATACAAACTTGACAGAATAACAAGAGATATTCCACGCGGCACTCCTAAAGACACTATAACATCAGATAAAAATTGCATAAAAAAAATTAAGTGTTATCGATGTATGCACATTTGTGCGCCTCAGGCGCGCCTGGAGGCAAGGTGCCCTCTATGCGCTTTAAATGAGCCCAGGCACGCCTCTCTGCACCTTGGCACTGCTTTAAGACAAATATAGGCATGCGCCTCACCATTAAAAAATAAAAATTATTTTTACGTTTTTTTCACTTCTAATACATTTCATCTAAGTGTTGTGTTTAGTTGTTCAGTTCTAGATTGTAATCTTTACTAGGTCAAACAACATCACATATAACACACATAATTCTCATACATACACACATACACGTTGCATCCATATGTGTTTATATATATATATATATACTCAGGCATGCATCTCGGCTCAAGCGCGCCTTTCGCCTTCGATAATACTGATAAAAACCTAACAAAGATGGGAAAGACGGATTAAAATCTTACCGTGGAAATAATGTATTCCTGGAAGGAGTCCTTATATTTGTCGTAGAGTTGCTGGGAGTAGTCATGAGGGGCCTTCTGAATACACATGTTGTATATAGTTCTGCATTCACAATTCAAACAACATATATTCATATACTTATAATCATCCATGAACAACTCAACAAACAGCAATCAAGTAAAGTAAAGTAAAGTAAAGTAAAGTAAAGCATCCTTACGTGTAGAGCAAAATATAGTCTTCGGAGCTGAACTGCGGCTCCGGTAAGCCTTCCAAGATTTTCTTCAACTTGGTAATCCCCTTCTGCATAAAATCCCATCCTTGCTCCAATCCAATCGTCTTCCGTTCGGCAATCGCCATCTCAAATCCCTGAACAACAACAACAACAACAACACAATCCATCAAAACCCTAAATCCTCACATCCTTCCCTAAAAACCCTAATGTCAAGAAAGAATGATTGAAACCCTAAAAACCAACATAGAACTTCGAAGGAGAAGACGCTTACTTACGGTGGAAGAAAAAAAAAGCCAGGAATGGAATTTGGAAGAAAAAGTAGTTGTTTTGTTTCGAAACGCAGGGTGAAATCAGTTATTGAGACTTTAAATACTATTATTATTATGGGGATTAGATTGAGTTGTATACGAATTCAACGCACAAATTGTATTACAATTACAGGAATAAAAAAACACGGAAGGCGATACAAGAGCATCTCTCCAATGGAGCTGTGGATTGGGAGTGATAGAATAAATATCCTGACTAAAAAAATCTTTTCAATGGCATTGTGATTCACACTGTGAAAATAATGTGGCATAAATAACTATCCACACCTTCTATTTCTAGAGGGTGTGTATAGATGCCACATCATCAAAATAAAAAAAAATGCCAAAACAACCTCGAAAAAAGTGGCGCATGAAAAAAAAAAAATATTACATTAAACTATATCATATCGTATATATATTTAGCATATAGAGGATATACACTACTTTATCTGAATCTAATTAATTAATATATATATATATAGGATATAGAAGATATACACTACTTTATATGAATCTTATTAAAAAATATGTACTGATACATATATATACAACACAAAAATCACCGTCAAACAAAAAAATAAAAAAAATCACAAAAATATATATATAACGTTAAAGAATAAATATATTTTTTTTTTGTTTTATATGGTTTTTTAATTAAATTTTATTTAATAGTTCTTTTGAAAAAAAATAGCCTTTGTATGGGCAATCCACATTGTGCATTGAAGAGAATTTTTAAATTTCAATGTCTATTTAGTCCACGTTGGATGCACATTCTCTCCACATCGATGATGTGGCATGAATCCACAACCACAATCCTCATTCACTATTGAAGATGCTCTAAGGTAGTGCCTATTCGGACCCCACTTTTTACTTCATGTACCCCACCCTTGTGAAATAACTCAACTACCCCTCCATATAAAAGAGTTTCTACACATGCATACCACAGTCACCTCACTCATGTATACCCAGTCGGGTTTCTTTTGAATTGCACTTACACCTCCAACCCGAATTCGACAAAATTGGAGCGAAACCTCATTATTTTGACGCCTTTTTTTTTTTTAGGGCATCAATTTGAGACATAAATAATGTATTTTAGGTACAAAGTTATCATGGAATTGAAAATATCAAGCGATTTCAAAGAAAACCTTTTTTTTTTTTTAATTCTCATGTATTTTTTATGAGTTTTTAGAATTCTTTGTTCGATCTTATTGCCCGCGGGGTTCGGACGCACAAGGCCGATAACTCTTAAGAGATTTCGAATACACAGGGTTGACACCTATAAAGAGGTCTCAGTTGGATCCTTTTGTCGTTCACTGAGGCTGAGTTTTCTTCACAAAATCGATTGAATTCGACCGACACCTCTTTAGAGGTCTCCGTTAGATTCGACTGTTACTCCTTCAAGGGTCGCGGTCAAAGTCGGTCGATACCTCTTCAGAGGTATCGCCTTATGCAACCGAACCCCGCGAATGACACTTTTTCACTTTTAGGACACAACGCGACCAAATCTGACCTTGTTCAACTAAAAAAAACACTCCTACAACACTTGATGACCTAGTACAAGTGTTCTACAATGACTAAACTGAGAAACAATAAATGATTGAGGGTGTTGAGGTGAGGATAAAGATGATGGGGATGAGCAAGTGTATTTTTAAATTAAGTAAAAAGTGGGGTAAACGAAATAAAAATTTTAAAATGGGATACGAGAAGCAAAAAGCATGGTACGAATAGTCGTTGCCTGATAGAAAGAGACTCCTACAAGTCATAATCGAGAAGCAAACGTATGCATCTTGAAATTCAAAACACGGTTAGGTAGGGGTGCATTTGGGGAGTGAGTTCAAAGGGAGTTCTAAGGGTGTCATCCTAGCATTTTTGAAAAAACACAAACCCGCATAAAAATGCAAACATTAGAAAGGTTGTATTACTAAATTTCATAACAATTGGTTGGAGGCTAGAATTGGGGTTGTGTGGCTTGATAAACTATAAAAAATAAATAAAAGAAGTGCTAAAATGACAACTATATATCATATGACAAGACATATTCACTTACAAGAGTCATCTATGTGGACATCAAGCCATTGCCTATGGTTTGGACAGAAATTTTTTTTTGGAAAGAAGTCTTGAAGTGCTCAAGAAAAGAGATGGATTGTATCGAGCACAAGCACAAAATTGTAAAAAAAGTCAAAAATAAAAAACGTAGTGCGTACTCTTAGTGAGAGTGTGCCAATAGTGTGGGTCACTTTAGCATTTCTCTAAGAGAAAAGGTTCATACTAGATTTCTACGAGTCACCAGCTGACACTTTTTATTGGACGACAATTCCTAACATGTTTTTTTTAGCTGCTAACGCATATAATGTAGTGTGAGAAAATATGTACGACTTTCTTACGATGCACGCAGAAGCACCAACGCTATCACTTTGAGAAAATATTGGTGTTGCCCCAGTCCACATTTTGTAAAGGTAAAGTGCTTATTCGTGTATTTTACAGTTAAAGCGTTTTGTTACTGTGTAGTAAGAAAATTCACCATATTTAATTTGTTTGTTGTAGGTTGTTTTCAAAGAGAATCAAGAGGAATTTCTCATTATATTCACTAGTAGTAAAGACAACAAACATGTCCTACCAAAAAAAAAAAAGAGAACAAACATGTCAATTCAACTCCCATCATTAAATTCTTGCTTCTGCAAAGATTTGAACATTCTTATTTAAGGGAGTATTTTGTGAGAAATCCAACACAATTCAAAAATTTATATTCATATGTCTAAATTAAAAAGGAAACATGTTCCTAGAGACGATCATGGTTTCAGGTAACAAACTGATCTGCTTTTAATCTATAGAATCCATATAAATTAAACGTAAACACCGGTAGCAAGTAGCAGGAACAAGGATCCGAAGCCCTGCAAGACAATAAAGGATGATTTACGTTTCATCTAAAATTATTAGAAATAATACTATAACAAAACCAGTAACGTACCAAAAACACCGACGCTAAAGCCCCAGACGTAAGCTCCTTTGCTATGCTCCGATTCTTCCTAGATGACGTAGCCTCATAGCTGCAAAAGGAATGCAATAAGCAAAAAATTACAGCCTTTCATGAATCTCCCCAGCACATGCGCATTTCCTTATAATAGGATTGGAATACAATAGTACGGAGACAACAACAACAACAACATAGCCTCAGTCCCAAACTAATTGGGGTCGGCTACACAGATCAAACTCTTCCATTGTGCTCGATTTTGTGCAATTGATGGTGAGCATTCCAAACCATTCCAGATACAAAAAATATCCAAATGAAACACAACCTTGGTGATCATTTTTCTAATGAGTTTTAGAGAAGCATAGAATTACGTAGACTTTGGGGCAAAACCAAAATATCACTAGGGAACTACGACTCCTGTCACTCAACCCATCTTAAGGTAAAAAGGAAGCGAAGAGAAATGGACAGATCAAAATAATAGGTTGCTTGCATAAACAATGACTTAGTGTTAATAGAGCAATAACATGAAAACAAGTGGCTCCACTCCCAGAAATGCAAAGGAAGAGCGAGAAGAAACCAATTGAATCAAAGCTGAATTACTAGAAATGCTTTGTACTCAAATAGGAGGAATATCTTGCAAAAGTAAATGTATCATTTAAACTTGATGGTTTCATTATTTTATTATTAGATCAAAATGCCATAAAGAAACAAACTTATCTCGCCCCCTTTGGGACTATAAAAGAACTTCCACCCTTTCAATTGATAATAATTGATAATTGTCATTATTAGTGGCCAAAACATATATTAAATGTTATTCCTGCATGGAATGGACGTGATGATCTTTACTTGACAAATTGGGAGCTAAGTGTATGATGCCAAGAATTCTATCAACATCATTTCCAAAAGTTTATGGGCTCTGAATAATGAAAATTCAAGAAAGACTGGAGAGAAACTCAAGCTTAACAGCACTATGCTATTGTAAATTTCCCAAAGCAATGTAAACTCTCAAAAAACCAACCATGGCCACTCAAGCTTAACAGCACTAGGTACGAATAAAAACTTGAAAAAACAGCTTACCTAACATACTTTGCTTTAACTTCATGAACTGAAATTCTAATTTTAAACATTAAATAGAATAGAAATAGTTTTGGTAGTAGTTCCAAATTAATTGGGGTCGGCTACATGGATCAAACTCTTCCATTGTGCTCGATGTAGTGCAATTGATGGTGAGAATTCCAACCCATTCAAACTCCTCTTAATTAATGCATCCCAAGTTAACTTCAGTCTACCCCTACTTCGTCAAATTTCTTCAGTTTCTACTGAGTCAACTTTTCTAGTGGATGCATTTGTAGGTCATCTTTGCAAGTGTCCAAACCGCAACCGCCCTTCCCTAATCTTTGTGTCAATTGGTGCTACTCCTACTTATCTTTAAATTTCTATATTTCTAAGAATCTAATTCTATCTTTATGAGTTTTACCACATGTCCATCTAAGCATCCTCATTTCTGTTGCGTTCATTTTATGTAATGTAATTCAAACATAGTTGAAAAAAAAATTAAGAATCCCCAAATATTTTCTTTTTGGCGAGCCAATTAAGTTTTCATTTTCTAACATCAACATTCTACAAAACAACTTCTCAATGCAACAACAAACAAACACTAGGATATTAAGAATCACGATGATGATATTCAAGTTTTGAAACTTGCATTCTGCTTGCCAGTGAAAAGCTTGCGATTTCCAAATTCATGGTCGACGTAATAAAAGACATTATGAATAGAAAAAATTCAACTCTTTCTTTAAGAGAACATATTTGGGAACGAAATCAAAACATTTCTAGTACTTCCACTTGAACCACAAAAACTTGATATCATCTCCAAAATCAAGACCAAAAGGCAGAAACAATCATCAACACCAACTTAAGAACTTTCAAT